>JAKOOJ010000006.1:92194045-93446545 GCA_022577455.1 Arizona elegans | reverse complement strand
TACAATTAATTGGGTATGACTTTAAAGTAGTTCTGTAAGATATTTGTCCTGTAACTGGGCATTTGCTCACAGCTTTTAATTTTTTTAAAAAAAGAGAAGGATAATAAGAATATACCATATGTTATTCTCTTGTATTGTATAGTATTTTATCTCTTTGAAAGGATTAAATGTTAATTACAAATACTTGGAACTTTTACATTTTTCAGCGTGGGGAAATTCAATTTTAAGCTCTGTCTTTACGAGTGCTGGGTGTATATTCATGACACTATATTTTGATTTAAAAACGATGGAAGCGTTTGTGGTTTAAAAAAACAAACAAACCAGTGAATCGATGTATTCGAATCCAAGAATCCGAATGGTTTTTAGCTGTCAATGACTCCAAGCAGTTTGCTTTCATTGATTTTGTGCTGATAAAAAACCACCGCTTCTAATTAAATCTCAGCGGAGAGAATGATGAGGTTTTCTCATAGAATAGAATAGAATTCTTTATTGGCCAAGTGTGATTGGACACACAAGGAATTTGTCTTGGTGGATATGCTCTCAGTGTACATAAAAGAAAAGATAGGTTCATCAAGAATCATAAGGAACAACACTTAATGATAGTCATAGGGTACAATAAATAAATAATTTACGTGGCTCATGTGGCTTTTGCTGTCCGAAGATGTGTATCAAATTTGCTACCTGTCCAGGAAAAAGGACCGTGCCGAGGGATCCACTTTTGCAGCAGAAATGAGAGAGAGAAATAGGAACGCTGGCGGGCAAGGCAGTTGCCCGGCTGCCTTTGGATTGCAACCTACTAAAAGGCGACTTCACGAGAGGGCAGAATTGACTCTTGCTCCAGCCAGGGGGAAGAGAGACGGCCGTTTCCTCGGCTTAGTAGAACTCGGTTCCTTACATCTGCAGAAGATCAGACTGAATTGCTTCACCAAGGCCAAGATCTTCTCAGGGCTGCTTTTAGGACCAAAGCATGAAGGTTGCTGTGGAGAGAGACTCTGTATCGATTTTACCTGAAACCAATGAAAGGTGGTGCCTGGATTTTGTGAAGACTGACACTGAAATCGGGCAGACTGATTAAGAGTCCTTCACGTGTTTGCCAAGGAATAACCCTCTTAAAAAACGAGGGAGCTGGCTGACATTGCAAATGATAAAAGTTTGCACTGTGGACAGAAGAGTCTGCACTGTAAATCTGGTGCATTTCCCTTGTGTTTGTGTTAATGGGTAAAGAGACCCCGTTTATACCCTTTAGGGGCAAATTCAACAAAGTGAAAGTGGTAAAGCTGCGGGCACCAATTTACCATCGAATCCTACTGTCGTGGAACTATAGCAGAGAGATCTACGCTTAGAAGAAACTTTGCGCCCTGATTCCAAACTTATTTGCATGAAAATTATATCGCCCTACCGCGGCTTAACTTCTAAAGATTAAAAAGTAAATATAATTTTATGATCTGTACATGTATGCCTTGTCTGCATTCAGTGAGAAATAATAAAATAAGTTGTTGCAAAGAGAAGAGGGTGCAGGAAATTTCATGGGCAAACACACATTTTGTAAGAATCCCGAAAAGGACGGTAAGAAGCTTTAGCTGGCCCTTCTAATAAACAGAGATGGATGCTAATAAAAATTGTTACGCCCACCGGAAGCATCAGTTATGAATGCCTATTTAACCAGAACTGGATTAGGATCCGCATTGATAGGATCAGAAGATCTGTCGAGGCCTTGACATCTTATCCCCCAATACACCCATCTAGGAATGGACCCATATATTCCCAGTGGAGGTCCCTGGATTTATTTGAAGAAGCTGGCAGCTTGGAGTTTTGGATTGTTCATAAAAGTTCCGGAAGGGGAATCCCTGTTATGTCCTCCACGACTTCTCTGTCCTAATAATCCATCTGCATTGCAGTTATTGAAAGTTCCGCGAAAAAAGTAAGAGTGAAAACTGCGCCGTTAAATTGTGCGAGTTGCTTTTAAGAAGGCCTGGTGGGATTCCACCAGGAAAATGCAGCCATTCCCAGACGGAGAACCCAAAAGCAAAGCCGGCCGTGCCCTTTAACCAGTGGTGGGATTCAGCCAGTTCGCACCACTTCGGGAGAACCGGCTGTTAATTTTCTGAACAGTTTGGCAAACTGGTTGTTGGAAGAAATCATTAGGGCAGAGAACCGGTTGTTAAATTTTATTATTATTATTATTACTATTACTATTACTATTATTGTTGTTGTTGTTGTTGTTGTTGTTATTTGATTTATATGCCGCCCTTCTCCGAAGACTCAGGACGGTTTACAATGCGTTAAGCAATAGCCTTCATACTTTTGTATATTTATACAAAGTCAGCTTATTGCCCCCACAATCTGGGTCCTCATTTTACCTACCTTAGAAAGGATGGAAGGCTGAGTCAACCTTGACCCTGGCGAGATTTGAACTTGCAGTAATTGCAGGCAGCTGATGTTAATAACATTGCTTTAGTCTGCTGCGCTACCAGGGCTCATTTTATTTGAATCCCATCACTGCCTTTAACTAATGAAGGTCCTTGGATCTACCCAATCTGAGAAAGCCCCAGCACAGCCCGCAATCACACTTTCTGTCTTCAGAAACACTCGTGGCCTCGGAAAGGCGGCTGTCGCAGGCTTTCACTCACAAAACTTCCGTGGATCCCAATTCCCTCCTTTTTCCAGTCTTGACTGACCTCCAAAGAAACCGCTCCGCTTCTTTTGGACTGAAGCCCCAGAGCCAGGCCAGGAGCGCCAATATCTGGAACTCGCCTTGGTGCAACAGATTCGCCAAGTCTTTTTTCCCTCTCTTCCCTCCGCGCTAAGCAGCAAGCGGCGCCCTCTCTTACATCATTCCTCTTTCAGTTCTCCGGAAGGAACCGGACTCTTTAAACGCGGCCGAAGAACAACTGCCGGCCAGCAGAACCGGCCTGACCCGCGAAGAAGCGCAAGACTCGGAGGTTTATTTTTGGCTGCCAATGGCTCACGCCTCCCGGGGAGCAGGGGGTGGGGGTTGCCTTGCCTTTCCGATCCGGGGAAAGTGAGCCAAACGCCCGGAAGGGCAGTTGGGGGAAGAGCGGGTCGGTCTCCAGCAGCACAATGTTATCGCGCCCTGCGTCCTGCGCTCAGCGGGTCACGCCTTTGGGCAAATATTGCATTAAGGGCTTTGTAAGAACAGATAGGAGAAATGGGGGTGGGGGGGTGGGAAGGGGAGATGTCTACATTTTCTTAGTTGGGACAAACCGTTCGGCCATGAATGGTGTGAATGGGCTTTAATTGTTTTTAATGGTTTAACTTTTAAGGTTTTATATATGGTTTTTAAATGCATTGTAAGCCGCCTTGAGTCTTCGGAGAAAGTCGGAATACAAGTTAAATAAATAAATAAATAAATAAATAAATAAATAAATAAATAACAAACAAACTTACTCTCGTCTGGGGCCACTTCAGTTAGAAACCCAAATGGAATTAGAATAGGACAGGGGAGAATAGAATTCCTTATTTGGCCAAGTGTGATTGGACACACGAGGAATTTATTTGTCTCCGGTGCAGAAGCTCTCAGAAACAATGCCGTTTCCCCCCAAAAAACAAAAATCCTGGAAAAAAAAAAACAAAAAACAGAGGGCTACATTTAAGTGTGGGTGGGTGGGTGGGTCTGTTTACGTGGTTTTAAGTCGTATCACAATATGCGTTTTATACGAATACTGGCGTTATTTTTAAATGCATACGCCGAAACGCATTAAACTATACAGCAGCAACGTAACATTAAAAAAAATATCTTTGTGGACCGAAAAGGATTTCGTGAGATGCCTTAAATTTTCTACCTAGATATTGGATTTGCTGTAAGAGATAAATTCCTAGTCAACAGAATATGATATATAATTTCAAGTATAATTAATATAATTTCTTTTTGAATAGTGGCAGTTTGCAACTAGCGATGTATAGTTACACAAAAGTAAATCCCATTGTAAAAAAAAAAACCCACTGAATCTCTGATTGCAATTCACTGCCCTTCCAAGATTGCGTCCCACTGATTTCAATGGATCTTTCTTTATAAATAGGCTAGAAAGACAGCTCGATCTGCAATGCAGTAGCAAGAAAGAAAAATGTAGAAACAATTAAAATAAGAGAGTTAAGTTGACTTAGAACCGGAGAAGCGCGTGCATTTTTCAAGTGCCTGAAGCCAGTGCCATTGAAACTTAACCAGCACCAAGTTTTCCTCCTGAAAGAAAAGTTTTTAAATCCTTCAAAATTGCAGGACATACGAGTACTCACCTCTCTGTTTGGGTCTCCTCTCAAAGTTTTCCGCCTGAATTTATGTGATGAGACCGTTTCTCACTGGGATCTATTTGTTTTATAGTTGCCCTAGGGAGAAATACGTTTGACTTCGTAGATCTCCCTTTCTCCCTTTTAATGTTTTGGTGCAAATTTTCGTGATAGAAAACTTACCCACTCGAACATTGTCTGGCAATGTTTCCCTGTAAGACATTTTCATTAGCCTTAAGGATAATACAGGGCACAATTTTGTATATATCCCTACTCAGAAATAATTTCAAGAGTAATCAATTTTGCATCGAATGTTTATACTTGAGTTTTATTCTAAAACAACTTATTGAAGACAATTCAAACTTAAAACATAGCTGGGGACAAAAAACCCCATTGAAAGGAATGAGAGCTGAACCAGAGCATTCTCGCTAGCTCCCCATTCACTTCAATGGAACCTGAGGTGGATTATTTTCACTGGTTGGTGCCTGCTGCAGGTAATCTGTCAATCATGCTTTAATCACCTCATTTTAGCCACTATATTTTAAAATCTACGTAAATAAAACTACATACAGTCTGATTTACTGTGGCCATGTTATGCATGCCAATTCATTGGAGAAGGCAGTGATGCTAGGAAAGGCTGGTGGACCAAGAAGAAGGAGCGAGCAAAGAACACGTTGGTTTGATAACATCAGATCTGATGCAAAGTTGAATATCTAACAATTGAAAGAAGCTGTGCTTGAGAGGGTAACATGGAGAGCACTTGCCTATAAATTCTCCAAGACACGAGTAAATGGTTAAAAACAGCATTTTAAAATCTAATTTCTTCCACAGGAAAAGTGTGATAATTGATTTTCCTTACTGAGACTGGATTTGACAGAAATCTCTAGCCAGTCTGTCTAAGGCCCATGATTTAAACAACTTCATTAAATGAACTCCTGGGCTCATGTTTTGCTCAACCAGATTCCAAGCTACAATCCAGCCATATAATAAACTAATTTTTAATCTCCTCCCCTCTTTATTTCTCCAAGGACAACAATGGGGGATTCCAAAATCACACCAGGTTTATTCTGAAAGATAAAGCAAAATGATCGTGATTATATTTGATGATGCTTTTAGACCAAAATTATTTCTGCTATGACGTTTCTCTTCTAAAAATGTTAACCATGAGATACCAGCTAAATACTCAAATATCTTTGGAGTATTAACATATAACTGACCTGGGACGAGAAGGTGTAAAAATTAATTAGTTTTAAATTTTGAAAAAATGTCAAAAGTATTTTTTATTTAAAATCAGATAAGCAAACAGAGGGTGATACGCTTTAAATTATTCTGGGTATTTGTTCCACAAATTAGCTTCTCATTTCACGTTTCTGAAAACAAAATAATTATAATAATTTAGACCTAATATAGTTGCCCAGTCCAGTAGACCCTGGGTGGCTTACAAAATATGCTAATTAAAATAATTAAAAACAAAATGAAACAAAAGCCAAATTTAATATAATAATAACTAAAAACAAAAATATAACAATAAACTAGCAAAAAAAAAAGCGCATCATACACCTCTGTACATGCACGCACACATCTCTCCAACACATAAGCCCAAAGCCAAGATTTTTAAGGGTTTTTCAGAATCTTAGAAAAAATATCTTTGGAGGGAAACTGGTCCAAAGGATGGAGACCCACACAGTGAGAAGGCATGCTTCCTAGCTCCTGTAAAATGACAATGTTTAATAGAAGAGAACGGAAGTGCATCCACTCTGCCTAAAGGTACCCAGATACAGTAGTGGCCAAAATTGTGGAAACCTTTTAGGAAAAGTGTTATTTTTGAGGTTAGATGGCTAATAACACCACTTTTTTTTTTTTGGAGTTTCAAGACAATCCTATTCCACTGCTGGAATGACCTGGGAATAGCCCAGACCCAATTGAAAATCTATGGAGCCAACTAAATAAACTTGTTAGTCAGAAGCGACCCAGCAATATAACCCAGTTAATAGAAGCAATCGTTTAATCTTGGTTTCACATTATGACAGCTGCAGAACTAAAAGACTTGGTTCACTCCATGGGAAGAGGTTGTAAGGCCGTAATTCATGCTAAAGGTTATCCAACTAAGTATTAACTGACGTGATAATTTTTGTATATCTCATTTTTTCTATGGTGATCATTTTTGTATATCTCATTCTTTTCTATGTATTTCACTTTTCTTCTTTATACTGTAACTGCTATTCTAATAGCAAATTCTTCATAAAAGTTATTGCATTACATTCTTGATTAAATTATCTTTCCATTGATATATAATTTTATGGTATTACTAAAAAAAAAGTGGTCTTATTAGCTAGTTTTAGAAAATACACTTTTCCCAAAAGGTGTCCACAATTTTGGCCACTACTGTAGGTAGTAATGAAGGCAGATATGTAACTGTTGTATGTCATGAAGAGCTTTAAAGGCTCATCAGCACCTTGAATTCCACACAGAAGCCAAATGGCAGCCAATGCAGCTCACGTGGCAGTGGTGACATAGGAATGGTGAGAAGTGCCCATTACTACTTATGTCACTATATTATGTCAGCCATAGCTTCCAGATAGTCTTCAGGGGCAGTCCCATGTAGAGTGCATTGCAGTAGTCCAATGGTGAGTGAGCAGGTTGTGAGTGACCACCTAAATGTATGGTGCAATCCAGGCAAAGTCTTAAATAAATAAATAAATGCTCCTCCTTGAGGGTTTTTTTGGGGGGAAGCAAGCCAGAAAAATTGAAACAATCCAGTTAACAATTCATGCAAAGAATCTTATCTTTTTAAAGCAAAAATCCATGTATTGTGCAAACTGCATTAGTGGTGGCTAAATCCTCTTAATAATATGTTTATGGGTATATGTGTGTATGTGCATGCACCACCATTACTTGAGAATATTTACAATAGTTAAAACTACTGTATTGAATCTATCATTAAACTATCATTTAAAAAACCTGCAATAAAAAGTTGCGTATTGAAAACAGGCAGGTATGGCAGTTGCAATAAAACCAGTGGTAACACTTGCAAATTAACATTCGAGGGAAATAGGACTTGACTTATTAGCTAATCAGTGAAGTTCACAAGAGAAGATGCCTCCCGAGATGAGAATGTTTTAATGTAAAAGCAATGTTTTTCCAACTTGGCAGCTTTAAGGTGTGTGGACTGCCGTTCTCAGAACTCCCCAGAAAGCATTTGATTAAGGATTGATGCCTTAATAAACCTTGTTAATTCTTGAATTCCCATTTACAGAAAGGGTGCCTGTTCAGAGGTTTATTCAAAGGAAACTTTATCTAGGTTTTTCAGCCTTCATTTGTTTCCTTCACAAAATGTTAGATAATTGGTGTGTTAGTGCTGCAATAAGGTAAAGGTAAAGGTTCCCCTCGCACATATGTGCTAGTCGTTCCCGACTCTAGGGGGCGGTGCTCATCTCCGTTTCAAGGCCGAAGAGCCAGCGCTGTCCAAAGACGTCTCCATGGTCATGTGGCCGGCATGACTAAACGCCAAAGGCGCACGGAATGCTGTTACCTTCCCATCAAGATGGTCCCTATTTTTCTACTTGCATTTTTTACGTGCTTTCGAACTACTAGGTTGGCAGAAGCTGGGACAAGTAATGGGAGCTTTAGGATTCGAACTGAACTCTGAGCTTGTCCCCCTTTAGTGCTGCAACATTGAATGACAAACCTACAGTATTTGCCCAGGAATAATCTGACACTGAATTGTAGTGGAAAACTGTCTGTCAGCGAAGGTGCATGAACCTCAAAGTCACTGAAGGGGGGTCTTTCCCAGCTGGATGCTTTTCAAGTATTTAGAGTTTACAATGGGGATCATTATTCCTGAGTTTGTTGCCTTGTAGACTAATGGGAGTTATGCTCCAAAATATCTGAAGGATACCAGATTCTAGAAGCCAGTCCTAGGAAGTAAAAATGATAGATTAAGTCTTAGAATCCTAGAGGGGAGCAAGGTGAAGCAAAAGAACCACAGAGATCAACCAAAAGATTTAAAAAAACACCACGCTAGGGAGGTTCTGCAAATTCAGCAAATGAACCTTGATTAACAGGATTTTAAAAATTATATTTATTTTCAAGTTCAAACAGCTTGTTCAATTACATCTTGAAAAAAAAAGTCAACATATTTTAAAAATCACTTCCAATTTATAAACCAATGTTGGTTAAGTACAAAAATCTCAGAGTATTAATGAAATGTTTCCCATCCAGCATCTAATCAAAGTTAGCATACATGACATGTTTGATGTATATTTTTGTCACTTTCAATTTGTTTTATTATCCCCTTTCTCATTTTCCTTCTATGTTAGTTTGCATTTTAATGTTTGACTCTGAAATTTAATAAATATATTATTTTTTTAAAAAAAGTTGGCATCAATTTAGTCCACCAAGGTCAGGCTAACTTTGTGCTGGATCATTTCCCAAATAACAGGCATTTTGTCATTTAATGAATGAAGTAGAATTCCTGCCCTATCCAAACCAATGCTTCATGCCGTTTTAAAGGTTGTGGAGCAGGACAACCACATAAGGGGCAGTGTGTTTTATCTAGCTTTATTAATCAAAGCTACAGTGCATTTATATCAGTATTTCCAATAGGAAGTAGTAAATGGTAAATGAGGGGTTACGTTTTCAATTGCCACAAATACATGTTCATTCCAGTAACTAACCAGCCACTAATTTGCACTTAGAAATCTTCAACTCTGATTTTATGAGAGGTTAATTCATCGCAATGTGGATGAGTTAGTTTAGTTGTTAGATTAGAATCTGGAGTTTCTTAGGTCTTCTATACTGGATAACAGAAATTGGTGGGATTACTTTGGTTAATCCTACTCTTTCAATCCAACGTACTTTGTAGTGTAGTGTAGTTGTTGTGGGTGAAAATAGGAGAGAGCTCTTTGTAAGCCTCCCCAAGTTTCTGAACGAAAGATGGGATAGATGTTTAGAAAACAAACAAACCCCAACGTTTTGGTGGACAATCTTACTGTTTTATGACCAATAATTTCTCCATCAATTTACTTCCTCAAGTTCTGTGAATATTTCTGCCTCATTATACATCCAAGGCTAAGCTGACAATCAATGGATATTTAATTTGATGATGGAAGACTACGTGCATTTCCTTGCACTAGAATATATCATGTATTGGGATGGTTTTAGCATCTTTATAAGAATGTTTTTGTAAACATTCCTACTCTTGAATTCACTTATGTAAATGAGAGCTCTAGGATAATGTTTTAAAAGAAAATCTGTTGGTTCTCTAATTTTATAAATAAGCTTTGTTTATATGCTATAAATGTGTTCCAGCACAAATGTCCCAACTAATACCCAAAGTATTTGAAACCTATGAATTATCAATAGATATTTTCTTGAAAATTGTTGACTGAAAAAATATGATATTTATATATTATTTTGAATTAATGGCACGTGCTCGTTTTTCACATTATTTTAGTCAGCGTACCGCATATTTTTTTTAAAAAAATCGAATCCTTGTCAATTTAATGGCTTAAATTCAAACAGACAAGGGTTTAATTTTTATGTCCCGTTATTCCAATGGGATAGAAAACTTTAAAATGTAGACTAGCGCGTGAATTCATAACAGCATGGTCAAGACCAGAATAGTTGCAATTCTTCCAAGTTACTAGTCGAATTGGAGAAATAGTGTGAAGAGATTCAAGTTACTAGTCAGGTTTGAGAAAAAGTGTGAAGCAATCAAACTTTTCTGAGGAATAGCGATTTCTTTATTTATATGGCGACGTCTCCTATGATTCTGAGTGGTTTAATTAAACTTAGCTCACATAATAAATACCTATTATAGCATGTAGTCGCCGAATGAGATACAACCTATCTCTCTGACGCGATTGCTTCAAGCAAGGACTGCGCTACGTTTTGAAGCGATCCCTGAGAAGGGGCCATGCCATGGCGCAAAGCATGGGAGCGGCCAGGCTACTCCAAAATGCGAGGCCACTACCCAGAAGGCCTGCTCCGCGATTCCTTTCCTTCGTCTCAATAGGATCAACCCGTCTTTCTGATTAATTAAATCCGATTAATTAAATCCGATTCATGCGAAGAATGAAACTCAGGTTCGCCGGCCGGTCCTTTTCGTTCCTTTGCGCGCACGTTTACTGGCCATTGTTTAAACGCTGGAGAATTTTTGGGGTGATGCTGGAGGAAATCTATTGTTGCGATAAATAAAATCCGTATTATTTAACTCCGTCGGTTTATGGTCGCGGCGGCACTGATAACGCGGCGATGGCAAGGGAGTCCGAAGCCGGAGGCTGCAGTCCTACCCTATGGTGTGAGCCCCACTGAATTGAGCAGGAATTACTCCTGGGCAGACGAACATAAAGATGCGTAGCGGACTGGAGAACTTCTACGTTCACTTTGCGGCTCGTTTGTAGGACTCGGTCCGGCAGAAAACCCCCAAAGGAAAAAAAAAGGGGGGGGGAAATAGGCGTAAAAAAAGCCCCGTTGGGCATTCGGGAGGGTTGTTCAGGGGCCAAATGGTAATCCAGTGTAGCAAAGCAAAGCCAACCAACTACATACAGTTCGTTAGGATATGCCTACCTCTCCGCAATATAACAGCAAAGCGAAAATGCGCGCTAAAGACCCTGAAACTTTTTGCTTAGAATAAATCAGTTGGCCTTCGGAGCATGATAAGATTCTTAGATGCTTCGCTTGTCGAGAAGACGAATCCATGCAAATAGATGTATGCCAAACTGGAAAGCTCTGGAACTTTCCGAATATAACGGGGAGCGGGGGGGGGGGGGGAGATGTTGAATAACAGTACATCAGAGAAAGAGAAAAGTGGCGATAGAAACAAAAAGCACAGGAGAAAGAGGTTTTAAATGTTAAAATAAGGAGCGGATTTGGAAAAATTCTTTTAATTACAAAAGGATTTCATGAATGGCATCATGCTTTTTTTTAAAAAAATATATAATTAAGGTTCCAAGAAGAGCCTTGGTGGCGCAGCAGACTAAAGTGCTGTTAACTAGCACCAGCTGCCTGCAATTACTGCAAGTTCGAATCTCACCAGGCTCAAGGTTGACTCAGCCTTCCATCCTTTCGAGGTAGGTAAAATGAGGACCCGGATTGTAGGGGCAATAAGCTGACTTTGTATAAAAAAAGAAACCGATTAGGGGTGGAGGGGTATAAGCAGGTATATACAAAAGTATGAAGGCTATTGCTTAACGCATTGTAAGCCGCCCTGAGTCTCCGGAGAAGGGCGGCATATAAATTGAACTAATAAA
The DNA here is from genome assembly GCA_022577455.1 of Arizona elegans. Taxonomy (NCBI): domain Eukaryota; kingdom Metazoa; phylum Chordata; class Lepidosauria; order Squamata; family Colubridae; genus Arizona; species Arizona elegans. The sequence continues at coordinate 93,435,047 of JAKOOJ010000006.1, read as the reverse complement.
TAATAAATAAATAAATTTGGCATTGTACTAAGAAATCCTGTGCAGATTTACTCGGATATAAGCCCTTGAATTCTTAAATACTCCCCCCATCTTACTCAGTTTAGGGAAGCTTCTTTTACTCTTTCAATCTGTATTCGTTTGGCTTATTCCTATTCAACTGAGGTGAAACCAGATACAGAAAAACTGAAATAAAAGTTAGCAAATGGTTTCGTTTTCCACAAGACTTGTACGAAGGCTAGCCATCATAAAAACACTTGTAGCCCTGGTTTGGACAACAAACGTTTTATTTTTAAAAAAAATTCATAGGGTGCTTCCGATCAGCAAATGAGGTAATGGGTCGTGAGAAACGTGAGCATCTGGGCGGCTGAATCTCAGCGTGTCCTCTAGTGCAGGGGTCTCCAACCTTGGCCACTTTAAGCCTGGTGGACTTCAGCTCCCAGAATTCCCCAGCCAACAAAGCTGGCCAAGGTTGGAGACCCCTGCACTTGTGTTTTCCTGCAGCTACACGATTTGTCTCTTTGAAGAGGAACACACACTTTCTTCGTTATATTTTAATAAGATACATGAGAGCCATTTTGGTGTGGTGGTTAAGACATCAGCTAAATACCAGAAGTGAGTTCTAGTTCCACCATAGGCACAAAACTAATTGAGTAACTCTCTCTCTCTTTCTCTCTCTCTCTCTCTCCCTCCCTCCCTCCCCCCCCTCTCCGTTCTAGGAAGGAGGAGATTTTCCTACTTCAGAAAAATCTTGCCCAGAAAACTGCAGGGACTTGGTCTCCCAAAGAAACAAACTTGAATTTAACTCTCTCTCTCTCCCTCTCCCTCTCCCTCCCCCCCTCTCTCTGTGTGTGTGTGTGTGTGAGAGAGAGAGAGAGATACAGGGTTTAAACCCTAGGCATAATGCAAACACCACCTCACTGCCTCTCATCCTTGTTGTGTTTCTTCATTAATTAAACCCAGGAGACAATTAATTGCCAGAAAGATTCTTCAGGTTTATAGCAATATGCTCATGTTCATGAACCTAGAGACAAAATGCCATTCAACTTCTCAAGTGGGGAACAAGGGAAGACGACTTGAAATAGGAAGAATCCTTGGTTGCTTTACCCAAACAGGAAGACTCTCCAAGAAATCCTAGATGAGAAATATTTTGAAAACTTGAGTGTGGTTATAATGGAGTTTGGTGTTAAGAAATGGAGGTGGAAAGAATTCTACCGAATGGGCAGGGCAGGAGAAGGGGACAGAATAAAAAATGCGAAGGGAAAACGAATGAGTGGGAGACGAGAAGAGGGGAAGGAGAAATGCAGGAGGGGGAGTTGGAGAAGAGGAGGAGGAGAAAGAGGAGGAGGAGGTGTTTTCAGGGTAAAGAGGCAAGCAGAAACTATTCAGACCAAGAGCCCTTCAAGGGATAACAGTTCAGAATGGAAAGTCAGCGATGCCCATAGACATCCAAACTAGGAAATGTTTAATAAAGAATCAGTTGCCAGCATCAGTGTATCTTTCAAACTCTCAGAAAAACTCTGAGGTTGGAAAGATGGAATGGGAAGGGAGATGATAATGCCTGCTGGTATACTTGCTGATACCATGCAGGGAAGTCCTCCCCAATTCCACATTTCTTTGCAAGAGGGAAATGCACCACATCTTTTATTTTCTGCTACTGAGTGATTGAAAGGAGTTCAATGGAGCAACTGACTCAGAGAATTCGATTTTTGAAGGGTGAGGGTGCATTTTAAACAAATAACAATTTCCCCCACTATTCGATTCTCACAAATAGATATAGAGTTAATTGAAGCAGCTGCCCCAAATATCAGGATATTTTCTGTTGAGAAAAAATGCCAAGTAATTGGGAGTGGATTTTACTTTTATCCATCAAGAAGGAATTTTATTCAGGGAGCAAATGATCTACTCCTTATATAACTGATTGCCATTTTAGATACTGGTAGATTCAGTTCTCTTCTCCCAAAGGCTAAAGTACTTCTTAAATCCAATTTAGCTGCTGATGTCTCCATGAATGCATCTATATAGTTTTCTCGGCAATGTTACAGAAGCGTGGAGTCCCCCCCTCCCAGTCTATTCTGGGGCGGGGGGGGCAGAAGCGTGGAGTCGTCCGTCCGCCCCCCCCCCCCGGTTCCCAGTCTATTCTACCGCTTAGGTTTTCCTAGTGGTATCCTATCCAAATACTGACCCTAGTTAGGTTTTTTCACGATCAACCGAGGTTACCTATGTGGTGCTTAGAGCTAGGCTTAATCAGTCGGTAGATAGTTCCTCCTTTTGATTATACAGTAACCTTTTTGGAAAAGTGTATTTTCTAAAACTAGCTAATAACACCACTTTTTTAAGTAGTACCATAAAATTACATATCAGTGAAAAGATAATTTAATCAAGAATATACAATAACTTTTATAAAGGAATAGCAGTTACAGTATAAAGAAGAAAAGGGAAACACATAGAAAAAACGAGATATACAAAAATTATTACCATAGAAAAAACGAGATATACAAAAATTATCACCATGTCAGTTAATACTTCGTTGGGTAACCTTTAGCATAAATTATGGCTTTACAACCTCTTTCCACTGAGTGAACCAAGTCTTTAGTTCTGCAGCTTTTATAATATGAAACCAAGATTGAATGATTGCTTCTATTAACTGGGTTTTATTGCTGGGTCGCTTCTGACTAACAAGTTTCTTTAGTCGGTTCCATAGATTTTCAATTGGGTTAAGCTCTAGGCTATTCCCAGGCCATTCCAGCAGTGGAATAGGATTATCCTGAAACTCAAAAAAATAAAAATAAAAAAGTGGTGTTATTAGCCACCAAACCTCAAAAATACTCTTTTTCCAAAAGGTTTCCACAATTTTGGCCACTACTGTAGAGAGCTCCTCATGCCAGTGCAATTCTTTTCTTCCCAAACGATTACAAGCAAACAGCAGCTAAGGGGTCTGGGGGCGTTTCTCGTGTTGTTCTCAAGTTTCTAGTCCTTAAGATGCATCCGGGCGATGTCTGTCTCTCCTTCCTCCTTAGGTGGCTCCTACCTGATGGAACCCGAGGAGAACAAGAGGACCCGGACGGCTTACACGAGGGCGCAGCTGCTGGAGTTGGAGAAGGAATTCCTCTTCAACAAGTACATCTCCAGGCCGCGCCGGGTGGAGTTGGCCGTCATGCTGAACTTGACCGAGAGGCACATCAAGATCTGGTTCCAGAACCGGAGGATGAAGTGGAAGAAGGAGGAGGATAAGAAGCGAGGCGCCGGAGGCGGCGGGGGCAGCCAGGAGCCTGAGCAGGACTCCGCCGTGTCCTCGGGGGAATTACCCGGGAAGGAGGAAGGGCAAGAAGTCGAGTCCCCCGTCGCTAAGCTGCTGCTCCCCGTCAGCCCCACCGTCTCCCCCTGTCGGCTCCCGGAGACGCGGTGAAGGGCGGAGAGTCGCGGACAGCCCCTCGAGCGCCCCCTGGCGGAGACTTCGCGCCTCTCCAGAGATTCTGCAGGGTCTTCTTGGGAGCGGGGCGACTTGGGAGGAAGAAAACTTACATGTTGGACTACAACTCCCATGAGAAGTGAAGCCCATGGGAATTGTAGTCCGACACAGCTGAGTACCAGGTTGGAGAGGAGGAGGAACAAGAGCCATGTCCCTTCCCACTTGTCTCTACTTTGTTTGTCTCCCCTCCCCCATTTTAATCCAATCTTGGTTGTTTTTTTGTTTTTTTTAAAGTTTATTTTTAACGCTTACAAAGCTGCTTAATTAAATGATTCCTCCATGCGATACACACTTAGCCACTGACTGAATTGGGGAAGTGGGAAGAGAAAGGAAAGATTTCTGTTGCACTGGATAATGTTGGAGCTATTATATTTCCTGGGTAGCTCCTATGCCCGCTGGGCTACCTAGGTGATGTTTAATGTTTTCAAATTCTTCTAATTAAAAACAAAATGGGAAACCAGCATGTTGCAAAGCAAAACCTCGAGCATAACCTTCCTTTACAGTGATGCCTGAACTTGCAGAGGCCACCTCTGAAAACTAAGCAGGTCAGTGGTTGCAACCTTGAGAAACTGGGAGAGATCTTGGAGAGAAAACCCTCCCTTCCTCTTCAGTTAAATCAGGGTTTGATGACTCCACTTACAACTGCAACCATTTTATGAGACAGTGCATGTGTGACACAGAGAGAGACGCCTTTCAACAAAAGCTGCAATTCAACAGGTACTGTCTTGGGAGTATGTTCCTTTCAGACGACAGGGATGTCTGCAGTATATGGTGAAAAGTCAAGACGAGGGGCTGTCACGGTGCATTTTGAATCTGTTTATAGCAATAGCACTTAGACTCATATACCGCTTCACAGTGCTTTACAGTAGTGACCAAAATTGTGGAGACCTTTTGGGGAAAGTGTATTTTTGAGGTTTGATGGCTAATAACACCACTTTTTTTTGGAGTTTCAAGATAATCATATTGCACTGCTGGGATGGCCTGGGAACAGCCCAGACTTTAACCCAATTGAAAATCTATGGAGCCAACTAAAGAAACTTGTTAGTCAGAAGCGACCCAGCAATAAAACCCAGTTAATAGAAGCAATCATTCCATCTTGGTTTCACATTATAACAGCTGCAGAATTAAAAGACTTGGTTCACTCCATGGGAAGACGTTGTAAGGCCATAATTCATGCTAAAGGTTACCCAACTAAATATTAACTGACGTGATAATTTTTGTATATCTCATTTTTTCTATGGTGATCATTTTTGTATATCTCATTTTTTTCTACGTGTTTCACTTTTCTTCTTTATATTGTAACTGCTATTCTAGTAGCAAATCTTTCATAAAAGTTATTGCATTACATTCTTGATTAAATTATCTTTCCATTGTAATTTTATGGTACTAGTCAAAAAAAAAAAGTGGTGTTATTAGCTAGTTTTAGAAAATACACTTTTCTGAAAAGGTTTCCACAATTTTGGCCACTACTGTACAGTCCTCTCTAAGCAGTTTACAGAGTCAGCATATTTTCCCCAACAATCTGGGTCCTCATTTTACCGATCTCGGAAGGATGGAAGGCTGAGTCAACCTTTAGCAGGTCAGAATTGAACTTCTGGCAGTTGGCAGAATTAGCCTGCAATATTGCATTTTAACTACTGCACCACAACAGCTCAGTGTGCATTACACATGGAAAAAACAAAAAGGTAGTACTTCGGTTGTGTGCTTGTGGCTGCTATGTGGGCTTTTTTTTTATCATATCCTGTGGACACCCTTGAGATTGATGTTCATAAGTTTATATTATCTTGGAGGGTTGCTTAGGGTTACAGGAAACATAAGGAAAATTAAAAAGGTAATATGACTGGCAATCTTCAAGGTTGGAAACTCTTCAAGATTGACAATAAGAACTTTCCAGGGTGGTGGCAACATTAATGAGCCTGCTTCCTATCCTGGTTGGGATGGATGAGAGCATCATCCACAGTTGAGCATCATTTCCACAGTTTCCTACTTGCAGCTTGAGGATTCCTTATTGCAATGCTTCCCAAACTTCTTCCTTTGTTACCCAAAACTGCTTATCAGAACTTATTAAATTTTGAGAACTGGATGTAAAACCCCCCCTTCAATATAACTTTGAATGGTCATAACTTTGGCCCCCTAAACGAATGATCGTAATTCTAGGACTACTTGTATTATAAAAAAACAACAGCACTGAATTATCTTTATGTCATTTCAATAAATTACCACTGGTAATTTCACCGATTTTCATCTTTGGATAAAATACTTTAGAATACTTCGGGAGGTTATTTTAGCATATTTCAGTACACGTGGCAAGCTTTAAGTCAATTTAAACATCCCTGTTGTAATGAGTCCATGTGTTGTTAAGGAAAAAAATACTTTTACTCAATTTGGGGCAATTTACCCAGATTTGGGAAGCCCTGTCTTATGGACATGTCCCCATGACATTGCCTTTGTCTCATCCCACCAAAACTAAAGCCACTTAACCATATTTAGTTTAAATAATAATAATAATAATAATAATAATAATAATAATAATAATAACAACAACAACAACAACAACAACAACAACTTTATTGTCGTTGTACTTGTATACACAGTATACCCATACAACGAAATTCACTTAACACCCAAAGACCAGGTCCAACACACATAACAATCCCCAAACATACTCCTACCCACCATAATTCTCCACCCCTAAACCACCCAAACATCCACACAACAGACCAAGTAATGCTGTCCAACAACTCACTGATGGTGGTCCTTTAGTTCATCAAACTATTCAGAAAACGTGTGGTCCGAGTTTTAAATTTTTTTTTTTATTTTTATTTTTTGCTTTAATTTATATGTTGCCCTTCTCCGGAGACTCAGGGCGGCTTACAATGCGTTAAGCAATAGCCTTCATACTTTTGTAATTGTAATTGTAATTGTTCTGTATCTTCTGCCAGAAGGCAACAGTCCAAAAAGACAAGATGGAGAATTAATATTTGATATTAAAGTGGCCATTCTCATCTTTTTTTCTGACACAAAACATGATTTCTCACACTTTGGCAATGGTTGTCCCAAATGTGCTTTTTTCAAGAGAGAACTGGACTTTCTGGTTTCTGGCGCGCTCATGTGCTTTAGCCAGCTGGTCTTCCAGGGTTCTGGCATGGGCGAAAGTCAGCTGGAAACCAGAAGAGTAGCTGGGAATGGCACACTTGCCCACGGAGAAGGCTCTGCACGCCACCTCTGGCACGTGTGCCATAGGTTTGCCATCACGGCAAACCTATGCTATTCATGCTATTCTCTGAGGACCGTCTCTGCAGATGGTATTTCCTAGGACTCTTCTTCACTTGCAGCATGTAAGAATGAGATAATCTTGGGTTTTTTTGATTGTGACCTGGTTCTACTGTTACTCCTGATTACCACCCTTTTTTCTTTTGGCCATGGATACAATCAGACAGTCTTTGCCAACCATTCTGTTGGTGGCATAGTCAAGGGATTCCTGGAGATGGCATTTGGACAGCTATAGAAATGGAATTGGTAAATATAAAGTAAATAAACAAATAAATTTGTTTAATTCTGTTAGCATATTGCGGGCACTCTCCTGAGCCCAGAGGTGGGTTTCAGCAGGTTCTGACCAGTTCTGGAGAACCGGTAGTAAAATTTCAGACTGGCCCCATCCCAGTGGTGGGATTCAAGTAATTTAACAACCGGTTCTCTGCCCTAATGATTTCTTCCAACAACCAGTTTGCCAAACTGCTCAGAAAGTTAACAACTGGTTCTCTCGAAGTGGTACGAACTGGCTGAATCCCACCACTGCCCCATCCCCATCTATTCTCCCGAGTCCCAGCTGATCAGGAGGAAATGGGGATTTTGCAGTAACCTTCCCCTGGAGTGGGGAGGGAATGGAGGTTTTACAATATCCTTCCCCTGCCACGCCCACCAAGCCATGCCACACCCACCAAGCCACACCCACAGAACCTGTAGTAAAAAAATTTGAAACCCACCACTGCCTTAGCCACTCTGGCTTTCACCACAGGTCAGTCTGGTTCTGTCTTCTCCCTCTATTTCAGGGGCGGGCAATTAATTTTCCCAAAGGGCCACATGAGAAACTGGAAGTATTGATGGAGGGTCAAGTCAATAGGGCTGTGAAGGAGTCTGGTGGTGCAGTGGACTAAACTACTTTTAAAGTAGTATTTAGCTGCCAGCTGCCTGCAATTACTGCGAGTTCAATTCTCACCAGGCTCAAGGTTGACTCAGTCTTCCATTCTTCCAAGGTAGGTAAAATGAGGACCCGGATTGTGGGGGCAATAAGCTGACTTTGTATAAAATAGAACACCTCTTATGGGGGGCCAAAAGCCCTACTAAGCAGGTATATACAAAAGTATGAAGGCTATTGCTTAACACATTGTAAGCTGCCCTGAGTCTCCGGAGAAGGGCGGCATATAAATCAAACTAATAAATAAATTAATAATAATAAATAAGGTGCATAGGCACGCGCACACATGCACATGCGCACAGATAAATTGAAAAAAAAATTAGCCAAAATAAAAGCAATGCAGTTGTATTGCATGTATGGTGTACGCTTATTTATATTTGATTTCCAATTGCCGATTGACCTCATGTGGGCCAGAAAGGAACAGTCAAGAGGCCAGATGTGGCCCAGGGGACATAAAATACCCAGGACTGCTCTATATGCTTAAGAGCTTATTCCAATGCCCTACACCAGTGATGGTTAATCTTTTCAGCACTAAGTGCCAAAACTGGAGCGCACGCCCACCGGAGCACCGGAACCCGGAAGAGAGCAGCTGGCCGGTGCGCATGCACACTGGACAGCTGCTCTCTTCTGGGTTCCGGCCCTCTGGAAGAGCAGCTGGTCTTCACGCAAACCCGGCGGAACACAGAAGGATTGCGTGCCCACAGAGAGGGCTCTGCGTGCCACCTCTGGCATGCGTGCCATAGGTTCGCCATCCCAGCCCTATACAAACCTTCACACCAACCCAGTGGTGGGTTCCCCCCGGTTCGGTCCGAATCTATAGAACCAGTAGTAAAACCGGCGGGAGGCTCCGCCCACCCACCATGACATCATAATGGGTAAACTGCGCATGTGCAGAAGCTTCTGTGCATGCGCAGAAGTGCGCTCGTGCGAGCAAAGCGAGTGCGCACCTGCGTTCCTGTTGCGAACCGGTAGTAAAGGTAAGTAGAACCCATCCCTGCATCAACCCAATGCCTGCAATTTGTTAGGCTAGTTTTAACCATGGATGCACATGATTAAATGCTTATGACTAAATGTAGCCTGATTTAAAACTGAAAGGCATTTCTGCATGCCTGTGTTTTTGTGTTTGTGTGTGAACGTGCTGCAGGGGAAAAGGAAATTCCCTCCACACACTGTTAGCTGTTATACCAGTAATTTGATCTATTTTTGGAGCTATCTATGCAGAATATCTGTTACATCTGTTCATCCATTTGGTTTTTCCAGTATTTATATTTATATACCATTTATATACCATTTATTATGGTAACCTGCAAACAACTACATTGCTATCACCACAAAAAATACAAGAATTATTCATTTTTTTAAAAAAAAAGTCTATACCGGTACATTATAATCAGGGGTGGGTTCTACTTAACATTACTACTGGTTTGCAACGGGAGCACATGCGCAGAAGCTTCTGCACATGCACAGATTATCCTTGATGACGCCCAGGTGGGTAGGCGGAGCCTCCCACTACTTTACTACCAGTTTGCAAGAACCGGACAGAACCGGGAGCAACCCAACACTGATTATAATGATTAAGATAAACTAATCATAAGAGAAAGGAGGGGAAAAGTACTAATTTAAAAAGATGTAATACTTAGTGTCCATATGGTATTAATTCAGTCCTTAAACGTTTGATTAAATCTATTTCACTGGTGCAGCTTCCCGTTTTTTAGAATCATTTATTATATAAAATCATATATTAAAAAAATAATTAATAGGAGGATAAATTTCATTCCACGTACATAAGATTATCCTCTTTCTTGATCCTGAGGCAGTGTGAAGTAATTTCCCCCCCCCATAAAATACTATATTCATATTTCAGAAATATATTTTGATATCACATCTACATTCTTAACTGTTATATTTCTTTTCCAAATTATATTAATTTCTGCTATGATTTGAAACTAATATGAAGTAATACCTAGATAAGACAATATCATTTAGTTAAATGAGTCTGTAAATTTTGAACAACGCCACCAACATTATTGGATTAAAAAAATGGTAAATGAAAATGATATTTTCTCATGAATTAATGTCATTCTTAAATCATAAGTATGTTTTTCATTTCTTAGACACTGATTTTCCAAGATTAGATATTCCAATTCTCTGTTTCACAGGTTAAGTATGTAACCAATGCTAACTTTAATTCTTATTTTAAAATTCTATATAAAATATAAAATGCATCTCTTAAGATTGTAGGGATACCTGAAGCTGCCAAAGTATCTGGGCCATGCTGTTTTGTTATCACATGTTTCCCTTGTATATATTGCCAAGTGAATGAAATGAGTAAAATCATACGCAAAATGGAATCTCTCAAAGGATTTAAAGCTGCCATTAATAATAAATTATATTTTGCTCCCTTATTTGGCCAAGTGTTCCAGTTGAAGATCTTTCCTGCTATCTTCAAATCTGAATTATTTCACAGTATTGATTTCCTGTGTAAACCTGAATCAAAACTTAAATTTGCCTATTAACAGCCAAATATTTTTAGCAGCTTTCAAAACTGAAAAGGAAGATCCTTATTTATTATAGCTGGTCCCAGGGGTGAAATTTACTTACCTTTGCTACTGGTTCGCAAATGTGAGCACGTGCTCGCTCGCTCGCTATGCTCACGCATGTCCTCCATGCAGTGGGTCAAAAAGGGGACATGATGACGTCCCGGTGGGTGGGTGGGTGGAGCCTCCAGCCAGTGGCACTACCAGTTCGCCTAAGCAGGATAGAACCGGCTGAATTTCACCATTGGCTGGTCCCTAAAACAGCGTTTCTCAACCTTGGCATCTTTAAAATGTACTGGCTGAGGAATTCTGGGAGTCAGAATTTTAAAATTGCTAAGATTGAGAAACTATGCCCTAAAAATGTGGCAAGATTTAAGAGAGCCTACATGCTTATTGTCTACTCTAGGCCCAAAGAAGAGGATACTTAGAAAAGTTGTCATTGTACCAGTAGTGAAATCTAAAATTTGTTACTACCGGTTCTGTGGGCGTGTCTTGGTGGGGGGGTTAATGTGATTGGGTGGGCATGGCCATTAAAAAAAACTTTTAAAACCATTTTTTCTACAACCTCTTTGAGGTTGTAAAAAAATGCTTTCAAAAGGCTCTGATGATCCCAGCTGAGTTGGCTGATCGGCAGAGGCTTTTTCTCTTTTAAATGCCTCTGATGATAAGGCAACTCAGCTTGGATCGTCAGAGGCACTTAAAACAAAAAAAGCCTCTGCCAATCAGGCAACTCAGCTGGGATCCTCTTCAGAGCTTGTAGAAAAAATGCTTTTAAAAGCCTTTGAGGATCCCAGCTGAGCCCCGTGATCATCAGAGGCTTATATTTTTTACTTTCAAAAGCATTTTTTCGGCCGAAGAGGTTGTAGAAAAAATGCTTTTAAAAGTAGAAAAAAAGCCTTTGATGATTGTGCGGCTCAGCTGAGTATGGGGAGGGGGGAGGGCAGGGATTTTGCTACCGGTTCTCCGAACCACCCACCTCCATCGCTACTGGGCGATCTGGTCCGAACCGGGAACATTTCACCCCTGCATTGTACCATTACTCATTGCATTTTCCTATCTTAAACAAACTCTTTGAAAACTCACCTTACAAAAGAAAGTGCAGTGAGAATTGACAAAAGCAACATGTAGATGAGCTAATTTGCCCCTCACTTAAATTACAGGTAGTCCTCAACGTACAATCGTCAACTTAGCTGCCATTCAAAGTTATAACAACACTGAAAAAACTGACAGACAGTCCTCTTCATTTCGACTGTAGCAGCTTCTCCACGGTCACATAATCAAAAGTTGGGTCCTTGGTAAACAGCATGTATTTACGATGGTCCTGGGGTCACGTGATCACCTTTTCCTGCCAGCTACCGACCAACAAAGTCAATGAGGGAAGCTGGATTTGCTTAACGGCCATGTGATTCACTTAACAACTGCAATGATTCACTTAAAAACTATTGCAAAAAGTTTGTAAAATCAGGCCTGACTCACTGAACGACTGCTTTCCTTAACAATGGAAATTTTGGTCCCAGTTGCGGTGATGAGCCAAGCACTGTCTGTATACTGTGTTTCCCCAAAAAAAGACCCTGTCTTATATTTTTTTGAACCCCAAAATAAGCACTTGGCCTTATTTTCGGGGAGGTCTTATTATTTTTCGGCGCATGGAAGAAACCAGAGGAAATGGTGGGGACCGGCTGCACATACGTTTAAATATTTTCTGGGAGGGCTTATTTTCAGGGAGGGCTTATTTTAGCGCACGCGCTCAAAAGCCCGATTGAGCTTATTATCAGGGGATGTCTTATTTTAGGGGAAACCGGGTATCATAGTTCTCAATACAGGGAAGAACAGAGACTGCTTCTTTTGACATACTTTATACATTCACATTCACCAGTGCTCAAATCATGATTCTTTGGTGTTGCCCTGTTGTGGTCAAATATATTGTGTGTATATATCTCAAAGTAAGTGCAGCTTATTCAGTCACTCATCCAGGGGTGAAATGCTCCCGGTTCGGACTGGCTCGGGCGAGTAGGTAGTGATGGCGGTGGGCAGTTTGGAGAACCGGTAGCAGAAATCCCTTCCCCCCCAGCCTCCAGCTTGCTTACCTTCGCACGCCTGCCTTGCTTCGCTTGCTGTAATCCCTGCAATCCATTGCATCAGCAAGCAACTGAATCTCCCTACCTGCAATCAAGCTCATCGGTGAGCAGCTCTTTCTGCCTGTTGCCTGCCTGCCTGTAAGTTTTTTTTCCCTTTTGGGAGCTTTAAAAAAAATAGTTAATTGGGGTTTTTTTTAGTTGTTCTTTTTTTAGACCTAGCTATTTAAAGTTTAGGAAGTTTTAAATTTAGCTCCTTTTATATAAAAATAAAAATAAAATAAAATAAAATAATATTTGTGCAGCTTTTTAAGATTTTGTGTGTTTCTGTAGTGTTTCACTCTAACTACACAAACACACAAAATCTCACAAAGCTGTATGTGGAATTTTGTGTGTGTAAAGTGTGAAAGTTGGTTCTTTGGACTTTTTGTGCCTGTGTGAGGTTCCTGCTTGTTGCAGGGGCCATTTGGGGTCTAGCACAGCTGCTTTTACATTGTGGGTGAGGCAGTTGTGTTGTGTTGTGTTGTGTGTGTGTAAAGTGTGAAAGTTGGTTTTTGGACTTTTTGTGCCTGTGTGAGGTTCCTGCTTGTTGCAGGGGCCATTTTGGGTCTAGCACAGCTGCTTTTACATCATGGGTGAGCCAGTTGTGTTGTGTTGTGTTTTGTAGGTTAAAAAAGGGCAAAGAAGTGATGTCAACTTGGCCACACCCACCTGACCAACAACTCACACCCACCCAGTCACCTGACCACTAAGCCCCGCCCATGGAACCGGTAGTGAAAATGACCATTGTTCATACTTACAACCTTTGCAGCATCCCCATGATCATGTGATCAAAATTCAGATGCTTGGCAATTGGTTTATACTTATGACCATTGCTGTGTCCCAAGGTCATGTGAACACCTTTTGCAACCTTTAGCCAAGCAAAGTCAACGAGGAAGCCAGATTCGCTTAACAACCATGTTAACTTATCAACTTATCAACTGCAGTAACAGTGATTGCAAGAAAGGTCGTAAAACGGGGCAAAACTCACTTAACAAATATAGCAGTTAGCAATAGCACTTAGACTTATATATAGCTTCACAATGCTTTACAGCCTTCTCTAAGTGGTTTACAGAGTCAGCATATTGCCCCCAACAAACAATCTGGGTCCTCATTTTACCCACCGCAGAAGGATGAGTCAACCTTGAGCCTGGTGAGATTTGAACTGCCAAATTGCAAGCAGCCAGCAGTCAGCAGAAGTAGCCTGCAGTAAGATATTTAGCACAGCTAAATATCTCACTGAGCAACAGAAATTTTGGTCTCAATTGTGTCATATTTCCTATAACCTTCTAATATTGGTATTTTAAGATTATATTACTTTGCTCTTTGCATGTACACTTAGAGTTCATGCAACTGAAATAAATTCCTTGTGTGTCCAATCACACTTGGCCAATAAATAATATTCTAATACTCTATTCAGAAAATCTTTTTTAAAGTGAGCATGTCTTGGTCAGGATTAGATTGCACTATATTAGGGGAAAAAAGATATTTTTTCTTTTAAATAAGTATTAGAGCATCTGTATCTCTTTTCATGCTGAACAAGGATTCTGACTAGGAATTGTTTTTCATTTCAAAAGAAAAAGAGCATTAAAGAGATTGTGGAAGGGAAGAAAGACACGGGTGCAACCCGCCTCAACATGACTTCTCATTCCTATTCAGCGAGCCTGCCTGCGTCAACTTCTTCACACAGAGTCTGCTGCACCTTATCAGATAAACTCTGAAGGTTATCTCGGGCCATAGAGATTGTGGGCTCTTGGTGTGTTGCACTGCTGAATAATATTAAGGTGACTGTATTCCCTCAAGCCCCTCACCTAAAATCAACAAATGAACACCTTGGACCGGTATGGAGATGAAATCTGATGTATTCACCTGTTCCAAAAGTTTTTTCCCCTCCAGATCTATTGGACTACAAAGCCCAGCCTTCATACTGATAGATAGAAAGATGGCACCAACAAGGTTAAAAATGTGCCTCTTCCCATCGAAATGCATTTGAGGGATACCATCTTGATGAAGGTTTTTTTCAAAATGAAACCAGCAAGACTTTGCATCATTATTTATAATTCCTTTTCTTCTTCCCCTATTTGACACGTGGACCATACATACTCCCTATTCATTCTCATGGAAAGGTGTTATAGCTGTCGGGAGAGGTGACAAATAGGCCATACCAAGATTTGAGAACGTATCAACTCATTGCAACTTTCTTGTGAAAACTGCATTCCCATTGCCCCTTATACCGTCTGAGTAGCTATATTTTTGCACATTAAAAAAAATGACAGGCTGGGCTGGGCTGAAAGCTATCTGCTCAGAACAGTTTTTCCAGATGTCCTACAAATGGTTTGGACTACAACTGTCATCATCCCCAATCCAAAGTGATTTTGAGAAATGTGACTTATAGTACACAAGAACTAGTCCACAATATATTTATTGCTATTAACCTTGTTTTACTAGTTGGTGTTTAAAGTTGGTGTTTAAAGTGTACAAATACTTGTTTTGAATTTGTTCTAAAGAAGTCCTACTTGTCTCGTTCACACAATGTATTCAGCAGGACTGGATTTGCTTTCTAATTTGCTTGGATTTAGTTTTCACACTACACTCTACTTAATGGATCTAAAAGAGATGGGTCTGCGGAACTCACTGAGACACACACAAAGGAACCAAAGTAAAAACTATCCCAACTTTTTACAAAGGGCAAGTGCAACCAAAGCACTTGGTTTAATAATTCAATTCTATTCTATTCTATTTATATGCCGCCCCTCTCCGAAGACCCAGGGCGGCTCACAATACACTCAAAAAATCACTATAAAAACACTTAAAAATTAAAAACATTAAAGACATTAAAACCCATTCACACTATTCATGGCCGGATCTCATCAGATTGCAAAGCAAGATCAACGGCCCCAGGCCTGCCGGAAAAGCCAGGTCTTCACCGCTTTTCCGAAGGCCAATAGGGTGGGGATGGTCCGGACCTCAGGAGGTAACTGGTTCCAGACAGCTGGGGCAGCCACAGAGAAGGCCCTCCCCTTTTGTGGGGGAGACCAGAGGACCCGGAGGACCAACTCTGTGGGATCTTACCAGGAAGAGACCAACTCTGTGGGATCTTACGGGTTGCTGGGAGCTATGCGGTAGAAGGCGGTCTCGAAGATAACTTGGCTCTGAGCCATGTAGGGCTTTAAAGGTAATAACCAACACCTTGAATTGTGACCGGAGACCAATAGAGAGCCAGTGCAGCTCGCGGAGAATTGGTGTAATGTGGGTGTACCTAGGTGCACCCACGACAGCTCGCGCGGCTGTGTTCTGGACCAACCGTAGTCTCCGAACACTTTTCAAGGGTAGCCCCATGTAGAGCGCGTTGCAATAATCTAACTGTGAAGTGACAAGGGCATGAGTGACTGTGAGGAGAGCCTCCTGATCCAAGTAGGGTCGCAATTGGTGCACCAGGCACACCTGTGCAAAGGCCCCCCCTAGCCACAGCTGTCAGATGTTGCTCTAATCTTAGCTGTGAGTCTAGGAGGACACCCAAATTGCGAGCCCGTTCTGAGGGGGACAATTTCTCCCCTCCCCAGAACCAAGGATGGACAATCGAAATAGTCTTTAAGAGGCAATACCCACAGCCACTCGGTCTTGTCTGGGTTAAGTCTGAGCCTGTTGACTCCCATCCAGAACTTTACAGCCTCCAGGCACCAGCACATCACATCCACCGCATCACTGAATTGACGCGGGGTAGAGATATACAGCTGGGTATCATCAGCATATTGCTGATACCTCACCCCGTATTGTCGGATGATCTCACCCAGCGGTTTCATGTAGATGTTAAATAGGAAGGGAGAGAGGACTGAGCCCTGAGGCACCCCGCAAACCCCGCACCCACCCAATAAGGGGTTGGGTGAAGGTAGTAACTGAGCTAAAATTATCCAACCTCATATTATCTAAGCAAACAGAAAACTATATTGAATCAATGTTCTATTGTGTTCAACCATAACCAGAAAGTTAGGTTAATTTTTTAAGCCATGGTTAAAGTGAACACTTTATGAGAACAAAGCCAGTGAGCTCACTGGTGTTGACTGCCAGGGAAATAGTTGAAGGATTGTGATCTCAGGCACTAAAGAAGAAAGGAAATAGCTAAAATGATGACCTAGCCACTTTCTCTTGCAATCCGAAAGCTCTACATTCCTTCCTTCTTTTCGGGATCTGCTTCCAAGGAAAAGTAAATATTGCCATCTACTGGTGAGGTGTCACAATAGCCACATCTGGATATTATTTTGCAACAAAGACAAGGAACAAAACATGAGAGATCGTTTCACTAAGACTGACTTTTTCTTCTCATACATCATCCTATGAAATCATATTCAGCTATGTTGGGGTCACCCAACAGGGTTGAACAATGAAGAGTTCAATATAGATCATCTTACAATGCACAGTCAAACTTTGGAATTTGTTACTACAATGCCATTTAAGACAGGGTTTCTATATCAAGGCGGTATTTCTATATCAATGTGGACTTTTAATGTTCACATATATAGGTAGTCCTTGAATTACAACTACAATTGAGCCCCAAATTTATTGTTAAGTGAGTTTTACCCCATTTTACGACCTTTCTTGCCACGGTTCTTAAATGAATCACTGTGGTCATTAAGTTGTTAAGTGAATCTGGCTTACTCCTTGACTTTGCTTGTCAGAAGGTTGAACAAGGCGATCACATGACCCCAGGACACTGCAACTGTCATAAATATGAGTCGGTTGTGAAGCATCTGAATCTTGGTCACGTGACCATGGGGATGCTGCAAAGGTTGGGTGAAAAATGGTCAAAAGTCACTTTTCCCAGTGTCGTTGTAACTTTGAATGGTCACTAAAAGAACTGTTTCAAGTTGAGGATTACCTGTGTTCAATGTCCCGGGAATCTCAGCAGATGGCAGCACCTGGCTAAGGCTTAAATTAGTACTGGACTGGGAGGCCACTAGGTAAAATTAGGCCTTAATTAGACTAGGATGTAAAAAAACACATCCTAGGATAGGGGTCTCCAATCTTGGCAACTTTAATCCTGGCTTAAAGAAAGAAGAATTCTGGGAGTTGAAGTCCCCCAGGCTTAAAGTTGCCAAGATTGGAGACCCCTGTCCTAGAAGAAGACAAAGGCAAACAATGAAATACCAATGTCAAGTAAACTGCATGGTTGCCTTCATGTATTCACCAGGAGTCACTCTTTTTCACTTTATGGCCTACCGGCAGGGGTGAAATCCAAATTTTGTCCCTACCGGTTCTGTGGGCATGGCTTGGTAGGCGTGGCAGGGGAAGGATATTGCAAAATCTCCATTCCCTCCCCTCCTGGGGTAAGGATATTGCAAAATCTCCATTCCCACCCCACTATGGGGCCAGCCAGAGGTGGTATTTGCCAGTTCTCCGAACGACTCAAAATTTCCACTTCTGGTTCTCCAGAACCTGTTAGAACCTGCTGGATTTCACCCCTGCCCACCGGTAGGGAGGAATCAATACTTGAGTTCACCCTTGCTTTGGACCACTAAGGATGTCCTAGCTTAAGGTTTGGTTCCAGCCTTAGAGAAGCCCATCAGTACTAAAATGTCACTCCATCAAACAATCAGAAGAAAGGATTCAATAGGATGGTATGCTGTTTTCCACAGAAGTGGATGGATTTAAGGTAAACACTGTAATGATGTCACCCTAAAATGCAATTTCTGAATTAATCATGGGGCAATTTACATTAAGGAACTTTCCAGTAATAGCACATGTGTGTGTGCTCGCGCGCACACATACACACACACACATACCTAGAGCACCATGGAACCCCATAGCCCTCAATTTACTGAATATAATGCTTTTTCATGGTTGATTTTTTTTCTTCTTTTCTTTTCTTTTTTCTCTCTTTCTCTCTCTCTCCCTTCTTTCTCTCTCCATTCTTTCTTTCTTCTTGGTTGATCTTTTTTCTTCTTTTCTTTTCTCTCTCTTTCTCTCTCCTTTCTTTCTTTCTTTCCTTCCTTCCTTCTTTCCTTCCATTCATTCATTCATTTTTGTTTTTGCATTATCTTTCTTCTGGATGAATCAGGGGGGAGGTACACCAACTCAGAATTTTGACAATTTCTTTATTTTCCCAGCAGATTATTACTTGTTCTCCAATGAAAGTTCATCAGCTGCCAATATTTTAAAACAACAATTTTTACTGCAGAGTACTGAAATCAGCAAGGGCCTCTCCTGGAACTGGAAACTTTCTTTGACTTAAAAAAGTGGTATCAAGAGCTGGTGGGATATTTGAACACATCCATTATGAGACTCCTGCACTGAATGAGATATTAACAAAGAACATTTCAAGTTTGTTTATTTATTAATCAAATATATATAATCATCCATCTAATGAAAATGGACTCAGAGCAGCATACAATAATCAAATTTCTGTGGGTCATTTAACTTACAACTCTTGATTCTCTATCATGGTTATACATCTAATGCAAACATAGCAGACGAATAAAATAGTAAACAAGAGAAAAAATTAACTAGACTAGGGAAAAGCACTACGGTGATGGCAGGCAGCAATAATGTTTCTGGGCACACTTTCTATGGCACCAACCAAGCTCCCAGCCTAAAATTAAAATTAAATAAAATTAAAATAAATAACATAACATAATGTAAGCTGGCGTTTTGTGAAACAAAATCAAACAGGTGTTGAATCATCTTTACATTACAAGAGTGGCCACATAAGGCTTTCTCAGAAATAAAAATTGTTGGGTGGCTGCAGCCCCAGTTCTTTGTTTGGCCACTTTCCTGCCACAAAGCTAAAGGTATAATTAGAGATGATTGTTCCACTTGGCCATCTGGTGAATAGACATTATTCCCTAGCCAGGCAACCATGGCAGAAATTCTGCGACTAAGAAATGGCTTTTCAACAGCCCTGCTCTCTAAAGACCAAAAGTCAGAAAAGCTGCCTCAGGTCTAGCCTGCTTCAAAACTGAACTGTGTGTAGATATGAATAGGGTTCGGCAAGCTCAGTGAGGGAAAAGAATGTACTGTAGTGCATACAAAGAGGGACACCAAGACAAAGAATGCACTGTATCTTGCTCAATTTTGAAATGAATCAGAAGCAAAGGCCAATGTGGATAGATAAGGAGCTCCTAGCATTTATTCCACAGATATCACTAGGCAGCACTAGATCTAACCCTGAGGCTGGATTAATTGAGAGTAACTACCTTGGGAGCTCCGTCTTCACCTTCAGCCTTCCATTAATCCCTACCACAGACTGGATCCACACTTTACACTATGCAAGAATGTGATTTAATTGTTTTCAGTTAGGACATTGTAGGAATTTACCCATGGCAGCTTATAAACAATGACTTATCTTATGCCTTGCACAAGGTATGAATGTAGCACTTTCATTGATTCATCTGAGTTGGATGAAAACGAGTAGGATGTTATGTGTTTTCTTACATGTAAAGGTAAAGGTTCCCCTCGCACATATGTGCTAGTCGTTCCCGACTCTAGGGGGCGGTGCTCATCTCCGTTTCAAGGCCGAAGAGCCAGCGCTGTCCGAAGACGTCTCCGTGGTCATGTGGTCGGCATGACTAAATGCCAAAGGCGCATGGAATGCTGTTACCTTCCCACCAAAGGTGGTCCCTATTTTTCTACTTGCATTTTTTATGTGCTTTCAAACTGCTAGGTTGGCAAAAGCTGGGACAAGTAACGGGAGCTCTCCCCCTTACGCAGCACTAGGGATTTGAACTGCTGAACTGCTGAACTGCTGAACTGCCAACCTTTCGATCTACAAGTTCAGCAGCTTAGCCCCTGAGCCACCGCATCCCTTTTTCTTACAGGATTAGTGCTAAAAATAATAAAGAAATAGAGCTGGATGCCACTAATATATTGATTAAAGGGTGTTTCTTTTCTTTGGTTGCTCTTGGTAAATATAGTGCCACCTTCTACTCTGACGTCATCCTTCCAGAGAACTATGGCAATGTCTTTGGGAGAAGAAGTTGGGTCTTATACTCTCCCAAATAGAGACATCTTTTTTTTTGATACTATTGGAGAGGCACTAGACAACTGAGTTTTCTGAGCCATGGAGATGGGTTGATTAGCTCCAACTGGAGGCTCAGAACCATTTTCTATGACTACTATTAAAAGTGTGATGTGGCATGAGTCAGTCTTATCGTGTGTGGCCTAACATCCTGACCCATCTTCTCAACTATAATCTAGTCCAGGGGTCTCCAACCTTGGCAACTTTAAGACTTGTGGACTTCAATTCCCAGAATTCCTCATTCTGGGAGTTGAAGTCCACAAGTCTTAAAGTTGCCAAAGTTGGAGACCCCTGGTCTAGTCAATGATTAATGTCAACTGTTCCACAGATGGACAAGGCACCTTCTAAAACCTGGAGATGGTTGGACAGAAAGAATGGGAGTTTGGGCTGCTGTCTTGTCACGAGAGTTTCATAAGTCGAAGGCGAGAGCTCTTCTTAAAAATTAATCTTGCGCTATCCTTTCTCATTTTGAAATCAACCAAATAAAGCAAGAGAAAGATGCCCACTGGAGTTTGCATTCGAGTGGGAAGCTTTGTTAAAAGGACCAGAAGAGTTAACAAAAGCTTCTGACATCAAAGAGCACCTGGAAGATGACTAAAGGGGCTAGAAATGCTTCCAGTGAACAAGACCCTGGGGACTTCGAAGCTAACCATATCTGTCGCTGTCGTGTGCTCTTCCTCTGATTGTTTGACCTTTCCCCCTTCAATGTTGTCCCTTCCCTCCCTCTCTCCCTCCCTCCCTCCTATAAGGACTGGAAGCGATTGGATACCTCTTGTTATTTTCCCTTGTCTTTCCCGCATTGGGGTAAAGGAACTTGGATAGTGTGCTAATTGTACCTGATGATATATATATGCCATGACACTAATTGTTTCCAGTACAAGGGGTCAATAGATTGTAAATGGCCAGCTGGAGGAAGAAGGGCACTTCTAAAGAAGGGGAAGTCACTTCTGTTAATTAAGCAGAATTGAATAGATGGACACTTCCATTGCAGATAGGATTAGAAATTATCTGTAATGGATAACCATCCAAGGCTGGGCTGGAAGGGGGTAAGGCGGGACTTGCATTGAACACATAGAGAGATAGGCTCTTTCCAGAAAAGAGAGAGTTGAAATTTCAGATTCCACTTATTTTCTTTTTTGGTTACCAAAGTGCAAAAGTGTATTTATGAGCACAACTTGCTCAGATATAGTTGTAATTTTTTTCAGATCAGTAAATACTTTAAATTTGAAATATCAACACCTCTATTGTAATCAATCTAATCTTTATTAGAATTTTGACTTTTTGTTGCAATATATAAAAAAATGCAAATGTTGCTACTTTTGATTATTTGTTGCAAGAAATGAAGACCCAACCATGATTTATGGTTAAGATGAACCAGATAATAAAGCACGTTCCACAAATCATGTTAGCAGAAGATATGAACACAATCTCAGTTTAATCTGGCTCTCAATTTTTTCTAATTCCTGCTATAGGCCAATTGATAACTTGCTTGAAAAAAAGGAATATTAGCAATTCGTTTTAAAATCCCACTGTTATCTGTAGGGAATTGAACACATTTCTAGAGGCTGATTCAGGATTAATTCCCCCATTAAATTTTCCATGGTTTGCTTTGTTTTTAGTATGGTCTGATTTGTAGCATGATGCCCAATTCTTAAATTTTTTTTGCAAGTGAGTTCTTACTTGTCATATCGAAATATATTGACTGCATTCAAACATCAGACAATGCTATGGTTTATTTAAGAATGGCTTAATGAAAAACAGCAATGGCTACTTGACAGAACAAACCACATAGCAGAGTTATCTGGTAAAGTGCACGATGTGTTTTTCCAGTTGTTAGCTTTTACAATTCCAGATTTGATTTCCCTGGATTCCAGCATTCCATGAAATTGGAAGAATTCTCATTGTTATTGCTGGACGATGAAAAGTAGGTGAGCAGACGTTATACTGGACAATGAGAAATAGATTGGCACAACAGTGAGCAAGGTTTTACCTGATGAAGGTGGCATTCCCCATGGCATAATCTGCTAGGATCCCAAACCAATATAGCAAAAGCAACTAGGGTTACCCATTCTCTCATTCTCAGCCTTTAGTTCTGACTCCTCCAACCAACAAGCAGATTGCAAAGAAAGCAGTGAATGACTCTCAACTGCAGAAATGAGGCAGAAGGGTAAATAAAATTAAATCAAAGCTGTGTGTGGTCTTAGGGCAACCCCTTGACCCAAGGAACAGTTTATTAAGAATTCACATGCTTGGAATCTGCTGTACATATTGAATAGTGTACAAGCTGCTGGGAAGTATCTACTGGTATATCTATACTGTGGCTATCTTTAAAAAAAACTGCTCCAAATTTATGTTTGTTGAAAAAAACCTACAGGTGATCAATCATTCATTGCAGCATGGAGATAAATGTTATCATTTTCGGTCTATGGATTACTGTACGTTGTGGTGAAAGGCACATAAATAAAAAGCTGGTAAAGAAATACTGGCTTCTGATGTTTTCTGCACCATATTGCATTTGGCATGGATGTATGCAGAAAAGGACTCTTTGTTGTTTGTCTAGTCCAGAGTATACACAACTCTGGGTTTATAACTGTGAAAGGTAGCTTTAATAGAGTTCCTTAAGCAGTCCCTCTCTGTTCCTAGGTGACACAAAAAGTCCAGGAATGAAAATGCCTGGAGTCTGGGGATAAAAAAGCAATCACAGCCATATACCCTAAATCTGTTAGTACTCAACATAACAGTAATGTGGCATTAACTGGAAAGAGAGAATCCTGTGTCCCTAGCAACAAACAGAAGGGAGTTTGTGGAAAGCAAATAGGTTCAGAGCCTCTGTAACAGATGCACCTTCTTTGTGCAATAAATCACCTCTGGAAAGATTCTTAATTCACCCCTTTTCAGGGTCTGCAGCAATTTCAGAACTGATTTTGCAGATGAACCAATCATAGCTGAAGATGCTCCCTTAAGCACGCTTGCTGCATGGAGTGAAATTGCATGGGATTTTCTGTGGAATAAAGATCCTGAGTCATTGTGCTTAAAATATGCCGGACAAGGACTTTTAACAAAACTTCCTGCTTTGAAATCTGTTAGTTTCAACCTTATTCTATGTGTCTTTACTCCAGAAGCAAACGTAACTGAGTTTGGCTGGTTTTCTTTCTTGGGGAGTTTTGAACTGCAATATTCTATGGAGTAACTAACTTGTAAACTAGAACTCCAAAAAAAAAAAAAAAAGTTGAACTGGTTGGATTCAAACAAATATGCAATCCCAGGTGGTCAAAGGGCAATTGGTGAATTAATACAATATTCTGTGACAAATATATTGTGGATTAAAGTGATGGCCTAGTTCACACAGGTTTGCTAAAACCCAAGATGCAAGATCTGATTGTAGCCTAGACTAACACATTGTGCAAACCCAGAATATGAATCCTGGATGAGAAAACATAGAAAGAAAGAGATCAGGAATCTTTGCTCTGCCAAAGTTGAGTGGTCCTGGAAAAAATGGCTTCCGAAACCGCTGCCCTTTTACAATCATAGTAATGGTTTGCTTAATTATACCCTGCTGAATAAGTCAGAATATGCTCAGTGTAGTTGGTGATACCTTGCTCAATAGTAGTATCTGTGAGAGGGATCTTGGAGTCCTAGTGGACAATCACTTTAATAAGACCCAGCAGTGTGCAGCAGCTGCCAAAAAAGCCAACACAGTTCTAGGCTACATAAACAGAGGGGTAGAATCAAGATCATGTGGTGTGTTAATACCACTTTATAATGCCTTGGTAATGCCACATTTGGAATACTGCATCCAGTTTTGGTCACCACCATGTAAAAAAGATGTTGAGACTTGGGACCGGAGGCTAAAACATATAAAGAATGGTTGCTGGAACTGGATATGTCTAGTTTAATGAAAAGAAGAACTAGGGGAGACATGATAGCAGTGTTCCAATATCTCAGGGGCTGTCACAAAGAAGAGGGAGTCAAGCTCTTCTCCAAAATACCTGAGGGTAGGACAAGAAGCAATGGATGGAAACTAACCAAGGAGAGAAGCAACGTAGAACTAAGGAGAAATTTCCTGACAGTTAGAACAATTAATCAGTGGAACAACTTGCCTTCAGAAGTTGTGAATACTCCAACACTGGAAGTTTTTAAGATGTTGTTGGATAACCATTTGTCTGAAGTGGTATAGGGTTTCCTACCTAAGCAGGGGGTTGGACTAGAAGACCTCTAAGGTCCCTTCCAACTCTATTATTCTAGTATGTTCTAGTTACTATGCTTATACATAGACCAGATCAAAGGATTGGTCCCCACAGCATACAAACCAAAATGGGATTTGTCTGGTTCTGGCGTAGCCTAACCACTGCATCTTGAAAACTGGTTTATCTCTGACTCAAGGGGAAGAGCCAAGAGTTTAGCTTCATTCTGTTTTACGTGTTCAGCTTTTCTGATCTCTGCCTGCACAACCCTTCCAGTTCTGTTCTGATTAAATTAAGAATTAATCAGTGGAACGACTTGCCTCCAGAAATGGTGGGTTGCTTCATCACTGGAGGCTTTTAAGAAAAGATTGGACAACTACTTGTCTGAAACGGCATAGGGTTTCCTGCTTGAACAAGGGGTTGGATAGAAGACCTCCAAGATCCCTTCCAACTCTGTTACTCGGTTCTGTTTAAAGCCCAATCTCTGTTGATTGGCTTAATGGGTTGGTGAGTTCGTTCTTCTTTCCACAGACTGTGAGTTCTGCTTGCTAGTAAGACAATGCTGACTTTTGAACCTCTAACCACTAAGCAAACAGACCTTGCGCTCTGTTCCACAATCCAAATACGCATTATTGACCTTCTGTACCTTAGCAACAGAGGTATCTGGGGTTTTCCTCCATTGCCTGCCTGGCAGCCACGGTCGGGGTGTGGAGGCGGCTCTCAGTGTTGCAGGGCAAGATGGATCTTTTCGGGAAAGCAAGCCCATCGCCGGACGGCTTGCCCTCCGCATCCTTCCAGCTATTAGTTTATGGTTAATCGCTTCTTAAAGAGGTACCGGGGCTCCAGGCTGGCCGGAGGGGGACAAGGGTGGGGAAGAGGACATGGAATGTTTGCCGATTGTTTCTTATTGAGCCCTCCCGGATTCCATGCATTGGTCCTCCCTCCATAAGGAAGAGGGGAGAGACAAAGCGGATGGGGCAATTTCAGCTCCCCAGGGAGCTAGCCAAGCGCACCAGGTCTCTTCATCAGGTGCACTGAAAGGAAGAATGCCCATGCTTGCCAGCCCTTTGGCTCCCTTTGAATAAAAACAGGACCTAAATATACTAAGAAAATCATAGGTGGCCTGTACCCAATTGTTGTCCTACTAAAAATAATAGCAATAGCACTTAGACTTATATACCTCTTCATAGTGCTTTTACAGCCCTCTCTAAGCGGTTTACAGAGTCAGCATATTGCCCCCAGCAACAATCTGGGTCCTCATTTTACCAACCTCAGAAGGATGGAAGGCTGAGTCATCCTTGAGGAGCAACCTTGAGGAGCAACTTCTCCAGTTTTTGTTTTCCAAACTGGGACCCCAGAGAGATCCATTTGCAATACTGTAATGTCACAAAGGTATCTTTGAATGCACTCCGTGGATTCGAAGATGCACATCTGGACAATATTGATGTAAGGAGATGTTGATGAATAAAAGTTTGCAGAACCTGCCTGCGCAAATTTATCTGCTGTGGGTCAGAACATCTGGGCATCATATTTTATTAGTAGTGGTGGATAAAAGGGGTCAAGAATGAGGTTAAGCCCAAATGATAAGATATGGGTAGATCCTTGTAGCTTTTTTCTTGGCTCAGCTGTGGTTGATGGAGGGCCAGTTCAAGTTTTCTGTATTTCATAATACTGCTTGAAAAATAAAGGAGTGAATTGGACTTTAATTCCTAGCTTAACTAGAATGACCACTGTTACTATTCAGAAGAAGCAGCTCTTTGTTCAGGCATCTTAGTACAGGTACCATAATCCTTGACCTACTATGACAATTCAGCACAAGATTTCTGTTGTTAAGTGATACACTTGTTAAGTGAGTTTTGCCCCATTTTACAACCTTTCTTGACACAGTTGTAAGTGAATCACTGCAGTTGATAAGTTAGTAACCTGGTTGTTAAGTGAATCTGGCTTCCCCATTGACTTTGCTTGTCAGAAGGTCACATAAGGTGATCACATAACCTTGGGACACAGAAATGGTCATAAATATGAACCAATTGCCAAGCATCTCAATTTTGATTACATGATCATGACAGTGCTACAATGGTCATAAGTGTGAAAAATGGTCATAAGTCACATTTTTTTCAGTGCCGTTGTAACTTTGAACAGTCAATTGTAAGTTGAGGACTACCTGTATTTCATCTTTAATAAGACTACAAATCTGTGAGTAGCAAAAATTCAGATGACCAGGATACAGAAGATGGTCTGGACTTTTGAAGCCTAGATCTTTAACATATTATGTTTCTCTTTTCTTTTCTTTTCCTTTTTTCTTTTTCTTTTCTTTCTCTCTCCTTTCTTTCTTTCTCCCTCCCTCCCTCCCTCTCTTTCTTTCTCCCTCCCTCTCTTTCTCTTCCTTTCTCCTTCCCTCCTTCTCTCTTTTCTTTCTTTCTTTCTCCCTCCCTTTCTCTTCCTTTCTCCTTCTCTCCTTCCCTCCTTCTTTCTTTTTCTTTCTTTCTTTCTCCCTCCCTCCCTCTTTCTTTCTTTCTCCCTCCCTCTCTTTTTCTTTCTTTCTTTCTTTCTTTCTTTCTTTCTTTCTTTCTTTCTTTCTTTCTTTCTTTCTCCCTCCCTCCCTCTCTTTCTCTTCCTTTCTCCTTCCCTCCTTCCCTCCTTCTCTTTCTCTCTTTCTCCCTCCCTCCTGCCTCTCTTTCTCTTTCTTTCTTTCTTTCTCCCTCCCTCTCTTTCTCTTTCTTTCTTTTTTGCTACTAGACAGAGAAGACAAGAAGTTTGCACGATATTTTGCCTCAGCTATTTTTGGAAAACTATGCAGGCACAGAAACCCCCTTTGGCATGTGGCTCTTCACAATCTCCTCACCAGAAGCTGGGACCACACGGCCTCAAGACTTAATTCAGATAAATATGCTGCTGCCTTGAATCTTTGTGGAAGGAAAATGTTCCTTCCATGCTTTGCACAACCTTAATTCAGTGTAGCACTTGAATAAATGTCTCACTCCACTGGTGGAAAGAGGATTAGTTTTCCTTCATACAAGAATACACATATGCAATTCTAATAGAGGAAGACCTACCAGCATATAAATCTTAAAATAATTAACAAATTGAAATTTTAAAACAGCCAGGATGTACCTCTGGTTAACAAATCTAGCAACAGTGATAGATTCATCCGTTAGTCTTCTGGGTGACTTTCCCCCCCGAAAATGTTAATCCTGAGCTAATAAAAGGACTCAATTTCATATTTGTCACTATCCTTGTTATTGTTGTTGTTAGAAAAGACGTATTCAAATACAAACATTCTCATTTTTGTGGCCAGAAAGTTTTGATTATGACAGTTTATGCATTGATTTGCTCATGTGCGTTTTTAATATTAGCTCCATCTCCATCAGGATTCCTGTTTTTCTTCAAAGAATACAGCTATGATTACTGATGAAAATAACAAACTCTTTCAAGAATACCAACATAATTAAGTTAGGTTACTCTCCACTATTTGATTAATATTTTTAAACTGCATTGTTTGGATATAATCTAGGACTAGGTGATATTAAATATTTCTACCCACTTTATATGGAGAAAGTAACAGTGTGATTTCCTTGAATGAGTTTTCACTACATCATGCCGTTGATGTGTTCAAAAGAAAAAGAAGGCAAGTATGAATGTTTACACACTTAAACTCATTTCCAATTGTTTAAACAGCTGGAATTTGGGGGACTCGCTAGAAGGAATTTAACCAAGAGAACTTAGATGGTTTCTCACAACATCTAGATCTCAGACTTGCAAGGAATGAGGGGTTGGGGATTTTTGCAATAAACTGATACCTTAAAGCTCATTTACTAGAAATGATTTCCACTGAAATCATTGAATCTGGTTTCTATTTGGGATGTAGACAGGTGTTACTCTAAGATCTTACTATATTTTCCTCCTTTCTACCATTCATAAAGTTTCAAAAAGTATTTTCTTTTTTCCTCTTCCACTATGGAGCCTTCCTTCTAAGTTCCATCCATTTTTCTCTAAAGCAGATTTCCAGCTAGGTGTCCTCCAGGTGTGTGAGGTGATAATGACCATCACTACCTGCCAATATGGGCAAGTCTTTCTCAGTTCTTAAGGCTGTTTTCTGAAAGTCCTTCAAACTTTCAAAAGAACTAGTATTTAAATGCTAATGAGCTACAGTATATCTCTGAAATTGCACAGATGACCAAGAGGCTACATGCAGTGGTGAAATTCATTTTTTTACCACCAGTTCTGTGGGCGTGGTGTGATTTGGTGGGTGTGGCTTGGTGGGAGTGGCAGGGGAAGGATACTGCAAAATCCCCATTCCCACCCCACTCTGGGACCAGCCCGAGGTGGTATTTGCCGGTTCTCTGAACTACTCAAAATTTCCGTTACCGGTTCTCCAGAACCTGTCAGAACCTGCTGGATTTCTCTCCTGGTTACATGTGTATGGCAGCCCATATTAAGAGTCTTGATGAAAGGAAAATTTCCAAGCACTTGTGATTTTTCATGGAAATCACTGAAAACATCTCACAGGTTGTATGACAGATTCCATAATGCTTTGACCATAGGAGGGACACATTGCTATTAGGAGATCTGTTATCTATATGTTCATAAACACAATCAAATTAAGTAAACCAAGCAATACGGCGTACATGTAGTCCTGTGGTTCTCAGCTATGCCCCTCTGAGGTTTCATGTGAGTTGGATGAAATCCAGGACTTTAGTTCCATAGTGCTCTACTTACATCCCATTGAAATGAATGGATCCAAGAAAAAAGGGCATGGCTTCATTTCCATAAAGTTGGCTTGAGCTCAAAGAAGTTTTCCCTGGATTGTTCGTGCTTTGCACAGCATGCATTCTACATGTTTTGTTTGAAAGTCAGCTTAAACATGAAAAATTTAAAAAGCAGCACATTGTTCTATCTGTAAGGTGCTTGTGTATGTATTCAACACATAAATTGTTTCGTTTATTATTAATTTACATGACTCAGTTTCCTTTTTTTAAAGGAAATCTATTTTCAAGTAAATGGATGACGATCAAGGCGAGTGGATCCTGCTGCACTTTCTTTGACCTCTCAGCTCCCAAATGACCCCCCAAAGATGCTAGTCAGCAGATGTGGGGATGAATGGCGAAAAGAGAAATCAATATCATTGGCAGATGCCAGTTTGCCAGCATGGGTGCCCGTGGATACAAATTCACATGCCATGGATTACAGCTTTTTGAGTTCGGTCCTGCCCGTTCCAAATTGGACAGGCTTTTGCAGAAACTGGCATTAAGAGTTAGGCTGCAAATTTTCTTGGGTCCCCCTCTTGAAGCCCTGTAGAATGATCACAAAATTGCCTTTATTCTTATAAATGATGTTTTTCTTATCAGAATGAACAGAGTTCTATTCCAAACTCGGATTAAGGATTCGGGTGCTATACCCCAGTCAGGATTCTCTAATTATGTTAGATTTAAAAAACCTGCAGCCAATAGCAACAGATTCAAGAAACCTAGTTTCCTCATTTGCAACTTAAATCAGTTCCAGAATGACCTGGTAGTAACCCCAGTATTCCCCCTTCTTGAGCACACAACATTGGCTTTCTATGCTCAAGCCCATATGTCACAAAATCTGCTAATCGTTCAGTAACAGAGCTAGCTTCTGCTGTGTCATCCATCACTGAATCAACGTGAGTAGATGTCGTTCTTTCTCCTGCATATTTGAGAAGGCAAATTGATGTAAGAGGGCTAGGCTTGAACAGCTATTGGAACACTTTGGGAAGAGCTGCCTGTATCTTAGGAAGTGGCAGAAAATGTATTTCGACAGCCAAATGACGTCGTCAAAATATTTACCCCAATTCCCAAATACAGACATTATACTTTGTTAAGCAGCCCAGGCAGTAATGAGTCAGAAGGGGATGTCAGCGACAGTGACAGGATAACAAGGATTAAAGGATGCTCCTGATCACAAGTACGGCTCAGCGTGAATCTTACTGTCAAGCTGATTCTAAAAATATTCTCTATTGAAAAAAAAAGTCCTCATAAAAATAGATTTTTTTTTTTGTTCATAATGTGTTGCTAACATCAGAGATAAAAAGATGGCAGGCAACAGGTAAGAATCAGGACATAAAATCATCACCACTTGTTTATATGCTTGTTTGTCAATAAATTACCATCCAATGACTGGTTTCAAAGCATCTCAGTAGCTTGCTTCCTCTTATGCTTTCCTGCCGGTTGGGAAGTGAGCGGTTCTCCTTTTCAGTTTGTTTAGGATACCAGAAAAACAAAGTAAAATACGGTTTAATTTCTTCTTTTTCCCATTAACATTTATCATTAACCCGACACATTGGTAATCAAAAACAAAAACAAAAACAAAACAAAATAAAAAGAATAACAAGCAGGCATTTCAGGCCCAATTCCCTGAGAAAAGGTGTTTGTTTTCATTGCAGAGTTAAATGTCAGTTATGTGATGTCTATGGCAGCATCCGGGACACAAATGAAACAAATTAAGGAAAATCAACTGCCTTCCTTTCCCCGTTGGCCCAGAGTATATGAGTTGGCCCGCAGTGTATTTTGTATAAATGGGCGGAACATCCCACAGTGTGATGCTATTCAGTGCAGTCCATCCTAGTGCAGGATATGGAGAGTCACACTTGCTTCTTCGGTTTCACTCTTGGATGAGTGGTTTTTCTTCCTCCTGGGCTGGCTGGTGTGTGGCCAGCAGTCTCTTCCTCTTCTGTATGGAATGCAGAAACTCTTTTCAGCTACTCAGTCTTTCCTGACGATGGCTGTCACTGTGCAACACTTGGGGTCAAGCCAGTAGCACCCAACACACCTCCACTGGGACCAGATCCAGGTGTCCCTGCCTGCATGGAGGAGACAGGACTCAGGGGTTCGGATCCACTGTGCACTCCTCCAGGCTGAGATAGTTGTAACTTTTTCTTGTTGATTTTCCGTTCTTTCGCCCGCCTATTCTGAAACCAGATTTTCACCTAAGGAGGAAGACAGAGTTGGCGTCAATAATAATGAGCTAGATATTTTCAATTTCACAGTCTAATTTACAACCTAGAATTCCTGAGGGCCTTCTGCCCAAGTATTAACTAGACCAGGGATCTCCAACTTTGGCAACTTTAAGACTTGTGGACTTCGACTCCCAGAATTCCTCAGCCAGCTTTGCTTTGGAGACCCCTGAACTAGACTAGACCCGTCCTTACTACTTGCCATCCAGACAAGGTCACTGAGATGGCACCAACTCTCAGGGCAGAGATTCAGGGTCAGCTTGGCTAAAACTGCTTTGGATGGATTGTACTCAAGTCTGTGAGTCTGGACACAATGAGTTTATCCACACAACACTCCTATGCAAATCTACCTATAGAGTACAACAGGATTTACTCTGAGTAAACATACAGAAAGGATTGGATTAGAAAAGCAAAGCTCTCCCTCCTACCCTCTTTTCAATGGAGATTTGTAGAAAGAGGGTAGGCTTGTAATAAATTCCAGAGAATCTAAGCAGAAAGATCACTTATTTTTAGAAGGAAGGAGAAGACCATCTTGTTTTCTTATGGGAAACAAATATATCCAATCAGAATTTTGTCTATTATGTCTAAAGTATCTCCACTTCTCAATCTGACCAGCCTTAAGACAATGTTTCTCAACCCTGGTAGCTTTAGGATGTGTGAACTTCAACACCCAGAATTCCCAGCCAGCATGCTGGGGGACTAGGGTTTTAATCAAATGGGCTCTAGGCTAAGGAACAGACTACTAGAAACTCAGCTCTAAATGTTAGATGATGTATGATAACATCATCTTTTGAAAAACATTTAATAAATTGAGTGTTTTATATACCAAAATCTGGGAATGTGGATCAAAGCACATGTGGACTAGTAGTAAATTATGCTCTTTTTTTTTGACAAAAAATTTATTTTTAAACAAATATATAAAAAACAAATAAAAAACCATCTTCAATGTAAATACAAACAGTGTGTTGGTTGGTTACAAGTCTTTTGCGCATCTTCACTCTATTCATATATATCCATGTATTGTTATCTTTATTAATCATATGTTGGCTGTTTCTTCCCTCATTTCATACAAAATAATCTAAGATTTAAGTTAATTTGTATTATGCCCTTCATTCTCCTAAATCATTCCAATAACAGTACATCTTTTTATTATATTTTATATAATTCTACATTTCTTGCATTGGAAAAATCTGTACCATATTTGATTTCCATGTCTTTTTATCTAACCATTGGTAAAATAGATCCCATATCTTATAATATTGTTTATCTTCTTGTTCTCTAATTTCAAATGTCAATTTACTCATTTCTGCACATTCCATTATTTTCTTAATAACTTCGTCTTGCGTTGGCATTTTCTCATTTTTCCAATTTTTAGCAAACACAATTCTAGCCACTGTTAATACATTCACAATCAAATATCTCAATTCTCTATTGTATATTTTGGGTACAATCCCCAATAAAAAAATCTTTGGTTTAAAGTCTTTGTGTTTTTGTGTCATTTTTCCACCCATGTGTGGATTTTAGTCCGGTATCTTTTAGCTTCTCTACACGTCCACCACATATGGTAATATGAGTCCGGTATCTGATGACATTTCCAACATTTTTCCGATTTATTCTTGAACATTCTAGCAATTCTCATCGGGGATAAATGCCACCTGTAAAACATCTTATACAAGTAAATTATGCTTTTGTTCCATGCAGCCTACTACCATCCCATATATGATACTCCAAGATTACAGACAGGAACTCAGAACCTGAAAGTTTCTCCATACAAAGCCTGCATTTTAGCACTGGGCTATGACTCTCCCTAGTTAAGTATTGCTAGATATAATCCAGGATACTGAGGGTGTAAATGTGCATCTTTATAAGATTCAGTGCTATTAATCCAGTGAAGCTTGCTTCAGAACAATTATACAAAATATAACTGGAATGCCTATGGCCATCAAGATCTTAATTGTGAACCTAAGTGATTTTCAAACCACAAACCCTACCACACAATTCACTAGGATAAATAGTACATGTGTTATCTGTGACTACCTAAACAGGATATATAGTAGTTTTCTTTTTTCTTCCCCCCACCCCATGTTTTATTTATTTTATTTATATAAAATTTAATTTTCATCAAACAGTGTGTATTCTGGGTACAGTTATGTTTAAATAGTCATATTACACATCTTTGTTGTGATAATTCATCTCCATCATATTAATAATATAATAACAGAATAATATAATAACATTAATACTTAACACTTAACGTCATCTCATTTAACAATTCTCCACTTTACCATTTCCTCTCTTTATATCTCCTCCTTTCTAACTTCTGTTTCTGTTATCTAGCCATTGATAGAATATGACTCGTATCAAAACATATTCAGTTTCTTCTTTATCCTTAATAGTAAGTGTTAATCTGTCCATTTCTGCACATTCTAATATTTTCTTAATTACATTCCCCTCAGACGGGATCTCATCATTTTTCCATTGTTGCGCAAATGCAATTCTAGTTCCAGTTAGTATATGCAGGATCAAATATGTAGTCTTTTTATCATATTTTTCTGGTAGAATGCCAAACAAAACTATCTCTGGTTACAAATCTATATCGAACATATAATTGTTTTCGTCTACCTATGAGATAGTAGAAAGCATTTTGCCAAAATTTTAGCATGACCGAAAAAGGAATATGATAAACCACCCCCTCCAATAATTTTATACCAGGGGTGAAATGCTCCCGGTTTGGACTGGATCACCCGATCCGGTAGTGATGGAGGTGGGTGGTTCGGAGAACCGGTAGCAAAAATCCCTGCCCCAGCCCCCTCCCCCCATGCCCAGCTGAGCCGCACAATCATCAGAGGCTTTTTTTTTACTTTTAAAAGCATTTTTTCTACAACATCTTCGGCTGAAAAAATGCTTTTAAAAGTAAAAAAAAAGGCCTCTGATGATCGTGCGGCACAGCTGGGATCATCAAAGGCTTTTAAAAGAAAAAAACCCTTTTTTTCTTTTAAATGCCTCTGCCGATCCAAGTTGAGTTGCCTGATCGGCAGAGAGTTTTTTTCTTTTAAATGCCTCTAACAATCAGGCAACTCAGCTTGGATCATCAGAGGCATTTAAAAGAAAAAAAGTCTCTGCCGATCAGGCAACTCAGCTTGGTTCAGCAGAGGCATTTTTTAAAAAAAGGGTTTTTTTCTTTTAAAAGCCTTTGATGATCCCAGCTGAGTTGCTTGATTGGCAGAGGCATTTAAAAGAAAAAAAGTCTCTGCCGATCAGACAACTCAGCTTGGATCGTCAGAGGCATTTAAAAGAAAAAAACCCTTTTTTTTTCTTTTAAATGTCTGATGATCCAAGCTCAGTTGCCTGATCGGCAGAGACTTTTTTTCTTTTAAATGTGTGATGATCCAAGCTCAGTTGCCTGATCGGCAGAGGCATTTAAAAGAAAAAAAGTCTCTGCCGATCAGGCAACTCAGCTGGGATCGTCAGAGCCTTTTGAAAGCATTTTTTAAACAACCTCTTCGCCAAAAAGGTTGTAGAAAAAATGGTTTTAAAAGTAAAAAAAAAAAATGCCCACGCCCACCCAGTCACATTATCCCCGCCACCAAGCCACGCCCACAGAA
The DNA here is from genome assembly GCA_022577455.1 of Arizona elegans. Taxonomy (NCBI): domain Eukaryota; kingdom Metazoa; phylum Chordata; class Lepidosauria; order Squamata; family Colubridae; genus Arizona; species Arizona elegans. Next base: position 93,399,956 of record JAKOOJ010000006.1, on the reverse strand, counting down.
CCAGTAGTAACAAATTTTAGATTTCACCACTGTTTTATACCATCAGCATATGACAAAAAAGAGCACAACGTTATTCCTAAATACACTGCTTGCTGCCTTCCAACCAAAACTGGGTTTACAGCTCTACACTACTCCACATCAGATCAAAATACTTCCAGGATCCACTGACATGTGAAATATTTTTTTGTCGTTTTCAACTACATCAATGCCACCAACCATCTAATAAGGATAGGGAGTTTCCTTACTTGCAGGAATAAGCTTTTGTAGGTTTAAGACTGAACGTAGTGTGCGTTGCACATTAAATTTGAATTCAGAAAGGTTTCTTTGCAGTAGGGATTGTATCAAAGTAGAAAGCTGGGGCCTTTTTGTGTTTTTCAGAGCAAGAGGAGAAAAGGAAAGGAAAGGAAAGACAATTAAAATGAATTTTGGAGGACAGATTGAGGGAAAGTGTATGGTTGACTCATATTCAAAATTCAACAATAGCAAGTAGCAAAACCTAGGACACATTAGAGACTGATTTTTTTTTAGTATTCACCAAAACACCTGCAAAGGGGGGGAAGCAAAGCTACTAGTCATGTGGGAAATGACTCAGAACAAATGCACCTCCAGGAATGCCAAGGACACCCGGAGCAGGGGTGGTGCTCAGAAGTTAGAAATACAAGTCTATTGGACTTTGAAAATGAAGGTGTGTGTGTGTGTTTTGCAATAACAACTAAGCAAGTAAAGGGTATGCTAAGATGTCTTCACTGATAACCAAGGGGATAAACAAAATCTGGCAGCGTTGGTATATAAAGGTGGCAAATAACCGACTTTGTACAATAGATACACATACACACTTGGATTTAAGCCTCCTCAAATCTAAATGCAAACATTTAGGCATGCCTAGATTCCATGGAGATCAAAGGGATCTTAACCCACTCCCATTCAGTAAGATCTTTCCTCATGATATTTAGTACCTAGGGGCATTCAGAATACTTTGCATGCATTTTTTTAAAAAAATGATCCTGATTTTTTTTCTCTTTTTTTTTTTTGCTATGTACCCCTATTAACAGATGGGAAGATCAGAGGGATAATAGTTTAGCCCACTCTGTTATGAAAAAATTGAACAAGGAATTTTCTGGCTTACTGCTTATTTACCTCTAAATTATTAAGCTATCTTGTATCATGCACTCAGCGCTTTTGGGGTAACATGGAAGTAAGTGCCTCTTCTGGCAATAATATAGAGCATAACTTCATGACCCTGCGTTCACAGAACCAATCCTCACTCTTCTGAGATGACAGGAAAAGCAGCCAAACGTTTCATGCATTTCTTTGCATGAAATGAGGAAGAAGGACAGATGCACAAACTTTAAAAATTTCATATGCTTCTGGATTGTCCATGGTGTACTTAATTTTTAATCCATGCAGAGCTTTTAAAAAAGTTTGTTTAAGTTCAAGTGACTAATGGCATCAATAGGAAATAGTCTACAAGACACATATTCTCAAACATTGCGAACAAAATGAAGAGATTTCCTAATAACTAGAATTAATTAATTTATTAAATTTACCATATTTTCCGGCATATAAGACGACCCCCAAATTTTCCTGTTAAAATATAGGGTTTGGGCTATACTCGCCATATAAGACTACCCCTCTTCCAACGCACACCAAATAAAAATTAAAAAACATCAATTGGCTCACCCACAATGTAAAAGCAGCTGTGCTAGACCCAAAATGGCCCCTGAAACAAGCAGGAACCTCACACAGCCACAAAAAGCCCCCCCCCAAAAAACAACTTTCACACTTTACACACACACAACACAACACAACTGGCTCACCCACAATGTAAAAGCAGCTGTGCTAGACCCAAAATGGCCCCTGCAACAAGCAGGAACCTCACACAGTCACAAAAAGCCCCAAAAAACAACTTTCACACTTTACACACACAAAATTCCACATATAGCTTTGTGAGATTTTGTGTGTTTGTGTAGTTAGAGTGAAACACTACAAAAACACACTAAATCTCAGAAAGCTGCAGAAATATTATTTTATTTTATTTTAATTTAATTTTTATATGAAAGCTACATTTAAAACTGCCTAAACTTTACATGGCTAGGTCTAAAAAAGAACAACTAAAAAAAACCCCAATTAACTATTTTTTTAAAGATCCCAAAGGGGAAAAAAACTTACCCAATAGAACAGGGGTCTCCAACCTTGGCAACTTTAAGACTTGTAGACTTCAACTCCCAGAATTCCTCAGCCAGCTTTGTTTTGCTGGCTGAGGAATTCTGGGAGTTGAAGTCCACAACTCTCTGCCTGCTTGATTCCAGGCAGGGAGTTGCTTGCTGATGGAATGGATTCAGGCAAGAGAAGCAAGGCAAGCGTTGTGACTAACAACTAAGGTAAGCAAGCTGGAGGGGCAAACTTTTTTCCTTCTCCATGGCTCTGGCGATCCCAGCTGAGTTGCCTGATTAGCAGATCGTCAGGGCTTGGACCGTCAGAGCCATGTGAAAGGAGAAAACTTTTTTCCTTCTCCATGGCTCTGGCAATTCCAGCTGAGTTGCCTGATTAGCAGATTGTCAGAGCTTGGATCGGCGGAGCCATTTAAGGCTCGTCAGAGCCTTTTGGGCTGGTCTGCCTGGTTACAGGAGAACGACACCCAGTGTATAAGACGACCCCCGACTTTTGAGATGATTTTCATGTGTTAAAAAGTCGTCTTATATGCCGGAAAATACGGTATATGCCGTTCTTCTTACTAATGACTCTGGAAAACTTACAAGCAGTAAAAGGGTAAATATAGAAACAATTAAAATTACAAGTATAATTACGCTATATAAAAACTACATCAGTCTTATAAAGAGCCTTGGTGGTGCAGCGGACTAAAGTGCTGTTAAGTAGCATTTAGCTGCCAGCTGCCTGCAATTACTGCAAGTTCAAATCTCACCAGGCTCAAGGTTGACTCAGCCTTCCATCCTTTCGAGGTAGGTAAAATGAGGACCCGTATTGTGGGGGCAATAAGCTGACTTTGTATAAAAAAGAACACCGCTTATGGGGGGCCGAAGGCCCTACTAAGCAGGTATATACAAAAATATGAAGGCTATTGCTTAACGCATTGTAGACCACCCTGAGTCTCCAGAGAAGGGCGGCATATAAATCGAACCAATAAATAAATAAATATAATCACCGGGCAATGAGATGAGTGGCATAAAAATTTAATAAAATAAATACCGGTAATAAACTAAGCAAGTCTTCAATCCATGCATTTTGATGCTTCAGATACAGGAGACACAAGCAAGCATGGTGCATTTACTATATGCACATTTTCTATATTTAGTTCCTATGTTTAGAAAGCAAAGCAAAGATACCTATGATTTGGGAGGAACTCACAGGTTTTTCCTTGCTCATCCTTCTCAGGAATACCAATACCAACATCATCAATAACAACACCCTGACGCAGCAAAGAATGACACAATTGGATAGGGGCTACACAACAGCACTGAAGGAAGGAGATTTAACGGAGTGTGCATCCTTATCCTAAATGTCATATGCTATTAAAATAATGTTTAGGACCATCCAAGAGAGCCCTTCATGTAAAGAGAGAGGACAGATATTCAAACTGGCTTTAGAAAACGTAAGAAATGAGAGATGCTGATACAAGCTGGGTAATTGAGAAGGCCAAACAATATAAAAATGAAACCACTTTGTACTTTTAGTAACTTTAGAAAGGCCCTCGATTGTCTTGACCGTGTCAAGCTGTAAAATGACTAGATGGAAATTAGGAATCCCAGAACATACCATTGTCCTTGAGTAAAATCAGTGGTGGGTTTCAAAATTTTTTACTACCGGTTCTGTGGGTGTGGCTTGGTGGGAGTGGTATGGCTTGGTGGGCGTGGCAGGGGAAGGTTACTGCAAAATCCCCATTTCCCCCTGATCAGCTGGGACTCGGGAGGCAGAGAATAGATGGGGGCGGGGACAGTCAGAATTTTTACTCCGGTTCTCCGAACTAATTAAAATGTCCACTACCGGTTCTCCAGAACTGGTCAGAACCTGCTGAAACCCAACTCTGGGTAAAACCTATCTACAGAACAACAAGCCACAGCCCAGATAGAAGAAAGTAAAATAGTCTGGCTCTAAGTAGGCAAGGTACTCTAGTCTTCGACTTACGACCACAATTGAACCCCAAATTTCTGTGGCTAAGTGAGACATTTGTTAAGTGAGATTTGCCCCATATTATGACCTTTCTTGCCACAGTTGTTAAGTTAGCAACGTGGTTGTTAAGTGAATCTGGCTTTCCGCATTGGCTTTGCTTGTCAGAAAGTTGCAAAAGGTAATCCTATGACCCCGGGACACTGCAACGGTTATAAACATGAGTCACTTGCCAAGCATCTGAATTTTGATCACGTGATCATGGGGATGCCGCAACAGTGTGAACAACAGTCACTTTTTTCATTGCTGTTGGAACTTCGAAAGGTGACTAAATGGATTGTTGTCAATTGAGAACTATCTGTATATGCTTGTTCCTTATATAAATGTAGAACGGCTAGAAGATGAATGTGGTTTAAAGGTGAAGGAAGAAACAACAATAATCTCCACTATGTAGAATCACTGAAAATGTAAATGATCTGCAAGCTCTAGTAATGAAAGCCAAGAAGTGAAGCAAAAAATGGGACTACAATTGTATAGAATGAAAGATCAAACTAATGACTAAAGGTACAACAACCAACTGGCAATGAAATGGTATATAGAATCTGCATGGTAGAATCAATTATCAACAGTACAATAACTAGCATCCAAAAATACTTCAGAGACTAGCATTTGATAGAGTAAAGATCTCTTGGAAAAGATATTCAGATTCCATGATGCCAACAAACATCAGAATCCTGCAACATTTTTATTTATGATGCTCTAGGGAAACAAAAGCTGGACTTGGAAGAAGCAAGAAGCAAGACAGGAAAGTATTGGCACTTTTAAACAATGATGTTGGAGAATACTCTTGAGAATACCATGGGCCGCCAAGAAGCAAACAAGTGTGTCATAGAACAAACCATTCCAAAGTGTTCGCTCAAATGACACTTGGCAAACGACCAGTCTCTTGTTATAATTGTGGAGCTCTCTTGAGAAGTCTATAAGACATGCTGGGAAAGGAGAAAGGAAGGAGAAGAAGAGGATGATCAGCAGTAAGGTGGATGAGTCAATTACAATGGTAATTGCTACAGTATTGGAAGACCCGAAGGGGCAGGTGGGGATAGATAATCCTGGAGAAGATCCATTTACTATAGGTTAACACCTGCCTGATGACAGATCATCCATCCATTCATTCATCCATCCATCCATTTAAACATTTGTCCATCTATTCATCCATCCGTTCATCCATCCGTTCATCCATCCATTTATCCATCCGTTCATCCATCCATCCGTCTGTCCATCCGTCTGTCCGTCCATCCATCCATCCATCCATCCATCCATCCATCCATGGATAGCAGGTTTTATTAAACTTCTTATATCTTCTTCTTGGATCACAATTCAACTCCTAGTATAAGCTGAAGAAAACCTAATTAATACAAATAAATTATTCCCTATGGTAGTAAAAACAAAGTAAAAAATAAAGGCTGAAACAATGACAATTATTATTGTTCTAAATGACAGGGATTTATTCCTCTCTTTTTGATGTTCTTCCCCTAAAACCACATCTGTTGAAAAGAAAGTGGTAATGCCAACAATGGCTCTGAACTAATGAAAAATTAATTCTGCATATATTTAAAAGGACATCTATATCAACTGTCTATATTTTAATCAACCTGATAGTTGCAACTAGTTGGGTTATGGTTTGCAAAGTTGGGTTATGGTTTGTAAAGTTTTGATTAAAATATCCAAATCATTTATTGTTAAATTTCTTTGACCTGAATCTTATAAAAGCATAAAAGTTGCAAACCTAAGCTCTTCAAATACCTGGAAAGCATCTCTTAGCAGCCCTACAATTTGCTACAGTACCTTAAATCTTCATCCTGCTATGTGCATTTAAATATGATTCTCAGAGGATTGGCCCTACCTTTAAGAGGATGATCTCTGGAGGGCTCAGGACAAGGGATATTCCTCTGTCCTGGTCCTATTAGATCTCTCAGTGGCCTTTGATACCATCGACCATGGTATCCTACTGCGACGCCTTGAGGGGTTGGGAGTGGGAAGCACTGTTCTACAGTGGTTCTCCTCCTACCTCTCCGGGCGGTCGCAAGCAGTGTTGGTGGAGGGGGGGGGACAGAGGTCTGCCCAGAGGCCCCTCACTTGTGGGGTTCCTCAGGGGTCGGTCCTCTCTCCCCTTCTGTTCAACATCTATATGAAGCCTCTGGGGGAGATCATCCGTGGTTTTGGGGTGGGGTATCATCAGTATGCTGATGATACCCAACTTTTTATATCCACCCTGAATCAGCCCGGTGATGCCCTCGACGTGATGTCCCAGTGCCTGGAAGCGGTGCAGCTCTGGATGGGGAGGAACAGGCTTCAGCTCAACCCTGCCAAGTCAGAGTGGCTGTGGGTACCGGCATCTCAGTTCCAACGGAATATTCCATCGCTGGTTATAGGGGGTGAGGTGTTGCCCCCTGTTGATAGGGTGCACAACTTAAGCATCCTCCTGGATTCACGGCTGACTCTGGAAGATCATGTTATGACTGTGACCAGGGGGGCATTTGCCCAGATTCGTCTGGTGTGCCAGTTGCGCCCCTACCTGGATCGTGATGCCCTACATACAGTCACTCATGTGCTCATCACCTCCCAGATCGACTACTGCAACACTCTCTACATGGGGCTGCCCCTGAAGACCACTCAGACGCTTCAGCTGGTGCAGAGTGCGGCCGCGCGGGTAGTGATGGGAGTGTCCCGACAGTCTCATGTTACACCCCTCCTGCGGGACATGCATTGGCTACCAATTGCCCTCCGGGTGAGATTCAAGGTGCTGGTAATCACCTATAAAGCCCTACATGGCTTAGGCCCGGGTATTTGGCGGACCATCTGCGGCCAGCGACAGCTCCCCATCGCCCGGTGCGTTCCCACAGGGAGGGTCTTCTTGGGGTGCCGTCAGCCAGACAATGTCGGCTGGCGACCCCTAGGGAGCGGGCCTTCTCTGTGGGTGCACCTACCCTGTGGAATCAGCTCCCCCTGGGGCTCCGGATGGTCCCTGACCTTCGCTCTTTCCACAGTGCCCTTAAAACATGGCTACTTTGCCTGGCCGGCTTGGACTGAAGGGGTTTTAGAGGGGATTTTAATGGTTTTTATAGTTTTATTGGGTATTTTTAAAGGAAGGATTGGACTTTGTGTGTTTTATTGTTGTGAGCCGCCCTGAGTCCTTTTGGAGATAGGGCGGCATATAAATCCAAATAATAAATAAAGAAATGAATAAAGAAATAAGAGAGAGCAAGAGTGAGCAACTGCTGGACAATTAGCCCTTAGACCCCTCCATTTTTCAGTGGCCTCTAGATCTGGCTAATAACATTTAATGGCAAACCACAATCAAAATTTGCATTTTCCCACTGGCTTCATTTGTCAACAAAAGTAATAAATTTTATAAGCTATCAATATGACTTAAGACATGTAAGTAAAATGTTAACCACTCCCTCTCTCAAAACATGCAAAAAAAAAAAAAACGCAAAAAGCAAACAATTGCAGTTTCCTGTAGATGTGCAATAACGTGGAATCATTCCCCACGTTGATCCTTATTCACTAAAAAAAAGTACAAAAGTGGAAAAGTATAACTCCAGATATAGAAAGATCCCCATATTCCGAAATACCAGTAGGCTGATACATTAGGTGAAAGATTTTTGCAATTTCTCATGATTTACTGTATTTTTCACACTATATGACGATCCGGACCATAAGAGCAGTGGTGGAATTCATTTTTTTTTACTTCCGGTTCTGTGGTCATGGTTTGGTGGGTATGGTTTGGTATGGCTTGGTGGGTGTGGCAGGGAAAAGATACTGCAAAATCCCCATTCCCACTCTGGGGCGAGCCAGAAGGTGGTATTTGCCAGTTCTCCGAACTACTCAAAATTTCCGCTACCGGTTCTCCAGAACCTGTCAGAACCTGCTGAATAGCACCCCTGCATAAGACGCACCTAGCTTTTGGGGAGGAAAATAAGAAAAAAAAATCTGCCTCTGCCTCCCAGCAATTTGCCTCCTTGCAGCAAACAGCCTGGTCAGCTTCTGGGCAGAGGCAGAATTTGAAAGATAAATGGCCTCTACATCACCTATCTTCATCACAAAAATTAAGGCTACTCTTATTAACTCTGGCTGAAATTAGAGGCAAAAAGAGATTTTCATACATTAAAAAACCAGACTCTTTATAATGAGGCTTTATTTGAGTTTATGAGTAAGTTGACATGTTTTTCAACACCTGGAGGCCACCAAGTTAGGAAGGCTGTTTAAATCCAAGGACTAGTTCATTGTACAAGAATAAGCCTAGCTTTTCCACTTAGGACATGTTCAACAAATGCAACCAACAGGGTAATAATGCTGGGTCTCTGACAAATATTCCTATGTGATAAACCTGTTTTATTTTATAGGAAGGACAAAAGCTCAGTAGCAGAGCACTTACTTTGCATAAGAAATGCATTCTTGAAATTTCCACCACAGGCTGGATAGAACTGGTTTCCCAAACTCTAGACAGCTGTCTATCATCCTATAGTGACTCTGAATAAATTAAGGTGGTATTTTTTCCATTCTTAAAACACAGTTTGTTTCATACTGAAAGGGGCATTAATTTACATATTCTTAAAAAGGGAGGGTGGCTTGTTTAATACAAACACTTTGGTGTATTATGTTTTATTAGTCATTGTGTGCATTTATCGCTGTAAACAAAAGTAAGATCAGGAAGGTTTACTGGAAGGAGGGAGGGAGGCTGAATACAGAGTGGCTAAGCTTGGAAACATTACACAGAGCAAAGTCTTACTTGTCTCTCTGACAATCCCAGTGTGGCTGCAAGCTCAGCTTTTCTCCGAATGGTGATGTAACGGCTATAGTGAAACTCCTTCTCCAATTCAAGTCGCTGGTGATCTGTGTAGACCACACGGTACTTGTCTTTCGTCCTGGTTTTCACTGGGAAAAAGAGACATAAGTGAGTTGAAAAAAGCACACTAGAAGCATCATATTTAAATGCCCACTTCTGAAATTATATCTAACCAGAGCATAGGCTGTACATATAATGCCAACTAGCTTCCAGCAATGAAGAGTTTTTGAACATAGTGGGAAAACGGAAGAAATCTCCTTTAGAATATGATCAAATTCCAAATAAGATTTAGATCTTTCCTCTCAGTTTCCAAAACTCAGTTGCTAATTATTTTCACCACCTCCCACTCCAACAAGTTATAGAAATATTCTCCTTTTTTTAAAAACCAGTTTAAACTTACTAAACCCTTAAATGTCTGACTCAAAGAGGAAGTGATTTTCAAACAATGAGTGCTTGTAAAAAGCAAGCAGCTGCGGGATTTATGGCCACCAAACCAAACACATCCACACAAGCCAGTGTGTTGGAGGGTGGGTTGCACTTTGATTTGTGGGTGTATATTGTAACTAGGCCTGTTATGATCACTGCTTAGAATTAAAAGCAATTTATCCTTGAAAATGTACTTAGGAAATCAGCTTTCAGCATGGGTGATATATACAAGGCAGACCTAACAAATAAGCACTCTTAAGCAATTCTTAAGCAATGAGTGCAAGGAAAGACACTTAAGTGCATGTTAGATCATTTACAAGATATTCTTGAGGCATAAGACCTACTGAAATGAGTTGCATATGGGAGCTTGACAATTAATTTTAACAAGGCTTGGGCAAAATCCTACTAAATTATATTTGTAATGTAGAATATGTCAAATAACTGGTACAATCATTCAAAATGATATCAATCTACATTAACACTTTTTTCAACTTAGAACGAAGACCTAAAAGGTTCAGAAAGATTTTTTCCCCCAAATCACATTAGTATTTGTATACATTTCTATTTCCAAGTTCTGATTTTCCAAATAAAGAATGGCATCTTTAATTATCGTACATACAGGGATAAATACAATGTTAGCCAAATACAATTTCTTTTGGATGAAGATGGTCATCTTAAAATCACCTTTGATCTGGCAAGCTGTGAGTTTGATTAGTTTTAACAAGCTATATTTGGAACTCCTGTGCAGGAACTCGAGTTAGATGAGAACACAGGTGAGAAATTGTCAGCTTTGAACTAGGAATCTGGAAGCACATCTTCCCTTTTGGGGATGATATCCAGTTATCTAGGCTTGCCTTGGAGTCATCATCTTGAAGCAAAATGAATTTGCTTAACTGTGCACTTATTCCTGTTCTGTTTGTTTATTCTTATAGATGCTTGGATTAGTAAATCCTGCCCCAAAGATTGTTCAGGTTGCCCAGAAAAAAATATTACTTGAAAGATGTTTTCTAAGCATAATAGTAGTAGAAGTAACGATGAAATAAAAAGGATTGATGGTGCTTCCCCTATTCATATCAATGATCATAAAATCTTCACTTCTTTCTAATCATTCTGGCTGGGGGTTTCCACACCAGTCATAGCAAAAGAACTCTTTAAAAAAAAATTTACAATCTGCCTATCAAGTGGTGTATCCAGCGCTTATACTCCAACCGATCTTAAAGAACATAACATATTTCATTTTGATATTGTCATTTCAAGACGTGGCACCAAGAAGCCACTTCAGTTCACAGGAAGAACCCAAGAAGATCAAGAAATTAAAAAAAGGAAAAACATGGGAACGTGGGACGACTTGGAAATCCTTGCTAGAACTTCCTTTCTCAACCTGCTGATCCAGCAATTTGAACTTCATGTGTTTTGACAACAGGAGCAGCAGCAGTTACCCTAAGAGAGTTTTCCATTAAATTATATTTTCCTCTCTCTCTCTCTTTGCCTTGGACTGTTGAGTCTGAAATCCTTCCTAGCTTTCTTTGTTTTTTTAAAAAAACAAAACAAAACCGGCTGAGGTCCTTTGGAGAGGCCAACTAGTCAATCCGGAAGCTTTGCAGCCTTTATTCTTTTTACCTCCCTCTAAGCCCGGTTTAAGCAGAGGTTTTCCGAGAGGAAAGGACGGAATCGCGGGATGATAACCCAAAGCTAGCCCCTGCTTTAATCCCGGCTAACTCCACCACTGTGACCCCGAGATCCCTGGCTTCTTTCGGGATCCTCCGATTATCTTGCAGTGTTTCTTTCCCCCTGGGTTTCCGCCTCCCCGCCCAGCCAGGATTAGAGGGCCCGCCCGAGAGGCCTTGTCGGTTCAGGCCGAGACTGGCTCGACCAGGCCAATAAAGTCAGGCCTTAAAGCGCCGCTGGTGCAACCCTAGCGGGCGCCCCGGGGGAACCGGCGGCCGAGCTGAGGAAGGGCCGACGCAGCGCCTAGGAGCGCGCCCCAAGCTCCGTCTGAGCCAAAGCGCCGGCTCTCCGCATCGCCTCCCGTCTGGTTTTTTTGGGGGTGGGGGTGGAGTGGGGGCTCGGTATGCATCGCCTGGGAAGAGTTGGGGGCCGATTTCTGCTTCTAAGAAGAACGTCGGAATGGACCGTGTTTTCCACCCCGTCGAATTAGGGAGGGACCCCCCGCGCTTTTAGGGAAAGAGGGTGAAAGGCCATTGCACCGCCTCTCTCCAGGATATAATTCAGAATTTAAAATAGTTGCTTCTTTATTTTTCATTCAAAACATTAATAAAGGTTTGTCAAAACAAGGTGATTATTTTGGTTTCCGCGCGCTCTGTTTGCTGAGCTCTTGACTTATAAAAAGTAATATTATAATAAATTATAATATTGCATTATAATAATATATAATATTATAATATTGCAATAATGAATAATACAGTGTAAAGGGTTTTCCCAACGAGGGGCAAATTGAAGTCCCGTTAGTCAAGATCCCATCCCCTTTTAGCCAAACAGTCTGTAAATGAGGGATTAAGGAGATGATCTCAAAATGTGATCTGCACTTCCTGAGATTTAAGCCATAAAGGGGTTGGGGGTGGGGTGGAATTGCCTGATCTATTTTCTTCTTTCTCCTTTCAAACATACTGTATGCATTTTCTATTTGAGTAGTTTCTTAAACACTGTTGTACCAGAATTTCTTTTAATCTATGCAATCACTCTAAATATGGGCAAATCGTACTTCCTCATACCACAGAAAAACTTCAGTCCTGGCACACTTTTTAGATGATACACAGTACGTAACAGTGATGGGGTCATTGTAATATTGATATTAAAACAATGGAGAAATGATAGGACCTATATCAATATTGTACGTTCATAAAAATCATGAGGTGCCTTTGGCACTCTATCTCCCTTGTAGAAGAGTTTTGGAAAACAAATGATTTCTGACTACTTAAAAATATATGTTGCTACTTTTGAATGGACATGATTTCTCTTTCTTAAAACAAATAATGGTTATTGTGCATTTTAAATAGCTGTACATAACAAGTCCCAATTGAACAGAAAGTATTGTTTTTCACTGATAGTGGAAGAGATTCTTAGCTTTGGGATATTTTGCCTTGTAGGACAGAGCATGCAAAAAGGGGAGGAAAAATCAATATGATTTGGCCTGGACTTCAAGTCTCATCTCAGGGGAGTTGGTCAGGCTAGATGCTGTTGAGGGAGATTCAAATTAGTCCATTTCTGGAAGATCATAATTTTGCTTTAACAAGATGGATAAAAAGATAGAGAAGATATAAAACCATCCAGACCAGGAAAGGAAGAAATCAACTGGATCACAGAGTGAATCCAAAAGGAACTAACTTTGTTAGGATTTCTCAAACATTTCAGAGAAGACTGAAGATAAAAACAAATTCTAGGAATTTCTTCTGGAATGGATTGTGGTATGTATGTGTTTACACTTAAAAGCAAACAGTCCATTTTATAGAGATTCCTTTTCTTTTAGCACAATCCTATGAATGCCTAGTGAAAAATAAATTTCAAAGAGACCAGGTGAGTTTTTATTATAAGGAAATAGGTGTTGCGGTTGTTTTCTTTTGGTTTGTTTGATTATTCAAATCTGAGGCTGGCTAAATGCTGTTTCACCTTAAAAGATAAAATATTTCAAAAGAATAACAACCATATTTTTAAAAACAAAATATGAGATGCACACAATATGCAACATTCATACATTTGATTGCAACAAGGATGTGTGTGTGTCTGTGTATCTTGTTTATGTATGTGGGTATATGCACATGATATGCATTTGTGCACATGCTATTCAATATGATGCTATTGGGTTTTATGACCCTTAAGGAGAACCGCTATATGTTTTGTAGGGGATGACTCCATAAAAATCAAGCTGTTTATTGGAGTAGAAATCTGAAGGCAATGGATCCCTTTCCCTGCTGATCTGCCATGAAAAGGGATTTTGTGATCTAACCAGAACCAGCCCTCTACACTCATAGCACCCCTCCCCACTTCTTCTTTGCCCAAAACAAAGGAGGTCTGGAAAAGGCATGGTATATTTCAGTATTGACTGTGAAAGTCTGCCTTCTGCCTCTTTCCATTCTCTTCTTTTCCGGGGAGGGAAAAGTAGAAAACAATGGTGAGGAAAGGTGTAGATCAAAGCAAGATGAGCTTCCACCCCCAGTAGTGAAGGATTGGGGGGGGGGGTCTGCCCAGGAGGAAAGTCCGGGCTCCAAGCAGCGCCACTGTTATCATTACAAAGGGTGCCTGAACCTCCCCGCAAGCCATCTTTTGTGTAGCATTTTCCACCACTACTGTCCTAAGTGCACTTGCTATGGGGTGAATCCTACCAATTCATATAAAGGGGAAGGAACACCAGAGGGCCTGTAACCAGGCTACCAAATCACATTTGCCTTCTTTCCACGATCCAGCTAGCCTTCATCTGAGAAGAAAATCACATCCAGTTAAACGGAAATAATACTCATTTCCCCATTTTGCCAGGGACACTTTCCTGGACTGGATGCCCTAGGTTTTGGAAAGGAAGCCATCCCAGTTTAGCCTGGGCACTCCCTACCATCACCACCAAGACTGGGGATAGGAAAGAAAGGGAGAATGATTGGGGGGTGGCGGGTGGAGGAGTTAGAGAAAGTGAATCATGATTACAATGCTTTTGATTAAGTTCAACAACGCCTTTCAAAGATGTGAAGTTGCTTGGGGGAATGACAAGAAGGAAGGTGGCCAAATCAGATGATCACTTGCTAAGGAGACCAGGTTTAGGAAAGAATCTCTAACGCGGCAGCAGGCAGGCCCAGAAATCTTTCATGTTTGGCTCTCTGCAAAACCGACTAAGAGACTTCCATTTCCTGGAAGGGAAATAAATCCTGAAGATTTATTTCAGGATTAAGAAGAATAAAAGAGGCAACTTGGCCAAACTTAAGAAAAAAAGAAAGAAAGAAAGAAAGAAAGAGGGAAGGAGAGAGAGAGGGAGGGAGGGAGGGAAAGAAAGAAAAAGAAAGAGAGAGAGAGAGAGGGAGGGAGGGAGGGAAGGAGAGAGGGAGGGAGGGAGGGAAAGAAAGAAAGGAAGGAAGGAAGGAAGGAAGGAAGGAAGGAAGGAAAGAAAGAAAGAAAGAAAGAAAGAAAGAAAGAAAGAAAGAAAGAAAGAAAGAAAGAAAGAAAGAAGAACCAGTCCCTGGACTCAAGCACCCAGGACTGCAGCCAGAGGAAACAAGAGACAAGTTAGAGGTTTCATCAAGTGTCTAGTCGTTCCCCTTGCCAGGCGAAGATCCTTCAAGAGTGACCCAGCAAGGGCGGAAGGCAAGGCGTCCTTCCGAGGCTCAGAAGCCAGACCCTCCTCTGGGAAGCGAGACAGACGGGAGATGTTCCTGTCCCAGAGGCTTTTGGAGAGCCCTCTGGGTTCCTTCTCCAAGGATCGGAACAGGAACAGCGGCCGTTTAAAAAACAAGGAGCGACAGCAGGACTGACAGCAGGGCGCTGACTGCGAGATGTTAAAAGCAGCAAGCAGCCGGAGCTGCGAGGCAGAATCCAAAGGCATGCTCGCAGCGTGTCAGAAACCAATAGAAAAGCTAACCGCGCAGTCACCGATGATTTATTGGACTGTAATTGGTTATAAAAAATCTTTTAAGTGGCTGTAACCAGGCCTCCAGGCTTCGCTTCCCCCTGAAGTCCGACATCAGCTCCACAGGAACTAGCGCTCGGACAATCGCCCTTAAGCAGCCTTTCCTTGCCCAGCGTGGGGTGGGGAATAAGATTCGTAGCTTGGCTCAGGTTGCCCAGGACCCCTTCCCTACAACCTAAGCTTTCGCTCACTTGAGCTGTACGCCAGGACGTGAGAAAGTGGTTGGCACAGACCTTCTTTTGGCCAACAGGTCGTTTGGGGGCTGCGGAGTGGGGTGGGGGGAAAGCTTTCCCCTCCACGCCAGCTTTGATTTGCAGGAAAGGTAGAATTTGATGGAAGGATATTCCGGCAATTGCGATTGGACCCTCCGGCCCCGCCAAAGTGGGTAAGAACCAAAGCTAACGGTGCTTCCCAGTTGCGCTGGATTATATATCATCCGTAGGCAGAGCTATCAATGGCCACGGGTGACGAATACCAGGGTCAAGCAAGAACGAGAGAAACTCCGATTGGGAAGCTACTTCAGGGCAGCTACTTGGCCAGGCCGGGCGCTAGTTCAGACAACCAGGTTTGGGGAAGTTTTCCGGCTCCTTTGGGCTGTCTAATCTCGGGGAAGTTCCTGCGCGCAAACGTCACGGGTGTTTCATTTTCTAGGAAAAAAAGCAGCCGAAACCCAACCGTTTTGAGGATGGGGGGGGGCGAGTCCTTTCAGCGGATGCTGCTGTTGGCTTCATCTCAAGATAGGCTCTGTCTGGAGGAAGGTAGGAGCCTCCCCCCCCACCCCGCCCTTGGCAGCCAAAGGAGAAAAAAGTCGCCAGAATCTGGGAAACTGGAGTTCCCTTAATCCTCGCCTCGCACCAATTTCTCTATTGAACTTGCCTTGAACTTTTCCGAAAGAGCAGGTTCCACATTTTATTTATATTTCTTTAGTTAAATGCTTAAAAGGTCTGGATTAAAGTGGCGTCTTGATCGCCCGCCTGCACTCAAAACTTTTTTATTCCTCATCCCCAGAATGTACAAGAACCTTCTATTCGAGCAATTCTGCCTATCCCTCTTTCTGTGTGTATGTGTGTGTTTGTATATGCACGCACACGACTCATACATAACATACAAGGACATAATATTAGTCAGAAGAATCCCGAGCTCATTGGAACTACAGTATATACAGTAACTGAGTCTCCCATTCTCGGCGCTTTTAAAAAATATATGGCCTATATGCATCGGTAGGTAGCTAAAGGCTGTGGAATTTCAAGGAACCTTCTCCTAAAACATGGCTCGAGGTTTATGCAAAAGAATTGGATCTCAACCGGGTTTCAGTCTCATTGGAATCCAGATCTTAGATATGGATACTGTAATTAATATTAAATCTGCATTGGACTGCCTGGAAAAAAAAAATTCCTCATCTTCCAGTTCTGATTTGAATTTATCTCTGAGCAAGTCATGTTGATTTCCGACCCCAGCTTTGCAGCCAACATTGCTTGTTTCCGTGCATGCGGGTTTAGTATCTTTTAATACCGAAAATGAAAGGCGATATCAGAATAGTTATCCCGCACCCACAAGAATTTAGCTCTAGCCCTATACCAGTTCTAGAACCGCTCAAGTGTCCCTAGTTATCCACTGCCAACAGCACATCTGGAGAAGTCGGGGGGGGGCGGGGGCAGAACAATTCCTTGGTAGTACAGGGGTTTAAGGCACCCTGTTATTAAGCTGGTTATTAAGGCCAGCTGCCTGCAATTACTGCAGGGTTCGAATCTCGCCAAGGCTCAAGGTTGACTCAGCCTTCCATCCTTTCTAAGGTAGGTAAAATGAGGACCCAGTTGTGGGGGCAATAAGCTGACTTTGTATAAATATACAAAAGGATGAAGGCTATTGCTGAGCACATTGTAAACCGCCCTGAGTCTTCGGAGAAGGGCGGCATATAAATCAAATTATAAAAAAAAAAAAATTCAGACGAAGCAGGGGTCCCTGAAAATGGTTTCGTGTGTCTCTGTGGCAAAAGCCCCAGGGGTGGTCCTCAGTGGCTCTGTAGCTGCCCCAGGTCTAAACATCGTAAGTGAGAAAACGTTTAGGCCCGTCCTGCTCCGGGGTTTGATCCTTGCTCCGGGATGGATAATAAGGCGCTGTCTATCAAAACCTCGACAGATTGCCAAATTCTTGACAGCCCTTGTTGAGCCCTTGTTGAACCCTTGCTCCCCGGGGTGGGAGCAAGCTCATTCAGCCTGCTCCCACCCCGCTACCTCCTATTGCTTCTGGACTAACCATGTGAAACTGCACAGACCCACCAGCACCCCGGCCTGGATCTGTTGGACTCTGAAGTCCGGTACCTCGAATGACAAACGGCCAGAGGGAAAACAGCCTCGGCCTCCCTGTTTTCCGTTGTCTACCGTTGTTCTCCCGGCTCCGGAGGGGCCACTAGACTTTCCACGAGCAAATGGTTGTCTTGATAGCAAAACGCACTTGAAAAAGAAAGCGAATTTCTAGGGGAGCCTGCTAAGATTCTCCGAGCTTTGCTTAGATGCTTGTGAAGACTGGCCCGCCTAACGCGGTTGATGCGGAATGATAACAAATTTGAGCTCTTGAAATGCTTCCCTTCAATGCTTGAAATGATAAAAAAACGACCTGGACGCCCCGGCTGTCATGCCCAGAGGTATGAGATGAAGCTGAAAGTTAAAGGAGGTCTTCATTCTTGACCCTTTCGAAGCCGAAGTACCCGGAATAAGTTCTCTTCACTGGCACGGAATAGCTTTGCTGTTGAAGAGTGAAGGGTACTCCTCATTCAATTTTGTTGGCTTGGACAAGATGCCATCCCGATAGTTTGCTCCACTTTGGATTGGTACTTTGGATTGGTACTTTGGATTGGATATATATATATATATATATATATATATATATATATATATATATATATATATGTGTGTGTGTGTGTGTGTGCGTGTGCGTGTGCGTGTATATATATATATATATATATATATATATATATATATATATATATATATATATATATATATATATATATATATATATATATATATATATATATAGTTAAATACTTTGTTCGTTACATAGAGTAGTTTTGTGTTCCCTTTAGAAGTTTGAGCAGTGTATAAACTACTGCTAGTTTATACTTTACATACTAGTGTATGTAAAGAACAAAGTATTTAATAAGGCTATTTCATTCATTCAGATCTCGGATGTCTTCTGCTTGTGTTCCCTTTATTTTTTTTTTGAGCAGTATATATATATATATATATATTTAGAAGGGGCTGGAAACGGCCAACCGAGTCAGCCATCTCCAGAGCCTCTGACGGAGTTGAAAAGGGTTGGAGGAAGTCGTTAGATTAGACGATGACAGCACAGCAGACTCACCCACGCTAATCCGGGATTGTAAAGCGAACTAGCGGGCGAGTTGGAGCATCAGATCCAGACAGAGTCGAAAGAGAATCTCTACCCGTTTCCCCAGCCGCCGCCCCCACCCCCGGGCAGGTAATGCTGCACTGGGCCTGGCCGAGGGGTCCAAAAGAGTCATAAAGCGATCTAGGGGGCTCCCGGGAAGCTTTCCCCCACCACCCCCATCCCAATCTTTGGAGTTTAGAATATTCTGGGAAAGGCAGGTTCCTATCTTTCGTCTCTGGCCAGCGCTCTGATGTCGTGGATTCTCTGTTGTGAGTTTCAGTTCCCATTCAAATTCCAAACAAACGAATAAAAAACTTTCCTTTGCAGATTGTTCTTTCTCTGCCCCTCCCTCAGTCCTTCTTTCTTTCTTTCTTTCTTTCTTTCTTTCTTTCTTTCTTTCTTTCTTTCTTTCTTTCTTTCTTTCTTTCTTTCTTTCTTTCTTTCTTTCTTTCTTTCTTTCTCTACACTTGTGGCCGATGAGACAGCTTAGCCTAAAAACAAGCTCCCCCCCCCAAAAAAAAAACTGCAAAAAGAGCGAACTTTGCATTCGCCCCTCTGTGAAGCCGCGCTGCCTGTGAGTTCAGCCACCTTACCGGTATTTGCCCTTGAGGAATCAGAAGCAGCTCGATTTCAGTGGGAGTGATTCCCAGGCCGGTGTGAAAAACTTTGCAGGCCGTGTGAAACTGCCCGATCAAATGCCGCTCGGGGCATCTCGAGCAATAAATAGAAAGGGGTGGGGAAGGTGGGGGCACTTCCTCAGAAATAACCGTAGGATCAGGACTCTTTATAGAAGAAATAAAGCACAAACGCTCTTGGTAGAGACTTCTACGAAGACCCCGTTCCTCGTACTCATTTTATGTCAAGGCGTTTTCTTTCCCCCTTCTCTTTCTTCCCACCCCCCCCCACCCCTGAAATCAACGGCTCAACAAACGGCGACGGTGTGTAAAGAACCCCAGATAATAGAAATTAATTTATATCTTCAGTGAGTTCAACTGTCTTGAGTGACAAAGCACAAACGCGAACAACTCACGAGTCTATCCGAAAGTTTCAAACCTGAGACTGTAGTTTGGATGCAGCCCTTCTAGGTATGGAGGTGGGTGGGTGGGGGTCGAGACCACAGCCTCTTTGCTTAACCCCTCCCGGAAAGAAAAGCTGGCCAGGAGTTGCGAGGTATTTGGGCAGGGACTCTTTCTTTTAAGTGGGGGGGGGGGGTATCAAGGAAAGTGGGCGCTAAAAGCAAAGGCGCGCCCCACCGAACTCTCCCACCTGTCTGCGGAGACTGTCAGCCTTGCCGCATCCTTGATTCCCTGCCAAGCAGGTTCCGGAGCGTTAGCCCCTTTTTTCTCTTAATGAGGGAAGAACCGGGTCAGCACAGATTGTGTTGCCAAAAGAAAGGCGGCGGTTGCCCGTGATTTTTTTTTTAAGGGACGGACCCCAAAGCCGGTGATTCTCCAATCTAACCTGCCACATGAATGAAAGCACCGATCCCGTAAGTCTGGAATCAGTCAGCTCAGCCCCCTCCACCCTCACCCCACGGTTGGCTTCGCCTTCCCTTTCAAATCTGGCAGTCAGAAGTGTCCCTGCCAAAGGGCTTCGGAGCTGGTGCAGAGTGCCCTTGGCAAGGCGCCTCTGCGCGGCCGAGCC
The DNA here is from genome assembly GCA_022577455.1 of Arizona elegans. Taxonomy (NCBI): domain Eukaryota; kingdom Metazoa; phylum Chordata; class Lepidosauria; order Squamata; family Colubridae; genus Arizona; species Arizona elegans. Next base: position 93,379,896 of record JAKOOJ010000006.1, on the reverse strand, counting down.
TTGTCACTTGCTTCCCTTCCCGGGTGGAGAGGCAAAGCCGAGGCTGGCTCTCGGCACCTCTCCTCGAAATCACACGCACACACACACACAGAAACACATAGAGAGAGTCTGCCAGCCAGCCCTTTCCGCCTTACCGGGTCCCCCCGCCGTGGGTTTCCCTCATCCAGTCGCAGAAGTTCCGCCGCTGGCCGCCAGGGGAGAGCGGATCCGACCCGAGCGGCGGGTTGAGAGGCTGCATCAGCCCGGCAGAAGGGGGGACCCCGCAGGGGGGCGCCGGAGGTCCCTGGGAGGGGTGGTGCGGGTGCGAGAGGTAGTCACCGGCTACCGGGCTGTAAGCCAAGCCGGCCGGGGTGGGTCCGTGCAGGCCGCCGGCGGTCGCCGTCCCGGGGGCGCCCGCCTGCCCATAGCCGTTCCAGTCGTCTCGCAGGGGCGCGCCGTAGGCGGCTGGCCAGGGCGACCCCGGCGACTGAGCGTTGTCCAGTCCGATCCCGGCGGGCACATGGTAGGCGCCGTAGTCCGGGTACTGCGGAGCGCCCACGAAGTTTTGCGCGGCGCTCAAGTTCAGCCCCCCCGCGTGGCGCACCGAACCGGGGTACATGGAGGGGCTCTCTTTCTCCAGCAGGTAGCTCACGTACATGGTGGTCCGAGGCGAGCGGCGCTTCTCTGCATGCTGCTGCGGGAAAAGAGTCTTGGAAAGCGGCGGACCGGCGATGGGGGAACAGGCTGAGCCGAGCTGAGCTGCGCGCCTGCCCGGCCTTTAAGGGCTGCGGCTTCCTCCGGGCGCAAAGACACTCCTCCGCCGGCTTTGGAGGCTCAGGCAACCGGCACCGCCGGGAGCTGCGGAGGATGAACGATTCTTGAAGCGGCTCTCTTGGAAATGGCCAGGCCAGGCCCACGACCCGAGGCAGGTGACGTGGAGAGAGAGGGAGGAGGGAGGGAGGGGAAAGGAGAGCCGAGAGAGAGAGAGAAAGAGGCAGGCGGGCAGGCACCGGGGCCGTCTCGCTGCTCCTCGCCCCCCAAGGAAGATTTGCATTTAAAAGGATAAGCAAGAGGGCAGCGACCCGATCACAACAACATAGCCCAAGCATTTATTGTTTTAAGAGCTTCCTTCTTCCATTGCAACCTGGTGCACTTTAACCTCCAGTCGCAGGTTCAAAGGACTCAATCCGAAGGATTTGCAAAAGAGAAAGCAACTGGGGGGCGGCGGAGCGTGGGGGGGGGGGGAAGAGAGTCGGTTAAGGAAAGGGTGGGAATGGAAACCCAGTACAGCCGAGAAGTCTGGGAAGGATGAATGCAGGAGGCGCGCGCGTGTGTATCTGTGCATGTGTAAGGGTGGCGTTTGAAAAGAAAGAAAAAGAAAGAAAGAAAGAAAGAAAGAAAGAAAGAAAGAAAGAAAGAAAGAAAGAAAGAGAAAGAAAGAAATAGAAAGAAAAAAGAAAGAAAGAAAAAAGAAAAAAGAAAAAAGAAAAAAGAAAAAAGAAAAAAGAAAGAAAGAAATAAGAGAGAAAGAAAGAAAGAGAAAGAAAGAGAAAGAAAGAAATAAATAAAAAGAAAGAAAGAAAGAAAAAAGAGAGAGGAAGAAAGAAAGAAAAAAGAAAGAAAGAAAGAGAGAGAGAGAAGAAAGAGGAAGAAAGAAAGAAAGAGAGAGAAAGAAAAAGAAAGAAAGAAGAGGAGGAAAGAAAGAAGAAAAAGGAAAAAAGAAAGAAAGAAAGAAAGAAAAAGAAAAGAAGGAAGGAAGGAAGAAAGGAAGGAAGGAAGAAAGAAAGAAAGAAAGAAAGAAAGAAAGAAAGAAAGAAAGAAAGAAAGAAAGAAAGAAGATATTGGGGGAGACCGAGGGATTGAGGGAGGGAGAAACCTTCCCCAAACCCAATAACTTCTGGAAAAGAATTTGAAGAGGGAACCTGACAGGCTACCTAACCCACATCTTGTTGCTTTCAAGGGAAAGTTTGCCAGCGCCTATTCTCCACTTCAAAGGCGGGCTTGCTTAGAGCCTTGCGGGAGATTCTCCTCTCCCTCTTAAAAGCACTTCTTCAAATTTTAAAACCGTTTGCTCATTAATAATCATTGGCCAGAATCATCCCAGAGAAGCGGGAAGGGAAGCGTTCAGCGCCAATTTCAAAAATAAAATAAAATAAATAAATAGCCGATAAGCGAATTTCGAATATTAACAGGCTTATCTTAATTTATGTAGGGGTTTGTCATACGCCAAGAAAGCTCCCCCCCCCCTCCCTGCCCTTTCTTCTGGCTGCCACCCTGAAGAAAGTCCTGTAAGAAAGTTTTCCCCTGTTGCAAGAAACACTGCAGCTCGTTCTAGTGTGTGGAAAATGGGGGAAATCTTTCCACCTTAGGGGCAGAGCTGATCTATCCGGAGGAGAACCGGGGCGGAGGCTGCCCTGCCTGGGTGCAGATGCCACTGTCTCTCGCTCGGTCACCTCTTGCACGACGCCCGAGACAAGGTGAAAAGTTAACCCGCAAAAAAATCAAACCAGTGAATCTGGCTAGGCGCTGGCCTGGAGGAGGAGGTGTGGAGGAGGGGGGAGAGAGAGAGAGAGAAGAAAAGGAGGAGGGGGCTTGGCGCATCTTCAAAGGGCAAAGCCGGTCTGCTCCAGGAAGCCCTGCAGGGCGAAAGAACATTCTCATATCAAAGTCACATTTTGTATCTCCTTTGCCGAGACGCTGCGATTTGGATTTCGCGACCAGGTCACGGAGTTAACCAAACCCATCAGGCCAGAGAAACACCTGACAGTCTCGGTCCGTCCCCAGGGCGCTCCACCACGTTGTGCGAATGGAAAAGATCACACACACAGGCACACAGAGAGACACATACACGCGTCCCTCCCCTTTCCTCGGCTTTTAACTTGGTTTGTGCAGGCAGGAAATGAAGGCAGTCTTGGGAATGGCTTGGGAAGAAAAGTTTCTGTTTTATGGGAAAGCGTCCATTATATATATATATATATATATATATATATATATATATATATATATATATATATATATATATATATATATATATAAAAATTGAAATTTATGTGGTCTATGTTAAACTGTGTGGCCTTTTATATTTAGAATTAAATATAAAAAGTTATTAAAACCAGCCAACCTTTTTGCTTTGGATAATGACAGGAGCAGCATATTAATTTAATAAATAAATACATAAATAAAACCTGTATTTGCAAATCCCTTTGAATAAACCGACTATTTATTTGCTTCCCCCACCCTCTCTTTAATCTCTCTTCCTTTCCCCCTTCTTACTCTTCAGTCTAACTGGCAGATCAAGAACGTGTATAAATTGTATCTCATAATTTTAAGCAGAGATGGATTTAGGGAAGAAGAAATTTTCTAAGAGCCACTTAGATGAATTGGGTGGTGTAGATGTTTAATAAATAAATAAAATAGGTTTATCAAATTTTGCTTGATGGGGAGAGAAAATATGCAAAACAATTATATTGCTTTAGTGTGTATCAATGGAAAATATGCTTCCATTGGATACCAGTGGGGAAACAACACATCCACATGCGTGTTGAATAGTTCAGCATAAGGGACAAAAATACTAATGGTTTCAGCCAAAAGTTTTTTTTTCATGGTAACTCTGAATGAGTTTTAAGTTGAAAAGTGAAGTGAAAATATTTATTGTTGGATTACCTACCTGATTTTCTACACTGCGCAAGGCAATCTAGATATGTCTTTTGATTATTTAATGATAAAGATGATGATAATGATGTTTTATAGGAATGTCAGAAGAATTTTCTTTTCTCATAAATTACATGTCAGAATATTACACTTATTGATTTTTGCAGCAATGTTTCCCTTGATTTTTGTTTTTATTTTTTTGCTTCAAATGAAAGGCACCATACAAATGTCTTTAAAGTATAATAAGTAATATTGAAAATCAATATTGCTGTTCAATCAACATTAACTATTGATTGAAAAAGGAGGATCTTCTCAGCTTGGATTTTTTTTGGAGATTTTTTTCTATATAAACTCACATTGGACCCAACAATAATCTTCCTTTGGGTCAAATAAAGGCTACCTGCAATTTTAAGCAAACAGACTGAGGACAATAAAAGCCTCTACAGGTTTTAAGTGGACTGCTCTGAGGAACAGTTGTTTGAAGGGAAGAAAGCTGGGAGTTACTTTTATTTCAATGAGGAATCATGTGATGCCAGATGCCAGAGAGGGCAGCTGGAGACACCAAAGAAACTTGGTTCCAAGATTTGCTGATCACTAAGCAAGCCTTATATTGCTTTTCTTTACTGTTGCTCCTTTTCTGAACCCATTTTGGTTTTAAGTACTAATAAGGAGCATTACATAAGATAAAACCTAAATAGCAAAATTGGGTTGGAGAAACTACAACAACTTGGAAAAACTTGCTATAAAGAGCCATGGTAGCGCAGTGGTTAGAGTGCAGTACTGCAGGCTACTTCTGCTGACTGCTGGCTGACTGCAACTTGGCAGTTCAAATCTCACCAGGCTCAAGGTTGACTCAGCCTTCTATCCTTCTGAGGTCGGTAAAATGAGGACCCAGATTGTTGGGGGCAATAGGCTGACTCGGTAAACCGCTTAGAGAGGGCTGTAACGCACTGTAACGTGGTATATAAGTCTAAGTGCTGTTGCTATTGCTATCTTGAGCAGTACCTTAAGCCTAGTGTCATGTACATACTGTATATAGGAATTCAAGTTCCATTATGTTTTGCCAGCCATCTGGAGGGCAATGGTTTGGGGAAGGAATTTGGGAATACGGACCCAGGCTCTGGGGAAAGCAAGTTTGGTTCATCAATACTGCCTGTGTTCAGACATGCTTGATCACGATAAATAGGGATAGCACACACAGAAGGTTAAGGCATAAACCCAGACTGTGTAACCTAGTGTTGAATTACTACTGGGACCCGCTTGATGGTAATGGGGGACTTCTGGCTTCCAGATGCCTCCACTCAAAGTTTAAATTTGCTACAACTTTCTTTGCTGCTCTGAGCCTGCATTCTCACAACATGCTTTGCTTATTATTGATAAATGATGCTTTTTTCAGACTTCAGGCAATAATAATTAAAGAAACAAGGGAACTGGGTTCACATAATGTGCTAAAGCCATTTGCTGAAACTAAACAAGCTAACATGTTGTGAGAAGAAGTATTTTCTCTCCCGCTCAAGCCTCTTGTGCCAACACAGCTAAGGTTAAACCTTCAGGATTTTCCCTGGGGATATTTTAGGGTGTGCGACCACCTTGGGGCCTTTTTTTCCCCAAAAAAATTTCTGATACTGTAGTTTCCTAAAGAATGCTGCTGAGCAGTTTCATCAGACTACAATTGTTGGGGGAAATGGTTGAGTCAAAAAAAGCCCTTCAGCCTACAGCAGAGACGTATAGTTTTACTTAAAAAACTTACTTATAGGAGCACTTATAGCTTTAAGTCAGTTCTTCCCTGCGTCTTTCTTTCCAGATATGCAGGACACCCACTGTCTTCATTCTTAGCTATCTTTTCAGGATGGATGAGAATTGAAGTCCTACACATCTGGACTGGAGGGTGGATTGGGGAAAGTTGCTTTAAATGGAAATCGAATCTACCTGACCACATAATCTGGAAGGAAAGACAACCAAAGGAAGAAGTAGGATTAACAATCCCAACTTTTGCTTTCTGTATAGCACAACTGACCAGCCAACCTTTTGGAGGTTTAAGTCCAAAAGATCTGATGGGCACCAAAATGTCCCTCCTTACTGTACAGAAAAATCATCAGATTCCTAAGAATTGCTATCCACCAGCCACATTTAAATGATAAAATGTCATGAATGTCCCCACAAAGTATTCATAATTATAAAAGGTGAAAGCTCTCTGCTTGTCATATGCAGACCAGACTGAAACTCCAATTACAATTTCCATCCTTTTTCTACTAGTTTTTTCCTCCTCCTTTAGCTATTTTACTGAATGAGGAAGGGTTCTTACACATTTTTAAGGGCTGTTTGAAACTTCTCCTTCCTAAATATGTTCATTTATTATCACTGGGCAGAAAGGTGAGATCTAAATCTAGCAGAGAACAACCTTCACAGAAGATGATTGGTTATGAAAGTGAATGCTTGCAAACTATCCTGCTTATTTAAATAAGTTTGGAGTTCCCTACACAGTGGGACAGAGTCCATGGAGCAAAACACTTGAAAGAGAAAAGCTTTGTCATTTCAAGAAGCGGTCTTGGTGGGAACCTAAAGCCCAGAGTCCAAAGAAAATGCATTTGCAGTGTGTCTTATTTCCTGAGTGGGAGCAAATCCACAGCACTTCCTAACAAATACCGGTAAAGAATCAGGTTGTGCATCTATCCCACCAAGGAATGAAAGTAATCTCTCGTTCAGAAGCTGCCCATCAGGATGTAGTTCAGGAAGAAAGGAAAAAAGAAAAAGAGAGACGAAAGCGAGACAATTTGTTTTACTTGCTGAAGGGGGGGAGGGGGAGGAACCTTAGGGCTTTCTTCTAACATCAACACTCCCCCTCATCTCCGCCCTCAAGACCAAAGGCCGAGTCTTGCAATCGGTTTTTCCCGATAAGCTGGAGCAGAGCAGATCTTAGTGTCTGTGCACTGGATGATGCAATAAAGGAGAAAGCAAGATAATTAGACTGAGGATAGATTGTATTAGAAGAGTCCCCGCATATTTTGGGCAATTGCATGCAAGGAATCTGAATGTCTCTGTGGGTACACACATACATCACATTTTCTACTTTCCTAACTGGGAGAATTTTGTAACGCAAAGGTGAAAGAGGACATTGGCTTATGCTCCTGTGCACATTGAATTCAATCTATCCAGAGAAAACGTCATTGGATGCCGTGAGTTAAGTGGGTTACAGGACTCCAGCTCACAAAAACAGATACACACACAGACACAAAAGCTGACAAAAGATAATAGTCTGACCTGAAATCTATGGTGTGTGGATTAAGTAAATATGAGGAAGAAAATGTATCTTGGAAAAAATTCATACATGACGCTCAGTCAAAATGCTGCTTGCTTGTGGGTGACTTAGCAATGATGGGAATTCAGATAGTGTGGCAGAAACCAAAGTTCAGAGTATTATGTTAACTTAACCAGATATGGCTAATTCAGTAAACCAGGGTTAAAGGGACCCCTTCCCCCAGTGGTGGGATTCAGCCAGTTTGCATCACTTCGGGAGAACTGGTTGTTAACTTTCTGAGCAGTTTGGCAAACTGGTTGTTGGAAATCATTAGGGCAGAGAACCAGTTGTTAAATTACTTCAATCCCACCACTGCCTTCCCCCCCAATCCTTATAAATACAGCTGTTCAGTATTTTGGAGCTTATAAAAGAGTTAAAAGAAACCAAACAAATAATAAGCTATGATTTTACTCAGCTAAACTTTAAAAAAAAAAAGGCAAACTTTTTATCAACACCTATCTTTCAAGCTGTTCAAGATGAATTCATGTTTTTCTCTCCCTTGCCTACCCATGTTTATCCTGATAACAACCTTCTGTAGCCCTTGTTCACCCAAGGAGTTTCTTGGCTTAATGAGATCTTGAACTTTCATCTACCCTGACCAAGTCCTCTCTTCTAACTGCAATGACACCATGCTGGCCCAAGCTTTGCTTTAGGGCTCCTGAGTACTCATGCCTGCTGAAAAAAACCCCTTTCAAACAGTGGTGGGTTTCAAAGTTTTTATTACCGGTTCTGTGGGCGTGGCTTGGTGGGCATGGCAGGGGAAGGATACTGCAAAATCTCCATTCCCACTTCACTCCAGGGGGAAGGATATTGCAAAATCCCCATTCCCACCCCACTTCTGGGGCCAGCCAGAGGTGGTATTTGCTGGTTCTCCAAACTACTCAAAATTTCCACTACCGGTTCTCCGAACTGCTCAAAATTTCCACTACCGGTTCACCAGAACCTGTCAGAACCTGCTGAATAGCACCCCTGCATTCAAGTCAAGGAGCCCTCCTCCACCCCCACCTCCTGAAAAAAATACATATGTTGCTTTGGCTGATGGCATCAAGTCACAACTGTGGTCTACAAGCAATGCTAAGACTTACCATGGACCCTGAACTAGACTTAATTGTAAAAAGGCAATGAAAAACATGATGTTCAGCATAATCAGTAACCTGTCACCTATTTCCCATTCCCTTGTGGCTAACTTCAGGTCAGGAGAGAAGAGTTGCATTCACATGTTCTCTTTATTGGATTCCTTGTTCGAGTGAAGCCACAGAAATCAGTGAGGCTTGCACTCTAGAGAGCGTGCTTAGTAGCCTTTCTCAGTATGATCCTCACTTCCAGATGTGCTGTGTTTCAGCACTTGTATTCAGGCAACATTTTCTACATGTCCTTGAATGGAAGTGGGATCCTAATAAATTCTACGTTATTTTCATCTTCCTGCTCTCTGACAGTAGATTTGCTTAATATTCTATGTCAGTGATGGCGAATGTTTTAACCCTGGCGAATTGCAGGGTTAAAAAAAAATCAAGATAGCACCCATGATGGTCAACACACATTAAAAATGGGCACAGCTTTGATTGTATCTTCACGACCATTTTCTTGACTATTTTTAGACAATACTCCATGGACTCTCCTGACACATTCCCAGATTAAGAAGAACCTAACTTTGGGAACTAATACAAGCATGCCAAGATGTGTCTGTAACTGATCAAGTCCTAATTAGTAAGAACTCCACCATTCTTTTCAGGAAAGCTAGGCAGTGGGAATTAAGAGAAGGGGTGATAGGAAGATCTATTTGATGTTCTCCAGAAGCATAGGATGCTAGACATCACTATATGAGGATTTCTGGGAATTATTCCAATTTATTGAAAAGGCATAGTATAGCTCAGGGGTCTCCAACCTTGGCAATTTTAAGACTTGTGTGCTTCAACTTCCAGAATTCCTCAGACAGCAGCATTCTGGGAGTTGAAGTCCACAAGTCTTAAAGTTGCCAAGGTTGGAGATCCCTAGTATCCCTGGTAGCTGGTATCCCTATAGCCATCTTAATGACTTGTTGTCTTTTCCTTTCTTTGTTTTGCTTTGTTTTTGTCCAGATTTAGGTCAAGGTTTCAGAAAGGATTTCTTCAGTCAATACAGGTAGCCCTCAACGTACGACCACAACTGAGCGCAAGATTTCTGTTGCTAAGTGAGACATTTGGTAAGCGAGTTTTGCCCAATTTTATGATTTTTCTTGCCACATTTGTTAAGTGAATCACTGCAGTTGTTAAGTTAGTAACATGGTTGTTAAGTGAATTCTGGCTTCCCCATTGACTTTGCTTGTCAGAAGGTTGCAAAAAGTGATCACATGACTCCGGGACATGAGGACCGTCATAAATATGAGTCAGTTGGCAAGCATCTGAATTTTGATCATGTGACCATGGGGATGCTGCAACTGTCATAAGTGTGAAAAACGGTCGTAAATCACTTTTTTCAGTGCCGTTGTACCTTCAAACGGTCACTAAATGAACTGTTGTAAATTGAGGACTACCTGTACTGTCTGCACTCTGGATTGTGCTATTTTTAATCTGTGTATATATTGCCTAGAAGTCTCAAATTCTTGTGAAGTTAAATGATCTATGGCTTCCTTCAAAATAATTCAGGCCTATACATTTGGATTAAAATTAAAAGATGCTTGCTCTTGGGGAGGAAAGCTATGGAAAATCTAGATAACTAAAAAGCAGAGACATCACCCAGCCAACAAAAGTGTGTATAGTCAAGGCTATGGTTCTCCCATTTTCAATGTATGGCTGTGAAAGTTGGACCATAAGAAAGGCTGAGCGCCAAAGAATTGAGGCCTTTGAACTGTGGTGCTGGAAAAGACTCCTGCAAGTCCCTTGGACTGCAAAGCGATCAAACTGGTCAGTCCTAGAGGAGATCAACCCTGACTGCTCTTTAGAAGGCCAGATCCTCAAATACTTTGGTCACCTAATGAGAAGGAAAGAGTCTCTGGAGAAGAGCCTAATGCTGGGAAAGATTGAGGGCAAAAAAAGAACAGAACGACAGAGAATGAGGTGGCTGGATGGAGTCACTGAAGCAGTAGGCGTCAGCTTAAATGGACTCCAGAGGATGGTAGAGGACAGGAAGTCCTGGAGGAACGTTGTCCATGGGGTCGCAATAGGTCGGACATGACTTCACAACTAACAACAACAACTACACATTTGGAAATGAGACATTAGTTCAATGGAACTACATTTCCTCATATTATCTTCCTCTCTTTGTCACATTTTATTTAGACTGTTACCGAAGGGAGGGACTTCTTATTTATGCCAGTTTCATCAGGCATTTATTAAATGATGGGACTAAATAGTGATGACTATATGAACAGGGAATGTAATTAAATTATCTTCCAAATACCCATTGGGGAAAAAAATATGGTTCTATCTTCTTTCATCCCCACTCCACCCAGTATAGCTGCAGCCATATTAAAAATAATGTTCTATTGCAGTGTTTAGTGACCTGAAGAACTGTGGACTTCAATTCCCAGAATTCTGGGAGTTGAAGTCCACATGTCTTTAAGTCACTATGGCTAAGAAACACTGCAGTAGAACATTTTTTATATGCCTTCAGTTATACTGGGTGGATAGGGACGTGGTGGCTCAGTGACTAAGACGCTGAGTTTGTCAATCAAAAGGTCAGCAGTTCAGCAGTTCGAATCCCTAGTACTGCATTACTTGTCCCAGCTTCTGCCAACCTAGCAGTTCGAAAGCACGTAAAAATTGCAAGTAGAAAAATAGGGACCACCTTTGGTAGGAAGGTAAGAGCGTTCCATGCACCTTTGGCATTCAGTCATGCCGGCCACAGGAACACGGAAACGTCTTCGGACAGCGCTGGCTCTTCGGCTTTGAAACGGAGATGAGCACCGCCCCCTAGAGTTGGGAACAACTAGCACATATGTGCAAGGGGAACCTTTACCATTACCTTTATACTGGGTGGACTGAGGATAGAAGAAAAGGCTGTTCTATTGTATATCCTTGATTACTGGTATCTGCCATCAGATTGGTGCCAGCAATTCACAACCACATATATACATTTCCTCCATGACAATCTGTCCCTGAACTGATGCCTCAAGTCTTCCAATAGTGCATTCTTCACCAATGTAACCAACTTCATCTACCTTATTGCTGGTCATCCTCTCTTCTTTCCTTTTACCTTTCCTAGCACTTGAGCCTTCTCCAGAGAGCTGGATCTTTGCATAATGTGTCCCATGTACAATAATTTGAGCCTGGTCATTTGTGTCTCAGATGAGAATTCTGGTTGACTTGTTCCGTGATTTATTTGTTTGCTTTCTTGGCTGTCTATATCCTACAGCCATCACAAAGTCACCTAATTTATCATGCCCTTATTTAACAGACTAACAGAGTTGGAGGGGACCTTGGAGTTTCCTAGTCCATCCCCCTGCTCAGGCTGGAAACCTTATACTATTTCAGACAAATGTTGTTCAATCTCTTCTTAACACATCTAGTGTTGGAGCATCCACAACTTCTGGAGGCAAGTCGTTCCACTGATTCTAACAGTTCTAACTGTCAGGAATTTTCTCCTTAGTTCTAGGTTGCTTCTCTCCTTGTTTCCATTCATTGTTTCTTGTCTTGCCTTCAGATGCTTTGGAGAATAGATTGATCCCTCTTCTTTGTGGCAGCCCCTTAGAGATTAGAACACTGCTATTAGGTCATTCCTAATCCTTCTTTTCATTAAACTGAATTTTCATTAAATTTTTGACATAACGCTACAATCTGAAATATGCTTGAGTGTAAACTCCACTGAACTCTGAGTTCACATGCATAGAGTCTCTGATGTTTACTAATTTGTCTCTTGATTAAAGATGCTTGGCATGGAATATTCATACAAAGCAACTTCAGCGGAAGTCCATTTGAAATGGACTTGACCTCAGGCATATACCATATTTTTCAGATGGTACTGTATGCTCTGGACTCTAAGACGCACCTACCTTTTTTGGGAAGGAAAACAAGATATACGCTAGTGCATGGATATGGGAAATAATATTAAATTTTACCAGTTTGGAACTGTTTTAAGTTTTTTTCTTTGCATAGATTGGTATTGTAATCAGAATCAGTAAGTTATCAGCATGCAATCTGTTAGATGTAAAGCTTTTCCCCCCTCTCTTTATTTTCCTTCAGGTAACATTTTAATTAAGTTAGTGAAATGCTTTTTAAATCCCAGCTAATTGTTGATTCTAGACAGAAAGTTTACAACAAAAGGACACAAAGAAGAAAATAAGACTCATAAAACACTCACAATAACAACCTCTGCCTCCCAGTTTGCCTCCTTGCAGCAAACAGCCTGCTTTAGTTTCATTTTCATTTTCAGCAGAAGAAGAAAAAAAATTGCCTGATTGCAGCAATTTGCCTGCTTGCAGCAAGCAGCGGAGGCCTGCATGGCAATAGGCAATGGCAATCCCTGCAGCCTGAAACAGCTGAGGGTCAAGAGACCGATTCAATTGACAATCAACTGCTTGTGCTAATCAGGCTGTGCTGAAGCTAAAATGGGCTATTTTGCTGTTTGTTGCTTGCTGCAAGGAGGTAAATTGCTGGGAGGCAGAGGCCAAAGAGTGGTGGCGGGCGGGGCTACATTCGGAGTATAAGACTCACCCACATTTTCACCCTCTTTTGGGGGGGGAAAGTGTTTCTTATACTCTGAAAAATACGGTACATAATCTGCCTTAAAAAGCAGTCTTTCAATATTTCTCAAGAAAGACAGAAATGGGATCTAGATGGAACCAGGTAGTTTAACAATCAAGTAAAAATGTGAGAAGTCTCCCAATTGCATTTACTAAATTTAACCGAAAAGGATTCTGAGTAAATCACATTTGCCTGCTTATATGCAGTTCAATGCCAACATTCACGCATGTATGAGACAATGCCATTTACATTTTTTAGAAGGAGGGAACTAAGTACAATAATTGTTAGTTAATTATTAAAATATCTATATATAACCAACATTTCCGTAGTTGGTGTCCTGCCATTTGAAATCATTAGAACAAATGTTAGCAGCTATACTGAACAGAATTAATTGCTGCTTCTATGACTGTAGAAAACCAGGCCTTAACTTTGATTTTCTCTATTGTGTATTAGCATGAATGAAAATAAATAAAAGAAAAAAATATTCTCTTTAATTTGAAGATCAATTGAAACCATTGCTTTTCTGAGTTTTGTCAGCAAACATTAAAGCTGCCATCCTATAGATAATGACTTGGGAATCAATCCTCCTGAACCGAAACGGTTTTCTGAATAAATATGGATTGATTATATTTTCAAAATGTTCAGCTCACTCACAAGAACAGTTTCTTCAGATGAAGCCTCACTGCCTTTCCTACTGTTTCCTAATGACAACCTGAATCATGCAGAAACAGGCTGTTCCCCATCCACTGAGCAGCTGCTTTCATAACAAGACTATGACATTCGGGGCAGGGTTTGCACAGGGGTGGGTTCCACTTATCTTTACTACCAGTTTGCAGTGGCAGCACACCCGTGTGCTTCTGCGCATGTGCAGATCACTCATGATGACATGTGGCGGATGGGCAGAGCCTCCCGCCGGTTTTACTACCAGTTCTATAGAACCGGACCGAACCGGGAGCAACCCACCACTGGGTTTGCAAACCTAGTGCTGTGGAACAGACACCCTATCCTCTTCAGAGGATGAGAAGGAGAACATCTGTAATTCAATTTCTTTGACAAGGTTGGGAAAGATTGCTCATAATCTAAATTACTGCTATGATTGGATTGTGGGGTGTGCTGTGTGGGGAAGTAATGAAAAAAATTAACAGTAAATGTATCAATTTGGCAGAACTGTATATCTTCCTTCCTTCCTTCCTTCCTTCCTTCCTTCCTTCCTTCCTTCCTTCCTTCCTTCCTTCCTTCCTCCCTCCCTCCCTCCCTCCCTCCCTCCCTCCCTCCCTCCCTCCCTCCCACCCTACTTTGAAAATTACTTTAAAAGCTGAAAGAACCAACTTCAGGAATAGATGTTTTCAGTTGAATTAAATTAGTTATTGATTGAATTCCATGTCTTTAGACCAGGGGTGGGTTCTACGTACCTCCACTACTGTAACGGGAGCGCACACATACAGAACCTTTTGTACATGTACAGATCGTTCATGATAATGTCTGCGCAGGTGGGCGGAGCCTCCTGCCGCTGTTACTACCGGTTCGCAATAACTGGACCAAACCGGGAACAACCCACCACTGCTTTAGACTCAACTAACTTCCTCCCTCCCTCCCTCTCATCCTCTTTCTTTCTTTCTTTCTTTCTTTCTTTCTTTCTTTCTTTCTTTCTTTCTTTCTTTCTTTCTTTCTTTCTTTTTTTCCTGGGCCCAGGCAATTATGAATAATAGGAAGAATGCTTGTTATTGTCCACTTCCTGAGCCTCCTGAGCTAAGGTTGTTGGGACAACATAGGCGTCCCCACTTAATACAGTGTGGAACAAGGTTAGTTTGCAAACAAATCCAGGCCAAGCATGCAAACCACAATCTAAGAGATAATTGAATTTGTGCAGACACCTTTTTCTTTCAAAAATCTGGATGACAAGCAATCCCAACCTTTCACTTTAGTTCAAGAGTAAAACTGATACCGTACTAATGACTTGGCAATCCATTATGTACTTTTCGCGATGACTGTAAACCTCTTATGGGCTTTTTGCATAAAAAAAAGAATATTACTTTGTGACAAATGGTTTTGGTGATTAGAAAGAACAGGTTATATAAAGAAAGAAATTATGATGTAATATTATAAAGTTAGTTTATGTGATGTAATATTATTTAGTTAGAATTGTATGTGCACTGACGAGAGGAAGATAGAAAGTCATTTCTTTATATTTCTTTTCATGATTTCTGTTCTGTTTTTTCTTTTATCTCTCTTTTTTTCTCAATCATTTATATCATTCTCATTTATTAAATCTTTTTCTCTGAATGCACTTCTTATTAATGCTCCTACTGTGGTTTGTTTAATAAAGCAGGGTTTTATGTGTTGTGTGAATGCTGCCAGTTGTATTTCAATTTCCAGTCATTTATGTTAGGGAGTCCTAGGGATGTAATGTTGGACTAGGAGTTGGAGAAACAAGGTTCAAGTCCAGCTCAGCCATGAAAGTTCACTTGATACTTTGGATCCCTTATTTTTTCTCAGTTAAATCTACCTCTTAGGTTTATTGTTGTTGTTATTGTTGAAATAGTTGAAGGAGTCCTATTTATTCGTAGGAAAGACAGGTGTTAGATCGGCGCAGGAAAGGAAGACGTGACCAGCTCGTTACATTAGTAACTTTTATTGAGTACAAGAAACAGTAGCAAGACTGGCCGTGCGCTGCCGGAGCTCTCCTTATATTCGCTCCGGCAGACGCACCGCCCCCTGACAGGGATTCAAACTTTCCCGCCCGGTGGCTGGCAGCCAATCCGGGCGGATGTCCTTATAAGGACATAACACTCCTCCCCCCTAGTCCAAAAAAAACGTTCAGAGTTCGTCAATAAGCGTGACGTAGTCCCGCAGGTACGTAGGACGCCTAGGCACCCTACTTGACCTGCGCAGTCTCATTTCTTCCGTGTCCCCGCCCTGGACGGACGGGGTTCCTGTGGCTCCTGGCTCCTTCCCCGGAACCGGGCTCGGTTCGGCTGGCGAGTGTGCGGGGTCACCCTCAGCGCCTCCGGCCGGACCGCAGACCTTGGATGGCTGGTTCTGGTGGTCTTCCTCCTGGCCTGTGGATCTTTCGCCTCGGCGGTGCTGTTCGGTTCCGACCCGGGAAGAACGTCTGAGTCTCGGTAAGACCCCGGCTGTCACTTGCTCTTCCTCGGTCTCCCGGTGGCTGCGGTTCTGCTGCGGCCCGGTTGGCTGTGGTCCGGAGGGTGGTTCGGGCCGGTGCCCTTGGGTCCGGTCTGCTCGCTGTGGGTGGTGTTGGCTCGGGTAGCGGTGTCCGACCTTGCAGGGGTGGCGCAGGTCTCCTCTGCCGGGCTGGCGCTGGCCTTCCCCGACGGGTTGGTGGTGGTCGACCTGGTCGGGGTGTCGTTGTGGGGCTTCCTCCTCGGGCTGGTGGAGGTCTCCCCTGCCGGGGTGGCGCAGGCCTCCCTGGCCGGGTTGTTGTCGGCTTTCCCTTCCCCCTAGTCCCTGGTCTACCGCCTGTTGGTGGTTGGGGTCGTCTGGGTTGGGTTGTTGTTGCCGGGTTGTTTCTTGCGTTGGGCGGGGGTCCCCCTCGCCGGGGAGTCGTGTGCCACCCTCGCCCATGTGCTGTGGTGTGCCCATCTGCGAAGGTCCCCGGTCTACTCGCCTTGCGTTGAGGTCTCCCTGGTAGGGCTGCCGTGGGTTGCCTTCACTGGTAGGGTGCGGTGCTCCCCTTCTGGGCAGGTCCCGGTCTACCTGCGGGCTGGGTCGGGGGTCCCTGGGCCTGCTGTGCCGGGTGCCCACCTGGTCGGGTTGGTGTTGCCATCCCCCGTGCGGTTGGCCCCGGTCTACCTCGCTACACTGCCGACGTGACAGTGCCTGGTAGTGTGCTGGGCCGACCTCGTCGGGATGGCGTTGCTCTGCCTCGCAGGGGTGTGGTAGGCCTACCTCGTCTGGGTGTTGTAGGCCTACCTCGCCGGGGTGTTGCAGGCCTACCTCGTCTGGGTGTTGTAGGCCTCCCTCGTCAGGCTGGTTTTCGTGTGCTCCCCCCCACCTTTTCCGGAGTTGGTCGATGTGACGTCTCACGACCTGTCCATCTTCCAACTCGATGGTGTAGGATTTGGGCCCGGTTGTGCTGGCAATCTTCCCCTTCAGCCACTTAGGAGAGCCGTTGAAATTCAGCGCGAAAACTGAATTTCCTTTGCTGAAGGCGCGAAGCGGGCGGCTGGCGGTTGCGGTCACTTCCGGGCTGTATTGGGGGTGCAGCCGGTCCAAGGGTGACCTCAACCTTCTGCCCATGAGGAGTTCGGCCGGGCTCTTGTGGGTGGTGGCATGCGGCGTGATGTGCTGGGTGAGGAGGAAGTTGTCGGTGCGTTCTTGCCAGTCTCCCGGGCCCATCTTGGTGAGGGCTTCTTTTGTGAGCCGGACCATCCGTTCCGCTTGTCCGTTTCCGGCCGGCCTGTACGGAGCGGAGAGGGCATGGCGGATGCCCAGTCCTGCCAGGAAGGACTCCATGGCCAGGGATGTGAGCTGGGGGCCGTTGTCCGAGACCAGCACGTCCGGTAGTCCGTGTGTGGCAAACAGGCGGCGCAGGGCTCGGATCGTCGCTTCTGTTGTGGTAGATGCCATGGGTACCACCTCGAGCCACTTGGAGAAGGCATCTACCACGATGAGGAGGTGCCGCCCTTGCATCGGGCCCGCGAAGTCGATGTGGACCCTCGACCATGGGTTGCTGGGGGTCTCCCAGTTCGTGACTTCGGATTGTGGCGGTGCTGGGCGGACTTCTTGGCACGGGTCACATCTGGAGACCCATTGTTCAATGTCTCTGTCCAGTGAGGGCCACCAGACGTAACTCCTTGCCAGGGCCTTTATGCGGACGATGCCTGGGTGCCCGTTGTGTAGTGTCTCTAGCGTCCGCCGTTGCAGAGTGCTTGGGATCAGCACCCTGTCTCCCCATAGCAGACAGCCCTTAATGGTGGACAGCTCCTTCTGTTTCCTGGTGAATGGGCTGAACCTCTCTTCCGTCTGTTCCGATGGCCACCCCCTGAGGATCCAGGACTTTACTTGGCGGAGGGTGGGGTCTCTCTGGGTGTGCGCGGCCACATCTGCGGAGGAGACTGGACAGCTGGCGTCGTCATCTATGTGGAATAGATGGAGCGTGGGGGCTGGGTCTTCCACCGGTTTCTTCGATGGGCATCTACTGAGTGCGTCGGCGTTTCCTATGGTTGTGCCTGGCTGGTGCACGAGCCTATAGGAGTAGCCGGCCAGGAAGATGGCCCATCTCGTCATCCGCGGGGACATGAAGGTCGGGGTGGGTTGGTCGCCTGCGAGGAGTCCCAGGAGTGGCTTGTGATCGGTGACTATGGTGAAGCGTCTTCCATAGAGATATTCGTGGAAGCGCTTCACTCCTGCCACGATGGCCAGGGCTTCTTTGTCCAGCTGACTGTAGTTCCGCTCTGCGCCGGACATGGTTTTCGAGAAGTAGGCGATGAGGGCTTCCATGCCGTTGGGCAGCTCGTGGCTGAGGACTGCCCCCACCCCGTATGGCGACGCGTCGCAGGTCAGCTTGATGGGGAGCGTCTCGCTGTATTGGATGAGGACGCTTTTGGACGTCAATAGTCCTTTTATGGCTCGGAATGCCGCTTCCTCTTCCTGGCCCCACTTCCAGGATGCCGATTTCCCCAGCAGGCGGTGAAGTGGCTCAGCAACTGTGGCTTTCTGTTTTAGAAAGATTGCATAAAAGTTGAGCAACCCAAGGAATGCCTGAAGCTCCGTTTTGTTTTTTGGGCTTGGAGCTTCATGGATTGCTTCCACTTTTGATTTGGTGGGGTGGATACCTGTGCTATCAATGAGGTAGCCCAGGAACTCGACTTCCTGTACTCCTATGATGCACTTCTCCCGCCTGACCCTCAAGCCCTTGGCCTTGAATCGCTGCAGGACAAGCCTGAGCCTTTCAAGGAGTTGAGCTCTTGAGTCACCGGAGACGAGCACATCGTCGAAGTAAGGCACCACCCCTGGAACGCCTTGGAGGAGGCGTTCCATCATGGATTGGAAGATGCCGGGGGCAGCGCTGACTCCAAATTGAAGCCGGTTGCATTTGAATGCCCCCCTGTGCGTGACAATTGTTTGAGCCTCCGCCGTTTTTTCATCCACTGGCAGTTGCTGGTAAGCCTGGGCCAGGTCCAGTTTCGCAAAAATTGATCCAGATCCCAGGGAATGCAGCAGGTGTTGCACCACTGGGACTGGGTATGCGCTCTGTGCCAACGCCTTGTTGATGGTACAACGGTAGTCGGCGCAGATGCGCACAGACCCATATTGCTTCAGTGGGGTCACAATGGGGGTCTCCCATGAAGCATGATCGATCGGTTCCAGGACGCCCTGGGCGATCAGCTTATCCAGCTGCTCATCTACTTTGGGCCGCAGGGCAAACGGAACTCGGCGGGGCTTGAGCCTAATTGGGGTGATTCCCTTGTCCAGATTGAAGGAGATTGGCCTCCCCACAAATTTCCCCAGCTTACCATCGAAGACTTCCTTGAACTCTTCGATGAGGTAGTCGAGTTCGTCCCTGCCAATTTGGTTGATGCCTTCGATTGAGAGCCCCAGCGGCTTGAACCACTCCACTCCTAGCAGGTTCGGTCGGCTGTCCCTTACGACGGTGATGGGGAGCTTGCCTTCGAACTGCTTGTAGGTGACCTGGATGTTGGCTCTTCCTAGCACTCCGATGGGGTTTCCCCCGAAGTCGACGAGCTTGGAGTGTAGTGGCTTCAGCTCTCGCTTGGTGATGCTGGGTTGCAGGCGCTTCAACTGCTGCCAGTCCATGATGGAGTAGACCGAGCCGGAGTCTACCTCCATTTTGCAGGGTGCTCCTTCCACGTGGATGGTCACATGGAACTTGGTGGCACTGTCTGATGTTGTGTGAGCGATGGTCGTCTGGTGGACCGCTCCGCTCCGGGGAAATTCGTCGTCTCTGCGTCTGGAAGGGCCAGAGGACCATTTGGATGACCTCTGGTAATCCTTCCGATTCTCGCGGGGACGGTGGCTGGAGGGCTCTGGGGCTGGTTCCTCAGCTCTGCAAGCTTCGGTGATGTGACCCCTTCTGTTGCAGCGTCGGCAGGTCGCATCTCTCCACTTGCAGGTTGCTCTGGCATGGTCCCCTCTGCAGCTGGCGCAGCGCTCCCCTTTGTAGTTCCGTTGGGCGGTTTCCCGCCTTGGGGGTCTGGATACCTTGTGGATGGTGGACTCTCCCTCCGACTCGGATCCAGCCGTGGAATCCTCTGTTGATGATTGCTCTGTGGAGCGAATCTTGTGGATTCCCTTGGCTCTGCTTACTGCGGCAGCTGCTTTCTCCGAGATTTCGGATGCGGTGGCTTCCTCCACCACATCCTTGAGCACGAGCTTCTTCCTGCTCAGGAATTTCTTTTGCAGGCCTCTGTCCCTCATGCCGAAAACCACGCGGTCAGCGATGGCATTGTCCACATGGTCGAACTCACAGCTGGCTGCGATCTGGCGTAGGGCGGCCACGAATTCCTTGATCGTCTCACCTTCCTTCTGGTCCCGTTGATGGAAGGTGAAACGGTTCGCCACCGGTGTTCCTGTTGGGGCATAGTGGTCCTCCAGGATCTGCAGCAGGTCTGTCCATGGCACTTCTTCGATGTCTCGTGGTGCTACGAGATCGATTGCCATGTCGAGGACCTCGGAGCCGCAGTTGGCCAGGAAGATGCCCTTCTTCCGGTCATCATCGGCATCCCTGATGTTGTTGCCTCTCAGGTATTGCCGGAATTTCACTACGTAGGATTTCCACTTGTCCTTCCCTGGGCGGAAAGGAGCAAGGGCTGGCAAAGTGACTTCAGCGGATGCCATGCCTTGGAAATGCCTACTGTAGTTCCCGGTGCTGGAGTCTTGTCTTGTTGGCTTGGTGCCGCGGGGTTCGTTCTTCTCTCAGTCCTTCGTCGCCAGTGTTAGATCGGCGCAGGAAAGGAAGACGTGACCAGCTCGTTACATTAGTAACTTTTATTGAGTACAAGAAACAGTAGCAAGACTGGCCGTGCGCTGCCGGAGCTCTCCTTATATTCGCTCCGGCAGACGCACCGCCCCCTGACAGGGATTCAAACTTTCCCGCCCGGTGGCTGGCAGCCAATCCGGGCGGATGTCCTTATAAGGACATAACAACAGGATTTCCTCAAATTATAATCAAAGACAAGAGGAAATATTCTTGTTCAATATACTGTACTGGACTTTTCCTTCCTGGAAAAATAATGGTGCTGTGGAAGGAAATAACATACACTCTTAGCCTTTCTCCTACTTTTATCCATCACTCCAAATCCCTATTGTAAACAATGAAGGCTTGTAAAATTACAAAGACAAGGATGGCAGAGAACATGAGCAAAGAAAATGGCTATCTGTAAATAGGCTGGGAATTTTCTAGTGCTATAATTAGCTTATGGAATTCACTACCACAAGATATGGAGATGGCTGCCACCTGCAACAGGCAGAACCGAACAGATTCACAAAGGATAAGTGATTCTTCTTATCCAAATCAAAATTGAGCATCCTTGGCCAGGAATAGGATGCTGGTAGATACTATACCAGGTATCCAGGATCAAATAAACAGGGAAAAATTGTGCAACAATTCTCTAGATGGGCTGACTTTCTGATCTCATCTTTGGAAACCTTCAAATCAGTGGTGGGTTGCTCCTGGTTCTGTCCAGTTCTTCCAAACTGGTAGTAAAAGCCGTGGGAGACTCCGCCCACCCGCCTGGATGTCATAAGGTACGATCTGCACATGTGCAGAAGTGCACGTGCTCCCATTGCGAACCGGTAGTAAAAGTAAATAGAACCTACCCTGCTTCAAATGTTCCATTTCATATTGTGCCTACAAGGGTCATGGAGCTTTCCCTAAACGGTGGGGCTGGATTGCTATCTTGAAAGTAAAATGAAGGAATACATCTGAGTAGTGAAAATAGGGTGTTGAGCAGGGAAAAACACCAAGGTCTTTTAGCCCAGAGGGCAAAACTATTCCTCCAATGAACCTAGTGCAATGTGGGAAACCCAGTGGGAGCAAGTAAGTAGTTTATGATTCAGGCTGGTGCAGTATGTTTAAGCTGATCATGGACAAGAGTCTCTTGCACATATAATTTTATTAAGAATTTTGATTATAATAGTAAAATCTAATACAAACTGAACTTAAAGAAAGAGAATAGAATAGAAAGAAGGCATAGAAAAAGAGAAGAGAAAAGTAAGAACAAGAAAAGAAGTACATAAAGAAGTGACTTCCAACATTCATCACAAGTACTAACAAATTTCATGAGTCCTTATCCTTTTTAATGTTCCAAACAATTATCTCTTCATCCCATATCCCATCCTTTATCTGTAAAGTAATCCATAAAGCACTGTCTTTTCAGTTCTGATATCAGCAGAAAGTCAATGAAGAGTTGCCAGAAGTAGCAACATATCTTCTTTTAACCTTGATCAAATAAACCAACTATATATTCCTTCTTTTTACTTCTAATAGTCAATGATCTTTAGTTCATTCAGTGTTATAACAGGATTTGATTTCCTATTGCATAGTGTTCTTCAGGGTTTTGAACAAGCCTATTTTGCAAGTCCAAAAGAAAAAAATTGTCCTGGTCATGGATAAGAATCTCATGTGACTAATATGATAACTATTGTGTCTCATTGTCTCATGTTATTATTACTTTTATAGTAAATTACTATTACCATTGTGTCTCATTGTCTTATGTGATTAATACTGAATACTATTACATGAGTGGATATGGGGCCATAAGAAGGCTGGTGGCCACATAGTCAAGTTTAGTTGGGTTTCATCTCTGATAGTTTGGATACTGGGAAACAGGTGTTGTTAACTTTTCCTCCACTGGCAATGCGTAGTCCTTTTTTCAGAGGTTGCTCTACCACCCAGAGAAACAACCTGGGCTCACTGTGGTCAATTTTAAGCCAAAAGGATGACGTCAACATTGAGTTAAGCCAGTGTTGGAGAACCTTTTTGGCATCAAGTACCGAAACCAGAATGCGCACGTGTGTGCAGACACCGGAGCGCCAACCAGCTGGTTTTCGCGCATGCCGGAGTGCCAGAAACCTGAAGACCAGATCTCCGGTGCATGCATGCAGACTGCTGTTCTACCCACAGGAGGCGCCCTCTAATCATTAGTTAGATTTGCATGCACACCGGCTGGTCTTTGGGTTTCTGGCGCGCGAGTGCGTGCAAAGACCAAATGGCTGGGGTGCATGCACATGTCAGAAACAAAAAGAGCAGCTGACGACGGCACGCATGCCCACAGAAAGGACTTTGCATGACACCTCTGGCACGCGTGCCATAGGTTCGGAGTTAAGCTGTCACCAAATCTTCAATTTGATTGTTCACTGCTACTATTTATAAAGGGCTTTATATCTGAAAGGAACAGTTTCTAGATTATTTAAACTATTGCACCAACCCCACTCCCCAACCTTCCCCCACCCAACAAAACCACAACCTACTTCTCAGGACACTCAGGGAAGCTTCACTTTTACCACAGCAAATATTTTTGCCCTCAGGAAATCTCATTCAGAAGCGCTCACAGGAACACGCACACACCAGGCATTGTGAAATCTAGAAATCCTAAACCAAAGAAGAGGCAGTAAAATGGTGGGTATGTGTGTGTGCATATGTGTGTATTCCTTAGATCTATGTAGCGATGTAATTAGAGGTTAACATCTTTTCCCTTTAGTGTCACTAACATCATTCAAACAAAGCTGGGGGGAAATATAAAGGGGTTTTGAATTTTAAAAAGTTTCTAGCTCTCATGAAGACAACCAAGGCTAATTTAAGAACTCTTGTTAATGCCATTACAGTGTCTGTCTGTTTTAACCAAAATCCTTCCACATTTTAATTAACCTTATCTATACAAATAAAAAACAAGCAGAGTTTTGGCATTCTTTTAAAAGAGATCAAATTTTAATTCTTATAGCTGCAAAGGATAGCCACTTCTGAAATGTCTTTAGTCTCAATTTCCTTCCTTCCTTCCTCCCTCCCACCCTCCCTCCCCCCATACTTTGCAAATTACTTTAAAATCTGAAACACCCAACTGGAGGACTAGATGTTTTCAATTGAATTTAATTAGTTATTGATTCAATTCCATGAAATGTGAACTCAATTAAATTGTGACATATATGATAAAAATGAGTTTAGATGGTTTTAACTATTTGCTCGGAATACAATTTTTGTTTGGTTTTATTTATTATTTATTTATTAGTCCAATTTATATGCCGTCCATCTCCGTAGATTCAGGGCGGCTTACAATGCATTATAGCAATAGCCTGCATACTTTTTTGTATATACCTGCTTATTAGGGCTTTCGCCCCCCCCAAGCGGTGTTGTTCTATACAAAGTTGGCTTATTGCCCCCACAATCCGGGTCCTCAATTTACCTACCTCGAAAGGATGGAAGGCTGAGTCAACCTTGAGCCTGGTGAGATTCGAACCTGCACTAATTGCAGGCAGCTGGCAGCTAAGTGCTAGCACTTAACAGCACTTTAGTCCGCTGCACCACCAAGGCTCAAAGTTGTGTCTTTGACTCAGTTTTAATTTTAACTGGTGATTGCCCAGGCAAGCCCCTGCAGTTTTCTTTGCAAGATTTTCCAGAAATGGTTTGCCATTGCCTCTTTCCTAGGACTGAGAGAGACTGCCCGGCCCACAGTTACTCAGGGGACTTTGTGCCTAAGGTGGGCCTAGAACTCACAGTCTCCTGATATCTAGCTTGATGTCTTAACTACCATCAAACTGATTCATACAAGCTTCTGGCCAGGGTTTAAAGTCTGAACTGGAGTAAACGTTCAGAATTAAATTGCAAAAATAACCACCTGGGTAATATCTTATAAGCATTGGTTGTGTTTCTGAAATGCATTTTTCACATGGAAGCAGTGATCACATCAAGCTGGTTTGTGAGCCTGTGTATGGTGTGAACACAGCCTGTGTATTTAGCTTTGGTTCAATAAATATTACAAACCCAGGAAATGGGGTTAATTTAATTCAATTAACCATGGATAATCATAGTGTATAGACATATTCCTTAGCACAGAGGTAAAATCTACTTACCTTCCCTACCAGTTCGGAAGCGCGCTTGTGCATCACATGTGATTTTGGATCCTCTGCGCATGTGCAAAGCCTTCTGTAAAAAACAGGTTACTTCCTGGTTAAAACCAGGAAGTAACAACGTCTGGGTGGGTGGGTGGAGCCTTGCGCTGCCGCCACTATCGGTTTGCCCAAACTGGTACGAATCGGTAGCATTTCACCCCTGCCTTAGCATGGATCCCAAGCTCCTTAATAAAAATCACGGAAGGAACATTCCTCTCCCCCTTTCCTGTTTTCCAACCCACATGGCTGAGGTTCTCCATGATGCCTTGGTGAGGCCTTTTTGGAGGGCAAATAGCAAGAAAGAGAAAGAAGAGAAAGAGACTTTATTTCCTTGAAATCACCTTGTATATTAAGTTTGTGACTCTTTTCCTGACCCAACTTTGCTGTTGTTTCCTCCAGCAATACAGAAAAGTGATTTACCCATATCAGTGGTCTACAGGGTTTCAGGCGTGGGTCTGGCACTAGAAAGACAGAGGTTCAAGTCCATCCTTAGCCACAAATATTCGCAATAATAAATAAATATTGCCTGGGTGGCTTCAGTGAGCCCAACCTACCTCAAAAGATTGTTATTATGTGGAAAAAGGGGAAGCAACAGTATTATATCTGCTGCCTTCAACTCCTAAACAAAAAATTAGGTATTAATCTAATAAATAAATAAATTAAGCCTTGAAAGATAGTGTTTATCCACTATGCTAAAATCTGGGTTATGAGTCAATCCCTTAAAATAAACTAGATTGGGACTGAAGGCAATGACTTGGTTCACAGTTCACACCACATGCCAAGGGGAAGACTGGGTTCCCACGAGTCACTCCCAAACTACCCAACTCTGTTTGAGTTTATCTGGCGTGCTCTGCGAAATCTGGCCAGACTGAAACCAGGAGGAAAATATGTTGTATTCAGCAGAGGAGAACTCTATGTGGGATTTGCATTTATCAGAGCCAGATCATCCCTTTTCATTCCCTGTGGCAGCTTGGCTCCTGCTAGAACTGCCTCCGATCGTCCCTCCACAATGTTATTTGCAAGTCCTTTTTTTTTTTAAACCACTCTCTGCATGCTTTTGGTGGCCGAGCAGGAGGAGGAGGAGGAGGAGGAGAAGCAAAGGAGGGACCCTGTGGGAGAGCGACTTGTGGAATTTATGACTACCCTTAAGCACAGGCCTGATAAGAAGTTAAAAAGCATCTTGGCCCTTTTCAAGCTAGCTACCCCGGAGGCTTTGATGTAGATTATGTTGCAGAATAAGCCAATACTGTTATCCTAGGGATGATATTGGGATTGTTGAAATACACGCCTTGAGATCCCAGGGCCAGTTTATCGAGCAGTGAACCAAAACTGGCTGGAAAAACTACAGAACTGGCATAGTTGGGCATGAATGGATGATCTCTAAGCAACTTCATTACAAAGAAACATGTATGGTCCCGATGGAGGTCTCCAGAGAAGGTGAGGCCAGGTTACAGAAGCTCACTTCTCTTTATGTTCTCTTCAGAGAGGGAATATCTTCCTCCAACTAATTAGAATCTATAATATATAAGGCTGACAGTCTTCTTGAGATGTAGAACAACTAAGTGAAACTCACATACTTGGGCACACATACTTGGGCTATGTGATGTGAACAGAAGATAGTTTCTTTTAAAAAAAAACTTGCTTGGACTGACAAAAGTAGAACACGTGGATGTCAAAGCTGATGCAGAGGGAGACATGAAATTAATTGTCCTTATGGTGATGGCCATCAATTTAAATGTTTTTAAAGTTGGGGGAGAAGTTCTAAAAACTCATAGAGGATTCATATATAGATTGAGACACCAGTGGCTCTTAGTCATGGTGGCTTCTCATAATCCTCTTTATATTGCAGATAAATGCTATGTGGTGATAATGTTTTCAAGTTCTGCTTGTTGGAGGATTTTGATGGTCTAGAAGCAACAAGGATGTCTTGTGAGATCAGGAAGAGGATATTTGCAGTGCTCCAGGTATTGGACTATATGTATATGAATGTATATACCGGTATGCACACACACACACACACACACACACACCCCTCCTACATTTCTTATTTATACGTATAACTCAAGACAGCGAACATAATCAACACTCCTTCCTCCTATTTTCCAAACAACAACAACAACAACAACAACAACTCTGTGAGATGAGTTGGGTTGAGAGATGGACCAAAATCTCCCAGCTGGCTCTCATGGATGAGGTGGGACTAGAACTCATTACTCTTCTCAGACTATGATCCCATTGGATAATTCTTAGCTGTGTTCACACAGTACTCTTAACCAGCTTGGGAAAAACTATAGTATTTTACATATTAAATTTATAGTTAAGTAAAGCCACAGTAGCAGCATTTGCAATAAAATGCAATAAAGTTCTTTCATGTCTATCAAACTTGATTAGCTTTTGAGCAGTGGGGTAGTAGTGGTAGTGCGTTGTATAAACCTGGCTAGCTAATTTAATCAATCTATTAATACATTGTGCAAAAAGAGAAAATGTGATGATTCAGTAAATCAGATTAAACAGCTAAGTCGGCAATATGTCTGACTTCTTTTGCGTTATGTGAAATTGAAAGTGATTAATGAAAAGCATAAACATTCATGTTTACCTTTGGTTCAGTGCATTGTGCATTCTTTGTACAACAAATTCAAATTCCTTATTCTAAATCAGACAAATATTTATCTTATAATTCCATAATGGCCAAACTAGCAGGCTGCAACTCTCTTAAGGTCCTATCAGCCTTGCCATCCCTGTAAAAACAACAACACAATAACAACATTTGGTATGAAATGAATTACTTGTGGCTCATTTTGCAACATTTCAATTCCATCTGATCTTTAATGACTGGTCAAAGATCTACAACTAACTAGAAATTAGAGTCTGGGAACTCCTTCCCCCAGGGTAAGTGCCTCCCTCCAAGAAAGATGTTCCAGGTTGTTTCCTTTGCTTTTATGACATCCTGGACCTAAACTCATTTCCCAGGAAGGAAATCCTATTGATGTCAGCTGAACTCATTTTAAACTATGGGTACCCAAGGTGGGAGCACAACTCAACCACCAAGTTTTGAGAGCTGAAATAGTAGCATCTCAACCTTGCTGTACCATAGGCAGAATATGGCAATAGGAAGTTTAACACGATCTCAACCCAATTTGGACAACTCCTCTAAGTTATAAACTCCCTGCAGATAGAAAGCCAGCACAATTGGCAACTTAGAAAGCAATTTATAATGATTTTTACCTCCAGGGATGGTTGCAATTTATTCTGCCTTTTTGCACTATACGCTGAAGGCTGTGAAGAATAGGCATAAATAAAAACATTACCAGAAAGGTCATAGAAGCTAAAATGTACTTTAAGCCTAGGAAGAATGAATAAAAAGAAGGAAAGGGGGAGGGAGTTAACTGAAGAGCACCTCTGGAAAAGATGATGCTTAATGCTACTGATGGAAAACCCAATCAGTTTCTATTCTGTCTTTTTCTCCTTGCAGATTTTTCTGCTATTGGAAGAAGACTATATGGGAAAATGTGTATGATATTTTACAGCTTAAATGTAAGTAAAAAATATCTGTGAATGAGGCTGCACCAACACACAATAACCCTTAATTTATCTTAGATTGTCCACATAATTTTGCTAAGCCACTGGAAAGAGTCCTTCCAAAAGTGCCTCAAATTTTGGTGGGATGAGGAAAAGAGCTTTTTAGGGAATCCAGACAGACTATGTAAATTTTACATGATATCCATCCATAATATAATCTTTGTTGTATTAGGAACAGAAGCATAAAATCAAGTAAAAGAGTTAACTTTGATGGCAGTTTGCTTTTTGCTCTCGTCAGTAATGCAGGGTCCCGCGATTAAGAAAACGTTGGTGAAGAAGATATCTGAATAAAACTTCCCCAACTTTTTTATTCAGTTTTAAATTATGTAAGATACAAAACTGTCATAGAGCTAAATTAATCAATATATGACTGTAATGAAAAAAAATGTACTATGTAAGGTCATAAAAATAAAAGAAAGTGTAGTTGACATTTTCTCCAAATCTAGCACGTTTTAGAACTTCTGTCCCTTTTGTTTGTGTCACAGCTTTTGACTAGGTTCATAACTAACTTGCTTAGTCAAGGCTTGCTGAATAAACCACAGTTACCAGGGTTAGCATAGGTTAAGCTAAACAAATCACAATTATGTTATTTATTTGTTAATCTGATTAATCTGAGCCTGTTCTTTCAAAGCCCCATTGAATTTCATGGGATGAAAAGGTAAAGTCAAACTCATACTTCCTGATGTTAATGAATAGAGTTGGAAGAGACCTTTCCTGTTGATTCCATGGATACAACCTTTTCATGGGTCTTTTTTGGAGATCTTACGGATGAGTTTGGTGGTGCCTTCTTCCAGGCACTAGTAGACATTGCCATCTGACACATTTGAAAGGCAGCAGGTCGAAAGAAAGCTGCTATTTAGGATCTTGGAAGGTTTATAGATCATAGTGGCTATAGCAGGGATGGGTACTACTTACTTTTACTACCAATTTGCAATAGGAGCGCGTGCTTCTGCACATACGCAGATCATCCATGATGACGTCAGGGCTTGTAGGTGGAGCCTCCCACCGGTTTTACTACCGGTTCTATAGAACCGGACTGAACCAGGAGCAACCCACCACTGGGCTATAGGGGTAAGGGATCCTGTTTTAAAATGTTATCTATAAAATGCCTGCCCAGTCAGACAAACATTGATCCTTCCTGATAGAAGAGTATCTTAAATGTATGTAAAAGGAAGAAGATTTTCTCTTGTGTGCTTTCAAAATCTCTTATCTATGAAATGCATAGTGGAATAGAAATTATGAACCCAAAGGAATAGCATTATGTCAGAATTCAAATCTCCAATCTGCTTTGCATTCAAAGCATTGGATACACCGAATCCTTCCTGGGAGATTATTGTTTTTACAAAGCTCCCTGAGGTTCCATTACCAAACAGGCATTTGAATCTGATATAAGCTATCCAAAAGAAGAAGAAGAAAAAGTTCCGGTTTCTTTTGTGGATTAGTTGTATTACCATTTCACCAATTTGTTTCAAACAATCATTTTACACGCGTCTTTCTCTTTTGCTTCCTGAACTTTTTCCACTTATGGAAAACATAACATGGCATTTTACAGCTCAGTCATGGGTAATAAACACAATGGTAAACATAGGTGGAGTACTAGCTACATGGAAATCTGTGGAGGAAAAAAAGCCGTACATTGCTGCCAGGATCCAGAGGGATTAGCTGCCTCTTCTTAGGAGTCTGTGTTTTTTTTCCGCCTAACTTCCTTATTGGAAAGAGCTGCTCTAGAACCTTCACCTTTAAAATGCTCTTTTTCCTACCTTTATGAAACCCACAAGTCTATTTTCTGAATTTGACTCTGTCCTGAACTTTGTGTTGCAATTTCTCAAAAGTTTTTTTTTAAAACCTGAGAAAGAGACTACTTTTCCTTACTTCTTTTCGGCTTGCTTGAAATGTTCCCCATTTTTCTTTTCTCTTGGTGGTGCTTCTGAGCCGAATTGCTTGTTGAAGGTGATCGAAGGTTCTATTGATGATGTTACTTTTTGTTCACCTCTTTCCGTAATTCTGCAGCCTTCTTGGTTACTTATACTTCTAATAGTAAAAGGCCGAAGGGAGGAGTTTCCATACTATGTCTAATCTTGAGATTGACATTAAGCATGGCAAAAAATAGATATTGCAGAGATATTTTTATAATGAAAGAATTCACTGTAGGGTTGTGCAAACTTTTAAAGTGATGCTTCACTCTTATGGAGAAAGCACCTTAAAGAAGAGAAGCATCTCTCTGCTTCTAAGCCATGAAATGTCCATGCCCCTCACTTTGCTTAACTGACGAACTGAATAATTAGTTGGAAGGGATTTTCTAGGTATTCTAGTCCAACCCCCTGCTCAAACAGGAGACCCTACACCAGGGGTGTCAAACTTGATTTCATTGAGGACCACATCAGGGTTGTGTTTGACCTTGGGGGGGCGAGGGGCCGGGGCCAGGGTGGGCATGGCCAGCTCAACATCACTCATGTCAGGGGGTGCCTGTGGTGCCTGAGCGCTCTGCCAGCGAAAACAGTCTCCCAAGCTCCGTTTTCAGCTGCTATGGCCTCCTGCAACTCTGCCAGTGAAAACGGATCTTGGGAGGACCGCATGCAGCCCTCCCAAACTCTGTTTTTGCTGCCAGAGGCACTGCAGGCTGGTCCTTCGCTGTTTCCACGGTGGCCCCGCAGGCCAGATCTAAGCACCGCGTGGGCCAGATCTGGCCCCCGGGCCTTGAGTTTGACACCCCTGCCCTATTCCATTTCAGACAAATGGTTGTCCAATCTCTTCTTAAAAATCTCCAGTGTTGGAGCACCCACTGATGAATTGTTCTGTCAGGAAATTTCTCCTTAGTTCTAGGTTGCTTCTCTCCTTGATTAGTTTCCATCCATTCCTTCTTGTTTTTCCTTCAGTTCCTTCAAAAAGGCAGTTTCTATGCATGCACAGAAATCACTTTTCTAGAAATGAGGCAGCCACTTCAGGTATTGCTTAGGCTTCTGGAAAAGTAATTTTAGTTAAGGTACAGCACATCTGTGCACAGCTATAATTTGTTCACCCATCTTGGTAACTTTGTAATTAAAGAAATGCAGAATTATCATACTCTACCAATTAGAATTTCATTAAAATTTTTCTTCTCTTCGGTAATAAATCACTATAGCAACTTCTCTAGAGAACAGCAGAAATTAATATAAAAGAATGCTTCTGTAGCACAATAATACAAATAAGAAAATATATTAAAGTATTTGGTCCAATTTTATCTTTTACTTAATATTCCCTGTCTAAGCTTTTTTTTTTTTTAGATTTTTTTTTTAGATTTTGTCGATCGAAAGATCGGCAGTTCAGTGGTTCGAATCCCTAGTGCTGGGTAATGGGGTGAGCTTGTCCCAGCTTCTGCCAACCTAGCAATTTGAAAGGACATAAAAAAATGCAAGTAGAAAAATAGGGACCACCTTTGGTGGGAAGGTAACAACATTCCGTGCGCCACAGAGATGTCTTTGGACAGCACTGGCTCTTCGGGTTCGAAATGGAGATGAGCATTGCCCCCTAGCGTTGGGAACGACTAGCACATATGTGCGAGGGAAACCTTTGCCTTTACCTTTAAGCTTTTTGCAGTTGGTGGAATTAATTTTCTTCTCTATTGGTTATTTGGATTCCAGGTTGTAACAACTTGCTTGGTAGAGTATCTCTTATTGAAACATCATCCATTCTCAATACTTTAAGCAAGGAAGCCTTTTCCCTAGCCACCAGTTATCTGTCTCATGGGCTATTTTTTTTATCTTGTACAGAATAGGATTCCAGGAAAGATTGCCTCCAACTTCTTGAAATGGAGGAATCTAAACCCAGCTTTCCTAATTAGTTAATTAATTTTTAGAAAAGATAAGTATTGTAAAGATCAAGGATGGCAAACCTGTAACTCTTCAGTGATTTGATACTGTGATCTAACATCCTCTCAATGAAGATGTTGGGTGATTGGGATGTCCACCTTGGTTGGAAAATGCCATGTAGGTTGTAGAAGGCTGCATAAATGTATTGGGCATTTTCAAAAAGTTATTGCTTCCTTTTCCCTAATTATTATGTTGTTTGAACCAAAAGATGTTTCCATTTTTAGCTGATCCACCCAACCTTCCACATGTCTTATTTATACCTGTCTAACAGTATTTAGACATTCCAAAATCTGTAGTCCTACATCCCTTTACCCAATGGAAAATTCTATTATAAATGGCTTTAAAAGACAAGTGTAATTTGTTGTTTTAGAGACAAAGTAGAACCTCCATGGAATTTGGTGAACTATAATTTGCTACCGTAATATTTATAAAGCTGTTTTGAACTCAAACATTTATAACATTTATAAAGTGAGAACAGAATCATTTTTTTTTTTTACAATCACTCACAAAGAGTGTTAAGATTTAACTCTGGCAATTGGCTTGGAGGTCAAAGAGTGATATGCGACCATGGGAATGGTTGGTGTCATGAGAGTATTTTCTACACCTTGTTAACTTTTTGACTTTTGATACCGCAATCCCACCATTTAAATCTTATTTTAACTTTGTTCTTATTTATTTTTTTTGCACTATGACATGTTTTTATTGTACACTTCCAGAGTCACTTTGGTGAGATGGGCAGTGTAGAAAAATGTGCTAAATAAATAAATATTACTATACTATACTATACTCTATACTATACTATACTATACTCTACTATACTATACTATACTATACTATACTATACTATACTCTATACTATACTATACTATACTATACTATACTATACTATACTATACTATACTATACTATACTATACTATACTATATGCATATCGTTCACAATTTTGAAACCAATGAGGGTTATTATGCTTTAAATCCACCACCTTTAAATCAACTAGCTCTTTACAACTCTTTTTGGAATAGAAAGGTATATACAAAATATTGATTTTTCTCCCAAACTTCTGATAACCACAGCCTTAAAAAAATAAATCAAAAACCAAAACTGCACCTGTCAAAAATGATCTTCCAGCACCACCTTGTGTTTGAAGGTGTAAAAACAAGTGAAATGGCAATTTCTTTCACCTAGTGGCAATCAAGCACTGAAGAAAACGAATGAATTTAGTTCAAGTCTCCTGCTGCATGAATCTACTACATAAGAAGTATTAGGAAGAGCTACTGAGATAAAGATTGAGGGAATCATTGCTTCTTTGTTATACAACCAAAACCACAATGACAAATCATGTATTATGATCAATGACCAGGTAGAAATACAATTCACAATTCCATTATTATGTTTTATCTCTGAAGAAAATACTGATTTTTGGTGGCATAGCCCCCTTTTCTTTATCACTGGAATAAGGATCAAAACAGTTGCATTAAGTTTCTGAAATCTTAAAAAGTATATATTTTGCTCCATTTAGACATCCAAGATTCTGTCAAAAAAGGGCTGAAAGTTCAATATTATGTCTCATCATACTATAATTGCATCATTGGCTATACCCTTTGGTGGACATGTCTTTTCATGAAAATGCTTTTTCTACTAGCTGCAAAATCTGTGCTGTAGATTATTACTGCCCGAGTTCTAAATTCTGCTTAGGCATAAATGTTAAGTTGAAATAACAACTGAGAAATTCCATGTTCTATACCTTATTATTAACCATCAAGAAATGGAACTGGAGGAAGCTTTCAGAGAATTTAATGCAGAAGAGATACAAACCCTCTTTTTTAAATGGCTTCCTTTTATGAAGACATTTAAATCATATCATATGCGAGCAGTACAAATATAGATGGCTGTTAGGTAGCAATAAAAATGTTTTTTTTGTGTCACTTTCTTACCATCTAGTGGTTTTCTGAAGTTTTGCAGGCTGGATAAAGGTAAAGGTAAAGGTTCCCCTTGCTCATATGTGCTAGTCGTTCCCAACTCTAGGGGGCAGTGTTCATCTCCGTTTCAAAGCCAAAGAGCCAGCGCTGTCTGAATATATCTCCTTGGTCATGCGGCCGCCATGACTAAATGCCAAAGGCACACAGAATGCTATTACCTTTCCACCAAAGGTGGTTCCTATTTTTCTACTTGCATTTTTTATATGCTTTTGAACGGCTAGGTTGGCAGAAGCTGGGACAAGTAATGGGAGCTCACCCCGTTATGCGGCACTAGGGATTTGAACCGCTGAACTGCTGACCTTTCGATTGACAAGCTCAATGTCTTAGCCACTGAGCCACCGCATCCCTGTGCAGGCTGGATAGAATATGCCTAATACAGTACCATACCCATTTTCAGTTCTCACTAAGATACCATGCTAAGCATTTCTAAAGAATGGCCTATATCACGTTGCCTGTGTTTTGTCTCCAGACCATTAGGGAGGCAACTTCAGTTTGTGTTTAATGCTTCCAATTTAAAGGAGCATTTCCTTTCACCACCACCACCAACCCCCAATACAAATCATGAGACATAATCTACAACCAACAACTCATTCATGACTTGTTGATGGTGCATTTACAAATTTGGATCTGCCCAACTCCTACTGGCCATTTTAGGCTGCTACAAGTATGCCCTCTTTCCCCTTGGCACTGGGCACTAACCCCCAGGCCATTTTGGCTTGGGCTATAGGGAAGACTAGGCATCTGGATTTTGCAAAAGCATCTGCCTGGAATGTGTTAACCAGGCACGATGCAGCTGCTTACCTATCCAGGCACAGTACTTTCCTGAAAACACGGCTAGACCTGATTTTTAAACTCAGACTCAATGCATATTTGAAAATCTGTGTTTTAGAAACAGGAATAAAGGTGTCTCAAATAAATGTGTTAAAATTGTTCTATTGTTTTGCTAACAACGGGTTTTGAGTGACCATATTGTCGCTCTTTTTATTACTTGAGGGAGCATTGTTTTTGTGTAGTCCAAGGATTACTTTCTGGTGCGATTGACTGCAGTAACTTGGTTGCAGTGTTGCTCTTCCCTTTTTTATGGTTCCTATTCACTTTGTTCTACATCAGCAGCCCCCAGCCTTTTGGGCACCAGGGACTGGCTCTGTGGAGAGAGGTTTTTCCATGGACCAGAGGGGTTATGGTTTCTTGTGTAGTCTGCATCCTGCAAATGCGGCTTTCCTTGTTGGCACAGGCCAGTTTCTGACATGCTGTGGATTGGTGCCAATCCACGGGCTGGGGTTGGGGACTCCTGCTCTATGTTATTCAATGGTGCTTGTTAGTTAAATGACAAGTTGCATATATAATGGAGTGCTGCACAGTAAAGCAATAGAGAGCAGTCTAAATGAACCTTGCAACCATCCCACCAAGCTTATGACCAGTCATTTGGGGACATTTCCGATCAAAGTTATAGAATAAAAAATAATGAGCAACTAAAAATGTGGGATGAACTGATTTTTGTAGCACACTTGTGAATCTGGATCCTGGGAACATCTTGAGAACCTCTCTCCACCTTGGATTCACAAGGTCTGATGTCAAAACTTGATCGGCTACTGCATGCTTCCGCAGGAGCTATCTCGTCCTTGATACAATGGAATAATCTGAAACAGTCCATTGTCAGTCCAGGGATGACAATTCCTTTTAATGAAATATTTGGGTCTAGCATGCATGTATGTATTATAATTTTCCTATGGTCATCGTGGTTATTCACTATTCCTCCAATTGTTTTTCAAAAAATGTGACAAGTAAGCCACAATAAAAGTCACCTTTATTTTCAATGTATTTTTTTTTCACCTTAGATTTCAAAAAGTCTGTAAAAACGTATTAGCTGGTTAAAAACTATGCACTACTTTTCTGAAAAGTGTGTACAATTGAAAATATAAAAAGCATAGATAAGTAAATAATAATTAATCAGGTAAAATCAGCCCAAAGCAGCAGCAATATTTGTGTAAAACTTTCAAAAAGAATAGGTAATCAGAATAAAAGGACCATTTCTGCTCAAAATAAAGAAAGAATAGATCTCAACTTATTTAACATAACTGTGAAATTAAATTATTTGATCATAATGAACATCTTTAGCCAAAGGTCACAAATTAATTACAAATAGATATTATAGAGGCAACACAACAAGTACAAATAGATATTACAGAGGCCATACAGCAAGTTTCCATTCAGAATTCACAGAGTAAT
This sequence comes from Arizona elegans, assembly GCA_022577455.1. Lineage (NCBI taxonomy): Eukaryota > Metazoa > Chordata > Lepidosauria > Squamata > Colubridae > Arizona > Arizona elegans. The sequence continues at coordinate 93,343,586 of JAKOOJ010000006.1, read as the reverse complement.
TTCTGCATTCTGCTACATTTAATTGGCACTTCATGAACATTTGCATTTCATAGAGACAACAGTGGCATCAGACGAGAGCCACACATTTAATTTAGTTATGACTTATGAGCCATGGTGGCGGAGACGTTAAAATGGAGTATTGCAGCCTAATTCTGCTGACTGCAATTGCCAGCAATTCGGCAGTTCGATTCTCATTGACTCAGCCTTCCATCCTTCCAAAGTCAATAAAATGAGAACCCTGATTGTTGGGGGAAATATGCTGAGTCTGTAAACTGCTTAGAGAGGACTACAAAGCACTGTGAAGCGGCATATAAGTCTAAGTGCTATTGCTATTGCTATTACACTGAAGCTGGAATGCATACATACAATCAGTTTTCTATTCTGTAGATATGCCAGGGTTTTCAACAGTAACTTGTCATTCTCTCATCAAAAAGAAGACGACTCATATCCTTTGATTTATGCTCCAGCCCCAATGTTTATTGTAATGAAAGTAAACTTAAAAAAATAACTTATAAATTTGCCTTAATCCCCAAACCATTTTCAAAGGTGAAGACTGAAACCTGGAATTCACATTGCCACAGAAATTTAAGGACGATAGCATCTTTTGATTTTGGCAGGCATAAAAGGTATATATAAGCACACATCGAAATCAACTGCATGCAAACTGTAAGAGATAATTCACTACTACAGTAATTCAGTTGCACATTGCTGTCAAATATTGCTACACATTCATTATCAAGTATGAGCATAAACTGCTATCAAATTATACTGAATATTCAAACAATCATTTAATACAGTCCTTAATGCTGAAGATAATTGCAGAGAACAAATTGATTTTAGTAGTCCGCAAATATTTTAGTATTTGATTATTCCCCGCAGGGCTGTGAATTGTTAAATGGCTGTTCCCTATTTGTCTAGAATGTTCCTGATCGTCTGTTGCTGGCTCACTAGTATTTACTTTAGAATAACACCAGAACAGATTACTCGTATAGGGCAAATGCAGCCATTGACTCACCTATCAACTAATGTCACATGTTAATTGTGAATTATAAAGCAGCTAACTTCTATTAAGTTTACAGATCTAGCTCTGGATCTAGTTCATTGGAGTTTATAGTGGACTGGACAATCTAAGTTAGCATTTTTAATTCTCTTTCTTTCCTGCTATGCTCACAAACTCAACAAGTCTTTTGTAGATGTTCTCCTGCCCGGCCTTTTATTTCGAGAAGCAGAGAAAGAAGGTGTGTGTGTGTGTGTGTGTGCATTACTTTGTACTTTGTACATCAGCCTTTTCTTTGTTCTGTATGCAGTGCTCCCAGAGCTTTTCTTTCTGCTTTTGAAGATTATGTTCCCCTGCTTTTTGTTAATGTGGCCAAGTAGTTATATTTTTTATAAAGTTGCTCTAAACCTTCCCCAAATCCTCTACCAGCCTGCCTGTTCCCCCTGATTTGCTGCTGGCATGCCAAAAACAAGGCCCTATCTTTCACCATCTGTATAATTTGTAATTAAGTTTCTGGGCTTTATAAGAGCTTATGTTTCTAGAAAATAAAAATGGTGGTTGACTGAAGAAAGAATAGGTGGTGGGGGATAGTATGTAGGAGGTCTTGGAAAGGATGGTAAGAAGCACCCTAATTAGCTTGCTTTCAATAGGTGCTTTGTGATGGGCCACATTTAATGTAGAGCAGCTGCTGTATTTTGTAATAGTGCCTGCAGTTAAAATTCTGAACAAATTTTAGCTCCCAAAATTTGGATGCTCCTGTTCCAATTTCATTTGAAATTTTCTTGCATTTCTGCCCCAAATATTATTTTTCTGGATTTTATCAATCTCAGTAACAATATATAAAGAATTCCAGTATTTCATGCCCGATGCAACCTTTTATCTTTAACGTCGCTGTGAAATAGTATTAAAAAGTCTGTGGTCTGAGCAGGGGTGGGTTCTAAATTTTTTTTACTACCGGTTCTGTGGGCATGGCTAATTTTGTGGGCATGGCTTGATGGTCATGTGACAATTCTTTAGGATTTAGCAGAGGTACTGGTCTACCAGGCTTTTAACTGTTTGCAGAGCTGTACCGGTCTACCCATTTATTTTTGCAGGCACCGATCTACTCATTTGTTTTCTTTTAACACTGATCAGCTGTAGGGTGGCTCTTTGAAGCCCCACGGCAAGAGTTTAAACAGTTTTTTTCCCTCTAGCCATCAGCTGGGACTCAGGAGGCAGCAATAGATTGGGGGTGGGGCCAAATAAAAGCTAAGAATAACGTGGGGGGTGGGGTGGGTGGGCAGGGGGGCAGAACTGGTTCGATGATGTCATATCCTCACGGCTACCGGCTTGGCGGAACCGGGCAGAACCGGGAGGAACCCACCACTGGGTCTGAGGGATATTCAGGGATAATCTACCCAAATTCACTATTTCCATAAATATCCATATCTATATGCTTGTCCTTCTGATAGCTGATATAACCCTTTCGTTATATATTTAGTGAGGATATAATATAAGTGCAGTTAGCTGAACTGTGTGAGTAAGCTCAGGCTATAATACATTCATGTTTCAATTGCAAAATGTATGGATATGTTTTTACTGTTTGCATCTGCTTGAAATACAAAGATCTGGAATGCAGATCTTGACTTTAGAGATGCATATAACTTTGAAAGAAATTCAGCAACAACCTGAGGGTCAACCTTGCTTGAAAATGAGGCTTGTATCAAAGAGATCTTCCATTCTGTTAATGAAGTTGAAGGAGACCCATACCAGATTTCAGCTGAGAAGCAAAGTGGATAGAACTGATATGAAAAATTCAGTGGCAATAGCAGCAAATTAGACCCTTTAAGGAAGGCAAAGTAATCTCTTTTCATTTCCTTCAGCTTATATGGCTTAGTTTTTAAAAGAAAAAAATAAAATAAAGTCTGCTTTATTTTTCCCTTGCAATATCTTCATCCAACAGAGGAATAGTGAGCTCTGCTTCTCTTGTCACATGCGGGTTGCATTTGGAACTGGAAACATGCTTGGAGGTATCAGTATGATCTGTCCAGCATGCCTAAATTATAGGATGTGAGCATAAATAGCAAAATTAACACCATCATTACTAATGGAAGAACATTATACAGCTCTTTTCAGTATTTTACATGTCGTTTCTCTTGCTGAGTTGTGGAAAATTTTAAGAACAGTGTGAAGACGTCTCAGAGCACTTAAAAAACCCTCACCCATGTGTTGGGGCAGAAGGTTTTTGTAAAGCAACAACACCAGTGGTGAAATGTAAAATTTGTTACTACCAGTTCTGTGGGCCTGGCTTGGTGGTGGGGGTAATGTGACTGGGTGGGCATGGACAACTCTTTTTTTTACTTTTTAAAAGCATTTTTATACAATCTATTCGGCTGAATAGGTTGTAAAAAAATGCTTTTAAAAGTAAAAAAAAGAGTCTCTGACGATCACAGCTGTGCCTCGCGATCGTCAGAGCCTTTTTTTACCTTTTAAAAGCAGGAAGTAATGACACCTGGGTGGGTGGGCGGAGCCTTCCGCCACTATCGGTTCTCTGAACCACCTGCCACAATCGCTACCAGATCGCCTGACCCGGTCTGAACCGGGAGCATTTCACCCCTGAACAACACCCAATTTCTCTTTGGGTCCCTCATCTTTATTCTCACCTGCTGGACAGGTCACCCCCCAGTGCATGCACATATAGGCAATATGTTGCCTTGGAATCAAGTAGTTAACCAGTAATTCCTTGATGCATTTGGGGGTTGGTCAGGTTTAGGAGCTGATCTCTTTCAGGGCCTAAGGACGAGGAGAGTGAAATATAAAGAGAAACAGTTCCCTACTTCGTACAATTGGGAGAGATAGGGAAGAACTTTTTTTTAGAAAAACAGAGTTGGAAAGGACCCTGTAGGTCAGTGGCCTCCAACCTTCTGGGCACCAGGGACCAATTTCACGGAGAGAGGTTTTCTGCGGACCAGGGGGGGCATGGTTCTGTGTGCTGCCTGCATCCCGCGGATGGGGCTTTGCTTGTTTGTGTGGGCCAGTTTATGGCATGCCATGGCCTGGTGCCAGTCCATGGATCGGGGGTTCGGGACCTCTGTTGTGGGTCATCCAGTCCAACCCCTCCCCCCCCAGTGAAGCAGGAAGTCAAGTGCTAGTTTCTGCTAATCATGATTTGTTGAATATACAGAAATATCTGGTTTCCACTCCACAAAATAATAAACTACTGATGCACAATATATGAACTTCCCAAATATCTCTAGCTAAAACTGCAGGCAGCTGTTTACCAATTACATCTAAACTGTGTATTTGATTATATATTAGGCTATTGGGCAAAATTTACCAATTGCAATTGCTGGGCTCATACAACTAAACTAAAACCAAGCAAACTATATTATAGCTTAGCATGCTGTATAATTATAATATTTTGACGGAGGTCTCTCCTTCTGATAAATAGCTACATTATAGTCTCTATTAGCATTTAAGTCAAGTCTACACAAATTGAATCTGTGCATTTTATGCAACTTGTGCATAAAAACAGTTTGCATTCTAGTGTCTTCCAATCAAAGGAAGTCAGTATTTATTTTTGAGATGGTAATAATTTTTTTAGAAAGAAATCATCTTTACCACAAGCATGCCCAAATTAGGTAACCCCTAGCTACCAAATGTTTTGAAAGAAGGAAGAGTTATTGTACAATAGTGAGACATGTTAACTAGGAAAATGTTAGTTTGCAGGTGATAAATGTTAGGTTTGCCTTCTTTTCCAACATCAGCTCTCATTTCCTATATATTGGAACTGTGGGAAAAGATGCTTCAATTGTACTGTCTCCTTAACCATGGAACAGAGAAAACTTTTGAACTCCCAATGTCAACAGGAAAGAAGGAAGGAAGGAAGGAAGGAAGGAAGGAAGGAAGGAAGGAAGGAAGGAGGAAGGGCAATTATAATTTATCCTGAGACCTTCTTAAACAACTAGGAAAATGATTAGATTCCTAGCATCCTTCATCCCAAGAAAAGATTACTCTTTCTAAAAAGAATCAGCAGCAAGGATATCGTTCATAGTCCCCTGATATGTGTGCTAATAAATATGGTGCAAACCTAGAACAGGAGGGGAAAAAATTGCTTGTTTGTAAGGCTCACTTACTGTTCCTTCTGCCTCAGCCAGCTGGCATGCCAGAAGGGAAAGCAGCTGTGAAAAGGATGGTCTTTTTCTGGAGTCCAAAGCCCAGCAGGAACACAGTAATAAGTATCTGCAAAAACAAGATAAAAGAAGGGAGAGGAAAAATACTCAGTATTTTCTAACTGATAAGACCAAGGAGACATACAGTATATATGTCACAGATATTGTGGTATTATGCAGAGTTAAAAGAACCTAGAATGTGAAGAACATCAATTTCATATAGAATTGATAAATGTTTACAAATATGAAGTATCAAAAAGCAGAAAATTAATATTATGCTTTAAATTTTACAATACATATGATGTAAGGACCTGCTGTAATACAGCTGTTGATGGACTAGTATGGCCTAATAATTGCATATAGTGATTGGGATTGAAATGGATCTGAGTAATATCTGGAGATGCATTTTTGATTGAAACGTATCTACAGTCTTAAGTATTCCCTTTCTGATTGAATTGTCTTAGTTGTATCTTGCAATTATTTATGTCCTAAATCTATTTCTACAAACTATGTATTAGGTATTTTTATTTTGTGCAGATGATGGTTTAAACTGAGTGACAATGTTTACTGGAGGCCCATCATTTGAGAAGTAATGTTGTGGCACAAGTTTTTAGACATAATTGCTATACTAAAATTATCCCTTAACAAATGTAGGATGACATGTTATGTTTGCTGTAAACAGATGCATATATGGCTGGGTTGCAAAGCTCTTGAAGTTTGGTCATGTAACCATGGAGATCCAACTATCAGAACTTCAAATTCAGGTCATAAGACCTCTTTTTTGGGTTGGTTATAAATTGAGGATTTACCTATATTGTGGAAACAGAGAACTGAGTCGAGGCAATGCAGGACTCTTATGTAGAAGTACCCTTAGAGAAAAATATAGTTTCCCACAAAAACACCCCAAATCACCAAGGCCAATCACCTGTATCCTCTTTTAAAGGTTAATTTTCTTGGCCTATATGACTACTGCACAATGGTGTCTAACTGTGTCCAAAAGTAGTCCAAGAAAGTCACAGATAACAGTGTAGTTAGAAGCACGGAAATGAGAGCAGGGGCTACGTGTCTTCTTATATTATACTCTGGCCAGTCCCACTCTAACCTTTATACCCAGAAAACATACATTTCTTCTGTGGCATAAAATGGACGGTCCATCTTAAATCCATTTTGAATAAGCTTGTAGAATTTCTCATTAACTTGCATTCCGGGGTAAGGATTGACACCTAAAGAAAAAAAAAGTGGCAAAGCAAAGAATGAATGTTTGAAGTAAGCTTCATTAGAGAAGCTTTCTTAATTTGCATAACCTTGCAGAGCTATCTGCAGGGTGTAGTCCAAAAAGTCAAAATGGTAGCCACAGCAGTCCAATTGAAGCTTTGCCTGTTTTTTTTACCTCTGTTGCATGCGATTTTGACCTTTTTGACCATTTCCTGCAAATATTCTGTAACCTGGACCACACTGAGAAGGCATATGCTTCTTAGATATTTAGAAAGATGACTATTCAATTATATAATACAGGGCCTGGTGGCTCAGCAGACTAATAGCATTGTGATTAACACCAGCTGTCTGCAATTACTGTAAATTCGAATCTCACCAGGCTCAAGGTTGACTCAGCCTTCCATCCTTTCCAAGGTAGGTAAATTGAGGACCCAGTTTGTGGGGGCAATAAGGTGACTTTGTATAAATATACAAAAGTATGAAGACTATTGCTTAACGCATTGTAAGCCGCCCTGAGTCTCCGGAGAAGGGCGGCATATAAATCAATTTTTTTTTTTAAAAAAAGCAAAATAAATGGAAAACCCAAAAGTGGTTAACAAAGACATTGCAAAGAGCTTCTGGAGAACATTTATGACAATTGAATAAAGGATGAAAAAGGATGAATAAAGGATGATTTGTTTTTCTTCTTAAAAAGATGTCTCTCTTAAAGTATTCCAGAAGAACAAGCATCTTGAAGTTAAAAACTAATGTGCACACACTCCTTCTATACTAATAGGGCAATTTACAGAATGAAAATGTATCCACCCCCCTATTCCCCACTATGGAACTCTATTAGCAAGAAACAACATTCTAAAGACATTGTTCCAGGTTGCTTAGATCTCTGAATGAAACATAGTTCTGTTAAATCTCTGACTGGAGAACTAGGGAACATATTCCAGAACCTACCAAGAGAGAATATTTCCCAGAGTAAGATTCCATAAGACCAGACATCACTTTTAATTGTGTATATCCCTTCAAATAAACTTTCAGGGGACATCCATTTGACAGGTAAACGAGCCTGGAAAAAGAAAGCACAGAGAAGAGAGAGGTCATTTCCCCACAAAGTGTTCTCATATAGGGAGACCAACTGCAAAATCACATTGTTACTGAACAGGTTTCCCCTAAGGAACAATCATCTCTCTTGTTGGCATCCCATCAGATGGTAAAAATACTCTTGGTTACATGGATACTCTAACATTCCTGTTGGATTGCTTTTGGAGGTTGGGATTTTGGATTTTGGATTAGGATTTTATAATTAATTAACCTTAACCTGTGAAGTGGTGCCTTGCAGGAGTGACCCAACTCAATTTGCCTCCAGGAGATATTTCCTAACACCTCTAACTTTTAAGCTTTGATTGGAATCAAATATCCTCTCCCTTATTTTGTAAAACTCTAATTTCTCCCACTCACCAAAAGAGCTATGGGCACAAATAATCTCTCTCAGGGCTATATGCCATGAATCTAATGAAGTGGCCTGTGATCCATGAAAACTTAATCTATCTATATAAAAAATGTATGTATGTATGTTCCAGCATAACTCTGGAACGCCTTAAGCAATTTCAACTAAACTTGGTACACAGATGACTTACTATCTGGAAACAAATACTGTGGGGGTTAGATACCCCTGTGTGTGTGAGAGAGAGTGGGTGTTCAAGCATAACTGTGGAATGCCTGGGCAATTAAGGAGGAGAAGTGTGGTATCCTAGAACGGCAATTGTTTGTGATGTCATGGGAGTGGGAAGGGAGAGCCTGGGCCATTAAGGAGACTGAGTGTGGCATCCTAGAGTGGCAATTGTTTGTGGTGTCAGTTCCTTTGCAGTTTCCTCTGGAAAGGCAGCCATGATGTTCTCCCTCCAGTGGAGCAATTGGGAAACACCTGAGGGATTTGGGGCAAAGTGCCAGGATTGTAGACAGGGCGGAAAAGAGGAGCGCATGGGAGGGGGAAGGCAGAGGGCAGGCATGATGGGCATGGGAGTAGGTGGAAGACAGGCTCAATGGCTCCCTGTCAGACAAAGGCTTCAACACCTATAAATACCTGGGCAATGCTGGGTTACCAGCTAGTAACAAATATAGTAGTCTTTAAAGTGCCATAAGACTCTTTAATATACATATGCAGTTGAATTGCCTTCTCTTCTAACATAATATATCATTCCATAGAGTACCAACTTTTGGCTGATTTCTCGGGGATGGAGAATCTGTAGATCTCAGAAGTTTCTAAGCGGCAATTCCCCAACATCTTTCACCATCTATCATGCAGTGTTGAACCACATCTTTCACCATCAATCATGCAATTCAACCACTATTTCCTTCTCTCTGAAGGAACCTTAGCAAAACCAAGGTGGTTTTAAACTTAATCATCTTAATTTTTTAAAAAAATCCACACCCAACAGTTTTGCCTTCTTGCTGTGCATATTTATAATAAAAAAAAATTGTGCATATGTGTAAAGCTGAGAAGGCAGTATACATACAGCCTAACAATTTCTGATGTGGAAGTGCTTTCCATATTAGAAATCTCAAATTTTTATGCAAGGGAATGAAATGACATGCGCAGAGAATAGTATATGGTGGTTGATGACAAAATAAGGGATCATTAATCCTATTCTCACTGATACCTGGTTGATCTCTATGGGATACAGGATCTTAGAAATTATGAACAAGCTCTTCTTCCATACTTACAAGATAATTAAGATTCAAGCAGCTATCTCTATTTTTTGTAGTGCCAGTTTGGTGTAGTGGTTAAGGCATCAGGCTAGAAAACAGAAGATCATAAGTTCTAGTTCCACCATAGGCACAAAGACAGCTGAAGAAGCTTCTTGGGTGAGAAGTGAAACGTCTTCAAAGAAAAACCAGAAAGTCTGGTGCATGTTGAAAAAGCACCTTTGGGACAACCATGACCTGGATGACTGAGAATCTCCATAGACATTTACTTCTCAAGATGCTGCCATGAAAACGCAGTGACTAGTTCAGACACTCACCAATAGTAAATAGTAAAGATGTGGAGATATAGAAGTGCAATTTGTAGCTGAAACTGTGCTGTGATTATAAGTGTTTGGTGCAATGATTAAGACTCCAGGCTATAAATCCAGAAACTATGAATTCTAGTCCTGCCTTAGGCATGAAAGCTGGCTGGGTGACCTTGGACCAGTCACTTTCTCTCAGCTCTAGGAAGAAAGGAAGGGCTTAGGCCCAGGATATCTGTCGGATCATCTGCAATCAGCAACATCTCCCCATCGTCCGGTGCGTTCTCACAGGGAGGGCTACTCAGGGTGCGGTCGGGTAGACAATGTCGGCTGGCGACCCCCAGAGGTAGAGCTTTCTCTGTTGGCGCACCTACCCTTTGGAATCAACTCCCCGGGGGCTCTGGTTGGCCCCTGACCTTCACACTTTCCACCGCGAACTAAAAACATGGCTATTTAAATTGCCCAGCCTGGACTGATGGGGTTTTGATTTTTAATGTATTTTAATATGCATTTAATATGTATTTTAACATGTTTCTTACTTGGATTGAGATTGTATATCTTAATTGTTGTGAGCTGCCCTGAGTCCTATGGAGATAGGGCGGCATATAAATCTAATTAAAATAAAATAAAATAAAATAAATAAATAAATAAATAAATTACTTTTGAAACCTTGCCGTGAAAACTGATTAAAATATTGTGTTAGCAATGAACTGTTGTTATGGACTGGGCGAGAATGAAGATAGAAGAAACAGCAAAAAGAATAATTTTTGGAGACAACACCGGAAGGAATGGAATGGAAGGAATGGAATGGAAGGAATGACTGATGTATTAAATGTTTGTTTGTCTAAAAAATTAAAAAAAAACTTTTTTTAAAAAAAAAAACTGCAAGGACTTGCCTAGGCAGCAAAAATGGACTTGAAAGCACACACACCACATTTCTATCCAGTTAAACCAACTGAAATTGGAAAAGAAATTTGTCATATTATCACATTATCATATTATCACCCTTATGAACCTGGATTTGGCTGTGCAAGATATTAGTAGTAATTTCGCTTTTACTTTCAGATCTTTCACAGAAAACATTGAGAACCATAAACATCAACTTACATTTCCTCTGACAACATAGTTTGAATCATTCATTATATCCCTGGCAAGTCCAAAGTCACATATTTTGGCCACTTTCCCATAGGTGACTAGTATATTCCTGGCTGCTAGATCTCTGTGAACACACTGTCAAGAGAGAAAAGCGTTGAACAAAGGACAGAATTTAATTCTCTGATTGCTTTTTTAACAATGCCTTTTTCCACTGAAATAATATAGGATGCTGAAAGCCATTAAATAAAGCATAGTAAGTTTTTTTTTAATGAAGTGTCAGTATTAAAGTAAAATAAAGAGCACTTTACTTTAAAGTGAGAACTTTAAAAATATAACAACACAGAGGCCAAAAGGTTAAAACAAAACATTACACAAAAATAATCTAAGATGGTGTGAATACAGGCATTTCTTTCCGTGATTTTAAAAATGCTTCTTAAGATATAAGAAACGGCAGTTAACAACTAACAATATCCTGGAATTATGTTTCAGTATGAACTGTGGGTCTCCAAGAAACCAACCGGATTAATTTTTCTTCCTCCCACTAAGCAAGGAAAGGAGCGAGACTGATAACAAACAGTTATTGTCTTTTAAATGCATAAACACAGAATGCCTATTGCTTGGAAGTAGGGTTTATGCATTTATTTACCAATTTAAGCACTCTATAAAGCAGCATTTTTCAACCTCAGCAACTTTAAGATGTTAGGATGTCTTAAATTGATAAATTAATCCACACATCTTTTAATTGTTGATGTTGAGAAACACTGGCGTAAAATAGACAGTGAATATTACATGCCCAGAAAGCATACATACAGAAGTGAAACACCATAAATTAAACGTGACCTTCAAGCACAGTTTTAATCACATTACAAGCCTGTTCCCAGCTCAGACTGACAAGGACAGATTTTCCCTACTGGAAAACTTCTCTCTCCCCACAGAACTTCTTTGCCCAATTTTAATTTGGATGAAATACCTATCAAATAGCACCTATAAAAAACATTTTTTAAAATTTGGAAATCAAATTGCACACTGATGTTGTTACATAGTTGGCTAATAAGATGTCTGCAAGCAAACAACCAAGGTCAGAGAATGCCACATAAAAATCTAACTCCAAACAACAATGACATATACTTATATAAAGTGACATTTTTCTTTTTTAGAAAAAAATCTGATACTAATAATTCTAGTATTCAACCAGATTGATCTCAAATATCTAACTAGTGATGAATTTAGATAGTAGAGCATTCCCCATCCCCGTAATCTTTACTATTCAGCACTATTTTTTACAGAACAATCTTACTGATTTTGATTCCAGAAACTCCATTCCTCTGGCAATTTGATATGAGAAGCAGAGAAGGTCTTCAAAAGTCAATATATTGAGGCTTTCTTCAACATCTAGTCTCCTGTTCACATATTTCACTTCATCTGCAAATGAAAAATGATGATTGGCTGATTTCTCAAGCAGAAAGAAGGACAACTACATTTTTTATTTTGTTATGTGGCCTCCAGAACCCTTCACTTTCAATATATCACACTCCTTCCTATGCACTAGCAACCACCATTGCAAATAAAATAGGTAATCACATGTATTAGTGAGAGACTGAAACACAAAGCATAGAATGTAAGTAGAATAGTATCTGATGCTGTTCAGAAGCAGGCAGTGTTTGGGTAGCAGATGCCATCTTATGGATGGCTAAAACTCACAAGGCAATGACATGGTATTTCACTGGAGACATGGAGCTGGGATTTTTAGTTTGCTCGCCCTCCCTTTTTTTATGAGTTGGGATTTCATCTTCAAAAGAACAAATACATTATTCTTTTGGGGGGGAGGGACAGGAGATTGCTTGATAGTTTATTGCTGCATTATAGCACTTGGAGGGTTGAGAGAAGTAGAGAAACAGCATTCAGAACTTGCATGCGGTTTGTGAACTTCCTATTTCGGATAAAACGCCACTCCATATCTCTGTTAAGATTAAAAATTGGCCATACCAATACCGTGCTTTCTCTTTTAATTTCTTTAAGAGAGAACAAAAAGGTAAGAGAAAATCATGGGATGCCAATGAACTTAAGAAAGAGGAAAGCGGGTGCCTTTCTTCTCTGTTCTCTACTAAGATATAAATCAGAATTACAGAATTTATTCTGTTGGAAGCTTCCTTTTAGACCGTATCTAGGCCCCTGCTCGGTGCAGAAATAAAAATTAAAGCAGATGGCTGTGCGTTTTCTGCTTGATTAAATCATCTTCAGTTTTCTTTAGTGTGATATCTCTTTAGGTACTTGAAAAGTCCTAGCATGTACTAATTCAATCTTTTTGTTTTAAGGCTTCTGAAAGAAGATGGTCCATGCCAGCTTTCATTGATTCTATTGCTAAGATTATTTAGAGAAAGGCACCTTATCATCATCATCTTCTTCATTTAACGACCCCATAATTCCTTGTGGTGTGGAGTCTGGGCAACTGAATGGAGCTAGCAGAGTGTTTTAATAGCCGGATGTCCTTCCTGTCGCCAATGCAGAATTTTGTTCAGCAGATATATTCTCAGTGTGCCCAGAGAGAGAAATATCTGCCTCTACCTAGAATCGAACTCACAGCTTCCTGATTGTGAGGCAAGAGCTCCACCTCTAGGCCACAGCACCACAGTAAAAGCACACCTTATGGCAGTTCCAAACTTCTTTCTGCCCACCTCTAATTTCTACAACAATTTTTATAACCTCTTACCTTCTTCTGAAATCAGGGCACTTCCATATGTTTTAGAAATCACATCTAAGTCTTGTTTTGCATGTGAGCGATCCATTTGGCTAACTGGTAGGTAAGATCCATTTGTTAGTTTGATTCCATTTCTGGAGATAAGGGGTACACTTAAAAAAAAAAGAATTTATTAAAGCATCTAATATAACAATAAGGACAAACACAGCTTGATTATGAAATAATAAATGTAATACATTTGTACTGAAACTTTGATAATAATGCATTGTTTTTGTAAACAAATTTGGAGTGTAACCTTGCTTAATCAAACTATTATCTCCTACAACGTGGAATTCACTATTACTGTATTCATTTTAAGTGACCAAATCTTTTAAATGAGGATCTGTGACAGTTTCTTATCAGACAATATACAATAGAATGAAACCAAGCAGTCTCGTGTGGCTTCATAGGGATTTCTCTATCAAAATGCACTTCTTAAACTATATTAAACTAGGTGGCCTTAATAAAATGGTTCTATGAACTACAGGAAAATAATGGCAGGGACTGTAAAAGGACATCTGGGCTTCTAAACAGAGGCATGGGCCAGATAAAATTGCCTGACTGGGAAGTTCCCAGAATGTCACCAGAATATTCCCAGACTTCTCTTACATTGACGAGTCAATTGACAGCCATATGCCTCATACAAAACTTCATACTTAAAATTTAGCTTAGTCTGAGTAAAGTGTTACTGAGGGAGATTTTCTCAATATTTTTAACCAGTTAATATCAAATTTAGTTTTCCAGTTCTTATAGTTTTCTTTGTTAGCTGCCTGAATTATACTGTCACCTGTCTGGCCACATTCTTCCTGCAGTTTATGATCAAAGGCCTGTCAACTATTGCAGCTTCAAAAAAATTATTAAGAGTAAATTGATTGTGATGCATAAAAAATATTCCCATCTGTTGTATTTCTTCCGAACTTGTAGGATTATATGGGTTTGGAAGTAAGATTCATTGTCACCAGCAATTTTTGGTAATGCACAATGCATCTTTCTACGGAGTCCTTGGTGCTCTCTGAGCTTGATTATTTTCTTGCAGAGATTTCATTACCAAACTAGGTAACATTGTCATTGCTAGAAGGGAGTAGAGTTTGCTTTCATTTTATATACTAAAGGCTTACCCTGTCAGGTCTTCTAGCCTTTTGTCTGTTTGTCCTGCATAGAAGTTGTTATAGTGGTATAGTCTTTAACACTATGTTGTAGATGACTCTTTATGGGGCTGTTGTTTTCTCTTAGATTAGATTAGATTAACAGAGTTGGAAGGGACCTTGTAGGTCATCTACAAGGGCCTGGCCTAACTTTCTCACTCTTTTTAAACAATTTTAATATTTTAATATTTTTAATATCTTTTAATCTTCAAAGTTTAAATCTGTTTTAAATTGATTGGGGTTTTAATCTGTCTGGGCCAAACTATTTAATTCGATTTTATTTCTGTTTTTTTAAATTTTGTATGTATGTATTTTATTGTTGGCTGTTCACCGCCGAGTCCTTCGGGAGTAGGGCGGTATACAAATCAAATAAAAGATAAAAAGAAAGATAAAGATCTAGTCCAACCCCCCTCCCAAGCAGGGGACCCTACACCATTTCTGACAAATGGCAGTCCAATCTCTTCTTGAAAGCTTCCAGTGATGAAGCTTCCAAAGGCAAGCTGTTCCATTGGTTGGTTGTTTTCACTTGTCAGAAAATGTCTCCTTATTTCTAAATTGAATCTTTCCTTGATCAGTTTCCATCCATTATTCCTGGTCTGGCCTTCAGGTGCCTTAGAAAATAGCTTGACCTTTTCCTCTCTATGGCAGCCCCTCAAATATTGGAACACTGCTATCATGTCTCCCCTGGTCCTTCTCTTCACTAGACTAGCCACGCCCAGTTCCTGTAACCGTTCTCTTCTCTGCACTTTTTCGAGTCTCAACATCTTTTTTATAGTGCGGTGACCAAAACTGGATGCAGTATTCTAGGGCTGCTGGGTATTTTGGTGTACTTAGAAAGCTTTGGAGGGCTTTAGTTGGTTTCTCTGTTACGGTGATGCCATATAGTTAGAAAACTAGCAGAACATTTCCATGAATACCCACTAGTAGTCATTAGATATGATGAGAACTCCCTAATCTCACAACATATGGACAAACTGAACTGTAGTTTCATCTGGGAAACTGTGAGCATCATAGACCAAGCCAAATTCAAAAACACAAGAGAATTCCTGGAAGCCTAGCAGTCAGACAAATTGGACCATAGAGATAAACAATATCTGCATATCACTCAAAAGAGACAAACAAAAAACCAAAAAGGAACCAAAAAGATGTAAATAATACCCCAAACAAGGAACTACCAACTCAGACAAACAAGCTAACAGTAAACATCAACCTAATCAAGGAACTACCAAGAATGCTCCCACCAACACTGACAGAGCAAACCACTAGTATACTTCTCGATCTTTTGACTAAGATCAAGTATAGTATAGTATACAAAATGAGAGCAAACCCTACTCCCTTCTAACTCTGATCGTTACCCAGTTTGGTAATGAAATGTCTGCAAGAAAACAAGAAAGCTTAGAGAGTACCAAGGATGTTATAGATCAACCCTGAGCTGTAAATATTTGTTTCTATCAGAATTTTTCTATTTTTCGTATTGTTTTGTTAAAGCTACACTTGGTCTGTTGTGTGGATGTTTGGGTGGTTTAGGGGTGGGGAATTTGTGGTGGGTGTTTGGGGATTGTTATGTGTGTTGGACCTGGTCTTTGGGTGTTAAGTGAATTTCATTGTATGGGTATCTGTGTATACACGTACAATGACAATAAAGTTATTATTTTATCTTATTATTTTATTTTAAAATAGGAATTACTTGAGATATGAAATGGTGTTACCATGATTGATTGAGCACATGATGCAAAAATGACAATTTGTCTTTAAACTTGCCCAGTTTCTTCAGCTGTGCATAATGTAGATAGTTATTTCTCCCTTATTTTTTGCTAGCCACAATTAAACCATGGTGATCTTTACCTTGAATTGATTTGTCCTCGAAAATTGTGATAAAAACTAAAGTTGTGCTGACTGAAGACTTCAGTCCATGTTTTGTGAAAGGTGTCTCTTTTGCTTCGTAAGTAGTTCAGGAGGTCCCCATAGCAACAATATTCAAAAATTAAGTAAACTGGTCCTAAAAATACATGTTTAAAATATAAGAAAGCATCTTTTACTTAATATATACTTAGCATGCATCATATTGAAAAAAAAAATAGACATTTCTTGGATGTAGAAAAAAGGAAATGAATGTTGTTAGAAATTTTCACCTCAATCATATAAAAATGAAATCTCTGTGCTTGTTCCAACAACTACAAGTCTTTGAATTCTCATTATAAGTCATGCTAGCTAGGAATTCTAGGACTGTAGCAAAACATCTGTTTGACACCAGATTGAAGAAAGATGCAGTATTCTTACTTGTGGCAACTCTTTTCACTTTGTAGTAATACTTGAGAAGTATTACTACTCTTATCCAGCTTAAGAAAATTCTCTGTTTCTATGTCCAACTTATTTCATATAATGGTAAGGGATCTTCTATGAGACTGCTGTTCCTAAAAACATCTAAATCCTGAAGACATAGCTCTACAGGATATTTCAGAGAGGTTATTTATTAATCTGTCATTTAATACACTATCTGGAGATATCAAATAGTATAGAAGTATACAGTACATCACTGGATTGTGGCAGGGGTCTCAAAACTTTTCAAGATGACGGGTATCCTTTAAATGCAATGATGTTCTTTCAAATGACTGTAATGGGAGGGCTTCCCCATTCCTAAATGGTTAATATGGTGAATGCTCCGCACCAGAAAAGAACACATTTAACAGAAGTCATAATGGTGCCATTTCTTGTCATTCCTTCTAACTATCCAATATATTTTCTACTACTCTAGTTTACATTTTATTTTTTCTGGCCAGTTAGGCAATGTATTGGACATTTTATTTTCTCAATATGTCTATGGGGTTTGTGATATCTAAAACCATTCTTGGAAATAAAAATATGCTACAGTAGGTGGCTATGAACACACAGATGCCCACCAGTGTCATGCAAGGACTTCAAATTTTTATTTATTTTTTATTTTGTCGAGTACATATTAGATAATATATGTATAAGTATAAACATGAATTGAATGCATAAAATGAATACAATTAAAGGGAACATTAGGACAGGGACGGTAGGC
The DNA here is from genome assembly GCA_022577455.1 of Arizona elegans. Taxonomy (NCBI): domain Eukaryota; kingdom Metazoa; phylum Chordata; class Lepidosauria; order Squamata; family Colubridae; genus Arizona; species Arizona elegans. The sequence goes on along the minus strand of JAKOOJ010000006.1, from coordinate 93,326,204 downwards.
ACGCTGGTGCTCTTATGCATGCCCCTTACAGACCTCTTAGGAATGGGGTGAGATCAACAGTAGACAGTCTTAGGTTAAAGTTTTGGGGGTTTGGGGATGAAACCACAGAGTCTGGTAGTGCATTCCAGGCATTGACCACTCTGTTACTGAAGTCATATTTTCTGCAATCGGGTTTGGAGCGGTTCACTTTAAGTTTGTATCTATTGTGTGCTCGTGTATTGTAGTGGTTGAAGCTGAAGTAGTCATTGACAGATAGGACATTGTAGCAGATGATTTTATGACCTATGCCTAGCTCATACCGAATGTATGACTTAATACTCTAGTTGTTAGTACATTTCAGAAATAGGTGGCTCACCTGACTTGGTGCATGCTCCTAGCAGATTCACAATGTTTTCATGACTTCCAATACGAATCATCATTTTGAGTTCAGACATTAGAGCATCTTTTTCCAAAGAGTCATATTTTTCTGTAAAGGTAACATGGCAGATAGTAACTACCGGTATACAGAATTTTTACAATAAAATATATACAGCTTGAAATACATTAGAAATAATTTTATTAACATAATTACTAATTCTGTCAAATATTTCTCTTGCAGCAGGAAATGAGAGTGAACAAGTAAAAGATGGCTATAGCTCTTAGAAGTGCCTTGTTTCCTAGTTCTGTGATATCATGGGACAGTCCATTACTACTCAAAAGTAAAGGAAACATAAGGAAAAATAAGAAAGACTGTGTTAAATGCCTACCCACACCTGCAGTGATTAGGAAATACCTTTTAAGGAAAGAAGAGAAACTCATCCTAAAATAAATGGGGAAAATGATACAGTTGTTGACAGCTGTAACTGTTGTACAAGTTCATTGCTTGCACTAGGTTTTGATGACAACACGTTTCTAGCAAAACACCAGGATGTATGACAAATTTAATACAAATTTATTTCTATGTTAAATAGTCTAGTTCTCCCATCATATATAGTACTTCAAGTGCGTCTTTATGGCATGGAACCAATTGGTATCATTCTCTTTAGTGGATTTTTCCTCTTGCTCTTTTTTCAAATATTGCACCTAGAAAGGTATCCATTTGCAAAGGATATCAAAAGAATATATGTATATTGTTTAAATTAAGAAGAACTCTATAATTAGAATTCTTTAATATAATTTCAAATTAGATTCCTTTAATATAGTTTAAATTATATTAAAATTAGCTTTTTAAGTAAAAAGGACTTTTAGAAAAATGATGTAAAAAGACAATGTTCATTGAGATGGATGCTTTTTTTTAAAAGCATCTAATACAGAATATTGAAGAGCACACAGCAAAGTCACAGTGTAAAAACAATGATAGAATAATATTAGGTCAACATATCTGGCTACCGACTTGGGCCAGAAATATATTGATTCACATTACTTTAGGGACTTTCATGGAGAAAATCTATGTAGTTGCTAAAAGTCAGCACTGACTTTATGGCATGTAATCAATAAGTCTGGTGAGTTAGAAGTTATCTACTTCAACATAAACTTCATATTGGCTGTATGTGTGCATCGCATTTATCCAACAACCAAACCATGTTTTAGTTAGTTCACATGACACATATATGTGTTGGTAATGAAATAAAATGTCATTGGCTAGATTGTAGTTCAATCTGTGGCATAGAGATAACTACTTTAATCTGTTCCTTACTGCTTTCAAATCTTAGAAAGAATTTATAACACACAAATATCAGAAAGCTAATCGTCTAACCCATCTTTTAGGATGTAAAGCAGGGATGAAATGCTTCCAGTACAGACTGGATCACCCGATCTGGTAGTGATGGTGGCGGGTGGTTCGGAGAACCGATAGCAAAAATTCCTGCGCCTCCCCCATGCCCAGCTGAGCCGCGCGATCATCAGAGACTTTTTTTTTTTACTTTTAAAAGCATTTTTTTCTACAACCTTTTCTGACGAAAAAATGCTTTTAAAAGTTATTTAAAAAGCCTGTGATGATCGTGCGGCTCAGCTGGGATCCTCAGAGGCTTTTCAAAGCATTTTTTTCTGCAACCTCTTGGACGAAGAGGTGGTTAAAAAAATGCTTTGAAAAGTCTCTGAAGATCCCAGCTGAGTTGCCTGATGGCAGAGGCTTTTCAAAGCATTAGAAAAAATGCTTTGAAAAGTTAAAAAAAAAAAGTTGGCCACGCCCACTCAGTCACATTACCAACCCCCCCCACCAAGCCATGCCCACAGAACCGGTAGTAACAAATTTTACATTTCACCCCTGATGTAAAGTACATGCTACAGCATGGTCAGAAGACTCTATTGCCTCCAAAAACCACACTCAAGAGATAGATGGCAATCTATAGATGGAAAATATTTGATTGCACTAAAAAGGACAGGTTAACGATGGAAATTAAAGACAAAGGAGAAACAGATTATTACCTGATATGGGACCTATGATACAATTGGCTAGACAATAGATGCAAAGGTTAGAAAATGGATGATGAAAGAGGATCAACAAGTTAGAAACAAATACAGGTATAAAACTATATAAAAGAATATGTATTGTAATTTTTTTACTACTGGTTCTGTGGGCATGGCTTGGTGGGCATGGTGTGGCTTGGTGGAAGTGGCTTGGTGGGAGTGGCAGGGGAAGGATACTGCAAAATCTCCATTCCCACCCCACTTCAGGGGAAGGATACTGCAAAATCCCCATTCCCTCCCCACTCTGGGCCCAGCCAGAGGTGGTATTTGCCGGTTCTCCGAACTACTCAAAATTTCCACTACCGATTCTCTGAACTGCTCAAAATTTCCGCTACCAGTTCTCCAGAACCTGTCAGAACCTGCTGGATTTCACCTCTGATTGTAAGCAATATTGGTACTAGATTGTACATAATTGCAAATCAAAATATATAGAGTGATAAATGTATAGAGAAGTATGTTATAACCATGGATACAATAGATATAAGTATATTGTATAATATCAAGTTCTTATTCTTTCTTCTATAGACTATACTGTATGAATAAGAGAAAAATGATTGTAACAAGGCTTTGACATCATGTATATTTTAAAAGGTGCTGATACAACCAGCATATCGTTGTTGCAAAATTCAAATTGTGATGTAAAATGAAGGAAAATGTACAATAAAAATATTAAAAGAGAGAGAGAGAGAGAGATGGCATGATAATTTGTCATAAGAGAAAGCTGTTGGTCTTCTTTAGTTGTGCTTGAGGATCACCAATAATAACTGTTTAGAAAGGATCAGTCAAGCACAAACAACCAGACTATACACAAGTGTAAAGAGTCCAAGCTTACTACTTTAGTGATGGGAGAAAATTGGGTTGATACAAAGAGACCACATTCTCCTTAAACTTTTAGCTACCTTTAAGCATTTTGACGGCAACTTGGATGGATGCTCCAGGTTCGCTAATTCCATATGCAGTAGCATTCATGACTTTTCCAAAGGCACCAGAGCCCAGTACTTGCCCTATAAAAAAAGAAAGTATTCTCCTTATTTTACAATTTGTGTTTGCTTATTTCATGATTAGCTTCAGGAAGAGTACCATGGACAGCTCACCAAATTTCAGATTTTCTCTGGGAAACTCCCACTGGACATCATACTCCAACTCACTGAAATTAATGTAGATGTATTCATTGTTGGAAGAACCAACCATTTGTATCATATGCAGTTGTCTTTCATATCTAAATTGCTAGAGGGAATGGGACATTGTGAATGGTAAAAGCAACACACAAAGGGAGACAGAAATGAATAAAGAGTGTCAATTTTGCTGTTACCTTTTTATAGTTTCGGTAAGTTAATATGCACAACCCAGCGATAATTGGAAAGCAGACTCCAAATGTTGCATATAGCAAAAGATTACCTGGAAAGCAAATGCAAAAATTCATGCAATTTGAAAAACAGTGAAAGAAGGAAGTAAATATTTACTCTCCTTGAATGAATGAATGCTTTCCGACAAAATTGACTGTAGAGTAAGTACTAAAGCTTCCCAGGATAGAATTTGCAAACCTTTGAGGTGCTGCATGATCCTTGTTAGACTTGCAAATATATATAACATATACAGTACATTAATTCTTATAAACCAAGCCTTCCTGTCTTGAAGAACATACCACTGTCTAGCAATGGAAAGTTAAGAATTGTTCATAAAAAAAGCAAAGAATGAAAGTAAGCATACAGTGGCCATACATGAGATTGATCTATATGGTGATTTACTGTATTTTTCGGAGTATAAGACGCACCGGAGTATAAGATGCACCTTAGTTTTTGGGGAGGAAAATAAGAAAAAAGCTGATTGGCAGGTGGATCGGCCTCCCGGAATAATCCCAATCAGCTGTTCCCAGAGGTGAATTTTAGCAACAGGTTCCTTGGTTGTGAGCTCTGTGCCTTGCTTTTTTTTTTTGCTTTTTTTTCTGCCTCTGAAAGCGTCCGAAACAGAGCTTCAGAAAAAAAGCCTCTGAAGCTCTGTTTGGGGGCTTCTTTTCTGAAGCTCTGTTTGGGGGCTTTTTTTTTTTCTAAAGCTCTGTTTGGAGGCTTCTTTTCTGAAGTGTTGTTTCTGATGCTTTTTTCAGCCTCTGAAACCTCCGTTTGAGAACCTGGGCGGGGCTACATTCGGAGTATAAGAGGCACCCAGATTTTCATCCTCTTTTTGGGGGGGAAAAGTTGCGTCTTATACTCTAAAAAACACGGTACCTACATTTGGAGAATGACATACCAGTGTGTTTCCTGTGAGCAAATTAGTCAGCTAAAGTATATTCACTGGAATTTTTTCCAGTCTCAGATCCCCATTGGTAAAATAGAAACTGTGTTCTGTCTTACTAACTGCAAATGCAGACCACAAAATCATTACAATGAAAAAGCAGAATCCAACCATCAGACTATGGTGTTTCCGCAGTACAGGTTTGGAAGAAAAAAAATTGGATGGTTTGAATTTCTTAATTTAAATGTTTTAAGATTTGGCCAAAATTATGGCTTGATCCCATCCTCTCAGTTTTTTAATCGAATTCAGTTTTAATTGGGTTGTTTTAAATTCAGGCCAAAATTATTTAATTGTTTTTTAAAATGTTTTTAAATTTTATATGCTATGTTTTATTCTGGCTGTACACCGCCCTGAGTCCCACAGGAGAAGGGCGGTAAAGAAATATAATAAAATAAATAAATAAATAAATAAAATAAATTTCTCAACATACTACTTCTAAATTCTAAAACCCAATTATCTCCATAGTATTTCACCATACCCTCCATAGTATTATCTCCATAGCAGGGGTGGGTTCCAAATTTTTTTACTACCTGTTCTGTTGGCGTGGCTTATTTTGTGAGTGTGGTTTGATGGTCATGTGACAATTCTTTAGGATTTTGCAGAGGTACTGGTCTACCAGTCTTTTAACTGCTTGTAGAGCTGTACCGGTCTACCCATTTGTTCTTGGAATGTCCCGGTCTACCCATTTGTTTTTCAAGCATCCTGGTCTACCCATTTGTTTTTGGAGCGTCCTGGTCTACCCATTTCTTTTTCGAGCGCACTGGTCTACCACCACACTGCCTTTTAACACTGATCAGCTGTAGAGAGGCCCTTTGAAGCCCAGCGGCAAGAGTTTAAACAGTTTTTTTTCCTTCTAGCTGATCAGCTGGGACTCGGGAGGCAGCGAAAAATTTGGGGCAGGGCCAAATAAAAGATAAGAATAATGCGAGGGAGGGGGGTGGGAGGACCCAGCTCCTGAACAAAGGGAACCGGTTCGGAGATGTCATATCGTCACCGCTACCGGCTCAGCCGAACCGGGTCGAACTGGGGGGAACCCATCACTGCTCCATAGTATTTCACCATATCCTCAGTAGTCTAAACCGTGCAATTATACGCTACCTTTTGGTTCGACAAAATAAGATTCACAAGAATAGCCAACTGAATTGCTTGCACAGCATTCAACGAAATGTCCAGTTTGTATGTTCTTTGTATCTAAAGTGCTCCTTGAGATCCAGGAGCCAAATATTCTTCCTTGATGTTTTTCATTTGAAATTCCATTTGTGATTTCAGTGCAACTGAAAGAAAGAAAAATGTATTCACATTTTCTAATGCTCATGCAAACTATTGAAAATTCAACATTACAAATAAAAAAATAAGTGAGAACTTCTGGGGGTTCAGTAGGAGGAATTAGAAAAAATCAAGTTGGCAACTTTGGGTAAAGTCCTGCCCCCCTTTTGCATATATCACTGGACTGTGGATAGCATCTTGATGTTTTTGGCCTTCGATTCCCTCCTCCCCCAAAACAAAATGACCCTGAGAACTTTATATAATCATGTACTTTAGCATTAGATATGAAGGAATGGTGTAAGATGCCATCATTTTTTTGAGTTACAGGTTCTTTATATTTGGTGGACCTAACATGGAATGCATGTTAGAATATTGCAGCGGTTCTCAATCTGGGGGTCGCGACCTCTTTGGGGGTCGAACGGCCATTTCACGGGGGTCGCCAAAGCCCTCTCTCACCCCCCTCCCCATGCCTTCACTCACCCTCTGCCTCTGCTGGATCGCCCGGTCGCCGTTCGCTTACCCCGCCCACTCCCAATCTATTGCTGCTCCGGAGTCCCAGCTGATGGCTAGAGGGGAAAAAAACTTTAAATTCTTGCCGCGGGGCTTCAAAGAGCCGCCCTACTCTCAACTGTTTTGCGGAGGGCTCTGTTGCTAGCTAGATGCAAAGAGGTAAATTCCTGGAGCAGATTTCCCCCCTAGCTATGCTCAAAAAGCAAAATTGAAAGTAAGCAGGGTCTTGGCTGCAACGTGACAAAATGAGGCAGAGAGATTTCTTTTTCTTTTTCCTCACCAAAAAAGGTAGGTGCAAACTGCAAACAATGGGAAATTTAGGGCAAAAGAGGAGATTCAAGATTTTAAAACACAGAAGAAAAAAAGCTCTATTTAACTAGGGAATTGTAATAATTGAGATACTGTTAATTGCATATTGTGTTGAAAGCAGAAATGGTTAAGTTGTGGTTTGGAGGAATATGGGGGGAAATTATTTGGTTTATTATTATGGGTAAATATAATTAATTGATTTGTAAGAAATTGGATTGCATGGGAATAATTGGAATATTCATGTTCATATTGATTAATATACAAAAAAGGTAGTTATATAACTAATTGATTTATATTAAAATGTTGAATTTGTATTAAACAACTGTATTATATAATTAACCAATGTGAGGATGGATATAAAAATAGATGACAATGGGAAGGGGTATAATATAGAATAGAAGGGAAAAATTGAATTTGATTAAGATTAGAGATGAGGATGAAGGGTAATATTGGTTTTTTAAAAAAAATAGATGAGGAATAAATATGGTAAAAAGGAAATATAAAAATTGTAATTTTAATTGAAATGACTAAATACTGTGTTGGAAGAAATATCCTTCTGGGTTCTGCTCCAAGTGGGGAAAAAGACACTGGAAACATGGAGACTGCTTGGAAAGATTGTTTAATGGTGGACAGGATCACATGGCTTGATGGGGCCCATTGTGTTAGTTTCTGTTGCTATTGTGTTGCAAATGTCCTTTGACAAAGGATTGAGTTTCTGCCTCTGGCCCATTAACAAAGGGTGGGGGGCAGGAAGGTGGGAGTTGCTTTGTCTGTAAAATATGCTTCTCCATTTCTCATACAGGAAAATATAATATTCTGCCTTTTTAATATTTCCCAAAATATTTCATTCTTCTAGGAAAGGGGTGGGTGCTAACCTCCTACAACTGTTTAAATTTGTGGACCGGCCAAATACTCTGTTCAAAGAAAATACGTTATATGTTTGTATGTGTGTTTCTAATTATTACTATTTATTGCTATTTGTCCTCTTTTATTCTTTAAAATTTAACAATTCATTCTTTATCTTAATATCTTAATATTTGTTTGGGGTTGGCTTTCTTCCCTTTCATCTTTTTTATTGTACAGCAATCTTTCTCCTCAAACCTACCACCTCTGTCTTTTCTTTCTTTCTTACTTTCTCTTCCCCCCTTCTTCTTCTCCCTACTTCCTCTTTCTTTCTCCTTCTCCTCCTCTCTTCCTCCCTCTCTTACCTTCACTCCTACTCTAATTTCCCTTCCCTTCCTTCATCCCTCTCTATTGCTGTATCCTTTTATGCATATGGACTACTCAGAGGGCTGAAAAGGTTATTTTTGACTGGTCCTCGCACTTTTGACCAGTCCTCGAACTTACGACTGTCCTCACAATTTACATTTTTGCCCTATCTTATACCATGTTGAAGAGAAGCAGTTGTGAAATGAGTGACATGGTTGTTAAGAATGCTGCACAGGCATAAATGTGAGGATGGTCATAAGTGTGAGGACCAGTCAAAAGTGCGAGGACCTGTCAGAAATGACTTTTTTCAGCCCTCTGAGTAGTCCCTATACACATAGCCATGGCCACTCAGTCACATGACCAGCTAGCCATGCCCACTCAGTCACATGACCTCCAAGCCATGCCCACAAAATAAGCCACACCCACAGAACCTGTAGTAAAAAAAATTAGAACCCACCCCTGGTTGGGGGTCACCACAACATGAGGAACTGTATTAAAGGGTCGCGGCATTAGGAAGGTTGAGAACCACTGGAATATTGACTCACAGAAAGGGAATTCTCAGATTCCATCTGATTGCCCACCACCATTTAATCTAGAAGTGATGTAATATATTAACGAATCTTAGGACATATTTTGGCCCTCGCTAATGTTGCCTTTTAGATTTTTGCTAGGGTATCCCATCTACCTGAGGGAAGATAGTGAGAAGGCCATCTTAATTTCTGCAGTCCATTGTTGATTGTCCATACCCTAAGAAACATTTTTGATATTGCTTACTGTCAGATTATTCATGAACTGGTAGAGATATGGTAACAAGGTCAGCCAATGAATAGGCATAACAACTAAGTCAGCTGAGACAGACTGGAGCCAAGGCGTGTCTTAATCTGCAGCTTCTGAGTCTGTGCAGAGAATTGAAACTGAAACCAGTGTGTGAACTTGTCTGCTCTGCTGAAATGAAACTAACTGTTCTGTCCTGCCTTGTGTTATAACTGCTACTACGTTGAAGAAGAATCTATATTGGTATTGTAAATACTTCATCTGTTATTCTTGTATATAAAGAAGTTAATGAGTCCTGCTGAATCAGTTTATCTGTGTGTGGTTCTGGATTTCATTTTTTCAAGAAACTCTGATACTTACATGCTTTAAAACACGGGTGTAAAACTTGCTGCATCACGTTGCCATCATGTGACATTTCGTGATGTTTTCCCCATTCATGGAGCTGGGGTGGGTGTGGCCTGCATGTGACGCATCCGGCCCGCGGGCTGCCAGTTTTGACACCCCTGCTTTAAAAGAAGACCAACCTTACAAGCCATTATTTGGAAGAACAGAACTAAGAAAGGAATCAGTTAGCAGGGCCTTATCTTATCTTATCTATGGTGGCACAGTAGTTGCAGGCAAATTCTGCCCACAGCCAGGAGTTCGATCCTGACTGGCTGAAGGTCGACTCAGCCTTCCATTCTTCCAAGGTAAAATGAGAACCCAGATTGCTGGGGGCAATATGCTGACTCTGTAAACTGCTTAGAGAGGGCTGTAAAGCACTATAACTTTCAGTGCTATTGCTATCACTATTTGACAGTTTCTAGAACTATAACTACCAGAATTGTAATTGATGAGATGACCTGGCATGAGAAGACTGCAGGAATGGAACTGGTATGATGTAACCCTATTTGCAGCAGGAAGAATAAAATGAGCAGCATTCTGGATAATGGTAAACTGGGACCAGTGGTGGGTTGCTCCCGGTTTGGTCCAGTTCTATAGAACCAGTAATAAAACTGGCGGGAGGCTCCACCTACCTGCCACAACATCATCATGGGTGATCTGCGCATGCCCAGAAGCTTCTGCACATGAGCGCTCCCATTGCGAACCAGTAGTAAAGGTAAGTGGAACCCATCCCTGGCTGGGAGTCCTATTCTGTATGTAAGGGAATGTTCTGTATGTAAGGGAACACATACAGAACATCTGTATGTGTTCCCTTTCTCTAAAGTTCTTAGTTCAAGGTTTAGGACAAGATGGAAACTTTTCTCTATAATTTATTCAGAGAAATATTTTGAACTCTGACAGGTGCTCTAGGAAGAGATTTGTCATGGAATCCATTTGTCTGACCCAGTGAGGTCAATCAAATCTTTTATTCCTGTGGCATCTTATTTACATTTAAAAAAAAACAATTATGTCAGTACTGTATGATCCATAACTATATCATAGTTAATCAATGGAGAGGAACCACTCACATCAATGGAACAATTCAAAGTAATTTTTTAAATTTACTTGATATGTTTTCTGTAACATTCCTTCCAGATCCACAATGAAGCAGGATTGCTTTCAGCCATGCAAGATAACTGATTAAACGTTGAGCTCATGTTTACTTTAGGCATGCCTGCAGAGATAGCAGCAAAGATGATAGATAGTTCAGTAATTCAATTTTGCAAACATTGCCAGAACAGTTTCCCAAAACTTAAGCCTTTTCTGTTTTAACTAGTTCTGATTACAAACCCCTTTGTCTAAATGGATGGATCTGTCTTTGACTCCAAGTCAAGTATATTTAAAGCCAAACCTAGCACAGAATAAAAGATATTACACAGCAGTACTAATTTTGTTGATCTTGTTTCTTAAAACATACTCACTCTTCACATAGAGTCTTAATGGCCTCTTCACAAACACATCAATATTTTCTGCATAAAATAAATATTCGCCCGGTTGGTTTTTATGATCACAAAAGCTTGCAGAGATGCTGTTTCATAAAGGAAGGAAGGAAGGATCATTCAACTGTACATTCAGGTGTAGTCTTTATTGAAAGGCTCTCTGGTGAGTTCTTAAGCTACCCAGGTTACTCTCAAAGAATAAAAACCACCAAATAACATTGCAACCAAGTAATGTTGTTCTCCCATGAAGGTTTAAGAAGCAGAACCTTCGCTATAGCATCTGAAACTATGGAAATAACTCATGGGAAAAATCATTTTCTTTTCCTTTATATTACAATAAGGAAAGGAAGCTTCCTAATCTCTACAAGTGGGCCAACCAGACAGACTTTTAGGAAATCAACCACAGATACAATTTTACATTTGCATCTGATCGTGTATTTGATCTTTCCTCCAATGCCATATAATACAACCCCCCCAACCCAATTTTTTTACTCTACCAAAACCTCCCAACCCTTCAGTTCTGATGATTTGATCTGAAGCTGGGCACAGATGGATTTTGTGGATTTGAAGAGTGCTAATATTCCGTCCTGTTCTGAGACCAGAAAAAAGTTTTGCAATTAAGAACGCTCTTCCTGCTCTTCTTCAGGATGAAACTCTCTTCATTAAAGGTAGTGGACCATATAATGTAGCATATTGCTGAAGTGCTGATTGGTAGATAGTTGTTTTTTAAACTTTCTGGTCTGGGGTTTAGGGGGATGACCAGCCCAACCTACCAGATCAACATTTCTAGCTAAGACTAGGAGCTGAGAGTCTCTATTCCTACTTCATTGTCTTAACTACTCTACCACACTAGCTCTCCAAATTTCCAATCAATAGTCCAGTCATTTATATAAACTAAAAACAGGATGGATAGGTAATAAGATAGGTATGTAGACAGATAAGTAGGTAGGTAGGTAGATAAACAGATAAATAAGATGATATAACCCTATTTCTAATCTTTTAAAAACTGTAATAACACAAAAAGTTCAGATTTGTATCCATTAAGGAAAGCTTTCATGTCCAGATTTGATCTGACGGGAGGGGGGACAGGTGAGAATCTACAGCACCACTATCAGAATAAACCGTTTTAACATAGTAGAGGTCAAGAACTTTCAATTCTTGGGTCAAATGAAGTCTTCCAGGTGTTTCAGTCTGAATCTTCAAATTTTGTTTTTGTTTTTTCCTCTTCATTTATCCTGCTCCATAGTTACTCCATGAACTACAAAGCTTGTACAAATTGCAAAGAACAGAAAATGCCTGGATGTATTTTTGCCAGTTTTGTGGTCACTCATTTGGTATGCTAAATAAAGATAAAACCACATTTCTACCTATATTTGACTTTGACTGTCCTGTGGTGGCATGTAGCAACTAAAGATTTCAAGGGAAGTAACGAAACTTCCTTAACAGGAAAAAAAAAAACTTACCTCCTATTTTGCAAAAAGAGATTACAAAAAGAGGTTTAAATCTTGCATTTAGCCTGCACCAGCCATCTAGCCCTGTATAACACAGGTAAATGAATAGAGTGAAAGAGCATGCATTTTTTCTTTCACCTGGTCTCAAATTTACTACTGCAGGGAAATCTCAGATAAAAATACATATTGCTCAAACAGAAAATTCCTACCTCCACATGTTAACTTCATCTCAAAAATGCAGATTGTACTTTAATTATTTTCCCTGCACTGTGCTGAACTCAAGAACAGCAGAAGCAAATGATGCTGGCCTGGCATAGCACAAGGAGCAAGAAAGAGCAAAGCATGACATGTAGTTCAAAGGAGACAAAAATGGGGCAGGCAGAAGACTCAGGATCAATTTATTGACAGCTGGAAATATATGAGTTGGACTCCTTCCTTCACTTTCCCTGTCAGGCATCAAGATAGTCACACAGCCTATTGGTATACACACCAAACAATCACTGACCCAGGAGTCTTTATTAGAATAACAGAGTTGGAAGGGACCTTGGAGGTCTTCTACTCCAACCCCCTGCCCAGGCAGGAAACCCTACACCACTTCAGACAAATGGTTATCCAACAACTTCTTAAAAATTTCCAGTGTTGGAGCATTCACAACTTCTGCAGGCAAGTTGTTCCACTGATTAATTGTTTTAACTGTCAGGAAATTTCTCCTTAGTTCTAAGTTGCTTCTCTCCTTGATTAGTTTCCACCCATTGCTTCTCAGGTGCTTTGGAGAATAGTTTGACTCCCTCTTCTTTGTGGCAACCTCTGAGATATTGGAACTGCTATCATGTCTCCCCTAGTCCTTCTCTTCATCAAACTAGACATATCCAGTTCCTGCAACCGTTCTTCATACGTTTTAGCCTCCAGTCCCCTAATCATCTTGGTTGCTCTTCTCTGCACTCTTTCTAGAGTCTCAACATCTTTTTTACATCGTGGCAACCAAAACTGGATGCAGTATTCCAAGTGTGGCCTTACCAAGGCATTATATTATTAGTTATTTACAGCATCTCTGGAACAGCTTTAGAACCACAATATTACATCTTGCCATTAAGTCTTGCTGCAAAAGACAATTCACACAGCCTTATCCTGCTGTTGTCCATATTAGAAAACACCCAGCAGCCAGAAAAACAGGGGAATCAGAAGAAGATGTTGTTATGCCAGCACAGCGGCAGCTCTTTCAGTTCCCACAGCAAGGGCTGGTTTCCACTGTAGCTAGAAAATAGTCTAGATGGTTTTTAACATGTTCCTTGTGGGTCAAAAAGAAAGAGCATAAATACAATGGGATTCTCAACAGGGGAAGGGCTACTTGCAGATTAGCAGTTTTGAAAGAAAAGAGATATCAGTAGTGTCTCACCCTTTAAGGAACCTCTGATCATGACTGATGACAAGGAAATAATAATAAAAAAAGCCACACACATTGGAGGAATCTTATCATATAATTTTTGTTTGTTTGTTTGTTTTAGTCCTGAGATTTTCAGGTGTAAGATTTACCTAAAACAGAGGTCTTCAAACTTGGCAGTTTTAAGACTTGTGGACTTCAACTCCCACAATTCTCCAGCCAGCATAGCTGGCTGAAGACCTCTGACCTAAAATGTAAATGATGAATGTATTGGAACAACAGTTTAGCTGCAGTTTCATCAAAATTCATGTTAGTGGGATTTCACTGGTATTGAACAGAAATCCACAGGAAGATATTTTTGAAATCTATCAATATTTAAGCAGAGGGCTAAATCCAGTGGTGGGATTCAGCCAGTTCGCACCACTTCGGGAGAACCGGTTGTTAACTTTCTGAGCAGTTTGGCAAACTGGTTGTTGGAAGAAATTATTAGGGCAGAGAACCGGTTGTTAAATTATTTGAATCCCATCACTGGCTAAATCTATGGGTCCAAAAGCTTGCTTAACAATTATAAGAGGAAATAAGCAAATAACAAATAACTATGTTTCCATCAAATGTGTTATTTTTCTTAATGACATTTTTCTTGAGAATCAAGGCATATTATGTGTGATATGGGACATATAAGATCACTTAAAAAAAAAAAGGACTAGATCATTTTTTTTTACAAGCCCCATCTCTGAAGGCAAAATTGCAAGCATTAATTGGCTTTTTATTGCTGCATATTTGGTAGCCATAGAAAACCAGAACTGATTGTAGGTGAGTAAGGGACACAATTCTCCATTTTTCTTTAATACAAAGAAACAGGTGAGCTGCTCAAAAAGAGCACATTTCTCCATGATGGTCATAGAAATGTGTTTATCCATCTTCTCCTAGCCTTCATCAGAATAGCTAAAAAAAAAATCCTTCTGACTTTATTTACAATATTGTAAGTAGAAAACAAAAACAAAAATAGTTATGCATAGATTTCAGTTTCATAAGATTGATTCAGTCTGGAAAATTAAACCAACTTCTGCTGCAAAATAAAGGAAGATTTGTTGTATCAACATTAATAAGTTTTGCTTGATGCTTGATTGAAGAAGTGAAAGCAAATAAAGAAGGAACAGAAAACTAAAAGGTACCTAGAACACTTTGTGGAAAATCTTAGAGGAAGTAGTAGGTGGAGTGGAATCAAAATACTAAAAAAGAAAGAAAAAAATTATGCGAGGAATTTATTTATTTATTTTCAAATGTAGAAATTCTTCTCATTGTATTATGCATTATTTGCCAAACGCTCCTCTTTTCATCTGAGCAAAGAATGAGAACATTTGTTCACAGTTTTACTGGGATAGGCTCTTCAGCTTTTTGTTTTTTACTGTAAATTTGCTAAAGTTGCTTCTACTCTCCAGTTTCTTGTTTCTTTTTTTCCTGATAGAAGTCATTGCTCTCTTTTATCCCCTGGAGATTGCTGCTAATTTTGAACAGAGAAATAGCAAGTCTGATCCCTGCTTTGTTGTGTCTCCTCTGTTCTGCAGGAAAAGAGTCAAAGAATAATATACACTGCTCAAAAAAATAAAGGGAACACAAGCAGAAGACATCCGAGATCTGAATGAATGAAATAGCCTTATTAAATACTTTGTTCTTTACATACAGTAGTTTATATACTGCTCAAACACCTAAAGGGAACACAAAACTACTGTATGTAATGAACAAAGTATTTAATAAGGCTATTTCATTCATTCAGATCTCGGATGTCTTCTGCTTGTGTTCCCTTCATTTTTTTGAGCAGTGTATATATTTAACACCTATCCTAAAGAAAATTATTACTATTATTAGTAATCATACTAATAAGACAGCAATTCTGCACAGCAACTATATCAACCTAAGGCTGCGTTCATAAAATAAGGCATAGTTCCATCCAATTCTGTGCTAGGAATGTGACTTAATCTCTTTTGCTTTAGAGGGCAGGATTAAAACTAATGTAGAAACTGCAGGGAATTAAATATCAGCTCTGATTTAGGAGAATCTTCTTAAGAGTTCTAATTACAGGCTCTGGGATGGGCATATACAGTATGGATCAAAATAAATGTAAAGATAATCACATCAGAAAAATATACTGTACATGGTAACCAAATCAAAAAAGGAGGCTGAGCAGATGAGAAATGTAGGTTCCTTAGTCAGTCTTAAGTAAAAAGTGCTCTGAAATAGTTCTTTAAATAAACAAAATGCTTTCAGGGTAGAGGAATCTACAAAGCTGCATAGGGGCACCATGTACTTTCAAGGTCTGTTGCACACAGACCTACCAGCTTCCTTTTATGTTTGAAAAAAGCTGAAGGCAGGAAGGGAAACATTTATTTTTTGACTTTAATGTTTGCAGAGTCATAGAAGCCAAGACACATCTCACTAAACTAGCACCTTTTTAATATCCAGCTTGCTATCTTAATAAAAAAATACTTGGACATTCCAAAATCACATGTAACATCCATTGTCTAGAAATTAAAAGTACAGTAACAACACCCCCACCACCCCCACAAACCAATAAAGTCTTAAGTACATCAGCACACGACATGACCAAACAGCTTCATAGTGGGGCCGAGTGTTGTGGCCCCGCCCTCTGAGCCTGTCCCTTCGGAGGAAGAAAGCTCCGAGCATGAGGAAGAGGAGTCAGCCAGGCCTCCCTCTCCAGGCCCCTCCCCTCTGGCACTGTCTCAGGTGCCGGCCGAGGGAGAGGAGATTAACAGGGAGACAGGTGGCTCGGATGAGAGTGAGGGAGAAACATCATTCCTGGACGCACGCCTCCAAAGGCGTGATAAACGATTGCAGCAGCTCAGGAGGCGTGCTAGGGATTAGAACTGAGTCACTGGACCACACCCCAGAGACTATATAATAGAGGGTAGTGGCCAGTGATCCCTGTGATGAACAAAGTAAACCTTGGATAGTCACTAAAGCCTCGTCCGGAAACTGCTGAGAGAAATATTATTCTGACTGGACTTTTGTATGCTAAGTATCTGATCTTTCTGTTTTGTGGAAATAAACGCACTTGGCAGACGGTGTGCAAATCACTGCCAAGTTGGAGATAACGACCTGGGTGTGTGCCAAAGTGTTTCCTTAACCCTCGGCTGGCTGTGTTTGTGTGTGTGTGTGGACGGGGACAGATCACCGATCATCAATAGTGCTGCTACTACTGTAAAGCCAGCTTTAAAAAGTTTACCAAAAATATTGCCTTGCTGGTCCTCATTACTGCCTGATAGAAGGAGGGACAGATAATTAATTAATGCTGGAAGAGAAGAGGGAACATGCAGAACAAAGAAATGAAAATGAAAATAACTTGAAGACACACAAATATTTTCTGCAGCTTTCTCTGCCCTGATATCCCTCAGTATCACCTGTTCTAACCTCAGTTTTAAAAATACCCTGGTTCTGGCAGCTGCTATTGTAATTTTTCACACTTTGACCTGGAATGGTGTTAAGAGCATACTGGGAAATTCATCAATAGGAATGAATTGATTTTATTTGTTTGTTTGTTTGTTTGTTTGTCTGTCTGTCTTAAGTTTATACCCCAAGGGAGAAGACTGAACTCAACCAAACTGAAGCACCTTCAAATCAGATTGATGCTTAAATTTTTACACAAAAATCTGTGCAACTTCAACATGCTGAATACGTGATGTATTCATAACTCTCTGCTGCATTCTGGAAAAAAGCCCCTGATTTGACAAGGCACTGGTAGGGTGCACCACATTAAAGTTCTCTATCATGAACTTTTTAATTTAACTGGAGAAACAATAGATTGCAGCATACAAAAAACAAAAACATATACAACAAATAAATAGCATAGTTTTAAGCATCTTATCAGAAGTGGAGAAAATGTGCCAAAGCCCATTGCAGAAAAGTAATCAAATAACGTGAATTACCTGTAAGTGTCTGTGTAAGTTTGCTGACATGGAAATGACATTTTAGAAAATATCCAAATGCATCTGATTGGTGGATAGGCTTTAAGTTTAACTTCAAGGCAGGTCTTTTCTTCTATGCCAACTTCAAAATCTTCCTTTGCATTGGTTATATTGATAAACCCTTTGTCTGTTAAATGATAGATCAACATTGTGTGGCAGAATTCAGTATTTATTTGAAAGATTTGAACATTAAGCACCTTTAATATTCCTTGGTCTACAGCAATTAATTATGCTGTATTGATTATTGAATGAATGGGTGCAGTGGTGAAATCTGAACCGGTTTACTACCGGTTTGCTGGCTGCGCATGTGCGTTGCGCGCCAAACGCCTATTCGGCCAAATAGGTTGTTAAAAATGCTTTTAAAAGTAAAAAAAAAGGCTCTGACAATTGCGCAGCTCAGCTGTGATCGTCAGAGCACTTGTTTTACCTTTTAAAAGCATTTTTTACAACCTAGTCCTATAATGCGGGCGGGAAAAGCGAGCGAGCCGGAAAGAAATGGCAAGTGGGTAAGAGGGCAAGCGGGCGACCAGGTGATTGGGTGGGCATGGGTGGGGGGGGGCAGGGATTTCTGAATGACCCACTGCCGGATCAGCTGATCCGGTCTGAACCGGGAGCATTTCACCCCTGGATGGGTGTCAGACTTTCATTCTGATAGGGGCACAAATATGAGAATACATTGTAGGACCTCCTAGTTCATATTTTTTTATAGTTCAGCTATATGTTTACAAGTAGTAGTGGCAGCTAAATTTGCTTGGGAAGGCTAGAGGCTGATCTTTAATGTGATAACATTCCCTTGTTATACTGTATTGTATGTTTCTTGACAACTGAGAGGCAGAGGATAGAAGTTCTATTTGACTCTCAATTAATAGACATTAGCCATTTCTTTCTCCAATAAAAATGATGTTAAATTATAGTTTTCATAATCATCCAATGAATGTGGTCATTGCTACCTTTATTGGAAGGCCTATCTTAAACATAATACCTTTTGAATACAAAGTTTTGAAACCAACAGAGTTAGTAAGCCTTGCAATCAGAGCATAACATGTTCAAATTATTTTGAATTTTCATCAGTAGTTCCTTGTAATCTATCAAAAATTATGTTTTACAAAAATAAATTTCTTTCTGAGCAGAAGAAAATAGTTTTGATATGGACAATGATATGCATGTTTGCATGTTTGATATGCATATGCATGTTTGAATAGGATTGAGAAGATCTGAAGTGTAATATAAGTCAAATAACTCAAGTGTAGTAACATTTCTATTCTCCTATACTAGAGATGGACAATTAATTTTCCCAAGAGGCCATTTGAAAAACTGGGGCTGTGAAGGCATATAGGCACCCACGGACTCACATATGTAAATTAAAAAAAGTTGCGTTCAAAATAAAAGCAATGCAATTATATTACATCCAGTCGTGTGTTGCCTCTGGTTCGCACCAGTTCTATAGAACCGGTAGTAAAACTGGTGGGAGGCTCCGCCCACTGATCCTGATGTCATCAAAATGCTTCTGTGCATGCGCAGAAGAGAGTGCCCACACGCAGCTCCATTGCAAACCGGTAGTAAAGGTAAGTAGAACCCACCTCTGATTGCATCCATGATATACACTTATTTACATTTGATTTCTAATTTCTGATTGATATCATGTGAGCCAGACAGGGATGATACAGAAATATCTAGCACATTTGATTGCTTATTTTTCTTCTCCTTTTAGCAAAACCAAATATTCATTTGCATCAAGAATAATGACAAATATGAGTTCAAACTCCTATTACAATTGAAATTAACCACAGTTAAATCAATCATGTGACTATATGATAAGCCTAGAAAAGAATGGAGAGACTGTTTAAAGTGGAATGTTCTAAATCTTAAATTTTAATTAGAAAGTATGAGGGGTAATCCATGAGCCACAAGTAATCATAGAATCAATGTTTCAGTTGCCAATTTCTAATGGCAAAACAAGGAAATCAGATTCTTATACCTTTGCACAGACTCAGAGGACCTTAACTGACCAATAACCCTTTACTCCAATAATCAAGAGAAAAATTGGCACAATCCACTGGCATGAGATACAGTATTTGCGGGGGTGACACAACAACATGTATTTATCTTCATTGTCAAC
The DNA here is from genome assembly GCA_022577455.1 of Arizona elegans. Classification (NCBI taxonomy): domain Eukaryota; kingdom Metazoa; phylum Chordata; class Lepidosauria; order Squamata; family Colubridae; genus Arizona; species Arizona elegans. Next base: position 93,306,600 of record JAKOOJ010000006.1, on the reverse strand, counting down.
ATTTTATAGAAAACAACATACATTTTATCCAGTGGTGGGTTTCAAATTTTTTACTACAGGTTCTGTAGGTGTGGCTTGGTGGGGATGGCATGGCTTGATGGGCGTGGCTTGGTGGGTGTGGCAAGGGAAGGATACTGTAAAATCTCCATTCCCTCCCCAATCCAGGAGAAGTTTACTGCAAAATATCCATTTCCTCCTAATCAGCTGGGACTTGGGAGGCAGAGAATAGATGGGGGCAGGGCCAGTCAGAATTTTTACTACCAGTTCTCCAAACTACTCAAAATTTCCGCTACCGGTTCTACAGAACTGGTCAGAACCTGCTGAAACCCACCTCTGATTTTATCCTATCAATTATCTCTACTGCATATATCAATGTAAATAAATATGTCTTACCTAAAATTCTAACCATAGCAGTTTTCTTGGCAGCAATTTCTTCAGAAGAACAAGTATAATTACCACCATTATGTTGTTCCACAGATGACATAAATGCATACAGAGTCTTAACCCAAGATGAATTCAATTGCCATCTTCCTTCTAGCGTCATATTCTAAACGTTTAAATAAAGATTTGAATGTAAGAGTCAATAGCTTTTATTCAGGGTGGACCTATATAAAATTTCACATTGGGGGATATGTTAGTGGTGGATGAATATGGAGATTCTCAGTCATCCAGGTCATGGTTGTCCCAAAGGTGCTTTTTCAAGAGGCAACTGGACTTTGTTGTTTTTCTTTGAATACGTTTCGCTTCTCAGCCAAGAAGCTTTTTGAACTCTGAACTGGATCCTTCCATTCCCCACCATCCAGTCAGAGCTGAAAAGCTTCTTAGATGAGAAGTGAAAAGTCAAACTTAGAGCAAACTCTCAAACCAAACAAACAAAAGAAGAGTTTAACATTATAGGATAGGAAGGGAATTAACCTTTGAGAACAACTCCGATGTAATGTAAGAAAGGAGGCTATTGAAAGAAATCCAGCAAGTTAAGAATGCTGAACAACTCAAACATTTTGTAAAGACAATGGTTAGTATGTTTCATAGCAAATTGAATGTGGTAACTGTTCTTATTTGAATTGGGAAGTATGAGAAATGAAGTATGCTAAAATCATACATTTTATTTCAGTTAGTATTTAATATAACCAGTTGGAGTAGTTAGTAGTAACTATCACAAAAAAATGGATCATTTCATTACCTTTGTTAATTGCTTGTTTCCAAAATGCCACTTATTTCCAAACTGATGAGTGTTATATTTGGATCTGCATCTTAAGAACAGTGGATCTCCAACTCTGAGAAATAGTTCCTGCCCAGTGCTTTCTGATTTTCCACTCAGATCTGTATTTTGACCAAACACCATAAACCAACATGCTGAAATCTTTTATAACTTCCACTATGAAATAATACAAGAGAGCCTTATTTTTCTAGGTGAGACATTAGAGTTCTTGCAATGTGAAATTGGTGGGTTAGGAGATGCCAGAGGTGAGCTGGATGTTCCATGTGACTCATAAATGGTAAACTGCTGGCCTATGATTTAAACTCTAAGAATGTATTTGTGTCCCTCAGTTTAGGTGAGGGGTGTCCACTTGTGGCAACATTAAAACTTATGGACTTCAACTCCCAGAATTCCCCAACCAGCATACCAAGCCCCCCAAAAAACAAAACACCATAATTTATCAAAACCTTAAAATTATTTCCTCAGTTTATACAGATATATATTAGAACATGTAAAAAATGCATTGTAACATTTTGCACAAATACCACTCTAATACATAACATATATACAAATAGCGTTATTTACTTCCAACAAAAGAGTTAGGGTTAAAGTCAGAGTTAAATTGCACTGGTATTAAGATCTGTAGCTCATGTCTGAGCTTGTGCATTTGAATTTGATTATATGCTAAAGCAACCAAACACACTTACCAGTCTTTCCCAGATATAATAATAAATCTAGTCTAAACATCTGGCTGACTTTGGGACCAGCCATAATAATAATATAAATTTATATGCCGCCTGACTCCCAGTTATTTTGGATGGTTTATGCTTCCAATCCAATTATAGCTTCAAATATTGGGGGGCGGGGGACCTTTTAAATTCTTTATGGAGTGAAGTAGTAAGGGCAATCCTCTGACTATATGCCCATGAGTAGTTCTTTCTATGCTGAAGTTTATGCTTGAGTTTAGGAATCCGAAGGCACAGTTAACATAAATTAATATACTCCAAGCAATATAGCCTAAGACATAAGCCTAAAATTGAAAATCAAGCTTGTCAGATGTTACATCTTTTATATCCTGCCCTATGGAACAGAGAATTGGCCTCTGACAGAAAGCCACTTGAAGAGACTAGAAGCATTTGAAATGTGGATTTACAGGCAGCTGTTATGTGTAAACTGGGTTGACGAAATCAGAAATGAGGAGGTGATAAGCTGCCTGGGATAACCAAGGGAAATCATCAAAATCATAAAAAAGTGAAAGTTAGAATATTTTGGACATGTGATGCGACACCCAGAAAAATATGGCCTACTTCACTTAATCCTCCAAGGAAAGATTGAAGGCAAACGAGATCCAGGCAGAAGAAGAACATCATGGCTTCAAAATCTAAGGGACTGGTTTGGGCAAAACTCAGCAGCACATTTTTGTGCCGCTTTTGATAAAAATAGAATCGCCACCATGATCGCCAAGGTCCAATGACAGATATGATACAACCACAAGAAGAAGATATCATAAGGCAGACTCGGTTTGTACTTGAGTATTACCTATTGTATAAAGCTCTGTGCATACTTTGCTCCAGTTATTACCGATAGTTGCACAGCACCATACATGTGGTTCAAATGACAGGCCCTCTTTTCTTAATGAAAGCTGTCCTTTCTGATTTTTCATCAGGTCTTCAGAAACAAATCTACACCTATAAATCAAAATAGCAACAGATTAATATAAAATGTTGGTGATGGTAATACTGATTTAAATGATAATCCTCTTCATAACTTTTTAGTATAGCAAAAATATAGCAGCGCAAGTAATGATATTCTATTCTTTACAGGTCATAGGTACTTTATGCTGCTTCCTAAATAAAGATTAATTAATTTATCATCATTTAGGAATGGGGAAAAAACTATATCTGAATAGTTTAGTGACTATTTAAGTTAGGAATTATGCTTCATCGCTGAATAGCTGTAGCTGTTTCAAAATGCCCACAGTTACAATGAGGTACAGTAGATGAGATTGTGATAACTGCAAAATACTTATATGTTTTATTGTAAACTGCCAAGTCTAATATAAACTAAATGAGCATGATCATCGATAAGGAAGGGGCTCATATACCAAAGATCTTCATAAAATCTATTCCTACTTGCTGGCTCCCTGTCTTGAGTCACATTGCACCACCAGCTTTAGGAAGGCAGGAAGTCTTAGTGAAGGAGTACAATTATGAGAAAACCACTTCTTCCTGTGCACATTGATCTTCCTCATCTATCAATTGGCAGGCTTAAATCCAGGAAGCCCTGTCTGGCACTTGCTCAACAGCTGTCTAACAACTTTGACATCAACACACAATGGAAAGCCAAATGGGCTGCTGAACGCCCAGATACAGGCAGTTACATAGATGACCCTACGTAAAAGGTGTCAGGTTTTGACCTTCCTCACCAGCATTGGTCAACTCTGAACAGGATCCATACCAAACATGGTGTCTGCCAGGACTCATTGTCTAAGTGGGGTCTTGTCTCTACCCCTCAGTGTGACTGTGATGTTTATCAGCAAAATATCCATCACATTGTGTCTGAATGTCCATCAAGAGCTTACACTGGCCTGATTTTTTCAACATAGACCACCCTGTCCTTGAATGGCTGGGTGGACTGGACATTAACATTTGAACCACTATAAATCCATGTATTTGTCATACACTGAATAAATAAAAACCAAAGATCTGAGTCCATTATATCAATCCTTATTTTACTACTAAAGTCTCTTAGTTGTTTGATAGGTTTCATTGGCAGCTCAGAACATCTACAAATTCCTGTAATCTAGGCTGAGCTACACAAAATCTAAAGCAGGTGTTGTCTGGGCATTTAAATATATAGCCAAATATAAGGGGAAATTTGTTCAAACATTTTCTGAAACTTAATTCCTAGGTTTCTTACATTCTAGAAGCAATGAGGTTTTTGCTAAAAGAGTGATATTGCCTACTGCTCTCATAGCCATGAAATTCACATAGCAAGAAATTTTAAGGCAGGAAGATCATTTTGCAATTTCAATGGATGAGTGTGGAAGTTATCGGAAATAAATTCTATATAAATAAATTCATAGCATTTGCCATAGCATTTTGTCAATTTACTGCATGACATCCTCTTTTAGAAAAATATCTCAGTCAAGGAACTACTATCTCAGACAAACAGTAAACAACAGCCTAATCAAGAACAACTATGCTAAAACTCACAGAGCAAGCCACTTATATATAAACGGAAAGCAAATCCCAGTCCTTTCTAGTACTGATGATGTAATCTAGTTGGGTAATGAAGTGTCTGCAAGCAAAGCAAGATCAGAGAACATCAAGGATCCCACGGTTCAACCCTGAGCTACAAATATTTTCTTCTATGGGCACCTTCTCTCAGATGATACATAAATAATGCAAAAATTGAGAGTCCCAGAAAAGAAAAAAAAGACAATAATTTGGAGCTACATACTTGTCATCAGGAACCTGGCAAGGCAACCATTCAAGAACTGGTGTAGGATGTCCTTCTGATATGCACCTCACACTTTCATCTCCATGTTTTATGAAATATGGCTTTCCTGGGCTTCCTATTGAAAATGATGCGTAAAGTGCTTTTTTAGTGCATTTTATGTATGCATTTTGTACATGAATTTTAGTTATTTTTTCATGTTTATATTGACAAAAAATATGCAAAGATTTTGTCTCTGCTATATACATAATGAAATTTCTATAGTTGCTCATCTCCAATTCTCTTGGTTGTCTTTCTATATTTTTCTATCTTTGTAAAACATCTAGAAGCCCTGGTGGTGCAATGGTTAGAATGCAATAATTCAATTCTAAAAATAGTATTGCAGGCTAACTCTGCCCATAGTCTGATGTTCAATCCTGACTGATTTAAGATTGACTCAGCCTTCCATCCTTCCGTGGTCAGTAAAGTGAGGTCTCTGATTGTTGGGGGCAATATTTGGGGGCTGACATTTGTAAACTGCTCAGAGAGTGCTGTAAAGCACTATGGAGCAACTTATAAGTCTAAGTGATATTGCTAGTTTTATCTTTGTTTCCATCATGTCCATAAATTGCTCATTAATTCCTCATAAATTGTCTTTTGTTACTTCAACTTCTCAACTTTCACTTTTTGTGGATCTCATCAGCTCCATCCAACCATGACTTTCTGGGGCTTCCCCTTGTGCGTATTGTTTTGTGATTCAAATCTAATTTATTCTCTCTATTACCATTTATTCTCTCTCAAACCACCATATATTTCTTTCATGCTAGCTTCTTGCTCCTCTATTTAGTTGATATTCATTCATTAATCCTTGATCCTACCTTTTCTTATTTCACCATTTCCAATGGATGTGTGTGTGTGTGTGTATTTTCTTGTTTATTTATTTGTTTGTTTATGTAGCTTCTGTCATTTCTTTGAAACTGTCAAAGAATAATAAACTGTCATTTATTAAACCTGAGAGTTTCCCCCCTCAATTTGCATTATAGCATGTACCTGTTTTGGTATACAGATATGTCTTCTGATATGTGTACTTACAGTTCAATTTGCCTCATCTATATTGTTTTTGCAAACCATTTATGACCATTTTTTAATGCAAGCCAGCACAATATACTTTTTTTAAAAAATAAAAAGCAAAAAATTAGCACTGCTATGAAAAAATTGAGAACTCTGAATTCAAACGATAACCAAACTTCAGCTTGACATTGGCTAAAAAAATACAACATTAGACAAATTACTATTCAACATTAATTTCTTCCCTTCATCATTGCTAAAGGTGTTTTCTAAATAATTATTGGCCAGGCTTGGGCGGGGAATACAGATACTTTTTTGGAATGGAGATAATTGGCTCTGTTTAGTCATGCAAGGACACATTTCATAAAATATGAATAAATACTGTATGTAAGCTGCAATATAAACTATATTTGATTAAATAGCCTCCTGAGTAACTAAAGGAGCCAGGAAGCTTTTTAATAACAATTGTAAGGGCTTCATTGCAATCAGGAAAAAAATCAAGATACTAAGTGATAGAGTGATATTATCTTCCAAGCCCAAACTCTTAACTAGAAGCCATGGTTTCCAAATGAAATTCATTGAAAACTAATTAGATGGTAGCTTCTTTTATTTGCCAGCTGTTCCAAAGGTGAATCAAAGTGCCTAGGCAAGTTGCAAAAAAAGGGCATTCATCTCAGTTTATCATTTGACCGTGTATGTGCATGTGCGAATTGAACTTTGGTGTTGAACATTTAGTCCAATTATTTCTATCAAAAACAGAACTGTGTAAGGTTGTTACTAAGGTATTGTTACTATATTGTTACTATAATAAGGTTATATCCTAATTCTTATTTCAGCAGACTTCCTCAAACTGCACTCTCAGGTGAATTAGAGGGCCGATTGCTATGCTGTGCAGGAATTGTGGAAGTTGCTGTTGCAACAGATCTGAGAAGGCCTTAGAGCACATATTTGATTACTGAAAGTAAATTGCATTATCTAGGTTAATATTTTGGTTTAAAATAATGCCTTGGAAAGTTGGGGGTGAGTTGTGGCTTAGAGGAAGAGAATCCATGCATACACCTTTCCCCCATCTTAGTTATCTCAATCATACAATGATTATATGATGCTAGTTTTTCAGCTAGTGCAATCGGTTCTGCCAAACTCTTTAACAGAAAATTCATCTTCTTGATAGAACTCCTGCATTGCATTTCTCATGGCCCTTGGAGTCAACCACATGTGGTCTGATTTCAACAAATTTGTAACTTTGTCTTTATTTATCTATATACGTATCTTTATTTCACGTTTTGGGCCATTTTGTGCACGGAGTCCTGCTCTGGGTATCAGTAGTTTGTGTTCCCTGTATTTTTTTCCCCCTGAGTAATGTAAAAACTAGAAAGACCACAGAAAATGTCAGTTTTGAGCAGCAATAATTTCTGATTCAAAAGCTAAAGTCTCAAGTTCAGTTCTATTCTGAGTGAGGTTATGAGCTTGTAGGGTTTTTTTTTTGACAACAGTATAAAAATATTTTGCATTGCTTTTCATCCCCCCCCCTCCCAATTTTCTGATCCAACCTACAGTCCTGAAATTTTTTGGTGTTTTTCAATTCTGACAAGGCCCAAGCTTGTTTAGGTTTTTGAAATCAACCAATGGCAGCTTGACGTTGCCATCTAGGTGGACAATTCCTCTAGAACTTCAACATTAGACTTTTGCTCTCTGATTCTTAAATATATTCTTAAATATAATTTCTTGCCCAATTAGCTGACTCTCTTATACTTTTTAAAAAAGGGAAACAATGGTAATTATTTTTAAATAGCCTCATTTTAAAAACTTTGAAGACATTAAAGTTCCATGTGCTACTATTTTTATACAAATTTGTCAAGTACAAAACAGGGGTGGGGAGGTGAAAACCTATGTTTAGAATTAAGGAACAACAAGTTGTTCTTTTGTTTTCAGTACAGAGTTCACTCATACAGCAGCCCCACTCTCGGTTATCTTCATGTTATTAACCTAATTTAAGTGGCATGGTAGCTTTCAGCACTGTTGTGGTCAAACTGTTGGGAATCAGAAACTCTTGTTGACAGATCACAGCTCATTCAGAGAACTACCAGTCAATCTTGTTATTCCAGGAGGCTTAGAAGTGTCCCAGCACCGCTGCCATGTCAGTTTGATACTTTAAACTTTAGGGAAACATGAATTGACTCAAAGCATTTCAGAGCTTTTCCTTACGAAGGTTGAAACTGCTCCAGCTTTAAAGTAGTGGGAAGAGTGGAAAAATATCCCACAATAATGGAACTAACATGGAAGGTGGATTATAAATAGAAAAAAGGATAAATGGTTTAAGAGCACAGCATCCAAAACATTTTCAAGTTTCAAAATTCCTCATTTCTACCCATTTATCTCTCCTTTAAATGTTAGTCAGAACAACCCTTATTGGGGAGCTATTTATGTATTATCAAAAAATGGTCTTGCTTTAATGCACCCCATGCCAAAGGGAATGCACTTTACATGTAGAGTCCAAAATGTAGAAATAATTATTGTGATTAAATAGAAATATAATATATGCCATCTTTATAAAGAAGATTATGGGCAAGTGACAGGTTTGTGCACAAGTATTTTTTGGTGCATAACTAAGACCTTAAGCTTTCTTTACTCTTCTTGGAAGAGTCCAATCTATGGGGTATATTCTAGTATACCCTTGAATTCCAAATGTAGTATTAAGGAGGGAGGCAGGGCTATCTTGAATTGAAACAGGTACATGGACCTGTACCATAGCACATTGGTTGAAGTTACTCTTCTTTCCCACAGGTTTGAGTTGTTTTCTTATTGAGGACAATTACAAATCAATATGGTACAGAACAATCTCACAAAAACTTTAATCTCATGGCTTCTCCACTGATGTGTTCCTAAACATGGGTTCTGAGTGTGAACTCAGTGCATTTAATCAACCTATCAAAAACCTGGAAACCTAACCTATTCTACTTTAAGAACATTAAAGAGTTCTTTCCGTACTTTCCGCCGGGCTCTGAAGACTTTCTTGTTTCAGCGAGCCGGGCTGGCTTAAAATTTTAATTGATTAATTTTATGGGTAAGAGGTTTTAAAAAAAAATTGGAAAGCCAAATTGGATTTAATTATTTTTAAATTATTTTAATTTTTATACTGCATGTATTTTAACCCTGGCTGTTCACTACCCTGAGTCCTTCGGGAGAAGGGCGGTATAAAAATTTAATAAATAAATAAATAAATAAATTTTAAGAGCAGTCAAGTTTCTCTTACAAACCAGTGAGATACACCAGTTAAGTGTTTCCAAATGCCAAAGAGTACTTATGTTAACACGCTCAATGCTCCCCGCACAGCAGTTTTGGAGAATTGATAGAAAAGTCCTGTATGAACTAAGATTAGGTCCCTGTGGACAAGGGACTATTGAAACTGCAATTAATCTCTTGCTATATTGTACCCTAAATAAGAGTTCAAAGACCTACTCTATAACTTATTATCTGTAAAACACCAGGGAAATTCTCTTTTTTATGTTGCGGTTGTTATTGTTATCAGATCAGTATGATTTAGTCTCCTTGAACACATTTAAATTTTGCTTTTCTGTCTGTAAAATTAGGCAGACTTTTTTTCTCCATTGACAAATCCGCTACCAACTGTAATAGTCAGTGATTATAATTATAAAAATATTTATATTCATACCCCATATATTCAGATATGCCATTGACAGATATATCTCCCTGTTCAATCTCCTACCCAGGAGCTATCTGTAAATGATGAGGAAATTCAAGCCTCTCTGTTCTCTTTTATTTTCTTTAAATTTGACCTGGGAGTACTTTCAGTCTGATAGCACCTAAATCAGTGATGGGTTTCAAAAAATGTTTACTACCGGTTCTGTGGGTGTGGCTTGTTGGGCATGGCATGGCTTGGTTGGCGTGGCTTGGTGGGTGTGGCAGGGGAGGGATACTGTAAAATCTCCATTCCCTCCCCAAATCAGGGGAAGGTTACTGCAAAATCCCCATTTCCTCCTGATCAGCTGGGACTTGGGAGGCAGAGAATAGATGGGGGCGGGGCCAGTCAGAATTTTTACTACTGGTTCTCCGAACTACTCAAAATTTCCGCTACCAGTTCTCCAGAACTGGTCAGAACCTGCTGAAACCCACCTCTGACCTAAATGCTAGTAGTCCAAAGTCACTGTTGAAGTCTGCCTTTATCCTCAAGAAAGGAAATATGAACAAACAGTAGAAAAAGACATTTGCAAATGTAGTGGTAAAATTTCATGAATGATGCAAGATGATTATACAATAAGAAACACCTGTGATAGGACCCTTGGACTAGATAGGTTTTCAAAGAGGAGGCAGTTCACAGACATCCTTTCAGAAGGTTAGTTGTATGGGTTCTATTTTTTAAAAGGAGGAATATACCTGTAACTATATAGCAATAGCACTTAGACTTATATACTGCTTCCGTGTGCTTTACAGCCTTCTCTAAGTGGTTTACAGAGTCAGCATATTGCCCCCAACAATCTGGGTCCTCATTTTACTGACCTCAGAAGGATAGAAGGCTGAGTCAACCTTGAGCCAGTGAGACTCGAACTGCCGAACTGTTGGCAGTCAGCAGAATTAACCTGCAATACTGCATTCTAACTACTAGGGCTGTTATATAACAAGTTCCTACAGAAAAATGCACAATAATTTAAAAAAACCTAAAATAAGGATATCCATAACTATAAAGAAAGTACATTTGGCTGCAAGGTATTTTGAAAGTTATCAATGAAAAGTTGATAAATAACATTTATATAAACTTAATTATCATCCATTTGTTGAGCTTGAACAAAATCAATACATTTTACAAGCCATACTAAATCCCATATTTTCCAACAGTAACTATAAATGTAATTCTGTTTTTTGCTTTCCGTTGTTGTGTTATTTGTATTTTATCTCTTCTTAGTACAATTAATATACAGTACCCTATAAATCTACACATTCTGTATTTATAAATAGCAAGAAAAATAACATCAGAATACCTCAGCAATTGACAGCTTTCCTTTGTTAATTATTGCATGACATTATTCCAAAATAAATTAAAGCTTATATATGATTAAAGTAGGAGGAAAGTCTGCTTTAAATGAAGTCTCCAACAATAACATTATAATTATGACACATTTTATTCAATGTATGTAGTATTAAATAAATAGCTTTAAATATTAACTGGGGCGGTGTTCTAATTGTAAAATAAGATATGAAACCACTCAGCCTTCAAGTGTCATACTTACTCCTTATATACAACATAAATACTATAGTGTAGTTACTGGTTTCAGTTGTAATTAACAGTGTGTGATTTCCCTCTTGGGTTTCTTTGATTCTTGGGAACTCCACTGAAACGATATGCCTGTTGAGACAGAAAACAAGACTTCCTTTATGAAATAATTATGAAAAAAAACTTCAGTGTGCGGAACTAGGCCAAAATGACAAACAAAAAGGAAACAAAACCTTGTACATGGACCAGAAAAACCATGTCATGAATCACCTACAGAATTAGGTTAGCCAGAATGATGGTTCTTGTCTACTTACACTTCTCTGGAAGTTCTTGAAATCTCTACAGCTTCAAATGATAGTGGCTTCTTGCTGATTCCAAGAAGAGGAAGAGATCATGCTTTTAGCTTCAATATGCAACTATAATATTTCATTTAGAAAGACTGGTAGACTGACAAAAGCAGTATAGTTCCAACTGCAGGTTAGAACTTAATTCATTTCTGTGAATTTTAGCAGATAACTTCAGGTGGTTTGTCAGAATTTGGACACCGCATTCCTTAACTCATTTCAAGTTTCTTATTTTATTAGCAGTCTATTGGTAGAGCTAATAGCAATGCAGTTGCCCCCCTTCCTTTTCTTTACATTTTATCTAGCAATGGACCCAGTTTCAACCAGTAAACATATTTGACTGAGAGATAAATTTTATTCTCTCTATACCTATCTAGCAATATCACTTTTAATATACCAATAGGCTAATTGGCATAACTTTATAGTTAAAAGGCATTACTGGTTATTTATAACATTTACAGAGCATCTATCTTCTAACTAACCCTGGATGGGTCCCAATCAAAAATGTTTTTATAAATTGGGAAAACATCCAGAGTCATATAAATATTGGGTGGGAATTCCCCACTTGAATTCTGGAGAAGGAAATTTGACTTCCAATTTCTTCCATTAAGCTTCTGAAACCTTCTTCCAGCCATGGAGCTTTGATGTCAGAGAAGGAAAGATGGCAATTAGAATGTTGCATTGAAAGATTAGGTGAGGATTTGGGTCCATGGGAATCCAAAGCTTTCCTGTTCTTCAATTCTGCCCAGTCTAATAAGAATTAAGGGAGAGTCAGTTGCTTGAATGGGCAATTAGGGACACCTCCCTCCTTCTTGCTCACTGATGAAACATGAATTAGGACAAGTACAGGAAATATATTATAAAAAATTAAGTGCTGAATATTAGAACTATATATGAAAGGGAGTGATGCAAGAGATTTTTGGCAAGTAGTGTTACTTCAAAAGAGACAAGCAATCATCCAGTTATTCACATCTTTAAAAATTTGAACTACTAAGAAGGAAATTCATGTGCACATAAAATTGCAATTGTTCATTTGAGCTTTTGCTGCAGGCTCACATGAAGTGGAACAAGTATTACTTTTTGCTCTTTGTATTTTTTATGTGTTTTGTTTGTTTGCTTACCGGTTCTCCAAATCCAGAGAGGAATTACATTTGGTCCGGATCTCTTTAAAAACCCAGTGGCAGACGATGTTCTCTGAAATATTTAGTACTGCTTTTAACCTGACATTTTCAAGCACACCAACTTCTACAACCTTGGTTGTTTTGTAGGCATTCTCAGTGCTTTGATTATTCAAGAAACACTGGAGGTCTTCAACATTATCTTGCATCTGCTTTGTAAGAGATAGAAAATATATGTTTGCTCTGTTGCACCATTTAACATCTATCTTGCTTTTGAAAGATTGAACATTGAACAGATTGAACGATAACATTGAAAGATAATTTGCATACAGTTCTCTGTAAAAGTTCTGAGAAGCTACTACCAATAAAGGTAGTATTTCCGTTCTATCTTTCCCAAATAAATGAGGTCCTTCCCTATCTCTCTTCGTCCTTCCCTCCTCAGTCAATGAAAGAGAGAGAGAGGTTACACAATTTGATTAAGAAATGAAGATTGAGGACATCTTTTGTGGTGAATGCTCCAAGAAACCCTTGGAGAAGAAATTTTGAAGTAGGGTAATAATTTGAATATGTACAAAGTAATTTCATATGCTTAATTTATCAGAAAATGCAAACAAATCAAATTACTCCAATTCTAAACTAGATATATTTTTCCATCAAAGTTATCTCTTGCATCTTTTGAATACAATATTGCCATTGGACAACAGCCAGTCCTTAGTCTTCATGTTTTGAAAGACTGCTGTCTATCACATTATGCCTGTTAAGTTGAACCATCCTGACTTCCGGTTTCCTCGTCTTCGGCGGCGACGGTGCCTTTTTAAGCCCCGCCAGCCCCGCCGCTCGTAGAGCCGCTTCTCGATTGCGAAGCGGCTTGAAACCTTCAAAATCCTTAGGATTTATGAAGAAGAGGCAGCAGGGTACAGGTTGAGCCCCTGCAACCCCCCCAGGGAATTGTTTCTGGGGAGGAAACAGGCGCGGCTCCCTTTCAACCTGCTGAGACTCCGGGCGGCGTGGGACGTCTCTGCTTCCGCAGAACAAGCCGGCTGCAGGAAACTTTTAAAGAGCGAGGAAATAACCCAAATAAACATTTGAAATCTACCTGAACCCTGAAATTTTGAACTGCAAGTATTAGCTCTTTGCTGATTTTTTATACTGAAGTGAAAGTTTCTGAATGAGTGAAAAAGAGAAAGGCCCAATGCATATTAAAAGACTTTATAATGTTTTGTTAGAAAGGGATTCAGAAACTGAACTAGTTAAAGACTGCATGATTAAGTGGGCACAAAATTTTGAGGAACCAGTGATGTTGGAAACATGGGAAAAAATTTGGGTTCAGAATGTTAAATTTACACAGTCGCAGAATCTGAGGGAAAATTTTTATAAAATGTTTTACAGATGGCATTTAGACCCCCAAAAATTGTCGTGTATGTACCCTAATGTGCAGCCTAAATGTTGGAGATGTGATTGTCTAGACGCTACATATTATCATGTTTGGTGGACCTGTAAGAAAGTTAAGACTTTTTGGATAAAAATTTGGTGGGTCATGCAGAATGTTTTGAAGAAAAAAATTCAATTTTCTCCACAACTGTTTTTATTGGGTATAGTTAAGGGTTTTACATCGGGTGAAACAAAATTGATATTGTATATGATAACAGCAGCAAGATTGTTGATAGGTAAATATTGGAAAAATGAAGCGCTGCCTACGATTGAGGAATGGACTTTGAAGATGGCCAGTTTTGCAGAGATGGCGAAGATTTCAGCATATCTAAAAGATTGTTCTCAAGAGACTTATGAATGGGAATGGAAGAAGTGGATAGATTATGTTCAGAACAAATATCAAACTAGGAAGTATCAAATAGCTTTTATTTGAAAATGTTATATTAAGATAGAAATATTTTAAGGTTGAGGATGAAAATTTATTAGAAAATGTTATATTAAGATAGAAATATTTTTAAGGTAATCAGGATGAAAATTTATTTGAAAATGTTATATTAAGATAGAAATAGGTTAATGTAATGAAGATGAAAATTTGTAAGGGGGAGGGAGGGGTTCAAGTTTTATATACAAAGGAGGGTTTTTCCTTTTATTTGACATGAGTATACTGTGAGGAAGTCTGGGGGGAGGGGAGGGTTAGGGTGGGTTAGGGAGGTTGGGAAGTTTGGGGTGGGTTGAGGGGGGGAAAAAAGGGGTGAAAATGTAATTGTAAAACTTTTGCAATAAAAAAACAACAACAAAAAAAACGAAAAAAAAAAAGTTGAACCATCCTAAGGGATTTTTTTCGTATGTTTGCTATAGTTGGTAAAAACACAGAAAATGATTATGTAAGGCACAATCTTACTATGTCTTGGAATAAGAATTATGAAACTACTATAGCTTTACTTCCTTTCAGTTTGGGGCAATATGGAGTTGATAGATATCAAAGTGATTTAAACGATAGAATGAAAATGTTTCTGGCTTGGTTGATACATTGGTTTGACTTTAAAAACACAAAATATTCCTTCAGATACCGACATACTTTTATTATTAATTTATCAACCTAATTTTGCATGAAAGCGATCAAACCAGTCAGTCCTAGAGGAGATCAACCCTGACTGCTCTTTAGAAAGCCAGATCCTGAAGATGAAACTCAAATACTTTGGCCACCTAATGAGAAGAAAGAACTCACTGGAGAAGAACCTAATGCTGGGAAAGATTGAGGGCAAAAGAAGAAGGGGACGAGTAGAGAATAGGAAGGCCTGGAGGAACATTGTCCATGGGGTCACGATGGGTCGGACACAACTTCGCAACTAACAACAACAACAAAAATTTTGCATGAAAGGAAAACCTTGTTGTAATAGTAACATTCAGTCACCCAAACTACTGTCTGCCCACTACTGATAGTAAATCAAAGCAATTTAAATGAGTAAGTCAAAAGGCAAAATCAGTGTTGAAATTAGAGCTGCACTATAGGTAGCTCAGAGCCCAAACACCCTTCAACACCCCTCTATCCTTGCAAACCTAGAAATCCTTCTCAAAGCTTCACCAAAAATTGTCACTAAATTGTAATTTATAATGTGACAGAAAAAGGATTTTTTTAAATAAATAGGGAACAGTAATCGCGTTACATGCATAGAAGTTTTCTAATTTACATTTTAATTAAAGTAAGTAAAATTTTGATTTTGCTTGAATTCTATTCATCTTGGAAGCATAGCTGACAAAGTGTCAGTCAAAGCCATTTATGGTACTCACTAAGAAAAGGATTGAGCATACCAAAGTTAAATCAAATTCCTCATTGATATCTCTTAATATACAGTAGTTCCTTGCAATGCTATATCTTTGACTACATGCTATAATTACGCTACTAAATCTACTACTAATATGAACAAAGAATCTACCAAGAGTGACCAAAAATACTGATTATGCAGTCGATGTGAGGGATAATGATGAAGAAAATGGCAATAAGGAGAAGGGAGATATGTAGAAGAGCCAAGTCAGGGCATTAGGCTAGACAGTTAGCAAAGTATGGCAGAAAGAAAGAACAAAAAACTGAAAGCGTTTAGGAAGAGGAACACCTGAAATCTGACAGAAATGTGGGGAAAAAAAGAAAAGGAAGTTATAATTTCTATTTTAGCATAGAAAAGCAAGCAAAGTATTTCGCACAAACTAAAGAATTTGAAGAGGGAGAGCCAATCTTAATATAGCATAAATTTTAAGATGTAAGATTTATGATTTCCTGAAGTACTGTGACTCAGTAGACCATGCAGTTTTGTTTTCAGCAAACAAAGAGGAAAAGAACATAAATTTATGGAGGATGAAGTCAAACAACGCTTCTGTTCTCACATATATTTATCGATATTAGACCATAGCTATGGTACCAAATGCAGAGACTCCCAAAGGTGTTTTTCCAAAAGGCAACTGGACTTTCTTGGGTTTCTTTTCCCCTTTTTTTCTTACAAAATGTTCCATTGCTCATAAAAAAACCTAAACATTTTCTAAAAAAGAAAAAAAGAAGTCCAGTTGCCTTTAGGAATAAAGTATCTTTGGAGTGTTCTGTTGTGGTCTGTCAGGAGCCTGCGGAGCTGGCAGTGGAGTCGGACAGTGAGGAGGCTGGGGAGGAACATGGGCCAGTCCTGGAGTCTGGGGAAGGCCTGGACAAGGGCTCTGCGTCTGAGGCAGAGATGGGGTCAGGGCCATCTGGGAGTGATGCGTGGACTCCGGAGCCTCCAAAAAGGCAGAGGAACAGGAGGAGCCTGTTCCTAGTGCGTGCATGCACAGACCTGCCAGAAGGCACGAACAGTTAAAACAAAAGGGACGACTCAGGAGTAAGGCCTGGAGATGATTGGCCCCTCCCATAAGGCTTAAAAGAGGAGCAAAGGCACGTGGGCCCTTTACAGGAAAGCAACGTTGTTAATTCTGTTCTCAGTCGGCATCTCTGTTTGATTCTGGAATCCGTGTGGCTTTGCCAAGTAGGTCTTTGGCAGCGTGTCAAGAGAGATAAAGGTTGGTGATTATCCCAAAGGACTTCTCCCGAAGGACTTTTTGCAACTAATTGGGACTCAGCTGTGAATGAACGTAATTAACAGCTGTTGCAATAAAAGAGGTTTTTGGGACTACTCGTGTGTTTTAATGATTCAGGAAGCCTAGGTCACAATATGTTTGGAGAGTATAAGTTGGGGATATTCCTGGGAGATATGAAAAAATATATCACAAATAGAAAGTGATTTAGACAATATAGAGAGACAGTTTGGTGGTATGATTAAGGCACCTTATTAAAAAAACCAGTAGATGGTGAATTTTAGTCCTGAAGCCAGGTTGGGGACCTGGCTTCAGGAAACCTCTTTCAAAACTTTGCCAAGAAAGCTGCATTGTTTAAGTTGTTTAGCAGTCACTACAAGTCAACAGTGACTTGAAGGTAAGCACCTGCATACAAAAACCTCACTTCAAAATTTTAAGCACAGGCATGGAAGTCAGGAAGCAAAAGGAGTCAATGAGTATTAACAGTGGAATATCACGTTTGAAAAAGGGAAGATGAAGATTGCTCAGAAGACCACAAGAGAGTGTGGAAACAGAACAGCTGTCAGTGAAGAAAAGATGAAAGAATGTTAGTTTTACCATTAAGATGAACTATTTTTGTGACTTGTTTCAATTGTTGAAAAAATAATTGAATGCATAGCTTATGATGGGACTTCATAAACAATGCTTATATTTCAGGGGTCAGCACTCCAGACAGCTGCCTGATTATAAAATCAATTCAGGCTCAGAGAATTAAAGACCTGGAGGAGAATAAAATCCCTTATTATAAAGATAAAATAAAACCTCGACATCCAGTTTTATAATACTTTGACAGGTAGTAGCAACATCCATCATCGCTTGAGCTCCATTCACAGAAAAAGAGCAGTGAAAAGCAATGGGTAAGGGAAAATGCAGAACCATTATTTATAAGTTAGCAAAGAAATAAGTCTTTTGAAAGAGATGAGGTGAGAACTAGCAGATCTCAAGCCATAGATGGTAATTAGGTAAATGTACAACTCTTCTGGCTTCAAAGCCACCAATCATCCCACCAAGTATCAATTCACTTGGAAGGGAAGGGAATTGTTAAAATCTTGAGTGTGTATATATTTCTGAAAATTTTGCATTAGCAATGGGCAATCAACTATTGTGTATGACTTCATTTTTGTCTGTAGTAAAAATTCAAATCTAATTGAGCCCTGCCCATAAGTTTTTAGCCAAACTGCAGAGTAGGTTGCGAAAGGTCAGGAAACCTAGGATTTACTCCCAAACCCAGGTTGTGAAGCCTGACAATTTGAATATTTGTTCATTACACCAATTACCGTGAGAGGAGAGAATCAAGAGTTAGCACAGTGGCAATTGCCTCTCCCATTAATCGTTTGTCTCAGCATCTTCTGTGTCAGAGCCATGGGCCAGCCAGAAAGGCCAACAGGTGGAACGGAATCTACTGGTGGCAAATGGCCTTTGTATGGAGTTGGTATTTGTGAAATTGCTTTGGTGGGTTTGGAAGCCAGAAGGCACAGAGAAAAGCTGGTGGCAGAAGAAGACATCACCCAAGACATTTTAAAACAGCATTTATCTACCCAAGCCTCAAGAAGGTAGAATCCACAAAGAAATTCGGATTACAGAGTAGACCTTGACTTACAACTATTTGTTTTAGTGACTGTTTGAAGTTACAATGGCATTAAAAAAGTGACTTATTGCCAACTTATGACCATTATAGCATTCCCATGGTCACAGGATTAAAATTCAGGTGCTTGGCAATTGGTATGTATTTATGACACCATCGTAACATGACCCCATTGCACTGTCCTGGGGTCATGTTTTCACCATTTGTAATCTTCCCAGCAAGCTTCTGACAAGCAAAGTCAATCAGAGAGGCCAGATTCACTTAACAGCTGCAGTGATTTGCTTAGCAACTGTGGCAAAAAGGTTGTAAAATGGTGCAAAACCTATTTAACAACTGCCTTACTTAGCAATGGAAATTTTGGGCTCAGTTGTAAGTTGAGGATTGTATTTCATCTGGGAAAGGTGCAAGAATAGGCAATGAAAATATTGAAGGACTGCATGATCTTCACAACGAAGAAAAATTGAAAGTAGAGACTCTTTGGCTTACTGAATAATTGACTGAGTGGGTGAGGAAGATATGTACTCTATGGAGAAAGTAGAGAGGAAGAAGACATATCCTTTGCTCATAATGCTAGAACCCAGGATAAGTGAAACTGGATGGTGGTAAGTCCAACATACATGAAAGCAGGAAGGAATGTCTGTAATTAATGAATGGAAATCATATAAGATTTCAATTCATTAATTACAGATATTCCTTGCAATGCCCACCAGATAGCTTTAAATGGAGCTTAAACTTGTTTCACACTGTAAAAAATAGTAAAGAATGTTATATTATATTCCATAACACTCTGTCTTCAGTATGATGTGATAGACTTTGGTCCATTCAATATTTTTATACTCTAATTTTCCTTTACCTTGAGAGAAGGTGAAGAATCCCAATTTCTTGAAGCATTGTTGTGTCGTTTGATTAAAAAGCAAGTTATCTCAAATGTAGTTTGACTTATCACAACAGTGGATGTCACTGTAAGAATCAGAGCTGCCAAAAAGGAAAACAAAAAAATGTACAATGAAATCAAAACGTAAACATGCTGAATATATTGTGGTGTTTTTTTCATCCCACTATCCTTTTTCCCCATTCATTTGTACCTCTCAACTAGTACGCTTCTCATTAATAAAATAGATAGAACATAAAACAGCATAATAGGATTGGAAGAGACTTTGGAGGTCTTTTACTCAAACCCCTTACTCAAGCAGGAGACCCTATACCATGCTGGACAAGTGGCTGTCTGGTCTCTTCTTGAAAATCTCCAATGATGACAAGCCACAACTTCAGGAGGTAAGCCATTCCACTGATTAATTGTTCTCAATGTCAGGAAATTTATCCTAAGTTCTAGGTTGGATCTGTCTTTAATTATTTTCCACCCAATACTTCTTGTCCTGTCCTTAGGTACTTTGGAGAATAGGTCAACTCCCGCTTCTCTGTGATAACCCCTCAAGTACTAGAAGACTGCTATCATATCATCCCTCTTTTTGGTAAATTAGGCATACCCAAGTCCCTCAATTTTTCATCATATGGTTCAGCTTCCTTATCTTTTTGTTCTTCTCTACACTCACTCTAGGGCAGTGGTTCTCAACCTTTCTAATGCCATGACCCTTTAATACAGTTCCTCATGTTGTGGTGACCCCCAACCATAAAATTATTCCTAAAACCATTGAAAATATGTGTTTTCCGATGGTCTTAGGCGACCCTTGTGAAAGGATCGTTCGACCCCCAAAGGGGTCGCGACCCACAGGTTGAGAACCACTGCTAGGGTCTCAATATCTTTTTTGCATTGTGGTGACCAGAACAGAGTGTTCAAGTCTGTCAAGATGCTTCTGAATTTTGAGTCTATCTTCTAAATGTTAGCTATTCCCCCAGCTTGGTGCCATCTGCAAATCTGATGAGTTCCGCTTCTATCCCCTCATCTAGATCATTTTTGAAGATGCTGAAGATTACTCAGCCAATATCTATATATCACTACCATTCTATCTCTCTAATGTTACTCACTTAATTATAGATGCCACGAATGTCAATCCTATTTTGTGTATTGGCCACTGACTGGAGTGGAATTTAACATTTTGGAAATGTCTCCTTGGCTGGCAGAAAGCCAGAATCAATGGAAAACTTGACCATTTCATAAGATAGAATATGTATATAATATGGTGTTTCAGCCTGGATGAATAAAATATAAGTGTCAATGTTGAAGCAGTAGATTTGATAAAAGATAAGTCAGTCTTCATTGTGAATACAGAACACAGTAATTAAACTAAGCGTAATAAAAGTCATTACAAACACAAAGCACAATGAATAAGGGAACAATTCAATTTTAAACATTCAAGTCTCTTTTCCAGCCAGTATTTTATTAATCTTTATGGTCAAAATTAAAATGAGATGCAGAGGAATATAAAAGTATTGGGAAGTTAGTTTTTCAGCTGAAAGTAATTGCAAATATTCTTAATGAAATATAGCATCAAAACTGGAAGCCTAATTTTGGCAACTAATCAAGGAGACAACCAACCTAGAACTAAGGAGAAATTTCCTGACAATTAGAACAATTAATCAGTGGAACAACTTGCCTCCAAAAGTTATAGATGCTGCAACACTGGAGGTTTTTTAGGAAGAGATTCTACAACCATTTGTCTGAATTGGTACAGGGTTTCCTGCTTGAGCAGGAAATGGGACTAGAAGACCTCTAAGGTCCCTTCCAATTCAGTTATTCTGTAATTCTGTTTTTGTCTCAGAAATGGAATAAAAATTGAATGACAAATAGGAATGGAAAACAGCTAATGTGATTTATCAAAAAAACAACCACAAAATGATGATACATTCCTGCACTAGTCTCTATTTCCAGTATGCAAGACTGCAGCTGTGGTTGCCAATATTAGACTAGGTTGAGAAGAGATATAAATAAAAATAGTCCCCGAAGGATTATCTAGCATAGGACTGAAATCAGACAATACTTTAAAAAACAGGGAATGCATTTGTTTAACATGGCATAGAACAGTCTTTCAGTTAGAAGTTGTATGGGATAAAAGAGAGACTGATAAATGTAAAAAAAAAATTAAACCAATTTAGCAGCTATTTATTTGAGATCTGATGCTGGATAAACATTTAATTCAAATTTGGGATTAATAGTGTTTATGTTTCAGAGATGGGGCTGTCAGCTATTTTTGTGTGTTATTATGGAAGGTTAAATGAGATTTCACCAACATCATTCACCCCTGATTAATGCATTCATTCTGATAATTGAGTCTTACTCTGAATTACAAATCTATGTCTGAAGAATCTGGGTTAAGTTTTGGATTGGAGACTTGGAGAATTTATGCATAATTTTTGTGACTTGTTCATTGGGTCTTAATGATTTTATTCATTTTGGATTTGGAGGTATTTTTTCATAGGCCTACACAGCTATAATTTTGTCACTAGGAACAATGTAACTTTGGCCACTAATGTACTGTATGCAGGTTGACTTAGAAGGTAATACTTTTTGTATAGTAGGAACTTAAGATAGGCGGACTTCATACAGATAAACAATTGAGAAATACTACTCCTTTTAAAAAGAAGTGTTAATTGGTGGACCTTTCTCATATTAACTGTATTAGCTCAAGTTCATTTTAGGAAATTTTAGGATAATTAAAACTGTAGAAAAAAACAATTACTACCAACCTGCCTTCCATTGAGGACCTGTATAGTACACGAGTCAAAAAGAGGGCTGTGAAAATATTTACAGACCCCTTGCATCCTGGACATAAACTGTTTCAACTCCTACCCTCAAAACGACGCTATAGAGCACTGCACACCAGAACAACTAGACACAAGAACAGTTTTTTTCCAAATGCCATCACTCTGCTAAACAAATAATTCCCTCAACACTGTCAAACTAGTTATTAAGTCTGCATTACTATTAATCTTCTCATCATTCCTATCACTCAACTCCTAATCACTTACGACTGTATGACTGTAACCTTGTTGCTGGTATCCTTAAGATTTATATTGACTGTTTCCTAATATGAATTGATTGCTTATTTGTTCCCTATGACTGTCATTAAATGTTATACATTATGATTCTTTTGCAATTTGCACCAAGACAAATTCCTTGCGTGTCCAATCACACTTGACCAATAAAGAATTATATTCTGTTCTGTTCTATTCTATTTCTATTCTATTCTATTCTATTCTATTCTATTCTATTCTATTCTATTCTATTCTATTCTATTCTATAAAACTTACTAAGAAAAACAATGCTCAGAGTAGCTCAATAACTAAAGAGCCTTGGTAGTACAGTGGTTTAATGCACCCTGTTATTAACACAGCTGCCTGCAATTTCTGCTGGTTCGAATCTCTCCAAGGCTCAAGGTTGACTCAGCCTTCCATCCTTTCTAAGGTAGGTGAAATGAGGACCCAGTTTGTGGGGGCAATAACCTGACTTTGTATAAAATATACAAAAGAATGAAGGCTATTGCTTAACGCATTGTAGCCGTCCTGAGTCTCCGGAGAAGGGTGGCATATAAATCAAATTAAAAAAAAAAAAAAACTAAACCAATCACTAAACATGTAGAATACATAGCAATAGCAAAAAATTAGCAGTACGCATTCAGAACAACAGAAGCTGAACAAATTCAAATAAAAATAACTCTCATAAATACTGTACAGTATATTACACAGCAACGCAAACTTAAGATATTTAAATACAATGTCTAAGGAAAAAATAGATAAAAGGACCAGACAAGAAATTAGAAACCTAATGCTTACAAATATATTGATTGTAATTTACGGTATATTTGAGACACAATGGGAAGAAAGGATATACTTGAAAGTGGTTTCTTAATAATGTTTTTATTGATTCTTATTCTTTTCCCCCTTTTCTTTTTGTTTATTAATAGTAATTTAAAAATGGTTTATTGCACTTCATGATTTTATGATTTACATTTTTGTTGTTTTTGACAACTATATTTTGCATCAAATTTAATCATGTTTTTAAGGATTTTAAATGATATAGTATAATCATATATTGGAATATTAGAAAATTGTAAAACACATTTGTTTATGTGTCTGAGTTTATTCTTTCCCTCCCCTTTTTCTTTTCCTTCTGTTTATCTACTATATATATCTATATCTATCAATATATATTGGGAAGTGATAGGTTATCCTTTGTACATTCAAAGAGAAGTTAAGAACTGGCTTGCCACTTATGGATTATTACCCTAAGCAAAGGCTGTTGGTACCAAGTGAATATTGGTTTATCTAAAAAAAAAAGCTAAGCAATGCTTGACAGTTAATACTCGAATGAGACACCACCTTGAAATTCCAGATTGTAAACTAAATCGACAAGTAAAAAACAAAAAGAAAAAAGAAGGAAAAAATCCTGGAAGAAAGCAATAAACAACTGCTTCTATACAGTACTTCATGCTTCTATTCCTAGTACTGTACTTTTATGCTATTGACCAAAAAATAATCCAGCTTTGGACCTATTCATGTAATTATTGGGAGTCCAGTTAAACCTGACAGAGTCTTTCCCTTTATAAGTTAGGCAAAGGACTGAGCTCAATAATGAAATAAAGAACTTTATGATGATAAGACTCACAATGAGCTTTAACCATGAAACAATTAGGATTATAACATTATAGCAGAGATCAACATTGCACTAATTTGATTCATCTTGGCTTTGCACACTCAGCCATTGTGGTTTATAAACCATCAACTGTACCTCGTTATAATGTATGAACCCAATAAACTTCAGCTTATTTCATGAATCATGGTTAAGCAAATCATATCTTAGAATGATTATGGGACATCTGCATATAATTCTAAGACTGGCTAATCAAGACACAAACAACTCATTAATCATGTGCTTTTCTGGCACTCTGATAGGTTTGCCAGTGTATTTGCTGTATCATTTAGTATAATATGCAGGATGGAATGTAAAAAGTAGACCAGTAATAAACCAGAGATTCAAAAAGCTGTTCATTTTATACATTACACTAAGCCCAAATAAGTACCTTGGCTTTTTATAATGGATGAATCCAACTTTTACTGAGAACAGAACAGAAATTAAAGCACAATAAATACTTGTGAAACTGAAGACCTAGATATGAAACTGTATAAACACAACCAAGAATAAAGGAAATTGCAAAATTTATAGCATTTTAATTCTTGAACATATTTTACATTTAGTTTAAAATAAGCTGCCAAAATCAACACGGGGAGAAAAATTACTTAAATTACAAGACAAATAAGTAAAATAGTGAGCTTGAATATTTGAATTTACAATACATATAAAAAAGAGCAACTACAAAAATAGCTGAATTTTATTTTTATTTTTATTATATTTACTATTTACTATTTACTAATATTATATTTTATTATATTTACTACAATATATTGTAGTAGGAAATGCTGCTCCTGCTGCAGTTTTCCCCAACATTTTGATTGGACTTTTGGGTTATCAAACAGAAAAACAGATTTTATTTCAATAAGATTTATTTCAGACTAGACAGATCAAAGTTCAGTGGGGATTCTAAGCATGCTTGCAGGTGAATATATCCCATTGAACTCCATGGACCAGATGTACTCACGGCTGTGTTGTATGAGAAATCATAAATCAAACCTTGACAATTTTAGAATTCAGCATATAAGAGCTGATGGGAATATGCTGTTGTATTATTGTAGAATGGCTGAGCCATGAAAATTAAGAACCAAAGGTTCTTAACCAAAGACATAATCATGTGGATCAGCAAATAATGGCATAAAAGAGAATATATTAAGAATGAGCTCTTATAAATCATGTCACTTATTCTGTTATTACCAAGAACACCATTTCAGCCCTAGAGGCAAATACATTTATCTAAATCTTGAAAAACACAATTATACTACTTTCTTGCTAACAAGATTAAAAGATATAAACAAGCAAAATTAAGTTCCTGATATTACCAAACTAGTTCCTTGTAAGAAAGATAAAAAAGAGCTTAATTATGCTGTGGATTCATTTTAGAGCTTACTGGACTCATGGTTTTCTTTTAAGTATAGATATGAATAATAGTAAATATATTAGGCAAGATATACAGAAACTGAAATATAAGCTTTGTCCTTTGTTCAATTGTATAAAAAGGTAAGATAAAAAAGTATTAAAAATATGGTTTCACAGTTTTATGAATACAATTTCACCATATAACCTATTCGGTGAACTGGTAGCCAAAGTTTTAGTAATAGCTAAGCAAAATATATATCCATCAACACAATAACCATCCTTTTAATAAAGATCCACGCTCATTACTTTATCAAGATATATTGACTGTAATTTGGCTAACATCTACTCTATTCTAAGAAAAGGTTTCATTTACATTTGGCTCTCTGACCTTTGCAGTAGTTTTCAAATCTCTCAGATCAGAAAAAAACTGATCTAAAAAACCTTTCTCCTTGCTTATTTTAAATCCATTAACAATTGTTACCCATCCTCCAGACACTTTTGAACCTTCATACAAGCAGCCTGTTCTGTTAGGAAGGAGAAACAGGAAAAGGGCAAAAAAAGAACACCAAAACCAAAGATGCATGGGACAAAATCAAATAGAACTGAAGAGAAATGAGGCATGAAAAAAAAATCAGAGGAGATACTAAATAGAGAAAAAGGTGTAGGACAAAACTATAGGAAGAGGAGGAAAATTTGGATCAGCAAGGCAAGAAGAGCTATGAATGCAGATGTCAGTGGGTACACTTACCAAGCATCTGCAGCTGACTTTTAGTTACTAAAATACTGAAGTATTGCCGTCTCATTGCAGCTGTTGGTGCAAGAGTTCCGTGCTTGAGTGAAATGTTATTTCAAGAGCTCACACTCTGTATGTGCAGGTGGTTCTCTCGGGAATCCATCACAACCACTCAGCATCTCGACTGTAAACCACTTCTTCTTTTTGAGGAGGAGTTTTGGGGCTGTTCCTGCAACAAAATAATAATAATAATAATAATAATAATAATAATAATAATAATAATAATAATGATAACAGCAGATCAAACAAAACCCCTACAACAGTTGATGTTAACCTCCAGCAAAGTGAACAATATCTTTCTATAGTATTCAATATATTCTTTTCCTATCATTTTTGTGAGGATGAAAAGTTTTGATTCCCACAGAAAATTCTTTAAAGCTGCTTGGTGTTTTTATTTTTTCAGTACCCTCCCTTTTTATTTCAATAAATATTCACTGTTTAAGAATTAACCATACAGGCATAGTTCTTTTTAGGAACAAGTTTGTTGTGCTAAATCCATACTCCAGTAGAGGGCTCTCAGACATTAGAATCATCAGGTTTACTGAGCTGCATTTTAGAAACCTAATCAAATAGTGAGGGTTTTTTTCCCCTTCAAACACCAATCACCAATCACTAAAAGAAGGAAATAGTAATTGCAAACAAAACATATGTTATTAGTTCAACATTAGATTCAATGATGCTAGGAAGGGAAACAGAGCATTCAAAATTCTTAGGATATACCAGAAAAAAATAGATTCAAATTTACTAATTTTTAAGTAAGTAATTTGAAAGGTTGTGATTCTTTTTTAAAGCCTGTTTGGGATGTCTTGCATGTCAACATGTATCACACCATAAAATATCATCTTCCAGGTTTGAGAACTTTCTGTCCCAGAAACCCTTTATGGCCTTCCCAAACCCTCAGAAAGCTAGGAAAGATAATGATTAAATTCACTTATTGCACTAAGGCAACAATGTGGTTTGTTTGGTCTGAGGTTGGAATGATATATGATTCCAGCCATTTCTAGCTTATTCTATAAATCATGCACCTTCCTAGAACTATCAATGATTTTCAAAGTACCTATGCTCTCTGTGTGTCTGTGCATGTACATGTGTAATGGGGCGTATGTGTGTGTGACATATTGGGGATATATGGATGTTCTAACCTTCTAGAAATTAATTAATTAATTTCGCCTTTCAACTTCTTCAAAGTCTCACCCATTAACTCTTGTTTTTCTGTTGTGGAATTTTTTAAAAATGCAACCATGGCAATGTCCTGATCTTACAGGATGTTGAACCAGGCAACAATAATCTGAAACTCTTCAAGTTGTTTCTGGAACTATAATTCTTGGTACCATCACCCAGCTTGCTCACTAAAAATCTTGACTAGTCGCACACTCATCTGGAAGTCTTCAATTGAATAAAGGATATATAAGGATCGGGGTGGATTCTAAAAATTTTTACTACCGGTTTTGTGGGCATGGCTTATTTTGTGGGCATGGTTTGATGGTCATGTGGCAATTCTTTAGGATTTAGCAGAGGTACTGGTCTACCAGGCTTTTAACTGCTTGCAGAGCTGTACCAGTCTACTCATTTGTTCTTGGAGGCATCGGTCTACTCATTTGTTTTTGGAGGCATTGGTCTACTCATTTGTTTTTGGAAGCACTGGTCTACCCATTTGTTCTTGGAGCATCGATCTACCACTACACTGCCTTTTAACACTGATCAGCTGTAGGGTGGCCCTTTGAAGCCCCGTGACAAGAGTTTGAACAGTTTTTTTCCTTCTAGCCGATCAGCTGGGACTCGGGAGGCAGTGAATAGATTGGGGGCGGGGCCAAATAAAAGGTAAGAATAATGCAGGAGGGCCCAGCTCCCAAACAAAGAGAACTGGTTCAGTGACGTCATATCATCACCGCTACCGGCTCGGGCGAACCAGGAGGAACCCACCACTGATAAGCATATCTATGCTGTTCTCTGATGATTATTATTTGAATATCTGTTTTCTCATGAAACAGTTTTAATTATTATGGACAATTGTTTTGAGTTAGTTATTTCAAAGTGCACCTCACAGTATGACATGGCACGGTATGACCAAGGCTGACATCCATGGGATTCCCAATATCAAGAATCATTGCAGAAACAGTGAACTAGAACACTGCATTTCACAACTACACACCTAAATTTTCACATTGAGCTTTCTCTTTAATAAGTAATGGGGAAGAAGAATTTTAGGGCCAAATCTGCACAAAAATATTTATATAAATTTATATAAATAAATATTTTTTTTCTGCTCTTCACAGTATGACACGGCACGGTATGACCAAGGCTGACATCCATGGGATTCCCAATATCAGGAATCATTGCAGAAACAGTGAACTAGAACACTGCATTTCAGAACTACACACCTAAATTTTGGTGCCGCTACCTGGATGTCACATTTGTCAACATCAAGAGAAATGCACAGAAAGAATTTCATACCATACTGAACTCCATCTTCCAAGACATACAATTACTATTTTTAGGTGTACTTGTCAACAGAGAAAAAGATGGATGCCTAAAGGTAAAGGTTCCCCTCGCACATATGTGCTAGTCGTTCCCAACTCTAGGGGGCGGTGCTCATCTCAGTTTCAAAGCCAAAGAGCCAGCGCTGTCCAAAGATGTCTCCGTGGTCATGTGGCCGGCATGACTAAATGCCAAAGGTAAACGGAATGCTGTTACTTTCCCACCAAAGTATTTTTCTACTTGCATTTTTATGTGCTTTCGAACTGCTAGGTTGGCAGAAGCTGGAACAAGTAACGGGAACTCACCCCATTATGCAGCATTAGGGATTCAAATCACTGAACTGCTGACCTTTCGATCAACAAGCAGTTTATCGCCACACCAACTCGCCACACATTCTGAATTTCAATAGCAACCACCCACTGTCACACAAAAAGAGTTGTATCAGAACACTATATGGTAGTACCCAACAAACCAAACAGCTGGAGAGCAGCTACCTATGTGAACAATTCAGGCCGAATGGGTACCTGCAACCATTTGTCACAAGATGCCTGTGCAACATGGTGGGGAGAGAAAGGAAGAAACAAGATACAAGACCAATCACATAATATACCCTGCCATACATTAAAAAAAAAAAAACATTTTGGAAGCTGTAGAACACAGCTTCTGAGATCTGCAAGAGGGCATTGCACACCTCCCAGAGGCTACCATATGAGGACAAATTATGCATTGTAAAGATTGCTTGGAGGTGACAGATACTTCCAATTTAATCTATCGGATTCCCTGCATGGATTGCCCCTGTGACTATGTAGGATAGACGGGGAGGATGCTGACCACCAGTTTGCAAGAACACAAACAAGGTCAGACGAGGAGACCTGAACTCATTGGTAACCTCGCATTGCAATGAACAAGGACATACATTTAATTTCACACTTACTAAGATTGTTGGACAAGCAGGCAGAAAAACAGCCAGGGAAGTGATTAAGCCTGGGAAATGGGCCCTTTGTCAGTCAATAAGAGTGCTCATTTGTTGATTTACCCCCACCTTATTAAATATTTAGGAGGTGAGGGCTTGGCAGCAAAAGCAAACAACAAACAACAGCCAACAATTTAATAACCAGCCATCAACACCCCAATCAACATCTAAAAAGTCAAATACAACAGGTACCCAGGGGTGGACTGCTGGGAGTTTCCAGGTTCTCTGAACGGCTGTCTTCTCCCAGTTACATACACCAGCCCCACCAGAGCGGAAGGCAGTGAATGTTGTGGATCTCCTCTCCCAAGGAGATATATCTGGTAGGACCCAGAAGATAGGCCTTCTCCGAGGTGGCTTCCTCCTTTTGGAACATCATCCCTTCGAAGATTAGATTGGCCCCTACTTTGACACACTTTCACGATGCCCTAAAGACCTGGTTTTGTCAATGGGCCTGGGGAACTGAGTTGGATGGTGACTTATCTGATTGATTGCTATTGTCAGAGAGTAGGTGGTGATTGTTTTACTGGTTGTATATTGTATTTTATTTTTGTAAGTTCCCAAGGTCACTGAGAGTGAGTGTGTGGTCACAAAAATTCTCATAAACAAATTAACAAATAAATAATTTTATTGTTTTGCTCAAAGTTAAATTGATTTTCTAAGCCTACCCAATCTGGACATCTGATTTATTCATTTAGGTTCAGTCAGGTTGCAAACAATAAATAGAAAAAAAAATGCTTCTTCCTGGGACAATATTGCTTTTCTGTTGATTTCATAGCTATAACATTTGTAACAGCAACAGATCAATGAAAAATGACAGTTGAAACATTAAGAATTGTATTTCAGTAATTTTTTCTTTTATTTAGTACTTTGGAACTTGAGGATGACAAACATTAATGTAATTAAAGAACTTTCCTGCATATTTGGTTACTTTGTGGTTTATTGGGAGATACTTTATTTTTGAATTGGTTTTATCATTATTTATTTTATATTCTTCTTTCCAAAGGGTTTGTTTCATGTTTCTGAACTGACTAAAATAATGGTAATTATTAATTATGTGTATAATTGATTTGTTGGTTCTCCTTAATTATATTTAAATGAATCTATTTGATGGACTGCTGTTAATATATTACCTCATGAATATATTTATTATATTGAGATGTAACATTTAGAAAGGCAGTACTGTATACATGTGCTAACTTTATTCCTTTCATCCATTATACAAAAATCAGGTACATTACAAAAAGATGGCCAGCTGTCCTGGCCATCCTGTCCTGTCCTGATTTTATGGTTGGTTTTAAAATTTGATATGGATTTTAATTGAAATGTTTTAAATGTTTTAAATTACGGGCCAAATTTATTTAATTATTTTAAATCTATTTTAACTTTTGTGTATAAATGTTTTTTATCTTGGCTGTTCACTGCCCTGAAAGAAGGGCGATATAGAAATCTGAAAAATAAATAAATAAAAAAATAAAATGTATTATCTTTTTGAGAATCCCCAGAGGAGCTATCAACCTACCTTGGGCAAGTACTGTTTCCCCCAAAATAAGACATCCCCCGATAATAAGCCCAATCGGGCTTTTGAGTGCATGGCAATAAGGCCAAGCACTTATTTCAGGGTTCAAAAAAATATAAGACAGGGTCTTATTTTCGAGGGAAACACCGTATTTATAATTAAATCCACATATACCAGCCTGAAAAAGGGTATCCCAAGAAAGAATGGGGGTGGGGGGGAGGAAGGATACTCAGCTTTTTCTTGTCATTTCTTTATTTGAAAGGAATATTTTCAAATTAATCTTTTTTACCCAGGTTTTCAAAATTATATTTATGCCTTCCGTATTTTTAAAACTTTTTTTATAATTAACTGATCCCTGCTGTAAGAACTGTGACTTGAAAATCCATATTTGTGCGTGTGGTGGGGGGGAGTTCTCAAGCAAAAGCAATATTCCAGACTAAACTATAGGAGTAAAGCTTTTTTTAATAGTACTTTTAGGTAGTATTCATTTAATTTTGAGCAGCATGGCATTGCGAGGTAACCTATGTGCAACCAAGCCTTACTGTTCGCCATCAGATTTATTTCCATATAAAACCGAAGTGGATTGCCCTGTAACAGAAACGACGGCCACGGTTTATGTGAATGTCTGTCTGTCTGTCCACGATACAAACATTCCAGACATGCATATTCTAATATACTCTACGGTGCGGGAGGATTTATATACACAGGAAAAGGTTTAGGAAAGCCGCTCCGCTTCTTTCCCGCCCGCGAAAGGCAAAAAAAAGTAGACGGAGTTTGCCGCAAACAAACGCAGCCCACTCCCTGGCTGCCCGCCGCCACCCCACCCGCCAGAGCTGGGCCAGGCCTCCATCAGCCCCTTCGCTTCCTCCGGGCCTGGATTACCCAGAGGGCCTCACTGTGGCGCAGGCGCATTGAGGAGACAGCTCAGGAAGAGGAAAATGGAATAAACAATCCCGCCGTTGCCGCTGCCTCCGGGACCCTTCAGCGCCTGACGGAAGGCCCCGATTCCCCCCCTCTTCCTCACGGCTCTTTATTAGCCTCTTCTCCCCCGCCGGGCTCGCTTGACCCCTTTAAGAGAAGCACAAGCGCCCTCCCCCTTTCCTCCCTTGTCCTCCCTCGTTCCCGGAACTCCGGCAGTGACAGCGGCGGCCGTGGGACGGCTGCTGCGCCCGCTCCCCGCCTGCCTCCCATGGTGCGGCGGTGGCCGGCAGCGGCCGTGCCTTCTGAGGCGGCCTCGCTGCTGCTGCTGCTGCTGTAGCAGCCGTCGCCGCCATGAACAGTGGCGGCCTCCCCTGCTCCTCTCCGGTGGCTCCCGCCGCGGCGGTAGTAGGGCCGCCCCCCGGGCCGGGAGTTCCGGCGGCGGTGGCGGCGGTCCCCGGCGGGCTGAAGCTCAAGTTCTGCCGCTACTACGCCAAGGACAAGACGTGCTTTTACGGCGAGGAATGCCAGTTTCTACACGAGGAGCCCGGCGGAGCTTCCGCCGCCTGTCCCGGCCCTCCGCCGCCGGTCGCCCTCGGTGGGCTTCCGCTTGGGCTCCCTCCTGGCCCCGCTGCTCCTTCCGTCGCCGTGGCCGCCTCGCCGGGGCACGGCGGTAGCGCTGGCTATCCGGGACACGGGGTAGCGGCGCCTGGAGCGGGGCCTAAGAAACCCCCCGAGCTGCTGGGAGGAGGCGGAGGAGCAGGCGGTGGCGGCGGGCTGGACGGACCCCGGCTGGCCAGTGAGTGTGGGTCGAGGGAAAGCCGCCGGTAGGCGACTGGGGTGGGTGAGGTGGGCGTCGGGGAAGAGAAACGGGGCTTGGGTGATATGGGCCTCCGGTCTCGGGCCTGGGCTGCGCGGCTTCCTACCAGAGGAAGCGGAGATGTTAAGAAGCGTCTCGGAGATGATGGCTCCGGAAGAGGGTGGGCGGCGGTGGTTTGATAGGGCTGTTTCCTTTGGGGGTTTTGAAGGGGGGATTGAACCCTGCGGAGCTGAAAGTAAAACGTTTGAACGGAGTAAGGGAAAAAGCTGCTAGTATTGGCCCCCTTCTCCTCCTTCCCTGTGGGAAATTCTGATTGGGAGGTGAACGTGCGGCAGCCTGTCAAGAAATAGTGTAAAAAAAAAAAAGGGGGTGTGGTGGAGGTTGTGTGCATGTAGGTATACCCTGGGCATTGCTTTTTTTATTTAGAATAGAATAGCATTTTTTATTGGCCAAGTGTGATTGGACACACAAGGAATTTTGTCTTAGGTGCATAAGCTCTCGGTGTACATAAGGAGAATAAAATACATTCACCAAGAATAAAAAAATAACAACACTTAGTGATAGTCAAGGTTACTAACAAGCTATCAAATTGTACTAGGAAACAAATCAAAACAATATAAATGGAAAAGATACAAGCAACATGGTTATAGTAATGAGGGGGAAGAGATAGATACTAGTAAGGAAGAGAAGAATAATAGCAATAGTCTTAGTAAATTATTTGACTGTTGTGGGAATTAGTTGTTAAGCAGAGTAATGGCATTGGGGGCAATGGCATTGTCCTTGTGTCTAGTTGTTTTGGTGTGCAGTGCTCTCTATAGCGTCTTTTTGAGGGTAGAATTTGAAACAATTTATGTCCAGGATGTGAGGGATCTGTACATATTTTCACATAAATATTTAGTTAATTTATATAGCTAGAAAGAGGATATGGGGGCTAAGGATGCTCATGCTGTGTGGCATGAATGGAGATTTAAAAGTACAGCCCAAAGCCATGTGTAATCTGTACCCCCTTATCTTTTACTAACTCCATCCTGTAGGTTTTGCCATTTTTCCCCCTTCAAGGGTCTATGTCTAGTTATAGTAACAGTGCTAAAACATTGCTTGAGGGAAGCCTAAATTGATTTGGTTTGTCTCTCTCTTTCTCCCCCCCCTCCTAGAAAATTGTAGAATCTTCTGATTATTTCAGATGAAAAATATGTTAGAGCTAAATTGTCAGCAGTGTGTGTGTGTGGGGGGGATCAAAAGCATTTGTTGGATATCTTTTGAAGCGTAGCTTTTGACAACTTGTAGGGACTTTCCTGTAGATTATTTTTCTTTACTCCTTACAACTTCTAATCAAGTTCTAACTTTTATTTGTTAAATGCTTTGATCTAGAGCAGCTTCCCACCGTAAAAGGAAGAAGGGAGTACTACAAAGCTGCTTTTTTGAACTTCCAGATAGGTTGGTTGTAAAAACAAGAGAGTTTTAATATAAATTAAAGAGACGAGGTGACGCAGTGGTTAGGGTGCAGTACTGCAGCTACTTCAGCTGACTGCTAGTTCAGGAGATCAGTGGATGAAATCTCACCAGCTCAAGGTTGACTCAGCCTTCCATCCTTCCGAGGTGGGTAAAATGAGGACCCAGATTATTGGGGGCAATATGCTATTTAGTATACTGTCTTTGGTGTAAGCCGCCCAGAGTCCTCGGAGAGTGGGTGGCATAGAAATATGAATAATAAAATAAATAAAAATAAAATAAATAAAAATAAATTTCACTGTGTGTATTGTGCACAGAAGAAAATACTGGTATAAATCCTCTAATTTTTTGGTCAAAATTTTCTTAAAATAAGCTTAAAAAGACAATATGTGAAAATAATTGTAGCTATCAAATAATCAGAAAAGGATAGATGTGTTAATCTAATAAAATTACAATTTCTGGAATATCTCAATTTGTGGAGTTCTTGGTGCTCTCTGGGCTTGGTTTCTTGCAGACACTTTATTACTTGACTAGGTAACATCAACAGGCCTAGTAAGTGCGGTTTCCTTCCTGCTTACATTTAGTAGCTTGTTCTGCCAGCATCGGTTGGAGTGGTTTTCCTTGATTAGGGTATTGTTTGCCTGCTTGATTGTTTGTCTGTTTGATTGTTCACTTGCTAGCAGAAAACAATACTCTAATAAAAGAACGGGGCACAATGGCTCAGCAATGAAAGATGCTGAGTTTGTCAGTTGGAAACCTGACAGCCGGGGTTTGAGACCTGAGCACTGTGCAATGGGATGAACTCCCATTCTTGCCTCAGCTCCTGCCCACTTAGCAGTTTGAAAGCATGCAAATGTGAGTAGATAAACAGGTACCATTTCAGTGGGAAGGTAACCACATTGCCTCAGCATATAGGTCATATTGACCACATGACCACGGAAATGTTTTGGACAGCGCTGGCTCCCTTAGCTAAGAAATGGAAATGAGCACCTCCCCTAGAATCTGAAACAACTAGAAAAGGGAAATTTTTACCTTTACCTTTAATAAAGGAACAACCAAGGAGAAAACCCACACTAACACTATTGATGTTACTTAGTTGGGTAATGAAAAGACTACAAGCAGGCAACCAAGCAACCAAGAGAGCATCAAAGATGCCATAATTCAACCCAGGCCTATATGTATTCTCTTCTATTGATTCTTCAGTTTAAAAGACCTATTAAAAATAGAATTATTGTAATAAATAGTTAATAGTTAATAACTTTAGACTAGGACATCTTTTAAATCAGGGGTGTCAAACTGGTGGCCCACGGGCTGGATGCGTCAGGCATAGGCCATACCCACCCCAGCTCCGTGAAGGGGAAGAACATTGTGAAACATCACGTAACGGCAATGTGACAGCGCAAGTTTGACACTCATGCTTTAAATGTTGCTGCTCCTATGAAGTCGTTAGATGATCTTAAGTGAATCATTGTGTCTTAACCCATCTGTAATACGGGTGATAATGATTACCTTATGGCTGGATAAATTTGGACTTGAAAGGATTGCAAAACTGGTTGAGTTTGCTGGATATGAAATTGGGGCATTTAATTGTATGCTTTTAACATGTACAATATATTAATTGTTGCTTAGATATCTACAAAAATTATATTATAAAAAATAGTATGAATCACAATATTCTGTTGTCCCTTTTCCTGTTAGCATCACATATTGGATTCAATTGTGTGTTTGGGGAAATTTGGTATAATCATTCAATGTTTTGATGACAATATACTTGCAGATTCAAAAGGAATGTTAATCTTAAATAGCACATGGTTTGTAAATAAATTTTCAAGAAATTTATAAAAGTGTTTATCAGAAAAAAATATTAACACATTAGGCTATACCTTTTTAGTTACGTTTCTGAGACAAAATTGAAAGCTCTCAAAGTATCAAAATGTCTCTGTGTGTATGAGTCTAAAAATATGAGTGCTTGCTGTCTGTTAGGTGGATTTTTCCAACATTCAAGTATGCAACAGGCTGGCTAAAAAATAATTAGCAATGAAACAAATCCCTTAACCTGTTGCTTTTTGTAGAGCAATGTTTCCTGATTTGGTAGCTTCTAGGCATGTTAGGGTAAAAGTCCCATTGATTCCATCTGGCAACAGGTTGAAAAATGTTTTTTCTCATGATGATCTCTGTTTTAGATAGCAGGGCAGCTTTTCATTTTTGGGTTGACTAACTAGTCTCACACACTACTTTGTAGCACAATATTGCTATACTCAGTTTTTCAAGTCTAGCACTGGATTGTCTTGTTGTTCAAAAAAGATGTCTAGTCATGATAGTCATACTCCGCCAATCACATTTTGTAGACTTATTGCCAAAGCATATGGGACCTTTCTATAATTATATTCACAAAGCTGTTTTTTTGAGATGCATCTATCATATCTCAATTGTATGCGTATTTTAAACAAGTATGTAGAAGGATGGAGGAATAGAATTTATTTATGACCATAATTACAGTTAGTTCAATAAAATAATAGGAAGGAAAAGAGTGAAAAAAAACCCCTGACCTTTGGAAGAATTGATCATTAAATGCTGTCCTGATTAAGTAAAAAACAAGACCAGAATAAAATTATTACATTTAATCCTACATTTTGGCTTTGCTCAAATACTCAGTGAAGCAGATTTAAGAGAAATTGGTGTGTGTATGTGTGGAGGGGGCAAAGCCATGAATGCCATTATTTTTCTCTACTAGCTCCTTTCACTGCCTCTCTATTGCTGCTTCTGCTAAGGAAGTACTTAAGCTATAGTGTTGACAGAATCAAGGCTGTGATAGATAACTCCTTTGCAGGAAGAGCCACTTTCCAACAACCTATGGCAACTTTTTTGACTCCCGGTAAAAGGAGTGGTCAGAAACAGCGAAGTACACCTTTCAGCAGACTATATTCCAAGCTCAGAAGGAATTTTATTTCATGGTCAGAAATAAATCATACGGTTTGTTCAGAGTGTTATTGTTTTGAGTGTTTTGCCTATTCTAAGTGTGACAGTTGATCTGTTTGTGGCCCACGGCTGCACTGCTTTTGTGCAATTTAGCTAATATATAGCAGCAGGGAATAGTCATATTCCTGATGCTGTTGGCTTAGATGAAATGGGATGATGTGGCAGTTAAGTGTTGAGAAGAAAGCAGTTAAGTACTTGGCTAGATAGAATATAAAGACGCTGCAGTTTCATGCCAGCCAGTTTGCCTGTTAAATTATCACTAATTTTTGATTTTTCTTTACTATGGGGAAGTTAGAATTCATGTGGTGGTTAACTTTGTGGCTAAAGTTTATGTAGGAAGGCATGTATGTTGCATGTGTATTGTGCAGTATCTTGCTAGCAGAATACAGATGTGTGTGTATGTATTACGTTTCACAAAAGTGTTTCTAAAGCTTTTGAGGTTGCATAAATGTGCAGTGGGTATTTTATTCTCTTTGACCTTTGATGTATACCTAAAGTACATTTACAATTTTTGGGGGAAGTTTGTTCTTGCCTTCTGGGACCATGATCGGTTAATTTTTTCTGACTTGAGATCAGTTTGTAGTTATGAGTACATGATTGTTCCTGTTATGGATTTTTCGGAATGTAGTTTTCTTGCAGGGTATAGAACAACTTAATATTTACCATTGAGCTGTGTATATTATATACTTTGATGCAAGCATTATAAGTTTCACATTTGGTTGTGTTTCAGAAAGATTTTAGCATTTTTTAAAAACATAAAAATATTCCTTAGTGAAGAGTGTAATACATACTAGCTGGCTGGACTTCTCTTTTGAACCTGCTGTGTTAAAGTGTTAAGTGTTTTTACTTTGATAAAGTAAGTGCTAATGAAAGAAATGCAGATAATTTCCTTTATTTGCTCCTGAGCTCAACAAAAGATTTATTTAACTACCTAAAGATGTAATTTTTTCCTACCAGAATCTCTGGAGTGGTGAGATTTGATCCAGTCTACTAAATATAATCTATTGGAAAACTTTCAAATATATCTTTAAAATCCCGTTAATCAGTTCTTCTGCAAATTGACTGGCTGGTAGTGGTCATTGTTGATTGCCAGCCTACCTAATCTTGCACCCTTTGGTGATTATAAGGAACAGGATCTGATAACAAGTTTCTTGTAGCCAAGATACTCAAAGCATTTTATTTTATTTTTTCACAGAAGTATTCAAACTATTTGACTTGTCTGAATATTGTCAACTTAGACCATTCCAATGGACCATATTTATAACATCTATCTTGTTTGTGCAAAAACTAATCTTCTGATTTATGCAGAAAATGTGATTAAGATATCTAGTTGAAGAAGATAATAGAAAGGTCTTAGTAACATTTCTTAAATTGGGTTAGGACAATCTAAAGCATGTATTTTAGGCCAGATTGCAGGGAAACTTGAATCCCAGTAGAAAAGATAGGGCATCTGCTAAACTACCATAATATGTCACTGACTGGAAAAAGCAGTGAAGGAAGTAAAGTAATACATCATTCTACATGGACAAGCATTTGGGTCACTGTAGCTTACGTTTCTCCTATCATTGGTAAGAAGGTAACAGGCACATCGTTTGTAGGTTTGTTTATACATACATGTCTTCAAACATCTTACGTATTTGTACATTTTGGGGAAGAGTATTTCATTTATTTATTTCACCTGTAATTCCTAACTTTAAAAATGACTGGAATAAGATGTAGAAAAGACAATTACTTGAATGTAAGAATAAATAGAAAATATGTATCATATGCTGACTAGTTACATGGCATAGTAAGGCCCATATTTTGCAGCACTGTAATAGTTAAATTTATCTACATCTCCACAATTATTTTCAGAAATAAAAAAATAGACATACCTTGTATGAGAGAGACAGATTTTCTGTGGGATATTTTTGAAATGAGTTTTCCCATAATGTGACCTCCAGATACATTACGTCTTTTGTTGTCTGGGGATGATAGAAATAGTAATTTAGCACATCTGGATTTCACTTAACTGGTGTTTGGAAGATTTGTAGAGATAGTAACACCATAATCCTGTCTATATCTAGTTAGACATAAACCCCACTACTATATGTAGGTTGCATTATAGAATAGAATTGTGCAGCCTAAGGCTACAGGATTGCACGTGAAAACTATTTTCCTCATAGATGTTTACTTCATCCATAAACATCATACAAGAGAGTGCACCATCTCTTTGCTTCTATGAATTGTTTTGACCACAAGACCAAATGCTGGGAGATGGATAAGGAGAAGGGTTTTTGCAAGCTCTCCTTTTGCTTGTTTCTTATTTGGCCTGTTGGTTAATTAAATGAATCTGTTTAAAAAACAAAAGAGAACTTTCTATTTCACTGTCTTCTCCCCTCCCCGCAGCTTCACGCTTCAAGAGTAACAGGTATTGTAGAAGTGAAGCATTTATTTTTCATGTATTGCTTTTACTTCATTGATAATAATTGGGCTAAACTCATGTTTTCAATCCAAGAACATTATATTATTGAGTGTTTCATTTTTTTTTTTAAAAAAAATGAAACTCTGTGCTTAATTACTCTGGGTTCTCCTTATATAGCATAAGCACAAGCAATGTACATTCTCTTAACAAGGGCTTTGTCTAAATTCAAGTATTCCATAGGTTTATTTTGGCTGAAGTAGCTTCCAAGTTGTGAGTTCTTGGTGATTCAGAAGTAAAGGATTATAAAGATGTCCAGAGATCCCAGGATTGAGAGAGTTCACATTGAGAAACAAAATAGGATTTGTTTTTGTTGCTTAAGGAATTATTATTACTGTATTATTTTACTTTTTCACCTCTGACAACAGTGATGTGGTGCCAGTAAAGGAGAATATTTGTAGCTCAGGGCTGAAATGAGGGGTCCTTGGTGCTCCCTTCCTAGCACTGATGATGTTACCTAGTTTGGGTAATGAAATGTCTACAAGAAAACAACCAAGCTCACAGAGCACCAACAGTGATATGGCCTACACAAGAATGTGTGAAAGATTTATTTATTTGTTTGTTTGTTTGTTTATTTATTTATTTATTTAATTTGTATTTAATTTGTAAAGATGTGATCTGTTCCAGGCACTTTTTATTTTCAAATAAAAATAGGGAGAGGGGGGCGGTCTATCATATGCAACAATCCTTAGAAACCTGTGAATTATGGCAAATTTTGGAAATGTAAAGACTTTCTGAAGATGAGGAGCAAAGAGAATTAGTAGGCCAAATTAGAAAGCCTGTGCATATATATTAGGATATGTAAATACCGTAACTATATCCTAGTGCCTATGCCAGAGAATTGAGATATCTGAACAATGTTAGGGACAAATTAGCAGAATGTACCATCCAGAGGCTGTAAACTTTAGTCTGTATCTAATGGGAAGAATGTGCTTTTCTGAGCTTGTCGATCAGAAAGGTCAGCAGTTCAGCGGTTTGAATCCCTAGTACAGATCTCTTGCGTGAGCAGGGGGTTGGACTAGATGACCTCCAAGGTCCCTTCCAACTCTGTTACTGTTAAGAATACAGATGGTGCAAACATCTCAGTCCATGTCTGTCAAATGTTTGATACTGGGAAGCTGTTTAGAAATAATGAAATTGTAAGAAGTTAAATTGCTTTCCTTCTGCTGTCTCTGCCACAGTGTGCTGAAACTAGCAATGCTTCAATAAAACCTGACTTTGGATCACATAATGTCCAAAATATATGAGTATGAACCCCTAATGGATAGAAAAATGCACTTTGGAAATAAAACCCTTTGTTTTCAGAGCTAAATAGTTTTTGTTTTATCTGCAAAAGCAAATCCCTCAAGAGGCCATTTTACCTCCAAAGAGGTGAAATTTTTGGGCAGGACTTTAAAAATGTAAATGAAGGGAGAACTAGTGAAGATGGAAGGCTAAAGAACCTACCTACCTACCTACCTTCCTTCCTTCCTTCCTTCCTTCCTTCCTTCCATCCATCCATCCATCCATCCATCCATCCATCCATCCATAAGGGATGTGTATGTGTGTGTGGAGAGAGAGGGGAGGGAAAGGGAGAGGGAGAGGGAAAGAGGGAGAGATGCATTATGGGACAAAGGAGATGTCTCAAAGATGTCTTGCTGCCAGAGCTACTAAAAGGGGTGGTGATTTGAACTCTGGCCGGCGGAGCAACTATTCCAGTGTTCTGAAATAAAGATTTCTTTGTTGGTATTGATACAAGCTCAAAGAACAGATTGTAGTAGCAAATAAAAAAACCCCCATAAGTTTGAAAGGAATTTGGAAGTTTATAATAAAATGAAGACTAGTGATGAAGAGCCAATTGATTGACATGTTAAAGATGCACTGAACTTTTCTAGATTTAGGTTCCATTGTATTATGTGTTACCCAGTCAGGAAGAGACATAGAGTTGAATGTGTTGACGGGGATTGTTAACAAGGAAGAATGGAGATCTGCTGTTGGAAAGAAAATTACTGGAAACTGGACTTTTCAGAGTAGATTCCCGAGAGAGTTATAAACTCTGTGCTAATGGAAAACCATCCCAGCTTCCAGATTTAGCAGAGCAGTGCGAAGGGAAAGATTGTACTGAATCTTGGAATACACAGTTAGATTGTAGGAATATACAGCAAATCAGATGCAGTAGATGCAGAGGAACAACTGACAATAAATC
The DNA here is from genome assembly GCA_022577455.1 of Arizona elegans. NCBI lineage: Eukaryota > Metazoa > Chordata > Lepidosauria > Squamata > Colubridae > Arizona > Arizona elegans. The sequence continues at coordinate 93,264,568 of JAKOOJ010000006.1, read as the reverse complement.
TCCAAATTGCAAATTACAAATATGCAATCAACCTAACTCTGTGTTGATGAATCACATAGTACGAAAGTAATTTTGAAAATGCAGCATAATAGCAATTTTCAGTGGGTAGAGAAATCCATACTAACTTCTGTTCTTCTTGGATCAAAAGACAGAAGCAGGCACTTTGTAATTTTCTTGGATGAAGGATCTTATTTTTGTTTGTTGTTAATATGGCATAAAGTGACCTGCAAATTCAGATTCTTTGTGGCTTATGTAGAAAATAAATTGGAAAGAAAGCTACAGATTTTCTATTCTCGTAATGGGACAGAATATATGAATGGACAGATGTCTGGTTATATAAAGGAAAACGGGATAATACATGGGAGAATTATCCCCTTTGCATCAGAAATGGATTTACAGAAAGAATCAACATTTTTTTTTGTTGGATATGTGCAAAATTATATTAGTTGACTGAATCTAGATAACATGATTTCAACAGCTAATAGTCATCAACAGGGGATGCCTATTATTATGAAAGACACATCTTATGAACTGTGCTTCCACAGAAAATCAATTTACCTATACATTTGGATCTTAAAGTGTATACTTATGTTTCCAAAAATAAAAAGCTGTATTGTTAGAACTGTTTATCATGGTTGATTAGTATCTAGCACAAAAAGGTACAGGATGACAGCTGCAAGATTACAGTAGTATTGCTTTCTTTGATGAGCGAGTAAGGCCACCTGAGAGTAAAATGTCAGGCTCTGAATTTAACAGCTAGCAGCAGACAATACTATAACATTTATTTCCAGTTTTTAGTTTCATACCAGCATCATATTTTCAGAAGGGAACTTAGAAGAACCACCTGATGTGGTGCTGACTGCAGAAAGGCAAATGCAGTTATAGTAGCAGCTGAACATGAGCCACAGTTAGGGCATTCATAAAGACCTAACAAAGCTGGGGTCAGGTTCTCAAACATGGGGAGATATTTAAAAGCTGCCAGCTTATGAATTCAAGAAATTTGAAAGAAACAAGAAAAGGAAAATTTAGAATCTGTTTACAAAAATTACTTTGAGACTTGCACTGAGACTCAGAAACAAGCTATATCTCTAAACACAAATAATCAGCATATAAGAGATGTAGCTATACACTTATCAAAGAAATTGATTCTTAGCCAGTAATGCAAACAGGCTGAGAAAAAAAATTCAAGACTCATTAAGACTGCATCTTAATGAAGAAAAATTTGAAGTGTTCCTATCTGAGGTATGTATGTATGTATGTATGTATGTATGTATGTATGTATGTATGTAATTTATCTTGCCTCCTATTTGCACATGGCGATTCAAGGCGACTTACAGAATATAAAACCCCATATGAAAACAATAAAATATATATTATATACTAGAAACTATACACTAAAATCACCCCCGCCCCGCAACAGCACCTCACATGAGCCATTTAATGGGCTCCATCCTGCTCTGGGTTCCCCAGGTGGGATGTATTCTGTATTCTAGCCTCTAATTCTCAGCATTAAAACTTATTAAAGACCTTGATTTACTAGTTGTGTTCTACAGTTAAGAAATTTGACAACAACATTTAAGTTTGTAGAACTATCTACCATAAGATAGTATGAGTACAGATTGATCTTTAAGACCAAATGCAGTACATATGGGGAAGTTCTGTTCTTCAGAGTAGTAGTCAAGGGATATTCTCAGAAATATGGAGATGGCTACCATGAGATTATGAAAATACTTTAATTAGGACTTTCTTAGGCATAGTGTCAGAGGCATAGAAATTGACCATCTGGATGTAAAGAGTGTTTTCTGTATTTATAGAATTAGAAGAAAAAATTTACATACAGTAGGCCTTAGGATTCATTCAAGCTGGCAAGTAGAGGCTTGTGTATAAATTACAGAAAAATCTTTATGGATTAAAACTGACTGCAAAGACTTTCAGAGAGAAATCAAATCAAATGTTGCTTAAAAGGGAATTTAAGTAGTGCAAAGCTGACCCTTGCCTCTGATCAAGATTTAAAAATAAAAGGACTTTATCTTGCCATATGTTGAATGATTTAATAATTTGTTATGTAGACTGACAACATCGTAAGTGAACTGTGAAGCACCTTTTTCCCCCCACGAGCACGTGATCAAGATGGCGCCGCCTCCCTGAGCCCCAATGCCGATGGGGGTGATTTTGGGCCATCTGAGGTCTTCGGGGCTGGGCGGATCGTCCTCACCCCCAACCTGGCTGTCTGACCTTCCCACCGGCCAGCTGAGAGTTTTTCCGCTGTCCATGGTGCCATGGCTGGGATGGGGCCGGCATTTTTTCTATACCGGCGTTTCTTCTATGCCGCGAGGATGAGGGAACCAATGGTGGCGAGATCGGAAACAGCAGCGGCATCCAGATTGTGGCGGCCTGCTGCCTTTTTTACTGTGAGCGATAGCTGGGTTGCCGATAGTGCTGCGGCAATGGCGATGGCCACGTCGGTGGTGAGGCGGTCCTTGTCGAGGCACTGGAAGTCTCCTGACACTTCTAAAGCCTCCATGACGAGACTACAGCACTCAGGACAGCAGCAACGGTGGCGGCGAGGGAAGAGTGCTGCGCTGGCCATTGGGCAACATTTTGAAAACCAGTAGCAGCCTTGGCAGCCCTTGATATATGCTGCAGGGATATCTTTCTATAATTCACCATCACAGAACCCCCTGGACTGTCACGGAATACTTAATTTTACTTGAAGGGGTGGTTCCCATAACGACCTGTGATCCATATAAAGACCAGTTGAGGTTGGGGAAAAAAAAACACGACCTTGAGGATTTGAAAGGGCGAGCGGACAATTGTGGAATGGTAATCCCGGCTGTCTCATATTACACTCCCCCCCCCCCGATCTGGTCTCAGAAGATACATCGATCACTGACCATCTAACTGATTATCCCACAGCAAATAACATCTTCCTTGTATTCCATTGCTAATCCATCTCATCTTCTCATAACATCACCACCAGCAGGATCCTATAGACCGGCCCTTTACTCTATCAACTCTTTCAGTTGGACGGAGAGTTAACAGCTAGGATTCTGATATTGCATGAGTCGGTACATTGCTCTATTCACCACCAGAAGGATTGGCACATCAGATTCCACGGCCAGTTATACTCTAGCCAGCCACTGTGAGAGGGTGGCCTTGGACTTTATTTCCTTGGTGTTCTTAAATATCATAAGACTCCTCCTATTGTTATGAGAGGACAATAGAACTTACTCTACCAGCATCTAGATCTATATCTTCCTTCTCTCCAGGACTTTCAGAACTTATGTCACCTTCTTGGCCATTCTAAGATCACCCCTTGGTCACCAGATGTACTCAGCGGCTGAACTTCTTGCTCTGTGAGACTCTCCCCCCCCCCGCAGACCTGGCCCTCCACACTATCGAGGGCCTACCTTGATGACAGATTTTGGAATCCTGAGAGGTGGCATGTTGCAAAGAGGGGGTTGAGGGTCTTTTTATCTAATTTCTTATCCAAAAATTTTAAAGATTTCTAAAAGGGGGGTAGGTGGGAGCGGGGTGGGTCATGTGGATTTGGGGGGCAACCCACAGAGGGAGGGATTAGAAGATGATTTTTTAAAGAGGAGGCCAGATCCAGCACAGAGTTATACCATAGGAGGTGTGGAGCTGGGAATGGAGGGGCTTAATGCTTGTATGGAAAGGGTTGCTCCATCAAGGTCGTGGTTGGGAGGGGCAGATATGGTGGGAGCAGGGGGCCACATCATGTTAGGGGGTATGCACCCACTGTCTTCAAGCGGTGGCATGCTCCAACCCCCAAGGCTCTTCTCGTTTCCTGGGTTGCTCAGAATCTCAGGGCCCGAGCCTTTGGCTGATGTTATGCAACGTCAGGTCCGCGGCTAACAAAGCCCCCCTCATTTGTGAACTAATTCAGGCGGGGAAAGCGGATCTGGCGGGTATTACAGAGATCTGGTTGGGCCATGAAGGGGGGTCCCCCTCATAGAGATGTGCCCACCAGGTTTCTGTGCATTCCATCAGCTAAGGGCACAGAGTAGGGTTGGAGGGGTGGCGGTTATTATAAAGGAGGGTCTTGATCTTAGGTAGGCCACTGTTCTTCAGACAGCCGGATGTGAGTCCCTCCTCGTGAAGTGGGGTCATGGCTTACAGATGGGCCTGCTGATTACGTACCTGGCTCCCTGCCACGTGGCAGCAGCCCTGCCTGAACTCCTCAACGTAATAGCCGGGGTGGCGGTTGAGACTCCTAGGCTTCTGGTCATGGGAGATTTCAACCTGCCGTCCATCGGTGAAACGTCTGAGGTAGGTCGGGAGTTCATGGCTTCCATGACGGCCATGGACCTGACCCAGTTAGTTCATGGCCCTACTCACATGGGGGGGGGGGGACACACTCTGGACTTGGTTTTTGTGTCTGACCAGTGGTTGAATGATCTTGATATAGGGGATATAGTCATCGAACCCTTGTCATGGTCAGACCATTCTCTCCTTAGGCTTGACTTTCTGTCCAATACACCCCACTGCAGGGAGGTGGAACCGATTAAGTGGTTCCGCCCCAGGCGCCTGATGGAGCCTGATAGATTCCAGATGGAGCTTGGGCCATTTCCTGAGACTCTAGCTCACAACTCGATTGAAGACCTGGTGGCAGCCTGGGATAGGATGGCCACTGGTGCTTTGGATCGGGTTGTGCCTTTGCGGCCTCTGACCCGGCGTCGAAGTCACCCAGCTCCTTGGTTTTCCGAGGAGCTGAGGGAAATGAAGCGCCGGAAAAGACGCCTGGAGAGTAGTTGGAGAGCCAGTCGTTCCGAATCTGACCGAACACTGGTGAGGTCCTATGTTAAGACCTACTTAGTGATGATAGCAGCGGCAAAATATAACTATTTTTCTGCTATTGCATCGTCAGATAATCGCCCAGCCACCTTGTTTAGGGTGACCCGCTCCCTCCTCCACCTGGGAGCACGGGAAGACCCCTTGCAAGGTTGAGCTGAGGATTTTGCACAATATCTGCACGATAAAATCGCACAAATTCGGGAAGGCTTGGACTCTGACTGGGTAGGTTCAGATGGGGTGATGGAGGCAGGTCTTGAGGATATTATTTGGGATGAGTTTGACCCTGTGACCCCTGAAGACGTGGGCAGGTTACTGGGGGAGTTGAACGCGACCACATGTTTATTGGACCTTTGTCCCTCCTGGTTGGTACTGGCTTCTTGAGAGGTTACACGAGGCTGGCTCCAGAGGATTATAAACGCTTCTCTGAGTGAGGGTTTCTTGCCTTCCGCCTTGAAAGAGGCGGTGGTGAGGCCCCTTCTCAAGAAGCCCTCTCTGGACCCCGCTGTTCTAGCAGACTACCGTCCTGTCTCCAACCTTTGCTTTGTGGCAAAGGTTGTTGAGAGTGTGGTGGCACAGCAACTCCCGCAGTACCTGGATGAAATTGTCTACCTAGATCCATTCCAGTCCAGCTTCAGGCTTGGTTACAGCACTGAAACAGCATTGGTCGCATTGGTTGATGATCTCTGGAGAGCTCGAAATAGGGGCTGCTCCTCTATCCTGGTTCTATTAGATCTCTCAGCGGTTTTTGACACCATCGACCATGGTATCTTGCTGCGCCGACTGGAGGGGCTGGGAGTGGAAAGCACTGTTCTACGGTGGTTCTCCTCCTATCTCTCCAACTGGTCGCAGTCTGTGTTGGCAGGAGGGCAGAGGTCGACTTCAAGACACCTTATTTGTGGGGTGCCACAGGGGTCGGTCCTTTCACTTCTTCTGTTCAACATTTATGTGAAGCCGCCGGGTGAGTTCATCTGTGGTTTTGGGGTGCAATGCTATCTTTACGCTGATGATACTCAGCTGTACATCTCCACCCCAGACCACCCCAATGATGCCCTTGCAGTGATGTCCTGGTGCCTCAAAGCCGTGCGGATTTGGATGGGGAGAAGCAGGCTCCGACTCAACCCTTCCAAGATCGAGTGGCTGTGGCTGCCAGCATCCCGATATAGCCAGCTGATACCATCGTTGACTATTGGGGGCGAGTCATTGGCCCCCACGGAGAGGGCTCGCAACTTGGGTGTCCTCTAGTTGCGACCCTTTCTGGATTGGGACTCCTTATGTACAGTCACTCATGCCCTCGTCACTTCCCGACTGGACTACTGTAATGCTCTCTACATGGGGCTCCCCTTGAGGTGCACACGTAGTCTCCAACTGGTCCAGAATGCGGCCACGCGGGTGATATTGGGAGCGACATGGCCCTTACATATAACACCTCTCCTACGCGAGCTGAACTGGCTTCCGGTGGTCTTCCGAGTGCGCTTTAAGGTGTTGGTTCTTACCTTTAAAGTGCTCCATGGCTTAGGACCTGGGTACCTACGAGACCACCTTCTGCAACCGATAACCTCCCACCTACCAGTACACTCCCACAGAGTGGGCCTTCTCAGGGTGCCGTCACTAAAGCAATGTCGACTGGTGGTTCCCAGTGGGAGAGCCTTCTCTGTGGGGGCACCTACCCTTTGGAACAGGATACTCCCAGGGATACAAATGATCCCAGATCTCCGTACTTTCCGTCGTGCACTTAAGACCTTTCTGTTTCACCAAGCCAGGCTGGCATAAATTTTTCTAATTGTCTAAATTTTATGCTGAAGATCTTAACTGATGAGCCAAATTGGTTTAATTATTTTAAATTGTTTTTATTTCACATTTTTATATGTATGTTATTTTGACTGTTCACCGCCCTGAGTCCTTCGGGAGAAGGGCGGTAGAAAAATTAAATAAATATAATAATAATAATAATAATAATAATAATAATAATAATAATAATAATAATAGTAATAATAATAAAAGGGGAATTGCAGTGAAGGATATTGGCAACATCTCTTATTATCTTGAAGCACAAATTGAAAAAGATGAGGAAAAATGTAATCTGCTTAAACCAGAAACATCATCATAGGGCCTTAGAATGCCTAAAACTGACTGAGGTAAATTTACTTACCTATAGAAACTAATTTTTTAAAGGAAAGAGAACAGTGAACAACTTGACAAAGTGGTTAGCAAGATGCTGTATATGTCAATAACTAGACCAGAAACTTCTATAACAGTGTAAATTTGTTACAGAAAATTCATTGCACCAACGTGAAATGACTGGACTGTAGTCAAGAGGCTGGGAAAATGCCTCAAGGGTCCCACTGACTTTAGATAAAACTGACAGCAAGCAGTAGCCCTGAATTAACTGGATATATGGATGCAGATTGGGCTGAAGTTAGAGCTAACAGCAAGTTTATAAACAGTTCCTGATCCTCTGGAGGGGTGAAGAAATCAATTGCACTGACAGAAGACAAGCTGCTGCAGTGTTGACCTCCAGCAGGGCCATGCACATTTCAGCTAGTGAAGCTAGTTGCAAAGCCATGTGGGTTTACAAATTTCTAAATAACTTTGGAATTTACTGACACCACGGTAATGACTGAAGGGAGCAAAAATTGTGTGGAATTCAGTTATCACAGGAAAGAAAGATTAATTCAGCAGTAAATGACATTGATATCCAATGGCTGTGGAGGATTTATGATCATTTTTATTTATTTTAGAAAATATAGCTGTTCATCTTGCATATGAATTCTGGGTGGGGAACAGCAAAACCAATATAATAAAACCTCTATAAATCAAGCAGAAACCAGAATTAAAGTAATTGTATTGCTATGGTCAAGACACATTGTAACAGACCTAACCTCACAAACGACACCTATATTGATCTTATATAAAATCCCAATACAGCAGTTGAGAGAAAAGCCAGGTCTCCACAGCTTTCTGAAAGGACAGGAAGGTCAGGGTTCTCTCAATCTTGAGGAAGTGGGTGGATGGGTATTCTTTACGGCAGATGTGTTAACAGAAGAAGGATCCCTCCTTGATTCTGTAATATGAAATTGTTCAATACAGGGATCTGGATTACATTTGTCCTGCTGCACCTGGTGAAACAGCAGATACCCTCAGAGATAGGCAGTCCTATAAGCCACCGGGCACTGTGCCATGCAAGGCTTTGAAGAATGATAACCATGCTTTGAATTGAGCATACTATCTCTCAGCTGGTCTGTTTAACAAATCTGTGTTTAAAAACGAAAGAAACTTCCTGGCTGACCCTCTCTTCTGCTTTTTCTTCAGGATGTACAGTAATTTAAACAGAAGTGGGGCATATAAATTTACTTTTATTGAAATACAGTGAATGTCATCTGCATTCATTGATACCTTAGCTAAGCTCATATTCAAACTATGAATATTTCCTTTTTTCTGTCCCAAATTGGATACTCTGCTACTTAACTATTTACCGATAATATTCTTTCAGAAACCTCCTTACATTCAAGAGCATACTCTGTTTTAAGGATTTCTGCTGAATTAAGATTTTCAAGATGGAAGAATATTAAAAGAATAACGGCAAAGTACTCATATTAGCTACATTTAGTTCTATTAAATGCAAATTAAGCCACAATTAGTTTTTATACTGATCCCCATCCAGCAATTTATTGGAATACAGTCTCAATTTCTGGGACTTTTCTGTCAAAGGTGTTAAAGATTGTAATCTAAGGTGTAACAATAATTTATATATAAAATACAAAAGTAAGTTGTATAATTTTGCTTTTAAAACTTAAAATATGCATTCTTTTAAAAAATCCTGCTTGAAAGGAGAAATGCCTTTGAATCAATGTAACTTGAGCCCCTAAAATGCTAAAAGCTAAACACAACCCAGTATACTTTTATCAGATAGAAAAATTTTGCCCTTTAATTGAAACAAATGTGAAAAAAATATATAATTAGCTAAATATTCAAAATTGTTAATGAAATCTATATAGTTTGGAAAATAAATATACCATTAATGGGCCTTCTTGTATTGCCTGCAATACTTTTCTCTAGCTCAGGGGTGTCAAACTCACGTCGTCATGGTGGTGTCATGTAACATATTGGGAGTTTTTTCCCCCTCACTAAACCAGGCATGGGCGTTGCCAGTGCGGCCTGCGGGCTGGGAATTTGACAGCCGTGCTCTAGCTGTTGATAATTATTCTTCACTCTACATATGAAATTGAAACTAGATTTTGGGTTTATATAATCATTTCATTGTTGGACATGCGCCCTAGAGTCGGACACAACTGAATAGGGAAACCTTTGCCTTATTATATTGTCCCCACCCACTAGCCCATTATCACCTGGATTTGAAGATCCTGTTTCTACTTGAATATAACTCTTCTTAATCAGTGAGGATGGCAGGATCTAGTTAATCTTGTCTGGTCTTGAAACAGCTTTGTAGACTCAGAACTACTTGAAACTCAAATGAGAAACCATCAAGAAATCACAGGGCTGTAGATTAGGCTGCAGAGTTAAAAAAAAGAAATCCTGGAAGAGTTACCTAAGAATTTTCTTGTTGCCAAGAAAATATGGCTATGTAGTTAATAGTAGTTGAGTTTGATTTGAAGGAGACTTTATTGCCCCCCACCTTTTATTTTAAGCAAATCCAACTGAGCAAAGCAGCTCCAAATAGAAATAAAACATCCTGACTCTTCTGCCTATACTTCCAATGCCAATTTTACCCTATTTTCAAGTTGTTGTTTTTTTAATCAAAAGGGCTGAGTCAGAGGTCTAATCAGGAACTCTACTCTTAAAATTCTCATTACTGCTAGGACACAGAGCTAATAACAGTTGTGAAGTTTGCCATTCTTAGTCAGAATCCCATTCTCTTGCTGTCATTAGTAGACAGCATTTGCCTTCAGACCTGTACATAATTGAGTCAGCGTCTAATCTACAGGCTACAATACGGTAGTTCTTAATGTTTGAACAAGACATGCTGTGGGCGGTTCATCTGTGGACATAGAGGTAGGCTCTGCAGGTTACTGCATCCACTACAATATTGAATAAGTCTCATTTCTTCCCTTACTCTCCATTTGTCAGAGAAGCACTACCAGGGGTGGGTTCTACTTACCTTTACTACCGGTTCACAACGGGGCCAACCTTCTTGCAAGGAAAATCAACAGGGAGGCCAGATTCACTTAATCATGTTACTAACTTGACAACTGCAGTGATTCACTTAACAACTGTGGCAAGAAAAATAGTAAAGTAGAGCAAAATTCACTTAACAACTGTCTCGCTTAACAACAGAAATTTTGAGCTCAACTGTGGTTGTGAGTCAAGGGCTACCTGTAATAGGAAGAAATACTTGTCTTCAATAGATTATGAAATGTGCATTTCAACTGGCAATCTTGAAAGCATTTAAGAGTCTGTTTAATCTGATACAACATTGAGGAGTTTCTTTTCATTTCTTTTGACTGCTAATTTTAGACTGTTCTTTGTGCTCCCTCTTGAATTAAATAGACCCCCATCTACTTAAGATCAATTGATAATTAAACAAAGACTTGTAATTTGGATGTTGGAGCAAATTGCTTTTGCTTGTTAAAGAACTACTGATTCTTTACTATTGGAGAGGAAGTGTGAGAGAGATGCTAATGTTCAGTTAATTTACATTTCTGTTTAAACTTTGTTGTTTATACTTTGTTTACGGATATTACCAGTTATACTCCATTTCCATTTTCTGGTTCTCCTCACTATCTATAAACCAGAGTCCTGTTACTGTGATGAAAAGATATAATTTGTTGGCATGTGGTCTTTTTAATTTCTCCCTCTGTATTTAGATAGATACTGGAATGTAAATTTGTATGCTGTTGGAAGAAAAGATCTGCAAAACTGATAGCCTTTAAAACACTTTTTTCTCTTTTTATCTCTAGTTCCGGGTATAGATGGGAGTGCCCTGGCTGAAGCTAGTCTTACAGACTCCTATTTCAGCACCAGTTTTGTTGGAGTCAATGGGTTTGGAAGTCCTGCAGAATCAAAGTATCCTATGATGCAGGTAATGAGTCATTTGATAGAGTGTCTACTCTGGTCTGTTGCTGATTGAAGTTATTTCTGCAGGTTTTTTTTCTATGGAAGCAGTAAATGAATTTTAGCATAGATGGGAAACCCCACTTCAATGATACAAATAGAACTCTTTTGAAGAAAAAGTATATTTTACTATCACTTTTAGGGCAATGTGGGAAAGATGTTGCTTGTTTGAATTTAGCTGGTATACCTGTAATGATCAAAAAATACTATAACTATTTTAATCTAGAATCCTCTTGGCAGAGTGCTTTTTGGGAAATTATATAACATCTTCAGTTAGCACAAAATTTGGTTGTTAAAATTTTCATTAGCATAAATTGGTGATACTCCTGGAAGAAAATCTTTTTGTTTACCAACCTACCTGTCTTTTGAGATGTCCATTGACATTTTTGGAAATGTCTTTTTTGAGTACTATTATATAAAAGTTACTTATTTAATAGAATATCTCATTCCTACATAATTTTAGGCAGCTTACTACTACGAACTAAAATATACAAAAAACATAAAAGGTATTGTATAACAGACCAGAAGAACAAAATAATCATAGTAAATTATAAGCACTTGCTAAGAAAAGTGCCCTTGCAGTGATAAACAGAGCCTAGAACATGTTCTTAGACCAAGCCAAGCCATTTAAAAATATTTGCATTGCTTCTAGTTTTAGCATCTTCTATTGTTGGTTCTTTGTTTTTATTACCCATTTGATCACATTGTATTATGTGCTGGATACCCCCATAATTTTTTTTTTAAATAGACTTTTTATCAAGAATTTTTTTTATCAAGAATTTTAATTACAGTGGTGAAAACTAGTACAAACTAAAATTAGAGAAAAGGAAGAAAATAAAAAGAAATAATAAAAAGTGCAGAGGGGAAAAAGAAGAAAAAATGTAATAAAAATATATATTTTCTTCCAACCTTCATCAGTACAAGAATAAACAAATTTATAACTCTTATAACTCCTATAAAGTTAAACAGATATATTTTCATCCTATAATCCACCCCTTATATCTGAGAAAATCCATAAAGCCTCAACTTTTCAATCCTGGTACCAGCAAAAATCCATAAATTGTTGCCAGAATATTAAAAAAAATATTTTAACTTTGATCAGCCACACCAACTTTGTTTCCTTTCTCTTACTTTTACCAGTCTTAATCTTTAATTCACTCAAATATTGCTGTAAAACTTGATTTCTCTGAAATTCTTCCTTATCCAATTGCACAGCTTTATCATACCCCTTTTGTAGATCCAATAAGAGAATATTTTCTAGGATATTCCCTTAATTTTATTTGGACACCAAGAAAAGAGGCCCTGGGCATGTACAGAAAGACCATGGAAAAGAGCTTGCAGGGGTATGTGTGATTGAAATGCTCAGAAAAAAGGATGTGGATATGTGTGCATGTGTGCATGTGTGCAAATGCAGGGAAGTTGTGGAAAGAGGGCATGGGGATATTGCATGTGTCCGAGTGCCTGGAGGTTGAGAAAAGATGGTGCATGGTGTATATGGTTGCAGGGAGGCCATGGAAAGAGGCTGTGTGTGTGTGTGTGTGATCGCAGGAAGGCTATGGAAAGAGAGTGCAGGGTATATGTGTGTGTCTGTGTGTAGTCACAGGGATGCTGAAGAAAGAGAATGAGCGTATGTAATCATAGGGAGGCCAAGGAAAAAAGATGCAAGTTGTATGCATATCTGCAATTTCAGGGAGGCATGGGGTGCAAGCATATGTATGTTCAAGTGCAGAGAGGCCATGGAAAGAGGATGCAGGGTGTATGATTGCATGTCTGATTGTAGGGACATTATAGAAAGAGGGTGCAGGCAGTGAAAGTATCTATGTGCAAGGGCAGGGAAGCCAGGAAAGAGGGCAAATGTGTGAGAAAATGGGGGAAGAAGGCCATGGTGCTGTTGTGACCTAGGCCCAAGTAGTTATTACCAGACACAATCAGACCTAAACAAACATATTTTATTAGAACAGCTGAGAATTACTTCATTCTCACCTTTGTCCAAATTAATTCCAAAACAAATTCTTCATAAACAGTCCTTCGGCCTTATCACCAACCTTTGTCTTCTTTGGCACCCTGCCAAAGGCTTTTCTTGGCAAAAATTGCTCCATGAAGTTCAGAAGCAAGAGACAACGACAAGAAACAAATGTAGCAATGTTGCTTTCTTACAAAGATCCCAAGAACCGTTGCTGCTCTTTTAAGCCTTCTGGGAGGGGCCAATCATCTCCTGGCCTTACTCCCAAGTTGTCCTTTTTGCTGTAGCTGCTCTTGCCTTCTGGCAGCTCTTTGCATGCGTGCGCTAGGAACAGGTTCCTCCTGTTCCTCTGCCTCTCTGCTATCCGCCTCTGGAGGCTCCAGAGTCTGTGCATTGCTCCCTGATGGCTCTGGCCCCATCTCTGCCTCCAATGCAGAGCCCTCGTCTGGGCCTTTCCCTGACTCCAGGACTAGCCCATTGTCCTCCCAGCCTCCTCACTGTCCGACTCCACTGCCAGCTCCGCAGGCTGCTGGCGGACCACAACAGGTGCATGCAAACAAAATAGGCAGTTAGAAGGAAACTTACCCTAGTGACTTGCAATCTTCTTTGCCTGCTTCCCATTGACTTTGCTTGGGGGAAACTGGCAGGATAGGGTGCAAATGGCAATCATGCTGCAACTGATTGTAAGTGCGGGGTGATTGCTAGGCACCTGAAATTTGTTCACATGACCACGAAGATACTGGAACAGTCATAACTTCGATGATTCAGAGTCTCTGAATACTCTGGTTTGAATGTTAGAAATGTTAATTAGCTACTAAATTCTTCTTACATTCTAGGGGCTTTCAATCTTTGGGATGCCACAATTCCCTGATATAACTAATTTGTCTGGATTCCCCATAAATAGCAGTATTAATGACAGTGAAAGTGGTTGAGGGAACATTTTTTCCCTCCAGCAGCTTCCCAAAGTGGCCACTTTGGTACTGGATGTTCTTTCCAGCTCTGTGAAGCTATCCCTACCTGGGTGTGCCCCTCTCCTCCCTTTTCGCACTGCTTCCTGCAAACAACAACTTTCTCCTTAGAGCTGTGCAGATACTATTTTTATACTCCTGGCTTTCAGAAATTTATAAAAAAACACACCCGAAGTTTGTGGTCCTCAGTTGAAGAAGCTACATTGAACTTTTTTTTTAAAAAAAAATAATGTAATCACTTATTTGGTGTATTGTTAAAAAAATCTCTTTGGTAATGGGAGGCATCAGCAAGAATCACTCATGTCTTTATGACTTCACAGTTCAACTAGTTTAATTCACTTTCCCTTGAGGAGCTCCTGAACATGATTCAGGAGTTCAATTAATTCAAAATGATCAGAGATAAGATAGGTCAAGACTTCTGTTGTGGGAGCTACATTGATTGTCAATTTGCTCCTGGGTACATTCGAATTCTTAGGGCTTGTATGTCTTCAAGATCCTATACTCTTAGCTAAAATTTGCCCATTAGAGGTTATAGCAGAGAAGGTGGATGATCAGTCAGGCAAAGGCTCTGTTATGGCTTTCCTCTTTGGAATAGTTTACCTCCAAGAGCTTTTTCTCAGATGATGTTCAGGAAAGATGTTAAAGTGCAGAGCCTTCAGAGACTCTGAAGATGTAAAGTGAATTAATGATGTTTCTCCTGGGATTAAAACAACAACAAAGTAGGTTTAAGTTAGACAGGGGGTACTTTCTGACTGTATGAGCTGTCAGAAAGTAAAAAAAGCTGCTGCATGAAATAGTGAGTTCTTCACAAGAGGTTTTCAATAAGAGGCTGGATGATTAACTGTCAGAAATACAGCAAAGAATCCTACATTGAGCAGATTTTGGACTAGATAACTTCTAAGATCCCTTCTGATTCTGTGATTCTATGAGCGTTAATCCATGTTAATCCGTTTTGAGTTATAGACATCTGGAGGCAAATAGTCTTAATACCTTAATTCACTATACAATTCTATTTTTTCATTTTCTGCAGAGGATGACAAATAGCAGCAGTTCACCTAGCCTTCTTAATGATAGTGCCAAGCCATATGCAGGCCACGGTAAGAAAGCTTTAAAATTATGTTAAAACTATTTTATAAAAAAAATACATATGGTTTACAACCTTATTATTTACATAATTCATACATTTCAAATTGTTTATTACAAACTGTTTTAGGATTAATTTGAACTGGTATTTTGAGTTTTTTTTTACATTGCTGATCTGCAATTTAAATCAGCAGATTAAGTATTATAAGATTTTGAGATGAAAAATGAAATATTTTAGATGAAGACATGAACTGGGATTCATTGCCACTTTTATTACAGCCGAGAATATGGGTTTGGTTAGGGAAATTGCTATATCTACATTCTTAAAATGATGCTAAAACAGACAGCAGTGTATACTATATTTAAGGGATATATAATTAAATGTTTAGATAATTGTATTTTGGTGACTTAAATAATTTAGAAGGGAAGCTTTATGTCATGAACATTCCTTATCTTCTATACATTATTAAAAGCTATATTGTGGGTATAATTAGTTCTATCTAAAATCCTTTAAAGCAGTCATCTATTAAAACGAGTTGAATTAAGTTCTAAAGTTGCTCTAGTTCTTCAGAAACTATGCTAAAAGCTATCAGCCAAATAAACTACCAAAGACTGAGCAATATTTGTAAAAACAAATTTTTAGAAGAGTAATTGAACATTTTCACCAAGTTACCATTTTATTTACAATTCCTAGACTATAATCTAAGAAGCTATTATTCATATAATATCTTATATGTAATATTTAGTAATTTGCTGACATAGATTTAAAAGGAATTTGACACAACAAAGAATTTCATCACCCAGAAACTTTTGAACCTATTGTGCTTGATGGGAGGTTTACAAAAGGCATGTCTTTTTTAAAATAAATAAAATAAATGAAATAGTTATGTTTTTATTCTAGTCAAAAGGCTCAGGTAAATTAAGAAGTGGACTAGTCTTACTTGGGAGAGTGGAAACTTACACCTTTAGAATATTTGTTTAGCAATAATTTATGTTTCATCAATAATCACATATTTAATTAGAGGCCTATCTAATCTTGCTGGGAAAAAATCTTGTTTTATTTCTAGGTTTGTTTTCATTATTATTTAGTTCTGCTGTACTTAAAAATAAACAAAAAAACCCACTAAGCCTTTATTTTTTTCTGCAATATATATGCTGCTTAATTTCAAAAAGTCTCTGAGTGATACAGTGAGAAGGAAGAAAGAAAGAAAAAACAATTTCCCAATAGTAGCCAGTTTCCTAGCTTTTAAAATACTGCAGAGAATAGTGACATGTAGTTTGTTTGAGCTTACATAGCTTGTTATGTCAAGAAGTTTTGTTTTGTATCTTAGTAATCACCATACTATGGCAAGAGTATGCCATATTACTTTGATTATATTGTGAAGTATTCATTATTTGGGACAGCGAGAACCATAGTAAGTGAGATAATTCAGAATGAGATGATTTATGGATTTTGAAAAAGAGAAGTTAGAATTTTTAAACTCTGTTTTTTGAGCTGCTTCCAGACTCAAAATGTAAGGAAATTACTCTATTTATATTCACAATTGTGAGAAGGAGCTTCAGAGGTGAAACAACCCACTCTGATTCTGTACAATACATGCAGTCCTAGTTTCTATTTGTCTGTTCTTGAGTTATGAGTTAGAGAGCTCTGGTGACTTTAGCCAAATCTAACTTACTCAATAAAGCACCTTTATGAAAATCCAGTTAAGTGTGATGTATATACCCAGCACATGATAATAATTCTAAAAAGGTTTATCATAAATTACTGTGAATTAAGGGAATACAGGGTCTTAAAAAGAGAATTTTTTAATTGTGAAGATATAAAAATGTATAAGGCTCAAGACTAAAGAGGAAAATCTTTAGGTATGAATAAACTTGCTGTTTGAAGTCTATTTAGTTCTGTTTGCAAAATTTTACTATTGAAATAAATTCATTTTGTACATCTCATGAAAGATAAGAGCCAGTTTGGTCTAGTGGTTAAGGTACCAGGCTAGAATGCAGAAGACTGTGAATTCAGGTTTCTCCTTAGCCATGAAAGCCAGCTCAGCCCAACTCACCTCACAGTGTTCTTGTTGTGGGGTAAATAGGAAGAAAAAGCTGTGCTGGCTATGTTTGTTGCCTTGAGTTATTTAGTGGAATGTAAATAAATAAAATCTCTGGGTTTGTTTTTTATAAAATTTGTTTTGCAGATCCTCTTACTTCACCTAGTTCATCCTTGTTTAATGATTTTGCTGCCCTCAGCTTATCTCAAAGAAGAAAAGTAAGTATCACCAAACATTATAATTTCTGTATCCAAATAATAAAAATGATGTATATGAATAGTGTTTGAATATTAATTATTAATTATTAGTAGCATATTAAGCATATTTGTGAACTTTATATTGTAATACAATTATTCAATTATTTAATAATGACCCAAAGTTTCCTTCACTTTATGTACCATAACTTGTAAACATTCAGTATGAATTTTAATACTGTAATATTATCAGTGGCTAGTGTTAAACAAGTATTTCAGTTAAGAAATTGTTACTTTTTAATCTAAAGCAAACTTACTCAGAGTGTCTCTGGATCTTGTTGTACCCATGCACAGTCTATTCAGCAATTTTCATATTCCCAGCTTTCTCCAGACAAGGTGCCAGCTCCTCTGTTGGTCCTATCCAGTGTTGGTTCTTTGTAGCTTTCCATAGTTCATTCTGCTTTCAAATTGTTTGAAGTCTTCCATCAACCCAAGGAAGCTTTTCTTAGGTTTTAATCTCTGATGAGCTGGTTGTAGGCCATAGAGAGAGCGTTGTCTAGATGTAGATGATTTAAGCCTCTCTCTGTATGCTGCTGCTTCTCTGTAAACAGCAGACAGGGCAACGCCGACTAGGTGGAAAATCTTATCTAGAGGGATAGGTTTAAGGCATCCAGTAATAATTCTGCTAGCTTCATTCAGAGCAACTTTCACTTTCCCAGTGTGTGCTGATTTATATCAGATTGGGCAAGCGTATATTCACCTGCTGAAGAGCAAAGAGCTAGAGCTGCTATCTTAAGAAACCTTGGTTTGGCACCCCATAGATTATCTCTTTCATTATCTTTATCAGAATTATTAGGAAGATAAATATCCCTGGATGTTCTTCCAGCTATCTTAATTATTGAATTTTTGAACATTACTTGGAACAAAATCTCTCTAACTTGTTTCCCTGGAAGCAACTGTTTTCACCGATTAATTATTTTCACTGTCAGGGAATTTCTCCTTAGTACTAGATTGGATCTCTCCTTGATACATTTCCATCTGTTACCTTTTTTCCTGCCTTCAGGTGCTTTACAAAATAGGTTGACCCCCCTCTTCTTTGTGGCAGCCCCTTAAATATTGGAAGACTGCTAGCATGTCAAGTCCTTCTTTTCTTCAACATCGAAGTTCAACGTCAGCAATATTTTTCCTATCTTGCTTCTTTGAAACCTGATTTTGTTTCCACAGAGTGCCATGGCTTGTATGATTCTGATCTTTGTAGATATAGACATAATAATGGCACTTGAATATTTTTTCCAAGGTTTTTATGGTTGCTCTACCAAGTGCTAGTCTGTGGCATATTTCTTGACTGCTTGTTCTTTTGCTGTTTATATCCATTGCTGAAGCTATCCACTGCTTCAGTTTCTTCATTGTCAATTCTAAGGCTGGTTGTGTACTTTGCTATCATTAATTTGTTTTTAATTTTAATCCCATTTTTGGGTTCTTTGACTTTTAGTACTAGGGCTTGCAGATCCTTTGCATTTTTGGTTATATTTTTTTTAAAAGCATTTATGTAGTATTCCAATCTACAAAAACTCTGTTTGGTATACAAGAATAGAATGTACCATTAAATTGTTTACATAGTCATAAATCAAATTGTTGTTGTTAGTTGCAAAGTTGTGTTTGACCCATTGTGACCCCATGGACAACGTTCCTCCAGGCCTTCCTGTCCTCTACCATCCTCTGAAGTTAAATTAAATTAAATAGCTACTTTCATATCTTTGCTATGATTTAAATGCCTACTAAAATAAAATAGGTTTAGTACCTTATAAACAGTTAAGAGGGATGGGACCAGACATCAGGGAATAATTTTTTAACTAGAGCAGATGTAGTGTTAGGTTTGGAAGTCAAGCAATCAGGTCAATAGATGTAGGATCTTCTGCTTTAATACTTACAATTGGCGCTGCTTTCTCTAAACTGATAAGTGTACTTTTGATCCTTCTAAAAATATTTTTGCCTCTTGGAACAAACTGTCCTCAATCCTTGTAATAAATTGAGAATTGAAGATTCAGGAGAATGAACTTCTCGTTTACAACAGATGAAAATAATGGATGGCTAAATAAAAAAAAATCTCAGCTTGCCAAAGGTAATAACAACAGCTTTACACCTTCAGTATAGTGCATGATTATAAATGATCTTCAGTGTTAGGATGCTATATTAAGAGACTTTTTAAGAGTATTTCCACTTCTTCACAATGATA
This sequence comes from Arizona elegans, assembly GCA_022577455.1. Taxonomy (NCBI): domain Eukaryota; kingdom Metazoa; phylum Chordata; class Lepidosauria; order Squamata; family Colubridae; genus Arizona; species Arizona elegans. The sequence continues at coordinate 93,245,198 of JAKOOJ010000006.1, read as the reverse complement.
ATGATATTCAAACCTTCAATGTTAGACTTTTCTACCCACAGACTCAACAAATCCCATCTACATCCTGATTTCAGAATGTGTGGGTTTCTTTGGATAGGATCCACCCTGTGTGTGTTTCTCCAGTTTCATTAATTAACACAATAATGGCCAAAACAAGAACAGCACTATTGCGTCTTCTTAACATTCTGCTGACAAGGCTAATCATAGTTCATCTTATTATTCCTTCTTATCCAGTCACTTTCACAAATCCCAAAACTTGGCAAAATGAAGATTTCATATTCAGATCATCCAAAATTTCATTTATTATTTGATAAGAGCGTTGCCTTGCCTCTTTCCCTATCTCTGTTTTATTACTCTCCTTCCATAATTTTGATATCATTTTTAGAGCCAGCAAAAATAAGCATACAACAACATACTTTTTAGTACCTGTATTATAAGGGAAGGAAATTGTAATAGATACATGTCTGCACTAGCATAGAATCCATATATGTGAATTTTCAGATGATCTCTTTAAAAAAAGCATGGTTAACAAGAAGCATTCTATTCTACAAAATTTATTTTGAAAATTATTCTGTAAAATTTTCCAGTGTTTATTATATTTAAATATAATATCAGTGTGTCTTGTCCATTTTCAACTTTAACATATCTGTAATCTGTTTGGCAAATGATTAAAATATGGATAAATCTGGACATCAGTTGGGTTACTGAATTCTAACAGAAATTGAATTTCTGGTTCAGTCTGAAACTTCAGTTATAATTTAGGCAAATGATTGTGCTGTGAAGAGACAAACATTGTCTGTGCTGTGAAGAGACAAACAGTTCCTAATAGAATTTTCTCAAACCTTAATAATAAGCAGCCTGGACAATTATGCTTTCATATTAACTTGCTCTGATGGATTGTATTCTTTTTTTAATAAAAACACTGCAGATTTGAAAAAGTGAAGAACAGCTATTTATGTCACTCTATTATGTTCTTTTTCCTATACGGAATTGCTTGTTCAAGGTACACCTTACTTTTTAAGTTGATGAATGAGTGGTTGAGAAGATAATTTCGAAAGTAAAAATAAATGGGAAGGTTATATTTTTATACCTCCCTCCATTTGTAGCTTTAGAAAAAACATAGTATAGGACAGTCAGTTATAAGTCAGGATTTTAAACCAACCTTGTCTTTATGATATAAAATGAAATTTCATTAAGGACTGCCTGATTGAGAATATATTTTAAGTAAAACTAATTTTGAAGAACATTTTTTTGTTTTCTTTAACTTAGGCAGATATTTCCACAAGTAACATTGAATCTACAAATTTAATATGAATACAGTTTTCAACTTCTACATATAGGAAAGCTTAACTTAAAACACATATCCTTTAAATCAGATGCTATCGTTGATATGCTTTAATGCATTGTGATATAAATTGCTGCAGTTGAATTGAATTTTATACGTAATCCAAAGTATTATACTTGAACCTTATTCACGTGCTCACAAATTAATAAAATAAAGTGAAATTTTATATCATATAATATGGTAATTTTTTATTTATATTCTTTAATTTAGGGGCAATTTATGCCCATTTTAATGAATAGCCAGATTTAAACTCTTTTCTTTCAGTTGAAGTTATTATATATTTATTTGACAAGTCTTAAATATAAGATAATGATAATGTGAGTATGAGTGCTGCTCTAATATAAGATGTTTTAATTTTTGTTAGACTTTGTTTAAAAAAAAACAACTTGCTGCTCACTGCCCAGTATCAGATATTGAGTAAGAAGTCAGTATCAATAAATAATATGGTGATATATTTTCTGAAATTCTTCCTAATATTCTAAAATGAAGTCTGTGATATAAAAATTACGCTAACTTGTGTGCCTAGAATGACACAACATGCGTAATTTCTGTAATAAGTACTCTTTAATATATTTATAAATATAAGACTAAATTTTGCCATATATAATGTATGGGGGTGATGTAAGTAAATAATTATCATTACATAAGTCATAGAATATGCACTCTTATAGGGTTCAAAATAGAAAGATGCTTTGTATTTTGCCATTCTTTATTTTGAGAACTGGAAATTTTCCACTTTTATTCTTTATCATGAATTATTCATGCATTCCTGGCCTATTTTCCAACTATTAGCTGGTAAAAATTGTACATTTGGATTCACGAAAGCCATGGTATCCCTTTTGTTGTAATCAGAGTACAGAACTGACTGCAAGGCTATAACAGAGACAAATTTAATAAATACATATAGGATTTGATATACTGCATTATGCATTAATATGTTTGGAGACATTTTGTGTATATGAGTCTGTGTGCATATACATGGACAGATACACAATAATGGGGGAAGGGTTTTTAGAGGAAAAACCTTTGGGCTTTAATCCCTTTGCTTTATGTGTGAATGAATTTGAACACCAAAATATTTATTTTTTCTAAATAGCCATAGGATGGATGTATACAGCTTTACTGAGTAAAGCTGATAAAAAGTGGATAAATTGAAGTTGCTTCCGGTCTTTTTCTTATCCAGAAGAATCTTAAAGAAAAAGAAGCATCATTTATTTAGGGCTTGTCTGTATTTCAAATATGAGTAGTCACTCTGAAGTTACATCAATGAGCGAGGAATGATCAAAAAGCACCTGGGTCCTTGTTTAGATGAATATATAATTTCTCTGGTGCCATAAATGTTTGTGGGTATTATATAGATGGGTAATATGAAGTTCACATTTTTTTTTTTTTTAAATTCAAGTTATCTTTCCTGGTACCAAGGATTTAGCTTCTGGGTAACTTCATTAATTGAATCCACTTATGCAATAGAATTGTTTGAGATCTCACACTTGTCTGTTAAGAAGGGAGTGCACCTGAATCTCTTCTCAAACTAATACAGTAAACTAATAAATCATTACTTTATTTTATTAGTAGCGATGGAATCTTTGTATCTGTCCTTCTCTCTAGTATTTTTTACATACAAATGATTTTAGTTTGATGATTTCTTTCGATTTCTATTCTAGCAATTTGTCCTAGCAATTTCTGCTATTACATTATAGAGAGCCAGAATTAAGATTAAGGAGGTACCATGAAATTACATCCAGCCCTTTGTATTATGCCATTTTGCAATTTCTTTTCATTTAGAATAGGCTCTCCATGATTTAATCTTCAGTTACTTTTATGTTACTATATGCTGTGTAAGCCTTAGCATTACTCGACAGAAGACCTGCATTTTATTGCACAAACATCTAGATTTGGTTCTAAAGAAAGGTATGCTATAAATATATTTCCTTACTCTTTATTCTTTTTGTTCGATTGTCCCTACATTTTTGTAAAAATAATGTTTATATGGTTTAGGATTAGAATTGGCTAACTGAATGTTACAGCTGAAATTGAAAATTCAAGTTTTATTAATCCTGGCTAATTTTTTTAAAAGTATGATGATTTTATGATTGACACTTTACTTTTAGATAAGTTTTTATATTTTATTTTTATACAGCAAATTAGAATTCAATACTAAAGCATTATTTGATATTGTATATGCATATTTAAAAGTATGATTCCAAATTTACAAATGTTTGCTTACCAGAATGTTATCTGCTAGCAGAAATCAGTGTAATAAGATATTGTGTGAATTTTAGAATTGATTGAAAGCTACATTTGCAAAATGGACAATTTTGTACTTTTTAAAAAAGTTTATCCAATGGCTTCAAATTTCGAATGTCTTTAAATCATTACAGAATGTAAAGATGTTTTATTTGAATGCCTATTTTCAATTCTGGAACTTTCAGGATTTCATTATTTAAAAAAAAATCATTATCCTGGTTAAAAGAATATGAAAAGCAAAGCATGTAGGGTTGCTAATAATTTTATTTTGTAAGAATATTATGAAAAGGAAGCTCCACTTCTTTGAATTAGGCCTTGCAAATGATACATCCTGAATATATTTTCTTGGAATTCAATAAATCTTACGTTGAATAGATATGTATTGGATTATGCTACAGGTTATTCAGTTTTTGTTTATACTTCCCCTGTGAACTTTCTTTTATAAGTCATAGCAGTTAATATGGAAGCAAACCATCTTAGAAATTTTACTTGCAAATTGTTTCCTATTCCACCAATCAAACCAAAGATATCTATCTAAGGGATACTGGGAGTGCCCTGGTTTTTTTCCTTCTTTTCCATAGCCAAGAAAGTATCGACTGGGGATGCTGGAAGAGAGGATAGTTCCGGTGGGATCAAAGGCACGGAAATCAAAGAACACTATTGGCTGCTTGGCTGACAGGTGTAAAACAGGAGTACCCATCAATATGGTTTGGTGGAACAGAGTCACAGAAAACAATTTACAGGTAAAATTACTTTTTCCTAGTCACTTTAATTAATTTGGGGTACTCTTTTATTTTTGGAAGATGCTGAGGTCAGGTACATGCAGTGGGATTGAAATTTGATCAAAGCCTTCACAGATAAACAAATAAATATGAATGACTTTCTTAATGTTTCAACTAATGTCTCTTAGTTTGAATGGTAAGAATAATATAATTTAAAAACTCGTAGTAGTCACATGCCGTTTTTAAAAAATTAGATGATATTCTAGTGAAAATAATCATTTAGGAAGAATGTTAATAAAACAATGTTAATATACTGTTTATTTTAGATGTCCTTGTCTGGCTTATAGTGAGGAGAAGCCAGAATCCCTGGTAGGTGCAACATGGTATAGGATATTCATTACCACCCTTTGTTTCTTTGCTGTCTCCAATCATTAGTAACTAAACTATAATAGAACTCGGTAAATTATACAGATTGCCTACTTCACAACTACTAATACAATGGTTAGTAAGTTATAATAGTCTGAAATCTTTTTTTTTTTAAATCAAGCCTTTAGAAAAGAGAAATCATGCAAAATGCCAACGTATTTTTTTATCACAATCGCAAGTATGGAGAAACAAATACTCTTCAAATTTAATATCCTGTTTCAGTTTTGTTTAGTATAATAGATTTATAGGGATGTGCAAAACTCACCTTTTAGGGCTGGTATGATTTTTCTAAAAAGTGTAGTTCCTGAGCTGGTCGGTTTTTCACGTCTGCTTTGCTTTCAGTAACTTTTACTGCACTAATAAAAGTGCTAATAAAAGAAAAAAAAATCTTTGAGATGTTCTGCTCTTAGCAGCCTTTCCAGATCATAGTCTTCCCGAGGTAACAGCAACAAAAAGTATAATAATATCATTTGTTATTGTTGTTAGTTGTGAAGTTGTGTCCGACCCATCGCGACCCCATGGATAATATTCCTATTTGTAAGTTAATACATGAGGGTCTAGATAGGAATTCAGCTGCTGCAGAAGCAGAATCATAAGAACTAGGGTAGTACAGTGGTTAGAATACAGTACTGCAGTACTGCTCACTTCAGGAGTTTGATTCTGACCGTCTCAAGGTTGATTCAGACTTCCATTCTTCCATTCTTCCAAGGTCGGTAAAATGAGGACCCAGATTGTTGGAGGCAATATGTTGACTCTGTAAACTGCTTAGAGAGAGCTGTAAAGCACTTAAGCGGTATATAAGTCTCAGTGCTATTGCTATTGCAGGAGAATAAAGAAAGTATGAATTTGCCTCTAATGTAAAAACACAAACTATGAATACAATATTGTACAAAATTAGCATGTAAATAAGTTCAATGGTAGTAGTCTGCATTACTTTTGCAGTATTATTTTACGTAGCAATTACAATTGCAAAAGGATGCATTTTGTGTCTGGAGAAGAACTACTAACTAAGAAGTTAATGTTTCAGAAAAACAGTTATATTATTATATATTATATCTCTCTCTCAAAAAGAGAGAAATTTTTGAGGGATTTGGAAAGACCTTAAGAATCTTAATTTTAATTTAATATTTCAATATTTGCTTCAAACAGAAGAGGTGGAATAGCAGAATGTCAGAATAGTTGAAAACTCGGTGACTAAATAAATTACTCTGAATTATTTTCATTGGAATAATTTCTTCAGATGAGTAGGCAGGTTTGTCCTCTTGAATCTAGAACATTTCATAGCATTAGCTTTGGAAGATACAAACTCTCATATATTTTATAATATAACAATATATTATATTGTTCATCATATAAGAACAATCATAACAATAGCACATATCATATATGTTCTATTGTTATAACACATAATATCACCATTCACTTATTTATCACTTGAGGGAAGGGAAAATTGTACTTTGGTTTTGTATAGATCTTACAGCTTTTTTTATAGTTCAAGAGGAAACTTTAATATAGGCTGTTGCTTAATGAGGATGTGATAAATTTTGTTGTTGTTCCTTAGTGACTTGACCTATATACATGCCCCTTTCAGTTCAAGAAGTTGAGCCTGTATTCAGTAGATAATGCTATATAGTTTTGGTTTGTAAATGTTAACAGGACTAGAAATTTGTTATTCAGTAAGCAAAAATGGCTTTCTATTTGTCTTACCACATTTCTTACTTTTCTGATACAGATCTCAGTCCAGAGAATCTGTTCTGCATGTGCAAGGACTAGTTGCTATAAGACTTCAAATGATTTTACAGCGAAAAAAATCAGCCCACTGCATACCCAAAAGTGCTTTTTCCAAAAGGCAACTGGGCTTTCTTGGTTTTTTCTTTAACATTTTTTTGCTTGTCCTCCAGAGAACTGAAGAAGCTTATTGGATGAACAGCAAATATTTTCAAAGACAAAAAAAAGTTCAGTTCCCTTTTGGAAAAAGTACCTTTAGGACAATCATGACTAGGATGATTGAGAATCTCCATAGACATTTAGCCCACAGAAGGTTATGTTTTTTTTCCCTGTCAGGCAGTCACGTTATCTTTTTTATACATGGATGCGGGCTTGCAATGCTGTATTTCAGTATAATAATACTCTTTCATTCATTGCTTAATAGAATGTGGAAAAATACAATAGCCAAACTGTGATGTATTTGTTTTAGAGAAATTAAATGTTAACATTTCTGTTTCTCACCTTTGCAGAAGACGCTCTAAAGGCCATATACATAGCTCAGAGTGGCACACCCTCCCCTCAATAATAGCCCAGTGAGGTATATCAAGTTGAAGGGAGGTAACTGGTCCAACATAATTTGGTAATCTCACTAATGGATAGCTGTTCTTTTGTGAAACTGCCCTTTATGAGTTTCAGGTTACAATTTCAACAAATTCCATCCACTACATATGCCTGTTAGAGGACATGAAACTATTTGAAGAGAGCCAGATTATTACCCCCTGATCTTTCCCTTAAAAACTGCTTAAATGGTTTGCTAAAATAGTGCCTTTGGTTTCTGGACCAGAGGAATAATAAAAAAAAAAAGCCCACAGTCTTTTTCTTTTAAACATTGTTATTTTTTCTTTTGGTCAATATAATTGAAAGAGAGAGAACAATGTTTAAAGGAATTAATCAATTGATAACCAATGTAATTATTTTATTATTAAAAATTAGCTTATTGATCAATTGAGGTGTTTCATTATAGTTCAAACTGAAATTGTAAAATTATTGAATATAATTTTAATATGATAGCATAAACAATTTAAAATAGTTGCAAAATTTTAAAAAATTCTAAAATCCGGCTTCGGTTCGCATAAGCGCATAATAGAAAATTCAGATCCTTCAAGACCCCCTCCTTTTTTTCCCTCAAAGAATTGTGTATACTTACTATTATTATAGTATTCCATATGAAAAACAAAAATTCAAACGTCTATATGAAGAGAAAAATTCTGTTCTTATATTTCATGTATAATTAAATGCTGTTTAAGGAAGTAGTGGGATTAATGTTCTGTAGGAGGAATAGGTTTTGCCTGAATAACAAACATATATAGCATGCAAATATTAGTCACTGATTAGTTAGTATTGTAGATGGGGATAACAATGGACATGAGGAGGAGGCAACCATACCAGCAGAGGAAAGGGGTTTGATTTATGTGAAAGAAAAAGAATGTGTTTTCAGTTAGCCAGATGAAGTTTAATGTTACACAAAGGCATGCTAATTTTACACATCTAGAGGCATTTTAAGGAAGGATGTTTGTGACTGGATGTGTATAATCTTCCCCTCTGCAAGTTTAGAATATTTAAGAATGCTTTATTGGCCAAGTGTCATTGGACACACAAGGAGTTTGTCTCCTGTGTACAAGCTCTCAGTATACATACAAACAACAAAGTATTACAATCATAGGATACCAATAGGGAAAGGTAGTAGAAAAGATGAGAAGGATAATAGTAAAACAACCTTACTACATGGGTAAATAGACATAGACAGAAGACAGTACTGTGGTAATTAGGTAATCAGCAGAATGATGGCATGAAGAAAAAAACTGTGTGTCTAGTTGTTTTGGCATGCAATGCACTATAGTGGCATCCTGAGGGGAGGAGTTGAAACAGTTTATCCCCAGGATATGAGGGATATGTAGATATTTTCCTAGCCCTCTTTCTGGTTTATGTAGCATATAGGTCCTTAATGGAAGGCAGGCTGGTTGCAATTGGTTTTTTTCTGCAGTCCTAACTATACGTTGAAGTCTGTATGTGTCCTGTTCGTTTGCTGTTCCAAACCAGACAGTTATAGAAATACAAATGAGAGACTCAATAATTCCTCTGTAGAACTGTATCATCAACAACTTGGGCAGTCTGAACTTTCTGAATTAACACAGGAAGAACATTCTTTGTTGTGCCTTTTTAATGATGGTTCTAATGTTAGGTGTCCATTTCAAATTCTGGATGATTATAGAACCCAGAAATTTGAAGATCTCTACTATTGGTACTGTGTTGTCTAATACAGTAAGAGGTACTAGAATAGTAGGGCTCCTCCTAAAATCCACTTTCAACTCTACCGTTTTAAGTGTGTTCAGCTCTAGGTTGTTCCGCCTGCAGCACAGGGGCAATTGTTGTTCAACCTTCCATCTTGAATGATGCAGACTCATCACTCTCTCAAATGAGACCAATGACTGTTGTACCATCTGCAAACTTCAGTACTTTAACAGAGGAATCCTTAGAGATGCGGTCATTGGGATAGATAGAAAAGAGTAATGGAGAGAGCATACAGCCCTGGTGGGAACCTGTGCTAATTGAACGGGTATTCAATCTGATTTTACCTAGCTTCATTTGCTGCTTTCTATCTGTCAGAAAGCTTATAATCCACCTACAGGTGTGGATAGGCATAGCTGAGTCAGTTTAGAGTGAAGCATTTCTGGATGCTGAGCTGAAGTCTACAAACAGGACCCTTTCACAGGTCTTTTGGGATTCAAGATGTTGTAAGATGTAGTGCATTGCCATGACAACAGCATCATCTACCAATCTATTTGCGCCAGTGGTGGGATTCAAACTTTTTTACTACTAGTTCTGTGGGCGTGGCTTGGTGGGCGTGGCATGGCTTGGTGGGCGTGGCAGGGGAAGGATACTGTAAAATCTCTATCCCCATCCCAATCCAGGGGAAGGATACTATAAAATCTCCATTCCCTCACCACTCCAGGGGAAGGTTACTGCAAAATCCCCATTTCCTCCCGATCAGCTGGGACTCGGGAGGCAGAGAATAGATGGGGGTGGGGCCACTCAGAGGTGGTATTTATCAGTTCTCTGAACTACTCAAAATTTCCGCTACCAGTTCTCCAGAACTGGTCAGAACCTGTGAAAACCATCCCTGATTTGCACGGTAGGCAAACTACAAGGAGTCTAGCAGAGGATCTGTGATGATTTTCAGGTGGACCAGCTCTAACCTTTCAAAGATTTTTATAACTATAGATGTCAGAGCAGCCAGTCTCTAATGGGCCTGCAGTGTAAGCTTATCAAAGACTAAGGTGTACAGTGCATATTATGCAGATTGAAAGGCACTAGAAAACAAGCCTGTCTCTCCTCATCCCATTTTTATGAAAGTGTGCCATTCAACTTTTATGATCCTTTTGATTTCTTTATATGGTAGAAAAGGATGGCAAGTAAACTGCACCTAATTTAATATATAAAGAAACAAAAGTATAGTTCTGAGAGTCATAAGAAAAGCAAAAGATGATAAAGCTCTTTTTTTTTTTTTGGTTACTACAATATACTTGTGCCCTAACTATTCTGGAAAATGAGATATAAAAGTTACAGTGAAATCACTATGTGAACAACTTTAATCAACCCGCTTTCTCTTAATATATTCTGATCAGGACTATATTATGCTTAATATTTTGTTCATAAAGTCAGGAGAGTTTTATAAATGAGATGTAAGTTGGGTCTTGATTCCGTTTGTGTGTTGCTATCATATTTTATCATATTTTCCATGTTTCATATTTGAGCTGTTTTCATTACTGCATTTTAAAAGGTAGATTTTTATCCATTTTCCCTTTTACTTTTCACATATTTGTACAATATTAGCAATTATTTCCAAGATTTGTTGTATTTGAAAATAACGCTTGTGTCATGGTACTTCATTAAAACTAAATATGATGGTTTCCAGTTTCTTGATAGGGAAAATGTATTGTGTCATCTTGTATCAAAATGTTAGGGATGAAAAATACTGGATTTGGATAAGATTTCTGTAAAAATGCTGTGTTTATTTAGGAAAAGACACAAAAGACAACATACCAGAAAGGTAAATGATATAGATAAAGATATAGAGTAGACTATTAGTCTTGTAAAAGTTAAGTTAATTAACTAATTAATTCAAATTATATGCTGCCTATCTCACCTGTAAAGTGGCTATAATGCTCAAGAAGTGGTTGTAATAACTGTTGCAATAAATACTGTGTTTTATAATCTTGTAGATTATGGCACAATAAAATGCTATAACATTTCAGATGTGACAAGATTTTTTAAAACATTACCAAGAAAAGTAGACAGGTATTAATTTGTATTTAACAGACTGAACAGCAAAATCATTGTCTTTTAAATTAAGGTTATACCAGGAACTCTGGTGGCAGTTATTTTTTGTTTAATTTTTTTTTTTGTTTTTACTCAGTCAGCTCTTAAATCGTAGTACTGTGAAAACACATTGCATTTTGAGTTAGGTTTGGCTATAGAAAAAAGGGAGCAAAACCTAGAATGAGTTTTGAGAGATAAAGTTGGGATACTTTGGAAGGCAGATAGTTTCTTATTGATTAGTGACTTCAGGCAAGTATATCTATGATCTTAAGAATGTCTGAAGAGATGTATATGTTAATTAAAGAACTTCATCAGTTTTATCCATTATTTTAAATGTATAGATTTTCAAATTGAGGACAACTTTATTGGGTAGGAAGAGAACAGTTAAAGACATTTAAGGGTACTGTTGATGAAAAATAACCCTAGGGTAATTATGATAAAATCGATATATCTTTTGAAAGATATATTTATTTTTTGCCCATTCCTATCTTCAATGTGATTATTAGCTTTATTCATAAGGGCCTCACACAAATTCATGTATGCAGTTGCAGTATCAAAAAATTTCAGATTATCACAGTGATTCACACTCCTCCTCTCAAAGGCCTCCATTATTGTGACTTTTTCTGCTCTTTATTAAATTGTGTCACTTCTCAGCAGTGTGGTGACTTTGGTTATTTTCTTATTTAAGTTTCCTTGGTTTTATTTTACGAAAAGACAACATACACAGTTTTTAATAGTAATAACAACTAGACAATCCATGACCTGTTGGCTCATCAGACCTATTCCTTTACCTAAACTGAGAAATAGAATGAGCAAAAATGGGCAAAAATGTAGTGGGAGCAGGTGTGACTTCTGGCTTCCTGTTGGCTTCCCCATTGACTTTCTTGGGAGAAAGCTGGCAAGGTGCAGTGGAAATGATGATCACTGACCGTGGCAATATGGCAGCAGTGAAATAACATTGCCAATCCTATGGGAGTAATGGGTTCCAGATTTTTGACACATTCTTTAAGTTACGTCATTTGAGGTACATTGATTCAAAAATTGTTGTCCTATGATGTACAGTTTTGCCCAGTTGAATGTTACAAATAGACAAATGGGAGTGGTTTAGTAGTATATAATGAATTAAAATGTCTTAAGAAATCTTTACAGGAAAATCTACATTTAATGTTCCATTTGGGGAGGAAAGAGTATCAAATCCAGATATACATTCTTTATGTAATTTATGTCATTTCCACTTGATTTTTTTACATACATTTGATATCATAATTTCATATTTGAGGCTTTTACATAATTTGTGCAAATTTATGTCATTTGCAAAATTGTGTTATTACACAAGTGATATAAAATAACAAAATTGAAAAAATAACAATTTGTTAACAATGCTTCAAAATTAGTAGACATTATACTTTTTTTTGTAGGCAAAGTCCAAAATAAATTTTCTCCATTGCGTCTGACATCTGCTGAGTGAAGGGTCAAAATATTGAGGTTTCATTATAATTAGATAATAGTCTGACATGCACAATTATTATTATTTTTTTCAAAAAAGGCAGAGGAAATCTCATTTATTGAACCTGGATAAAAAAGGCAAATAAAAAAAGATATTTAGTATTGTGTTATATGTTAATACACTTAAATATGATTATAATTCATTTTATCTTTTTAAGTATGATAATAGTTGTATTATTAAATACAGTATTTTAGCCAAGAAACTCATAAATGCATTCTGAACATGCTATCCAATATTTTGTTGAGCTATTCTAATTCGTCCAGCATTTGGTACTGAATTATATAACCACATCAAGATTCAAACTGGCATTTACAACGAATGATGTTGTGGGGCGAATATAATTGCTTCTTCATTATTTAATTTATATATATATATATATTGATTGCTATCTTCTGTTATTTTAAGGCTTTTATATTTTATGTTGTTTTAAGTTTTAGTGCCTCTGTTTTTTCCTTTAGATTATGTATAAAGTGTAATTGATAATTGATCTTTGACCATAAATCAAATTATAATAACTAAGTAAAATAAGCTTTTTTAAATAATTCTACTGTCTAGGTCTCTAAAATTTCATCTGTTTATATGAATAGGCTACCATCAGCATAATGATAAAGCTGACAATTGTTGAAATATAATTGACCCATGTGTATTGCAGATTTGCAGATCTTAAATTATAGAGTTATATGTAGATCTGTATTTCAACAGACTTCTTATGGTAAAAGAGTACTTGGAGCCAGTTAGGTTGGAAATGCCTACCTTAATTGAATGTTTTCTTTTTTTCTCCTTCTCTTCTTCGTCATGTAATATTACAAACCAAGCACAGTATTGAAAAGTTATGTTTAGAGGCCAATCACAATAAAAGGGAATAGCATATAAAGTCCACATTAACTTCACTGGAGTAATTTTAGTCTTCGGACCCTGGTATTAATTCTTAATTGTCTGCTGAAATTTGAAATATTAGATTTTGGCGTTTTAATTCCACTGATTTATTTAGTAAACAAATATGTCTTCACATTTAACATATAATATAATATATCCTGATTTTTAAACAGACGCCAAATCCCACTGCAAGTGAGTTTATTCCTAAAGGAGGATCAAACTCCCGACTTGGTAATATGTCACACTCAAATATATCTGCCTTCTCTCAAGCCTTGTTCTCTCATCCTTCCATGGGAAATCCTGCAAATCCTGGGTTAGCTCCAGGTAAGTTTAGAGTAATTTGTTTACTTTTTAAATTAAGATATAGCACATGTAAGTTGCTAAGTAATAGTAACCAATTTATCTTATTGTACCTTAGGAATTTATTGATATAATAAATCTTGTCTATGCAAATTGTAACTTCATGTAGTTCTAATCTCTTTGCAACCTTATACAAATTGCTTTGTTATAAGAGTAATTCTTAAAGGTTTCTTGTCATTTTTTGGCATTAGTAAGTTATGCATTTTAATTTTATAGGCACTAAAAAAAGAAGTTATTAATTTTTCCTAAAGTAGTGGCCGGGGGCACAAACCTGTACAAAAGTGTAGATGTGGTTGCAAAATAATACATGAACAAAACAATGAAAAGTCAGGATTCTGGGATGCTTGATTACAAAGTCATTGATGTTCATATTATTTTGTTTTTGACAGTAAATGCTCATCACTGTTCCTGAGTTTTATATTAAAGTATATTAATATGATGATATTAAATTATACTCAACCAAAATCTCTATCTCTATCAACTGTCCTTCCTAAATTTTGTAGATTTTATAACTAAAAATATAGGAGTTTGGAAACTTCAAATATCTGAATCGAGATTCTGATTCAAAAGCTAAGTTGTATTAAGTTTTCAAATAATTCCAAAATGAATTACTGAACTGTGGTTTGAATCAAATCTTGTGATTAGTTCATACATCCTATATTGGGGTCAAAGGAGAGAGAGAGAGAGAGAGAGGTTCTTTCCTTTGGTCAGGCCATTTGTGCTTCAAGACTTAAACCCTTTTGACTATAAAATCTATAGAATCTAATTAGCTGTCTTTTCTTTTGATAAGGTTGGACTTGGAATCACATGGGGCTTGAGATCTACTGGTCTAAGACCTCTTGAAAGTAGATCTTGCTTAATAAGATTCCTGTGTAGTTCTATGTAGATATGTATACTATAGATAAATTCAATTTTTTGAAAGTTGATTTCAGGACCTACCAGTACTCCAGCTGGGTGATTTTGAGCCAGCTATGCTTTCTCAGTCCAAAACCTCACATCTCACAATGGGAAAATACAAAGAGGATGGATGGGTTTTTATGTTGTGGAATTTGTTGTAAACTGCCTGGAATCACTGTGCATGAGTTGGGTGGTCATATAAAGGTGTTTAATAAATAATAATTATGTATGTTCATTGCCTTGAGTTAATATAAAATAATAAAAGCTGGATAAAAAAATACAGAAACTAGATGAATAAATAAATGTTGGTATTTGGAAAGGAGTTTATTTTTAAACAATCTCCTTTAAAGGGATTAGTTCCAATGTAAGAGAGATCCAGGTTAAGGCAATACTAGACATCTTATAAATGGCCAGTCACTGTCTTTGAGTCCAATCTCCATTCTATTTAAGAATAAAATGGGAAGAAACAATACTCTGTGTGTGAGCCTGAAGAAATAGTGGAGTGTAGATCTAACAAAAATAAATGAAAATTGTATCTTGATCTATATTACGAAATTTCTTGCAGTTATGGGTATATAAAAATCACACAAATATACAGTGGGGCAAAAAAGTATTTAGTCAGCCACCAATTGTGCAAGTTCTGCCACTTAAAAAGATGAGAGAGGCCTGTAATTGTCATCATAGGTAGACCTCAACTATGAGAGACAAAATGAGAAAACAAATCCAGACAATCACATTGTCTGATTTGGAAAGAATTTATTTGCAAATTATGATGGAAAATAAGTATTTGTTCACCTACAAACAAGCAAGATTTCTGGCTCTCATAGACCTGTAACTTCTTTAAGAGGCTCCTCTGTCCTCCACTCCATTACCTGTTTTAATGGCACCTGTTTGAACTTGTTATCAGTATAAAAGACACCTGTCCACAACCTCAAACAGTCACACTCCAAACTCCACTATGGTGAAGACCAAAGAGCTGTCGAAGGACACCAGAAACAAAATTGTAGACCTGCACCAGGCTGGGAAGACTGAATCTGCAATAGGCAAGCAGCTTGGTATGAAGAAATCAACTGTGGGAGCAATAATTAGAAAATGGAAGACATACAAGACCATTGATAATCTCCCTCGATCTGGGGCTCCATGCAAGATCTCACCCCGTGGGGTCAAAATGATCACAAGAACGGTGAGCAAAAATCCCAGAACCACACGGGGGGACCTAGTGAATGACCTGCAGAGAGCTGGGACCAACGTAACAAAGTCTACCATCAGTAACACACTACGCTTCCAGGGACTCAGATCCTGCAGTGCCAGATGTGTCCCCCTGCTTAAGCCAGTACATGTCTGGGCCCGTCTGAAGTTTGCTAGAGAGCATTTAGATGATCCAGAAGAGGATTGGGAGAATGTCATATGGTCAGATGAAACCAAAGTAGAACTGTTTGGTAGAAACACAACTTGTTGTGTTTGGAGGAAAGAGAATGCTGAGTTGCATCCAAAGAACACCATACTTACTGTGAAGCATGGGGTGGCAACATCATGCTTTGGGGCTGTTTCTCTGCAAAGGGACCAGGACGACTGATCCTGGAAATCAGGAAAGAATGAATGGGGCCATGTATCGTGAGATTTTGAGTGCAAATCTCCTTCCATCAGCAAGGGCATTGAAGATGAAACGTGGCTGGGTCTTTCAGCATGACAGTGATCCCAAACACACCACCCGGGCAACGAAGGATTGGCTTTGTAAGAAGCATTTCAAGGTCCTGGAGTGGCCTAGCCAGTCTCCAGATCTCAACCCTATAGAAAACCTTTGAAGGGAGTTGAAAGTCCGTGTTGCCCAGCGACAGCCCCAAAACATTACTGCTCTAGAGGAGATCTGCATGGAGGAATGGGCCAACATACCAGCAACAGTGTGTGCCAACCTTACAGAAAACGTTTGATCTCTGTCATTGCCAACAAAGGATATATAACAAAGTATTGAGATGAACTTTTGATATTGACCAAATACTTATTTTCCACCATAATTTGCAAATAAATTCTTTCCAAATCAGACAATGTGATTGTCTGGATTTGTTTTCTCATTTTGTCTCTCATAGTTGAGGTCTACCTATGATGACAATTACAGGCCTCTCTCATCTTTTTAAGTGGCAGAACTTGCACAATTGGTGGCTGACTAAATACTTTTTTGCCTCACTGTATGTCTTTTTAAGTTATGTGGCTTGAGCAAGAAATGTAATATGGAGAAATAAAATTAAACTGAATCTTTTACCTTGAGAAATTGTTCTGAAAATATAAAATTTCTCTGGATGAAAAATTATCATTTAAATCAAACTGGGGGATGATGATTACATTCATTCTTGTGCGTAGCCTAGGGAATCTTAATTTAGCATTCTTCACTATTTGTTCTTCAGGGTCAGAGATTTTTTTTAATGTCATAGATACTATGGATAGAAACTGAATTTCATTCATAAAAATAATAGTTCTACCAAATTGTTTTTCCTTAAATACAATGCCTAATAATATTGAATACAAAATGTCAGAGGTCAGTAAATGTATGCTAGTTTTTATTTGTTTAACTTTGTCATATTTCCTACTCTTTCATATTTCCTATAATAAAGATATTTCATTTTCTTATGGGTGATAGGCGAATGAGAAAACTTATTGATGACAGAATGTTGCACTTCAGAGATTGCTGGAATGTTCTGTTCTTCCTCCAGACTATATCAAATCTTGTTGTCATTTTAGAGGAGATTTTAATATGATACGGAGGGAGGAGAAAATAATTTTCTGGAGTTGTCTGCAATGGAATGCTCCTAAATTGGCGAGTTTTACAGATCACTAGATTTATTATAAGGCTGGGGCATTGATTTCAATATGTAACCTTTAGGTTGTGTCAATGAACCTACATGATATCTGTTAACAATTTTATTTGAAGACTGAATATAGGCTGAGGTTGGGAACATTTTCAAACATCTTGTTCCAAAGTTCTTTTTTTCTGATCTGTAAGAGAATTTGTAATTTTTCAAGTTTTAGAGTTCATGCTGGAACATATTCTTGGTTTACCAGCAAGACTTTTTTCCCTTTTTATTTGCACAAGGAATGTCACTGTCAGCAGGATCTTCACCCCTTCATTCTCCTAAAATCACGCCTCACACATCTCCTGCTCCTAGACGAAGAAGTCACACACCAAACCCAGCAAATTATATGGTGCCTACTAGTGCCTCTACACCAGTTACTAATGCTGTCTCACAGCCCCCCACAACTGGCCAAGTGATTCAGAAAGAAACTGTGGGTGGAACAACCTATTTCTATACTGACACAACTCCAGCACCTCTAACTGGAATGGTAAGATTTAGCTTCAGTTGTGAGGATACTTGTCAGCAAAAAATTATTTACCGTTATTTTCAGTACTTAATTGCTATTAAATGTCCCTTCTTCATATTTAAATGATCTCTTCTTCATATTTTATAAAGGAGATATTACATGCACTCAGATATGATAAACTATGTTAGCTTTGAGTTAATTCTTGGCATGGTAAGCCATTGTTATCATGGTAAACAGTTATACTTTGTTCCCAAAGTAGCCTTTTATCTTTTTGCATAGGCTATAATTTTTGTACTGTTCTTATCCCCTAGAACAAATGGGAAGAAGCTATAGCTCAGGGGCAGAGCTCTGGTGGCAAGGGATAAGGTATCTTAGTGAAATTTTTTAGAGCTGTTGCCAATTGGAACAGATGTTAGCATCTAGATGTCATTGAAGTGAATGTAAAGTATTTCTGTATTTTCATTAGAAAAGCTCCTAAGTAAGTGGAATTTAACAGGGAGAGTAAGCTATTTTTTAGATAGAGGGCTACCTGATGCCTCAGGTTTGCCTAGAAAATATTACACATTTGCCTAGAAGACATTTGTATTTTAAGGATAGCTAGCTTCTTAAAGAATTTGATTTGTTCTCTGAAATGAGAGGATTTGTTCAAAATAGAATTTGAACAACTGGTAATAACAAAATTTTATGAACCGTTAAGTGATTGATAAAGATCCTTATATGATAAAATTTGATGCTTACCTGAACTGGAAATAGACGACTTTCAGTTATTAATTTCATTGTCATATGTAAAAAACCTCTCTAGTAAGAGATTCACTTTACAATATAAAATGTTAAATACAAGCTAAAGTGGCACCAAGATTTTAATTAAATTACATTGCTGAAGGTGTGGGTTTTTAATTTTTTTAAAAAATAATATTTTTCTAAGTAATAAAGCAAAAAAACTAAGCAAATCTGTGAAATGTTAATTTAAAAAAAAGATTTGGATTCTGAAATAGCCAAGTTAATTTAGAGAAATTATAGTGAATGAATAGTAACAGTATGTTAGAATCCTTTGTAGAATAGATGTTGCTAGAATTAGCTAGTCAATATAGTATTTATTTATTTATTTATTTATTTATTTATTTATTTATTTATTATTAGATTTATATACCATCCTACTCCCGAGGGACTCAGGGCAGTGAACAGCAAGAGATAAAACACACAGAATTACAAAATTTAAAAACAGTATAAAAACCTAATTAAATAAATTTGGCCCAGAACAGATTAAAACAACCCTAAAATTTTAGACAAATTTAAAATTTATAATTAAAAAGGGAGGTTAGTATAAGTTCAAGCCTATAATAGGCTGTATAGTATCTAAAAAGGTCTGGGTTATGGTTCTTCCTTGAATGTATTAAGATAGTTTTTAAAGTCTATTGATTTTTCAACTTCTGAAAGTTATCTATTTCCTAACTGACTTTCAATAGGTATTCCCAAATTATCACATTTACCCTCCAACCGCACCTCACGTTGCTTATATGCAACCAAAAGCTAATGCACCTTCCTTCTTCATGGCTGATGAACTCAGACAGGTAAATTCTTTTTAAAATACAAAAATAAATAATAGATTTTATTCCTAAATGTCTGCACAATGTTTCCTTTAAATTTTTGTAAAAACCTGTATTCAGCACATTGTAAAACTAAGTACCATGTTTCCCCGAAAATAAGACCCTGTCTTATATTTTTTTGAATCCTGAAATAAGTTCTTGGCCTTATTTTCAGGGAGGTCTTATTATTTTGGGACGCGTGGAGCAAGATGGGGCTCCTCTTGCCGTCTTACCTGATTGCCAGCTCTGCGTATAAATATTTTTGGGAGGGCTTATTTTCAGGGGGAGGCTTATTTTAGCGCATGCGCTCAAAAGCCCATTTGGGTTTATTATCAGGGGATGTCTTATTTTCAGGGAAACAGGGTACTGCATTGTGGGAAATGTAGTATATGCATAAGTACACTCTATTTGAATTGGAGGTGCTGTGTGAGAACTAATAGCGGCATTGCATATTTATTTAACCTTAATAGTGGACTTTGGCAAGGTTTCATATTCATATTTTTAGTCCCTTTGATGGTAAACTTCATAATGAGAAAGGCGTAATGGATATGACAAATGTAAGCATCCTGTGAAAATATTAGTCAAGATTCAAAGGTTTGGATTTTGCAGGTGAAATTGCACTTCTGGCAGAAACCTGGAAATGTTCATAGGACATGATTGCCAGTTTGAAAATAGAGGTTGGTAAAATTACCCTGAGGATAAATAAGAACTGTGTGAAACTCATGCAATTTGGAAATCTCCAAGGGAGCATGTAGTTGGTTGTTGGACACAAATCTCTTGAGGAATTAGAGAGATTCACCTATCCAGACAGTTGCACTATGAAATGATGGAGACATTGAGAAGCAACATTACAAAGAAAAGCATAGCCAATGTTGCAATCTTTGCACCCATTTGGTCTAATTAATAGTAAATAATGCAACAAGGATCTGTTTTCATAATGCCATCAATTCTTAGTAGCAATATATGTAAGCAAAACTTGTGATTGTGATAGCACAAAAGCTCAGTATTCTACCTGTACTGCTCATGAAAAATCTTTGTTGTCCGTTACCAAAACATTCCTTCTAATAATGAGATTTTAGGAAGTGACTCCTTCAGGTTACAAGACGTGAGGGATTGCAATAATATTTTGGGGGACATTTTGTATCTGCTGGATAACTGTTACCCTAGGACTTCCATTTGTTGGATACCACCTAGAGGGAAGAAGAAGAAAGACCAACCCATTAAAATTTTCTAAAAATTTTATTTAAAGAAAACTTGATAAACATTGGACTCACATGCAAAGAAACAGAAACCATTAAAATTGACTAAAATTGTTGCAGAAACTTGTTACCCAGTATATTGAAAAATATAGGATGACCTAAGTCTAAATTCACAGACAGGACTTAGTTACCCATGGAATGAGCATTAGTAGAAAACAACCAAGTTATCATACAGAACAGCATGCTATATTTAAAACTCATCCTAAACTGGAATCCCATCATAACTTTCTTGGTGCAAGTTCCAGTTCATGTACTCAATTTACTCGATTTATTGATTTATCGATTTACTCAATAAACATATAGGATTGTAGAGTCAGTCATTAATTCTCAAACAGTGAGTACTCATTAAGAGTCACTTCGATGTAGAAATTTTGGAAATTTTATAAATATATAAAATACAAGCAGTCCTTTACCAAAATTGGACCCAAAATTTATGTAGTTACACGAGACATTTTTAAGTGAGTTTTGCCCCATTTTATGACCTTTATTGCCACAGTTGTTAAGTGAATCACTGCAGTTTGTTAAGTTAGTAATACCGTTGTTAATTGAATCTAGCTTCCCATTGACTTTGCTTGTCAGAAGGTCACAAAAGATGATTTAAATGACCCTCGGGACATTGCAACCATCATAAATATGAACCAATTTCCAAGTGTCCAAATTTTGATCCCATGATCATGGGGATGCTGCAATGGTCGTAAAAATGGTCATAAGTCACTTTTTTCAATACCACTGTATCTTAGAACAATTACTAAACAAATGGTTGTAAATCGAGGACTACCTGTACTTGTAAAGGTTTTAGTCTGTAGTACCTTTATATGGTTACCAATATATTTGACAAAGTAACTGTACATATATAACTACAGTACCAACTACAGCCACTGTCAAATTAAGCAGTGCATATCTCTTCCATTGCCTGTCTTTTTCCTGATATGATATTGCACCTTTATGTTGAGATAGACTGTTATTAGAGTACAAACTTAGTTTAGCTTACATATATTCCTTGTCAATTGCATGAAGAATCCTGAAGTCTACATTCAGTTCACAGGACAATATTTGTATTAACCATAGAATAGAATAGAATACTGTATAATACGGTAGAAAAGAAACTGATCATGCCTCAAAGTTGTGGTATAATTGTAAGGAAAGCAAACCACAACTATACTAGAAAGTTTGAGCAAACTAGTTGTTAGGAAGACAAAATAGAAGATTATTCCTGTATTGTCAAAGCTTTTGGAATATCATATTTAATACATATAATGTGTAAATGTTGATAAATATTTTTTTGCTAGGAAGAATTTTAAAAAATCATTTATTTGTAAGGCTGTGCAATGGCATGTTTTTCTAGAATCTATAGTTGTGATGTTTTCGCAGGAAAAGTCTCATTTGGCTTAAATAGTTGCAAAGAGTTGTTATGAGATATATATATATATAAAATAAATATATATGTAAATACCTGCAAAATTGCTAACATGCTTTTTATTTATAAAAAAGAAGTAATAGCATCTTCTCTAAAATCTTATTCCCTTACATAGATGCAAACATTTTCTTATGATGATCTGGACTGAATTAAATAGAGGAGTGGTCTAATGCCCATGCTGTATTTAAATGTGAATCTGCAGCATTGAGAAAAGAAAACTAAAACAATTGCCAGAGAATAGTGAGAGAAGACAGCTATAAAAATGCTAAGACAAAAATGCTACTATTAAAGCGTAGTGTAAAAAATCTGGGATGGAAGACCTTTTTAATTGTAAGAATTACTTGCTTTAATTGTAAGACATACTTGCTGAAGAACAGTCTTGACTTTTTTTGGTAGGATTAGTAGAATCAATTCTGAAACCAGAAGAATTAATGGGCTATTGGATATATCAACAATCATATTCAAAAGTTCATAGATCTCAAAGAAGTTTACTTTAGATAAGCTTTACAATTTTGTAAAACAGTCAGACTAGATAAAACAGAAAAATACATCAGTTTATTTTTATAGTTTATCACCACTCCCTTTAAAAAACAACAACATAAATTTTATACTTTATCTGTAAGAGTATAAAATGTTTCACTTATAGGAGCTGATCAACAGACACTTAATTACAATGGCTCAGATAGATCAAGCAGATATGCCTGGTAAGTAATTAAAGATCCTGAATTTTAACTTGTGTTGGTGAAGTGTATTTATGTTTGCTTTCAGCTTCATAACACTACTAACACGCACACATGTACACCAGGGGTAGGTTCTACTTACCTTTACTACCGGTTCGCAGTGGGACCGCACACAGAAACTTCCTGATGACGTCTGGGTCAGTGAGCGGAGCCTCCCACCGGTTTTACTACTGGTTCTTGTGAATTGGTCCGAACCGGGGGAAACCCACCACTGATGTACACATATACACTATATATTGTATAATACTACGTTACATTTGTGTGTGCATGTATGGACTTACATACACACAAACCCCCACACACAACCTCCCCCCCCCCACACACACGCACATCCACACCCACCATACATTTATTAAAGATACATTAAATCTAAGTTAACCTAGACCCATTTTTCTTGTTATTTCCTTGTGCTTGCTTGTTAATATAACCAATTGCAGTATTGTGTATAATCAGGCTGGCTTAGTATATTAGGTTCTCTCTATATTGAAACTTAATGTAGTTACATGCATTTCTTCATCATATTTTCTTTTTTTCCACAGATCCAAATTTGTTTTTACTTGCAGCCTAAATCTTAATACAAATGTTTGGTTTTACTTATGCATTAATAACCCCTCACCTTATTCATAATATTTATTTAATATTAATAGCCATAGGAAGGGTTTCAAATTGGAGATGGTCGGTACTTTTCTATGTGCATCTGGTTCCAAGCCTACATAGCAAGTGCAATATATGTATGTGTGTTTTATAAGTGTTAACACAAATGGCATGTTCTTGTGGAAGAGAATGCCTTTATATTTTCTGTTTATTGCATTTGGTTTAGAGAGTACATCAATTGTAGGATGGTGCTCAAAATATCACGATAACTTTCTGATAATTAAACTTGGTATAATATTTTCAGCATGAAAAGTTATCTTGAATGGAAAATAAATATCTGTTCAGTTTTAAGCATAACTTTTATGTGTAACTTCTTTTGTTGAGTCTTTGGCCATCTCCGCATGTGTAGTAGAGTTTTGGATTGTTCCTTTTCTCAGACAAATCTCAAAAGTGATGTTAAATAGAATAGGAGGCCAGTTTTTTGAAGTAAAATAGTGAAAATGTCAGTGCAAATGTATCAAAAGAAGCTTTCTGGATTGTAGTTTTATGGAAATAAAAATCAACAAATATATGACATGCAGAATTGATCTGTTTTACTATAGCAAATAGATCAGTAATTGTTTAGACCTGTACAGCAGTTGGATTTCTTCAGGTATTAGTTTAAGGTTCTGTGATAAAGGAAACTAATTATTAGATGATGGGAATAGATAAGTGCAGAATCTATATAATTAAGAAATGCCTGCTTGTCATGGAAGTAATAGTACGAGTACCCTACTCTGCTACCTAGTAGTGCAGTGTACTCTAACTAGCAATAAAGCAGAGATGACAATCTTTTTTTATGACATTTAACCCTTTAGGGGCAGAGCTGCAATGATGTAGATACAGTATATGAGCTAGAGTAGGTATTGAGGGGGCCTCATGAGTATGGGATATACCTTTTTTTGAGCGTACACTATAGCTTATCTGTTTTCCACCTTAAAAGCAAAAAACTGATATCATTGACAGAGTTGGCACCAAAAGCCACAGGTTGCGCAATTCTGTGTTAAAAAGTTCCATCTTTGCAAGCAGTGTGTTAACTGCTTGCCTTGAATCCTTGTGAAGTGCGGAAAATGCTTCAAATCATGCAAATACAGGGACTGTATAGTCATGTGGCTACTGCTGCTTTTTTTGAATTTAAAGAACAGGGTAGCACAGCTGCTATTATCCAGAAAGGGATGGGGGATGGGGTAAGGCAACCATGTTCCATAGTAACATATTTGTGAAGTTTATGCTGTTCTGGTTAAATACATTAGTGTTCTGCAAGTCATTAATTTGACTGGTTCAAGGTTGACTCAGTCTTCCATCCTTTCGAGATTGGTAAAATGAGGACCCAAATTGTTGGGGGCAATATGCAGACACTGTAAACTGCTTAGAAAGGCTGTAAAGCACTGTGAAAGGTATATCAGTCTAAATGGTATTGCTATTGCTATTAAGCAAGGTTAAATTAAGCTTATTTTAAGCTTTCACAAATATTCTCTCCTAAAATTTTATTTTGTACCACACTGATGATTTTTGGCTTAAAACTTTCCCCTTATGATTAACAGTGATCACACATATCTTTTTCTGCCTATATTTAATCATGATCACAGTATTTGCAGTAGGACACTTGTTCTTTAATATTTGACTTCTATCCTTCCTAAGGCAAATGTCTTTTATTATAAACCAAGTGTGTATGATTTGCATCAAACTGTCATTTTAAACTTCTAACTTTGCTACAATCCTCTAAAAAAGTGTGTGCATCTAATTGATCTTCTCTGTGCCTGTAATAACTGTTTTCTTAATAATTTTAAGTAATGTCTAATGTATTTCTGTAAACTGGTTTAGCTGTCCCAACAGAAGTTGACAGCTACCACAGCCTTTTCCCTTTAGAACCACTGCCACCACCCAATCGGATACAGAAAACAAGCAACTTTGGGTACATAACATCATGCTACAAAGCTGTAAATAGCAAAGATGATCTGCCATATTGCCTTCGGAGGATACATGGTGAGGGAAATCCTAAGTTGTCATCTTTTAAAATTTCAATGGTACAGATAATTAAACCTAAAACATTGTGCACTTCTATGTATAAATCACAAATTGGATATCAAATTTGAATCATTCCTTTAAAAATTCCTTTGAAATAAGGAATAGGAATTTGGCCCTAATGATGATCCATAGAATAGGATATGAAGAAATAAATATGTTTTGTTTTGGTGTGTCTGTTGGTGGCAGCTCAGATTTTGGAACAGATGTGAGCGTTCCATTGGAAGTTAATGAGTGCTTGGTATGTGAAAGGGTTCTATTTCTTCTTTCCTCAGGTTTTCGTCTTGTTAATACAAAATGCATGGTATTAGTTGACATGTGGAAAAAAATCCAGCATTCAAATATCATAACATTGCGAGAAGTATTCACCACTAAAGCATTTGGAGAGCATTGTAAGTTTCTCACTTCAAGATGTTGGCCAATTATATCAAAGAGCATGTATCAGATGCTTACCTAACTCTCACCTTGGTGTCTTTGAAAAGCTCTTGTGTTTGCATATGATTTCCATGCTGGAGGAGAGACTATGATGAGCAGGCATTTCAATGATCCCAGTGCTGATGGCTACTTCACAAAACGGAAGTGGGGTAAGGCAAATACATATATATTGCAGTACAAAAATATTGTAAAATTGTTATTAGAATTTCATTAAAGCATTTCTTTGTGTACACACACAGACACACACACACACACACACATATGTACTTACATATTTTTTAAAAATCAGGAATACAGAACAGTTTGGTATTGATCCATTTGTTGTTTTGAGGCATATTCTCAGTTCTCTTACAAAATGGCTTCAGTAAAAGAGAGTTTGTTCCATCACAAAATGTCTCCTGTGGTAGATGCAGCAAGTCATAACTTGTGGTAAGATGGGCGGCCAATAAATTTTATATGTAAATACATTTTATAAGCAAACCAACATTGGAGTAACTAGGGAAAAAAAGAAGGTCTAAATGCTTTCTAAAGACTCCAGTATGCTCTTTAGCTTCTCAGTTTATTGTCTGAACAGAGGATTCTTCTAAACAAGAATTGCACCACAGTCATTTCCCATGTTTACTTACTAATGTACATGGAAGGCCCACAATACTTATTGGAAATAAATATTATGCAAGAAACTAGTGCTTCACTTTACAACTTGCCATAGCCTCATTTTATTTTTTAATTCCAAAGTATAAAAATCAGGCTTTATAAGAGATCTTATAAATAACAAAGAATATGTTCCTAATACCATATGGGAGATTTCAGACAATTAGATCCTTGAGATTTTCCAAAGATACTATTATTTTAGTTTTACCTGTATACTGATGCTACTGTTCCTTAATTTAGTCCAAACTGGCTGTCCAGAAATACTTACTTCGTAATGGAGTGAACATTAGTTTTAGTAAGGACTAAGAACAAATTATTATAATGTTGTTTGTAAAATCTTTTAAATTCCTCTTATTTCTTTAGCATGCATAATCTTGGTTCTTCTGTTATTTTTATTGATCTAAATTCTACATTGCAATAAAATCAAATTTTACATAGTTATAATGCTTCTAAAGTAATTTTCTCAAACACAAATTTACGTATCATTTGGCCAGAAATAAACTAGTATATTTCATGCTATATGATACACAGTTTATTCTAGTGTATATGAGATAGAACATTTGGGGGCAGAAAAATGTTTAGAATAGGTGTGTTGGTAGCAATTTGATAGAACTTACAATAGTAGAATACAACTTTTTAAAAGATACAGGAATACCTGGGGAACTGAGGGAAAAAGTTATTACCTGAAGATATGGGAAGAAAAATCATTTGTTCAAGTGCTTCAATTTATACATTGCAGTTTTAGGGTGTATTTATTTATAATTTTAAGAGGAGTCTCTTGATATAATGCATTCTGTGCTCAGTGAACTAATAGTTTAAGAAACTTTTTTGTTAATTTGGCTTTGGCAGTTGAAAGAACAGAACTGTGGTTACATAGCTGTTTTCACATATTAAATTCTGCTGTCATACTGTGGTCAGTCTTTTTTTATTTTGCCATGTCACTTTCTAACACATTTCAGAATTTTATGGTTGAGGATGTGGTATAAAGGTTTTTTTTTTTAGTCAACACATGTCACATTGAATTTATTTCTGAACTGAACACCTGTGAGCTATTGGATTACTTTTTAGCTGATAGGTAAGCAAGTTCCAATTTATCCCATTCTGCCTGAAGACTGTGCTTGGGTTGAACCTAATTCAAACTTTTAGTGGTCTTTTTAAAGAAAAGACAATTTGGCATATTTCCATTAAAAGGCTTGACTTAATTAAGTGCATTGAAGCATTAAAAAGTGTTTTTAAACTGATTACAGCTCCTGGTGTCATATTTGAACCATCATGCAGTTTTCTTGATATAGTATAAATATGATTTACCAATACCTTTTTTTCACTTGACTTTTTCCTCTAGCCTACTGCTCTGAAGGTATTACATCTTACCTCCAAATAAATAATTTGTTTTCTTACCTGAAATTACTTATTATTGAAGTTAGGATGGAGAAATGTTTTAAATTAAAATCATTTATCAAAATATAAAAGCCTTATTCCACCCCCAAAATTTTTTTTTACCTTGCTTGTGTTTTATTATATTAACAAAATACAATAACACCATAAAATATAAAGCACAACATGCATACATTTTGATGCAAAATCATGAAAATAAAACCAAACACAACTAATAACACTGTATCTCCTTAGCAACAGCAGTCACATACTATGAATTTCCCTTGAACATGTCAGTCCTCATTGGTTAGTGCAGGAATTTGCATGCATTTCAAAATAGCAAGGCCGTGTCTCTGGGTAGAAGCAAATAAATCATTAATTATGTTTCCATAAAAGCAGAACATTTTATGAACTAGTTTATATCATGTACTTTTGATTTCACAATACAAATTATGTTTGGTATTGCCTGAGTGCATTGCAGATTAAGGAAAGCAAGCATTCCCTCATTGGTACAAAAAAACTTTTTTAAAAATTGCTAGTATTTTATTTTTTGACATAAAACTCAAGTTTTTAAGGGAGGAAATGCTGTTTCTGAACCTATCTTGGATGTGTACATGAACATTCTAATATACTTTTGAGTTTGTTAAAAAAAATGCTGAAAGAAAAAAGTTGTAGGAAAAGATTCTATTAGTTTGCAGCACAAGCAATATTTACACCAAATATAAATGGAGGATGGAATGGCAGCAAGAATCAATTATAAAACTTATCTTTTAATAGAATAATGCTAGAAATTATTTTAAGAACAGGTGGGACAACTAAGTCTCTGAATTGCAACTTACAGTACATCATTTTGAGTTTTTGATATTTTTGATATCATTTTGAGGTCTGATATTTCATGATGCAAAAAATCTTGCTATCAGTTTTTTTTCCCTTCAAAAATCATATTATTATGTATTTCAAACATTTTGAAAAAAGTGAAAAACTTGAATTAGCATGATCATGAGCTGTGGTGGCGCAGTGGTTAAAATGCAGTACTATAGGAGACTTCTACTGACTGCCGGCTCACTGCAATTTGGCAGTTCAAATCTCAGCAGGCTCAAGGTTGACTCAGCCTTCCATCCTTCTAAGGTGGGTAAAATGTGGACCCAAATTGTTGGTGGCAATATACTGGATCTGTAAACCGCTTAGAGAAGGATGTAAAGCGGTATATAAGTCTAAGTGCTATTGCTATTGCTATCATATCAACCCTTTCAGGATAAGTAACATTATGCAAACTGTAGAAAAGAAATAAAAAATAAAATAAAATAAAAGCATTAGATAAAAGAAAATATGGCTAAATTGAGTTTAGTGCCATTCAGTGTACCTGTTTATACTGTTTGATTATTACAAAATATTTTTCCTTCCAGCATGTTCATGCACCATGTCATACATTGCCAAAAATATTCTCTTTTTGGAATATCATGAATCCCATCCAGATATGACTTTTTCATTCTTCCCATTCTTTTAAAATATTTCATTCTTTGTTTTGTCGGTCAGCCATAATTCATTATATGATCAATCAATCAACTTTGGTGAATGACTTTTGTACTTATTACCTATTCAGCACTCCTTGATTCTTGGTCCTATTTGCTACTTATTTTACCACGCATGGTTTTTAAATGTTCCATTCCTATTGTATTCATCATTTTAGTTTCTCCCTAATTCTTATTTCCATAAGACAAAGAGGGCAAAATAAAATTAATAATAGTTCAAATAAATTAACTTAAACCACAGGACAAATATTCTAAGATGAAAAATATGCAACATTCCAAATGCATTCAAGTCATATATTTAAGTCATATATTTAAGATTTGGAAGTTGTGGGATGTATTTTTTTTATGCATGCCTTGTAATTAGTGTTGATTAATTTGGAGTCTATTTTTTTTATGAAAAAGTAGAACAAAAGCGTAGCTTGTCCCGATAATGTCATCTGCCGTACAGTTTTATTTGTATCCATGGCATGTTTTGTTTTATAAGTATACATGTCTTTGCTGCTTTCTTCAATTTAAGAATTACACTTAAGTAAATGATAAAAGATCCTTATAATTCATGAGCCTCTTTCATAAAGTAAACAACAGTAGCATTTGGTAAATCTATAAACTGGATACAATATAATAATTCTCCCAAGTAGTAACGTTTTCAGCAGTTGATGTTTTCCTGCATACTCTGTCTAAACAAGTAAGCCTGTTTAGCAACATTGCTAAACACTGTTGCTAAAACAAGCCACATAGCTTTTCTCAGCCTGGCAGCTTCCAGATATGTTTTCCAGAACTCTTTGTCCCAGCATCTCTAGAAGCTAGTGGTTTGTGAAAAGCTGCAGCAACACATCCAAAAAGCCTGATTCACATATCACGTAACAGAATATAATAGTTCATTCAGTACAACTTTTAAGGAACATCAGCGTATTTGTACTCAAGGGTCACACCAAATTTTATGTGGCATGTCAGGACTACAGGATAAAGGTAGGGAGTGACAGTGTCCAAACTGGACCTGATTTTAGGTTGGGGGACCCTTTCGTTTCTTTTGCTTTAATGGGGGAATGAGTCCCTTACACTTAAGTGCTTTTTCAAGAGGTAACTGGACTTTCTGGTTTTTCTTTGAAGATGTTTCGCTTCTCATCCAAGAAGCTTCTTCAACTCTGAAGAAGCTGAAGAAGAAATATCTTCAAAGTTGCCTCTTGAAAAAGCATCTTTGGGACAACCATGAAAACCCTGAAAAAGCCTTCCTAAGCCCTTCTAAAAGGCAAAATTTGGGCCTGGCCCAAAAGTTTTATCTTTATTTGATTTGTATACTGCCCTACTCCCGAAGGAGTCAGGGCGGTGAACAGCCAAACAGTAAAATACATGAATACAAAATTTAACACAGGATAAAATCAAATTAGACAATTTGGCCCAGACAAATTAAAACACCCCAGTCATTTAAAAACAGATTAAAATTTGCATGTTTAAAAAGAAAAGAGGGAAAAAGATTTGGCCAGGCCTGCCTGGTGGAATAAAAAGGTCTTCAAAGCGCGGCGGAAGGTGCGCAGATCCGGGATCCTCCGTATCTCTGGGGGGGAGCTCATTCCAGATAGTAGGTGCTCCCACAGAGAAGGCTCCCCCCCTAGGGGCCGCCAGTCGACATTGTTTGGCTGACGGCACCCGGAGGAGCCCCTCTCTATGAGAGTGTACCGGCCAGTGGGAGGCTATTGGTGGTGGTAGGCAGTCCTGTAGGTAACCAGGTCCTAAGCCATGGAGCGCTCTAAAGGTGGTAACCAAAACCTTGAAGTGCACCTGGAAGACTACTGGGAGCCAGTGCAGCTCGCGCAGGAGAGGTGTTACATGGGAACGCCATGTCACTCCCATTACCACCCACGCGGCCGCACTCTGTGCCAGTTGGAGCCTCCGGGTGCACCTCAAGGGGAGCCCCATGTAGAGAGCGTTACAATAGTCCAGGTGGGAAGTGACGAGGGCATGAGTGACCTTGTGTAAGGAGTCCCGATCCAGAAAGGGACGCAATTGGCGAATCAGGCGAACCTGATGAAAAATCCTCCCAATCACGGCCGTCAAATGCTCTTCTAAAGACAGCTGTGAATCCAGGAGGACGCCCAAGTTGTGAGCCCTCTCCGTGGGGGCCAATGATTCGTCCCCAATAGTCAGTGATGGCGTCAACTGACTATATCGGGACGTCGGAAACCACAGCCACTCGGTCTTGGATGGGTTGAGCCTGAGCCTGAGCCTATTCCTCCCCATCCGGATCCACACGGCCTCCAGGCACTGGGACATCACTTCAGGGGCATCGTTGGGGTAATCCAGGGTGGGGATGTACAGCTGGGTGTCATCAGTGTACTGATGGTACTTCACCCCGAAATCACGGATGATCTCGCCCAGCGGCTTCACATAAATGTTGAACAGGAGGGGCGAGAGGACTGACCCTTGCGGCACCCCACATATGAGGGGCCTCAGGGTCGACCTCTGCCCCCCTGTCAACACAGACTGTGACCGGTCAGAGAGAAAGGAGGAGAACCACTGCAACACAGTGCCTCCCACCCCTAACTCTTCCAACCGGTGCAGCATGATACCATGGTCGATGGTATTAAAAGCCGCTTAGAGGTCTAACAGGACCAGGACAGAGGAGCACCTCCTGTCCCGAGCCCTCCAGAGATCATCTACCAACGCGACCAATGCCGTTTCCGTGCTGTACCCGGGCCTGAAGCCCGACTTAGTTTTTAGTTTTACTATGAGTTAAAAATTGCTACGTGTAGTATAAATCTGCAAATATAGAGTTCATTTATATTCCCAATTCTGCCATAGGTCAGCATGATGGACCTCTGCCCCGACAACATGCAGGGTTGCTGCCCGAGTCCCTGATTTGGGCCTATATTGTGCAGCTTAGCTCAGCATTGCGGACTATTCATACAGCAGGATTGGCCTGTCGAGTAATGGATCCCACAAAGATTCTGGTGACAGGCAAAACAAGGTAAGACATTTTCCTAATATAGTACCAGATCTCTATCACCTGCTTTGCTACCTAAAAGCTTGCCTTTTGCATCCATTCTGCTAAGAATCATACAGTCCTTCATATTCATCCTAGTTAATGGTTCAGCCTAGAAGATGACATAGGGCTAAGATAATTTATATCTAATTATAACAGAATTTGGTACAGGTAGTGGTTGACTTATGACAGTTCATTTAGTGACTGTTCAAAGTTACAGTGGCACTGAAAAAAGTGACATATGACCGTTTTTCACAGCTGTGACCATTGCAGCATCCCCATAGTCATGTGATCAAAATCCAGATGCTTGGCAACTGACTCATATTTATGGCGGCTGCTGTGTCCAGGGTCATGTGATCACCTTTCGCGACCATTTGACCAGCCAAGTCAATGCAGAATCTCGACTCCGTTAACAACTGTGTTATTAACAACTGCAGTTATTCACTTAACAACCGTGGCCAGAAAGGTTGTAAAATCAAAACTCACTTAACAAATGTGTCACTTAGCAACAGAAATTTTGGGCTCAGTTGTTGTAAATCGAGGACCTGTATATCTAATTCTAGTAGCTAGAGGAATTGTGGGATTTCAAGATTACGGATATAGGTTCCTCAGTTCTGAGTACCATCTATTACCAAGTAGTTTCCTACAATTGCAGTCTTAATCTAATAATATTAAGTATCAAGTGATAGCACATTTGAAGGATTTTGGTTTTAAAAAATTCAGTAATTTTTGAAGCTGTGTCAGTAGTAATACTTATCCTGACATCTTCATAAACATGCAAAGCATAAGGGGTAGAAGAGTAGACATAAACTTACAATGTATATATCTACTATTGATTGTCTACTCTAGGGCAATATACAACATTCTGTGACACAATTTCTTCTTGAATAGCAAGAGAAAGTGCACAAAACACTTTTCTATTGTGTGTTCCTTGCCTGCCTGTTCGTGCATATGTTTTGTCCAGCTCACATGAATCACAAACCATACAGAATGGTTATATTATCCTATTAATATGATATTAATTTACTAACGGTAGTTGCTTTCATTTCTTTCTATGGAATTGTTGAAGAAATTGTAGAGGAAGTGAAAAGAGGAGTTTATAAACTTATTTTCCTATAATGCTTTTATCCTGAAGGTTGAGAGTGAATTGCGTTGGAGTCTTTGATGTATTAACATTTGATAACAGCCAAAATAATCCTTTGGCTCTAATGGCCCAATATCAGGTAAGATCAAGTATTATATACCTAATTTTATATTATTTGCTCACTGGATATTTGTTGGTGATTATCTTGGAGTATCTATCATGTTTTTTTAATGTATGAAGTTTATTTCCTGTATGTAGCTGCTTTGATGCTTACTGATAGTAAACCTTTGGCAATGTTAATTCATGAACTATCTTAATTTACATGTTGGTAATTTAAGATTTTTAATTGGTTGTCATTGTAATTTTTGGCACTATTCTCACTATAATCAGACATTCAAAAACAAAAAAGTAGACAGGTCCTACCTATAAGGAATGTACACTGCTCAAAAAAATAAAGGGAACACAAGCAAAAGACATCCGAGATCTGAATGAATGAAATAGCCTTATTAAATATTTTGTTCGTTACATACAGTAGTTTTGTGTTCCCTTTAGTTGTTTGAGCAGTGTATAAAC
Organism: Arizona elegans; assembly: GCA_022577455.1. Taxonomy (NCBI): domain Eukaryota; kingdom Metazoa; phylum Chordata; class Lepidosauria; order Squamata; family Colubridae; genus Arizona; species Arizona elegans. The sequence continues at coordinate 93,211,127 of JAKOOJ010000006.1, read as the reverse complement.
TACTGTATGTAAAGAACAAAGTATTTAATAAGGCTATTTCATTCATTCATATCTCGGATGTCTTCTGCTTGTGTTCCCTTTATTTTTTTGAGCAGTATATAATTCTAAAGCAGATTCTGCAAACCAGATTGGGACAAGCATGACAAGGAATAAATTCCAATAGATGGTGTTAAAATTGATAAGGGCATATAATTTTTTAAAAAGAGTTTATATACATATACTGTGAAGCAAAGAATAAGTTACTTGGCAATGGCAAAGGTGAAAAATCATGTTGAACCTGTTTTTGTGAAAACAAAAGCCTATAGACAAGAGTAGGCAAGAAATTATTTCCTATGCTTTCTTCCCATTCCCAGTCTACCCAGAAGCCTCTCATAGGGTGTGGATCTGTTGATATGGAGGGATAACCCAGAAAATCAAGCTGTAACCCTCTCTATTAGTCCAGTGGAAAGTACCGCTGTCACAGGTACTTGAGAGGCCTTTCATGATTGAGAGGGGGCAAGGATGGAACAGGAAAGTCATCTTCATCATACCTGTTTTGGTTTTCATCATCACACTGACCATATCTAGATTGCATGGGAAAATGCTTCATTTTTTTCTTTTCGTAGTAGGATGTCACCATACCTAAAACTAGGAATTGGAAATTACTAGTATGTATAGATATATACATACATACGTATTAGATTTGTAGCAAATCTGCATGTTTTAAGCCTTCTATTTTTTTTATTGGCTTTCAAAAATCAGTAAATATATGTGTACTTATTCCTGTGTAGTAGTATTTAACTCTTTTCAATCTTAAACAAAAAATACTTTCCAATCTGAATGATGTCCAAATTTAAATGACGGGAATTTGTCCCAAATCTTCACCTCTGTGAAAAATGTTCATGTATTTCCTTGAATTTTTCTTGATAAATTCTGCACTCCCCTGTTTTTAGTTAAAGGAGCAATATATAATGTAAGTTTTAAAAAAAGTTTGTTACATTGAAATATGTGAACTACCTTGCACTTAACCCAGAAACTATTTATACCTTTACACTTAAACAGAATAAATATGATACTAATTTTTTCTCAAATATGAGAGAAGTTAGACTTTCTTTTCCTGCTCTTTGGTTTTTATAGTACACATAACATAGGTAAAAATTAAACTCAGTCTCTTAGAGTCCATTTTCACTATCCATACTGTTCTCTCTAACAGTGTACTGTAGTAGTCTCTCAATTTGGAAGTCAGATATGTCTTCAGATATTAACGGAAAAAAGGAATATATCTTCTAACTATCTTAAGAAAGAGATATTGATTGAAATGTTAAGATTCAGAGTGGGTGATAAGCCTCAATCCAAAATGTGAAAGCATTGCTGGGAGGGCAGTGAAATACATAAATGGCCATGTGAACCATCTCCAAAAAATTGTACATGTCAGGCCGCAAGGGTAAATTGAGACCCAAATCTCTTGCCAGTCTTCACAAAATATTTATTAAATCACTGCCAAAAATTGGCTGAAGTTCTTTGATTGCAGGCAGCTTTTCTTTAACCTGCCTTTAAGATTTGTTGCAATATAATCCAGTAACAGCCCATTTCTGAAAGTCTTTTCATCACCTGGAATATTTCTGCTGCACACTACATAATGCTTTTTCCTAATTAAGCTATGTCAGATGGTAAAATAGGAACAAATCTGAGAATGATTTTTTTAAAAATTACGAATGGATTTAAGTTGAAACTTATTTTTTATGAAGAAGTCAAGGAGGCTTTACATATTACAGGAGGTATTTGGTTAACAATCACCCGTTCAGAGGCCATTCAAACTTTTCAATGGTGCTGAATTAATGGTACTTACATCCGGTTCTTGAAGTATTAGCTGTCACAGGGCCCCATGTTTTTTAACCTTCCCTGCCAAGGGAAGCTGGCAGGAAGTTGGAAGTCACAGTCATGTGAGATCCTCTTAATGCCTACTACACAGGCTTTGCTTAATGACAATAACCAGAAACTGCCAGAACTGTTGTTGCTAAGTAGTATGGCCATGTGAAATGCTTCATGACCACATCATTAGTGACAGAAATTCTGGTCCCAATTAGTGTTGTTAAATGAGGACTACCTGTATTTGGAGTTCACTTGGCCATACAAAGTTATTGCCTTGATACTGGAATTTGGACTATATGATGCTCAATATCTTAACTTCTATTTAATTGTTTCCTGCAGGCAAAAATACTATATGTACAATTTAAGAAATACATTTTTTCTAATCTCTGAATTTTCGTTTGTGCCTATTGAACTTAGTGTTTAAATTTCTAACTGTCCACTTAACAGCTAGTCTTCAGAACCAGATCAAGTTGCAAATAGCTATGTAAATGTCAGCTAAACAAGACTATTAGAAATTTGAAGGCAATTTATGCTAAGTTTCCTGAATTCATCATCATATATGATAAATTCTTGTGGAATTATCTTATTATCTTATTTTCAGATCATTTTTTTAATGAGAGAAGACAAAGCTAAAAATGAAGGTTAATTCTCAAGTTATTGAGTAGCTAATATATACTTATTCCTACTATCAGTAATATTCAGTAATACTTTTCTTTTGAAATTGATGTTGCTTATTTAATCAGAATTAAAGATTACATAGCACATAGATCCTTGAAAGTGTTTTGCTTGTCCAGAGCAACCCCATTACACTATATTATCTTACATATTTAATTCGGAAAGGATAGGAGCAACAGATGAATTAGAAAGGCCATAAGAAAAGCATGCATTATTTCTTGCAGTCTATTTTTCATAGTCTGTTTCAGCCACATGAATAAAGACTGCTGTACAGTATGGACATAAATAGAATCATAGAATCAGAGGAAAAAACAAGTATTGAAAGGAAGAAACATAATTGAGGGGAAAAATAAAAGAATGCAACAAAAAAGAAAAATATGTGGAGGTAAGAAACAAGCAGTGTGAAGGAAAACTGGAACATATTTTGCATCATTATAGACATAAACATCAAAATGGCTGACAGCATTAATTGAATGGGAGCATGTTGTATTTCTACCCTTCTGCATTTGAGACTACTTAAAATTGCACAAAGACTATTTTTTAATGAAGCATCAGGGAATATGTGGTCACGATAAGGAATTGTTCAGTGATTATTATTACATCATTTTTCATTTAATGAAAATGAGTAAGATCACACAAACTGCAGAGGATATAAGTAGAAGCACTGAATTTCATATAGGATCCTTAGAAAACTGGAGCAGATAATTATTTGAACATTCAAGTGCATTTGGAAAATTTGGGACTCTGGTGATTATTCTTCCATCTTTCATAGCAAGTATTTTAGATGGTTCAACACAGTTGCAGTGTGATTGCAGTTACATATTATACTAAGCCACAGTTCATTTTTTTTTTGTTTATCAATCAAATCTATATGCAACACTGAGTGATTGGTTAGGTAGTTTGTCAATCATAGTTCCTGTGGCCTGATATAGACTAATCCATAAATGGTGGTTTATAAGCTAAAATGGCTGAATTTACACATCAGATTAAATCAGAACAAAACCAAACCCTTTTTATCATGATGTGCAAACCCAGCCACTATATTAAGAAGAAATAATTATGTTACTTTTGAGATTTTGTTTAAAAGAGTAATATTATTAGGAATACAACATGATTAATTGACACTCATGTTAATATTTGTTAATTACTGTTAGTGTACAAACAACCTAAAAGTAATAAACAATCAATGGGTTATCATAATCCTAAATATTCATTCAACATTTTGTGTATCTGTGATGTTTTTGAAGGATGTAGAAAGCCTTGGAAAAAGGTGGTTTGCAGTTAATGAAAGTGCTTTGAATTACAAGTTTCTAACTGATGAACGATACTTGCCAAAGGTTAATGAAGAATATCTGGTAAGAAGCAAAATCTTTCCACAGAGATGGAAATTGGCTTAAGGAAAGTGAAAGAGCAGAATCCATTATTTAATAAATACCAATAGTATTTATTAAAATCACCCAGAAGATAAAATCAGTGGTATATTGTGCAGTTTTGTTCATTACAAATTATCATTTGTATAGCACACTTATCTTAAAAGTGTTAAAACATGAAGTGCATTTCAGATCCCAGTGAATGTGTGTGTGTTTTTGTTTATGTTTATGTTGTAGCAAGCAGATTTGATCTCTCTTGGGAAGGTTGTGCTGGCTTTGGCTTGCAATTCTTTGGCAGGAATTCAGAGAGAGAATTTGCAGAAAGCAATGGAACTGGTGACAATCAACTATTCCTCTGATTTGAAGAATCTTATTTTGTAAGAAAACTTGATTATAGAATAATAGTACCTTATTTGTGGAAAATATGTGTATATAATTGCTATATTATAGATATTTTGATACCAAAAAAGCATAACTATGAAAAGAATTCTTCATGATGATAGAGACCCAGAAGAGTCTCTACTTTGAGGAGTTGTAGAACAAAACTCACTTACCCACCAACAAGAAAAATAAAGACCAATTTTAATTAACATAAATTAGCAGTATTTTTAAAACGCGCACACGAATACGTTGTATCTTTAATTCCAAATTTTGGCAGTCTATAGTAATTTACATTTGCTCCTGCACCTGTTTAATGCAAGATTTAAGTTAAAATTCCAGTTTTATCATGAAATTCACTAGGTGGCTTTTGGCTTTTGGAAAACCAGTTATTTATTCACTGAATTTCAGTGAAAGGAGTTCACTTGAAATCTTTTATTTGCTCACATCACATATACTAGTTGTATCTGTCTTTGTATTTATAATTTATAGAGTAACGAATACTTTCATTGTCAAGAATTTTGCTTAGAAATCCAGTTTTAATAATTTTTAGGAATTTCTTTTGATAGATATTTGCTGACTGACCAAAACAGGCTTCGAAGTGTAAATGATATAATGCCTATGATTGGAGCAAGATTCTATACTCAGTTGGATGCTGCCCAAATGAGGAATGATGTTATAGAAGAAGATCTTGCAAAGGTAAAATACCTTACTGTATCCTACACTTTACACTGCAGTCTACGGTCATTTTTCACCCCTACATTGGCTGTGTGCAAATGGATTTAGCTTGTTTCAAGGCATTTTCAGAATATCATAGATATGTAGATTAAGTCAGTGGACTTTCTGATAACAGCATCCTGTTTGTATGGTGGCCACATAGATGGATAGGAAACTATGAACAGGATATCAGTATGCTGTTATTTTATGTTTCGAAATAATATATTCAGAAGTTTGTAGTCTCAGCTAATACGAATAATATAGAGCCATCATTACAAATAAATAGTTGAGGTTCTTTAAAAAGCAAATTTAGCAAAGTAGCTATGAATTGCTTTATCCTTGATGAATTTGTGTCATGCAAAAACCATCCATGATATGGCCATAACTGCCCTTTGGGATGACAGTTCACTATTTAGTATACTGTGTGAAAAAGTACTCTCCTTTATATGGCTAATTTTGTCAGATGTTCTTTTCCTTGCTAATCACTTCATGTATACTGCTAACTGGTTCAGTTGTTTCTCTCTTTTTTCTGGTCTAAAGAGTCACTGATGGTTGTAACTATTTCTTAGGTTAGAGTTATAATTTTAGTACTCATATTCTGCATATTACTCAAGTCAGGTTAAATAAATTGTTTTAGAGCTCTTAGGATGCTTGTATACTTTTTATTTTATTTTTTTTCTAATGAGCCCTAGTCCTATTCCTCATTAGGAATATCGCCTCAAAGGGATCACATCTTCCTTCATTGTAATTGTGGCCATGGCACTTCAAGTTATGTGACGGTGAGGGAACTATAATCTTTACAATAGGATGTAGGTGTCATATGCCTATGACACCTTGATAATGACACCTTAATATATGCCTATATATTACCTTGACTTACTTATTAAGTGAATATTTTTTGTAGGATTCAGGAAATTACTGCATCAAGTTCCTCACCATATCCTATCTCCTATAGGTATGTGTGATTTCAGTTATAATCGATGCTGCCATTTTATCATTGTAACTAGTATTAGCATTGGAGGGCTTACAGATTACAAACTAAATGATTTAACAGCACAGGGAAGGAAGGACTTAGCTCTCTTGGTAAATTTGAATAGATACCTAACATTTTTTCCTGACATTTTGTCACTGGGCTGAAATATTTATATATTGGGTTTTTTTTTTAATTTGTAGTATTCTTGTTATTTGTTGTTGCTGCTGTTATTATTGCTCAGGCCAAGTTGTCTCTTATATCTTCTTTTACAGGAAGTTCAGAATGGAAGATTATTTCGTCTTCTTGCAAAATTGGGAACAATCAATGAAAGACCAGAGTAAGGAATTCAAAATTTTTAATCATTACATTATTTTAAAAATGGCACCACTGGAGAGCTCAAATAATTATATAGGGCAGGGCTGTCAAACTCGCAACCTGTGGGCCAGATGCGTCACGTGCTGGCCAGCTCAGCAAAGGGGAAAGTCATGATATGTCACTTGACGACACGAGTTTGACACCCCCTGATGTAGGGTGAAGTTTTAAAGTATATCAGGCTCTGAAAACATTAACTAGGTTATTTTCATCAATATCCCCATCAAAATTTTATGATATGTGATTTTTATATACATATGTACTCATACACACACCTACACAGGTATTACTCATGGTCTGGAGGGACAAACATTCCTTGAGTTGAGGTTTTGTCTGAAAGCTAAAAATAATTAGTGCAAGGCAATACTTCATAGAATTTAACAATTTCCTGCATTTTCATGAGACTTGTAATTGTTTTAAACTCCAAACTGTTAGTTTCTTTTTGGGAAGGTATTTCAGTTTTTTCTTCCAACAGCAACAAACAGCCTCCAAGTGCATACAGTGGTACAGTGCCAATTCTGGATATTGGGAACAAAAATTGATATTTATAGAGAGTGCATTCTCCTGGACACTGTAAGTCTGACCACAGTAATGAATGATACCAAAACGTGAAATTGTGTAATGGAATATTTCATGTTGAATGCTGGAAATTACAGAATTATTATATAAGAGCCTGTATGATATATCTTTCAAAATATCCAGATTATTTCATTGAGAGAGAAAAATATAGAGCATGACTAATTTAAAATTAATTTAAAATCAACCCATTTTTTAGGAATCTGATCAAATTGAGGAAGTTAGTAAATCCCGTGATATTACATTTATAAATGATACCTTAGAAGTAATGAGCTTTGGCTCTCTCGAATTCTGAAGACTTCTTTTTCTTAAAACTAAATATAACATATATAAACAAATATATGTAGGCTGAACTATGTGTTTTTTTAATGAGAAACCTAAACACCCTTTTTTTACGATAGGTTCCAGAAGGATCCGACATGGTCAGAAACTGGAGACAGGTATCTCCTGAAGCTTTTTAGGGATCATCTTTTCCATCAGGTGACAGAAGCGGGTACTCCTTGGATTGATCTCAGTCACATTATCTCTTGTCTTAACAAGGTGAGCTAGAAGTTCAATATTTTTTCATTCATTGCAAATCCATTTGCAGAATTGTCTTTTTCGCTCGTTTTTTTGCCTCCCTTTGGCATGCAAGCAAATTTCTCTCAAAATGCATGTTTGTCATTGCCTTTGGCAGTCACCCGACTCAATGGTGGCACTCTAAGTTGTCGTATGAACGCTTCATCAGTTGGGTGCTGCATGTGACAGACCTGCTTCAGAAAAACCACTAAAGAATAGTTTAGCAGTAAGGAAGTTCAGACAGATAAATATCAATATCACACACTCTCCTTTATTCGTGTAACATGGTTGTGAGCAACAGTTTTAATTTTAAAAAGAACTATTTAGGGGGATGGGTGGCTCAATGGCAAAGACGCTGAGCTTGTCGATCAAAAGGTCAGCAGTTCAGCGGTTCGAATCCCTAGTGCCGCATAATGGGATGTGCTCCCGTTACTTGTCCCAGCTTCTGCCAACCTAGCAGTTCGAAAGCACGTAAAAAATGCAAGTAGAAAAATAGGAACCACTTTGGTGGGAAGATAACAGTGTTCTGTGCACCTTTGGCATTTAGTCATGCTGGCCACATGACCACGGAGATGTCTTCGGACAATGCTGGCTCTTCAGCTTTGAAACGGAGATAAGCACCACCCCCTAGAGTTGGGAATGACTAGCACATATGTGCAAGGGGAACCTTTACCTTTATCTTTATGGTTTATTTCATTTTACATACTTAGAATTAATTTAAACTGTTAATTAAAACAAGCACAGATGAAACTGTGATTTCAGACAACAGTGTATTTTTTAAATAATGTAGTACAACACCAACAGGGAGAACAAAAGATAAATGATAGTTATACTGTGAGAAATAAAGACCACCTGTATATTATGCTGATTAAAATAACTTAAGTATGACAAAAGGAGGAAAAAGACTAATGGGGAAAAGAAGAAAAGAGACACATATCAGTATAAAACTAATTCCATTTAAACCTATCACTAAATCTAGACATACTGTACAGGGGTGGGTTCCGCTTACCTTTACTACCAGTTCGCAACGGGATCGCTCATATGCGCTTCGCTTGTGCACGCACCTTCTGTGCATGCACAGATCGCTGATGACATCCGGGGCGGTGGGAGGGGCCTCCCGCCGGTTTTACTACCGGTTATTACAAACCAATCTGAACTGGGGGCAACCCACCACTGATACTGTACATATGGAAATATATTGCTCCATCTTCTGATTTATAAAGCACAAAGTATTTTAAATAATCAATAACAGACTATATCCTAAACCCAATCCTTTAAAATCAGATGAATAAACATTTGTTTCCATTTATCTTTGCTGGATTGCTAAAACTTTCATCATTTTGGAAACATAATTGAATATCATATTCAATATCATATTATATCTTATAAATTGAATATTTATAATATTATGTAATGACAAAATAATAATTTGAAATAAAATTGAAGCTATAGCTGAACAAGGTGTGAATGTGTGGGTTAAAGAGTCTTCACATTTCATACAATACCAATAAGCAAAAATTCAACATCCAATCATTTTAGAACATTTTGATGGGTCTAGTAAACATTGAATAAAAATTTATGATGGATTATTTTAATTTTTAAATTAAAATTTTAATTTTATTTTTAATTCTTATATGTTATGCTTTTTAACATCTGAATCACTGTTTCTTCAAAATTGAATATTTCAGTTCTTCATTCAACAATTTAGAAATACACAGTGGATATAAGAAGTCCAGATACCCCTGTTAAAATGCTAGGTTTTTGAGATATAAAAAAAAGATAAATCACTTCAGATTTTTTTCCACTTTTAATATAACATGTAAGCAGTATAATTCAATTGAAAAAAAAAAACCAAAGTGAAATGTTTTGGGGAAAAATAATAAAAAACGTGCAATAACATGGTTGCATATGTGCACACTCCATTAAATTAATACTTTGTTGAAGCACCTCTAAATCAACAACAAAAAACAGAAGAATATCAAAGTTTTTGAATGGCCCAGCAAGAGCCTGGACCTGGGTCCAATTGAAAATCAGTGAGGTGACCTTAAGAGGGCTCTGCCCAGAAGATGCCATCACAATCTGACAGATATGGAGTGTTTTTGCTAGGCAAAAAGTGGGCAAAGATTCCTAAGGCAAGACTGCCATCCTAAAATAGGCTCCTATCCCAAAAAGGCTGATGCTGTCATTAAATGAAAGGGTACTTTTGTCTTAACTAGAATGCTGGGATAATAAATGAAAAAAAAAATTCTTTTGCCTGCCAATACTGTTGCTGATTATTAAGCTCTATTAACAAATAGTCCTGACAAAATTGTCTCCCATTTTATTTCAGTTAGATGCTGGTGTGCCAGAAAAAATAAGCCTCATTTCCAGAGATGAGAAGAGTGTCCTTGTGGTGGCATACAGCGATCTAAAACGCTGCTTTGAAAATACTTTTCAGGAACTGATTGCAGCCACAAACGGCCAGTTGTAGTGTTTGCAGGAAAGCATGCAGGACATTGCTGAGGAACAGAACCAAGCGCAAATTGCACTACAACAGATTGTCATCATCTCATTTCACATTTTGGGAAACAAAACACCATGAGATGGTGCACTTCGGTCAGGTACACTGTTACTTGAAGGGAAGAATGTTTTTGCTTACCCTGGAGCTCTGGCTGCCATTGGAGGCTTTATCTGTGAAGAATTTATTTTAAAGGAGCACATCAAGAGCATGATGTTCCTGCTTTTATTTTTTTCCCCCCCACTTGTATATGCACTAATTTTAATTTTTAAAGACTTTCTGATCCCTGATGTTTTGCCACATTGGATCTTACTAAGGGAATCTCTTTGCAAAGACATTTCTGGGATTTTTTTTTTTTTTGCCACTGAATATACTGCAATCTTTTGGTTTTGATATTATTTGCACTCCAAAATACTATAAAGGACCAGATAAATAATTTCATAGAAATTGTGTTCTGTAAATTACAGTGTAGCTTGTAACCTCTGTAAAACTGTATAACATGCCATCCACTGTTTGATTAATTAATCAAACAAGAAGATGAGTATTTAAAGACAAAAAAAATCAAGTAAAATATCTCAGAAACATCATATACAAAATCCCTTTTATTTGGCTGAAGCTTTGTCAAAGCGAAACAGCACCATTTTGAGTTGTGTACTGTACTTTCTGGGGTAAACCCAATTTGTTCTAAACACAACCAGCGCCTTTTAAATAAAATACCTGTTTCTATATTTTCCTGCTAATCAGATACATTTACATTTATGCAATTTTTAATAGACTTTTTAAAAAAAAATAATTGTTGCAGTCCTGAGAGTTCAGGAATGTATTCCTTTAAGTTACCTATAGTATCCTTCTTTTGTATAAAGTTCTGTTCTTTGAACCACAGCTTTATTATGGTACTTTACACTGGATACAGATACAGAGACACTGTTCAGAAGATTAAGTACACACAGCAGTTGTCTGGCATCGAAAGCTTTTGAAGTGTTATAGTCTGATTCTGGAGGAATGACGGTCTGCTGTGCCTTTGCAGTCACTGCTTAGCCCAAAGTAATATTACCTTTGATAATACTCAACACATGAATATTCAGTCTTCAAGTCTGGATTTTCCCCTTTAATTAACTTTCCAATACTGGATCCACTATTGTCTGCAAGCTTGGGTATTCAAGGGAATTTATAGTAGAACATCTACACTTTGATACGGATGACTGCCAAATATATAGGACTATTTTTTTTTCCTTTCTCAAAGCGGTAGTGAAGACTGTATATCGGCCTCCTTTACCCAGCACTGAATATTTAATAGCACTGGGTGCTTACCATGAAGAAAAATGTGGAAACTTTCTCCAAAAGGTGTCAGAACTGATTCAAAGCACTTCCAGCTGATGTTACTGGCATCCATTTTATTCTTGATATTTGTAATTTCAGATAAATTTTTAATAGTTCTCTCCAGTTTTATAAGCTTTAATGATGACACTCTTACTTTAGATTTATCCACAAGAAAACAGTGCTCTTCATAATGAAGACTTTGGAAAAGAAAGCCCACCTTTAACACCTTTACTTAAACACAACGGAGCCTGAAAATTAATAGTATCAATCAATGAGCTGAAAGAAATAAAAGCCAATTATTTTAATCTGGCAGAAAAATTAAACCATAACGTTTATTATTTAGAAGATAACAGTTGCCATAACATTATTTTTTAATATCATAAGGAACAGGGACTTTAAGATACGAATATGGGAAACCAGTCTTTTATCATTAGCTCATGTATTTGATGAAGAGCAGCTGTCTTTATATGTTTTTGAAAATCATATTGTAATTCTTTTGTACAAAAAGAAGTAGTAATTGTATTCTAGGAGAAATATTGAATGCTTTATTTATAAGCGGGCTGAGGCTTCTTTTTCCCACTATTGTGTTTTGTTTTGGTCTTTTTTTTTTTTTTAAGTGAAAGGGGATCATCTCTTCAGTTGCAGCAATTGGAAAGTTTTTGACAGATTATTTTGTGGACCAATAATTCAGGAAATGCAAAGGCAGGGGTAAAGCAGGGCTTCAGGCTCCTCCTCGCTGCGTAAGTAAGCAAGGCCCACCTCATAAAGACAAGTTGCATTTTGCAAATCTTTGTCAGCACACGGTATCCATTCCTTGGCCCCAGTAATCTCAGGACTTGTTTTAAAGTAAATTTTACAAAATGAAAAGTGCAGAGAGCCAATAAATTTCCATATGTAACTGTTACCTAGAAATAATTGCTGTTGGGTGATGCATAGAACAACATGGAATTTTGTTTTGTTTTGTTTTTATGTGGTCCATGTTTTTGAATTTTCTACTTGGTGTTTTTTGGGGGAGGAATTCTACCACTCCAGTACAATTCCAGTGAGAAGGCTGTCCAGCATGTTCCATTCAGAGGAAGAGTCATTTATGTCATCTCTAAAGCTGAATAAAAATTTTTGAAAAGCAATGCCTATTTTTTCCACACAGGGAAATAATTGTGACCTTCCTGTTTTTATAGTATAAAGCACAGAATGGACAACCTTTGAAATCATGTAATACTAGTTTAAATTGTTCTGTTTTAACTTGCTTGTTTGGACTTTTGTTTTCTGCTACACTGTAAATATTTGGGGGGTGTATAATGTGATTTCATTTTGTTTTTCATTTTGCCCTTGTCCCAGTAAAATTCTAGATGTGAGCATCTTCCCCTAAAAAGCACCGGTATGTTACATTCTGATGTCATGATCCCACTATGTGTTACCTTTTAATCCTGTTTTTCATTCTTTTCACATGTACAGCAGTATTTTTAATAAAGAATTCCAGAAATAATATGGCTTCTTTGAGCAAGCAAAGATATGGGTATTGTGTTCTACTTCTTATATTAATGATTATTTTCTTTCAATATTACATACGCCACTGTGGAGATTGACTACACATCACACTCTTTGAAAAGATACATTGCCTATTTGAAGTACAGAAGTTCATTGGAAAATAAAAACGTGAAATGTTTGCCCATGTTCAAGTAGTAGAATATACAGCTTATATCAACTGAGTGGAGACTTCAGAGTAATCAAAGCTCTTCTGAAAAATTATTTTAATTTCCTATTGTTCAAATTCTCTTGTCACCTTTAACAAAAACGTTGATAGTTATTCAAAACATTATAATTGAGTTTTATGAAATTTTCTATTACTTGAAGTGTTATTTGCAAAAATAAAGATGGTGAAGGCCTCTGTACCTGCACAGTCCCTGTAATTTTTATGTAAGGTATAAAAACTCGTAAACTTCATGCTACGGTAATTATATAAAAAAATGTCAATATTGTTTCATTGTATGAATTTATCTGGAGTTTTGATTCTTTAATGCAGACCTTGCCTTAGAAAATTTATTTAACCGATTAAAATAAAAGCTGCAGGAAGTTTGCTTGGTGCCCTTTATCTGACATAAAAAGGCAGGAAAAATTAATAAGCTATTTTTTAAAAATATACACTGATCTATCACATAATGACCCAGAATGTATGTGTAATTTCCCTATTTAAATCCACTAAGTATGGGGAAAGATAAACGCATGTATTAAAGTGAAATTAGAGGAGATTGGCTGTTCTTGCTGTAGACTTGGACATAACAAAGTAGACATTGAATTTGCAGTTCCCTGTTTAGTTAGATTTGAGTTGGAGACTCTGAATTCTAGTTCTTTGTTATGAACTGAAGCCTTAATTCTGAGTGAGGCAGCCCTAACTGCTTCCAAGGTGGTGGTTGTGAAGAAAAGATAATGTACACTTCTTTGAATTGTGCAAAATATAGTTGGGATATAAATTAAATAATAGAACAGTGGATGCTCAAATACTCTGGAGTAGATTCTTTTTATGCTCAGGGAGGGAAAATAAGACATAGGTTCTGCTAAAACTTAAGTTTCAGGAGAGACTAAGAGCAAATTGTTGTCGTTATTAACCAGATGCAGCCAGTTTTATATCGCTAGAGTTTTGCCTCGTGATAGAGTTCAAGTTTAAAAAAAACCAAAAAACTCATAGGTCCTTCAAAAATTAGCCTTTAAAAATTGAAAATTCTGACTTAAGAGTCAATTCCTGCCTAATGTGAATGTAAAAATGTAGCAGTGTACTTTCATGTTAAATGATAAATGTTTTAGGTCTGTTTCCTATATTTCTTTATGCATTGTAAGTATATGACAAATGATCTCAGATTTTGTAGGTAAGGAAGAAAAAAAAAGGATTTTTGATGTAATTCTGTATTTTAAAGTTGAACTGAGGCAGCTGGTAGATTGTATTTTCTCCTGTCTTTTGATATTTAACATATTTAAGATATTCATTAAACCAGGATATTCTGTGGCAGGAGATATTCTGATTAATAAAAATATTGATAGTCACAAGAACTCTGTGTGGGGGAAGTAATATACAACAGGCTACCTGTTTTTCTTATTTGAGTATAGTAACAAAGATGGTGAACTGGTAGATATAATGTTAATTTTGTAAAACTACAATGTCATTTGCCCAGTTCGTCAGAACTGTATCTGCACTCACGGACAAATTATTATCATGGCAGTTAAATCTGGATAAGCAGTTGAATTATTGATCCACTGATTTACATTTCTTGTAGCTGAAAGCCAACCTTTTGTTCATTTTTTTTTTTTTGGTAATAAGTTTTTATTTTATTTTATAATATGTAAAAATTCCAACTTCAATTGAACAGTGTGTTGCCTGGGTACAAGTCTTTTTAGGAAGTAATAAAGTGTTTACAACAATATTCATTGTATTAATATCAATTATTCTAATATTAATAACAGTAATAATCATACTATTTGTTTAACCAATTTAGCATATCTTCCTTATATCACTGATCTTTTCATATATTTCCCTGTTTCTAGATCCTGTTTTTGTCAGCTAGCCATTGATAAAATAAGTCCCAAGTAAAAATAAATATTCAGTTTCTTTCTTTTCCTTAATTGTGTTAGCTTGTCAATTTCTGCACATTCTAATATTTTTCTGATCACACCTTCATCTGTTGGGATCTCTTTACTTTTCCATTGATGTGCAAATACTATTCTCGCTGCCGTTAATACATGTAAAAAAAATGTTTAGCTCTCATGACTAAACGGGTAGGGGTTCTAATGAAAACACTGAAAAAGGATTTCCAAATGGCCTCACCATACTCTAAGGCAGGGGTGTCAAACTCGCGTCATCAAGGCTGCGTCACATGACATCGGGATTTTTTTCCCCTTCGCTAAACCAGGTGTGGGTGTGGCCAGCATGTGATGCAGCCGGCCCGCAGGCCACAAGTTTGACAGCCCTGCTGTAGGGAACACACATGTGCTATGAGTTGTGCCTAAATGCACAACTAATGAGTGAGTGATTTCAACAGCTGTGAAATAAGATGTGGCCACTCTGAAGCTCCAGAGGAGATGCCCAGAATTTGAAGTAGATGAAGACTATATCTGATCAAAAATGGGCAAGAGTACTTATTTGAGATTATCTTTATTGATTATGGTGATAAAACATCAGATCCATGCGTTGATGTTGGCTTTTTTAGAGAGAGGAGGTAGTTTCTTTGGCTTTTAAGGAGGCTTGGATCCGACAATCTTAGATAATTATCCTCTTCCTTCCCTTTTAATGAAAATTGCTCAAAAGTTGATTAATAAGCAATTGGAGAGGATGATGGAGGAAGCAGATTATTTGAACCTAGTATAGATTGAAATTTGATACAAAGATAGATGGAATTGGGGAGCATTAAAGTAGTTGTAAATTAAGGCATATCCTTGTTTGTTTTTGGAAATATTTCTGAGCATCGAAGAATACATTTCAGGCAAAGTTTTCCAACCAGATTTCTTAATCTACCATTTTCACAGAAATATTCAAGATCAGGTCTGAATTCAAGAACACTTCTTTTAAAGGATCAGTTAAAGATATACTGTATATGCAATCATGCCTGAGTAAAAAGATATTTCTTCAGATCAGGGCAGTCTGTAATTGAAACGTTGAGAGGCTTATGGTTGATAGGTGGATCTCAGGATACAGTGACAATGGGGATGTAATTGCCATTCCTTAGCAACACAGTCATAAAGTGTGATGTCACATGACCACATTGCTTAGGGATGACAATTCTGGCAGTATTGGTTGCCATAGTTGAGCAAGGACCAGGCAGGTCATTAAGTGAAGATCTCAAGTGACAGTGACTTCCGATTTTCCTGCTGGCTTCCCCATTGATTATTTGAAATGCCAACAGGGAATGTCAAACAATAATGTGACCATGGGTGACTTCATTATCATGATTGTGACCCAGATGCTAAGCACCCAGATCACAATCTACATGACCACAGTAACACTGCAATAGCCAAGACTAGTCATGTGTCCTCCTTGTTCAGTGCCATCACAAGTTTGAACGATCGCGGAATTCACTGAACCCTGAGATGACCTATATTGTACCTGGGCATAAATGACAGCTTCTATAAATGGTGCACAATGACTAATTTAGATAAGATCTTAATGGGTTCTGATGATCATGTAATTAAAAAACTATATGGTTATTTATTAGAGGTAAAACTGGAAGAAGAACAAGTTAAAGAAACTGATAGGATGGGTGAAAAACTTTGGTCATGGGATAGATTTAGAGAAATGGCAAAAATTGTGGTTGCAAAATTATAAAATGACAATGTCTACAGCATATAAGGAGAATTTGTATAAGATGTTTTACAGGTGGCATCTACCCCCGATGAGAATAGCCAGAATGTTCAAGAATAAATCGGAGAAATGTTGGAAATGTCATCAGACTCCAGGATCATATTACCATATGTGGTGGACATGTGCAGAAGCTAAAAGATATTGGACTAAAATCCACACATGGTTAGAAAAAATGACAAAGAAACACATTGACTTTAAACCAGAGATATTTTTATTAGGGATTACCCTAATAATCCCTAGGGATTAGGGATACCAGAAATGTATAATAAAGAATTGAGATATTTAATTGTGAATGTTTTAACAACGGCTGGAATTGTATTTGCTAAAAATTGGAAAAAAGAGAAAATACCTCCTGATAATGAAGTTATTAAGAAAATTATGGAATGTGCTGAAATGAGTAAACTGACATTTGAAATTAGAGAACAGGAATGGCTAGATAATAAAGCATGGAGATGAAGTATGAAATATGAAATTAAGGTAATGACAAAAGATATGAAGAAAAGTGTCAAATAAGAAATAATTTGGGATTAAGCACAAACAAATCTTAACCCATCGACACACTTTCTGTGATTGTATTGAATGATGGTTGTTTTTATGTTTAGTTATGTTTAAAAATAAAAATAAAAAATTCAAAAAAAAAAAATCTGGCAAAAACCCCAAAAAACCCACCACTCACTATTATGAGATTTTTGCACCAATGGTCAAACATACTTCAGTCAGAACACTGGATTAATGTAGCAGCAGAAAGAAACAAAATGATGTGAAAACAGCATTCTTGTACTTGGGGAAGACATCTCTATATAGAACTTTGAAGAACCAACGAAAAATGGCCTAGTGTGCAAGCTTCAGGAGAATGTTCACAGCCTAAAGCAAGCATAAGAAGCTGAACCATATGCTTGTTAAGGAGGGCTTCATGAAGGCTAAAACTGACCCCTGCTTTAAAACAACAGATGGATATACATCCTTATTTATGGCAATCTGTTTGCTCAGAGATCAATTTAGAATTCCTTAAAAGAGAAGAAGTGAGAAGGAGCTTTGGAAATCCGATTTCAGATGCTGATCCTCAGCACCTCTTTATCTACTGACCATAAAGATCTTGGAAATTTCTTCTAAATACTGTATCTTTATAACTTGCTCTACCAGTTTGTTGTCTAATAAATTGCTTTTCCAAGCATATTGATATAGATATAATATAGATATAGATATAGATATAATAAAATCTTTGGTTATACATTTGTTGTGCTGAAAATTCTATTATGAATACTGTATGCAATTGATAATTGAGTTGTGAGTTGAATATGCTCTTTCCCCCAATTTTATGAAGCAAACACACTGTAGGCTAGAATCTTTGTTGTTTGTTGCATGGATTGAGGTTTCTGATTATTTTTTACCTTACGGTATTGGTGAAAGCTGAATCTATGGATGGAGCTGTTACATCTAACAAGGTATTTGTTAGATATAACTCTGGGAAAGGGAAGGGATTAAAGACAGTTTGTTTCAGAAACCCATCTGTGCTAGTTCATAGACTGAATCATTGACTGTTGAAAGAAATTTCCAATGAAAGAAAAGATTACCAACCACAGATTAGTAGGAGCTAGTTATAACCTTTGAAGTGAAGGACTTGAATGTTACTACAATCAGTACAGAAGGAGATAAGAGTCAAAGTAGGATTAGTCAGAGATTACAGTAGCAATCCCTTGGATTACACCATTGCATTGCATTATCAATTAACAGATTTCTAAATGTTCAGATATCAAGCACCAGTTTTGATGCACCAAATGTCATGTGAGTCAAGATAAAGACTCTAATGCACTTGGTTTCAATACATGTTTGACAAAGAGTGCAACTGTCTTTTCCTCGAGCAGAAAACAGTATTAAAGGCCTTCCACAGGAATGTAGAGAAAATATGGGGAAGATAAGAAAAAATATAATAGGATTTTGGGTATGGAGGAAACGTATTCTTTAAGAGACGTGGAATTGTAATTATCAATTCACTTTAAAAATTAGATTGAAACACAATAGGAATATTTAAAAGTATTTCCCTTTAGGGACTTGTGTAAGATTTAAAAATATATCTGCTACCAAAACTCATAAACTTCTATTAGTTAATAAAAATTTAAATCTTTATAAACCATGATACAAGGCATCAGGAATATATATAGAAAAATGAACAGCATGTAGTGATAAGGGACCTACCCTCACAATTCCCAAGAGTGAATACCTTTCTAAAAGTCCTTTGCACATTCCTGAAGGTTGTGAGGAAATTTTTAACTGCCTCAGATCCCCCTTGAAATAGATCTTTAGAGGAGCATGGTGTTGAGTTTTAGAATTTGTGGGTGTGTCCTTGCCACATCCCTTTGTGAACTCTTCAGAAGGCATGATGGATGTGTGTAGATACTTTAAAAAAAGGCCAGAGGGAGAGAAACAATGCTCTCCCCAAGGACAGAAGCTCATTGCGGAGTCCTTGTTGCTCTCTGAGCTTAGTTGTTTTCTTCCCTGAAGATGCTACCTAGTTTGGTAATGAGAAAGATCTGCAGGCAAACAATCAAACTCAGAGAGCACCAAGAATTCAGCAGTTCTACCTTGAACTACTATACATCTATTCTCTTCGATTGAAATCTCATGTATTTGCCTTCACGGGGACTATGGCCACATGTGTAACTGTCCATTGTGATTGTCAAAAGAAGTTAGGTTTAGGATTAACACTTCTTGACACTTTTCTAGCTAGGTAACATGAATTTTTAATTTTTGAGAAAAGACCTATGTGTTCTGAAAAGTTCTGACAGATTGTGGTTTCCTCATCAAAATGCTTAAATTCTTTTTGCTCCAAAGAATGACGAACAATAAAACAGTTCTGTAAAAGATGACCGAATTCTTAAGCTCTTTCTCTTTCTCTCCCCTCATCTCTCTCCCCCTCTTCCTCCCCCTCCAAAAAAAAACCCATTATTTTAAAGCTTGGAATGAATTTTATTTTGAAAATTCAAAAAAGTACATTAAAATAGCTTAAAAAGCTTAAGGTACAAGTACATGCTATTTACATCCAGTTTTTAAAGCCTAGTTAGAAGCATTAGAACTGTTGGTATGTTTTTTTTTTTAAATACTTCATTTATAACCAATAGCCTAAACTATAGATTAAATTCCAACTCCAAATTTTTAGTTTCTAATGAAGCATACTTTAATATCAGGACCATAGGCATATTGATTTTATAAAATGCTCCCAAATCCAAACACACTTAACAATGTAATACTATGCAGGTTTCCTCAGAAGTGAACTCCATTGGAGTTCAATGAAACTTCATTCAAAATAATTGGAATAGGACTTAAGCCAAGAACTGTTGGCTGACCCCAGTGAAGCAAATTTAGGCATAATCTAAGCTTCATTACTGTCAATGGAATGTAAGCATGACTAACATGAGTGGCTTTGACAGAGTAACATCCAGTGGTTCATTAATGAACCAAAACAATGCTACCCAACCTTCAACGTGAATGAAGCTTGCAGGACAGTTTTAACATTATATAAATGTTACAGCTGAAATAGCATCAGCAATTTTCAGTTCCGCAGTACTTCAGAAAGAGATTTCTTAGCCTTCCCGTTCTATATGGATTAGCTACATTAGGATATTAGTTTTATCCTCAATAGGCTAACTTAAAATAATTCATCTTCCTATGTTGTCATTTGCTAATTTATAATATAAAATCTGAATACAATATAAGAAATACATATAGAAATTTTTGTTATTCTATCAGCGCATTACGGGAAGCTAAATTCTATAACCTTCAAAATAACTTTTTTTAAAAAAAAAAAGCAATTCTATGCGTATTTATTTAGTCCAAGGTATAGTGCAGTATGTTTCTTTAATAACACCTTATATTAGACCTGTAGAAAGCATGTAATGAATTACAAGTTAGTCCTCGACTTATGACCACAATTGAGCCCAACATTTCTCTTGCTAAGTGAGAAATTTGTTAAGTGAATTTTGCCCCATTTTATGACATTTTTCTTGCCACAGTTGTTAACTTAGTAATACGGTTGTTAAATGAATTTGGCTTCCCCATTGACTTTGCCTGAAGTTTGCAAAAAATGAACACACAACCTTGGGTCACTGCAACCGTCATAAATATGAGTCACTTGCCAAGTGTCTGAATTTCAACCACATGATTATGGAGATGTTGCAATGGTCTTAAGCAGTGGTGAAATGTAAAATCTGTTACTACCGGTTCTGTGGGCGTGGCTTGGTGGGGGTAATGTGACTGGGTGGGTGTGGCCAACTTTTTGGGTTTTTTTACTTTTAAAACCATTTTTTTCTACAACCTCTTTGGCCGAAGAGGTTGTAAAAAAATGCTTTTAAAAGCCTCTGACGATCCCAGCTGAGCCGCACGATCATCAGAGGCTTTTTTTTAACTTTTAAAAGCATTATTTTGGCCGAAGAGGTTGTAGAAAAAATGCTTTTAAAAATTAAAAAAAAGCCTCTGATGATTGCGTGGCTCAGCTGGGCATATGGGGGAGGGCAGGGATTTTTGCTACTGGTTCTCCGAACCACCCGCCACCATCGCTACCGGATCGGGCGATTCGGTCCGAACTGGGAGCATTTCACTCCTGGTCTTAAGTGTGAAAAACAGTCTTCAATCACTTTTTTCATTAGCGTTGTAACTTTGAATGGTCACTAAATGAACTGTTGTAAATCGAGGACTACCTGCACTTCTATAGGTATGAGAATTAATGAATTACTTCTATAGGTATGAGGGTATGCTCTGTCCTCAAATTGAGACATCCAAAAAGACACTTGGGGTGCTCTATTGCTGGCCTCAACAATTGCTAATATGAGGCAGTTGCTTCCCTCTGCCTAATGGTAGAGCCAGCTGAATATCTGGTTGGGCCACTTTTTCAAATTTGTTTCTTCTTGTTCAAAGATAGAAACTGTCCCTAAGTCAGTGTTTCTGTTTTCAGCTAGCTGGAAATAGTATTATTGAACTATGCCTCTTCAGCCAGAAGGGTTACAGATTTGGTTTAAATTGTTTTAAAAGTATCATGAAATCGTTCCTTTTCCACAAAAAGGTAAATGACTAGTAAAAATGTGAAGTCAGCCTTACAAAAGATTAGATTGGCAGCTGTTTTTGAAATAGTAAACATTGTTGCACAATACAATCTGAATAAAAGAAAGAAATCCAAAACATTAATCTGATGTTAAGAATTGGGGAGATCAATGCTCAAGATTTTCATTCCCTCCAGCAAATAGCTCTCATATTTCTCTCCCACCTTTATTATTGTAATAAATAAGGCAACATACATAATTCCCCTTCCTCCTCCTATTTATGTTACTTTCAACTATTGGATAAGGGCTCATGCATGCTGATGTGGGGAGTTGCATTATAGAAATAATTTTTGGAAACAGCCAGGTGATGATGAATTAATGAGCAGCAAAATAATATTTGGTGCACTGAAGTGGTGGCAGAGACCTGCAGCTCAAAAGACAGGTATTTTAACGTTAGCAAGTAGAATGGCGCACCATTGAATTGAGACTGAAAGGAGAAAGATCCTGCACTAGTTTCTCTTCCCACATTATTTTGCTACAGGTAAGTGGCTGCATCGTATCAGTGATATGACCAAAACTTAAACTATAGTCATTTGGCTCAGCCGTGTCCAAAAAGACAGCTCCCTTGCTTCTGTTTCCAGGGTAGAAACTGTAAGTAAAAACAATGTCTCTTTAGCTGGGAGGCAAGAGTATGCATACAACAAATTGTTTACTATTACTGTATTTTGCTATTTACTCTTTAAAACATAATTGTGTAACTAATGTGAAATAAAAACACTGAAAATGTAATGTTCTAATTAAAGTATCAATAAAATTAAATAGTTAACATATGCTGGGACAAGTAACGGGAGCTTATCCCATTACGTGGCACTAGGGATTTGAACCGCTGAACTGCTGACCTTTTGATCGACATGCTCGGCACCTTAGCCACTGAGCCACCACATCCCCAGCCCTTAGTAGGCAATATCAAAAAACAGAATACTGTTTTAGAATAGCATGATCTTGAAAACCTATCAGGTTTTTTCCTGCCCCATCTTAAATCAAACATATAAGCAATAGGCAAACTCAATTATTCTGTATTTCTTTGTCATACTATCTTCTTCCCAGGACTGAATATTATGTTTTTTATAGTTAACTTTGCTGTTTTCATTCTTGTTTTATTATGATGTATTTTGCTTTCTGTTCTATCATATTGTGATATATTTTCATAGAACTGTTTACTGTCCTAGGGCAACCGGTAAGTTGAAAATATTTTTAATAAATGAAAGAAAGAAATACCTCCCAAAAGTTTGCTTCGGTCTGATGCCAGTCCATGTAAAACGTTTTAGCTGTTTCAAAGGCAGCACCATTCTCCCCTCAGCTTGATAATTCTGAAAGAGAATACAGTTCTGATTATGAAGCTTTGGATTTGGCAAAATTCACAGTAGCATTGTGGTGAGGAAAAATTTATTTATTTCATAACCAGATCAGACCTTGAAACTGCCAAAATGAGGCCACCTTTTTTGTTTTATCATTGGCCAGAAACAAACAACTTTGTTTTTTGTGATTTGTGAGGAAAATGATCATTGGTCAATGGATGCATTTTGCTTGGTTGAACTTGTGCTCATTCCTCTTATTTATATCTATAATATGATAGACCTTCAATTTTTATGCATGATATTTGCTCAACAAATATATAAGCTAAATTCTTTGAGTTTACATTTCAATAAGAGCTTTATGATCTCCTGAACTCTTTCCAGGCTGCTGTTAAAATCTTGAACCAGAGGAAAGGAAAAAAAAAAGTCATCTGCATCATAATCAGTGTCTTTTCCAGAAACTCTTTTAAAATGATTTTTAAAAAGGGAGTTTGTCATGGGAATGTGATAACAATGGCTTTGGTCCAGTCCAGCCGTATGAATGGTGGAGAAAGGGGAAGGAGGGAGAAAGAGAGATTAAAACCCTCTTCTTTTTCTGGTGTGCTGGAAACCAGCCTGGAAACCCTTTTGAGGGACAGATTTATCAAAGAGTTACAACAAGCCATGGTTTCCCCAAATCCTCCTTACCACTGCTTAAGCAATCTTACTTAAAGAGGAATAGAGGATTAGAGGTTTGAGAGTTAGCAGTTATATGTTTGGGAGATAACAACAACAATAGTAATAATAACACCATGACACCAGTGGAACTGCAAAAAACTGCGCTACTCGGAACATCATATATTTTAAGAAGATACTTGGTTGATACCTAGGACGCTGGCAGTAACCCGTATCAACCATTAGCACTTCCGGTGCGACTGGAAGTTGTGAAATGAGGATCTCCGGGGTAGGTGGGAAAGATCATTTTTGCCCTCCCCAGACTCCTAGAGAAGCCTTGGAGCCAGGTGAGAAAAAAAAATGGGCCTACCGGGCCGTTGCATGCCAGGAGTGGGGGGATCAGGGGGGGTCATGTGCGCATGCGCAGGGGCAGGGCGCATAGAATTATGGGTGTGGGCATGCGCCCGTGTGACCCTCCCCACCCCCACTCCTGGCATGGGATGGCAAAAAGGTTAGCCATCACTGTCCTAGGATAAGAGAAGCATTAAATAAAGTGATGCATTGTAAGTGGGATAGGAAATTTGAAGGTCCCCTTCAAATATTTTGGAGTATACTTGTGTTTGTTATGATTGACTATATTGGCTGGTCTAAGCAGGAGTCCAGTCTGCCTATCTCAGTATAGTAGTATGACCTTCAAACAGAGGTTATATCTCTAGAGGTAAATAGTCATGTCACACCCCTCCATTGCATCATGTATTTTTTATCTTTTTTTCTAATTGACCAGAAAAAAAACCAACCTGGATATTTACGCTATGTGTTTCAAGAAATTAAAATAATTGCACAGATAATCCTTGGGTTATGATTTAATCCAAGGATTATCAAAGTTACCAAAGTTATTATCAAAGGAACCAAAGTTACGATGGATTTGAATGAGAGGGTTTTATGACTGGTCCTCAGAGTTCTGGCTGTCATAGCATCTCTGCAGTCATGTGATTGTAATCCAGGCACTCAGTCAGTGGTGGGATTCAGCCAGTTTGCACCACTTTGGGAGAACCGGTTGTTAACTTTCTGAGCAGTTTGGTGAACTGGTTGTTGGAAGAAATCATTAGGGCAGAGAACCAGTTGTTAAATTATTTGAATTCCACCACTGCACTCAGTGCTTGGCTTGTGGTTACATCACAGCAAACCATGATCATTTGATTGCAATTTATGACTTTCTCTGCCAGCTTCTCACAAACAAAGTCAGTGGTGAAGCCAGCAGGAGGTCACAAGTCGGTTCTCTTTCTTTTTTGCCCACCCACACTCTATAGCAGGGATGTCAAACTGGATTTCTTCGAACCCTTAGCATCCCTTAGGAATCTCAAAGAACAGTGGTAACGCAATGGTTAGAATACTTTGAATACTGCATCCAATTTTGGTTGCCACGATGTAAAAAAAATGTTGAGGCTCTAGAAAGAGTGCAGAGAAGAGCAACAAAGCTGATTAGGGGACTTGAGGATAAAACATATAAAGAACAGTTGCTGGATATGTCTAGTCTTATGAAAAGAAGGAGTAGGGGTGACATGATAGCAGTGTTCTGATATCTCAGGGGTTGCCACAAAGAAGGGGGAGTAAAAATATTTTCCAAAGCACCTGAGGGTAGGACAAGAAGCGATGGATGGAAACTAATCAAGGAGAGAAGCAACTTAGAACTAAGGAGAAATTTCCTGACAGAACAATTAACCAGTGGAACAACTTGCCTCCAGAAGTTGTAAATGCTCCAACACTGGAAGTTTTTAAGAAGAGATTAGATAACCATTTGTCTGGGTTATAGGTAGGGTTTCCTGCCTAAGCAGGGGGTTGGACTAGAAGACCTCCAAGGTCCCTTCCAACTCTTGTTATTTTGTTCTGTTCAGAATACGATATTGCAGACTAGCTCATTGCTCACTCCCAGGAGTCTGATCCTGACTGACTCAAGATTGATTCAGCCTTCCATCCTTCCAAGATGGGTAAAATGAGGACCCAGATTGTTGGGAGCAATATGCTCACTCTGCAAACTGCTTAGAGAGGACTGTGAAACGGTATATAAGTTTAAGTGCTATTGCTATCTTTATAACTCAAGGACAACCTTATGAAATTTTTTTCCACACAGCAGCTGACTGTTCTTAAGGAAATTAAGTATCTCTCAACATCTTTTTGTCTTCAATTCACCAGTCTAGGACTGAATCCAAAAGAATTGTTGGGTCACATATTTTAGGACTTACTTACATCAGGCTGAAACTTGTGCTTAGGCGAACTTTCTTCAAAGACTCTCTGGAATGGTTTCATCTTGAAAGCATGAACATATTTTCTTAGAAAGTAAACGGGAAAAAAGCTTTTTGAGGTAATATCAATTCAAAACATTACTACGGTATGTAGTAGCTACATGTGAATATTTGATCATGGATGATAGCATAAATATATGCCTGACACTTTTTACTAATTATAAAAAAAATGTTCACAAATTATATTTGATACAAAGAATATCAAGTTTTTACCAACTCTGCATGGTTTCTATTTCTATATGGCATTTATTTCCTGCTCATTTGTAATTCCTGCTGTTTTTATGTTTTCTGTTTTATTATATTTTTGTGTGCCACCCAAAAAGTCTCTTTTGGTGAGATGGGTGGCTGGATAAACTTGATTAATATAAAAATAAAAACCACCTAAAAGCATGCAAGCCTAATTCTGAGCGGAAGCACTGGAGCTGCACAAAGTTAGGGGATGGGCTGTTTTACCATTGGTAGAATTTCTCAGCTCTTGGACTCTGCCTGCTATCTGCAGAGGTTCAGCCACCACATCTATCAATGCTGAATTACAGTTTTACAGGTTTTTAATGGTGAGTAGGAATGGTACCATGCTAACTTTTGTGATTGCAATGAACTTTAAGATAAAGGTTTCCCTCGCATATATGTGCTAGTAGTTCCCAACTCTAGGGGGCAGTGCTCATCTCCGTTTCAAAGCCGAAGAGCCAGCACTGTCCGAAGACATCTCCATGGTCATGTGGCTGGCATGACTAAATGCCAAAGGTGCATGGAACCAAAGGTGCACGGAACGCTGTTACCTTCCCACCAAATGTGGTCCCTATTTTTCTACTTGCATTTTTTATGTGCTCTTGAACTGCTCAGTTGGCAAAGCTGGGACAAGTAATGGGAGTTCACCCCGTTATGCGGCATTAGGGATACAAACCGCTGAACTGCCGACCTTTAGATCAACAAGCTCAACGTCTTAGCTACTGAGACGTCATGTCCCTGTGATGCAACGAACTTTACAAATTATTAAATACAATATGGACTGTTGGTTAAGTAGCATTTATGTTCTCCTTCAGATACCTCGAAAGCTATACTGGTTGGCTCATGAAGATTATCAGAATTTTCAGCCACTATGAAGGCATCATGGATCTATTTTAAAATTTTTTCTGAGGATTTGAGGAATGAAACTGGTGATAGTATGGAAGGGGCTTCTGGCACAAAGCATGATGATCTAATAACTTCCCAAGGTTACTCAATGCTGATTGTCAGGAGCCATAGTGGAGAGAGAGTATTATTGTCAGCCCTCCAAAGTAGATCAGATTAGGAATCCTATGTATATAGTTAGTACTAGTTTTACTGTAAAGTTATAATAACTGAATCTTGCAAATCAGAAGGAGCTTCCTCCAGCTCTCCCTTATCTTCTCTAGAATTAGGGAGGAACTTGCAGAGATGTTTTCTCAGGTTACAGTTCTGCTCCAGACTTGACCTCTTTCTATTTGACTGTTACTTTGGTAATGACCTTTCCTCCTGTCCATCAAGGCCATCCCCTCTGCCTTCTGCAATTATGCCCAGAAAATATCTTGTTTGTAAGCTTTCCAGATAGGGAAGCAGGATTTATTTATGTATTTGATTTATGGTTAAAAATCAAAAGGTCCTTTTGTTCTGATCCATCAAAGCTCTTCTTAAAATGGTCAACACACTGCATTATTTTTCTAGGTCAAATAGCCAAACCACACTGTTATTTATCTATTGTTTATTTGTAAAATATCCTGACATTTCATCTTACCCCAAAATTTCAGCACTTGCATTGGTCAAGGCTGGTACTGAACTGTTTTTTTTCTCATGAAGATCAGAGGAACTTGGAGAGCAGTGGTCACACCCTGTATCCTCTGGTAACAGAGTATTCAAAGGTATGTAATCTTTGCCATCCTATGAAGACAGAAAGAGAAAGTGGTGTAAGCAATGTAAAACACACCTATCTCACGACTATGTAATAAGTTTTAAAATTTCTCTACATATCTTAAAACAGTTTGATTCATGTCACACTTAAGCTGAAATATTACAGTATAAACTATTTTAGCTCCTTTACATTCAGAATAATTGTATGGCACAATCATCATGGGGATTGAGATGCGTCCTGAAAGCATTTTTGGATGACTTGCTTTCCTAGCAATGTTTCATAGAATAAACTTCCCATAAAACTATACGTTTCTAAACACCGGGTTAAAGTGTATGAAAAATGTCTTTAAGTATGCCATCTGCTACTTGAACTGAGAAATGATAAAACTCCATCAGAGTCGCATCTTGTGAATTGAATGTGCAGCTCAAAGGTGGATGAACTGACTAAACATGGACTAAATTAAAGGTGGATGAATTGACTAATTGAATCTTATGGGCAAAGCAAGTAGCTTATCTCTGGAAAAGAACATGGCACCAGCCTCCATGATGCTTGAATCTGCTCAACTTCAGCCATGGAGATTGTTTGCATGCTGCTATAGCAGGGGTGAAATGCTACGCACTGCTTCGGGCGAACTGGTAACGATGGCAGCGCGAAGCTCCGCCCACCCACACAAACGTCGTTACTTCCTGGTTTTAACCAGGAAGTAACCTGTTTTTGATCCTCTGCGCATGTGCAGAAGGCTTTGCGCATGCACAGAGGGTCCAAAATAGCATGTGATGCATGCGTGCGTGGAGCATGTACTTCATAACTGGTAGGGAAGGAAAGTAGATTTCACCCCTGTGCTATAGCAACACTAAATCTTACTTCTAAGAGAACAGAAGTATGAGGAAAGTTGATATAGTTTCCACTGAACTTGTTCAAAGAAAAAGCTATACAAGACACATCACAGTTTTCTACATACCTGTTGTACATTAGCCTGAAGTAAGTCCCCTAATATTTCCACCAACTCTGAGAACCATGGTCTTTCATTTGGATCTCCTTGCCAACAGCTAAGCATAATATGGTATCTGCCAATAAACAGAAGAATTTAAAAAGAGATCACAAACTTCGCTTCTGCAGTGGCTTATCTCAAGTGTAATCAGTTTCATTTGGTGGATCACTTTTAACCCTCATCCTTCCATATGAGCTCCATTTTTTAATAGTTAAGATATATGGCCACCTTTCCCTTTTCTTTTTAACAATTTTAATGGAATTAATTGTCACTGGAGTTGAGTCTTTCCACCTTGCTCTTGGTCATCGTCTTCTTATCTTTCCTTCTACTTTTCTCAGCATTAGAATTTTCTCCCGAGAGATAGGTCTTTGCATACTATGCAAAAGAATGATCATTTGAGCCTGGTTATTTGTACCTTGAGTAAGAACTGTAATTGGATTGGTTTGAAGAGCCATTAGTTTATTTTTTTTTCATTATACATGAACTTTCCAAAAGAGATACAAAGTGAAAAATGCTTATATACTTTGGCTCTGTGATGGTTTCAGGAGAAAAACATGGATTTTTGTCGTAATGATTCCATAAGGCTGTTTAAAATATAGGATGGGAATGAAATAAGGGCAGGATACAGTTAGGAACATTGGAGTTGATGGGATGTTTTGTTGCCAGTATAAATTTCAAGCAATGGAGCGCTTTAATGGGAATTTAGGTAATGCCTATTGCATCTTATTTCAATACTATAATTATCTATAATTATCTAAAAGCTTTTCTAACTTAGTGAAAGCCTTCCAAGTATTGGCTACACTTTTGTTCATATCAGTCTTTCATGTGTTCCAAATTTATCAAGTCTCTGTACTGATTTTCAAGCCAAACATCAGCAGCTACTTCAGATACTGTATCTCAGCCGCTGATAATTTCTGATCTCTTCCTTGAATTTCTGTTATTCTTTTAGCGTACACACACCCATTCACCAGAGCCAGGCAGAAAAATGAACTCCATAGTTTTGCCATTGGACAGCTATCTATAAATTTTATCATGTATTTGCATTGGCTGGACACCCTTGGAAGTTGGAACGTAAAGGAACAAGATGTTGGCAAGGTGTATTATTCTGCTGCACATGTGCATTGTTGGATATCTATTGAGAATCCCATCTGTCCCTTACAACAGACCCCAGCATGTTGGGCTATAAAAGTTATATTAGAAGAATATGGCCAAAGCCTAATGGGGTTCCCATAGTTGTTTGGGGAACTTGTATGGTAAATAACGCCTGTTTCAGAAGTAGGCTCAATTGGATTTGTTGATTGTTATCATGATTGGTGATAACTGAAAAGTTTAAAACAATTAGTTTAGGATTTTAAACAATACAGCCAAAATAACAGAAAATGTTTTTTTTCCCCCTTAAATTGTACCCAGTTATGACAGCTTTAGAGTTATAACTGATTCCAGGGAGATAGAAAAAATTTGCAAAACAAGTAAGAAACAAGGAGGTACAATCAATCCTCAACAGAAGAACATGTGCTTCATATTTGAGATACCAGCAAGACTCTGCAAGCTCAGTCTCAGAATTGAAATTGAAAAATGTGAAGGAAGGGAAGTTACAATCTCCAAGCAACTCCCATCAAAATTCAGACAGTCCCAGATCTCTCAAACCTCTTTGATTCAGTATTGTTCCCTTCCATTCTCTCTTCCTTTTGCAACATTTTAAAAGACTTTCCCGCTTTCTTTTCGCTCATTTGTGGAAGAGGCAAAAGAAGATTATCCTCCCTTCTTCCATTTTACTTTTTAAAATAGAAAGGAAATACTTGAATTAAACCTTCTCTGCCATTGCCCCCACCCTTTGGTACACCGCCTTCAGAAGATGGTTAAGACTTGGCTCTGCCAATTAGCATGGAGCTCTAAGTGTTTTATGCAATCCTGAGGATGGCTGATTGGCTTGAGGATGGTCCCTCCACCTTATTAAACCCCTTTTAGCCTTGTTATTTTTTTAAAAACTTTTAACTTATTTTAACCTTGTTTTTTAACTCTGTTTTTAGCGGTGCTTTTTAATCACATTTTAATATTTTATGATGTTCTTTGCAAACTGCTGAAAATCATTTAGGTGAGATGGGTGGTGTAGAAAATTTGATTAATAAAATAAAAATTAAAACCATAATTAGATTCCACATTAAGATAAAGAGCATATTCACTTTGTCTCATTCTCAGCTCACTGTGAATAGAGACGTGTATATATTTCTTTCATTGATTTGGTTTAGAAATAATCTTTCCTCTTTTTTTCTTAATACAATTGCTGCTGTCTGAGCTAACTGATGGATTGTTCTATGGATTTCTTGGAACGTAGAAGTTAGACGCAGGGTAATTTCTAAGCATTTTTCCTGGACATAGCTCTGCTCTATGGTGGCCCCTTCTAAAACTCCAGGATGTTGGGTATTTTTATGTGCACCTTACAAGCAGGGTGCATATTCCAAATAAAAGCGCACGGACACACAGACACAAAGACACATACATTTCTGGGGTTGCAAAATCCGGAGCTTTCATGCATATGCCTTCTTTTAACTTTCTGAAGAAGACTTCATCTATTTGTATGCCAGGATATGGGGATGCACCTAAAAAAGAAGAATTAGAAATGGAATCTTTAGAGTTAAGTACTTCATTCCCAAATTCATATTTTCATCCGAGCGTTTTTTTTCTCAGAAAGCAAGGAGTTAATTC
Source organism: Arizona elegans (assembly GCA_022577455.1). Classification (NCBI taxonomy): domain Eukaryota; kingdom Metazoa; phylum Chordata; class Lepidosauria; order Squamata; family Colubridae; genus Arizona; species Arizona elegans. The sequence goes on along the minus strand of JAKOOJ010000006.1, from coordinate 93,179,584 downwards.
AGAGGTAAAAGCTGCTCTAGGAACATGTACTAGATGACCAGAAGATTGTTTGTCTAAGGAACTGCTAGCATTGCCCGGTTTCCTCTGCTGTTGTGTCTGTCTCATCTGCCATTCTTCTTTGATGAATGAAATTGTTGCTTCCTTTGCAGGATGGATTTTGTATCCTGCATTCCCCCCCTTTTTTTTAAAGAATGCAATGCCTCAGCATTCTCATCTTGAATGCCTTATACTACTTCAGTCTGAGATATTTTGGTGTTTGTCTGCCTGGTGATTCCCATTGATCAGTACAGAAAGGAAGCAGCTGTGTGTGCCAATGGTCCAGTATTGTGTGACCCAATGGGCTAGTAACTGTGGTTGGTTGTTATGACCTCCCATCTCCTCCCCCCCATTCCCCTATCTCTATGTCTAGAAGGATCTGTTATCTGACACCACAATTTTCAGATCAATGCCTTTGGAAAAAAATTATTGGGACGTGGTTTGGCAGCAGCCATTGCTTTCTAACAGACTTCATACACATGCACACACACACACACACACACACACACACACACACATACCAATATTCAAAAAGTGGAATAGCACTCAGAGCAAATTAGGGAATTTAGGCCAGAAATTTGATTGTTTTCACTTGATTATAACTCTTAAATGATTGCGAGTGATATAATTTAATAGTAGAAGATTCCTTTTCCCAACTTAGTCCCCAAAACTTTAACCTTAAACTATCTACTGTTGACCTTACCCCATTCCTAAGAGGTCTGTAGGGGCGTGCATAAGTGCACCAGCGTGCCTACCGTCCCTGTCCTACCGTCCCCATTTATTCATATCCATTTCATGTATTCATAATCATGTTTATACTTTTACCTGTTATCTTATATATGCTTGACAAATAAATAAATAAAATAAAAATAAAACTCATCTGAGAATTTGGAGATTGTGAATCCTAACTCATCTACAGGTTCCAGGAAAATGGGGGATTTAAAATGTTGATTTGCCACTGGTTACAATTTTCTTGCAAATAATCTATTTGCATAATGATCTATTATAAAATCACCAGTAATTATATGTGTATTTATTTTATTAATGGATTTAAAAGATGTTAATTTATATTTATATTTTAAATCTATATCTATATCTCTATCTATCTATCTATCTATCTATCTATCTATCTATCTATCTATCTATCTATCTATCTTTATGGCTGAATTAAGACTTCTTATATAGTTTGCAATCCTGCACTATCAAAAATTAATTGAGGACATTTACGGTATGTATATGTGTATGTATGTATGTATATATGTATGTAAGTATGTATGAATGTACCAAATCAGGTGAAGTTCAACATACAGTATATAGGATTGCAGATTAGGTATTTGATTTTATTATTTTATTTATTTTATTTCCCAAATCTTAAAAATGGAGTATCTTACTCCATTTTTCTTTACTAAAGAAAATTTTAATTTTAATTTTCTTACCTAAAGAAAATATTTCCCAGAGTAATACTCCATATGACCAAACATCACTTTTGGTACTATAGACTTTATCAAATATTGATTCTGGTGCCATCCATTTGAGAGGAAGACGTGCCTGCAACAAAAGTTCATGAATCTTATAAGTGTTTTTGCAGAAGTAGATTTTTATTGGACTATGGATTATAAACCTTTTTAAAATACAGGTAGGATGCTGAATTTCTCCCCTGACCCAGCTCTAGGACCTTTGTTCTAGTCAACTCCTATTGGTGCCAGGATAAAGGATATAGATTTAGGTAACATCTTGCCATTTCTGAGTTATGTGTCCAAAGAGAATATAATTTCACTGAATGGGTTCACCCAGCATACTAAACCCATGTTAACAAATATAGCACTCTGTGTCCAAAACAAACCATATTATGCCTGATGTGATGGTTCGGATCACATTCAATATGCGAGGCAATGTCTGACTTCTCACAATCCACTGAACCCCAAAGAAACCCATTCTATTTTAGCCCTATCATGTTCTATGAATCCAAGCCTATGAGAATTTCAGTAAGATTTAAATGTGATGACTCTGCTCAGTGATATAAGGGAGCCACTGCAACATGACTTCTAAAATGGCTTTGTTCGTATTTGGGAACTCTGACATTGCATCCATGGAATATTACCAGCATTATAACCCTTCTTCAGAACCCTTCAGAACAATAATATTGTCTTGGTGGCTAATATTGGTGGCTAATATTGTCTTCATGATACCCCATTGCATCTTGGGAGATATAATAAGATTAGGGCAAACTTCTTTCCAGGTCTAAGCATAGAGAGATAGTAATAGCACTTAGACTTATATACCGCTTTACACAGGGGTGAAATGCTCCCGGATTGGGCCGGATTGCCTAATCCAATAGTGATTTTTCCCTGCGGTTCGGCAATCTGGTAGCAATCGCTGCCCGGGGTTTTTTTACCTTCTGCGCATGCGCAGACGATGCATGTACTTCCGAATCGGTAAGGAAGCTAAGTAGATTTCACCCCTGGCTTTACATCCCTCTCTAAGCAGTTTACAGAGTCAGCCTATTGCTACCAACAATTTGGGTCCTCATTTTACCCAGGATGGAAGGCTGTGTCAACCTTGAGCCTGGTGAGATTTGAACTGCCAAACTGTAGGAAGCCAACAGTCAGCAGAAGTAGCCTAAAGTACGACACTCTAACCACTGTGCCACTGCGGCTCATTGTGGCAGATGCCGAATTTAATCAGCAACGTCCTGCTTCTAGCAATTTCCTGCTCCCTTTTTTGGACTCTGAGGGTTGTTTTTAATCTTACGCGAAAGCTAAGTACCATGTATAGTCTCTTTGCTATATTTTACAAACAGAAAACATAATTCTGGATCTAGGCAGCAGACCTTTGCTTTCTGCTATCTTAACAAGATGTAAGTCAAGAAATTTGCCCTTTACACCACTTTCTAAATTGTATCTGGATAGCATGCTTCCTAAACAATTATATGTTATTTATACCTTCCAAAGTGTAGGTCTCTGAGTTTGTTGTAAAGTCATCAGAGCCCCAATCTGGCCCACCACTGACTGGTCTGGCAAGGTTAGTCCAGAAATAAAATACCAACATATAAACTATTTTAAAAAATAAAAGGACTGATGGACATTTCCGAGCATTGTTGTGGAGGATGCAAACAAGCACAATGTATACAACTCATCTGGATTGCTCATTTTGGTGCTAAAGGAAAGAGCATCAATGCTTTTAGGGGCCTTTTGACTACAGAGAATGTAAATACAGAAAGAGCTTTTTCATGAGCTGTTCAGAATGATAAACAAAAGAGCAAATACCAAGTACAGTAGCATGATGGACTTACGTCGCCTTTTCTCACATAATCAGGATTTTTATAAGTATCTCTTGCAAGGCCAAAATCACAGATCTTCACAACGTTGTTGTCAGATAAAAGGATGTTTCTAGCTGCTAAATCACGATGGATGCACTACAAGAAAAAAGTTGCATAAAAATAATTTATTAAAGTTCCATTTCCTCTAACACAATAGAGTGCTTGTCTTTTATCTTTTAAGACACTGTATGATTCTTGATTGTTCAGGGATATTTCCAAACATGGCAGACTTAAGCTGACTTAATAGTGATTTCTTTTCCCACGGATAGAGTTGCTCTGTAGAGTCCAGACTTATTAAGAGTGACCTTTCTTGTCTAATTCGTTCTAAACATGGTGTTGAACTAAATAGTTCTGGTTAACAGTGATGTGAGTCATCAGTTGGGATATCTTAATGACGCTTGCTGGGAAAAACTGGCTGCTCAAAATAATTTCTATTTATACTTTTAAAAAGTATATTTTTAGCACATCTTTCTGCTTAAATTGGATAACAATACACAGTTAACTGAAAACATTAAAATGAATGAAACAAAGGCAGGATGGCATATCATAACACATACAACATAAATTCTTATAGAGGCATAATTTTTGTTTACAAATTCTGCCTGGAATCAAGGGATTAACAGAATAATAGAATAAAAAAGTTGTAAGGGACCTTGGAGGTCTTCTAGTCCAACCCCCTTCTCAAGCAGGAACATCATTTCAGACAAATGGTTGTCCAATCTCTTCTTAAAAACTTCCATTGTTGGACCACCCACAATTTCTGGAGGCAAATCGTTCCATTGATTAATTGTTCTAACTGTCAGGAAATTCCTCCTTAGTTTTCACCTGCTTTGGAGAAGTTAAGAGTGGTACACAATTTCCCCTTCAAATTGTAAATGTATTAAAGTCAGTTAGCACCATCTCTGACAAACTTGGTACATTATATCTTCTCACAAGGGATTCTGGAAATTTTCATCCTATTCTGCCAACTGAAAAAAACCTCCCTCATTTTCTCCTATCTCTCTTTCTTCCAGTGATAGTCAGGGTGGGAAGCACATATGGGTTTTTGAATAAAGGTGTGTGGGTGTGAAAAAGGTGTGAAGGAAAACAGCTGTTTTTAAATCCCTGAATTGAGATATTAACAAAATTGTGTAATCTCATACATGTTTTTGCTATTACTATTTAAGGTTATTATTATTTAATAATAGGGGATGCAGTGGATCAGTGGCTAAGATGCTGAGCTTGTCGATCAGAAAGGTCGGCAGTTCGGTGGTTCGAATCCCTAGTGCTGCGTAATGGGGTGAGCTCCCGTTACTTGTCCCAGTTTCTGCCAACCTAGCAGTTTGAAAGCACGTAAAAAATGCAAGCAGAAAAATAGGGACCACCTTTGGTGGGAAGGTAACAGCTTTTCCTTGCGCCTTTGGCATTTAGTTATGCTGGCCACATGACCACGGAATTGTCATCAGACAGTGCTGGCTCTTCAGCTTAGAAACGGAGATGAGCACTGCCCCCTAGAGTCGGGAACGACTAGCATGTATGTGCGAGGGTTAGGTTAGGGTTAAGGGAACCTTTACCTTTACCTATTTAATGTTAGTGAGCTAAGAAACAATTTAAAAGTTTCCATTTTATCTACAAAAATATATGCTTGTTGACATACATCCATCCATACTTACATACATACATACAGTACTATCTGTTACATAATAATTAAGAGCACCGGATTTCTACTTTTCAAAAAAAAAAAAAAAAAAAAAAGCAATGTGAGTCTTATACATCTGATTGAAAATTGCTAAAATGTAAGGAACATTACATGCATGCATACATATGTACAATTGTACATACCCATCACACTATTCCCTTCTGGAGAAAGCAGTGTTAAATAGAGAGTACAAAAAGAATAATAAATAATAAATAATAACCAGATGGACCTATACATATTGTCCTTTGCTGCTTATCATGACTTTGGTCAGTTAACGCTTTCACGTAACATTTTTGCTACAGTAATACAGTATAGAGAAGGTATAAAGTAGATTATTAGCATTAGTTGTACCCATGTCAAGTACAACATTTTCTGCCATCGCTAATGACTAATCCTTAGGGACATTGGAGTCAATATGAAAGAAGGGCAACCAAAGCCCATTGTAATACAGACATGTCTTCTTCTTTCTATGCAAGCCAGTCTCTTCTAGAGCCTGAAGACTACTGTGCAAGGCCATATCCTTGGCTTTTCTCCTCCTTTGGAACAGCTTATCCCAAGCAAGGATGGTCTCCCACTTTTATAGCTTCCCATAGAATAGTTAAAATCTGGCTTTTCCAGAAGACTGTTAATTTCATTTACCATTAGTGTGGGTGTCATTCAATGCTATTAATGCCCATGCATCCGCAGCTGAGCTCAAGCAAGCGCTTAGCAAAATAGGTTGAAGGCATTTTTCATATTGTCTTCTTCACAACTGAGAGCATAAGTGACAAAATGTATCTGTTTCAGTTTGCACTGGTTATGCAGCCCAAGGACGAACCGCACCAGGATTATATTTTAGTATTTATTGGGGTTTCTTTAATTAATTGTATTGTGCTTTATGAACGATTGAGGGCAAAAGAAGAAGGGGACGGCAGAGAACGAGGTGGCTGAATGGAGTCACTGAAGCAGTCAGCGTGAGCTTAAATGGTTTCCGGGGGATGGTAGAGGACAGGAAGGCCTGGAGGAAAGTTGTCCATGGGGTCCAGATGGGTCAGGCACGACTTCGCAACTAACAACAACAAATTGTGCTTTATACTATGCTTCATTTTGTATACCACCTGGAATTGGTGGAGTAGGGTAGTTTAGAGATTCAATAAATCGCTAAAAAATACTTAGCCTTACAACCCACTAGCTGGGAGCTATATGCATATTAGTTAACAATTCTTGTTGTTGTTGTTGTTATTCTGGAGGCAAATGCAAAGAAGGAAAACTAACCTTTTGAGATGACAAGAATTCCATGCCTCTGGCTACCTGAAAGCTGTAAGAAATCAGATCTTCCATGGTGAGGGGCCACTTGTAAAAATCACTGACATCTGAAATCAAAGCGGCATGGAGGTGGTTAATATGACCTCATCCTGACAGTAATTCATTTATTGTCCGTAGAGCATTTCAAATTTAGTTCACTAATGAGAGAGGGAGGGGGGAATCCTTATGATACACCAAAGACTTCCCCTTGGATAAGGAAGAGACAGTAACACGTCTTCCTGTCTAACTGAGGAATTCTGTAAATAAGCTTATTTTAAACCATCTTTTCTTGGAGCTGAGCGTCTCCCACGGATGTTTACGAGGGTGATAAATGGAACAAGAAAATGTCAAAGATGCAGAGCATGACTGTAAAACTACACAGGCTGTATAGAAAAAGGAAGGAATTAATACCTACCCTCCTCTTCCTCCTCCACATCACTTAAACTTTTATCTTCCTGAAATCCAGAGCTAGCTAAGCTTTCTCGACTTGGGATATTCTCCAGTCTTTTTTTTTGACCGCTGACGGGCTCAACATCCTTCTTCTCCGTCAAAGGGTCTCTTTGAATGGATCCACACTTGTTTATTTAAACAAGGAGAAATTATTGGCAAAGCAATGTGGAATTGCAATTTTCCATGACCCGCTCATTATAAAACACTTTTGAGTTCCACCTATTTCAATTTGATAATTAAACATGGACTTTAATTTTTTTCTACTCCAATTAAAGGAATAAAGCCAGCGATATTCATATTTAACAAGGAACCATTTAAACTAGAGAGTTTTAAATCTCATTAATTGCAGTCAATTCTAAGTATGACTAACTTTGGATCCAACCCAATGTGATTTTGAAGTACTTAACATGACTTAGGCCGAGCCGTAGGTTATTTGTGTCTTTCCATTCAAAAAAGTTTGAAATGTGCCAGTGAATTCCTTCCATAACTTAATGTTCCTCAGTGATGAGAATTAAGTCCCTTGGAAATGATTCATGCAAGTGAGTAAAACCACTTTTGTTAGAGAAAGCATTCTCTCCATCTTCAGTTTACTAGTTAATTTGTCAGGGGAAAACATATTTCATTGCTTTAGTGCAGCTAACTATCTACCCAGTCAATATTTTTAACTCTAGCTTGATCAATTTAAGATGGTCTGGAATGAAAGCAGAGAGGATAAGCATAATGTCCTACAGAGATTTAAAAAATATTGACATTTTAAAGATGCATGGAACTCATAAAATTCTTCTTACACAATGACTAATCAACTACAAAGTTTGTATATATGCTATAAACTTTTAAGAGGGATACTAAATATATAAATGTATAAACAATCAACAACTTTTAGGGCATACATCCATTTGATTGAAATTTTTTTTGCAAAGTTTGGCAATACCATATTCCAGGGTTGATACCAGCTGGAGATAGTTGAGAAGAGACTTTCTGCCCTTGGCCCCTACTATGTGAGGTACTACAGAGTTTGGTACTCTCTCCTCTCCTATTTAACATCTTCTGTATATGAGGCTGCTGGGTAGGATCAACCATTGCCATGATGTAAGGTGTCATCAGTGTGCTGATGATATCCAATTATAAATCTCTGCCCCTGCTGAACTAAGTGATGCTGTGGACATCTCATCTCAGGGCTTGAAAGCTGCGAGGGTCTGGATGAGGGACAACAGGCGTAAGCTGAATTCTAACAAGACTGAGTGACTTTGAGTTTTAGCGCCTTCCAGTTCTGGGATTGTGCCATCTTTGGTGCTAGAGGGGTTGTACTGCCCTAGACAGACCCAGTGCTCCATCTGATGATCCTCCTGGACTCAGAACCCCTCTCAAAGATCAGGTGGCCGTTGTGCTAGGAGGGCCTTTGCGCAACTTTCTGTTGTGAGCCATTTGCTCCCATACCTGGATTGGGAGGCTCTGCTTAATGTTAATCATATCCTAGTTGCCTCCCATTTGGATTTCTCTAATGTGTTCTACATGGAGCTGCCCTTGAAGGGTAACCAGAAGCTTCACTTGGTGCAAAATGCAGTGGTGTGGGTAGTTATGTGTGGTCCTAAAACAGCACACTGCTCCATGAGCAGCATTGGTTACCGGTATGCTTCCAGGTCCAATTCAAGGTATTCTTTTTAAAACTTTAAAGTCTTTCATGGCATAGGATCAGGTTATCTGAAGGACTACCTCTCCTCAGATACAGTTTCCCACCAGATCTGGCACAGAAATCATATTGTGGGTCCTATCTTACTAAGGATTAAACTTGGCAGGTCCCGGAAGAGAGGCTATGACTATGGCATTTTACATCTGGTTCACTGAACCGGTAGTTGCAAGGACTGGCTGCTCCCGTCCACCCTGCCCTATCCCTCCCAGGAGTCTCCACACAGCGCATTTTGGGGTAAGTACAGTGTCCATGTGGAGGCTCTGAGAGAGCAAAAAATGGGTCTCCCGGAAGTTCCAGAAGTCTGGAAATGGGTGCGTTTCTGGCTTCCGGAGGGTCTCCTGCAGTCCGGAGGAGGCCATTTTTGCCCTCTTGGAGGCTCAAGAAAAGCCTCCGAGCCTGGAGAGGCCGAAAACCTGGCCTACCGGAAGTCCAGAAAAAGGCCCATTTCTGACCTCCGGAGGGTCTCCGGAGTCCAGGGGAGACCATTTTTGCCCTCTCGGAGGTTTGAGGAAAGCCTCTGGATCCTGGGGAGGGTGAAAACGCCCGCCCCCCGCCATGGTGCAGGAGGCCGAGTAGGCCATGCCCACCATGGCCACGTTCACCCAGCAACCGGGAAGAGAACCGGTTGCTAAAATTTTGTGGAATCTTTTACCATCGGAAATGAGGCTAGTTTCATATCTTTCAATGTTCCACAAATCTCTCAGGACTTGACTATGCCATCAATTTTGGGAAATCCAGGGGTCCACAGGGATCCTGCAGTGGCTCCCTTACAAATGGCTAAAGTCATCCTCTCTGCTTGTGTGTGTTTTTTTTTATAGTTTTTAAGATGACTTTATATACTTAAAGGTTTTTCTTTTTAATTCAGTGTTGTACACCAGCCAGAGTTATGTTTTTGTAAGGTGTGCGACTCTATAAATATGATATGAAAATAATAAAAAAAATTGAATGCTTAGAAGGGAGAAATTATTTTTCAGGACTATACTTCATAATTAGCTTTAAGAAGCATAGACAGTTCCCTGCCTTTCATTTCCAATTTTGAAAAAAATATATGTAGAGTTGTCCTTCATGTTAACCTGTATATAATGCTAAGAGTTGGAGCATAGTAGTGGTTTCTTCAAAACTTCAGTTAGATTACAGTTTCCTGTTGGAGACAGGATATATACAATCCAAATAGTATTGCAATTACGATTCATAAAATTTATGTTTCTTCCTCACTTTATTCAAAAGCATGCACACACAAATAGATTTCACATAAAATTAGGAATGGAACTGTATTCACTTAATGTGGCTATTACAAATAGGATTATGATTTTTGTAGGAAAGATTTGGCTAAGGAATTCTCAGTTGACTATCCCTGCCTTACCACCTTAAAAATACCTGTTGGAGATATGAATCCAATGGTATTAATTCTTCAGTACTTTCTGATCTCCTAATTGCAAGGGAGCAGTGTGATGAAATGATTTATTTGATGTCCCTTCTCTGTTCATTCTTCTGATTGCTCTTTGTCTGAGATTGCTAATCTGAGGTAATTTCCTACTGCTTTTCTTCTCATGAACAGAACACATATTCTTTGACTCATCTCCTAGTAGGATGCAGTTAGGTGCTAGGCTTTGTCTCCCTCTATAATGCATTTCCTGCAAATAAATTGTCTTTAAGATATAGTGATAAAATGTGTGTCACTAATCAGATTCCCACTTTCAGGAATGCCTACATGCCCACACATCACTCTGACCTCTAATCTAAAACTTTTTCAGAGATCCCTATTTATTTGAGCCATATCTGCAGGAAGAGAGTTACATGTCATTTTGATGTGGTACCGTTATCCTGTAACTTTTTTTTTCTTCCATCAAGTTTTTATTTTTTTAAAAAAAATATACGTATCATTACGTGGATGGTGTGGTGTTTGAGTATCATACATTTCAATACAGATAAACATATTCATAATTGTTATGTTCCATTTTCCTTATTCCATATTATTTACCCCTATCTTTTGCACAAAATGTTTATTTTCATATAAATATTAACAAGTATGCAATAACATCTAAACCAATATGCTTTAACATCCACCATATTATTTTTCGTTATAATTTTAATAGTATAAACCTCAAGTAGAAAAAATAAAAAATTGCCCGTCTGTTTTCTTTTCTCCTGTACATCATATTTCACCCAATTTTACAACAACCATTATCCTGTAACTTGATGAATCAAAAATCAAGGTAAAGCTATAGGGCAGGGATGTCAAACTTGCATCGTCATGGTGTTGCCACATCACATATCGTGACTTTTTTCCTCTTCACTAAACTGTGTGTGGGCGCATCCAGCTAGCGGGCCACGAGTTTGACAGTCCTGCTATAGGGGAAAATCTCTCAAGCCAACAGTGTCTTATTTCTGAATTCTTTTGAGATCACTTTGTTTTGATATAGTGATGCAGTGAGATAAAATGTACGTTTGTGATGAGCTGAAAAACTATAATTAGGCAATTGAGGCATTACCTTGTGGGTAGAAAATAAATCCCTTTTGCTCTTCAAATAACCTGACAAATTTCCATATTTGCAATATTCAACTATCACCATCAATGGTCCTGTGAACAACATGAATGCCAAAGTGAATATAGAAAATGCATTTCTATTAATAGTAGCAGCACTGACTTAAGGTAAAAGCTCTCTTAAAGGCAAAACAATAAAAACAAAATTGATGTGAATTTAGCATTAATTGCCCTACACTCTATCATAACATAAAAGCAAAACAAGATACTTTTAGCTCCGCAAAAATAAAACTAACAAATAAGAGCTTCAGATTTGATTTGTTTGTTTTTTTTGTTTTTTTACCTCTGCCCTTTGTACACGCTCCCAGCAGGTTCACCACATTAAGATGATGGCCTATGTGTGTCAAAATCTTCAATTCAGTCATCAGAGCTTTATATTCACTTGCTGTTGCTCCTTCTGCAAGAATAAGATAAATTACAGTATTAGAGGGAAGGATTGAGTGCCAGCAACATGACTAGGTTTCTCTGGTCTAGATTACCAGATGGTTTTATTCCTAGCCAATACTTCTCACTGAACGTCAGATCACTTCATTGCTGGTGTCCTTTTAATAGTTGGAAATTCAGACTGCAATTATGTCACCTGTTCCAGAAACTTAAACTTGGGACTGCTGTGCAACAGGCTGTTATCTCCAAGTTGGAGCAAGTTATTCCTTAGTTGTTGGATCCTTTTTCATATTGGAGACCTGCCTTTCTTCCTCTTCAATTCACTCTATTTACATATATGGCATTTGTTGATGTCAAATCTGGATCTGGAGATGTGGAGGACATTCCAGGACACCCATGGAACTGGCTAAGGGTTGAGTTTGTCTATAAACCTTCCACCAGGAGGCCAGCAGTTGATCATTTCAGCTTTTATAATTTAATGATTAATGTTTTGCATCAATGAGGGAGAGAGAGAAAGAGAGGGATGGAGAAGAAGCCACAGTGATGATAGCTCAGCCATTTTCAAAAGCTGTTGTCTATCACTATATTGTTGCAAAAATGCAATATATAAAGTAATAAAATTGCAACAATTAATAAATTTTTAACATTTGAAAATGAGGATGCATTCATTTTGATTACCATCAGCTAAGAATCAAATTTTATGCCCCATAAATAGAGCATTTTCTCGACCCAAGCTCATCATACCTTTCAGCATTTTCACAGCAACTACTTTGTACGTGGGGGATTTTTTAATTCCAAATGCAACTGCTTGCACTACTTTTCCAAAAGCACCTCTCCCAAGTGTCTTTCCTGCATCAAAAAGAAATCACAGTTGTTTGTAACATTAAACATTTTAAAAGTGAGACAGCTTTGGGTGAAATTACAATATTGCACTCTCCAATATGCTTTAAAGTTCTCTTGGTAGGAACGTGGCAGTATTCTACCAAAAATGCATGAATATACAGAAAGTGTGATAAAATGAACCGGTATTATATTGACCTATGTGAAATTATTTTAAGTGTAGGATTTTAAGTTGTGAGAAAAATAGGAATAGAGAGCATGAGCTCAATATGGTCAGTAAGGGGAAATTGCCACTTGTGACTTTTTTTTGATCCTGTCTATTCTAGCCTCTGCTATTGTGTTTTTGGTAACAACATGAACTTCTGAAATGTTTCTGGGCTATATTAAGGAAGATTTTTAACAAATGACAAATTGTCTAGAAATTCCAAGAAAATTTGCACTACAAAACAAAACAAAAAAAGATTACCTCAGCCAACCTCTTGGGCCAACTCACTGTTGTCTTCATTTGGATAGTGCAGCCAAGTTCGTATTCATATTTTAAAAGTTTTTAAAATAAATTCATTGATTTTTCTTATTTTCTTCTGGAACCTGGTCAACATGTTTTACAACTCTGCTTGTTTAAGACCAAATGCTTGAGATAACAACTTTCCCCAACTATTTTTGAGATCTTCTGCTAAGACCCTTTTTCTGGTCTTCCTTGTAGAGGTTTAATATAAGTCTTTGTAAGCAATGGCACTCATCCTATGGAGCACCTTTTCTGTAGAATTGGCCTAGGACCTACCTGTGAACTTTTCAGCTCTTACTTGAAATAACTTTGAAAAGATAAGAGAGAAGAGACAGTAAACAAAAAAATTGCTGTGGGATCAATGAAATTCAATAGCCCCTCTTTGTTAAGTATGGACACGTTGGAAAGTCCTAGCTGATAATCAGAGGTGGTATTCAGCAGGTTCTGACCAGTTCTGGAGAACCGGTAGCAGATATTTTGAGTAGTTCAGAGAACCGGTAAATACCACCTCTGACTGGCCCCACCCCCATCTATTCTCTGCCTCCCGAGTCCCAGCTGATTGGGAGGGAATGGGAATTTTGCAGTAACCTTCCCCTGGAGTGGGGAGGGAATGGAGATTTTACAGTATCCTTCCCCTGCCACACCCACAGAACCGATAATAAAATTTTTTGAATCCCACCACTGCTGATAATGCTTTCTATTTAACTCTTGCACTGAGTAGGAGCCTGGACTCCTAAATAGCCTCTCCTACACTATGATACTAGGAGTCTATATTACTGTTCATTTGTTCATATACATAGATTGAGGATTTTGCATTTGTTTTTTTTAAAGTCCACTAATATTTCATTTACACACTGAAATAAACAACTCATAAACCTCATTCTGTGGTCCTTAAATACCACTAGGGTATTGTTGTATTATAAAATTGACATATTTTTCTAGGCATGTCTTCCATCTGAAGAATCTCAGTTTCACAGAAAAATCTAATAAAACTCCCTTACTCCTACCCCCATTCTTGTTTTTTTGTTGTATTCTGGTTTTAGTCACATTACATTTTACTGCCAAATGTAGGCTCTTAAGGGTTTGTTGAACATACTTGAAAACTTTAAGACCTTGATGAAACTCTTCTTGTTTTATAAAATGCATAAACTCTCCCCAAGGGCATAGGAAGTTAATTACACAGAAAGCAATTTTATTACTAAATGAAAAGTGAGCTACGTCTCATTTGAAGCAACGGCAGAATATACTCCGAAGGTTTTTTTTTCTAGCTACAATGCACTGTTAAGTTGTATGGGGCCAGAAGGCGACCATGGCTTTTTATTAAGGAGGATGAGTGAGGAGCTAATTCCATTGTAAGACAAAGTACACTACCAGTGACACTGCTTTGGATAAGGGATCATCTTACCCAAAGATTTATAAAAATTTATATAAATTTATATAAATTTATATATAAATTTAAATATATATAAATTTAAATATTAAATTAAAATCTTCTTCACCAGAAGGAACCAATATGGTTTTTAGAAATGATTGGGATTCTCTGTGATTATCCTAGATATTTTATAATGTCTTATTTGCAGTTTCATTGGTGAATAGATTTAGGAAGGGTTGCACATTATTGAGAAGTCTTCATTTCCAGTAAGGAAACTGCCTTATGCCAGGCCAAATACTTGGAGTATGTAGCCCAGTTTTAGCTATTTTGATTAACAGGGTATATTCAATATTTTGTAAGAATCAGTTTTGAGACTCAAGTCCCTGGGACCTCTGCAGCAAATTCTCAAATGTAAATACAAAAATGTATTTAACTTCTGAAAAATTATACTGTCTTTAGTTTGGGTCAGTGGTGAAATCCAAATTTTTTTACTACTGGTTCTGTGGTACTGGCTTGGTGGGTGTGGTGTGGTGTGGCTTGGTGGGCGTGGCAGGGGAAGGGTACTGCAAAATCCCCATTCCCTCCCCCCTCCTGGAGGAAGGATATTGCAAAATCTCCATTCTCACCCCACTCTGGGGCCAGTCAGAGGTGGTATTTGCCAGTTCTCCGAACTGCTCAAAATTTCTGCTACCAGTTCTCCAGAACCTGTCAGAACCTGCTGGATTTCACCCCTGGTTGGAGTCTTTTATGATATTAGGCCAAAAGTAAGATAGGAATAAGCAATTAACTTATTATATTATATTATATTATATTATTAATAGGCTTATTATCAGGACTTTTATTTACCCCATGGCCTAACCTCAGCATTCTTAGCAAAATGTCTGACTATACTGACTGAATCTGGATGTTTACATCCTGAACATCCTGAACATAGTACAGATTTAAACAGGATTGCAACCAAGAATTTACAAACTCAAAAGTTTTCCAATGAAGATTGTTTTAGTAGAATAGGAGAGACCAACAAAGAGAGAGAATAGATTGTTTTAATGTGCAATGTTCTATTAGGTATAAAAATGATCCATTTATCTTACAAAGACATCAAGCATGAGAGCTCTTAGGCTTCAAAATTGGGAAAACCTTGACTTCATTTCATAACAAAAACATAAATTTTCATTTCACCAGAATTGTTGGAAGTTGGGTAGCTTAAAAATTTGATTAATAAATACAATACATAAATAAGATAAATAAATGCAGTTCTTAAACCTTGGAGCAAGTAGATGGACAGAAGCAAGGTTTTATCTAATTTTGACTGAACAATTACTGTACCATTTGATACTTGGTTACTTTTCTTAATCTAATACTGATAAATTGCAGATATTTTATAGAATTTGCACACACACCTTTCCCAATGTAAATATGCAACCCAAGAAATACTTCATTTTTTGATGTTGATGTACAGAGTATCTTTTATGACCAGATAAAAAATGTCTTTGCTTTGTACCCTTTAGTGATGAACTGTTGTATCACTGTAGTTTTAAATATACGTTTGCAGCTATTTTTGGCTGCCAATCTTGACTTGTAGTTTTCACTATATTGGATTTAAATCTAACTGCTATACTTTTGTGAGGTAGTTTGAAATACTCAAGGCTATTTTATAGAGAATATCTATTTCTGGATTATTTTACTATTTGGTGGCTTTGTTATGTGGAAAGGTTCCTAGGCTTTCCCAACAGAAAAAGTTTCAGGTTTTTAAAATTATTATTATTTTTATGCAGAGGAGTTTGTAGATCAATATTCCTTTAGTTCTTTGCTTGACCTACGAGCTCTTGCCGAGCGATTGGTGTCAAGTTCATTCAGTATAAAGTTCCACCCTTTCATCTATTTTGATTTATACCAGTGGTGAAATTCAAATTTTTTTACTTGGGTGTGGCTAGGTGGGAGTGGTGTGTCTTGGTGGGTGTGGCAGGGGAAGGATACTGCAAAATCTCCATTCCTACCTCACTCCAGGAGAAGGATACTTCAAAATCCCCATTCTTTCCCCACTCTGGGGCCAGCCAGAGGTGGTATTTGCCGGTTCTCTGAACTACTCAAAATTTCTGCTACCGGTTCTCCAGAACCTGTCAGAACCTGCTGGATTTCAGCCCTGATTTATACCCATTTTTTGCATTTGCTACAAATTTGTTTTGTTCATCAGTGGTGAGGTAATTAGTGCCTTTCATAATTCTTGGCCAGAAAAAATGGGAAAAATTGACACGGTGTGAAGCAAACTGGTTGTTTTAAGGATTATTTTTATTTCCAAGAATGCCTCTAGGCCTGACATAATTTCCATGAGCAGTTCTAAAAAATAGCAATAATGAGTAACTGCAACTCGGTTCTTTGTCTGGCATTGGCCCCTGCCTAGAAAAAAAAGACAAAGGTAAATTACTTAGGATTGAGATTCTGAAGAGCTTCAAGAAGTTGATGGAGAGCAACTTAATCATTTTGCCTTCTGATAAGTAGATGGATTGTTTGGTGACAGGATATGCCACCATAGCCATAATGTTATGTACATCACAGTTGCTGACACCTCATAGAATTTAGTATGGGTATAGAAAAGCATCAGTCTTTTTTTTAATACATTATGCTAAGCCACAGTTTATTTAACCAATTTATTGAATAAACCACAACTGGTTAGCTTCATACAATACTTATAACCATGGCTTCCAAATCACAGTTGTTTCATGTAATACACCAAGCCAATATCAAATAAGGTACATTTTTGGCTCATTGTAATGTGTGAGACCAACTAGCACCTCTTCCCTCTGGAGAGGCCTCTTATTTTCCTTATAGAGACTAGTAGGAATAAGAGCAACAAAACAATATCTCTGGACCTGGATGTATCCAGAGGTGGGCTGCTATGGGTTCGGCCAGGTTCGGGAGAACCCATAGCTAACGTTATGGCTGGTTAGGAGAACCTCCAAATCCCACCCCTGGCTGGCCTCGCCCACCCCACCCTGGCCCTCCTGCCCCTCCTGCCCCTCCCCGACCTTCCCAGGAGTCTCCACATGGCACGTTTTGGATGTGAGGTAAGTTCAGGGCCCGCACGGAGGCTAGGGGAGGGGGGAAAACAGGTGTCCCGGAAGATCCGGAAGGTTGGAAATGGGCCCGTTTCCAGCCTCTGGATGGCTCCTGGAGGCAGTTTTCGCCTTCCCAGAGGCTCAAGGAAAGCCTCCAGAGCCTGGGGAAGGTGAAAACACCCCCCCACCCGCCATGGTACAGGAGGCTGACTAGGCCATGCCCACCATGGCCACGCCCACCCAGCAACCGGGCAAAGAACCCCTTGCTGAAATTTTTGAAGCCCACCCCTGTATATTTTTGTGTAGGCCAGGAGTGTCCAACCTTGACAACTTTCAAGACGACCAGTGTAGTTCCAATTTCCACAAATATTTACTGAAAAACACTAAGATTCATATTGTCGCTTTCTATTTATGAATTATGAGCTTTTTTTTTCCTGCTGAAGAAGGAAAATATGTGTGAAACTAAAAATGAGAAGCTCCACAAGAGCATGTCATGTATGGTAGATAATAGCTGTCTGTGCTGCCAAGGTCAGTATGAGGTTGGACTGACTCCCCTGTAGCTGAGATTTGGGCAAAAGATGATTTAGCAACATGTTGAACTCAGCCAATTTTTCAAAATCTGTTTTTCATTCAAGATCACAACATTCTTTCCTTGTTTATGCCATTCCCTCTTCCCTTCCCCATGTACAAACACACATCACTTATGCTGTTCTTAGTTCTGATCTGCATCTTAACTCCTAACTACAAACCTGAATTTAAGGAACTGAATTAACTCAGTCTTGACCAGCACAAATAAACGATAAACATAAGAACCATCGTGGCTTCCTAGCAAATTTGCTTTGGTGATACTTGTGCTCATTCTGGAAGACACATATTTGTTTCATTTGTGCTTTATATTTTTGAGTTAATGCACTTGAAATCTATCAGTGCACTTCCTTCAACAAATGGGGTCACGGTCATAATGTCAAAGGAATCAAGATTTCACAGCGCAGCTTTTTTTCATTCCAGGATTCCCTGATCTAGAAACTGGCATGGAGGATGAAAGGGGAAAAAATTGTGCCTCTAATGAGTAAAGTTTTGACAGTAAAATGCATGTATCATTAGGTGAAACGAAGCAGCACTTTGAACAGCAAAGAATGGCCTGCAGTGGACTTAGGCCACAATTCTATATATGCTTTCTAATCTGCCTATTCAGCTACTGCATTGTGTCTATACACAGTTCTAGAAGAGCACCTCAGAGCAATGCATTGTGAAAGGCATATAGTGGCCGCACACATAAAAATGCTATCTTAAAGCAAATATCTAGGGGTGAAATCCAGCAGGTTCTGACAGGTTCTGGAGAATCAGTAATGGAAATTTTGAGTAGTTTGGAGAACCGGCAAATACCACCTCTGGCTGGCCCCAGAAGTGGGGAGGTAATGGGGATTTTGCAGTATCCTTCCCCTGCCACGCCCACCAAACCACATCATGCCCACCAAGCCATGCCCACAGAACCGGTAGTAAAAAAATTTGGATTTCACCACTGCAAATATCTATGTAGAGAATTTCTATGGCTGTCCATCTGGAACACTGGAACCCTTTAAACAAATCCCTGCACAGCCCTGAGGAAATTATTTCTGTAGAAAATCTCAGCTTTTGAGAATGAAATATCCTTGTTCAGTTTTTATGGCCAAATTTCATTCAACTAGAACATTCTGTTAGTCTGTAACCTGGACACATCTAAATCAAAATTTGTTTTGAAAGTAGGATTCCAATTTTTCAGGTCAAAGCAAAATATTAACATAGGCACTCAAGTACTTCCAACACACACAATTTTCGAAGTAGATAAAAATGCAAAATGTAATACAGTAATGTAACAATTACACACGTGATTGATGCGGGATATCTCTGTGAAATACTGAGAATATTACATGAGTGCTGTTTTCTGTGTTCCAAACAAGAACCTATTTTAACTTCCATGCCCTATTCTAAGAAACTCTAATATTTGCTGTAACTGTGATAAATATAATTTTACTATGTGCACATTCAAGACAGAAATCTTGTTTTTTTTACAATAAAGGTCACGGTTCCCCTCGCACATATGTACTAGTCGTTCCCGACTCTAGGGGGCCGTGCTCATCTCCATTTCAAAGCCAAAGAGCCAACATTGTCCGAAGATGTCTCCATGGTCATGTGGCCAGCGTGACTAAATGCCAAAGGCACACGGAACACTGTTACCTTCCCACCAAAAGTGGTACCTACTTTTCTACTTGCATTTTTTACCTGCTTTCGAACTGCTAGGTTGGCAGAAGCTGGGGCAAGAAACGGGAGCTCACCCCGTTACGCGGCATTTGAACCACTAGGGATTCAAACCGTTGAACTGCCGACCTTTCAATCGACAAGCTTAGCACCTTAGCCACTGAGCCACTGCATCCCTTTTATTTTTATTTTATATTTTATATATTTTGTAAAATATCCACTGGAACTATGATTATTTAGATTTAATGTAGCTGCCTGCTCCAATGTATTTGCTTATATGTTTCTTTCCCTTCTATATAGGTAGGCATATACAATGAAGAAACATAATTAATTAATCATCCCAATTAATACTTCCCTTGATAAAAAAAAATCTTATCCGAGTTTTAGTCAATGAATCAAATGAAGAAAAGTACATAGATGACCAGCATTTTAAAATTCTCATGCTACTCATTCAGAATAATATAGATATATTTACCCAATTTAAGCCTTTCCCGGGCAAACTCCCATTTGCTGGCCTCATAAGGAAGCCGTTCACATTGTTCGTCTAAGGGGACTTCTTCAGGATCCATTATGATTGACAAATAGTCTGTCTTTATTTCGGAGGAAGCAGGCTAGAAAAGAATGATTAAATCCCTTCATCACTATAGGACATAAAAGCAATTCTGACAAAGTTGTTCTGATTCTGGTCAGGCAAATGGTAGATTAATTAGCTATGATTGCAGAAGCAACTCCTATTACAGATGTACATTTTCTGTGCCAAAACACGAGATTCTCAAGATTCTTCGCCTTAATTTTGTCATGTAGATTTTCATTATGGCCACATTTTGTACCACTGTCTCTCACTTACATATTGGACGCTTGATTTGTGTTTCTTTTTTCATTTTATTAAATTCATATGAAAAACACCCTCAATAATAGCCATAGGATAGAGATTTGAGCCTGTGTTTTCAGGCAAGGGTATTTTGAGAGAATGACTAACCTTGACCCCTAAAAATAGATTTGGCTGACAGCCATTCACAAAACAAAATTCTGGCATACGCAAGAGATAAGGTCAGCTGTCAATGTTTGTTAAAAAAACGAGAGAGAGGGGGGGGGGACCAAATGTGGTTAAAAGTTGTGCAAGGCTTAGATATAATCTGTAAAACATTAATCAGTAACATTTTGTGCATGCATTTTTCAAATGTTCAAGAATTTGCATTTCCCTCTAGACTTCTGCATTCATGATCTTGTTTCCCCATAATCATTGCTAAAGGTAATTTAGAATCACTAGCCTGTAGGAAGGATTAGAACTGTAATCCTATACATACTTATTTCTGAAGAAGCTTCACTAATTTCGGAGAGATTTAGGCATGAGTATTTCTAATGATGATCAAGCTAATTAATCTTGATTCAGAGAAAAAGTAGGTAAATTCCAGCCTATGCTGGAATTGATGGCACACTCACTTTGCAAGATACTTAAATGGACTATTCATATTTATTGATCCAATACTTGCTTCCTGAATTCAATTCTAGAATGTTAATTGGCATATTTTTAAAATATAAAGGTGGTATGAAGACAAAATATTTATAACGTGGGCACTTTTGAAGTCATGCTTGTTATCACTCAGTTTAAAAGATGTGAAGATACTATTCTTTCCCCTATCAGATGGAAAATCTGATATCTTCTGGCTTCCATCTGTGATTCAGTATGAATCCAGCAAAAAAGCTGAGGTCAAGTTTCTACTGACCTCCCACATCTTAGTATGGTTGAGATCCCAATGATCAATCTAGGTCTAAGATGGCGAACCTATGGCATGCGTGCCAGAGGTGGCACACTGCGCCCTCTGTGGGCATGTGAGCCGTTGCCCCAGTTCAGCTCCACCGTGCATGTGTGCACACCTCCCACGGGCAGCTGATCTTCAGGTCTCTGTCGTGCATGCACGGGGATGGGGGTGGGGAGGGGCACATGTGCATGCACGGGGGCAAGGCATGTGCAGGGCGAGGCATGCATGTGCATGTGCAAGGGCATGCGGGGGCCACGCATGCATTGCATTTTGGAGGTTTACTTTGGGGGTTCACACGTGCTTTGGGCACTCGGTCTGGAAAAGGTTAGGATATCACTGATCTAGGTATTCAGCGTGAGGCTGTTTTTCATTGTCTCTGATATCCCTATTTAAAGTGTTGGATGTTTAATGGAAATCACATATTTTCCTTCCGCGTAACCTGGTTCTCTCCCTCAGGTTAAATCAACCTTCTGTACCATTATGAGTCTAACAATATTTCAAAAGATGCATGCACAGATGGGAGTCTGCTTAATGCCTGAACAGCATTTTGTAATCTCCAGGACTGGTGGTATATCTGTAGCAGTCAGAAGTAACAAAAGGTATCTGGGCAGATCCCAAGCCCAGATTATGTCATGTTTAACTTTGTCAATGAGACATCATACAGTAGAAGAGTATTTCTACAGTAAGTCTTGTCTTGGGAGAAGAGGGGGTGGGGGATGATCTATTTTAAAACAGCCAAAGATGAATGTAAGCTACCTCCATAGGAAACTTGGGGTTGAGGTAAAGGAGGATATGTTCTGTAAAAAGGGGTAGTGGGCATCTTTATGCTCTAATTAGAAGATGTGATGACCAATGAGCCCTAAATCATGTATATGATATTGGAGCCTGCTTGAGAAAATTTAAGCTGGTTAAGAGATGAGATAAGGAAAAGAAAAGACCATGTGATATATTTTAAGACATGGGTCTCCAACCTTGGCAACTTTAAGACTTGTGGACTTCAACTCTCAGAATTCCTCAGCAAAGCTGGCTGAGGAATTCTGGGAGTTGAAGTCCACAAGCCTTAAAGTTGCCAAGGTTGGAGACCCCTGTTTTAAGAGATGGTGATAAATTATCAGAATTGTTTGGACTTGTGATAGGGGAATTTACTTCTTTATTTTTTCCCTTTTTCCCCCTTTGTCTATTTTTTTTCCTGTTTCTGTTTTTTGTAGTTTGCATTAATTTTTACTTTTTAAATTGTAATTTTAATAAAAGTATTTTTTTTAAAAAGAATATGAGCAACCCTGCACCACACGGGGAGGGGGGTAGTATCCAGGCTTCCCACAGAATTAGTAAAGGGAAAGAGACTTGCACGGATGATTTATGGTGGTCATTGTGGTAAAATCATTTGAGGAAGAAGCAGGAGAACGTTGTGCTTTAAACCAATACAATACAAAGCACGCTCAGAAAGAGATATATACACAGATGCACCCACTCACCCAGAATTTATGCTAAAAAAGGGGGGGGGGGTACCAGAACATACCAAAAATACTTAGGCTTAGGTTCCAAGTCTGACAGAATGTAGGCTTCTCCTAAATAGCTATTTAGGAAAAGTTTTGTAAAATAAGATAAGAAGAAATGAATTTGTGCTTCAGGTAAAAAGAAAGTTGTAAAAATCAATTATGATAAGTTGATTAAACCCAACTTTACTTACAAGTACATCCAGCTTTTAGTGTATACTGGCCAATGGAGCATAGTTGTGTATGAAACTGGGAGTCTCTCTCACATGCATAACCCTGAAATATAAACTTCTGGCTAAAAGATACACTAAAGCAGGCATGTCCGTCCTGAGGGCCACATGCAGCCCTGGTCAGCTAGTCATGTGGCCCCACGAGATTGTAAAAATATTTTTAAAATAAAGGAAGTTTATTTATATACATTAACTATATTATATATTTCAGGGGTGTCAAACTAAGGTCCAGGGGCCAGAACTGGCCCACAGGATGCTTGGATCTGGCCTGTGGGGCCGCCATGGAAACAGCAAAGGATTGGCCTGTGGTGCCTCTGTCAGCAAAAATGGAGTTTGGGAGGACTGTGTGCGGCCCTCCTGAGTTCCGTTTTTGTTGGCAGAGGGTTGCAGGAGGCCGTCGCAGCCGAAAACAGAGCTTGGGAACTTGTTTTTGCTGGCAGAGTGCTCGGGTCACCACAGGTGCTCCCGACACGAGTGACATCAAGCTGGCCATGCCCACCATGGCCGCACGCCCCCCCCCCACATCCCCTAAAGTCAAACACAATCCTGATGCGGCCCTCAATGAAATCAAGTTTGACACCCCTGATATATTTTATAAGCGGCAATTTCTCTCAATGCAGCTCAGGCAAGACAAAAGGTTGGACAACCACACATTAAAGTAACCTCTAAAATAGAAGTTTTGGATGGCTTTGTCTTTACCCTTTTCAGCTTTCGTATGAAGAGAGTTAACAGGAGCCAGAAGAGTGTGGCTGCCAAACAGGTGCAGGTCAGTGTTATTAGCTCCAGATTTGAGTTTTCAGCTGTTCCTAAAAACAAGCAAGCAAGCCAACAAGTTTATTGTAAATACCAACATTAGTTTCTATAAAAATAAATCCAGAGTTTAACATATATTGAAACATACTTGTAGTACACAGCTATTTCCTTTTTAAGCACCATCAGTTGAACCAGTAAGAGTGGCAACAGATATAACCACTGACTGTAACACAATTCTCTGAATTCCTGGCTAACATGTTGTTATATATACCATACTGCTATATTACACTAAATCACAGTATTACTATATAACTATACTGTACTATATTACTGTGCTATGCTGTATACCGGGATGTCAAACTCACGTCATCAGGGTGGTGTCACATGACGTATCGGGATTTTTTTTTCTCCTTTGCTAAACTGGGCATGGGCGTGGCCAGTGATTGAGGCATCCAGCCCACGGGCTGGAAGTTTGACAGCCCTGCTGTATACCACAGTTTTATAGGTTCAATTTAAGTATAATAATGCCAAGCTCTTATAACCATTCTGAACCAATTGTAGTTTCAAGATCTTCTTTAAGGGTATTCTCAAATTAAGATGCCAGTCTTAATTTTAAGAGATCCAAATGAGTTACACTGTTGGCTGCCCTTTATAGCCCAACGCCAAGAAAATATGTGTTTGGTTTTAAGTTAACTGCTCTGAGGCTGTGGCTCAGATTCCTGTGGAATCTGGATGGCTGCATTAAAAGCTCTTCATCTGGTGTCCTACCTCCTTTTCAGAGATAGATAAATAAGCTGACCAACTGAAGCAGCAGTGTCCATGGTGTAGGGTCAAATAGTCAAGCTGGCAGCTGCGATGATATGATCCCAAGTTTCTTCTATTTTTTCATGGGCATCACAACTCACAGAAAATGATGTACTTAACCTCTTACAAAGCCAATTCACAAGGCCATCACATTTTAATTCCTGTGAAAGTTCTCACTAAATCAAAAATAAACAACCTGAAACTAGATCAGGCCATTATCAAAACAAGAAACAGATGGACACGTTTGCCTACTCAACAGAAATTTGCTTCTAGCACAGGTAGGAGAATGAAGTGCAAGAAAATTGATTGCATTAAATAGTTTTTGAATTTGATATACCACAGTCATTGAAAGTTTCTTTTTAAAGGAGAGCATAGATTTTTTTTTTATAATGAATCTATTTGTCTGGGTCTTCGTGTCTTTAAAAATATATTCCTGAAGTGTTGCCTTCTCACCTGAAAAAAACTGGCATATAATAAAAGTCTATCTTTTCAGATAGAAATAATTTATTCATGCTAATTTTCATTCTCAGAGATGTTCTCAGAGAATTCCCATAATCTACAGAATACTTCAGAAACTCTCATATATTCTTGTTGGAATTGTTTTGTAAGGATTCTGCATGCAAAAGGCCATGGATATAGTGTCAGTCAGAAATTGTTGGTCTAGAAGTCATCTCTGCAAAATAGTTTACTTTATTTGTAAAGTAATAAAGTGTTGTGGAAAATAAATGTGAAGACAAAAGCTAATATGGATGCTAATAACCATGTATTCTTAGATGGGTCCATTTCTGTCCATCCTCTCATATGTTTTGCATGGTTCTTGGCAACATCTTCAATTTTCAGAAATTTCAACAAATTAAATGATTTTAATGATCTAAAGACTGGATAAAGTGGAGAAGAGAAAGATCATATAAATAAAAAAGTGTTAGTATGGACCTTCCAGATTTTCTCTTTTTATTTCTGGTAACATATGGTCTTCAACAACCTTACTCAAGGCCTACACATGGTACTTTTCAATTTACAGAATGACCTACCAGAAATCATCTCACATTCTATTTCCTCAAATTTGTATTCTGTACATTTAGGATATAAATCTTATCTATGATTATTCAAAACAGGGTGTTATTAACAAAAAATATGAAAAATATTTTGTATATCATATATGTCAATCCTGATAAAAACGTATTTTGAATTGATTGAAAGAATCCTCACTACTGTGACATAGGTAGCTCCATGCTGCCATTTCTTTGTACTATTATATAAAATTTCCAGTCTGCTTGTACTTCTTGTACTTCAAGAGTTTCTCAGGATAGTAATAAGTACAATGAATTGCTTTGAATTGTCAAGTCAGTGCAATATCATGTGTATTCAGCTGCTCAGTGGTCACAGGCTAACTTGTTGATTTATATATGCTAACATTCTCCATCAGTAATAGATTTATTTATTTAATTTTTAAAAGACTTTTTTATCCTATCTTTATAAGTAGTTCAAGGCAGTAAACATACCTAATACTTCTTCCTTATCATCCTATTTTCCTCACAACAAAGTGTGAGTTGGGCTGAGAAAGAGTGACTGGCCAAAAGCCATTCAACTGGCTTTCACTCCTAAGGTAGGCCTAGAACTCATAGTCTCCTGGTTCCTAGGCCAGTACCTTAATCACTACTCCAAACTGGTTCTGATCCCAACTATGTATCTCAAAAGCTAAAATCTTTAGGTAAAATGTTCTACGTGATCGTGGCCTGATCAGATTCTGCATGATGAAGCGCCACAAGAAACATACAAATTGCATTATGAATGATTGAAGAGGTGTAAAAAGAGAGGAGAAAGAAAGAAAAAGAGTGGAATCTAAACTGAAGAAAAAATATTAATTATAATTCTCTTCATATATCCCCAGTAAAATATTTATTTCACTTCTTGTGATTGTATCCCAACGATATATTGAATTTCTTTAAAACCTCCTGTAACTCTGACATTCTCTTCAAATGTCCTCTTAGTTTAGGGCAGAACATCTGCTGAGCAAGCACTGGAACAGATCTGGAATATGATTTTCCAGGAATGTGTCTTGCTGTTCAGTCTTCCAGTCCACTGTCATTCTTGGCAAAAGAAAGAGGGAATGATTAATGTCTTCCTTGTGTGGGTTCTTGACTAGCCCAGAGGTCTATAATGCCTATTTTAAGTGACTTTATGAGGGGGCAGTCACATTCTTGGTTTCCTTCAACGGTTTTGTTTCTAAGGCAGCCTCTTCATAGTATTAACCAGATTCCTACTTATAATCATTTCTGGAATACTGTAGTTCTTATCAGTATAGAAAAGTAAGACTTGAATAAATGTTTGTTAAACCTAACAATAGCCTACAGTCATTCAGAGTCACTTGAAAATGAATAGTAAAATTTGGTCTTGTAATGCTAGTCCCATGCAGTATTTTGAAAGACACAGAAAGTTATATTAGGAAGCTCCCAGAAAAAATGAATTAAACTTTTATCAAGGTTAAAAATCAACAGCCTAAGACAAAGAAAAAGAAGACAATACTGATACAAAAGCTAGATTGAGATGCACATAGTCAATTCCCATTTTTATGGGAATATCTCAAATGTTGACGGACTATCTCTTTCTTTCTTTCTTTCTTTCTTTCTTTCTTTCTTTCTTTCTCTTTCTTTCTATTTGCTAATTTACTTCTTTATTTATTTATTGTATAGATGTATAAGCTTCCCATTTTAAAACAGAACTCTGTGCTCATGATCTCATATTGGGTTTTACATGCTGCACTGAATTTGGCTATGATATATGCAATGTGTAAAGTTCAATAAAATTATTATATATATTTAGTAGAAAATAGGAATAATATTTTTTTATGATCTGGCAGTAAAAATATAATGGAATCCCTATGTATGGATCTTTAACCTTCATTTATTCATTAATAATCTTATTTATATTCCAGCTTCCTGATTTTGTTCTATTTCAATATTTTTGCTTCTTATCGCCCTCCCTCCCTTTCTTCTCTCTCTCCTTCCCTCCTTCTTTCTCCTTCCTTCCTTCCTTCCTTCCTTTCTTCTTTTCCTTCTTTTCTTTTCTTTCTTTCCCACTTGGATCCCATTCAGTAATCCAAGTGTGCCTCAATCACATTTTTTTTTGCAAAAGAGTTTTAATATTGGCAGTTTTATTTTTTTATTTTTTATTTATTTCATGATAGGGACCTTTCTTAATGGTTCCTATCATGAAAGTGACTAATAAGTTTATAAATAATTAAAAGATGGAGCATCACTTTCAGGGGTTCCAATTCTATACTCTAGAAATATTCCAAGATTAGGACACTTAATTGTTGAAAGCACTTGCTGAATCCTGCTCAGTCATCATCCCTTTTTGATACAAAAATAGTAGTCAGTACTATTTTTTTTAAGGAAATAAAAAGAGCAGACGGTTTCCTTCCTCTCTGAATCACAAACTGTTTTTTTCCCACAAATCTGTCAAACATAGGGACAATTCATTGATATGATCTCATTGAAGCTCCTGATCTTACTCCTCTTTGAAAAATATATGTACTGGCTTGGCAGTCACATAGACAGACAATTCATTAGCTTATCGTATGCTTGTTTATATGACCTGATCAGACTCAAAACACAGAGCTACACTATATTTAAATTACCGGAGCAATGAATGATTTCAAGAGCAGCAACACCAGGTTTTGTCTGCTTGGGATAAGAACTCTGGAGATTATTGTATATAATTGCTTTATGGTTTTATTGAGCTATTTAAAAACAGAATATAACTGGAAATAAAAGGACACCTAGATAAGTCTACTTCTTGCAGTAGATTTTGAGAGAGAAAGACAGAGAACTGATTTTCTCAAATATCAGATGCACATAGAAAAAAATGAATTTTCCAAAATTATATGGTTTTATTTGGATAATTAAAGTAATTAAGAGGTAATATTTATTAACATAAATATGAAATACAGTGCTAATACATTGCTTTCACCTAGTTTTATAGGAAATGTGTAAACAGTATGATGAGAACCATGGTATAAAAGTGAAATTATCCAGTAAACTGTTTCATTTACTATGTTCCATGTTACAGCCTACCTTAATTTGTTTGAAAATACACTTAGCTAGAAAGGAAATACTAATAGATTAGATAGATAGATAGATAGATAGATAGATAGATAGATAGAGGATGGATGGATGGATAGATAGATAGATAGATAGATAGATAGATAGATAGATAGATAGATAATGGATGGATGGATGGATAGATAGATAGATAGATGGATGGATGGATGGATGGATGGATGGATAGATAGATGTGGATGTAAATAGATAGAGATAGAGATATAGAGATAGAGATAGATATATAGATACAGGGCTCCTAATCACTGGGTGTTAGCTGTTCCACAAGATATGACTTTGGGTTCAAGAATTTGGTGTGATTTTCTGGATGGGATTTTGAGCATGCCCTCCCTGATAGATCCAGTGTGGTGCATAAAAACAAGGCCAGACAGATAGTAGCACAAATAGTCTGGTCCTGTGCCATGGGTGGTAATCCAGCCCCTTGTATTGGACCTGTCAGCCTACTTAGAGGCCACAATTCTCAAACAAGAGCATACCAGTTTTAATGAATGAAAGAAGGAAGAAAACAGAAAATGACTCCAGGATGAATCAAATAGGTCACTCAGTTTATAGTCTGGAACAGGAAGTGAAGCATGCAATGAGGCTAAATATACATGCCCCTTCTATTCTGACTCTTGTTTGTTGGAATGCAACAAAACTTATTTTCAGGTCAATATAAACACATTCTGATTAAGTGTTTCCCGTTAGCTGTCCCGTTGACCTAGTGCATTTCCTTTGCTAAAGCTTTGTTCAACAGAAATAAAAGCAGCATGTCCCAGATAAGATGCTCCTTACCTGTTTTTCTATGAAGAACAAGATCTCCTGTATAAAAATCAGTTGGGAATTTCAGGAAAGATCAAACAGGAAAAATCAAGCATCCAAAACCATTGCCCTAAGGCTTCATTACCTTGTATTGTAACATAGGCTGAACTTGTCACCATTCCTTTCAGATTAGTGGCTATGCACTGATAGGATCCAGCATCACTCTCTTGCACCCTTTCAATCAAGAGACTCTGATTTCCTGGCCCTAATATTATACCTGCAGAATTGGAAAAATTCAAAATGAATAAATACAGAGCGTAACCTGCCAAAGAAAATACTATTATGATGAATATTGGAATTATAAGACGTTCCCGAAATTGTGATACACCCTGCAAAACAAAGACATAGAATAGAATAGAAGAATAGAATAGAATAGAATAGAATAGAATAGAATAGAATAGAATAGAATAGAATAGAATAGAATTCTTTATTGGCCAAGTGTGATTGGACACACAAGGAATTTGTCTTAGGTGTATAAGCTCCCAGTGTACATAAGGAGAATAAAATACATTCACCAAGAATAAAAAGATACAACACTTAGTGATAGTCAAGGTTACTAATAAGCTATCAAATCGTACTAGGAAACAAATAAAAACAATATAAATTGAAAGATACAAACAACATAATTATAATAATAAGTGGGAAGTGATAGATACTACTAAGAAAGAGAAGAATAATAGTAATACAGTCTTAGTAAATTATTTGACAGTGTTGTGGGAATTAGTTGTTAAGCAGAGTGATGGCATTTGGGAAAAAACTGTCCTTGTGTCTAGTTGTTTTGGTGTGCAGTGCCCTATAGCGTCTTTTTGAGGGTAGGAGTTGAAACAGTTTATGTCCAGGATGTGAGGGATCTGTAAATATTTTCTCAGCCCTCTTTTTGACTCGTGCAGTATACAGATCCTCAATGGAAGGCAGGTTGGTAGTAATTGTTTTTTCTGCAGTTCTAATTATCCTCTGAAGTCTGTGTCTGTCTTGTTGGGTTGCAGAACCAAACCAGACAGTTATAGAGGTGCAGATGACAGACTCAATAAGTCCTCTATAGAACTGGATCAGCAGCTCTTTGGGCAGTTTGAGCTTTCTGAGCTGGTGCAGAAAGAACATTCTTTGTTGTGTTTTTTTGATGATGTTTTTGATATTAGGTGTCCATTTTCAGTCTTGATATATGATAGAACCTAGAAACGTGAAGGACTCTACTGTTGATACTGTGTTGTCTAGTATTGTAAGGGGTAATAGTATGGGAGGTTTTCTTCTAAAACCTACCATTTCTACAGTTTTGAGTGGAAAGGACAGTTGGGATTAGTGAGGAACATCTGGGCCCCTCTTTTCAAAAAAAGAAATGAGGTTCCTCTCTTTTTTTTTTCTACAAAGGAAATACATGACTGACAGGTGTAAAGCTTTGAATCTAAAAGATGTTTTTCCAAGGACGGTCTTTCTGAACTAGAAAACAACCATCAATCTTTCGTGCGTGAGAATTTTGACATCATCCTTGCCAACACTATTTCTATACATTGAATATTATTTTAGAGAAATCGGCACAAATAAATTTGTCCAGGATAAGAAGCAGATGTCTGCTGATAAATGTTCTTGGATGCTTGAAACTGAAATGTCATAGGTTTGTCCTTAGAGTAATAGTGATACTGCATCCCTTGTACTGTTTCTAATCAGGTTGCATTAGATAATTATTCATTATCTGTAGTGGCATGTCCAAATGTGGGTCTTTATGCAGTGAAGTATAAAACCAGATTTATACTTTGGTATAATTAATAATGAAATATGTTTATTTCATGAATAATAATGAAGGTGTTGATGTCTTTTGATGACTATCAAGTAGAATTTGGGCACCTGATTGTGTTCTGCATTGGGGACAGACTTTAGCCAACAAAATTATTTTGAGGCGAATTCCAAGCATTTATCTTTGACCCCTGTGAATAAAACACTTTCAGTTTGACTTGTTTCTCCTACAGGTATGTTTTTATGCAAAAACACATTTAACAAACATTACCTTCAAATTTCTAGGTTCTACCATATCGCAAGATCTAAAATAGACCGCTAACATCAAAAACGTCAGCAAAAAAGCACAACAAAGAATGTTCTTACTGTGCCAACTCAGAAAGCTCAAACTGCCCAAAGAGCTGCTGATCCAGTTCTACAGACGACTTATTGAATCTGTCATCTGAACCTGTGTAACTGTCTGGTTTGGTTCTGCAACCCAACAAGACAGACACAGACTTCAGAGGATAATTAGAACTGCAGAAAAAACAATTGCTATCAACCTGCCTTCCATTGAGGACTTGTATACTGCACAAGTCAAAAAGAGGGCTGTGAAAATATTTACAGACCCCCTCACATCCTGGACATACACTGTTTCAACTCCTACCCTCAAAATGACGCTATAGAGCACTGCACACCAGAACAACTAGACACAAGAACAGTTTTTCCCCCGAACGCCATCACTTTGCTAAACAAATAATTCCCTCAACACTGTCAAACTATTTACTAAGTCCGCACTACTATTAATCTTCTCATCTTCTCAACATTCCCATCACCCATCTCCTCCCACTTATGACTGACTGTATGACTGCAACTTTGTTGCTTGTATCCTTACGATTTATATTGATTGTTTCCCAATATGATTTGATTACTTATTTGTATTCTATGACTATCATTAAGTGTTGTACCTTATGATTCTTGATGAACGTATCTTTTATTTTATGTGCACTGAGAGCATATGCACCAAGACAAATTCCTTGTGTGTTGAATCACACTTAGCCAATAAAAATTCTATTCTATTCTATTCTATTCTATTCTATTCTATTCTATTCTATTCTATTCTATTCTATTCTATTCTATTCTATTCTATTCTATTGAAGTGACAGAGGCTTGGACATTCTTTTCCTTCCTGGGCTATGTCCTAAGAACTTTACCTTATATTGGAGCAAAGCATTGAAAGAGTGTTCATGTGAATATTCCAGCACAAGGGGTACAATTTAAGAAGATTTCAAGTTAGTAAATCACTTGAAATATGTAGTGTGCTGGCATATTATCTCCATCTTTCTCTCTCTCCCCTTCTCCCTCTCCTTCTCTCACACACGCACATCCTAGAAAATTAGAATCTGAAATAAAGACTAACCTAAACCTTGAGTCAAGGACAGGCTACTGAACAAGAGGTTACTAAATTGATGTAGAAGCAGTTCAGCTTTGTGGTCGGTAACTCAATACTGCAGGAGACCTCGGTCGTACTATTACACATGAAGCAGAAAAATGCAAGGAATCTTAGGTAGAAACAAAAAAATCAATGGGTGCTGCACTCACCTGGCTCTTGATATATCTGTTTGTTGTTTTTATACCAGGATACCTGGGGCTCCGGCACACCATGTACAGAACACTGCAGGCTAAGAGAGTAGCTGGTATTGACCACCTGATCAGTGGCATTCCGAAGGAGATATGGGGCTTCCTGAGCTACAAAACAAATTAACAAATCAATTAGTACATTCTTAATGCCATGTTCTGTTTCATCCCAATTGCCTGTTCTACATTGTGGTTGTTTTCCAATTTGCCTTCTACATGCTTATACAAGTATCTGAGGTCTTTTTTTCTTTTTCTTTTTTTTAGAAAAGCACCATTCCCATACCAGTTGAAGAAAATGATAAGTACAGAATAGAGAATGCAAGACTTATTGTTGCTCTGTGCTTATTTTTATTGTATATATGAAAAAGCGTAATCTAACAATATAATCTTCTGCATATGTGTTTAAAAATTAATCACTTACCCTCAATGCTATATTCAATATTTTTCCATGACCACATAATCCTGGGAATATATTCCACTGAAAGATATGAGATTACCTCTATGTACTCATCCATAGGCTAGGACTGTATTTTTAGGATAGGACAGGACAGGACAAGATGGATAGGATGGGACAGGACGGGATGAGACAGGACAAGACGGGATGAGACAGGACGGGATGGGACAGGATAGTATGGATAGGGAGGATAGGATAGGATAGGATGGGATGGGATGGGATGGGATGGGATGGGATGGGATGGGATGGGATGGGATGGGATGGGATAGGATAGGATGCCTAAATGCATTTTCTTTCACTTGTAATCAATTATTAATAGGAATAAAATGCACTAGACAAATGAGCATAGCTGTAAGATTTGGCAAGAGTTTTTACACAAATTTAACAGTAAATTCTCCATAAAAATGGAAGATTAATAATGGAAGCGAAAGCAAAATGCCACAGTTATCATGATAAAAATATCAAAGAAATGCATAATAATTGGAAATGCAACACTACACTATTAATACTGTCAGGGCAATCATATTACTAATTACTGTGTAATACATTTGTATCCCAAGTGAAGGATGATGATCTTATAAAGGGTTGTGAATGATTTTATAAGTTGTGGATTGGTACAACTGATCCAATAATAATACTAAATCAGCTTTACATGGAATAGTTTACATCCTGGGATGATACCTTTAAGAGCATCAAACAATGTCTGCCTATCCCAGGTTCTTGGGAAAGACTTGATAGGTGGATTTAAAAAGCTATCATATGTGTCTATGCATATATGTGTGCATGTGGCATATAATTCAAGGTTTTTTTTTAAACTATACATATATCAAATATAACACCTGATATATAATACCTGCAGAATAACAGAATTGGAAGGGACCTTAGAGGTCTTCTAACCCAATCCCCTGCTCAAGCAGGAAACCCTATACCAGTATTGGCGAACCTTTTCAACACCGAGTGCCTAAATGGGAGCATGTGTGCATGTGTGGGGGAGTGCTGGAAATTGGAAGAGCGGTTCCCCAGAGCGCATGCACGCCGGTCACATGGTCTTCCAGTTTCTGGCGTGTGTGCGCACTCAAAAATCAGCTGGCCGGCACCCATGAGAGTGCTGGAAAACGAAAGCTCAGCTTCCCGGAACACGCACGTGCGCCAAGGAGCTGCTCTTCCAGTTTCGAGTGCTCCCATGCGTGCAAAGACCAGCTCGCTGGCATGCATGTCCACGCCAGAACCCGGAAGTGCAACGGGCGATGGCTGGCATGCCTGGAGGGATGGCTCTGCATGCCACTTCCGATACACATGCCATAGGTTCATCATCACGACCCTATACCATTTCAGACAAATGGTTGTCCAATGCTAATATAATCTGTATAAAGTTAAATTTGCTTCTTTGAATGAATTGTCACTGATCCCTATGTAGGATGTTTTAACCAGCAGTCACACTAAAGGATTCAACATTTCAAATGCTACATTTATTTCCCTGATTATCATGAAGTTTCAGGCAGCTTTGGATATCCTTGTTCTGCCACCAAACCACACAACTTGGATACTCTATTCCTGTTCATCATCTTTGTATGATCCTGTACACTCTTTGCATACAAATGGATGATCTTTGAAAAATGCAACGGAAAAGTGAAAAAGAAATTGATGGCTCTGAATTGTCATTTTGGCTACCTCATCAAATGCCCCTCTTACAAAACTTTCAAATAAGAGTTTTTAGTGTAACAATGAGGAATACTTGTTGGTAGATTAAAACATTTCTCAGGCTGTTTTCATGTTGACAATGTTATGTTCCAACGTGATGGGATCAAGGTCAGCGTCTGAGTTCTTCTTACAATGGATACTTCCTCTTTTTGTAAAAAATTCAGACTCCTACCAAGAGCCGATAGCTTATTCTGTCCCTAATTACAGCAAACCAAGTATTTATGAAAACCATGTCTGTATACTCTCTTAAAAGTTTTATTTACTACTTATTCACAAAAACGTTGAAAGCTAACATTAAAAATGTGGCTTCTTAAAATGACCTCTGTTACTGAAGAAAATCTCTATTTCTCTACATTAAACTAAGAACTGATTGCTGCTGTGTAACCAGCCAGCAGTTGCTTTTAACATGCATTAGTTTGTTTACATAGCATATCTTTAAATGCTGAAGACCTTCTGAACAGTATAGCAAAAATATTGAATGGTATTTTCTATTTATATTTCTATGAAAGGTGATTAGTGTACAAGCTATTGAATCATTTTGTTATACTAGTTAATTGTAAAAAAAATAAAGAATTTTAAAAATTTTATCTGTTGTCTCCTAATTACCAGTGATTTACTATTTTATTTTATTTTTATTTCTTAAAAGAAATAAATAAGCTATATATAAAAGAAATAATAAGCTATATATAAAATCATGTTTTGAAAATATATCCATTACAAAAGGATGTGAATTTTGCCACATATATGAATTTTGTATTCTATAGGATTACTATACAAAACAGTGCAATTGAGGCAAGTAGAATGAGTTGGAAAAAAGAGTCACACAATCTAGATACTTTTTTTTGACTAAATTTAATTTGTTTACAGCCATACACATGTCAAGAAACAATTCCTTACTTTAAATTCGGTTGCATCGCTCTTCATATTACTTTTAGTAAGGCTGTTACCATAACTAGCTGGTTTTGAAATAATTGTTTAAAGCAAAAATTTGGTGTTTCCCTGATTCTTACATGTATATTTTCTGATTTTAAGTTTAGGGATTTTCCAAAAGATCTTTAGGTATTTTTCCTTGACTGAAGTACCAATCTCTCTTTGATTTCAGTTGCAACCAGTCTATTCTGTACACAGTCCACAATGAACTACTTCTGGACTAAAGAAATTACTTGTAAACTGTAGCTTCCCTGATCCCAGAAACATGAAGAGGAACGCAGGCATGGTACAAAGTCCTCCGTTACAATAATACAGTTGGTCCCATGCCTTCAGTAGCTAGACAGAGAAAAAGAACTAACCCTGAGACAGAAAAGAAATTCTCTCTCCATAAACACGATCAACAAATAAAATGCTTTTTTATGTTAAACACTTCTGCCCTCCCATCTTTTTTGTATTGTTTAAATTATTTTTTTAATATTGCATTACGAAGCAACATATGATCAGCTTCATTTTAAATTGGCAAAAAACACATTTGAAGTTTAATATGCATTGTTTCTCCAATCACATATGCAATGCTAAATCGTTCAGAGAAGACCAACATTTGGATGTTCCAGTACATATGCATGATTTAGAATTGATGATGGGGAGTTGGGGGGGAGTTTAAAAGAGGCTTGTCTAAACTCTTTGCCTTCAGTGGCATCACTGTGGAATATGGAGATTGTTCTATATTATACATTTCAACATAAGCAACAACGCAGGAAAAAACATGTATCTACCACTGTAATTCATAGCTATTTTTATGAATTGCCCAACTCAAAAAAAACAAAAAACAAAAACAGAAACAGAAACAGTATTCCTTCTTATGTTTACAATGTGCTATGGAGCATTTTTTAATTCATAGCATTAAGTCAGTGTTAAACTTTAAACTTAACACCGATTTAATAAAAGAAGCTTATGTGCCTGTTTTTCAATTCATTGGGTAAACTGATATAAATCTTTTTTTTTTTTTGTTTTTTTGGTGGATTGAATTTTACTCTCTACACTTATGCTCTACTCTGTTCTTTAGCTCTACTAGA
Source organism: Arizona elegans (assembly GCA_022577455.1). Classification (NCBI taxonomy): domain Eukaryota; kingdom Metazoa; phylum Chordata; class Lepidosauria; order Squamata; family Colubridae; genus Arizona; species Arizona elegans. The sequence goes on along the minus strand of JAKOOJ010000006.1, from coordinate 93,142,710 downwards.
GCTAAAAAGGTTCTTTATGCAATCCCCTAAATTCTAATTTTCAGGTTTCTGTTAATTTGTCTTTGGGAAACCCCATCACAATTCTGTTAGGGCTGCTCTTTCTTTCTTTCTTTCTTTCTCCCCCCATCCTAGAATACAGTAAAATAAGCTGTACTATCACTGTCATGCAGTTACCAGGGATAAGATTGGCTTCCAACATATTAAAAATAGCTACCAAGTCCTCTTTTACAGGAACACAAATTGTTTCTGGATAACACTGGGGGAAAAATTGCTTTATAAAAGGTGGGATAACAGGCAAAATTTCAAAAGAGGAACCATTATTCTTTCCTTCACTCTGACAACTTCCAGGTAGCTAATTGTTTTCATCCCGTTTTGGACTTTACAAAACTGGTATGATGGGGAAATGCTATTGTTTACCCCAACCGCTTGACAAAAGCAATTCCCACGTGAACGACCAGCTTGGCTGTGGGACACGGTCCTGCTACCTTAAAGAAGGAAATGGGTGGGTGAGTTCTCAGGCACAAGAAGCCATCATGTTGACACGCCCCCCCCCTCCTGTTTTCATAGCAAAGGCAGTTTTGTTTCCATTTTTTGCTCTTGCTATTGTCATTCCCACATGTTTGGCTAAAATTTTCTATATAATAATTAATCATAAATGAACACCCATCCAAAATATAATAGGTACACATTGTAAAAAAATAAAGTTATCAGATCTATTCAAAATAGTGAACTCTTTTCTTATATAGATTTTATATTACAAAGGAAATCTAGAAATAAAATCACAAAAGAGACTGACAAGAAACATTTAAAAGTCATGATAGATTGTGTTTAATTCTCTATCAGTAGTTTAGTCATTTTAGAAATCTTATTACCATTTGGAAATGAAAGAGAAATGATGTTGTGTGTGTGTGTCTGTGTTTCTGTGTCAATATGTATGTGTGTGTGTTTCATACACATACATACTGTACATACACAGATACATACATATACTTGTTGCCTTAACTTTAAATACATTAAATATTTGCTGTGATGATTGAAACCTTATTAGTAAGGGTAAATATGGTAGTTCTCTTTATTAAGTTAGTTTAACAGTTACATATTTCTTCATTATAATGTCAATGAAGACTTTTCCCATTCATGTCAACACATGTTTAACATAGTATGTGATTTATTTGAAAGGAAAGCAAACGGAGACCCAATGGAAATCTCCCACAATCTATTTACTCAAAGAAAACGGGTCCAATTTTGATGGATTTAAATAGTCTAATTCACGAACAATGTCTAATTTCAACATGTTATTTTTCATTTGAGAGCCTCCTCAGAGCTTTCCCTGAGAAAAGTTTTTTTTTTTAAAAAAAAAAAGATGAGTGTATTTAAGGTAGAAAAAAATGAATTCAAATAAATAAGCAGAAGAACTTGCTCGGCAGGCAATATTTATAAATCCACAAAGAGCAGATTAAAGTAAATAATACCATAGTCCAGTCAATCTCTCAAACTGAGGTGTGCTTATTCTGCACCAAAGTTAACTTATAAAGCGTCCAATGTTGACCAAAGGCATCATCAGTCTTTCTATTTTTTAAAAAAAGTTTTCAGTTTATGCAGCTTTGACACTTGGGAGAAGGTTGAATATCAAAGCCTGAAGACAGGTTGGGTCCAAAGTTTTTCATTAGCACTTGGTGGGAGACGGCAAAGAATAATACAACATAACACACAAAATGCAACGCAGGGGGTGTGTGGGGAACTCTCCCAAATTCCAACTTCCACATCTTTGTCAAAGTAGAATAGGACTTTCTGAGCCAAATTGGAAGCCCAGATTTAGGGACAAGGGTTTTTTTGTGTTTACTTTGGGGTGGAGGCCTTTCTCTTTTCTTTTCTTTCTTTCTTTTTTTTTTTTTTTGGCATTGTTACTCCTCCTTTGTCCAAACCTCCATATTTGGAAGTGTACAGTAGTGGTCAATCAAGATTATATCAGTGAAGTGTCACTTTTTAGTTAGTCCTTTATTGGCTTACATTTTGTTGTGTTGTACAATCATTCCTTGCGCTCTTAAATTTGTGGATCCATGAGAAAACAGCCTTTTTGTTACAGCGCTCACCTCTGATGGTAACGTTTTTCTCTTGAAGCACATCTTTGCCAGTATAGACGTTTCTTGCTCGGCAGACGTAGGTGCCTGAATGTTCAAGCGAAATGTTCTTGATGATGAGAGGGAGCTCCGTGGAATATTCCTTCACAATGGCTTTTTTAATTCTTGTTTGGTTGTTAGCTGTCCTTGGTAAAAGCCAGGTGAGGTCTTTGTATAAGTATTTGTTCGCTAGACATGACAACACCAGTGTTTGTCCTTCAACAGGTGCTCTCTTCAAGTTAATAGACAATCCATTTGGTATATCTGTCAAAAACCAAAGCATTCTTTTAGTTCATAGGAAACCTGAAAAAAAAGATATAAATTCTAGGACATAGTCCCAGTATCCTTCCTGGTATTGAAATTAAATGGTGATGGGTGGGATTATTGAGTAAATGGAGGACATAATGGGAAAACTTTTATGATGCATTGAATATTTTCACAGTAATAAACTGGATGAAATGCACAGAGTGGTATTTGGTGAATATTTGTTATGATCAAAGAATCAATATGTAAAGAGCTTAAAATATATGCTTATTTTATTTCTAACAAAGCATATGGGTTTTCCGCTTTTCTTATCACTATTCTTGTCACTAAGTATCTAACCCTGATTAAAGCAAAGTCTGAATACCCTGGTTTTGAAAGAGACCAATTAATGCTTTACATTGTCACTAGTCATTCTTTTGATACATTTAATTTCAAAAATCAAAATATTTTTCTGGTCATAGAAAAGTTTCTTGGAATCTGAATTGCAGTGTAAAGTTGTGGAAAAAAGCTAAAGTTTCTACCTGAAAATTTTGTAAAATTTTACAAAAATGTGAAATTACACAGTCAAAAACCAAGTTCAGAAGTATTCCAATGCCAGTGAACAGCATTCCTCTGTTACTGGGAACAGGAGCAGAAAAGGGTTAATATATTTTTATGCTGCCCTGAGCATTGCATGTATTTGGCCTTTATGGAAACACGCAAAAGTAAAAGAATTACTTTTTCTGTATCAGGAGTAATCCTTGATAATACTTCTGAGGATGCAATTTGATTTCTACTATTGCAATTTAATCAATTCTTATGATTTAATAGACGGCCAGGCAACATATTTTTCTGGGGAGAGGTTTATGATGCTCAAACATTTTTGGAATGCTTTAACATGTCAGTAGGGAAGTTACCTGGTTTTGAAAACTACCAGCCTCATCCATGTTGACCATTGATCCGGGATTAAGAGCAGTATTATCAAAACATTCTGGGAGGGTCAGTTCGCTTTTCCTGAATAAATGTCACTTCTAATCCACCTCTGGCACATCGTGCATTTGATAATGTTATTTTTGAAATGATATATTATATCATTTAAAATGGTATGAAATAGGCATAATAAACAAGTTAATTTTGTTAGAAAGAAAGGAAGGAAAAAAAGAGATACTTTCTAATATGCATTTACTAAAAAAAAATAATACTTTTTTTAAGCACCTCACAGTATTAAAACCCGAGACTAGTTGAATAGTGAGCGGCTGGAATAATGTAAAAGAGTTATATTTACTTTAGTGATTTGAAACTTCCTGTGGAAATCGCTCCCAGGTTTCCTGATGGAAGATTTTGTTTATCTTTGCCAAGCACCATCAGGAATCTCAAAATAAAATGCCTTTAGTGACACTGGTCAGCCGGGAGATAAGGCTACACTGTTCCTGTCTCACCCTCAGTAATTGCAAACCCACCCAGGGCCCTGCTGCGTGCCAGCAAAACAGCCCAACAAATAGGGGAAGGATCAGAGTGAAAGGGTGGAGTGTATGGAAGATAGAGAACAAACCACTCAACATTCAGAGATAGCTAAGGCGGCCACGGTAACTTTGATTATTATGAAGTCCCTAAAATGAAATCTACTTAAAACAAAAACTTCAGATTCATAAAGGCTAATCTGAGTAGACAACCGTGGGGGGGGGGGACCCTAATCACATGAAAAATATTAAAACAGGACTAAGCTGTGGTCAATTAATGTCTTTTTTAACTTTGTCTGCTCCTTTGTCTTTGATTGGTTCTGCTTCCTTTTCCTTTTTAAAGCCTAGAGGAGGTCATTAATGGAAGGATAAAGGAGATTTTTCTATATCAAATTCATAATCAAACTGGTTGAAAAAAAGGGATCCACACTGATCTATAATAAACCCTCATCGGGTGGAGCATATCATCTTGGTGAGATGCCCTGCATTTTGACTAATAGCTAGCAAAAAAACCTTCCACAATTTTTTCTACAACTATACTTTCCTGTTCAGTCTGATGAAAGAGAATTTGCTTTAGATCAGAGGTGTTCAAACTTGGCAGCTTTAAGACTTGTGGACTTCAACTCCCAGAATCCTCCAGCCAGCTATGCTATGCTAGCTGGAGGATTCTGGGAGTTGAAGTCCACAAGTCTTAAAGCTGCCAAGTTTGAACACCTCTGCTTTAGATATACCCTGAAAGAAGAAGGGAAATTGGAGAACTTCTTATAAATAGCACATAGTGTCTTTGCCTCTACTTAATTACAAGGTGGCGAAAGGATTGTCACCTTGTCTTTCATACATTGCATAATATTTCTCCAGCAAATGCAAATCTCCTTGGATTTTTGCTTTCCATGAAATCTTAGGGCCCCCTCTGTATTTTATTGTAGCAAAACAATTTGCTATCACCAAGAAGAATTCCACGTTTTGAAAAATTTAAGGGACAAAACCTCCTGCAATAACTGATGGAAAATATTCACCCAGCATTTCTCCTCAAAAGGTGGTGGGAAATTGGAAAAACTCATTTGTTCCCACCTTTGAGTTCAATTAGATTTCAATCTAATTAATTGACAGTATAGAGTAGCAAAGTCTCAAAAGAGAATGGCCTTTTTAACTGCTCCCCCATATGTTCCTGTCCCCACCTTAGCATTCTCTCTGGTTTTGCCAGACTTAAAATGAAAACAAACTTAAAAGTTGTTGAAAAGCTAACAGACCTCTAGCAATCAGTCTAGCCCCAAAGTATCTATTTTGAATATACTGAAAGGAAATCCTTTTTAGCATCCTGGCCTTTTGTTCACAGCCATCAGCATTTTGAATTGGCATTAGTTTAAAGATATTTTTTTGTTGTTGTTCTTCTTGTTCCCTAGTAAATCAGAACATTTAGTTTTTTTTCTTCAGCTGATTGGGAGAAGAAAATGCTAGCTAATTACACTAGCTTAAGCTTGAACAATTTCACACAGATGCTTTTCTCATACCATACTTTTTTTAAGCCCATAGCGAGACCTACTTGAGTCTGAAACTGATTTAAAAAGCTTTCCTTTCTTGGCAGGACCACAGAGTCCCATGGCTTACTTTCCCTCTGTTCATGTGAACCCAGCACACATGTTACGTCAGAGCAGCAAACCAAGCCATGACGGCTAAACCAGACAAAATGTTTATAATCATTTAGTACTGATAGTTTTCATTGTATTTTAAAGTTTAAGGATCCATTTGTTAGTCATTGAGGTGAACAAATGTAATAGTGCATAAATTTACACGGGAAAATTTGTACAAGAATATTTTAAGAGGCCATGAGATGCTTTGAAATGACAGCAACTTCTTGGATAACTGCATTCAAGAGGGATGCCTAATTATATTAGCTGTTGATTTTATTTACAAGCCAAAACATGATCACTTAGGTAATATTAAATGTTGCCTCTGTCATAGCTATGGCAAAAAACCAATATACCTAAATGTCATATGAATTAGTGGAACATGAAATGTACTTCACCTGTTACAAAATAACTGGTGTCTTTTTTGTCCTTTCCCACTTTATTGGATGCTATGCAGCTGTAGGTTCCAGATGTTCTGGATTCAGCCACAACCAAGATGCTAGCAGTCTGTGAAAGGAACAATAATTTTACATTTATACATTTGAACTGTTTTTCACAGATCCAGCTAAACAATATCTCTAATGTGATTGTTATGTTTTTAAAAAATAATTTTATTAAAGCTTACAAATACTGTATAAAGATAAAAGAAAAGAGATAGTGCACAACGATTTTAAAAAGTAAACAAATATATATATATATATATATAAATATAAATATATATATATATATATATATATATATATATATATATTCATATATATATATGAATATATATGAAGAGACATAAAACATGATTCTTTCCTCTCTCCAGAACAGTATAAATCCAGGGTCTCCAACCTTGGCAACTTTAAGCCTGGAGGACTTCAACTCCCAGAATTCCCCAGCAAAGCTGGCTGGGGAATTCTGGGAGTTGAAGTTCTCCAGGCTTAAAGTTGTCAAGGTTGGAGACCCCTGATATAAATAATTTTAGCCACTGGTTCAATTGCAGCATTGATTCAATCAAATGCAAATTTCATTTGCAGAAAAAGCCTATGGAGCTAATTGGACAATTAAGAGGAAAGCCATTTTCCCAAGAGACTGTTATATTGTCATAGTAATTTCCTTTTGAATATATAAAATTAGGATGTTTGTTTGATCTCATGCTTAAGATGCTGCAGCCAATGAGGTGTGGTACAATGAAGATCCTGAGGCAGAAAGAAAAATTGGCAAGGAAATTTCTAGGAAAATCTGGCTCCCATTCGAAGAATGAAGAAACAGCTAAGATAGATTCTTGCCTTTCTTACTTACAAATTAAATACTAAATATAGTTGCAAGGCAATTAATAATAATTTTGCATGGGGCAAGTTAAAAAAATAACAATAAGGAGTTTGGCATTCAGATTATTTTATAAGAAAAATAGAATCTATTTTTAGCACAGATGGCCATTTAATTGTTGAAAATTATGTCCAGTGCTTATAATTAGTGAATGTTCAGCGATAAAGAAGATTCTGGAGAAGAAACACATGTCTGAAAAATGAAGCCACTGAGGATAAACAGTTCTTGGGGGGGAAAAAACATTGTATGATTTTGATAATTTTCAAAGACTAAAATGCACAAAATGCACTTCATACTGATGGTCTAGATATTCCCTTAATGAGTTATCTACTTTTGTTTTGAAGGTCTGCTTACAAAGCAAAATTTAACTTTGCTATGATTAATAACAGGGAAACAGCCAACAATGGAAGCTGTCATTGTTTTACCCAAACATCACATTCATAAACAAACCACACTTTTGTCTGATGTTTTAGCCTTCTCCCCTACCATCCTCAACAGCAGCCTGCCAACATTTTACAATACATCCTAAAAAATATTTCATTAGTCACCAATATTTTCCAATTGGTGTTTAATTGCCAAAGATAAATGATGATCTCTATATAACCATTCTCTTTCCTCTCTTGTTTTTTTTAAGTAACACCTTTGTTTTTATAAAGAAAAGCTGATAATTAAACAAAGACAGATTTCACTGGAATAGTATTCATACGCATAGCATTCTTTGACCCAAGAAGACAAAGCATTCACAGCCATCCAAGAAACACACAGGTCTCTTATGGCATGTAAATAACACTGATTCTTGCCTACACAAGTGTAATATGTAACATGTTTTATAATGAAAAAATCAAGCACATGAGATATCACAGATATTTCTTCCTAAGATTAATGTCTTTTTATAACATATCTTGCTATAACTCACATTAAAACAGATGCTGTAACACGCAAGGATTTAAATGGCCTTTGCAAATCAGCCTGTAACTCTGATATCTAATCAGCAGAGATAGGAAGGGGATACATTTTATATATTTTATATCACATATAAATAACCTTCAGGCAGGGACTAAGAATCACAGAAGTAATTTTCTGCAACTTAACCCTGGTTTTCTAACTTTTTTAACCCTGCTAAAGGATCTCAGAAAGTCTCAAAATTAAGAAAACTAAAATATTTCCATGGAACCACTCATGTTAATAACGTTTAATTAAGCATTCCTATTTTAATAAGTTTCTTTCATGTGTAGATGTAACTACATAGTAGAATAAAATTGCACTGATAGAATTATTAACCTGGCCACCTATAACCAGTTGAAGAGTATAAAAATATAATGGAAAATCCTATCAGGTTCTATCTATGAGATGCTAAAATATTAGGGCAAAATTTTCCCATCTTTTGCCATTATGATGAGAAAAAAAAACATGTCCTAATACTGCAGAAATATAAATTGAAAAGTAGCTCTGCTCAAACAAAAACATTAAAATACTATATTCATTAATTATGTGCCATCAAATTGTTGTCAGTTCTCAGCAACCACATAGATGTATTTTCTCTGTGACCCTTTCTTTAACTTGTCCTTTCAGCAAAAATAATTATTTTCTAGATGTTTTTATTCTTTTAATGTTTTTAAATGGTTTTAATTGTTTTATAATTTAAGAATTATAAGCTGCCCATAGTTATTTCATTGAGTTGAGTGGCTATAGAAATTGAATAAATAAAATAAATAAAAACTGTTTGTCTTATGGCGTTATATGCTAAACTCAAGTTATTTCCTAGTGGCTTATTTATTTCAGCCCATGACAAATAATTTTCTCTTGTTCTCAATTAATGTGGCAAGAGGAGTCTAGTTTTGACAGGTTGGGAGCATGCACAGATAATAATGTAGATGATGATTTGAACTCATACTGGATGCAATCGAAAATCTCTTGGTGATTTAACGGTAACTATAAATTAACTTATACAGTACACTATAATAAAACATTCAATGTACAAAATTAAGGCTTGCAAATATTAAAAAATAATAAAACACCAAACAACAGTACAACAGCAAAAATGACAGGATCGGTCACTTTCCTCAGGACCTCAGAAACAAGTCAAGTTTTAAATGCATATAGAAACCAACAATAAGAGGGTCAGTTTCAGAGGGACATAAGATGCTCCATTGATGAGCACTGCCTGAGACGCTGGTCACTAGCCATTTGTCCCAGGTTGTTCAGATTCGATTGAATTACTAAGAATTTGGGTGCAAATCCATAAATATCTTTTTTGCTTACACCTGGAAATCAGAGGGTGAAGACCAGTGGTGGGTTCCTCCCAGTTCCTCCCAGTTCCGCCGAGCCGGTAGCAGTGACAATATGACATCACCGAACTGGTTCTGCCCCCCCGTCCCCCGCCCCCCACCCCCCACGTTATTCTTACCTTTTATTTGGCCCCACCCCCAATCTATTGCTGCCTCCTGAGTCCCACCTGATGGCTAGAGAGAAAAAAACTGTTTAAACTCTTGCCACGGGGCTTCAAAGGGCCGCCCTACAGCTGATCAGTGTTAAAAGAAAACAAATGAGTAGACTGGTGCCTGCAAAAATAAATGGGTAGACCAGTGCCTGCAAAAATACATGAGTAGATCAGTGCCTGCAAAAATAAATGGGTAGATTGGTACAGCTCTGCAAGCAGTTAAAAGCCTGGTAGACCAGTACTTCTGCTAAATCCTAAATAATTGTCACATGACCATCAAGCCACACCCACAAAATAAGCTACGCCCACAGAACAGGTAATAAAAAAATTTAGAACCCACTCCTGGGGAAGACTGGGGAAAGGAACAACAGTCTTCAGGTCAGACATGGCCATTATGTAAACAAAACACCACCTGACTTCAAGGTCACCAAATGCAATCTCTGTATCCTTTAATTTAGAAAAGTGAGCAAACAAAGCCTTAATCTTACACCACAAGGGTTTCTATAGATTCATTTCCTTACCAGGTCATTCCAATCAACCCGGTATTGGAGCAGCAAGTTCCCATATCTACAGTTTGAGTTAAATCCACTGTCTAAACTCTAATAGTCCAAAATTAAAATCCAGAACATGCATGTTAATTATGTACGTGAGAATGGTTACTTATCCAAAGGGATAGCCAAAATAGTCCTGCCTGAGGCTTAGTGAAACAACCAAATCTGCAATGACTCTCTGAAGATCAGAAGTGCCGAGCCATTTATGGTATTTCTTTTCACTGACAGTTGGCAATCAACTGTTTTATATGGCTTCCTTTTTGGTCTACAATCAAGTTTCTAGTCAGGTTGACCTATTTTCTGTTCATCTTTTTCTAGCCCACAAATTAAGCTAACTATCAAGTGTCAGGAGATCTGTGATTTACTGACAAGTCATTTTTAGGAAATAAGGGTGTAGGTAGTCCTTCAGATATTCTAGGTCAAGACAGGTAGGATTTTTTTAAAAAAAATTTATAAACTTTATTAAAACATATATAAAACATATATAACACACATAAAAAAACAAAAAAAACATATAAATACATTATACAATAAACAATTTGTAAGTAAGTCAATCTTTTGAAGCATTGTTTCGTATTGGTCTTTCAGGTAATACGGTTGTACTTATTCCTTTAAATCTTAACTTAATAATTTCATTTTACCATTTCTCCCTCCCCTCTCTTCTTTTCTCTAGACAGTTAAGATTTTGTATCACAGTGAACATCTTGAGCTGGGTGCAGAAAGCAGTTAGTAACTAAAGGAGCTATTCAATATGTGGTGATTTAGCACTTCCCAGAAACACTATTCACCATCTCAGTACTGCTGCATTTTCAGTTCTTTGTAATTTCCAAGCCATCTCCAAGTTCTGTCCCACAAATAGCACATTTCAGTAATCCAGCACTGAGGATTATAGGATAACAGAGTTGAAAGGGACCTTAGAGGTCTTCTTGTCCAGGGGTGTCAAACTCGCGGCATCATGTTGTCATCATGTGATGTCATGTGATGTTTTTCCCCTTCGCTAAAATGGGGTGGGTGTGGCCAGCACATGATGTATTCAGCCTGCGGGCTGCGAGTTTGACACCCCTAGTCCATCCCCCTGCTTAGGCAAGAAACCCTACACCACTTCAGACAAATGATTATCCAACATCTTCTAAAAATCTCCAGTGTTGGAGCATTCACAATTTCTGGAGGCAAGTTTTTCCACTGATTAATTGTTCTAACTGTCAGGAAATTTCTTCTTAGTTCTAGGTTGCTTCTCTTCATGATTATGCGTCACCCAATGTTAGACTTCTGTCCAGAGGAGAGGGCAACACGTTATCAATTTCTTGTCATCAGTGTACAACATCAATACCCCATCAAAAAGGATTCCCATACTGTGGAAGTGATTTTTAAAGAGAAGTGCATCTCTCCAGATCAGACATCTCTCTCTTAAATCTTGAAATCCAGTCCCTAGTTATCTAGGAAACCACTATCATTAGGAGCATCACTTTTTCATAATTAACTTGCTTGGTTGCTTACATAAACTCATTTAAAATGGACAGGGAAAGAGGACTGGTATTGATTTATATTGTTCTCTGTATAAGTTCTATAAGGGCAAAATATCTGTCTGTCTTCTTTCCAGCTTTCCAGCTTCCATTCATCCAGGAGTCACAAATACATACATATTTCTCTTCTACTTGCTTGTTAATCCCCGCTGCACTTCTGTCTGAAATCATGAAATATATACACTGGTCAAAAAAATAAAGGGAACACAAGCAGAAGACATCCGAGATCTGAATGAATGAAATAGACTTATTAAATACTTTGTTCGTTACATACAGTAGTTTCATTTTCCCTTTAGTTTTTTGAGCAGTGTATAAACTATTGTATGTAAAGAACAAAGTATTTAATAAGGCTATTTCATTCATTCAGATCTCAGATGTCTTCTGCTTGTGTTCCCTTTATTTTTTTGAGCAGTATATATTTTTCATATTTGCTTCACCACGGCAAAGATTTCATATTTTGTTTACATTATTTTCCAGACCTTCTCTTTTGTTAAATGTCTTGCAAACATTTTCATTAGCTACCAGAACCAGACATTGGGTGAAGGCCATTAAAATAATATCATGTTCCTTAATATTTTATTCAGTAAACAAGGGAAATTATACATTGGCTTCAAATGTGGCTTGGAATTTATATTTTTTTTTGAGAAGATTACAGTGGTAAATGGATATTTGATCATTTATTTTATTTAAGAGCCATGGCGGCGCAGTAGTTAGAATGCAGTACTGCAGGCTAACTCACTGCTTACTCCAAGAGTTCAATTCTAAATGATTCAAGGTTGATTCAAGACTTCCATCCATCTGAGGTTGGTAAAATGAGGACCCAGATTGTTAGGGGAAATATGCTGACTCTGTAAACCGCTTAGAGAAGGCTGTAAAGCATTGTGAAGCAGTATATAAGTCTAAGTGCTATTCTTATTGCTATTATGACATAACATTTTGTCTGGCTTATTCTTAAGAGTATATCAAAATGAGAATTTAAACATCTCCAAAGCTCCATTCTTCATTGTGAATAGTCACTTAATACAAGCAAAAGTTTAGTTGTGATTGGAGTATATTTATTGCCATACATGTAGTCCTCAATTTACAACTGTGATGGAGCCTGCCCATTACAGTCAGAAGTCATGATGGTTATAGAGCAGATTATCATAAAACCTCTTAAATTGTGGTCATGTGATTACAAGATGCTGCAAACAGCTATAAGCAGGGTTGGTTGCATAGCACCTGGAATGGAACCACAAGTGGGGGGAGGGGGGAGAGGAATCTGTCAGAGCTTTGGAATCAGGTTCCAAGTACCTCGGGGGAGGGGGCAGGCTGTTGTAACTTCAAAGTAAGAAGCAGCCATAAGTTAAGAACTACCTATTTACCTGAGGAAGGATGTCGCGTCAGTTATGTATTGTTACCACACTGCAAACAGAGATACTGAGAGGCTGGTTTTGAACAGGTCTGATCCATGTTCTATATTGAACTGGATGCTATTGTAGCATGGCAGTGTTATCAGTCAGATTTACTTCATAAAGTAATTATATTGTAATTATAATAAGATTAGAATTTGGCAGTGGCTTTCACCATTATGATCTAATAAACAACCATTCAACTTTAGCAGGAACTCATAAAAAGGATGCTCAAAGTTTAATTTCCCCCTCCAAAGTGTCATACCTTGTTCTTCCCCTCTATTAAAGCTGTTCTTTGTGTAATGCTTTGGATTCTGTTTCCTGTAGTGCTTTCAGATGTCAAATCTAGCGAATTTTCTGAACTGGAGCAAAAGTCATACCTGTGGCAGGATAAATAAGAATGAAGCGACAGTTTTATAAAATAGAACACCAAAAATAGTAAGGCATTCCCATCAATAAATTCTGTTTCAAATTTAAATCAAGCTGTCATTACTAAGTTTCCTATTGTAAGCCTGCACCTATTGTCTTGCAATGGAAACTTGACTACGGTTACAATTATTTCAAAATAAACTCATGGTTTTCCATTAATTATAGGTAGCAAATAAAATCAAAACATTTTATGAAAACATGTGGAGGTTAAGGCCAAAATGCCCTGTAGAAAACATACAGATATTTAAAAATATAAAAATTATAGCTTGTAATCAACTAATTCCTAAATTTTTAGCTGATTTGAACACAACTGAAATTTAACACAAAAGTAACTTTTATCCACTTAGTACAAATACTATTCCTCAGACATCATTATAATATTTTTATTTTAAACTTCAAAATCTAGGTTTCAATCTTCAAGTTTAGGAAGGTTTTGACTTTTCAGATGGAATCTTTCAATGTGAAAGTTAAGAACTAAGTTTCATTTATAAAAAGTAAATTTTGAAACATCTATTTTATATTGTATCCCATTACACTCAATTTACACCTAATTTGTTCTTTGCTACTGAAATATTTCATACTTGAAGGCACATAATTGATCAATTTAAAGCCAATTAAAAGCATGACAATGTATTGCATGTAGTTTACAAAATATGTACAAATTTAAATGAAACGTTCTTTTTCTTTAAGACATCTTTAAGGTATCACAGAAATCACAAATGTTATAATGTATCAGTTGAAATTCTTGAAGTCCTTTTATTATATAATTAACTCTTAATCAAAACATTCAAGTGTAGCTTTGATGGAAATAATGTTCCAAAACCTAATTTGACACATATGGAAATAAGTTTGAATCAATGTTCATTACATCATACATATTGCTTCATATTCTTTTTGGAAGGTATTCTTGTTTCTATTCCACATTTGTACATTTAGTCCTTCATAGAGTTTAAGCTCTTGTAAAACTTTTTATTTTCCATGATTAGGTTGTTAATATTTATCAACATTCTCCTTAAAGCAAATAAGTTCTTGTTATTTTTCCTTGTAAATAATTATCTTTAGCAAAGTGGAATTTAAAATTAAATGTTTATGTTATTTTCACTGACACTGGTTTGTGTCATTGAAAAAAAAACCTCATTGTTATGCATTATAGGAAATATAAATATTATGGAAAAGACAAAAACAGTTTTCTTTGCGCTCCTTCTACTTGCTTCCACCAGGTTAATTCCAGAATATCTCTGAACCTTCCAGATTAAATTTGGGAGACATCAGAGGGAAATACAGTTAAGAAAAATGTGTGTATTGATTGTGATAATGTGTACAACCGGATTGTGTGTTATTTTTTTCTACATGTACCTCACAATACCATTTGACTTCATGCAACTGTTAATAGCATTGCACAGATGTTTTAGTGCTCTTAACTGTTTCCAAGATCAGTAAAAAGATTGGTAAATGGGGGGACAGACAGTAACAGATTGATCAACAATCTTGTTTTTCATAATAAATAAATATCTTCCTAAATCATTGTCAAAATTGAAATGACTGGGAAGTGTTTTTAAAAAATAATATTGTGCTATGTTATAGTATTACAACTTGAAAGTTCAAAGCTGATAGTACTGTAGCTTTAGTAATAATGTAATAAATGCTTTAAAAACCTGCATGGAGTCACAAAATACTGCATACTTAACATGATAAATTTCAAATGATGCCATATGAATGCCATATTCATAAAAGCACAGAAAATGAATTTCAATGTGGCACATAGTTTACTATGGATGAACACAGTGTTGTTTAGTATGAGATTGGATCTTCTCCTAACTTTGAATGGTCAGTGAAGAGGCATTTTAATATATACCCTGTTTCCCCCAAAATAAGACATCCCCTGATAATAAGCCCAATCGGGCTTTGGAGCGCATGGCAATAAGGCCAAGCGCTTATTTCAGGGTTCAAAATAATATAAGACAGGGTCTTATTTTCCAGGAAACATGGTATAAATAAGCGAATATTCCATACAAAGCATCCTTAGCATGTTATGTTGAATTTTTTTTTATTGCAAAAGTTTTACAATTACATTTTCACCCCTTTTTTCCCCCCTCAACCCACCCCAAACTTCCCAACCTCCCTAACCCACCCTAACCCTCCCCTCCCCCCAGACTTCCACACAGTATACTCATATCAAGTAAAAGGAAAAACCCTCCTTTATATATAAAACTTGAACCCCTCCCTCCCCCTTATAAATTTTCATCTTCATTACATTAACCTATTTCTATCTTAATATAACATTTTCAAATAAATTTTCATCCTGATTACCTTAAAAATATTTCTATCTTAATATAACATTTTCAAATAAATTTTCATCCTCATTACCTTAAAATATTTCTATCTTAATATAACATTTTCAAATAAAAGCTATTTGATACTTCCTAGTTTGATATTTGTTCTGAACATAATCTATCCACTTCTTCCATTCCCATTCATAAGTCTCTTGTGAACAATCTTTTAGATATGCTGAAATCTTCGCCATCTCTGCAAAACTGGCCATCTTCAAAGTCCATTCCTCAATCGTGGGCAGCGCTTCATTTTTCCAGTATTTACCTATCAACAATCTTGCTGCTGTTATCATATACAATATCAATTTTGTTTCACCCAATGTAAAACCCTTAACTATACCCAATAAAAACAATTGTGGAGAAAATTGAATTTTTTTCTTCAAAACATTCTGCATGACCCACCAAATTTTTATCCAAAAAGCCTTAACTTTCTTACAGGTCCACCAAACATGATAATATGTAGCATCTAGACAATCACATCTCCAACATTTAGGCTGCACATTAGGGTACATACACGACACGGGCACCCAAAACAGAGATGGCAAAAAACTATCAACAAAGATGCAAACCATGGGCCTCTGTCCTGGAGACACAGATGACGGTGCAAAGTGGTATTCAATGATCCAAAAAGGAGACCCTGCACTTGTGGGAATACACTAGGGAGGAGGAGGAGGAGGAGGAGGAGGAGGAGGAGGAGGAGGAGGAGGAGGAGGAGGAAGAGGAGGAGGAGGAGGAGGAGGAGGAGGAGGAGGAGGAGGAGGAGGAGGAGGAGATGTGTTCACTAAACAGTTACAGTATGTATCCATTCAGCTTTTATATTCTGTATTATAAATTCTGCCCATAACAAGACAAGCAGGATGTTGCATTAAAAAAATGTGTGGGTGGTGATTAGCATCTTGACTTAGAGATGATTCAATACTAGGTCAAGATACTGAGAATTGTCCACTTTTATTTTTTTTTAAAAAAATAATTTTATGCTTTCCTTATCCATAACAAGGTAGGATCATGAATCTGGTTAAAGAAAGCCAGCCTGATATCTCGAAGTATACATCAAACACTATCCTAAAAGTTATTTGAAATTGCCAGGAGATTAGGCACATCTGGAACTGTTGTTACTCCTTTCATTTATTTGAGCATCAACTTTGCAAACTATTTCTGAATCTCCCTTAGGTTTTTATCACATGGAAAATTAGCATTTTAGAATGAAAGCCCTGCTAGGCAGATATTGCTAACAAGATGATCCTGATGAAAGGAAATAAATTGGCATACATAAAGCAAAACAACCCTACTCCCAAACCAAAACACCAATCAGTAACTCCATACAGTGGCCTTGAGCCCTTACTATTAAAATACTTAAATCCCTGTATATTAATCTATGTCTGTGATGCTCAATTGGTTTGCCAATCAGACCAGTTCCTCATCTGTAACACCAGTGGTGGGTTGCCCCCGGTTCGCACCAGTTCTATAGAACCGGTAGTAAAACTGGTGGGAGGCTCCACCCACCGACCCCGACATCATCAAAATGCTTCTGCGCATGCGCAGAAGCTTCTGCGGTTGCGCAGAAGAGTGTGTACACGCACTCGCTTCACTGCAAGCTGGTAGTAAAGGTAAGTAGAACCCACCCCTGTGTAACACCCTATGGCAGGGTTTCTCAACTTTCTCAACCCTATCAACTTTAAGACGTGTGGACTTCAATTCCCAGAATCCCCAGCCAGCAAGCTGACTTCTGAATTCTGAGAACTGAAGTCCACATATTTTAAATTTTCAAGGCTGAGAAACACTGCCCTATGGCAAATGTGTAATAGATAATTATTATACAGCCTTAGAGAAATAATTCTACACCTGCAGTAGTCGATTGCTAACACATTTCTTTGCCATTGTTTGAATTGATTCTTTTTCAGGAGTGGTAAGGAAGATGATTTCAAACAGTCTGGTTGGTTGTTTATTTATTGTCCTGTCTAGGATAATAATTCTATGTTTGTCTTTCTCTGTTTTTTTAAAATATTACTTATGGTGTCAGTTTTCCATCAGTTTAAAGCAGCTGACTTTTTTTTAAAAAAAACTTGTGCAATACTGAATCTTATATAATAAGTATACTAATAGTAATAATGCAAAACTTCAACTACAGGTGGTCCTCGACTTACATTTCATTTAGTGACTATTCAAAGTTACAACAGACCTGAAAAAAGTGAATTATGACCATTTTTGACACTTACAACTGTTGCAGCATCACCGTGGTCACATGATTGAATTCGGATGCTTGGCAACTGACTCATATTTATGACGGTTGCAGTGTCGTGGAGTCATGTGATCAACTTTTGTGACTTTCTGACAAGCAAAGTCAATGGGGAAGCCAGATTCACATAACAACCGAGTTACTAATTTAACAACTTCAGTGATTCACCTAACAATCATGGCAAGAAAGGTCGTAAAATGGGGCAAAACTCACTTAACAAATGTCTCAGTTAGCAATAAAAATTTTGGGCTCAATTGTGGTTGTAAGTCAATGACTACCTGTACAATCTCAACAAGCTACCAAAGCTTTTGAGTGCTAGAATGGAATGGCGCCATCAGTGAGAGTTTCTTGACAAACTGCCATGGCACAGAGCACTACAAGTGTAGCATTGTTCAATCTTCTTACTGTCCTCCTCGCCCTAAAGGACAACATGTTTTCTACAAACTGGACTCTGTGAATTTCGATACTACATAAGGGTCAAATTTTGTTTTGTGTACTTTCTTTATTCCTTCATAAATGGAAGAAAAGTATCAGAAGAATTTGATGTTAACAACACAGGCAAAAGCAAAATAACTTTCTGGAGAATTCTAGGATTTGAAGTCTACACATTACTGAGGTTTAGAAATGCTGGTCTAATCCCAGCTGTATGGCTACCTATTAAAATCTAAGCAGTAACTTTTACTATTCTTTATGAAAGGTATGATATGTAAATTATTGTAGGTCTTTTTCTGGGAAGCAATGTTGGCACTTCATTGCATGCCTAAAACGATGAACAAAATCGCCTTTCACATGTTCTAGGCATGGCATGCCAGCAAATATACTTAGAGTAACAAGGTTTTATTTACTTCAGCAATTGAGCTAAAATGGAAGCTAGTTTAGGAGGAAAGCAAGAAAACCAGAAGCATAATGATTTGGCTCAGATGTTGTAGTCAAGATATGCTTCTCTTCCCGAAAGTCTGAATAAGTTGGTCAGTGCATGGCCAGGGAAGGGCTGAATTCCTTCATGTCTATAATCAGGCTCCAGCAAATTAGGATCAGAAGCAGAAAAGAAACTATTGAGAAGAATTTGAAGCAGAGAGAGAGAGAGAGAGAGAAAGATCCAACCTAAGTAGCATAGGGTTGTGGAAAATTAAATTAGGTTTTCCATGCTGAATTTCTTGTAAGTTGATAAGTTTGATAAGGCTATCAGTTGGTCTGGCAATTAAGGCACCAGGCTAGTAAGCAAGAGAGCATGAATTCAAGTCATGCCTTAGCCATGAAAGCCAGTTGGATGAATCTGGGCCAGTCTTTCTCAGCCCAACTCACCTCACAGGGAGGAAGGTGTGGGAAAAACAGAAGGAAGAAGATGTATTGGATATATTCACTTCCTTGAGTTATTTGTAAAAATAATAAAGGCGGGACATAACAAATAAAAAATATGAATCCAGAATTTTCTTGCTCACAGCTTAGTTCAGGGGTGTCAAACTCAAAGCCCGGGGGCTGGATCTGGTCTGAGGGGTGCTTAGATCTGGCCTGCAGAGCCACTCTGGAAACAGCAAAAGACTGACCTACGGTGCCTCTGCCAGTGAAAACTGAGCTTAGGATGGCCATGTGCAGCCCTCCCAAGCTCCATTTTAATTGGCAGAGGGTTGCAGGAGGCTGTCGCAGCTGATAATGGAGCTCACGAGCCCATTTTCACTGGCAGGGAGCTCAGGCCACCACAGGTGCCCTCGATATGAGTGATGTTGAGCCGGCCACACCCAGCCTGGCCACACCCACCCCAGCCCCCCAAGGTGAAACCCAATCCTGAGGCGGCCCTCAATGAAATCGAGTTTGACACCCGTGGCTTAGTTGCTTATCCATGTTAATTGTTCAAATTTCATCTTGTTACTTTCTTTAAAAGTTGTGTGATGTTGATGAATGGTTGGGATTTATCCATAAGATAAATAGCAATAGGAACGTTCCCTCCTGCCGCCCCCACCCCGACCCGTGAGACCGGTCTCTCAGGGCAACCTGGTCTACCCAATAGAAAAATAGCAATAGGAATCTATTTTTTCATAATGTGAAACATTGTCCTATGAAAAAAGACCAACATCAACAAAGATGCAAAATCCATTGTAGTCTTGACCGTATTCCAGATTCACTGTGAATCACCTAGTAGTTTTAATAATGCATTCTCTGTGGGATATAATCCACTCAGCAATGTCTCCAGTGATTCATTTTCCATGTAACATAAATGAACTATTCTGTTTGTAATGAGACTAGCCTAGCTCATGGAGATAGCTAGTATTTGGAAAGTATCCAAGACTTATGATTAATTTAAATATTCTAAATATTCAGAAGCCTTGATTCCCTTCCCCCCCGAATTTTCAGATTTATCCATCAGTGATCAAAAGGGGGCATATACAAGGGAGCTTGTATATGCCACTCCAGTCATTAATGGTCTTGAACAACTCACATAGACTGCTGGGCAAATGAGATTAAAACAATGATGGAAGGAAGAAAAACCCATTTTATATAACTGGAAAATAATCTTTCTGATTAGCCAAGGGGCAATATCATTCCATTCACAAGGAAGTAATTTCAAATAAAGATGTTATAGCTCATAATATATTTCTTCCCAAGGTCCTAAAAGCCTTCCTAAAAACCAGTATGGTTAAGTCTAAACAGATTTTGGAAGAATGCTGTTTCAGGCAGAATTGGAAAGTCTTCATGGATGTTACTGACAATGTTTCTGAAAAGAAGGAAGCCCTTTCTTCCTGATCTTATTAAGTAGGCAGATATAGTCAAGAGTGAGTAATCCTGAAGACAGTAACATTTTCCCTTATGCAATTTGGAAATAAAACTATAGCTTTATTAGATACCAATTCAAGAGAATATGGTTCAATCAATGATGAAAATCTCATTTTTGCCATAAATATTTCATAATTCATCTAGCTATTACTCTACATGTCTATCACATATCCACATTTAAAGATCCACTTAGTATGTGTTTGGGAAGGTATCATTCAGCTTTGGAAACCAGAAGTCATTAATTTTAGTTTCAATTTCCACAGAAATGAGGAAAGAGGAAGAAGCAGTCAAAGCTATAAATCTAATAACCCTACATTCACGAACACCAGCTCTGTAAAGAAATGTGTACTTTCCCAAAACAATATCCCAGCCTCAGGAGGCACATTTTGTATGCTTTGGTCTTACAGAGCATATATTGCTAAGTTTTAAAAGGCACATATGCCTAGGATATCAACCAGCAAGCTCTTGAGAAGGAATCTAGGACAGAGGGGGAGACGGGAGTGGGGGAAAGACATGACTCTTAAGGATACATCAAACTCTTAAGGAAGTAAATTGTGCCATGTTTGAAGATGCAAAGATAATCACTGTGCTGGGAACCGTCTTATATGCAGGAGGAAGCCAAACAACAAGAGGAAAGCAGCATATGCTCCTAATTTCGCACAGGAAGCTCCCAGCACCTCCTGCCTAAGTAAGATAAGAAAACTCCCATGGCCTATTCTGGACAAGGCCACTGTTATCACCCTTAGCTTCACACTATCCTCTCCCTACTCCACAGTTTGCTGTCTTAATGAGATCCTACCTCCAATTGCTTGCAGCTTGCCAAGTACAATAGAATGAAATATTTATAACTGTGGATAGGGAAGCTTTCCAGGCTGAAAGTTTACTGCGTGTCACCTTGATATTTGTCCATGGATTTAAAGTATAAATTAGTTTATTGATTACAAGGACTACTGATATAATATCTAGTAACAGGGCTCTATTATTAGATCACCATAAAAACACAACTATGTCTTCAGTTATGATAAACAATACATTATATACATTGTATTTTACAGGTATAGCATTTCAGATAAAAAATGCTCTGATCCATAAAATACTCCTAAGTAATAAGTTTTGAATATCACTATCACCTGTAAAAAGATTAAAGTCTTAAGACTTTTTAAAAACCTGCTAGGAAAAAAAACCCTACCAGGTAAGATATGGATTTTGCCTTTTAAAAAGAGTTTATAGTAATGTTTTTTAAACATACACAGGACACATTTTTCAATGCATATAGTAATCAATAAAAGGAAATGTAAAATGTGACACAAGTTACTATTAAAAATAATCATAAAATTTTTTGGAAATCCTTTCTGTGATATTCGTTGTAAGAAGTATTTTTAGGCAAATCTTGCATGTTTATGAGTCATCCTGAAATTATGGATAATTTTCAAAAGGACGTTCTAGTGTCATTTTAGGAAAAACTATAGAGCCTTAAATACGAAGATAAATATTAGTGACATTCAGGGTATGAAAGGCATAAAAATGATGTCATCTTTTTTGAAAAGTTACAACAGCTTCTTTCAACCATATCTAGTCTCATTCCAAGTTGTAGCTGAATTAATTTTCCTCATTAAATTTCCTCATTTTCCTCATTCCCAATTTTCCTCATTTCAATCAATATGAATTATTTCTTTCAGAGGTATATTCCTTGCCTCATGACACACAAAGCTCAGCATCTCATTTGCAATCCTCAGCATTCCAAGATTCTATCACCTTTCTTCAAGTGTTACCATTGTGAGGTCATTTGCTTTCTCTTCCCTTTCCCTTAAAAAAAATCTACTGAAGGTCTGGAACAAAACAGCCATCCTATTTCCACCAATATCTTTGATTACATCCTCCACTCCCTGAAAAATTGTTCACTACTTTCCTGCCTTTGATGTCCAGAATCCATAGGGAAGTAGATCTACTGTGATCTCAGATCTACACAGGTTGAGAGGTGTCTTCAATGATTTCTTTTAGTAATCATAATATTATATTAGCAGAACATTAGGTAGGAGTTTTATGGTGGGGAATCTTGTTCACAAACCTACCAGCGAAATGCCAGAATTACTCAATAAAAGCCATACAATATTGATTCCAATATTCCAAAACCCACAGGGTTCATACAGAAAGGACAATTAGAATCTAACCAGTGACAACTATACATTGTTGTCTGTTTCTTTTCCATTTGTTTCCTTCATAATTTGTGCTGCATTAAGACTAATTGGAGGCAGACAATAAGTCCATAATATAATTAAAGCCCCAAGTTCACATGAGCAATATAACGTAAGAGACACCCACAAAAGGTCACAAGGTTGCCTCTTTTAACATTTATTACAGGGAGTTAACTAGGCATTTATTCATGCCTATTTGTCATCTGAACCAATTCTAACACAACCGAGAGTGAAACAGAACAATCCTGGCAGTGTTCCAAGGAAGGAATCTTCCTTATTAAACCCACAACTTTTGTAGGCTCATTGTGGCTGTTATATGCCTTTGTTTCCTGAATGAATCAGTGACCTAATGTTTCTGAATGCAATACGATGGCATGTTCTAGGGATTACTCAACTTCCTATCTTCAATGAATTGTGTTACACCAGGCAGATAAATATTGTCTTTTATAGTTTCCAAGCAGTTTTATAGTCTCTGCATGTGTGTATACTATGAATAGGAATACATGCATTTGCTGCACACATCAGCATACTGTGCAGATGTCTAAAAGCAACAATAGGTCTAACAGAAAGGAAAGAAAAGGGATCTGAGCAATTGGTAAGCAAGGACTCTCTATATATTTATGAACATGTAAAGTTAAGCTTTTCAGTTATTTGCAACTGTTTGGCAGGAAAGGGTCCATCTGTATCATATGTATTGACTAACCATCTTCATGCTATTACTGCTTCTGTGCTATAAAGGCCACAGTACCTTGACTATAGTTTGTAATAAACCCCATTAATTGTGATTAATCTACTTTTAACAAGCAGTCTCACATTCAGATTGGCACTCTGTAAAACTAAACATTCATTGAATTACGTTGTTGTGCCATCCAAGGTGCTTATCAGTATTGGTACCATCTTTACTTCTAGTTCTTTAGCTGTGTTGGCCTTTGTTCGCAAGTAATTTAAGAAACAGGAAAGAGCAACAATGGAAGAGGTAAGGATAAAGACAAGCCTAATAAAAATATTGGCTTAGCACAAGAAAAAAAAAAGACGTTTTAAGTAAAGCAACAAATATCAGAACAGCTGGGGAAATGGAATGCTACGACATAAATTATCCAATTTAAACAAAATTAGCTGTTTCAATCAGACCAGAGGTGATTCTTCCAAAGTATAAATGGCAATAGGAATTTTGAAAACGGAAAACCAAATAAAAAGAAAACAATCCAGTTTTGAAAAGCTCTTTGGGACATGAGAAAAAAAAAAGAAAATTCTGGATGAGTAGAAAGAATCTGGAGATGAATTTAATAAAAATCAAATGGAAAAAACTTTACTAATGACAACAGAAATGGTTAAAAATTGAGCTAAAAAAGGGTTAAAAACAGGACATCTCCTGGAAGTGATCAACCACATAGCTTTTGGCTCAAATATCTGACTTACTTACATCCAATTATAGCTAAACATCTTAATGAAATATTGCATAAAGGAGACATCAGCTAATAACTGTATCTGATTCAAAAAGACCCAGCAAAACTGATAACACCAAGAAATGCAGGCCCTATAATATACTTGCTTGTATGTTTAAATACTTGCTTGTTTAAATTATTCACAGGCATAATAAAAGACAACATACAAAATTAGTTAGAAGAAAATAGCATCCTCCCTGTTGAACAGAAAGAGAAAAAAAAAAAGGAAAAACACAGGTACCAAAGATCAACTTTTGAGTGATAAAATGGTTCTGGAGAATTGCTGAAAAACCAATATGGTCTGGATTGTTATAAAAAGGTGTTTGATTCATTACCATATAGTTGGATCATCAAATGTTTGGAAACACTGGTATCAGTAAAAATGTTAGAAAAACTATACTGAGTGATAGAAGACAGAATTGGTGGTTGAAAATTAAAAATATGGGCTTATCAACCTTTGGAGAGGCATCTTCTAGGATGATTTATTATCTCTCTTATTATTTGTCATTGTCATGATCCTACTTTCAGTGATTTGAAAGTAACAAATACAAACCTTGGCTGTCAAACAGCAAAGCATGTTAATAAAATCTCACATTTACTTTCTATGGAAGATCTGAAGCTTTATGCAAAATCAAAAATCAAAATCCAGTCATTGCCAAACACATTGACAGAATTTTTAGCACAGCTATAGCAATGGAATTCAACTGAGGGAAATGTTCTAGAGTAACAAGGAAGAAGTATAAAATCCCGAATAGAAACAAAATTAAAATGCCAAAAGACCAACTATCCAAAGCAGGGGTGAAATGCTCTCAGTTTGGACCAAATTGGGCGATCTGGTAGCGATCATGGTGGGTAGTTTGGTGATCCCACCTGCCCCAGTGTCATTACTTCCGGGTTTTAACCACGAAGTAATGTGTTTTTTACCTTCTGTGCATGCACTTCTGAAACGGTAAGAAAGGTAAGTAGATTTCACCCCGATCCAGAGCTATCATGATGAGGCTTGCAAGCATCTGGCCATTTTATAGTTAGATAACATCAAGTATAGACAACTTAAAAATGTGATTATTAAAGAGAACATCCAAAATGAGAAAATTGCTAAAGACAAAATTGACTGGTGTAACACCATCCAAGCCATCAATTCCTAGACAATACATGTGATATAATACATTGCTGGAATTATTAACTGGACCCAAGCTGAACTGGACAGTTAGGAATGAAAAACAAGAAAACTGATAACTATTCATTATGTATTACAGCCTCGTAGTGATTTTGATAAATTATATATGGTCCACAGAAATGGAAGCAGAGGTTTACTTCTGTTGAACAAACTGTCAAAGTAAAAAAGCAGAGATTGGCTGATTATCTTAAAAAAAAAACAGCCAAGAACTGATGAAAAGTTAAAAATTGGAACTTACTAATTGTACAGGAAACAAAAAGTAAATATCAAAATAATGTAATAAAAAATACAAACAGAATGCTGGCAAGCAAAAGAATCACATGGTCCATGTCTACAAAACATTGAGGGGAAAGTGGATAAAGATAAAATCTGGCAATGGCATAAAACAGGAACATTTAAAAAAGAAACTAAACCCTTGATTTTGTCTGTGCAAGAGCAAACTATTTGAACTAATGCAATCAAGGCCAATGTTGAAAAATTATCAAATGATTCAAAGGGCGGATTGTGTAAAGAAGCAAAAGAAACAATAGATCCTATTCTCAGCTCATGTCAGAGGATTCCACAAATTGATTATAAACAATAGCATAGCACAGTAATATAATGATTCACTGGAACATCAGGAAAAATTATTATGAAACAGTCATAAAAAATTGGTAGGAACATATAGTTGAAAAAGAAGCCAAACATGAGCAGGTTAAAATATTTTGGGATTTCTGAATACAGATTGATAAAGTCATAGCTAACAATACATATAACAGATATAACTGTGATTGAAAGCAAGACTGTGTGGATAATTGATGTGACAATACCAAGTAATAGTAGAATAGAAGACAAAAAATTGGAGAAGATCACAAAGTATCAATACCTGAAAATCAAAACTCAAAGATCATGGCATAAACTGGCCATGGTTATCCACAACAGGGGTGAAATACCGGTTCGGACCAGTTCAACCAAACCAGTAGCGATGGCAGCGGATAGTTCGGAGAACTGGTAGCAATGTCAGCACGAGGCTCCGCCCACCCGCCCGGTCATCATTATTTCCTGGTTTTAACCAGGAAGGGTTTGCGCATGCGCAGTGAGTCCACATTGTACGTGACACACACGTGATGCACGAGCTGAGTAAGCGTGTGCGCAGGGAGCGTGTACTTCCAAAACGGTAGGGAAGGTAAGTAGATTTCACCCCTGACTCACATATATACTATGTCAATATATTACAACATCCTAAATTCTTGGGAAGGTACTGTAGATGTGTATGAAGGCCAACACTAGCTAAAGAACTGGCAACTGTGACTTCACAATATTTTGAAAATATAATTTTTATTATAAATATGTATGTTTATCAAATTGAACTCTGAAGAATATGGATAGACAAACAATACAATAACTAGAAAAATGTACAATAATCCATAAACTAATGGGTTTGAGTTATAGAAGCCTAAGATTTAATGCCAGTTCACCCACTGGATTACCATATTCGCTCTATAAGACGCACATACATTTCCACCCACTTTTGGGGGGGGGGGAGAAGTGCGTCATAGTCCAAAAAATACAGTACTTTGTGAAATCAATTATCTCAGTTTTTTACATGTCCTGAATAAAATCTATCTTGTTCAAAATGCATTTATTAGTAATATATAGTGATAAATAAATATCTGAACATGGCTTATTGAAGATCCAAAAATCTTCTACTGATGAGGTCAAAGAACCACCAAGAGGCTGTGTCCTCTATGCCCCAGAAAGACCATTATAAAAAGATGGAGAGCAACCTGGCCCCTCATGTAAGCATGAGAAGGTCAGCTACAGAGAATTTGGACTCCTGAATTAAAGACAGAATACAAAACTAACAATAGATAAATTTGCTTTGTAATAGAGCATTTGATATCTTCTGCTTCATTTTCAGGAGGTTTCCAGTGAGGAAATCATTTAGTAATTCATTCTGAAGAATAAATTTTTAAAAAGCAAAACAAAAGGGATAATTCAATCACAAGCAGTTAGATCCAGTCTACCTATCATGCATGATGTGTGTTCACTGAACTCAGCATTAGTCATTTTTAGTTTAGTCCCTGTTTTAAGCATATTTGGATGAGCAGATGCAGAGCTGACTCACCAAAATACACTGGATGTTTTGAATTGTTTCAGAAAGACTTAATGCTGGGAAATACAGTATATTCTACAGTTGGATGAATGCCAAAAGGCATTATGCTCTTGGCTAATGAGCAATTATGAGCAATGGGCAATAACTCTTTCTGAAATTTGCAGGAGATGGTCTGCAGTGGGGAAACAATTCAAGGGGCTGAGGACGGATTACTTATTTCACCTGAACTTTCACTTTATTATTTTAAAATTCCAAAGATGTATTGTTGTTAAGCAGAATTTTGGATTCATGAATTAGGTAGCCATTTCATCCAGTGAAATTTCATAAGCATTGGTTAAAACAGAAGAAAAATAAAATAAATGCCTGGAACTTTTGACATTGAAGTGTGAGTATCCATGTTATCCCATACCTTCCCTTTTTCTTCCAATTTTTCTCTTTACCTTTGAACAATCAACTAATAACTCTTTCACTGAGCATTTTCAATTTCTTTATTAAGATTTTTTTTGGGGGGGGTTGAGGGGGTCATTTTACATGCAATGATGTCTTTGTTCATTTATTTAATAAAATGATATGCTGCCCATGTCACGTTTTGAGGGTTACAATCTTCTTACATGTTACATGTGTGAATGGCACCATTTAGCCATCACCTCTGCACATCAGAAATAGAGATGCTGCCATTTATATCCTATCCAACATCAAATTAGGTTTGTTGGATCAAATTAGGTTTTGTTGTGTCCTGTCGGCTGCCGGCCCCTCCAACAGCCGAATCAGATGAGGAGGTAGCGTTGGAGTCCGGGCCAGCATCAAGGCAACCTGAGAGCTCCGAGGGGGAAGAGGGAATGGAGCTGTCAGAGATAGAGACAGAGGTGGAGCCTGGGCCATCCATCAGCCCTCAGTTGGAGAGTCAACAGCCCCCAGGTCTGGAGGTGGCTGATAAGGAAGAAAAGGAACAGCTGGGTCTAGTATCTGACATGCGGATGTGCAGAAGGTAGGAGAGGAGAGCAGTGGAAATCTATGAGCTGATCCTTGGGATGGAAGAGCCATCGCTGCTAGCAAAGCCCCACCCTAGCTCTGGGGATAAAAGGCATGCGGTGGAGATGAACAGGTGTGGCAGACAACTATTCATCTCCCTACTGGACAGACTTGTTAGCCTGTTTGTGTGAGAGAGACTTTTTGCCAGGCTGCTGGTGCTCCTAATAAAGGAATCATTGATTTAATACAGAGGGTTTGTCATGTTTGGGAGCCGGGTCAGAACAGGTTTATTGTCTTTCTATAGAATAAGGATTTCCATATGCTAATGTAATCGATTGCTGTGCAATCAATTCTTCCACACAGACATCTTTCTCATCAACAGCTGCATCACCCAGGAAAACCTACATGAAAATTTACCTCAGGATACCACAATAAACATGATGACTATTTTAGGTAATAACTTGATTGTTAGCCTAGAAATAATACTGTTAAATACTTTTAAAATGGCTAATTTCAATTCTGGAAGCATAAGATTTCCTGAGAATGAACACAAGAAGAGTAATTTATAGACTTGCTGACTATGAGAGGACATGTAAAAAAAATGACATGAAGGAACAGTCAATCTTTCCCAGTTGAAGGGAATCAGGTCTAAGGATAGTCACACCTAACTACTCTCTCGGACAGTGGCTAATTTGAACAGCCTCCTTCACAATGGGATTACAACTGATCTGATCAATACAGACATATGGTGACTGTGGCATTTAGAGAATCAAGAGCCAACCCATTTAGAGGACATCTGGTTCTGAAACAGTGCTTTAAAGAAATAACTGTTCCTAACTCCATAATAATTTTGTTGGGGGGGGAGTTATTTGGGGCAAAACACTTCCTTCTTTTTGACTTGAAACTATCCTAGTAGTTTTGTCTTTCAGTCTTTGTTTGTTCCTCTGCCTCTAGCTACAGCCCAAGCATATCACAGCAATCTTTCAGAACAATGTTTTTGTCTGATCTCAAGCCCATAAGTCAGCATGAAGCCATCCTTATCTATGTCAGTGTTAAAGTCATGTTTCACCTTAATGCAACATACTGTCGTTTTGCTGTAGATATTGTCTAAGGCATTTTACTGATCATTTTATTAGCAGTGCAGCCAGCTTAACATCAAGTGCTCACTTTAGCTGGTGCAGGCCTGTCCCTTCTCTTCGGTCTCTAGCCAACATCTTTTGCTTTGGACAAAAAGGATAGTATCTTTCAAACCAAGTTCTCATCTTTACTTGGATCAGCCTCAATAGTAGTTGTCCAGGGGTGGCAGAAGTAAGGAGAAAGTTTATGTAGTGAAGAAGTGGGAAAGAATTATTTCTGTCTCTGCTACTGATACCATGAAAGAACTTTCCCTACTTCGATCAGCTACGATTTAGGCTGATTTTGAAGACAACTTTAATGTTATTTTGGAGTAGCATTCTTTTGGTGAAAGCTTCTGAGTGTCAACTGGATTACAGCAGCATACAAAAATGATAAATAAATAAATAAATAAATAAATAAATAAATAAATAAATAAATAAATAAATAAATAGCTGATATAAGCTGCTCTTCAATCTCCTTCTTTTAAAGTTAATAGTGCCAGATAATTGTACTCTAAGCAATTTACTTTATGCCCTAGCTACATTAATGAATATATGTTCAGGACATGTTACTAGTAATGTTTTATAAGAAGGCAGAGAAACAAAATCAGGGGATTCTGCCAATCCCTGTTCTTAATGCCTTGTATGTGGTAAGACATAAGGACAGCAGCATTTGCCACCATGGTGCCCATGCAGGATAGGGTTTGTCAGAGAGGATGGCAAGGTTTATACCAGTGTACAGGGATGCAATGTTTCCGGTTCGGACTGGATTGCCTGAACCGGTAATGATGGGGGCGGGTGGTTCAGAGAACCAGTAACAAAAATCCCTGCCCCCCCCCACGCCCAGCTGAGGCGCGTGATCATCAGAGAGTTTTTTTTTTTTTTACTTTTAAAAGCATTTTTTCTTCAGCTGAAAAAATGCTTTTAAAAGTTAAAAAAAAAGCCTCTGATGATCGCATGGTTTAGCTGGGATTGTCAGCTAAAAGCATTTTTTTTACAACTTCTTTGGCCGAAGAGGCTGTAGAAAAATTTTTTAACTTTTAAAAGTTAAAAAAAAGAGTTTGCCACGCCCACCCAGTCACATTAACCCCCACCAAGCCGCGCCCACAGAACCGGTAGTAACAAATTTTACATTTCACCACTGCCAGTGTATTTACTTGGATGGCACTTCTACTCAGCTGTCAGAAAGAATTTTTTGAGTTCTCATTCAATAGTGAAAGGAATGTGAGTCCATATATTAAATGAGTGTCAGTGAGTTCATGTATTAAATGAAACCATTTAAAGCATTGTTTGTTGAGCTACCTTAAAATAAAACCCAGTCAAAGAATGTCTTCTCCCACTCAGAATACAAGTGTGTGAATATAGAGATCTTATTGTCTCAGAGACTGCATGTTGTCTTATAAACTCTTCAACTGTAGAGCAAATTTCAAAGGATTAGTTGGGTTGGACTTTTTTCAGTCTCTTGCATAACTAACTTTTTTCACTTCCACAATGCAACCACGCATATTTCTGTCATTGCTCAATTCTCCTTCATTAATGTTTTTCTGCTGAAATCTGGTCCATTTCCTTGGAACTCATTACTTCTACCTCTCGCCTGGCCTTTCCTTTTTTTTATTTCTGTTGTTCATAAAAATTAATGGCCCACACTTTTCTTAGTAGGAAATACAGTGGTATATTTTCATCATAGGGGGTAAGCGAACGTCTCCGGTGAATTTTCAAGCTAATTCTTTTTCGGCCAAAGGGGTTGTTTAAAAATGCTTTTAAAAGCCTCTAATGATCAGGCAACTCAGCTGGGATCGTCAGAGACTTTTAAAAGCATTTTTTCTACAACCTCTTCGGCCGAAGAGAATTCACAGCTGTTGCAGTAAAAGAGGCTTTTGGGACTACGCATGTGTTTTACTGACTCAGGAAACCTAGCTCAGAACACTCCAGGGTAAAACCAGCTTTTGCATCATGAAGGCATCCCACCTCCTCCTCTATGACTCATGCTACCAACATAATTAATTTAAAACATTTTTAATATTAACCTGAGTTGCCAATTGCATGGAGAAGACTTTTTATGAAAACATAGAAGGGCAATGATAAGAGTATTGGAAACGAGGATCAAAAATGATCTACCTTGTTCTGGAATAGTTCTGTTGACATGGTTGCCAGGTCCATTTTATCACAGGTTGAGGAATTCCATAAACAATGCATGTTAAAATTTGCTTAGTTCCTAGTTGATAGAGAGTAGGACCAGGAATTGATGACACTTTTTCATAAATCTGAGGTTTCACTGTTAACAAACAAGAACAGGAGTAAACTGAAATGTTATTCTAAAATAAAATGGAAAGAATTACTGTTTCAAAAGAAAAACTAAGATTTTGGCCTCTTCCACAAACAGTGTGTATTTTGATCTGACATCATTGCTGCCTATATATGTCCCAACAATGCAGCTTCCAACAGCCTTGGAAAATCAGAATCAGTTTGTTCTCTGCTTCAGAAGTGCTGCAACAGCAGTTTTGCAATGCTTGTTCTGGAGCTACAGTTGTAGGGACTTCCAACCTGTCTTAACTACTTCCTCTAGAATTTCCTCCTTCTCTCCAGAATCCAAGGGGTAGGCTCCTTCTCCCCTATCTTTCTCCAGTAGATAAACAATTGCACTCCTCATCTGACAGTGAGTATCTTATTCTTTCCCCTTTTCTTTTTGTAAGAAGCCAATGAAATGAGGTGAAAAGGAAATATGAAAAGAGGGCATTGGCTGCAGGCAGAGCTGCCTGGCTCAAACAACCCATTTGCATGGATGCATAGGTCTACAACCTTAAACCCTTAAAGAGCCATTTGGACCCATTTCCCACAGAAAAGAAAACACTGGGAGCCACAAAACCCTTCCCGTGCCTGAATATTTCTTGAGCGGCCACAAAACTAGCATATGTAGTTGAATTAAACGTTCTGTTTTCTTCTGAAACTTTTCTTTTCTTGGATTTATCCACGGTTGGCCTACCAGGGGTTGAAAAGCTCAATAAAGCGTGTGTTGCACATTGGCGGTTGTGACGCATATTTTGAGCGACAGGGAGCCTCAGCAGTGGGGTGAAAGAGCTACATGCGGCTCCAGAACTGCAGGTGGCTGACCCCTGGCATAGGACATAAGCTAAGCAGCTGGTGACACAAAAGTTGAGCATGGAAATGCCATTTTTTTAAAGATACAAATGCCTTTGTCAGAATGCTTTTAGCATAACAACGTGATCTATGATAATGAAAACTTTTTAAAGAGTATTTATGTTTAGTCAGAATTCAAGATAACTTAATTTTCAAATAAGTGTCTACAGGATTGCATCTTACTGTCATTGATAGTAATGTGGACTCACCATTTATTCTGAGCGTTATTGTTAAATTTTTTTGTAGGTTCCACTGCCGGGTGCTCAACATTATAGTGTAGTTTCCTGCATCTTCTTCCGCAACATGTTTTATAATGAGTGAGAAGCCTTTAATTTTATATCTGGCACACATTTCAGCAGCAGGTAGCCCATCCTTCAACCTGTGGAAGAACAATCAAATCCATAATTGCTTATGATGTCACTACATACGTTACCTATGTAATATATAAACATTTCACAGGAAGCAAGCAGAGCACATTTTTATGGATCAAGGACCACACTTACTCTTTTAGTAGCATGCTAGAGGCACACATCGTAGTTAGGGCCAATATGAAGAAATAGGAACAGCAGGTATAAAGGCGGAAATTGATATCATTTAAATTACATTAATGTGGTTAATATGATTACTCTTCAATTGTGTCTTTACTAATTTCCCACTTACATCCATGAAAAAATGATAAACCTTTAATGAGAAGCTTTGAATAATGTCTAGGGGACCCATATCCAAGTCCTCTGAGGACCAGACTCAGGCCTGCTGTGTAACTCTGATGTGAGACATTTAGGGTTGGAGGAACAAATTATATTACAAGTCTTTATAAATGTTTAAAAAGCTAATTAATGGTCAATTTAGTGGATTTATTCAAAATCCATGTGGATTGAATTACATATTATATGAAGAATGTGTAGCTGATAATGAACTTCATTTTACTCATTTCATTCCTGCTCAAATACTAATTGTTAAAAGAAATGTGAAGTGTTTGAAGTGTTCATGAAATGAAATGTCAGGCATTCCTTTTATTAAATATTATTAGGGAATACATGGATACAGAAAAGTGACAGGAGTTCACTACAACCCCAAATCTCCTGGAGTGTGTGGAATTCCTCCTGTTTTAGTTCTTTATTAAAAGACATTCCAAACTTAAAAATTTCTAGGGAACATCAGGATATTTGAACATACAACCAAGGAAAAAAATCTACTGTTTTAATGCTATCTTAAATCTACAAATAATTGTACTGGCAATAATTTGAAACTGGAAAAAAAAAACCTAAGTGTTTGAAATGTCATTTTTAAAATCAGCATGACATTTAAATGATTCTGTGTTACATCTCTACACTTCTCAATGATCGTGAAGCTTTATTATATTGGATGTAATTGTTTGGACTAAAATGATCATCCAGAATCAATAATTGGTTCTTTTGAAAGTCAGTCTAAATGGTTAAACCCAGGGGTGGGCTGCTGGGGGTTCGCAGGGGTTCGGGAGAACCTCTAGCTAAGATTCTGTGCAGTTCAGCGAACTCCCAAATCCCATTCCTGGCTGGCCCCACCTGCCCCTCCCCTCCTAGGAGTCCTCATGCAACCCATTTTGGATGCAAGTAAGTTCAGGGCACGTGCAGAGGCTCAGGGAGGGCAAAAAACAGGCCTACTGGAAGTTCGGGAAGACTAGAAATGTGCCCATTTCTGGCCTCCAGAGGGCCTCTGGAGCCCTGGGAGGCCGTTTTCACCCTCCCAGAGGCTCGAGGAAAGCCTCCGGAGGTCAGGGAGGGCAAAAATGCCCCCCCTCCGCTGTGGTGTAGGAGGCCGACTAGGGCATGCCCACCATGGCCATGCCATCCAGCAACTGGGCTTGCTAAAATTAACCAGGGGTTGAAGCCTACCCCTGGTTAAACCCCATGACAGATCACTCTGAAAAAGAGAGTTTCCTTCTCCTCTGATATGGTTCAATTACTATTACTACTGCTTTGGCTGAATTAAAGAAAGAAGTGGTACCCTTTAGTTAAAAAAACAAAAAAGGTTACAGCTGAGCCTCCATGCAAACCAGTCATAGAGGATGAGGAGGATATAGCCAGATGTGATATTTGGGGATCTTATATCACATTTCAAATGTATGCACAAGGAAGCACAAGATCTAAAATGCTAATAATTGCTGATTTGCTAAAATTTCCAACATTATCTTTTTTAAAATATATGATTTTATTTTAGATCTTATAAAAGACTATTTAAAAATAATGTTTACTATAGCAATGCTAATGTCTGCTCATTAGTTTACTTTAATAAAGTAAAATAATCAAATGCATTGATTATTTATTTTGCGGTATTTCCAATCAATCTATTTGATTAGCTAATAAAACTGACATAAAAAGGCAGGAGACAAAACTAAAAAATAATAGTATACAAAAAATTGAGAATTGACCATTTCAAGTAACCATGTCAGTTGACATTTGACCAGGAAATTATGGTCAAAGACTTGAGGCTTGGTTGCTCTCAGAGGGATAACAGGTGAAATGTGCCCTCTAAAAGCAGAGATTCCATAGGGGGTAGGTCTTTTCCAAGTGCTAGGAACACAGAATTTTTCCTGGCCATTTTAAAAGGTGAGCAGGCTAGTAACAGTGAAATAGCCAAGCTTTAAGTCATTGTTAAATTGAATCTGATAAACAATTGGCAACTAATGCTGGTCCTTCAATAGAAGAATCATATGAGCATCTTCCAATACAACCAGTTATCAGCCTAGCATCTACATTTTTCCACCAAAAACAACTTGCGAGAATTTTTTTCAGACTGGTTCTTGGAAGAATAAATTGTGGTAGTCGAGAAGCTAAGAGGCAATTGCCAGATTGACTTAGGCCAGGAAAAGGCACAGCAAACCACTAGCCGTGATTGAGCAAATGCACTCCTCATAACAGCACTCCTTCAAATCCAATGACAAGTGAGGCCAAATAGCATTCCCAAGGCCTGCATCCAACTCTTTTCCAGCTTCTATTTTTTTATTTAGAAATGCGATTGTTTCAAAGGTGGAAATCCAAGCTTTAGAGCACACATTAAATTTGGCTGCAACTATGGTGAACTAATGCCACACATGCATGTAGGGAACTGTTTTCCTAATCAGTCTTGTAGCAATGCTTTTGTGAAACACTAATGAATTCAGGAATAGCCCCTGCCATTTAGAATGATTTGAATGAAAACAAAAGCAAAATTGAGATCAAAATTGATACCATTGTTTCACAGGCAAGTGATACAAAAACACTCCTTAAATAATATGTTCATGACCCAAGAAAATCTCAGGTCAATTAGGAGTATAGAAGTTGTATGAAAGGTGTAGAAAAACAATGGGTTTGCTGAAAACGCGCATTTCTCTGTTTGGGCCAAATTATAAGACATCTTACTGTGATGGAGTAGGGGTGCGGGTGGAGGGGAATTCTTCCTCTCTATGTCACCTTTTTAGCGTATATCTGTCCAAGATGTTAACCTCTAATAATACTTCAACAGTAAGGTCAACAACATGACTTAACTGCCTTGATACTCTAAGCAAACTAGATTCAGAGAAATATTGCCTTCACCTCATGAATCTATCTATATGTGTACATATTTGTGTGTACTTCTAAAGTTTATGAAATGCACCTTCTATCAGATCATTAACTAGTAGACCACTAGTTTCTAAAATGTTTGAGACAAACCTAATTTCTGGTAAGCTCATGATATGACAACATGCTGTTTGAATAGTAACAACATATTAATTATTGGCTATTTTCTACTTCCAGGATGTTTTGCAACTTCCGAACCCCCTAAGCCTAGTATTTTCTCATTAAGTGCTAAGATCATGTCATTGCCCTAATAGAGAAAAAGATGCAAGGAAGTCTTCGTTGAAATAATATATAAATTAATAAATGAGGGAAATTCCCTTATATGCAAATACTATGTCTTTAAGGGATTGTCACATAATTTTAAAGTTGTCATTAGCAAAAGAAGCCCTATATTGAGAGATCTCTAGTACAAGATAGAAAAACAAAAATATCATTTTATTTTTTTAAAAAAATCTAATACAAGAACTTGATATTTTATAGGTGTGTGTGAATGAGTCTGCAAGTGTTTGATATGTTGACTTCAGGTAGTGTCATCGAAGCAATAAAGTTGAATTTGGGCAAACTCCAGGAGACAGTGGAGGACAGGAGGGACCAGCACTGGGGTCCATGAGGTCACGAAGAGTCAGACATGACTTAGAGACTAAAAAACAACATAGGCAAATTTGCCTTCCTGTTTCCTTCTGTGCACTGACATATTCATTCCTCACTGCCTTACGATTAAGGTCCCTTTAAGTACAGTAACTGATTATTTTAACACAATGATTCAGAGCAATTGCTGATCAACTGAGCAGGAAGCAAGTAAAAGCGTAGGCAGGTGGAGTCATACAGTGCAATAAAATCCGAAAGTTTGTGACCTCAACAAAAGACAAAGAAAGATAAAACATAGAAGCCTAACTCAGAAGCTTTTAAGACTGTAAATGTCCATGGGCAGAATATTCATCTGATATTGCATTTATACTTTTTTCTCGTGCCATCTATAGGTCAATGTAATTTTTCTCTCCAGAAGTCAGACAAGAAACATTGTTATAACTGTTGCATTTTAATTAAATATTTTTATTGTTCTGAATGAATTATGGTCATGTTCAATGCTTTGTGCCTGCCTAGACAATTACCTTCATTGGCACACCCTTCCCAAGAAGAAAAAAAAATCAACAAGCAGACATTAGGAGAGCTATTGCTGAAACTTTCCCAACTTGTTAATTTAGTGTGGCTACTGTTATCCTCTTATTGCTAGTCCAAAATTGCAGGTTAGTAAAGGACTATATTAGACCCACCTGGAAAATATGGGCACTTCTAAACGTGAACCTAAATATGTACTAATGGAATGAAGCTTAAAATAAGTATTACGGTGCATTCACTACACACTAAGAGACACATGGGCCAATTTTCTCACTGACAGGGAAAAGGGAGGAAGTTCCTGTTGTATCACAAGGGAGTAACACCCTTTTTATCTTGCTAATGAATGGATCTGAACCAAAGACCATAAGAATTTGTCATTTCAATTACTGCAAATATAATTTATATAACTTAATACGCGTTTCAGAATTAAGCACCAGTTAAAAGAACTACCTTTCTCAGGACAGCACATGCCCTTTAAAATGTTCACACTTTATTATGAAGAAAGAGTCAAAATGAAACTGCCAGTGGCAAAATTTAGAGCTCAATTAGAGCCCTGGTGGCACAGCAGACTAAAGCACTGTTATTAACATCAGCTGCCTGCAATTACTGCAAGTTCAAATCTCACCAGGCTCAAGGTTGACTCAGCCTTCCATCCTTTCTAAGGTAGGTAAAATGAGGACCCGGATTGTGGGGACAATGAGCTGACTTTGTATAAATATACAAAAGTATAAAGGCTATGGCTTAATGCATTGTAAGCCACCCTGAGTCTCTGGAGAAGGGCGGCATATAAATCAAATTTTTAAAAAATTCTATATTACATTTATGAGTTTTCATATGTCTGTTGAATTGTGAGGGACTTAAATAGATAAGAAGTCTTATTAAAAAAAACAACAGTGGACAGATCCATGGAGGATAAAGTTAAGAAGGACGTCTGGGCCTTTTGATAGAACATAATGAGGTACAAGTTGTTTTCCTGTTTGAGGCAAAGCAGAAACTATGCCTCCCACTCAACCAAGTCAATGTGTATACTATCCAAAGCCAAGTTATCTTCATACATATAACAGAAAATCCTCTTCTGATCTCTGGTCATAAAAACAAAAAATTGGTTTGCTACACTTCTATTACATTCCCAACTTGCAACCTGTGCTAGCTGCTTTACTTTATATAATGATAAAGCTGACTCTTCAGAGAGAACCATTCTATTGACTGTCAGTTGCTTGAGAACAATGACAGTCATGTGACTGCCCTGGTATATCTTCCGCATGGTCTTTGTAGGGTTATTTGATGACCAGTAGTAGAAACTGGAAGTAGAACTTCTTAAGTGTTTACTTTGATTTGGTTTCCTCTTTATTAAAGCTCCATCCTTTGAACCTCCCCAATTTAGCCTCATAACAGTTATTAAATGTGGATGTCCTGAAAGTTATATATTGTCCAAGAATATGTCATTCTTATTTCAATGATAGATATACACACTGTGTGACTTTGGTCTTGCAATGTAACCTATAAAGGAATTGAGCATGTTCCCTTCATATTTCCTCAGTCTGTTGCATATCAACAACAAACCACACACTACAGCTATCCCATTTCTTCTATATGAAAGGTTTTTTTGTGAGTATTGCATCTGCAGGAAATAAATATTTTAATTACTAGTACTTAAAAAATAATATTATTTATTTTTCATTCTTTCTCTATATTCATCCCACTACACACATATTTTAAAAATATTTTACACAGTTCCAAACTTGCATGCAATGTGACTTCCAATGTACTATTCAAACGTTAGTGCAGTTCTTGACCCAATAAAAATTGTGCACTCCTGTCTAATGCACAAGTCACTCTCTGGAAAAAAAAAATAGGCACTGTTCTTGGCAGTATTTTTCTTCTTCAAAATCTTCCAACAACATTTTATTTTCATGAAGAGTTTAAATACAAGATAAAACTATCAATCCAATTTGAAAATGGATCTGTTAAAAATTAATTTGTAATATTTCTTCCTTGAATGTTAAACATATGACAGAATAC
The DNA here is from genome assembly GCA_022577455.1 of Arizona elegans. Lineage (NCBI taxonomy): Eukaryota > Metazoa > Chordata > Lepidosauria > Squamata > Colubridae > Arizona > Arizona elegans. The sequence goes on along the minus strand of JAKOOJ010000006.1, from coordinate 93,103,417 downwards.
TGCAGTATGCTTTCTGATCAAATATGCCAAATTTCTTTTAGCGCAAGACATTAATCACAATAAAATGAACACAATCATCTCACAGATTCTTAAATAGTGAAAATTAAAGTTGGTATTTCAAGTCTGTCAGGACATCTTTATTTAATATCTTTTTTTTACTTAGAGGTAGGAAAATAGGTTATCTTGTCAAATAAATGGCTTCTTTCTCTAGGTAGAAGTAACTGTAATCCTACCATACAACCTCTGGTGTAGGAAATGCTTTCACTTTCATAGAAAGTCGATAGGACTTCTTGCCAGACATAACATCCAGCATGTTTTTTTGTCGATGTTGCAAAGTGATAAATGCTTTATCTTTAAAGACAAGAAAAAAGAAAAGGGGGAAAAATCATGTTTTAAAGATATTGATATGGATGAATACTTCAAGCATGACATAAGCAATGTGATTTGTACATGAAAGACTATATGAAGGACTGTCAATATCAGTAGGAACACTTTTGCATGTAAAGAACAGCATAAGAAGTCCTTAAAGATACCCTCACTAGTCATCCAATAAAATCAGAGCTCTCCTGAGTTCCAATATCACTTTCAACCAGTGGTGGGTTGCTACTGGTTCACCCCGGTTTGGGTGTACCGGTAGCAGCGGTGGTGGGATGCTCCACCCACCCGTGCAGATGTCATCAAATATGCTCTGCGCATGCGAGCAAATGGGTAGCAAAGGTAAGTGAAACCCACCCCTGCTTTCAACATAAAAACAATGCAAACCATAAAACACCTTAATAAGTAGCCTGAATATACTGCTTCTTCTAATGAGAACATAAGAAAGTCATCCTCTTGTGGACTTGAAATTAAAGTTCCATTTAAAATACTAATGCCATGAGGAATAAACTTGCTACAGGTAGTCCTTGACTTATAACCACAATTAAGCTCAAAGTTTATGATGGTAAGTGAGAGATTTGTTAAGTGAATGTTGCCTTGTTTTATGAGATGTCTTGCCTCAGATATTAAGGGAATCCCTGTAGTTGATAAGTTAGTAACCTGGTTGCTAAGTGAATCTGGCTTCCCCATTGACTTTGCTTGTCAGAAGGTCTCAAAAGGTGATCACATGATCTTGGGACATAGCAGCCGTCATAAATATGAACAGTTTGCCAAGCGTCTGCATTTTGCTCACATGATCATGGGGATGCTTCGAAGGTTATAACTATGAAAAACGGTCATAAATCACTTTTTTCAGTACTGTTGTAATTTTGAAAAGTCACTAAATAAACTGTTGTAAGTCAAGGACTACCTCTCCATAGAAAAAAAATGTTCTGGAACTGGTATGTGACGCATAGCTCTGCCCTTATTTATTTAATCAATTTGTACAATTACCTATTCCACAATTGTGACTCAGTGTGATAAATAGCACAACTGAGTGTCACATGGACAACCCATTGTAAAAAGCACAAAGTCATAACAATGGTCTCATCTAACCTCTAGAGCAGGGGTCTCCAATCTTGCAACTTTAAGACTTGTGGACTTCAATTTCAGCTTTGCTGGCTGAGGAATTCTGGGAGTTGAAATCCACAAGTCTTAAAGTTGCCAAGATTGGAGACCCCTGCTCTAGACTGCAATCTTGCCTTTGGTGTCAAGCTTCAAAAGACTTTTGCTGTTGCAACTATTATTGCATCTCAGCTTGCCAACCAAGTATGGGGGGAGGGAGAGGGAGATAGAAAATGGCCCAGACATCAAGATGTTGACGTGAACACCAAGGACATGTTGGCAGGTGAAGCCAAAAAAGACTTTCCCACAACAATATCCAGAGACCATATGGACAATGTGACCTGAGTTAAAATGGGGGAGAGTGGGCAGTGGAATTTGAACTTTAACTATAGGGGTTAGCGCGGGAAAGTTCTAGATCTGATTTTGCCTTCAAACGTGCTGAAATCATGTACTCAATAAAGTTTTACATAAAGAGATTGGATCGTCTTGATCGTGTTTGCTTTGGTTGGGTTCGTCAGTCAGAACCTTGGCATTTGGAGTATAAATGTCTGTCATTAACGTAGACAAATTATATCTTACCATAAATAAAAACTTTTACGCTATCTGATTTGAGTGATGGCCCGCTCTTAACATTGCAGATGTATTGGCCTTTATCTATATCATGGACTTTATCAACAACAAGGATGCTATAGAATAGGTTGGGCCCATCTTTTCTTTGTTGAATGCTTCTACTAATGGTGGCTCTTTTGCTTGCCTAGATAGGAGAAAAAAGTAACACAGGTCTTATTACCATCAATAATAGCTATTTGGAATTTATACAGTGGTCACAATTTAACATGCAACTCCAGATCAGACTTAGTTTTCTATGAGTATAAAAATACATATAACCTTGTTTCCCTGAAAATAAGACTGGGTTTTTCCATTATATGCGAAGCCCACTTCTGCTTGTTTGTGATGGGGCAGGAGGCTGTGCAGTGTGCCAGTGCCACCACTGTGAGGCCGGGGGTGGTGAAGCCGTCCCACGCATCCCACACTGGCTTACTTCAGGATCCCGCAGCCAGGCCACTCATGCCCTGACACCTGCCTCGCCTCATGGTGCCACCTCCAGCAGCCCCATCCAGCAGGACTCCGCGTGGTCACCGGCCCACTTCTTCTGCTTGCTCGTGGTCACAACGGAGCAGGAGGCCAAGCAATGCACCAGTACCACAGCCATGAGGTGAGGCAGGTGTCAGGCGTGGTGGCCTGGCTGCAGAGGCCCTGAGGTAAGCTGATACGGGGTACATGGGGCAGCTCCACTCGCCCCCTGCCTCCCCTCGTGGCCACAGCACCATGAACAACCAGACAGAATAGGTGGGTGGCTGGCTGTGCAGGCTCTTAAGTAGGGCTTATTTTGGAGGGGTAGGGCTTATATTAGGCACATATGTAAAAACATGCTAGAGCTTCTTTTTGGGATAGGCCTTATTTTTTGGAAAACAGGATAATATATGTGTGTATGTATACATACACCGTATTTACCTGAAAATAAGACCCTGTCTTATATTTTTTTGAACCCTGAAATAAGCTCTTGGCCATATTTTTGGGGAGGTCTTATTATTTTGGGGCACGTGGTGCAAGATGGGGCTCCTCTTGCCGCCTTACCTGATTTCCAGCTCTGTCTCCCTAATCCTAACCAGAGAAAATGGCGGGGACTGGCTGCACATGCATTTAAATATTTTTGGGGAGGGCTTATTTTCGGGGAGGGCTTCTTTTAGCACATGCGCTCAAAAGCCCAATTGGGCTTATTATCAGGAGATGTCTTATTTTTGGGGAAACACAGTATATATAAAATACACACACACAAATAATTAGTGGACCTTTTATAATATACTCTTAAATATTGGTTGACTAAGCCAAACCTCAAGTAGGTTTGAATTTTCCCGCACATTAACTTTATTAAGAACCAATGGCAAATTGACAAGCGTTCCTTGGAAATCTGGGAGATATTTGTACATGGCTGAATATGCTAAAAATGTGGTGAAGAATAGTTCAGTAACCATATTTTATCATTGATGAAGTGATTTGCTCACAGGCCAACTGAAATTTTGAACAAATTAGCTAGTTTCTTTCTGAAAGTGAGTTGGAAGCCTATTTTGAGGAAGTCTATTATAAAATAAAACCCTTTGTGTAATAAGTATTACTAATCACGTCACCTAAGAAATTTCCAAGTTTGAAACTTTTAAAAATAAATTTGTTATTATGAAATATGTACAATGAATGTATGCAACTCTGTTATGTAGTCTTGCTCATTCAGTGATACAACATGAAAAGTATGTTTTCCAACACAACATGGAAAATAAAATGAATCGTACAATAACCTTCAGCAGAAGAACAACAAATCAGTACATTTATTTAGTTAACATTTTTATTAAGGTTGCTCATTAGTATTTTACAAAGGAAAAGTTACACACCTCGCCAGGATATGTCCATGTGATTTGCACTCTGGTGTTCCAGGCTGCGGTGATACTGCAGTTGAGAACAAGGCTTTGTCCTTTGAATAACTTCACTGGTTTTGACTCATTCACTTGGACACTAATGATTTCATTGTCTATGTAACACAAAAAAAAAGCAAAATGAACTGGATGGTTGCTTAGTTAAACAGATAGATAGAAAAACTGAGATGTATAGAAAAGTACTCACTTAGCCTATATGTCAGGTATTTGGTGCTATATTCATGACCATCAACAGTAGTTTCACAGCTAAGAAGCCCTATGAATTTATAAGTTGCTTTCGGAATTATGAAGCCTTTTGTGTTATCCCAGATGACTGTTTTCCCATCAGGAACGATGTTTCCTCCTGGTATCTAAAATGAAATTAATGCATTTATTTCCCCCACTATTTTCTTAAGTACCTATTAACCCTAGAAGTAATAAATGATTTATTTAATAAAATTTTATGACAAACAACCTCAGGGAATTATAGAACATGCCTCATCTATTGCACATAACTGCATTTCTGCAGTTTATGAAAAGTGCACTTGAGTGGGGACATCTGGAACTTGTACTTTCTTCCTTCATACAGCTCCACTTCATTCACCCCAGCTTAGAGAGAAAGCCAAAACACAAGTTTGCTAATTTGCCAGACTCTGCATTTGTTAAAGTAATGCAATTAATAGATTAATTAATTAATGCAATTAATAGAGCTTGATAGAATAGTGCCAGGTAAGATGAGGATCTTTTCTGTTTGTTTCACACACACACACACACACACACACACACAGAGAGAGAGAGAGAGAGAGAGAGAGAGAGCGCGCGTTTTGGGTAGAAGCAGATGTAAATTGAGTGACTGATTTGAAGCAGAGAACAGTGCACTGATTGGCTTGTAGCACAGTGTTGACTAGCATGGACAAAGCAATGATTGACTAAAGGTGGTCAGTTAAAAAGCCACGATCAAGCCATTTGGGGGCCATGGATAATGAGAATGACTTGGGGACTGCAGCTGGGAATAATTTACAGTTGCAAATATGTTAGAATGATTTGCAGTTGGCATGGACAGTCATATTGCAATGGTCAGTAAATCATCTAAGTATGACACAGAAGATTTCTGAAACCTTTTGGTCTCTTAGTACAGGAAAATCTTGGTTTAAAAATGGACTATTTCATTTTCCACTGCACCAAATTTTGTTATTCGTCATTGTACAAAAGCCCATGGGACTTTCCAAGCAAAATTGCAGCGTTCTTAATTTCCTATTGACAAATATGGATTGTGCTAAGTATTTAGTAAGAAATGGTTTCCCTTTTCTTAGCAAACACATTGTATACTCTACGTAATGGCAAATTTGCTTCTGAGACAGGTGTTGAGGTATTTCTTAATGCAATGGAAGACCTTTCCAAGAAAGACAAATTGAGCCAAAAATTTTTTTTTTAATTTGAAAGGCAAATTTCTAAGTGGGATACATAGTAGCCACATCTGCAAGATGAGAGCCACTCTGGAAAAACCCAGTGATGACTACGATTAGATTAGAAACATTTGGCAATAAATAAAATAAAATAAAATATAGCAGCAGTACATATTTTAGTGGTCAAGGGCTGCACTTAATGGCCCTGTAGGAAGGGAGAGGCAGTGAGGGAGTGTGAAGGGAGAACACCACAAATATGTCTACAATTTTGCTTTTTGTTCTTTCCAAAACGAACAGGAAGAAACAACTTATGTAAAGTTGTTATGTAAGGGGGTCAAGACTATGCCATCTGTGCATTAGCCCATCAACATGAATAATCTCTGAAAACTGAACAAAACAGGATCACATTCAGCATTGAAGACAAGCTGGCAAAAGAAAGATCAAATCCAAGAGTCTAGATCAGGCTGGAAGTTGTGGAGAGAAAGATCCCTTCTAGACCAGGGGTGAAATCCAGCAGGTTCTGACAGGTTTTGGAGAACCGGTAACGGAAATTTTGAATAGTTCGGAGAACCGGCAAATGCCACCTCTGGCTGGCCCCAGAATGGGGTGGGAATGGAGATTTTGCAATATCCTTCCCCCACGAGTGGAGAGGGAATAGGGATTTTGCAGTTTTCTTCGCCTGGAATGGGGTTAGAATGGAGATTTTGCAGTATCCTTCCCCTGCCACGCCCACTAAGCCACATCATGCCCACCAAGCCACGCCCACAGAACTGGTAGTAAAAAAATTTGGATTTCACCACTGTTCTAGACCCCAGTACAATGCTCTAGGAATACTACAAGTTGTTTTATTCCAAACCAATGTTTTTCACGTTTGGCAACTTTAAAGATGTACAGATTAACTCCCAGAATTCCACAGCCAACTTGCTGGCTGGAGAATTCTGGGATTTGAAGTGCACCCATCTTAGAGTTGATAAGGTTGAGAAACACTGTTCTAAACCCTCTCCTCATGATCTGTTGACCCAGAGCAGATAATATTCAGGTTTCCCTGTCCTTGCAACCACAAGAAGAAAGCAGGGAAACAGAAGCGTATGCAACAGTTCATTTTATCACACAGAAGAAAATGTAACGGGGCTGGAAAGAATTCCAAAAGTCATACGCTGCATTTTTTTCTTGTTTTTTTCTACCTTGTCTCTGTTGGTTTCTAAATGTTCCAAAACTACAAACAAAATAAAATCAGTATCTGCCATCATATGCCCACATTCATGATGATCAAACTCTAGTGTGTAGGGTGTGTGTGTGTGTGTACTGTACACACATACATGTGTGTGTGTGTACGTATACATATACATATATGCCATACATATTGTTCACATACAAACCACAATCTATGAATGCAGCATTAGATACATTTGAAATCCAGCCCATCTGCTTAGAGAACTTAATGACAAAAAATGCCAGCACCTCTTTTAATTATTCATCTTTAAAATTATAGCTGGTCCACCTTCTCCACCAAAAATGTGTTCAAAGCAATTGTGAGAAAAATTATCTCCAACAATTTCTCAAAAGCAAAACTCCCCCATAGTTGTGATAGCAGCATAGCTACTGAAAAAGAGGGGCATTTCAATCTTGCTATGGAAATCAGTGCGTAGGAAGGTAGGGAGTCTGGATGGATTGTGTAACGAACACATGAATCCACCCTGAACTAACACTGCATGTCCACAAACAATTTTGTTTTTCTGACCCTGAGACTCATGCTTTCTAGAAGGGGTTACTAATCCTTGTCCTTTACACAATCTTCTTTCTCTTTGCTTCTGTGTATTATTATTAAATAAGTACAAGAGCACTACTCCATTCCATTAGTTTTCGCAAACATGCTTTTTCAAAAGGCAACTGGACTTTCTTGTTTTTCCTTGAAGAAAGAAGCTTCAGTTCTGATTGAATGGTGGGGGAAGGATTTATATTCCTTGCAGTCATCTGATCATTAGCACTCTTTTGGAGAATCATTGAGGCCACTTAGAGTTTTATCTGTGCCCTCAGCTTTCACCCGAATAACGTAAATGGGTGTGGAATCATCACAGATAAACCTCCAAGTGGCTTCAATGATTCTCAGAAAGAGTGCTAACAACCATTATATTCCAGAATGGAAGGAATATAAATCCCTCCATTCTCCATCATTCAGTCAGAACTGAGGAAGCTTCTTTAATGAGAAGTCTTCAAAGAAAAACAAAGAAACTACAGTTGCCTTTTGGGACAACCATGATGTAGATTACTGAGAATCTCCATAGACATCCCATTAGTTTCTTCACAATTCTCTTTGCCTTTGAAATATATTTTGAAAGTAAATTATCTTCCATTAAACTGAATGAGAACTGATGGGGAGGGTGGGGGAGAATCCCTTTGTTCAGCATTGTTTAAAACATTATCATACCATGACTGCAATATTAGTCAGTTCCAATTCCACATAAAGGTTTGAGCAGGATAAAATGTAGTTTGTCTCAAAGAGGAACACTTTTTCAGCAATATGCAAAACTGAATTAAGGACTCTGGTATCAAGTACTGTATTAGTAAGCAACATCACACTTATGGGGTCACAAATCCATCCAATATTGTACGAACATATACAGATGATCATTTTTTTTTGTGACTTTAAGATACAGAATTCCATTTAGAAATTCCTAATCCGGGTTTTGTTTTTTTGTTTTTTATTTGACCAGATTAGCAATTGGTCACATTACTTGAAGTATCACTGTCCTTTAGAATGAAACTTTTGGTTTTTAGAACTAACTTTTATCTAGTGAGTAAGGTGCTGGTAGAAACCAGGAGACTGTGAGTCCACCTAAGGCAGGGGTTCCCAAACTTGGCAGCTTTAAGACTTGTGGACTTCAACTCCCAGAATTCTCCAGCCAGCTATGCTGGGAGTTTGAAGTCCACAAGTCTTAAAGCTGCCAAGTTGAAGACCTCTGACATAAGGCATGAAAGCCAGCTGGAAGACTTTGGGCCAGTCCCTTTCTCTCAGGCCAACTCCCCTCACATCTCCTTCACAGACTGACAGATGCCTCAAACTATCAGCCTGCATTCTGTCTGGATTCTGTTATCATGGATTACATGGACTGAACTGCACAGGAAGGCCTCTCCCTTCACTTTCTGCCATTTGCTTAGACAATGATATGTTTTGAACAGCAGTCACAGCTCATATCACAGTAGCATATACTCCTTTATCTCTGCAGAATCTGCTAGGAAGCCATAATAACTATTGAAATAATGAGAGGAGTGTGCCTTACAATACACACACTGCCTGTTATTTTATAACCTGCTGGCTGAGATTCCTTGAATGCTGGAGATTATATTGTGTTCCTGCTGCCAAATAGAGACATGTCTCTTTTGTTCTTAGAACTGATTTATCATTGCATATGTAGATGCTGACAATAAGCAGTATGCCCATTGATTCAGGAGATTCTGTCAGCCTTTAAATACGTTTTTGCGTAATTTACAAAAAAGCAAAGGAATAAAAGAGTAAGTCTTTATTTTGTAATGCCTTTGCTGGCAACATAACTGAAACCATGACAGCAATAGGCTGAAGAAGAATTTAGTTTGCACAATTTGTGTATGCCCAGTTAAGAGAAAGATTTAAAATAGGCAATCATGCATTTGAACAGCAGAAGACAGAATTTCATGTTGAATTGAATGTACAAACAATGAACATGAAATTGCTAAAATGTATAAACTCTTGCTAAAATTTGAAATACTGCAGATAAAATGATCTAAGAACTTTGACTATAACGTATTGTTGGAATAGTGGGAAAACGTGGTTGAAAAAAATTGAAATTCACCCTTCGTTACAATTTCAAAGATAAATTTTATAAAACGACGTACCATTGGTATATGACTGGAAAAATTATCTGGAATGAATAAATTTAATGTTGGAAATGTGGACCACATTAAGGGTCATTTTATCATGTCTGTGGGACTTGTAAATAAGCTAGAAAATTTCAGGTTTTTATCCCAACATAAACCATGGCTTAGAAATTGTAGTAGCTGATGTTACACACTGCTTGCTAAGCTTGCAAAACAAGCTATACAATATACTATTCTTTAAAGCATAATATGGACTGATAGTATTGTTATTAAGAACTAAAATAAAACATAACTACATCTTGAAAACAATTACTATAGGCAAGTCCTGGAGCAAAAAAAATAATAATATAAGAATATTAAAATACTTTCCTGATTTATCAGCTTATACCGAAGCAAATAATTTTTAACCTTTGAGACTAAATTTATTATTTCTTTATATTAGTCTACATTTGGCAGAAAGTACTGGATTATTTAAATATAATTGTGCAAAAAAATTTAGATATTCTTTTGAACTACATAGTTGGAATTTGACAACTGTTTTTTTTTAAAGGCAGTAAAAGAATAAATTAAAAATTAGTCTACATGAAAATGTAATGCTTTTGTGAGTGATGAACTTTACCTAAATGATTGCTAATATAGTGTGAGTCTTATATTTTCCATCCTGTTCGAACTTCCCATTTTATGGATAGGTAGCCTAGGCTGATAGATCCACAACCAACAGCATGGGAAACAGATACCTTGTCTTAGCAAAGTACCTTATTCCCTAGATAGCTTTGCTTAGGATGTCCTGCTTCCCCAGAAACTTTGACATGGAGGAAATTAATATGACACGGTTGACATTGCAGCAGACCTATTTTGGGTTTGGTACTGAAAAAATCAGACGGGGCTTTCTGCCAGCAGCTTTCTTTTCAAACTAATAATATTAAAGAGCTTAGTCTTCTGCAAGCTAAAGTTTACTTTATCAGATGCATGAAGTGGATAGTGGGCAGAAGAGAAGGGAAAATAGGTTGATATGCCCTTTGGTTCCTTTCCCCTTCCCAGTTCAACCCAGTTTATATCTTACCTCTATCTAGCCCAGGGGTCTCCAACCTTGGCAACTAAGCCTGGCGGACTTCAACTCCCAGAATTCAAGTCCGCCAGGCTTCAAGTTGCCAAGGTTGGAGACCCCTGATCTAGCCACTCTAAGCATCTGATGAATTGAGCTCCAGATCCAGAAAGCTTTAATGGGGGGGGGGATCGCACATGCACGCGCCTTCCAAAAAATTTTTGACTCCTGGAAACTACCTGGACTAGTCCTTTCCGTTTTCTTGGCATTGCTTTTCAGAGGTGGTTTGTCCCTTCTCCCTAGGACTGAAACAGAGAGACTGGCCTGAAGTCTCTCAGCTGGCCTCCTTTGTTTCTAAAGCAGGACTAGAACTTACAGTCTCCTGATTTCTGCTAATGCTTTACTACACCGCTACACCACTAAACCAAACTGGCTCTTGTGCTTTTTAATAAAATATATTAGTTGGAAAAAGCGATACCACACTCTGCTGAATTTTTAAGCTTTAAGATTAATTGTCTTTCTTCAGCCCTAATTATTTTTGCACAAATCAAAAAAAAAAAAATACCAACAACTTGCTTGTCACCCCCTCATCCTTCACAATCAGCAGCATCTTTGTAAATATTCTCTAGGTTAATAAAACATTGACAGCCTGCTTTGCCTGCACTAACTATGGACTACAAGGAAAGGAACGGAGACTGTGCAGGCTGCACCCAGCCTCTGAGTCCACTTTGTTGGCACCCCAGAGACCCCAGGTCCCCATAGCAAATCAATGAACATTCAGCAATGCAGTTTTTCACCATATGCCATGCCAGACAACAGATACGGTGAGAAGGAAGGCACTCCAATGGCAATCAGGGAGAAATATAAAGTATCATCAAAAGATAGATTAGAACACATGATTTGCAACCAAACTAGTTAACACACAGGGTTTGTGTGTGTTTCAGTTATGCAGACCAAGTTACTGCATTATGCAAGCCCCATCCCTTTTCTACATGCCTTGTGACAATGCAAACACACCCAAGAGGATCAGAACTTGTGACACATGGTTGTGATGCTATTATGTCATTCATGAAACCAGCAATAGTCTACAGAGACTGCTGGATATATTTATGGATGAAATGTAATATAGACTGAGCAAGTGTTCCATAGTTCTGTCGCAGGTGTTACTTCCTCTCTACAGTAATAAATAAATAATTAGTCTCTTAACTACAGATATTCTTTATCATTATAATGCTGTCAAAGTGCCTTTCAGAAAATTCCCCATCTATTCTGAGCAACGTTAGCGAAAGCTGAAACATGCCAATGACTTAATCTAAACTGAATACTAACACATCCAATAAAGGTTGATGTATTAATTGCATTTATCCGAATCAAAAAATTTTAATTAAATAAATAACGAGCAATGCATATAACAAGCAATTAAAAAAAAGTCTACCATTCTTAATTTAACATGGATATCAGGTGCTGTAACTCTGCAGGGGACGATCAGCTCCTCTCCGTCAGTTGTACGTATCATTTCTGGTATATTTGTATGTAGCTTGATAAATGGGTTTTGTGTGTCTGCAATAAAAGAAGAAAATCATAATAAATGACATAAGCAAATGCCAACAAATACAACCAAAACCATTACCTGATGAATTACATTTGCCACTTAATTATGCATAATAATTAGTGATTTATCTCAGTTACATGCATTAATCACCAAAAGTAATGGAGAAAGACTTTTATTAGGAATGCAAATCCTTTCCTGGCTTATTGATGTATTCATCTTGAATTTATTCATCAAAAAATTGCAGAAAGACTTCAAGCAAGTCAAATATAGTGTTTCAAAAATGCATCTGAATTGAACAATATTACATGCTGGTTAAAATGAATAGAGAAAGGAGGTAGAAAAAACCCCTAAGTATCAAAACAACTTAACGTTTCTTTTTTTAAGGAAAAGGCGGACATTTTTAAAAAAAAAAAAAAAACCTCTATTCTGCTTTGTTTTGCAGGAGTTACAGTTATAAAAACGGGTCAACGAAGATGTTGTACCTCCAGTGAAATGTTGCTGGTTACTACTCCCTTAAGGCTCATTCATCCTTGTCATGAAATTAAAAGCTATTTTCCAAAAACAGCAAATGTTGCAAAGCAGTTTCCTGTATGTATAACCTGCAGGCCATTTTAAGTACAAGGAAGAGCTGCCTCAAGTCTCTAGACTTTATGTCACCAGTTGTTGCTGCCCATGGTGTACTAGTGGGGGTCACTGTCATCTTCTGAAGAAATGACAGGAAAGAGATTCAGGATACAAAAAACATTTTCATCCTAAGAATTATGTCCATGGTCTAGTTGCAACCAAAGGTGACAGTCATAGATTACAAAACAGCCTTGCCTTTTTTGAGAAGAATATTAACAAATGTACTGTATATCTTCCGCAGTGTGGGTCCCTTCTCTTTAGAAATCAAAAATATATTTTTAAACACAAAGATCTACTTTTCAGATATTTTATGTGAATGTCTCAGTGTTATCCAAATAATCTATCAAACATAAGACAAGGTCAAATCTTCAGGTATCTTGAGGGATACAATTCACTCGAGATTTCCTCAGGAGGTTTCAAAAAAAAAAAAACTTTTGGGAGATGGAAGCCTCTGAGTGGCCAAAGTTTTTGTCCAATTTTACTTTTCATTCTTGTTTTTGTTTTTCTCAAAAAAAAATGTTAAACCAATTTTAGGACTTTCAATAAAGTTACTGCGTATTTCCCATCTATGTCTGGCAACTTCTCTGCTGAAATTTGGTGGTGCAACTACAGGTAGTTCTGGAGGCCTCAGAGCTGGTATTTGGTCTGGACACAATACTAAATCATTAACTACAATTTACAGATTGCAATGGTTCATTTCACAAAAACACGTTGAGCCCAAAACCACATTCCAGCTTACTGTGATGCGTAAATTTGGCTACCGCTACAGTTATAGGTTCAAAACATTCAGGAGTACATTTATTCACTAGTAACTTTTTTGAATTAGATTGTCCTTCCATTATTCATGATTAATGTCAGTATTATTTTTAATTTATTGTATGTCTATTGTTGGTCGATGACCGTAATAAAGTTTTTATTCATTCCCATCATTCATTCATTCCCTTCCTAGTGGACTGAATTTTTTTAATATATATATAAATCTTCTCTGTTTTTATTTGGTTCATTGTCTCTATTGATCAATCTACAGGAAGTGTTAAGTGTTTAAGACAAGGTGAACATTCTTCCTCTTCTCCCAGATCCTGTTTCTGCATTCGTAAACATTTATTCTGCATTTCTAAATACTGCAACCTGCCAAAATGCTGGAAAAGCTACACAAATAGCCACCATAGGAAACAATCCAAGTTTAGTCTCAATCTTAATTTTAAATAAGTAGTCTTCCAGGAAATAATAATTCCAGTATTCTTGATGGCTCTTTTTGTTTATTCCTATAATTTTTTTCACTTGGCTAGCAACTCTGCCATATTTTATCTCCATTACTATGGGCTGATATAGTTATATGACAACTGATACTGCAAACAAAGCCTGGCATAATTTACTTTATTTGGTTATATATTGAAAGTTGATCATTTGGGGAAAATGGTATCCTTTTCTCTATCACATAGATAGAAAAAAGAACTAGTGGCATTTAAACTTTTTCTACCATTAAAAGGTTTATGTATTTTTCTTAATATAAAAATTTATTTATATTTATGCTACAATCAATAGCAAGCAAGGGAATATTTGGCATAGAAAACCTCTTAATCAAAATTATGTTTTCAGAAAAGTGACCGGATAAAAATATTCATGTAACAAGCTCAAGTGTAAGAAAGTAAATCCCAGGATTTGGGAACTTTTATCCATCCCGTTTCCATCTGAAGCAAACTTTCTACCATGGCAAAAAAAAAAAAAAAAGCGCATCATTTAGTACACATTCCATTTCAGAGAATCTTGAGCCATTCTTTTTAAAATAAACTCATAGACTTTGCTGGAACTTTCTGCATCAAGTCCATGTTACATAAACATAAGTTATTTAGGGGTGAAATGATCTCATAACTGGACTTACTGTAACTATCACTGACCATTCATGCAGAATTTCAGTTTTCAGATAAAATTGCTGCTTCTAGACCAGGGTGTCAAACTTGCAGCCCACGGGCTAGATGCGTCACATGCTGGTCCTGGCTCCAGCCCCACCCAGTTTAGCAAAGGGGAAAAAAGTCCCAATACATCACATGATGTCGCCATGACGACTTGAGTTTGACACCCCTGCTCTAGACTGATAGATGGTTTGGGGGGTTTTTTGGAAAAGTTTTTCAGTTTTATTTCTTATACACATAATATAAAATGTACATTTTCTTATACATAATTAATCCTACGTATACATGTTTTCCTTAAAAAAAGCATTAAAATAAGGCATTTTAATTACATTTGGAGTTGCTCTTCTACCCTTTCTTCCCTCATTTCGCAACAACCCTTCTTCTTCTTCTTCTCTTTCCCTTCCCTCCCTCCTCTCCTCTCCTGCTTTCTCTTCCCTCCTCTCCTACCTCAACCTACTTCCCCTTCCTTTCCCCCACTCCTCTCTTCTTTCCCCCTAATCACCTTCTCTCCTACTCCTATCCCCTACCCTTCCTTCCTCTCCTTTTCCCTTTCTTCCATTCTTCTCCCTCCCTCTCCTCTTCCTACCCTTTACTCCTCTCTCCTTTCTATCTTCTTTGCTGTGGAATATTCTCCTTGTTTGGTATCCTAATAACTCCTGTATTCTAATAGTATATACTTTCTTTCAATTTCTTTTCAGATTTATTCTATCAGTATTATCATCATAATTGTACATTTATTCTTATTATCTTCTTTCTTTTCCCCCATCCCCCTTTTTCATTTACTCTGGTGTCATCTGGGTATCTATTTCTTTTTTATCCTCTCCCTCGTTTAACTTTCTATTATCTAAATTATTTATCTATAGACTGATAGATGTTGCAAGGCCACATCATTCTAATATTTCCTGGTCAAAGGGTTTATTTTTGTACTTTATTATGTTTATAGTTAATCGTTTTTTCCTTTATTTACATGTCAGTTTAAAGCATGTTATTTTACTTACAAAGAATTCGGTCACATGATCCATATCAGAAATTTAGCTTCAGGGAATTTGAAACAACTGTGCTTTTGAGTTAGGTATTCTATGGGTTTTCAAATGCACCTACTATCTAACACAAGGTTTTATTTATATATTTTGCCTTTCAATATTTTAAACTGCAACTCTCATAAACCTTAGTCGGGACTGCCCTGCAGAAAAAAGTAAATATCAAGCTGTATTTTTTTGCCAGCTAAACTGAGTGTCATGTATATGTGCTTTAATCTGAATATAGAGACTGCTTGGGAGTGGGCTAAATAAAACTAACCCGAAAATCATCCAAAATTTTCTAGTGTTTTGCCTTATGAAACTAGATTCCAAAATATTTGATGGAAAATTGATGACAGATAAAATATTTACATTGTTAGAACCAAGATTTGTAGGTTTGGTATCTTGGGATAAGGAATTTGGGAATGACTAAAGGCGTAACAATTATCTTAACATTGCAATATTAAATGTACTTATTATAATTAAATAATAGAATAATATGATTATTAAAATCTCTTTCACATTCTTAATTAATTCCTTGTACCCTGGTATGTGTGCACTTATACTGATCTAGAGGTAGAGATTGCCTTGGAATGAGCTATAGACACAAACTAAAGTGGAAATTACAACAAGTTTCCAACAATTATGAGGTAATCAAGACTTGTCTGTGAATGTCCTGTTTTCACTGTACAGTCATTTCTCTGGAAGTCTTCCGCCTTCCCACATTTTAATTAAATCTCAGTGGAAGCTATCATGAGGGAACTGACCTTTTTTCAATAAGCCCAGTGGAGTGAGCAGGAGAGCTTTAGAGTGACAGAAAAAGATGTAACAGAAAAACACCCTCATCTCCATCATGAAATTGCAAAATGTCCTCAAGAGAAAATTTAAACAAATTCTCTTAAAATGTCTGGTAGAAACATTTTAAGAAGTTGCAAAATAGCATTAATCAGTCCTAGAGTTAAAATCTAGAGGTACACAGATCTTTAAAGGCTGTTTCATTACAACAGAGTAAAATGTTCCTTTAGAGCACTTTACTAAGCAATGCAAGGAGGGACAGATGGTATACTGCAGGGGCCTGCAACCTTAAACACTCAAAAGAGCCATTTGGACCAGTTTCCCACAGAAAAGAAAACACCGGGAGCCACAAAACCATTCCCATGCCTGACTATTTCTTGAGCGGCCAAGACTAGCATATGTAGTTGAATTACACGTTCTGTAATTCCGAACAAAGGGAACCGGTTCAGTAATGTCATATCGTCACTGCTACCGGCTCGGCCAAACCGGACCGAACCAGGAGGAACCCACCACTGCTTCACTAGGATCAATTGTCAGCATTCCACACACCTCCAATGTATGGAAAATTGCAAGTGTGAATTTGTAAGGATAGGATTTCAGCATTCTACCCATCAGATTAGCAACAGTGTAAATGTTAATATCAAAGATTTCTCTTTTTTCAGTCCAATTTCTCAAAAAACAAATAGACCTTCATATCTTATAAAAGATACAATTCTCCATATATAAACAAAGCAATTAAATTTACTAACGAGTATAGGTTAAACAAAGTTATATTTTTTAAAAATGCTGTATTTGGGACATTTATGCATCAAAGGAATAAAATAGGGTAAAATGAATTAAAAAATAAATCTGGAAGGATTTAGTGTTAACAATTTTGCAAATTAGCAAAATATGTATTGTTCACAAGGGGACTTTATACCAGGAGATATTGCAAATACAAATGATGCAAAGTTTTATACTTTTTTGGAATACAAATTCATTAATACTATCGAAATAATATTGTAAATAATATTTGGTAATCACTGTATAACGTACCACTAGTATGGGCATTCAAAAAAGCTTATTTTATACTAATCAATATACATATATACTCAATGGGAATTCTTTAAGACCAACAGAAGGAAAGTATTTGTAACTATTTTGTGCATCTTGTAAAGACTGTATCTTTTACTTTGCTCTGATGACAATGGAAAAGTCACATGGTCAAGATTATCAAGATTGCCTTCTAGAGTAGAGTTGATTAATGGAAATGACTCAAGTATCAACAAACTAAATAATAAAACATTAATTTCCTAAACATCCGTAATATTGCTTCATGACATTCCGGTGTTTTTTCTGTTGGCAATGATTTGATATTTCACACCTTTTAGTTGAGATACATTTACAGCATTATCCTAACAAGGACATTACCAGCTGTGTATTTCATGCTGTGGATATGGCTTAAATAATATTTTAATCACACCCTAAAACACGTCTGGCCTGCTTCCTTTCAGATAAGGCTAATGAATAATTTTAATATTGCATTTTGATCCAAGACCACACAATAGTATGTCTACTGCAAGAGGTATGTGACCACCTCCCAATCCTTATTAAAAAATTTTTAAAGAGAAGCCAAATTGGGTTGTTAAATTAAACTATGAGACAAAAGACTTAACCAAGGGACAGAATGAGAATGGCTGCAGGTCTAACACAATTGTCCTGGTCTCATATTTGCCGCCTATATACCCACAAGAATATGTTCCTGAAACAAGTGGTACATTATCAAGTTTTAGCAGGAATATTTTTTTTCTTCTTCTTCTTCAAAATAAAATTTCCAATAGGTTTAACTAACTTTTTCAAAAACTTATTAAACTGCCTCCAAAATTCAAAGAAGACCCCCCCCCCAATAATCACTAATTTTGTCACTGCAGTATTGGTGGCTCACCTAGTTTAATTCTTATTCTCAGACAGTTTTAGGGCAAACAAAGACCCACGCCCATGTAATGACCTACTGTAGCTAAATAACAGGCATCAAGTGCATTTATTGCACTAGAATTTGTGCAAATATGGAGAGGATTTTGTTTTAAAACAAAGAATGGGAAATTGTTTTGCTATCATTGTCCAAGTTCAATTTGGAAGTGTGGGGTATTTGACTGCATCTTCCCCTTACAAAGCCTATTTAGCTGTCAAGTGTATGTTTCATCACATATTCATAAATTACTTTGGAATCATGGAAACAAAAGTGGTTAGGAAATCCAGTTGAAGATCTTCTATACCACATCAGTTTTGGCCCTAAGTGTCCAAGTACAGAGTGAGTCAACAACATCTTCGGCTAGTTTCTCTGATGTTATAGCAAGTGGGTTGCAATTCATGTATAAATACAGTGGCACCTCAGAATTTATTGTTAATTGGTTCCAAGAAGTGCAACAAGTACTTAAAATGACAAGTGTCAAACAAGCCATGTGATTTACCACATGACACCTTTTTTCCCACTGGGAAGAATTTCCTGTCTGTTCCTTTCCTATGCCAGTGACTTTCCCATAATGACCAACTTCCTGTCTGCCCTCTGTGGCCATCTCCTACTTTGACAAACCTTTTGCAGTGACCTTCCTGGCAAGGTCAACTTCCTTTCCACAGCCACCCCCATTTTCCTATTGCAGCACATAGAGTACCAAAGAAACAACGAGTACCGGGACAAACATTTTTGCATCAAAATGGGTTGAGTACCAAATCTGATGAGTTTTGAAGCAGTCAAATACTGAGGTACCACTGTGTGTCTTTTCCCCATAGCTATTGTGAAAATGAAGCAATTTGTAAAATTCATTATTAAAAAATCAGATCTTACCATTAATAAATACATATATTTTAGATACGGTCTTCTTTTTTACTTCACTTGAGGATGGATATTTGCAGCTGTAGTATCCTGTGTCAGTTGCTTGAGCTCTGTTCAAAGTCAGGCTGCTGCAGAACTGCTTGTTGTGCCTTCCACAAGCATAAGTAATTGTATTCAACCGGTTGTCATTCCTACTTAGAGTTTCAGGCAGAAACCAAGAATGGGGCACATCTCCACTGCAAATCCAAGTTAAGAAAAAGGTGAAATTAGAATTAACTTTCTAGCTTTCATTTTGATTACAATTAGCTATTTGGAGTCTTCTCTGTTACAGTACATTCTGCAAAAGCAAAAATAACACAAAAGCAAAGAGCCCTTCCAATGAAGGGTCTCTCTCCCATCCAAGGTATGACAGATCATGGGTATATGATAACTTTATGCCACATTGAGTGAGAACATCCCTTCCCACTGATACCAAGATTTGCATTTTTGGAATGATTTGGAAGAAGGGGCAGTGTCAGCACCCCTTAAACTTTGGTACCTCAACCAATGTCTACTTAGGCTTAGCCTAAAGTTACCCTGCAACCAAATGTAAGATTATAGTAGCCAAGGGACAAATGCAAAGGTCAGTTCAGCCAAGCTAATTACCTGCACAAGATGTTTAAAGTATCTCCTTCTTGTATGACATGGTGCGCTCCTGTTATGTTTAATTTTGGGCCTTTCCATTTGAATCCTGAACTAGATCCTGCAAACAAAACAAGCATATTATTAAAATCTAATTATCTCTATATTTGATCCACAAATGCATGCCTTCATCTAAAAAGGATTAGATTTTCCAAGTCAAAAACCTCAAGGGATTAGAACTATCCTCTGGATGAGGAAAGTTTTGTTAACTGTACTTGATGATACTTTCTTTAAAATGTAAGAGAAAAACAGAAATCTTCACAGAGATGAGCGAGTGGTAGTTCTTGTAAATTAAAACCAAGGTTGGTTTTAGGGTAGGTTTGCACATATTGGTTTCTTTAAGTATGTATGTATGTATGTATGTATGTATGTATGTATGTATGTATGTATTTATTTATTTATTTATTTATTTATTTATTTATCTATTCGCCCATGGCAACTCAAAGCGGCTTACAGAATATAAAAAATCACATTTAAAAAACAGTAAAACTCATTTAAAAAATCAAATAAATTAATGTAGTAAAATCACTCCTGACCCCCACCTCCCGCCCCAGCGACAGCCGATCACACGAGCCATTTAATGGGCTCCATCCTGCTCTGGGTTCCGCAGGCCCACTAGCAGAACCAGGTCTTCAGCGCCTTCCGGAAGAGAATTAAGGAGAATTAAGAGCTTCCAGATGCTCTTCAAGGGCAGCCCCATGTAGAGCGCGTTGCAATATGTTTTACTGAAGCAAATTCAATAGTAAGGTTCACATATCTTGTTCGACCATCAACTCTGTTCCTAATTCTCAGTGAATGAGTTCACACATGACAATAATCTCACATCAAACTATGTCGTTAACCTGATGTGTGAATTCAGTCATTAATTATCAATGGAACATTGCCAACATCTAATATAAAACCATAATTATAGCAGCAATTATTATTATGGTTGGCCACAAAGTCAGCCAGATGTTTAGACAGAGTTTAGCATTTTAATCCACTTGTTGAGTCCTTCCCAAAGGCCTGGACTATGCAGATATTGTTCATTGATGGTGTTAAAGGTATCGTTGTAAGATATAAACTATTCCAAGTAAATTTATTGTTATGTGTGGGTAATCTAATCTGGTTAAATTCCGTTTAAGACTGGTGGAAACCTAATAATTCAAGTCCTTACCAAACACATTAACAATAGCAATAGCACTTAAACTTACATACTGCTTTACAGCACTCTCTAAGCAGTTTACAGAGTCAGCATATCGCCTCCAACAATCTGGGTCCTCATTTTACCGACCTCAGAAGGATGGAAGGCTGAGTCAACCTTGAGCCAATGAAACTTGAACTGCCGAACTGCTGGCAGTCAGCAGACATCAGAAGTAGCCTGCAGTGTACTGCATTCTAACCACTGCACCAACACAGCGCAGAACAAAGGTTCCAATCACAACTGATATAACAACGGATTTCTTTGTCTATAAGCGTACAACTTCAATCTCCAAGTCACAATATTTTGTAACTTATTCCAATTGTTTTTCCTCAGTCCTAGAACCCCCAGAATGGCAACATCAATGAACCAGACACTCTTCTTTTCAATAAATGTTATATCATCCATAATATGAGCAAAATGCCTATCTGTTTGGATCTTAAAGTTCCATGGGATCTTAAGCCACTCATTTTCCAAAACCTTCTAAACATGATGGTCCCAGCAGTTTTTACTACATTCACATCCAAATCCTTAGCAAAGTTTCCAATGATTAATTCTGGAAACTCAGTCATGATACTGCTTGCAATCATTATCATTATTCTGAAATATTTCTGGTCCACCCAATGCACAGAGCATAGGGAAAACAGATTTTTTTCCCCCTCTTTCTCCTAGCACTATAACCAAGTTGATCAGAAAGGAAATCAGAACAAAAGAAAGTACTTCTTCACTCAGAGCATAATTAAACTGTAATTTAATATTCAAAACTGAATGTGATATCAGTGTGAAAGTAACATCACGGTATAATAAATGTTAATTCTTTTTTTTTTTTAACCTCAAACTATGCTAGCTGGGGAATTCTGGAAGTTGACATCTTCTCATCTTAGAGTTGCTAAGGTTGAGAAATAAAAGTCAATGGGCCAGTCATTTGCATTCAAATTTCCCTGCATCAGAAGCAATATTTCCACAAGAAAGCTCTTTTCTTGTGATAAACCTGGACGCCCCATAAGAATAAGTCATTTTGAAGGTGATTAATGGATTAAGATAAAATCCCACCTTCTCCCAGGATGCATCCTGCTCCCTTCCTCTCCAACTTTGTCAATGTTAATGTAATGTTACTATTTATTGTTTTAATGTTTTATATTGGGATTTCTATTGATTGATGGTAATTCATATAGAGGCACCTTTAGTGAGATAGGCAGTGTATAAATTTAATTAAAAAATGAATAAAACATTTTCCCAGCATTGGAAATTTTGTAGGGGGTGGGGTGGATATTATAACTACTTTCTGGCATCCTGGTTGTCTGTAATGTAATGGAAGTCTCTACTTGGATGGCAAATTCACTTTTGTATATGTTTACGTTATGTTAAAGTTGCCAAGATTATCCCTACTAGAAAAGCCAACCTGATTTCCAAGAACAAAGGCTATAAGTACCTCCAGCTGCCCTTTAATGGATAGGATGTCAATTTTAATGTGACCATTTCTGATGCCTTGCTAAAATTCCAGCAGTAGACATTATTAAGCAGCCCAGAAAATTCTTCATAACATGGCATACAACATTTTACTAAATGGTCAGTCTTGGCATAAACAAAATAAGGTCTCAAAAATAGACATATTTTAAATCCATTTTTTCTGAGTTTCTGCAGTCTTATATCAAGCAAGCCCTATATATGCCACCTTGATCTCCTAAATGAAAAGTGAGATGTTGTAGGACGCTATAGAGACGACTTTAAAGCGAGTATTCAGAGATGATGACAACAACATGTGCAAAAATATGTGTTGAGCCTGGGAAACAGGGAAACCATTAGGACCCTCCCTAGGGTATTAGTGGGAAGGAGGAGAATACATAGTCAGACTAACAAGACTGATATATCAGCCCTTTGAAGGTGATCAGATTAGGAAACAGACTATACAAATGGCTAGAACCAAATCTTACTGAGTAGACTACTGTAAGGCAATCTTGCAAGCCTAACCATATTTCTGCCCCTCCCTTTGACATTCCAGGGAATCAGGAAGCTGTCAATCGGAATCTCTTTCTAACACATAGCATAGTCTTAAACTTTCAAATGTGCCCAGTAAACTTGTGCGGGGCAGGTTGTATTTATCTTGACAGGTTCTATGCAAGAAAGCTACTTCTCAGGGAACTACAAACTGCAACTAAAGAAGAACTACTGTTGTAATTAGACATATTATACATATCTGGAGTGCAAAAATCTAGACAATTATTAGATGGGAGCCAGCCAGAAGGATCTACCCCTACATCTAGTAGTTGTCCGGATTTTTGCAGGCAAGATATTGTATGTCTAGTTATAAATGAATGCATGAAGATTAAGGCAATCAGCACAAAACAGGCAAAATTTCACTTTTGAGGGAATGCTTCACGTGAATTATAAGAGAATTCGATCTTGAAAATCTTCACAGCCCTCTTAGCTACCTGCCCAAAAGGTTTGCATACCCTTAAGCTAGGACAAGAAATAAAGCAATTTCACAATGACAGTGACTGTTTTCATGTTTGCACTATGCCCCTATATGTGAAGCAAATCATTGTTGCTGATTCATCCATCATTCTCAATAAAACCAAACAAATCATATTATGGTTTATTGATATGAGTTCCCATTAATTGAAGCTCCCCGGCTTAATTATCAGCTTTCCTTGACATATAATGAATATCCGATTAGATTATTGTCATAAATATCCACACCTTTTTGTAAGCTTCTGTCCATAAACTTAAATAAAACTTTATTTTTCCTATGAATACATTTCCTATGAATTAGCACATACTAGAAATAGAAGAAACAGAATATCTTAAGTTTTCTTCTAGTCCAATTTAAGTGTTTTCATATTATTTACATGTTTGTACTACATCACACAAGTGGGTTTTGTACTGAATACTGACCAATTAAACTTATATTACATAATTACATCATTTGCTCATGGTATCCATAATGCACATGCTATCACTCCTACTCCTGTAGTTGTGCTGGGACTTTTGATTTTTCCACTACTACAGTATCCCAAACTGTTATTATTTGATGGAGAGAAAGGATGTTTACTCAGTTTGCACATGCTGCAAAACCAAGTGGCATAATATGGCAGAAAGAAACACATCAGGAATAGAAGGAAAGATGCCTGCCTTAGTGATACTATTTGTTGAAAAAGGTCTTGAAATAGTTAATTATTTTTCTCTCTTGTTCCAGAGTGCCAACACAAACTAATTAATTTAAGCCATATATAGGCAGATTTCAAAGGAACACTGGTTAAAAAAAACATAACAAGAACAATTCAAAGTAGAAGCTATAACCATGAAAAGTGATGGACTTCCCTTCCTAACAGATGTTCAACAAACCTTTCTTTGGAAAAGGAGAAGCTGGGAGGAATCTGAATGTTAGCATAGGGAGAGATGAGTGCAAAGATTACAAAGGGACACAAAACCACACCCTACTTAAGTCATTGAAATCAATGGGAAACGCAAGAGGAAACATTCCCAAACCTATTAAGATTATAATTCTATCATACCTATACCACTGTAATTTATTTTGCTTTGCTTCCCCAAGAGAAAACTGAGCATGTCTTCTTAATGGTAAATTTTGCATGTAGGCCTTTCCTTAAGTTGTGATCCACGCATTGGTAGCAGAAAACAAAACCAGCATGAAATTCTTCATCCCTATCTTGCCTCAATAGCCTCAGTACCTAATTCATGATCTGACTTCCTTCCAACCTAATAGACTTGATAGTTCTGGGACTGTCCTTGGGAAAAAAAACACCGCTTCAAACTAGCAACAACTTAATGCTATTTTGCTCATCAACAAGATCAATGCAACACAGGAAACTTGTAGTTGTCTTTGATGGTTAGGAGCAAGTGAAGATGTGACCTAAAATTCCAAACCTGCCTTCATACCTGTTCAATTGCAGAGTTTCTTTTGTTTCAAACTGCAACAGGTACGAGGGCCAGACAAGAGTTACTATAAGTGCATTTCCAAGTCAGTGAGCTTTGTCCCATAAAGCTTTAGAAAAGAATTATAATGATTATTTCAAGGGAAAGCAGGGGGAGTAAAAAAATTATTCTCACTCATACGCTCCTCATGGTCTCTACCCTCTCTGCCAGGCATTTTAGCCACAATGACAAAAGATCCATTGTCTTATATCACTCCCATTTCCTTTCCTTTTTATATTTTAAGGACTGACAAACCATGCATTACACCCCGGGGACAAATGCTTCCATCTTACTTGCTTCCTTTGCTCTCTCAGTCTCTGAGGAAAGATGTCCATCAATTCAAGGAATGGCCATAAAAGCATTAAGAAAATTGGATACAGAAGATATACGGAAAGCATTTTTTCCCAAGTATGAATTGGTTTTTATTTCCTTTGGTATGTTCACACGTTTTACACCCTTGTATACTATCATGGAACAATCAAGTCCTGATAATAGCAATTTCCGCCTTGGCTCTATAAAGTCGCCTTCATCCCCTCCATTTGAGCCAACCTTAGGGAGACAACCTTAAATTTAGGGTTGATGTATTGTTTTGTTGGATTTCTCCAAACCTGGAGAACTGTACTCCAAGTTGTGGAGTACCACAAAACTGTACAACTAATTTTTATTAGTTAAATCAATACAGTAATAAAAACAGGATAGACTCAATGTGTATAAGCTTTGCCTTAGATGTGATGTCAGTTAATAAGTGGGCTGTGTGCCTAAAAGGTATTTTGGATGTTTTATCATGATTGGAATGCACCTCCCTTGTGGTCTCCAGGAACCTTCAACACATCATTTCTCTCTCACTATGTTTTCTGAGTTCATTTTCATACCCATTAGCTTTCCAACCTCCCAGGTGTTGACTCCAGCTTCTCTCAAGACTTCCAACAAGGTGAAGAAGAGAAGGAGCTCTACTATTCTATTTAGGAAAGAGTCAAGGGGGTGTTTCTTGCACTATTCCCACTTTAACATATTTTGTACATATGCATTTCAGCTCTACCTTTTTGTTGTTGTAGTAGTGTTCAGAAAGTAATTAAGGATTTTACAGGGGACTTTTGATGCTTGGTTGCCAGTTTCCTTATATTTGTTACTTGCAATCACTCCATCTCATGATCTAAGAGACATAAAATCATTTTCCCTCTGTAGGAAGTTAGCACCCACCCCTTTCCTAGAAGAATGAAATATTTTAGGAAATAAAGACAGAATATTATGTTTCCCTGGTTGAGAAATGGAGAAACATGTTTTAAAGACAAAGCAACTCCCACCTTCCTGCCTCTCCCCCCCCCCCCTTTGTTAATGGGCCAGAGGCAGAAACTCAATCTTTGACAATAGGACCCATCTGCAACACAATAGCAACAGAAACTCACCACATGGCACCTAGGAAAATTACATCAGCCAGCAAGGCTAGCTAAGACCCCCAACCCCTGGGAGTCTGACAACCAATCAGGATACTCTTTTTGGGGCCCCAGGAAGTTCAAAGCCAGGGAGAGCATAAAAACCTGGGGACTCGCTGTATCTCACCCTTTTCTGTTCAGGAACTCAATGTGATCCTGTCCACCATTAAACCATCTTTCCAAGCAGTCTCCATGTTTCCAGTGTCTTTTTCCCCACTTGGAGCAGAACCCAGAAGGATATTTCTTCCAACACCCCCATTCTGGGACATGGAAGGAAAAGTAGAAAAAAGCCTGAAAAAGCCCCAGAAAAGCTCTGAAGCCTGAGCCTCTTAAATTGTTACCGCAGTGCCTATTTAACAAATATTATTCACGGTATCTGAAGACATATGACAAGAAAAACAGAAACAATGCCCTACTCCCCCAAAGTGAGATGGGCGTTTTCTAAATAAATAAATACGGTAAGTCTCAAATTATTACTGTACCATATACAGTAAATTATCAGCTGATGCTACACCACATGTATACCTAGCTTATTTTCAAACATTGCCAAAGTATGTTGCTCTTGTATTGGAAAACATATTTGGCTATCACCTTTATTTCTGCATCTCTACTTCTGCACTTCTTTTTGCCTTCAATGACTTCCTCAAAGTCCTTTATGCCAGGAACTCTTTCTTAGAATAGAAGATGACGCAAGCATCTCCCTTGTCCATACAACTCTCCTGCTCTGAGTTGCCTTTAGCACAACTCTATATTCCTTGTGTTGTGTTAAAATCAAGCTCAAGAATGCAGTTGGTCCAACTTATATGGAAGCCAGGGCTTCCGTGTTCTGTGGAAATTACCTTTGAGTGGAGTTGTATAGAATTGCACTATAGTTTAATGTAACTGCAATGGATGCTATCCTTTCCCTGCATCTCTTCATTCTCCTAATCTTCACTATGTTCAACTGAAAGTATCTGTGACAGAGACACTATTTTAGAAGCGGAGTGTTGGCAGGAGCTCTTGATGGCATTGAGTCCAATCTCCTTCTCAAGAACAAGAATCCAGATTAAAACAATCTTGAAAACTGTCAATCCAGTTTCTATGGGGAAATTTCTAGCAAAGGGAAGCCTAGTAATTGGTTCTACTGTCAAATAGCTTCGATCATTAGAACATTCTTTTTAACATTCCACCAGAATCTCTCTGGTTGATCCCCTCTAAAATACCATCAACATAAATCAAATAGCTAAACAAAAAATAATTTCAGATACATCAAGGAGATCCCGAGCAGTTCATTCTTGTATCAGTGGAGGGATTCATTCAATTCAATTTTTCCCACCTGTTAAGAAGCAAATACTTATTGTTCTTTTCTAGCCAGTTTCTTTTGTTTCAGAAACACACAATTGGTGGTGATGCACTAGCTAAGATTAGGTTGCTGCTTTAAAAAATGCTCAGACAATTGACTCTTGCAGTGGGGAAATATATATATATATATATATGAGAAAACAATATATATATATATATATATATATATATATATATATATATATATATATATATATATATATATAATTAAATAAGTCTTTTTCTGCAAGGATTCAATGATACTGTGTAGTATTCTAATGGACAAAAAAGAAAATCTAAAATTCATTTAGATCTAACCAGTTCAGTCCAAGTTATCTACCTGAATTGGTTTCAGATATAGGCTGTATCACTGGAAAATACATAGTTTCATACAGTATCTATGCTCAATAATAATTTGATTCCTTTGATTGTTCTCAAATGTTAAACAATCCTTTGGAGTCTGCTCAAACAACTCTATGCAGTCTGAATAGCAATAGTAACAGCAATAGCACTTATATACTGCTTTACAGCCCTCTCTAAGCAGTTTACAGAGTCAGCATAATGCCCCCAACAATCTGGGTCCTCATTTTATCCACCTTGGAAGGATGGAAGGATGAGTCAACCTTGAGCCTGGTGAGATTCGAACTGCCAAATTGCAGGGAGCCGGCAGTCAGCAGAAGTAGCCTGCAGTACTGCACTCTAACCACTGTGCCATCATGGCTCATATAAGAAAGGAAAGTGATGACAAAATATTTACGAGTTTTCTGAACACATCAATAGTGGTGGTGGGTGGGAGGAAAATTACATTTTAAAAATCAGTTCTCCATTCCAAACACCAACTGTGTGTGCTCACTTACATCAGATTTTACTTCTTCTGACACAAGTGTTGTACATCAATTAAAGAAACAATATGCATTACACAAACTAATAGCACCACTAACATCTTCTGGTCTGCATCATGTTGCAGTATTTAATGGATTACTTACCAAATACAGTTCTCTAAAAATTGAAATTATGTATATGTATACCATATATTTACTATTGCTCACTACTTGAATAAAATACACTTACAGTCTTTGCTTATTGACCATTTGTTCACTGACCATTGAAAGTTACAACACTTAGACCAGTCCTTGAAGTTGCAGCCATCAGAGTGTCCCCACGATCACATGATTATGTTACAGGCACTTGGCAACTGGTGGGCTTTTACAATAGTTGCAGCCTCCTCTTGTCATATGATGGTCATTTGCAACTTCACATCTGGCTTCCGACAAGTCAATGGGGAAGCTGGCAGGAGTCGCAAATTATGGTCATGTGACATTGCACTTAACAATTCATGGTGTTTCGCTTAATGACCACAACCGGAACTAACCAACTGAAATTGTAAATCAGTCACAATCATGTGACATTTCACTTTATGACTGCTACTTAGCAATGGAATTGCTTCTCCCAATTGTGGCCAGTAAGTGAAGACTACTTGTATATTGTAAAATAAATGATTCTTTGTATTAATGGTTTTCTGATGTTACTTTCATTGATAGATATTATGTATTAAAAGCAGCCATGCTTATTCCAAACTTCTCATCTAGTCTTAACTTTTCCTCAATTTAAAAAATTAGCAAATAAAATTAAGGGAAGACGTGGCAAAAAACTTTCTGTACAAAGATGTTTTAAAGGGCAGCAGGTGCCCTGCCTGAAATGTAAGGTGCTAAAATGTGATATTTTCACTTTAACTATCATAACCTGTCTCTCTATCTGAAAAAGCTTCTGATTTGGAAGCCTGGATGTGCTATACATATATTTGTTGTACTCAGGGAATATTTTAGAAGTCAACCCGCAAAACACAGAATGTAGCTCATCAGTAAAACAGGATAATAGCTCTAAAACAGATTTACTCAAAAATAAATAACAATGGATTTATCTCAGTTTCTGCCTAAGGATAACTTTCAGTGGCAAATCTGAATGACAAATAAACTTTAGAAATAGTAGTATGAAAAAGGCACAGGGTAACGAAGGCTCCCAGACGTATTTATTCTTTATGAGTTTATCATAGGAATCGCCATAAAAAATGACAACTACCATACTACTATATCTTGCCAATTATTTTGGAAGTAAAGATGTACTGTAAATCCTAACTTACCTATTTGATTCAATGCTGAAATATCTGTCTTTGGCTAGGCCATGCCCCTAACTGCAATAGATGTTACTTATATCACACACACACACATACACACACACACACACCCCTACAATTATCATTTTCCCATCTAATAGCTATACCTAATACCTGAGGTTGGTATCAATTATATATTTTCAGTTTGTCTTTTATGAACTTAAGGCTTAAATGAATGATTCTATACTTTACTATGGATTTTATCAACTTTCACACACACTTCTTTGTGTGTGATCTATATACTATACACTGCTTCTTTTAGGGGGAAAAAATCACTTAGCAGAATGCTGACCCAAAATTGGATTTGGTTATTTCTCTAAAGAGAAACTTAACGAGCTGCTAGCATTCCCAATGTCTTGTGTTAAAATATAAAACAGTAGACTGACCATAGAGCTTCTTCAACCCTGTGTGTGTCTCCATCAGTAACACTTTTCAAAGGATTACATATCCCTGAGAAGTAATATATAATTTTTTATGTGCAGTACTAATTGGAAAGGAACATTTTTACATTCAGAACCCATTCTGACCAAAGTAGACTTCAATATCTTTAAACAACACTGTGGAAAAAAATGTTTTGTTATCAAACTATTTTTACTGTACAAACACTATGAAATGTTGCCAGACTTTAAAAGTGAATTATCTTTCACTTAATCCTGGAATATTTATCCAGAAATAAACCCCTATAGTTCCATTCACATATTGCAATAAGGCAAAATTTGGTTTTGGTTTAGTGTATCAGGTGAACCCATCTGCTTGTTGGCTGATTCAATTAATTATCATATAATTAAGCAAACTATGAGATGCAAACTAGTTCCCAAAGAATACTAGTGCATTGAATTCTAGTGCATTTTTTGTCCAGCTAAGATTATATTTGGAATGAAGGTATTTAATGGAATAGAACAACTAAGAACACTTCAGCTAAATGGATCAGAGGATGGGGGGGGGGGATTTACTCTTCTAGTCATAGGTAAGCACTGATATGTTTAAAAATCCTGTAGGGTTAAGCCAAAGGCACATCAGATTGGCAGCGTATGTCTAGCCATGGCTAACCGAACTCATTCAGGAAGCACCTTAAGACAGAGAGAAGAGTCCAGAGGTCTCCTTTGTTTGTTTCCCAGCAGCCACTGATTAAGGCATAATGGCCTAAGGCCTGAAAAGGCCCCTACTGCTTTAGTCCTTAGCCACTTTCTTCCCTTTCCAAAGCATCTCATCATCTGGCCTTCCCAGCTTTAATAAGACAGGATAAAGATGTACTTCCTCTCATTGCTCCGAAATCTCCCAGTATTTAATTTGGCACTGTGGGGGATCATCTTCCATCCATATTGCTCACTTCTTCAGCTACTTCTTCTCTTGCAGGGTTCTAAACCAGCATCACTGATGATACCCCCACCCCCTACTCCCTAAGGCTCTCAAGGGAACACATTCCTCCAATAGGAGGAGCGCAGCCAACCCAACTGGAGGTCAGAATCGATGGTCTCTCCCTCTCTCCCCTTCCACCCCCTCGCGCGTCGTCCCAGCAGGTGTCTCTTGGCTCCCTCTCTCCCGGTCTCCTCGCCAGGAGAACTGTAGTGAACTCC
Organism: Arizona elegans; assembly: GCA_022577455.1. Classification (NCBI taxonomy): domain Eukaryota; kingdom Metazoa; phylum Chordata; class Lepidosauria; order Squamata; family Colubridae; genus Arizona; species Arizona elegans. Next base: position 93,072,152 of record JAKOOJ010000006.1, on the reverse strand, counting down.
GGTCTCTTTCCAGCGCTGGTCACTTCTCTTCTTCCACGGTTCAGCGCACTGGTGAGTTGAGCGTTTGTCCCCCGGAGCATCCACGCACATCCCTTGCAAGGTATTTGAAGCTCACCAAGAAAAACACTTGCAGTGGGTTGCCACGTAAATCCCGCCTGTCTGGATCATTTAAGCAAGTCCCTTTCTCGGAGGGTGGCTGACTGTGTCTTGCGGGGCCAGGTCGGGAGAAGAAGCCGATAACTCACAGCATTCGCCTTCTTTTCCAAAGGGAAATCAAGCCTCAGATTCTTCCCAAGACTTTCCTATCCTTTTTTGTTTTTTGTTTTGTTTTTGTTTTTTTGTTTTTGTTTTGCAGAGCTGCTTGGGTTCCCAGCCCAGAGCCAGATTTACGGAGGAGGGAATCACAAAGATTAGCGGCGCGTTAGCCGCCCGTTTTTACCCCATCTTGGTTTGTTGAATAAGCCACGATGCCTAGGTTTTTGCATCACACTAAATCAAGAGAATCACGTTTTGCGCCATACAAAACTTTACGCTCAGATTAGATGATGACCCCCTGTGAAACCAGGCGTACAAAGTTATCTGATTTTCTACTGCGCCAAGCTGAGGCGTCCGTCGTTCATCACCTGTCGCGGTAGATAACGAAAACCAGGACGCTTTTGGTAGGAACCTGTTCTCCAATCCCCCCTAGCCAGTTCTGCTCGGCTTGAAAAACAATTCGCATAGACTGACATGCTGTCTTTCACCCATCTGAATGACAATGCCAAGGGCCTCCCGAAATAATAATATGCAATGTCCCAAATTTATGCGTTTGATAATCCCGGGCATCCCAAATCCCCGTTCCTAAAACTTGGACAATCCCTTAGCACTGGTGGTCCTCCAGATAGTTCAGAAGCCCGAGCTCATTCAGAGCACAATCCGTCCCGGCGTGGGTTGTGTGTGTGTGTGTTTCCTTTCCCCACTTTAAGCAGGGAGAAAAAGCAAGGATCGGCTCAGCGAAATAGCAAAAGGGAGGACCAGCCCATCTGCATCCGCGCTACGCTGCGGAGCCAGCAGTTCCAGCTGCGCGGGGCAGCCTTCGTCTAAAAGGGAAAAGCTCTCGGCGCGCTCCATCTCGCGGCTCTTCTGCGCCCGCAGGTGCCTTCGCGGCAAAGCCAGAGGGGGTAAAGCGAAATCAGGATTAGATTCTCCCGCGAGTCCCACCACAGCCCTGCACGGGTGGCCAAGCCAAAGCTGTGCTCGCATCGCCACGGGAGCGTTTGGTCCTCCGGCTGGGACCAAGACTCGCCCAGCCCGAGCGCAAGACGCAAGCACCGCCGCGGACGCCAAAGCTGGGCTCGCATCGCCACGGGAGCTTTTGGTTACGGTGGCTAAACCACGAGGCTCAGAGGTTACGCCGGACACCACCACCCCTTCCCCCGTCCCGCCCTGGAACCATTCTAGTCCCGATCCGAGTTGGAGAGCGTCGGGACCGGGTCCAGGGGAAGCAGAGGGCGAGGGCTGATGGGGAGGACTCGCACGTACCTGCTAGAAGAAGGCAGAAACCCAACAGCCTGCCCAGCACGGCTCCAGGGAGACCCCAGTTCAACATGCCGCCTTCTGAGCCCCACGGAAGGCCGCCGGGAAGAGAGAGAGAGAGAGAGAACGGCCGCGTCTGCCCGATGATCCGCTTCGCCTATCGAGCCCAAGCGCCCCGCTCGCCCAGCGCCCGCAAGGGAAGCTTCTTCTAGCCGGCGAGATCCTCAAGCGTGCCGGGCTCGGCAGGCAGCTGGGGGATCCACACCTCGCGGCTGTATCCGAAGGGTGCTGAGCTCACCGGGCTCAGCTCCTTTATAACTTCCCAGCCTCCTTTCCATCACGCCCCCCCCTCACGTCACTTGGTCTGTTTCTCCCCCCCTCCCCCCCTTCCCATTTCCAGCGATGCTTCCTGGCGGGGCAAAGAAAGCGAATGCTCTCTCGGGCACGTTTCCATTTGGGAACCGGGAGCACGACTCTTCCTCTCTGGCACGCTCTGGACCGTCTTGAATCACGTTGGGGAGGGGGGAAGCGAAACTATTTTTTGGGGGGCCTGGGGGCCGCTGTGCCAGGTTTGTTATTGAGGCCATTCGCTCCCAAGTAGGTGAGCTTCTCCCTCACCCCATCCCACTCACCCACCCCCATCCCACGACCGCATTGGCTCTTTAGGAAGGCTCTTTGCCAACCGAAGGCGACTCTTGTGAAATACATAGATAAATAAACGCGGGCTGTTTGCACCTTCAGTTTGGATCTTCAGTCCCGGGCACAATTTTTTCTCCTTTGTGTTTCATGCAAACTTTCCAACTTCTCTCTGCCCAACGAAGGGAGGGTACTTCCCTCCCTTCACCACACTATAAAAAATATGTTGAGACACTAGAAAAAGTGCAGAGGAGAGCAACCAGGATGATTGGGGGGCTGGAGACTAAAACATATGAAGAACGGTTACAGGAATTGGGCATGTCTAGTCTAGTAAAGAGAAGGACCAGGGGAGACACGATAGCAGTGTTCCAATATTTGAGGGGCTGCCACAGAGAGGAGAGGGTCAAGCTGTTTTTTGTTGTTGTGGTTGTTGTTGTTGTTGTTGTTGTTGTTGTTGTTGTTGTTGTTTTGCTTTAATTTATATGCCGCCCTTCTCCGGAGACTCAGGGTGGCTTACAATGCGTTTTCCAAAGCACCTGAAGGATAATGGATGGATGGAAACTGACCAAGGAGAGATTCAACCTAGAAATGAGGAGGAACTTTCTGACAGTGAGAACAACCATCCAATGGAACAGAAGTTGCCTTCGGAAGTTGTGGGAGCTTCATCACTTGAGACTTTCAAGAAAAGACTGGACTGCCGTTTGTCAGAAATGGTATAGGATCTCCTGCTTGAGTGGGAGGTTGGACTAGTTAACCTATAAGGTCCCTTCCAACTCTGTTAATCTGTTAAAACGACCACTACTTTGCCATCCCGATCGAGATGCTCAGATTTTGATGCGCGTTTAGTAACTCGCCAGTCAGGGCCATCTTAACAGTATTATGGGCCCCGGGGAAAGCAGCGTACTGGCGACTTCTACAACAACTACAACAACTACTCACAGGAATAAAAAATGTAAATGGTCGATAAAATTAAACCTATATTTGCATGTTAGTATTAATTTAAAAATGTAGTAAAATGTAATAAATACGTTGCTGTGTTTATATGATACAAGGTGCATTGAAGGGTTGACATACACAGATTAGTAGGGGGCCCCGTGGAGTCCACGGGCAAATGCCTTGTCCAGGGAGAGGATTGGTTTTCCTGCCGATTGCGATTCCAAATGGCACCTATTTCCAAAAAGGCCTTTCCAGTTTGGGGCGGGGGGAGAGGTTTTCCAACATTTCAGCCCCCTTCCGCGCAGCTTTTTTCTCCCTGTGTCTTAAGTTGCCTGCCCTCTCGCTACTTTTTGTCTATTAAAATTATTTTCGGAAAGTTCCTTGGGATGGTAGTTTAACTGATCATTCTAACCCTTCGTTAGAAAGCACTGATTCATCTCATCCTTTAAGATTCTCCGCACTGGCTCCGGGCCAACGACTCCATGGCTTCCCCTCCTCTATCCACTAAATCGGGGAGACACTGGTCGAGTCCCTAAGAGGAGACAGGACAAAGACCTCGCTTAGGTCTTTGCACTTGTTTGCCATAAGGTGCATTCGCAACCCGGCGACTTGCAAAATAAATGCCTTCGCGCAGGGTTGACTACCGATACGTTGATTCTGAAATACGGACCTTCTACATGTTGCACTCGACGGGGCCTGGACTGCAGAAGGAGAGCCTAGCCTTGTTTTTGCAAAGCTGAGACCTTCTCGGCAAGCATGACACGAAACGCGTGACACCTTTTGGGAAAGGAAACGGGAAAGCACCTATCTCTGGAGCTCCGCCGCCTTCTATCTCTCAAGGGCTAAACCACCCGGTGACGCGCTCGCATTGCACCACCCGCTGGTTATCTCCGAAGGTTCCTCCAACCTCCAATAGGACACCAACCTCGAAGGAAATTCCCCCCACACCCCGCTCCCAGGATATTACTCCAGCCCGGAGCTTTCGCTCGCTTTGTCTCGAGGCGGGGCTTTCAAACCTTCTCACTTCTGTGCTGGAAACTCACGACTCTCTTTCTTCTCCCGCCCCCCCCCCCCCCCTGCTGATAACGCAATCTCCAGATCTGTCCTGACTTCGGCTTGGAGGTCCACCCACGGAGCCCAACCGCCCGCTCCGTGGCTGATTCGGGAACGAACGAACAAACAAACAAACAAAAAAACAGCCCCATTTCCGATTAACACGTTTCATTAAAAGGCAGAAAATGTCACGTGCCTTTTAATCCAATTTACTAATCCGAGAAAGTGAGACACCCCCGGATGTTTTACTACCCTCAATTAAGGATAGTAAATAATAAGCATTCTGAAGCAAGTCTATAATAAGCACTAGCAAGTTACTATTCCAGCCAGGCCAGGCCCTGCCTTGCTGCCCCAAAGTGTAATTTTTCTTAGTTTGCTCTTTATCAATCCTCTGGTACTTGACTGAAAGGAAATGTTTAAAATCTGTTCCTGGTGCACTTACTTAGGTACCATAGGGAGAAAGTGTGTGTATGTGAGTGTGCATAAAACTATATAAATATAATTTGTAGAACAGCTCAGTGCACATATTCTGGAGAGAGAAATTCCCTGGTGATGGGCTCCAGCACAAGCCCAAGAGCTTGGAAGAATAAACCTTTGGTCCAGGGGTGAAATCCAGCAAGTTCTGACAGGTTCTGGAGAACTGGTAGCGGAAATTTTGAGTAGTTTGGAGAACTGACAAATACCACCTCTGGCTGGCCCCAAAGCGGGGTGGGAGTGGAGATTTGCAATATCCTTTCTCCAGGAGGGGAGGGAATGGAGATTTTGCAGTATCCTTCCCCTGGAGTGGGGTGGGAATGGAGATTTTGCAATATCCTTCCCCTGCCACCCCCACCAAGCCACACCCCAGAACCGGTAGGGAAAAAATTTGGATTTCACCCCTGCTTTGGTCCCAGTGACTGACTCACATTGGATTCTGCAGCATTATTCTGGCACACGTATATTTGATATTACCTTCATTCGCTAGAATGCCAGTCTTTTGTGGAAGTCCCTGGCTTCTCACACTTGGCTTCAATTGTTGTGATCTAGGCTTCCTGAGTCATTAAAACACATGAGTAGTCCCAAAAACATCTTTTATTGCAACAGCTGTGAATTACATTCATTCACAGCTGAATCCCAATTAGTTGCAAAAAGTCCTTTGGGAGAAGTCCTTCAGGATAATCACCAACCTTTATCTCCCTTGACACGCTGCCAAAGACCTACTTGGCAAAACCACATGGAGTCCAGAATGAAAACAGAGCTGCCGACTGGGAGCAGAATTAACAACCTTGCTTTCCTGCAAAGGTCCCATGTGCCTTTGCTCCTCTTTTAAGCCTTATGGGAGGGGCCAATCATCTCCAGGCCTTACTCCTGAATCATCCCTTTTGTTTTAACCATTCTTGCCTTCTGGCAGCTCTGTGCATGCACACACTAGGAACAGGCTCCTCCTGTTCCTCTAGCTCTCTGATGTCCGACTCTGGAGGCTCCAGAGTCCATGCATCACTCCCAGATGGCCCTGCTTCCGACACAGAGCCCTTGTCCAAGCCTTCCCCAAACTCCAGGACTGGCCCATGTTCTTCCCCAGCCTCCTCACTGTCTGACTCCACTGCCAGCTCCGCAGCTGCTGGCGGACCACAACATCAATCTACAGAAAGACACCAAGACACCATGGGGAATTTCTCCCTCTGGGGCCTTTTCAGCCTGAGCTATGGCTGCTGCCCTATATATTTTGGAACTATAGGAAAGCCACCCTGATTGTGTGCCCGCTGACCTTTGTAACAATACAGGAAGCTCAAAATCAGCACCTAGAAATTAAAAAACTTTCTTAGGAATCTTGCGAATGAAACAGATTGCATGAAACATGATTTGATACAGTGCTAGCCGTCATCAATAAGCAACCAATGCAAAGGGCAAAATAGATTTAGCGACATGGTTAAAAATAACCCTCCATATTTTTGTTCCCACCTTTGCTTATTATTTAACTGCAGTTTTGGAAGCTACGTTAAACTTCCATCTATGCCTGGAGACTTTACTTCACTGGAGGAATCCATCAACATTTCTAACTGATACTACACAGGCAGGTATAATTAAATGAAATGCACTTCTTAGGTGGGAAATAACTAAATGCATTTGCAAGGTTAGACATAAAAACTGCATAATATAATTTATAACAGAAATAATAGTGTAGTATTGCCAGAAAGATATAAAGTTGCCTTTGGAATTAGATGAATCAAGTTTTTACTTGCCCTGAATATGCAACAATATAAATCATCTTCACCATCACAGTAAAATCTAAACAGAAAGGAAGGCTATAAATATAATAATAAACAACAAAACAAAGACTTTCCATTTTGAATTGTATTCCATAAGGTTTTGCACAGCTCCCATTCATTTCAAGTGGTATTCCACATGAGACTTTTCTGCTGGGCTCAACTGAATGCTTGCCAGGCAGTAAAACAAACAAACAAAAACAATATTTTATTAATTCTTCTGCATTCCTTGAGGTGGGCTACACATCAACAGGAGCTCATAAGTCAATTCCATCATACAAAAGAATCAAAGCAAGCTGCAAATGAATGATTCTCCACTTTTGGAGGCTGGATGGGTTCAATTAATCAGCAGCACATTAAAACAATAAATCATTTTTTAAAAATCACACTCAATATAATAGCTCATACTCTCTTAAAGACATTTCAAGAATGTCAGGTTTATAATTTTGCCTGAAAGGTCTATTGTCATGGATAATAAACACTAATTAATTTCAAAACTTCTGCTGATAAGACACACCCATATTTATTCCAGGGCCAGAGTATCTGTCCACTCACATATAGGCAACGCTACTTATCTATTCCTCTTACAGTACCAAATAGTGAGTGATGTTCAGGCCTATCAAATATTTTCCATCTTCAAAATAGTGGAAAGATGTGACCGTGACATGGCTGTGTTTTTGAGAGGCATGTAAATGTCCACATCCTCACTGAGAGTTGATGCCAAACTGGCACTAATTTGAAAATCTAATGTTTCACCCATGCCTTACAAGAATTGCACCATGTGGAGGTGTTTGAATAAGCCAAGCCACAGGAGGTTCTGGAACTTTTTTGTTTCGTTTTGTTTTGTCCACAAAAGCCAAAAGCATGATTTTGTGCCTGGCTGTTGTGTAAAAAGCACAAAAGCTCTACAAAAGGGTGAAACTGAATACCATGTTTAAAACTGAAGAATTGTCGCCAGCACCACCTTAACAATGGAAAGAAGGAAAATATAATTTTGCCCTAAATATCTAACATCCACTTTGTGTAATTGTCCAAATACTGGTGTTCCAAAAAAATAATAATAATCCCATCCGTTTGATCAACTCTTGTAAGGTAGTGCGTGAACCTTCAGTCCTGAATTATAATACACTTGGCTTAATGCTTATCCATAAACAACATATTTCAAAAATATTTTAAGGGAATTAACATTATATTAGTTGACATGTGAATAAAGGCTCATTAAGGTAAATTACGTTCAATATATTTGGTAGATAAGCAAAGATCATAATCCTTAATTTGAAGAAAAGGAAGTGAAAAGACATGAAAACTAAGCAATCAGTCCAATATCATAGGAAGCTAGTGAAAGAGCCAAGAACGTGAGTTAGATTTCTTGAGTCCAACAACCAACTTGCATGTGAACCAGGATGACAACTTTAAAAAAAAAAAAACGAGCTTCCCAATTTTAAAAATATTTCCAGAATGCAGTGGAAAGAGTATAAAATTCTATCTCACGTTAAAAGATAAAAAGTAGCAGCTGTCATAGAACTAGACTGATCAATGGACCATATTATTTTAGATCCAGGTTTTATGGGGAAAATAAAATATTTTTTTAAATCACATCCTCTTTATTTATAGAAATCTCAACTGACTCCTATCACATAAGAATATAAAATCATTTTCTTATTCTGTAGGAAATGATTTCATTTCCCTAAACTCTTTCCGAACTTTAGCAACTTGTAAATGTGAGGACTTCAATTTCCAGAAAGCCCTAAATGTCATGGCCATTACTGAGAGTCCATATATCTGGACATCCTAACCTGAAGGATAGCCTCTTCCCTATGCTAAATTTCTTTACCAATGCTCCTTGGCAGCACACAATTATAAGGACATGATTTTTTAAAAAAATCATTCTTTGGGGGATAAGTTTCCATCTACTTTATTAAATAAGTGCCTCGAAATATCAAAATCAACTGTGGGGACTAACTGAAGCAAACCTAATGCTGAGAAAACGAGAAACCAATTCAAATCCAGATGGGTGGATTATATTATGTATTCCTCATGACAGCTCAAATTAGCTAGAAGAAAGTAGACCAGAAGACATACCAGCTGATTCATAGTTTGATTTTAATAGATGTTGAGGAACTGGGTTGTATGTCATTTTTTCTCTTTAAGAATCTGCAACACTTGCTTGAATTAAAGCATATGATGAAGAAAAGGTTCAATTTTTCAACCAGTTCTATCAGGCATTTGGAGGTGAGCCCTGTCGATTGCCTGGTTTGAGGATCATTTTTTTAATTGATTGATTGATTGATTGATTGATTGTGAGATGTCTGATCTATGTCCTTTCCCACATGAGTCATTGATTGATTGTGGTTGTAATTTCTTTTTTCATTAATTGAATTGTTTTCTGTTTTTTTTGTTTGCTGCCCAAAGTCCCATCAGTGAAATGGGCAGCTATGTCAATTGTATAAATAAGTAGATTTAAAAAGACACAAAACTCATCACAGCTCTGGTTCATTTAAGATGTTTGCTAAAAGATGTTTGCTAAAAGAGCCTTGGTAGTACAGGGGTTTAAGGCACCCTGTTATTAAGCTGGTTATTAAGACCAGCTGCCTGCAATTACTGCAGGGTTCGAATCTCGCCAAGGCTCAAGGTTGACTCAGCCTTCCATCCTTTCTAAGGTAGGTGAAATGAGGACCCAGTTGTGGGGGCAATAAGCTGACTTTGTATAAATATACAAAAGGATGAAGGCTATTGCTGAGCACATTGTAAGCCGCCCTGAGTCTTCGGAGAAGGGCGGCATATAAATCAAATTAAAAAAAAAAAAGATTAGCTTTAAGGGTGCTTTTATGTTAAAGAGCCAAGTAATTCATTAACTTGATTTTATATTTAAAACTAAAGTAGTTATTTTAAACTTGTTTTTCCTTCCCTACCTAACATTTCACTTCCTTTGATTAAAAAAAAAATAGAGTAGAAAATTACGATGACAGGAAAAGTTAACTTGATTCAGAGTGGGAAATGGAATCTTACTCTACTGATGCAATCAAGTTATTTCCTCCCACTGAGTCAGAAGGTTCCTTTGTAAGTTTCAACCTAAGTAAACTACAGCCCAAAGAACTAAGGTTCAAGACAAAAAGGAGGTGGATTTCAGTACTGACCTGTTTACCCTTTGTTCTACAAGACATTTTATGGTTGAAGAAAATATTTATCACCACCTCTCTGAATATATTTATAAACGTATTTTCATATTGTGCCTATAAATTAATTTTGCTCACCCAGTGGGCTGTTGAAGAGAACCAGGGATCCACAATCTTAAAACAGTATTGAAAAAAAGAAAATGTTGCAACTGCTTCTTTGGGCTGATGTTGCTAAAGTTAGAGTTCCTATCTTGTTTTTCTTAATGCAATAGGGTGATTTGAATAATTATAAGCAAAGTTAGGAGCAAGGAGATCACATCCACCCTGCCACAAGGATCATTTTTCTGTCTTCAGCTCTAGGATTCTTCCTCTAAACTACATCACACTGGTATAGTAGAAGTCATCCACCAAGTGTGTGTATGTGTGTACATAATTAATACATACATGCATGCACACACAACTTCGATAATGAAAAAACAAATTTAAGAAGCAATAGATTATACTTCAAGATGAGAGTGTGCAACATGCTTAAACAAAAGTCACCGTGGCCAGAATCTCAGTTTTGGATATCTTTAGGGTTGGAATGTGCATGAAGTGCCTGCAGATAGACTATGGACATCAGTTGTCTGTTCCTATAATCTGCAAGGCTTGCAGAATACGTGCTATGCTTAATACTCCACTCCCCCATTTATTTGGCTATATTGGGGACCACAAAAAGCACAATGGAGACCACTGCAAATTCCAGAGTGTACTTTTTGTACCCTGTTTTAAGATTACACTAAGGCATGCCAGAACTCTTGACAATCTGATGAAGTTTCTATAAAACAGATAGGAAAACAAGATGATGACAGTTTAATACGTCTATTTTGCAGTTCCAGGGAAGCAAATCAAAACCTTCATTGATTACTCCTACTCACAAGCACCAATAAACTCCATTGGCTTATAGGATGCTTGTCTGTCTCAATAGGTCACAAAACGTCACAGTACAGAATCAACGCTCGATCATTCCATTCATGATTTTTTTTTCTAGGCTTATAGAATATAAGAAGTATTTTTTCTTCTTCTTGATCTATGTGATTGCTAAGAAAGGAAAATGACTTGATGGCACATAATCAATCAAAAAGAGTTAAATTGGGAAAAGTAGGAATGGTGCAGTTTACTATCTTCGCCTTCTGTGTCAATCTTTCTTTGAGTAGGTGAATTCTGGAATGTTGTCCTATATCAAAACAAAGATGCCTTGTATTTTAAACCATGATAAATGAGAAAAGATGCTCTACATGTACAGTACAGATAGTTCTTGACTTATGACCATAATTGAGTCCAAAATTTCTGTTGTTAAGTGAGACATTTGTTAAGTGAGTTTTGCTCCATTTTTATGACCCTTCTTGCCACAGTTATTAAAGTGAATCACTGCAGTTGACAAGTTAGTAACTCAGTTGTTAAGTGAATCTGGCTTCTCGATTGACTTCGTTTGTCAAAAGATTGCAAAAGGTGATCACATGATGTTGGGACACAGTAATGGCCATAAATATGAATAAGTGGCCAAGCATCTGAATTTTGATCACATGATCATGGGGATGCTACAAAGTTGGAACTGTGAAAAATGGTCATAAGTCACTTTTTTCAGTACTGTCGTATCTTTGAATGGACACTAAATGAACTATTGTAAGTCGAGGACTATCTATATACGGCCAGTGTGCTGGGTTTAGTTTCTTCAAGTAACCTTCCATCACTGTTAAAAAGGTAGAGTTTCAGGGAAAAGCATTCAGAATGGATTCAGATGCTGCTTCCCTTCCTTTTTCCAGAACCACAAAGCCAGGTTTCCCGGGTGTGTCCTGATTAGCAATAAAAAGGGGAAAGCATGATCCAAGTTAATTTTCCAGTACTAAAAGGAAATGGTGTTTCCTGTATTATACAAAACTGGTGCCAATAAGACTGACACAAGAATCTATTGTCTTTTTTAACAAAGACATGGTAAGAAAGGATGCCTGTGAAAATAGACCACTGCAACAGGGAACTTTTGATCTTGAGAATAAAAGTGCATGCACATTGGGAGACAAAACTGGAGGATACACCCATCCAGTTTGTAGAGCAAGTAGTCACTAATAGTTACTCTCCCAATGCATCACAAGAATGATTAACAGTGTAACTCTATGGTGTAGCTACAATATTCAGAAATAAACTATTAAGTTCACTGGGTTCACTTCCAGGTAAATGCTTTCTAATTTCATATGATTTCACATTTTAGAATATTATCCCTTATTCCATTTGATATTCCAGTAAAAGAAAAGAACAGATAAAAGAAAAGAAAATCCAAGATTTCTTATACAAGTCACTGCTGATATCATTTTCTTGGTTAAATGAACAGAATTTTAACAGATTTCCTGCTTCTGCCATATATACAATTTTAAATGTATGTCTAAAAAAAAACCCTGCATAAAAATATTTTTTTTGTTCTTTAAATATTCTCTAAGATTCTTCTAAGATGTTCTTATTGCAATATAATGTTGACTTGGGATAAATATATAAAATAGGATAAATATTTCAAATAAAATTACATATTTTGCTCTGGAGAGATTCTGTAAAGTTATAAGTAGAAAAAGATGCCTTAAAGATGTTGACACCTAAAATCCCCATTCGGCTCTCTTTTGTATTCTTAATTGATGAATTAATTGGTGACACATCACTTTTTATTTATTTTATCTATTCTTCTAGGTTTGCTTTATCTATTTGTGATAACAGGAAATAGGAAAGAAAAACTTCAAAATAGTCCCACCTATTAAATTCTACATTATCTTCTGCAGATCCACAAAAGGTACTTAAACAGATTGCCTAATGTGTTAATCATATTACTTAAAGAATTGACTCAGGCAGTTATTTCACTGAGTGAACTCAGGTAGTGTAAAAGCTTAAACTTAAAATCATAACATAAATAATATAACTATTATTTTTTTTAAAAAAAACACCTTATATTATTGGACCATAATAATAACTGTCCCAAAATATTTAATGAAAACGTAGTCAATTCTGCACAAAATTATTTCTTTGTTAGTCTACTACAATTTCAAAAGAAGGGACTATGTTCAGACTCAGGACTCTGAGAAGTATTTAGGAAGAGAAAAGAAATTGAAGAGAGTGAATTCATGACAGGAAAGAATGTCTCCTAAACTGCCTTTTGAAACACGGAGGCTCTTCTTCAGATGTTACTTATCTTTTCCTGTTAAGAAATGTCTAGTGCTTGTGTCTGTTAGAGTGTAATGCATCCTGTGGTGTGATCACCAATCCAGGCCATATTTCTTCACAGATGCACTGGAATTCCACTCATTCTTTTAAACCACACAGATAATATAGGAAAATATGAGTGTGTAAGTGCAGGACATATAGCACCCATAGAGATAATTGGTCTTTCCGTGGTAAATCCAGATGGTACATACTCTAAACTTACCATGTTGATTCTAGTATTCAGTGAAATCTTATGGATGTCACAATTAATTACAAAAGGAATAAAAATGTATAATGCATATTAGCATGTACTATTATTTCATTTAAGTGAAGAAAGATTTTTCTAGAGTGCACATTCTCTGGGTACTAATAAATATTAAATTACTGTAGGTAAAAATTGGATTTTTTAAGATCCAGATATATGATTAGAAGTGAAATAATAATACTGAATAGGTAATATAAAGAAAAAAAATCATTATGTAAGAAACTCATGGAAAACTTGAGTGGTCTGGATTGAAACAGGTCATCCTGGATAAGATGTGACCATCTATGTGGTCACTAAGATTCAACACTAGTTTGATGGCATATAATCAAATCAAACCTTTTTTTTATTACTGCTACTTTTATTACTGCTGTTGCATTTACTAGAGAGCTAGTTTTGTGTAGTGGTTAAAGTAACTGGATTAGAAGGTTTAGTCCCCTCTTTGGCAAAGAAGGAATCATGGGTAATGTGGAGCCAGTCATTCACTCTCAGCCCTAGGAAGAAAACAATAGCTAACCATTTCCCATAGTGCTGCCAAGAAAACTGCAGATGCCAAGAAGATACTTGAAGGCATGTACCCATCTCTCAGTATATTTTATAAATTTATCTTTTTTGCTATCACATATGTAGCAAAAACAATTATTCTTATATTTTTTATATAGTTTGATTCAGAATTACAAATTCTGGGAAATCAATAGAAATTTTTGGATATTTAAGGAAATACATTATCTGATATACTCATAAATGAACAAACAATAAATAATATAAATTTAAATTTAAAAAGAAGTATATTAGGAGCAGCAAAATTTAAGAACTTTTTTAAATTGGAAATTTCGTTGCTCATAACTAATAGGATGTGTGAAAATCTATGAAAGTTACAAATATCGACTAACTATGAAGTAGAGATATGGAAAGAACTGATCTACAGTATGTTTCACCCTCCCCCCTCCCCCCATTCCAGATTTCTTCTATTTCTGGAGTTTCAGTTATAGGGTAACTTCAGTAAAAAACAACAACTCTGAACTAGACAGACCATTAAAGGAATCTGGTCTGTCTATGCTTAGGAAATGAAATAATTTCAGCTTGCTGCAGTTCTATCTCACACACTGAACTCAAGGTCTTTGAGTTGGAGATAATTTAGATTAGTTATAGCCATTTGAGTCATATGTAAAGAGTAACTGGTATGAAGCCTCCAACTCTGCTCTAGAAAAGTAGGGTAAAATATTCCCAGGTTTAAAAAAAAAATCAAAAGATGTAGTTCAGTGTAGAACTACAGTATTTCAGATAACTTTGGGGAGATGAACAGCCATCCTAGGGCAAAATAATAGGTTTTCTTTTTTCCATGTTAAAATAGATATTCATAAATATAGGAATTTATTTAATGGGAAGCTGCACGTTAGTTGTACAGAGGAGTAAGGTGATAGCTAGATTCATGAAGCTATTCTTCCTGAAGCAGAGTCCTATTACTAGCTGATATTTTTATAAGGTTATTAGAATGAAGTGCCATGAAATTATTGCATGCTGTGAAAGTTGCATTTAAAAGTTGGTCCATTCAGTTGGTAAGATTTAACAAAGGATGGTACAAAGATGGTTGATGAGGAATATTGTTTCACTCATTTGTGTGTGTGTATGTTTGTGTGTGTGTGCATGCATATTCTTTAAACTAGAAGAAGCAAACAAAGTAACAGCATAGATTACTGTGGTAAGAAAAATGTAATGGAAATGGTTTGCCATTTAGCATTTGACCTCCCATTACTGAAAACAGACACTGTTAGATAAGCATGCACTAGCTCTTGCCCTTCTTTTACACCCCCAATATTTCAATATGCAGTATTTTAAACTATTCAAATTGTTGGTTTGAGCTTCCTAAAGCTTCTTAACTTTCTTACCAATTTCTTAGATCTCTGCCTGTTTAAATCCACATTCCTCAATCAGAATATATGCAAATATTGCAGAACTGTGTCAAGCTGTTATTAGTGCATTACTCAAAACACCCTCAGAGGATTTTTGAATAATTATCAAATCGATGAATAAACCCCACCCTCACCAAAAAAAAAATACTAGACACTTGAATTACTCCTGAAGCTATATACAGATGTGGAACTGGGCAACTGTAGCATCAGGGTTCTGCAAGTCCTCCATTTAGCATATTGAGATTTCTAAAGAAGATGGAGAAGATACTGTAAATAACATCCATATCTCATTATTGTTTTTAAGCATATATATCCTACTCTTCAGCCTAAAAGTCACTTATCATCTTGCATTTCAGACTGGATATAGTTCCAGTACCAGGATGACTATTTCTAGGATAATGGAATTCCAATTCTTGATTGCTGTTGCTTCTTCCAAAACCCTCTTTTCTTATAAAGATGGTATCACAGCATAGAGCTGCAGTTTCCTTTGGAGTTTTTTGACAGTAGGTGGATAGGATGTCTCTTTCTGAGTAGTCTCTATATCCCTTGTTTGTCCTCTGACCTTTACATTCTTATAGCCAGGATGTTCCCACATACGTTGCCCACATAGATGAAGCCCAAGGAATGGTTACTGGAATTTGAGATCCTATCCTGGTATTTCCTGAAAGAAGATACAAGAGTTTAAAAACTAAGGAACTCAAAATGATTAGTCTTGGTAGGCAAAGAAAAGAGCAATATGAGATGGTATCATTGGGGCAATAAAACAAAGGAATATTATAGAAGCAATCTTCTCCAATTTCTAGGAACAACTCTAGGCTATGGAACATTTCACATAAGCATCCGTAGAACCAGAGAAGTGCTATGTGTGAATCACAAAGATTGTAATGAAGAACTCCCTTTTGGTGGCTTAACAGATAGTCTCTTTCTAAGCCAGATTTTGTAGTTTGCAAGCCAGCCTTTTTACTCTTATAGCCAATTATACTTTAGAGCAAGCAATCTCTGTTCATTAGATTCAGTTTACTGGCTTTATTATCTGAACAAGTTATAAAATGTTATTAGGCAATTTGCAATCTGTGTCACTTGTTCAAGTCGTTTGTTCAAAATGTTGAAAATTATTCTGCATTTACTTGACATGGATACCAGGGGACAGGAGGACACATCTAGTACTATACTCTTACAAAATGGCAGCCATTCTGAAAAAAGCAGTTAAATTAATTTAGCAATATGCTGCCTCTTATTCCTTCTAGATCCCCATTCTATATTATTCTTCTTTGTCTGAATAATTAGCTGTAGCTGCTGCCTACTAAGTGACATCTGGAGTCTGACAACACTAAAGGAAGTATTAGAGGAACAGATTGGCACCACCAGGTACCATGTTGGACCTACAACAATGAAGAGATGTCCACCATAACTATTCTTACACACGGAACAGACATATCAGTATACTTTAATGTAGAAAGTAGAAAAAATGGAAATAATTGTAAAAATACCAGATAGGATACAATGGATTCAGTTCTTTCATTGCAAATTTATACCGTATGTATAGCATTTGAGAGGAAGATATTATCAATTTTCTCTTGTAAAATAGGTGGGGCACCAAATGAAGGTATTTACTATTTTGAACCAAAGGTGTTTTTTTTTTTTCAAAAGACATCTTTTTCTATGAAGATGTTTCGCTTCTGATGCCTCTTGGAAAAAAAAAAACACCTTTGGGATAACCATGATATGGAGGACTGAGAATCTCCATTGACATTTACTACTTTGATGTATTTAAATACTGATATAAATGACACTAGTCTTAAAGATAAAACAGTGTTCTTTAAAAGCATTGTCAGTGTCATGGAACTGCGCAGCTGGTGTCCAAATGAAGCCATGGACATGAACTTGTAGTTTTATATAAATAAATATATTTATATCAAACAAGATAGTCAGGCAAACAGGAGCATCATGAGGTAAATGAAACACAGCAGGAACATCATGAGGTAAAATACAGAGCACACACAGGAAGAAAGGTGGGAAAAAGGGAAACTCCCCCTCCCCCTCCACAGCAACCAATCACAGCACAGATTGCCTCACACAGGAGCTAGCAATCTACAGCCAATTAACCATAACTGTGTGTTCTGGCTCACTGCGCAACCCCACTGCCCCAATTTAAATATTTATTTATTTATTCAATTTGTATACCGCCCTTCTCCTAGTGGACTCAGGGTGGTGCACTGCCAGAACTAAAACACATACCAATACAAAATTTAAAATTATTAAAAGAATTACATAACTTTGGCCCAAATTTAAAACAATTCAAATTAAAATCCATTGACAATTTAAAAAGCTAAAAAAAAAGACTAAAGAAGGGTGGGGGGTTCACGCCAGCCCTGCTTGATGGAAAAGAAAAGTTTTCAGGGCTCGGAGAAAGACCCGGAGATCCGATATCCTTCGTATCTCTGGGGGCAAATCGTTCCAGAGGGCAGGAGCTGCCATAGAGAAGGCCCTCCCCCTGGGGGTCGCCAGCTGACATTGCCTGGCTGACAGCACCCTGAGGAGTCCCTCTCTGTGGGAGCATACTGGTCGGTGGGAGGCTATCAGCGGCAGAAGGCGGTCCCGCAAATACCCAGGTCCTATGCCATGGAGCACTTTAAAGGTGGTGACCAATACCTTGAAGCACACCCAGAAGACCACTGGAAGCCAATGCAGCTCACGCAGGAGAGGTGTCACATGGGAGCGCCCCCTCGCTCCCATAATCCCCTGCGCGGCTGCATTCTGCACCAGTTGGAGCCTCCGGGTGCTCCTCAAGGGGAGCCCCATGTAGAGAACATTGCAGTAGTCCAGGTGGGAAGTGATGAGTGCCTGAGTGACTGTGCGTAAGGAGTCCTGATCCAGAAAGGGACGCAACTGGCGAATCAGGTGAACCTGATAAAAAGCCCCCCTGGCCATGGCCGTCATATGCTCTTCTAAAGACAGCCGTGCATCCAGGAGGACGCCCAAGTTGCGAGCCCTGTCCGTGGGGGCCAATAACTCACCCCCAATAGCCAACGATGGCACCAGCTGGCTATATCGGGATGCCAGAAGCCACAGCCACTTGGTCTTGGAAGGGTTGAGTCAAAGCCTGTTACTCCCCATCCAGATCCACATGGCCTCCAGGCACCAGAACATCACTTCAAGGGCATCGTTGGGATGGCCTGGGGTGGAGATGTACAGCTCCACCCCAGGCCATCTAACAGTCAGCATATTTATAAAGTATATGAATTCCCTTCTGGCTAAGTCAGTGAATTTTTATGTCAACAATGTTATTGTTAAAATACAGTGCATTCAGAAAGAATTTAGACCCCCTTCACTTTTGTCAATTTTGTTATGTTGCAGATTGAGTCTACAGTTGTTGAAATTCATTTCTTCCCTCATTAATCTACACTCAGTCAGTACCCCATAATGGCAAAGTGAAAACAGAATTTTAGAAATGTCTGTAAAGCTGGGAAACCCTGTTCTACCCTAAATAGTTTAACGTATTTTACTCCAAAATAATAGATGTTACTCTTAACAGAGTTGGAAGGGGCCTTGGAAGTCTTCTAGTCAAACCCCTGCTGGAGCAGGAAATCCAAATGGTTGTCCAATTCAATCTTGGATTGATAATTTTGCCCACAAGAAGATGAAGCTGGAACATGATCTCAATAAGAGATAAAAGAAAAGAAAAAAAATATGGATGACAGCAGAACTTGCCATTGACTGAAATCAATTTCCCTCCTGCCTTGAGAATGGCATGAATAGGATCCAACTTCCAAAAGTAGGGGTGGCCAGAGTATATGGTTTAAAAAAAATCACGATGGCTGCCATGACAATACAATCAAGTCTATCACATTATATATAAAAAAAGAACTTCCTTTGTGGCTGCCATCTTGACTTTTCTGATCATATGTTATAGATGCCCCTTTTCCAAACACCAGCCATATATTTACTTCAGAGAGCATGCAAATGCATTTTGTAACATGAAATTGGGTTGATCAGAAAAATATTTAAAAATCCCAATCATCTTTCATGTAAACATAATAAATAAAAGTTAAGTGCAAAAACATATGCAGACATGTAATATCACATCACAATATCAATGCCTTCAAGCACCCTCAAGCAAACATATTTATGAGCATGGAGCAAAACACAGACATAAATCCAATGCTATATGTCTTGCTAAAACAAAAACAAGGAAAACACCCCATTTCCCAGATCCTGTAAAACACACATCCTATTAAAAATATACACCTGGAATAAGCATTCTGGATGAAGGAACAACAAATACAGGAAAGCATACCCCCACACAATAAACAAAAGATACATTCCTATAAAAAGTAGGCAAGGCAAATTTTTTTGAATGCTTCCAGGCACTAGTAGAAAACAAGCAGGAATTGTCAATACAAACTATGTTTCTTCAATTCATTTGCAAAATCAAGTCTGGCTTATTTGGCAAACCACGGTTAAAATAAATTTTAGTGAAAAATAGCCAATTCCTTATCCAAGATAATTTTGGAAATCTTGGATGAAAACTAGAAAAAATATCAGTTGTTTGACTGTGGTCAGCACAAATCTGAAAAGAAAAATAAACAGTGGAACTTCATAACATAATTATAATTTTAATATGAAAATAACATGAAGAAAAACTGAAAATGTAAAATTAAACCTACAAAATAAATATATAATTTTACTAATTACATCACAAATATATCCATATAAAATGTAAGAAAAGTTAAAGGCAATAACAGATTCTGTATTCATCTTTTATATTTTTCACAGTACAGTCTTGGCTTAGATTAAGAAGAGGAAAATAACATAGTGGTCTCCAACTAATGAAGAATAACTGTCTACAATGAACAATGGAGGTCTATCACACAACCATCATGTAGCTGTCAGCATGCTTTGAAGGTGATCCAACAAAGAAAGCCAGTATTGGCAATGCATTTGGGTTATGGAGCACTGGCAAAGTTGAATGGAAAAGATTCACGGTAAGAGTGCATTTCGTGTATTGTATTTAGAACAGTATCAGATGTTTAGAATTTATACATTATATCTCAGAGCATTGTGGTAAAATTTTGAACAATACTGCCAGATACACAGTGAATTCAGCTTCCATGAATTACATTAGCTCAAATCTATATGGATATCGGACAGAACTGATGCAGCAGAAGCAAATTAGTGTTAATTAATTTTTGCTAGATATTCTTTTTTCATATCCTTGTCAGAAACAGTACCTAATTTATTTCTATTGTGGAAAAACAAATTACACGTAAATCCTGGAGCACTGGTAAAATATGTTGATGAATCTCATTCAGAATATTGTTCTAATTCAGTGTTTCTCAATCTTGACAACTTTATTTCACTGGGGAATTCTGGAAATTGAAATGCAGACATCTTAAAATTCCTAAATTTGAGAAATGTTGCTCTAACTCATAGATTTTCTTCTTAATGCTACTTCATCATATTTAATATATTATTCACTGCTTTACATACACTTCCGGATATTGTTTACAGTCTTATGCTTACTTCTGCAGGTTAAAACAAGATGTGATACTTCTTGGTTTTTGCTGAAAAGAGACTTGAGAAAGCAGGGAAGGCTATTTGGATAAAGACTCAGCACTAGAAAAGGGGAAGCCAAACTACTTCCTCTCTTATCTGCAGAATGGACCTACTCCTAATCAGCACCACAAAATCTCTGTAAGGCGAAAGCAAATAAGATTTATCCTTGAACTGGAATGAATCAAAAGGGAAGTGCAAGGAGAAGAACAGTAAAACAACAACAACCATGTAATGCCATCTGAAGTTTGTAAATTCAAGGAAAAATAACACCTAAGTGTAGTTAAACTTATAGATTTCATATAAGTAAGTCTAAATAAACTCAAAGCAACTGTAAGCAGAAAGCCATAGCAGGAATGAGTTGGAGCGCAAGACAGGTAGAAATTCTTATAGGAGATAATAAAAGGAGTAGGTGATGAGAAAAAGGGCTGAGGACAGGAAAATAGAACTGTTTTGTAAAGATTTGGAAACAAAAGACAATTCTATAAAAAATGGAAGGGCCAGATCACTAATGGAAGGGTCTAGATAGCCTGGAAATGTACACAAAAAACTGAAAGATCAGAAGAGGGAGAGGGAGAGGGAAGGGAAAGGAAAGGAAAGGAAAGGAGCAAAAAAAGCAGTATACCAGCTGCTTAATGAAGAAAGCAAAATGCCAATTGAAAACTGAAGCACTTTAACTGCTATTTT
Organism: Arizona elegans; assembly: GCA_022577455.1. Classification (NCBI taxonomy): domain Eukaryota; kingdom Metazoa; phylum Chordata; class Lepidosauria; order Squamata; family Colubridae; genus Arizona; species Arizona elegans. Next base: position 93,051,013 of record JAKOOJ010000006.1, on the reverse strand, counting down.
GATTCACTTTCCATTAGGATGAATGGATAGGTCTGAAACTTAAGATCAACAGAAACATGATCAGAGGATCTTTACTTTGAATAAATCTAAATCTAGAGAATCAGATGAATGGCACTTAGTCTATTAAGGAAACTAGCCCATGGTCTGATGGAATCTGTACATTATTTGGTATTTTTGAGAAACCATACAGAAATGATAACATGCCAGATGAATAGTAGAAAGCAAATATTATCCTATTTTGGAAGGGAATAGGTAGTTCCAGTATAGTGTGACCATTTCCTTTGATGATATATAGAAGATTCTAGAAGAGATTATAAATCACTCTTGAAAACACTGCAGTAGTGACTGGAAGTCATCATAAATTTGTCAATAACAAAACTTTTCAGAGTAATCTTAACACATTTTATGATGGTTCATGATCATAATAAAGATTTATTATCTGATTTTATGATCACGTAACTTTATAGAGTGTTGATTTCATTTGGCTTGAAAATAGTACTTATCTATACTCCTAGTACTCCTACAGACAAGCTCCATAGTGCTTATCTATGGCTCCTAATTAAATTGAAATCTTATATCACAGAGTACCACAAGGATCAGTCCTAAAACTTTTTTTAGTATTTTTATTAATGATTTGGAAGAAAAAATAGAATGCTTATAAAATTTACAGATGGTATACAGTACAATTGGGTGGGTTGACTAATACTCTATAGCAGGGGTGTCAAACTCAATTTTATTGAGGGTCACATCAGGGTTGTGTTTGAGCTAGGGGGCAGGGATGGGCATGGCCAGCTTGACATCATTCATGCCTGTGGTGGCCTGAGTGCTCTGCCAAAGAAAATGGGCTCCTGAGCTCCATTGTTACCTGCAACAGCCTTCGGCAACCCTCTGCCAGTGAAAACGGAGCTCAAGAGGCGGGAGGGCCCATCCCGAACTCCGTTTTCACTGGCAGAGGCACCACGGGCTGGTCCTTTGCTGTTTCCAGGACGGCCCCACATGCCAGATCTAAGCATCCGTGAGCCGGATCCGACCCCTGGGCCTTGAATTTGATACCCCTGCTCTATAGGATGGAAATAAAATTAAAAACTATCTTGACAGAACACATAATGGACTGCAAGTAACAGAACGAAATTTAATAAATACATGCATTTAGGAATAAAATATTAGATGTGCAAATGTGAGATGAGCAATACCTGGCATGATAATAATACTTGTAAAAGAACTCTGAATAATTGATTGCATACTAAAGAGCAAATATTTTGATACAGTTGCAAATAAGGCAAATGTAATTTTAGGGTATATTAAATGGAATTTAATTCCAAATCACAGGAAATAATTGCTCCACTTCATTTTTTGTAGTCAGATGCCACCTGGAACATTGATTTGTAATCTAATTCATTAGTCTCTTAAAATAAATATAAAATTGAAACCAGTTTTCCTTTTTACGTTTGATGGACAGAAAAATGGGAACTTATTATATTTGTTGATAGCATCAGGAATCTTATATGCAGAAAGATGGAAAGATGCACTAATTTTCAAAATGGAAGAGTAGATAGTAAATGTGACAGTGGAAATAGCAAAACTACTTTTTTTATTAAAGAGAATATAGTTGTTTCTACTTGGAGAATATCTAGTTTGTTTATATTTGGAAACTGCTTCTGGACTTTTTGCCTGAAACTGAAAAAAGAATCAAACCTTTAGGTTTTGATCATTAGAACGATTTTGTTATAGAAATGGCTTAAAATGTTATGAAATGTAAAGCAAAAGGTTGAGACTGTTTTTTGTTTCTGAATTTTCTGCACTGAAAAAAATTAGAAAAAAGTGTTTTACTCTTTTGCACTTTTCTTTCTCTCTTAGTTCCTAACTTTTGGGTTTTTTCCCCCTGTATTTTTATCTTATAATGAAAATTAATAACATTTATAAAAGCAAACAAACCAAAATCCTTTGTATCTACCTTCTCTAATGGTCAAGGACTCAGACTCTGATACTGACTCTGAAGAAATTGCTCTGGTTGAACCATTGGAACAGAAGCCTCAGGGGACACCAAGACAGGAATCCCCTGAGAAAGGTACCATGAGAAAAACTGGAGCAGTCAGATGATGACATACAGCTTCCAAGCTCCCAGACCCAGGGCTCCTTGCCAAGCAAGGAAATAACTCTCTTAATTAAAGAGAGCTGGCTGCAGCCTGATTTAAGTGGTAATCCTGATCCATGTTTCTCTGTTAGAAACAGCAATCTGACTGTCTGTTCTGGTGTGTTGTTCCTGTGTATTCTGCTCATTTGGAAAATTTTGAACTTCCAACCCTTGGATTGGCTAATGAATCTTGGCTCGCTGAATTTTGGATTGGATTTTGTCTTTGCTTCTGTGCATTCCTGTTGGAAGCAGACTACCCAGGCAAGCTTTTATTCCAAGAGACTGTTTTGATATACATTCCATTCCCCCTGTCTTTCATCTTCTCAGCTCTCACTAAATTTCTATTACCAGCTGGCAAATACACCTGAAACAGGACACCTTCTATGTATATGTTGAGGAAACAGCTATTATCAGGTAGACGTTTACAACCCTGCCAAAGGTGTAGAGTATTTAGCTATGGAGCAACCTCTAGTGATCATTTGCAAATATGACACCCCAAATATTTTGCTTTCACTGTAATACAATAGATATCTTGTATATTTCTGCTTCTCTACGATGTGCTGAGATCTATTTGTGTGAATTTGTGTTACATACAAAAATTCTACTTGTATTGGCAATCTTTCACTATAATTGAATTGAAAGGATGTTTTGATTAAGTAAAGGCAATATAGCAGTAAATATAATACACAACATTGCCATACCTCAAAAAGACAAAAATAACAGGATTCTGAGATAAGTAAGCAAATAGTTGCGGGGTGAGGTATTATATGATAGATGTAAACTTTTTGCTTCAGGTTTATAGTAATCTTAACAACTGAGGTACCAAATAGTCAATAAATAAAGTTAGTTTGTAATATCTTGTTTGGGACTGATTCCATAATGGCCACAATATCAGGTTTTCCTCTTTCTTTTTAAACACCTCGTCTTAGGAAAGTCTTAGAAAAATTAAAACTAACAGTTTTGTTTTACTTTAACATCCAGGTTGATCTTAACAGAATTTCTGTCTTCCTCACCCACTAGACTGTTTTATTTTTACATTGAAAGTTATTTTTAAAAACAGTACCATTATCAATATGTTGGATGCAAACTGAAATAACTGGTAACAGCAACCAAACAAAGCAATCTGGTTTGGCAAAGTTAGCAGCAACTTTTTTCACTACAATATTTTTAAAAATACTTTCACCAGTTTCAGGAAAGGGTGGGTTCAAGTAGGGGTTTCCTGAGGCATTCAGAACACGATTTTAACGTAGCAGTGTGTTAAAAGAGGCCCCCAGAGAGTTTTGTTTTGGAACACACTGACGCCTACACATTATTATCTTTGCTACGTTTTGCAGTGTTGTGTGAAAATTATTTTTAATCTTTAGCAAAACATGCCTGTGTTTATCTAATATGCAGAAAAAGCTAAATAATTTAAAACAAAATCACTTTTCAAATAACTAGATCTACAATCAGCCCTGAAACATAAAAGTCTAGCACAGATTAACAAGAAAGGGTTGGTTAGGGATCAAAGAACAAGTGTTTATTTTATTTCATGAATGCTAATAAAGACTTTCACTTTTTTAATTTATTTTTTTTAGAAAAAACAAAACACAAAGAAAATTACTATGCAAATACATAGTCTTGAAGAAAATAATGCATAAAAACTGCTGAAAAAAACAGGAGAAAGAAAAAAAACAAAGTACAATATACTGTTATAATAGCTATCAGTTACAATTCTATATATACTTATATAATGTAAATATTATTCAAGTATGTATATTTATTTCTAATACATTTATTAAGACATTCACTTAAACAAGCTCATGAATCACTCCTGACAAAGTTCTCTTAGTAGTTGAAATTTTCCCAAACAGAATTATTATTTTTTCTATAGAAGTTAATATATATATAGAACAGGTTGTTTACTGACATTGCAAAAGTAAGCTAATACTTCTATTACCGCTTGTACTATTAAAGTTCTATTACAACATCTTTTTGAAAAGTATCTTTTTTTGTCCTCAATTCTGTCTATTCCAAGACTGAAAACTTAAAGCTACTTACCATGTATTGGTCAACACAATATAAATTACCAAATAGAATTATACACTTATTGAAATCAATGTCCATGCTTGAATTTATGTATTTTCATGCAGAGAAGCATAACCTACTTGCTTAAAACAAGTCATAAATTTTGAAAGTTACCATCTTCATAATTAACTATGTACATTGACTATTATCAGTTCTGGAGAATTTTCCCTGGCTGATACTATTGTTTTTACGAACATAAGGATTAGGATAAATAAAAGTTAAAAGACACAAGTGTATCTATTTTTTATTACAGGTAACTATTGTAAAAGTTTCAAAAATATACATACTTTACTCACATGAGCACTCCTTGACTTAGGACTCTAATGAAGCCTGTATATTATAGTTGCAAGAAGTGATAGTCGTTAAGCGAGGCACCCATGATTGCTTCGCTTAAGAACCCCTATCCCTGCTTTCCCCAATGTGGTTGTTAAGTGGGAGACCTGGGGCAGTCCACACTCCACTTCCTGTCCCTTAGGGTCCTTGTAGGCCTTGGATCTGCTCCCCACCCCATTAGGTCTCTTGCCCTCCCCCTCCCCCTCCCCACCTATCGACTGCTGCACATTTATCTTCTGTAGATATCTGAAGCTTTATGTTGGGGAAGGTGAGCAGGTCACTCCCAATCTTGGCACACCTGAAGGCCATTCCAGAAGTTGGCACCATTTTTGGAGCAGCCACAATTCATTGCAGCCTCTCCAAAAAATAGTGCTGTTTCCTGGGTGGAGCCCCTCATTCTAGGGATGCCAAGGGATGGAGCTTTCTGCTCTCCTTCACCGATGCATATTCTGAAACTCTAGGGATCACATTGAGCAAGGAGAGTGGGCCACTTCATCCGTTGGTATCCCTGAAGGCTGTGTGGCTCCATCTTGGAAGTGGGTGCCATTTTTGGAATCAACACAATTCATGGTGGCCACTCCAAAAATGGTGCCTGCTTCCTGCAGGGATGCCAAGAGGTAGACCAGCCTGCTCCCCTTCCCCAAATTAGATTAAATGGGTGGTCATACAAATTGAATAAATAGATAAATAGGTGCCAGCTATCAGAAGACTAGCATATGATTCAAGTCATTCGCAACAAAATATATCCAATACTATAGGAGTTTGTTTTTTTAAACAAAATGAACTGAAAGAGTGGACCAGGTCTGATTCAATACAAGTTTACATAACTAATGTAAATTCAGTCTTATTTGCTAAAAGTAGGTGATCCAAACTATTTTAACCTTTCTGAGTTAAAGTTGTATAGATTAATATCATTTTGCATTTTTTTAATGGAAGGGTTATATATACTGCTTAAATTAGCTTCTGGAAGAAATGCAGGAGATAAAGCTAATGAATGAATGAATTAACATTCATAAACAAACAAATAAACATTCTGAAGTAAGAACTTTGAGCTCGGTTAGATTTACTTTGTTAACTTAGAGAAGATTATCGCCTACCTTATAAACTTCAAAGATTAATTAAAAGAAAGGCAAACCCAGGAGGGTGGGGGGAAGGGGAACAAACCTGTTGGCAAAACTTTCTCACTATTTATATTTAGCATGTTATCCTTTTATGGAAGTCTGCTTTTAAGGGAAACCAAATTATTAGTGCAACAATACATTCTTTTGTTATATAGCCTAAACATATGTCAATTATGTACGTGTAATGAGGGTGTCGTGTCTATATCCTACATCTACAAGGACAACTTTGAAATGTAAATGATTCACATCCTGATCAACAAACACAAATATAAGAGAGAAACATGAAAGATTTACTTTTTTTCTAGGAAATTAGCTAAGCAGAAACTTAAGAACATTCCATACTTTTTAATAAAAAATCCCTTACATTAATTATGCTAATATTTTTGCAAAATATAAGTATGTAGAAAAAATACACTCAAATATCAGGTATTAAGTTGTTCTATTATACTATTTGGAAAAGATCAACCTTTATTATAATATGACTAAGTATTTTAAGGTATGATGGCATGCATATCATGCTAAGCAAAACAACAGAACAAAATTCTGTTATTAGAGGCTGTGTTTGAGCAAGGAACAGAAGCATAACAGCTGATGCACTAAAAATACTTTGCTAAAAGATGATACTGATGCCCATACTGATGCCCATACCTACCAATAAAAAAAACCCTTGTCATTTGATTAGTAGATATCTACAGGTAATCCTCGATTTATGACAACAATTGAGCTCGTAATTCTGTTGCTAAGAATGACAATTGTTAAGTTTTGCCCCATTTTACAACCTTTCTTGCCACAGTTGTTAAGTGAATCACTGCAGTTGACAAGCTAGTAACTCAGTTGTTAAGTGAATCTGGCTTCCCCATTGACTTTGTTAGCAGGTTGCAAAAGGTGATCACACGACTCCAGGATTCTGGAACCATCATAAATCTGAATCTATTGCCAAGCATTCAAATTTTGATCATATGGCCAAGGCTGAAAATCACTCATAAGTCACTTTTTCCAGTGCCATTGTAACTCTGAATGGTCACTGAACTAATGGTTGTAAGTCAAGGACTACCACTAAATTAATAGCTGTAAGATAAGGCAATAAATTATTCACTCATTATTTTATTATGCTCCAGCACTACACTCCCATTATAAATGGGGCATTTTCTTTTGTTTTTTTATCTGCTATCCTTCAAAAAAGGGCACTGATGAATGAAGTCAAGACTGGTTTCAAGCTCCTTCTATGCTGTTCTACCTCTGCTATTTCTCCTTTTGGATTAGTTTAGATAATGAAACCTCAAGGAAATTTATTTATTATAGTTCTATACCGCCTTTCTCCCGTAGGACTCAAGGCGGTGTACAGTCAAGAAAAATATAGACACACAAACATCATAAAATTGCTAATTAAAATTATTACTTAGTTTGGTCAATTAAATAAAACCCATAATTAGATAACATTTAACATTTAATAGCCGTCTTAGAAGAGTTCAAGAAACGTTGAATGATTGTGCTTGGGTCGCCTATATTTTGCACGCCGTAACATTAAAAAAATAAATAAGATAATGCAACTCTTTTTCCTCCCCACTTTTATTTTGACCTCCTTGTGAGAAAATATCCCAGCAGGACTGTCAGAAATAGAAACCAGCTAATAATAACCAATAATTTGTGAAGTCGAGGCGCTTAACCCACCCACCCCGTCAACAAAGGAAAAAGAATAAACGCAGCACAGTACACTAGAAAACAATGTTCTCTCCGCAAACGGCCGCCTCCTATTGGCGGGTAGAGGAGCTTTCCAAACCCCGCCCTCTCCCGCGCGCCGAGCTCATTTCTCAACCGTACTTTCTTCTCCCGTCGCGCGAGAATTTCGTACACGTCGGGGCGGGCGTAGTTGACGTCACTACGCGTTCTCGTCACCTGGAGCCCGCGGAAGGAAGTAGCCGCCGGTGACTGTGCAAAGATGGTGAGTGGGTCGTCGCGGGGTTGAAGGAAGGCGAAGAACGCGCGGTGGGTGGGTGGCTGGGCGAAAGGGGGGGGGGGGACACGAAGCGCGGAGAAAGGGAGATGTGGGAAGATCCGCCGCGAGGAGCGTTGGCTCTCGCGTGCTGTGGAGCGATGGCCGGACAGAACCGGGATTTTAGGCAGAGTGTGTGTGTGGCTAATGCAGAGGTCTTCAAACTTGGGCGCTTTAAGACTTGTGGACTTCAACTCCCAGAATTCTCCAGCCAGCATAGCTATATAGTAGGGGTGGGCAATTATGGCCCGTTTACGACTTGTGGACTTTATTTCCCAGAATTCCTGTGCCAGCATGTTTGGCTCAGGAATTCTGGGAAATGAAGTCCACAAGTCGTAAAGGGCCATAATTGCCCATCCCTGCTATATAGCATAGCATAGCATAGCTGGCTGGAGAATTCTGGGACTTGAAGTCCACAAGTCTTAATGTATGGTTAATGTTCAATGCTGGCTTATTTACTTGTCAGTTTGCTTTTCTTCTATACTGCTTTAGGGAAGCTGGTCTTTTGTCAAAAAATTGACATGTTTTGAGTTTGACAAAAAATTTACATGGACTTCACCATGTAATAATTCACTAATTGGATTAAGACAGTAGATTTGGTTGCAGGCTTTACATCTAAGCCTGCTTTCCATTTCAAATGCATTCTGTAGCCCAGAAATATGACTGCATGCGTGCTTGAAAAACCACCAGTGATGGAAAAATGATAATCCTGCAAAGATATTAAACTAAGATTGGGAAAACCCAAGTTCAAGTAGACACTCATCTTTGGAAGTTCATGTTACTTTAGGTCAGCCACTCTCTTTCAGCTCACTTTACTTCACAGATTATGGCTATGGGATAAAATTAGAAGAGGGAATGCTTGGTGCTGGAGAAAAGGCTGGATATGAATTAGAAAATAACATCTGTATGCAAATATTGGTTCTTCTGACTTTGTTAATCCTGCTGAAGCAGTCTAAAAGAAAAAAAAATATATTTTATGTTGACTGATACAGGGGGACATATAACAAGTTCTATTATTTGCAATGGATATAAGGAAAATACAAAAGCATATGTTGACAAATAGTGTTGTTAGTATTAGAGGGCATGTATTGAACTAAAGTGGATATTTGTAATTTTACATGGATTTTGCTAAAAAGCATGGTTTCAAATAAATGTAAACACCATTAAGAAATAGTATCTTATGCGCAAATATTAAAACTATGGTGGCAAGATCCAACACATAAACATTTAAAGTATTTATGGGGAAAAAATAAATAGTGGTACAATCATCACATGGAATGGACAACTAAACATAAAAATGAAATGAATACTTGATTTAAAAAAAAAGTCCAGCAGTGGCTAGAAATTGTGGAGATGATTGATTTCTAGGTAGCCATGTATAAAAAGACATTTTACTTATTAAATATGGTAGCATCACTCTTAGTGTTAATGGAAATGCAGCTTTTGAACAATGGCAACCATTCACTTTGCCCTAGGACCAGACCCTTCTTGGTTACTTTTGCTGGATCGCTGACTGCTGGCAAGATTTTTGCAGGATTTACTTTGCAAATATTTCACTTCCACAGGGAAGCAATAGCACATTAGTTTCAGTGTCATTGTTGGAAGGATTTCCTGCAGTTCAGCCTCTTATTTACTTAATCTATCCAGTTTCGGGCCTTGTGCTTTAATAAGTCCACTCATTTTAAATTTATACACTCTAAATATTTGTAAAATAGAGGTGTGTGTTTGGGCAAAGGAAATGCCTGGAGATTCATGTCAGGATTATGTGGTGCAATAACCCATGCAGACTGGTTGAAAGAGACACAAATGTGCAGTTAAAATAAACAAGAGAAGCTGATGGTGGGAAAAGAAACAAGTGTTGCTAATACTTGTGGGAATCTTGGCTTCATAGTAATAGCATCAGCTTGTGTCTCAGTTCATAAATTAGTCTGTTCTATATTCCATGATTGCTTGTCATATGGTCTTAATTTTATTTCATTGTATTGTTTATAGTGAACAACTACTTAGAATTATGTACAACCTTTTGGGAATATTTAATATATTTTAGTATGGGGGGGGGGTTGACCCTGTCACTAAATAGGTAAAGCATTGGGGAGCCTTGTTCTTTATCTTGATCACAGACCTTATTTCTACAATTTATGGTAAGTGTTTTCCCTCTTTGCTTGTTTTATAATGGATTTTTGTTGTAAATAAACAATTTTCCATATCCCTGATTTTTCAACTCCCCCTCTCTTTCTTTCTCTTTCCCTCCTCCCTCTCCGTTATTTACTATATCAGATAGATATAGTACTTGGCTGCTAGAAGTACAAATATAATTTTTCTCTCTAAAACATTTTAGTAACTAACCCAAATTTATAGTTTTTGTGCTACTTTTATCTTCCTAGAAGTGAGAATGTTTAGAGATATTTTAAACGTAGAAAGAATTGTTGCCATTTGGCAAGTCCCTTGGTCAACTTTCTTTGATTTTTACAGTTTGATAGAAGTATGTTTACTCAGATTGCAGGAACAAAGGTTTAAATTGTATTGTTGTATGGAGTACTATGTTTGCTGTGTTGAGTTGACCAAGTATATATATGGATAAAAATATAAAAATGTTTCTGTATTGTTTTATAAAAAGATTTTAGTAATTCCAATAAGCCTTGTCACATATTAATTGTTATAGAAATTGTAGTCTCAAGAACTGTTTAAGAACAGGCTTCATACCAAAGTAATTGATTTAGCAAGTCAGAGAACAGCTAGTTATGTGATGAGTTGCACTGGGTGTAAATTAATTATCAAAGCATCTAATCTAAACTATTAAGTCCAAACAATTTATAAAGTAAGCTTTAACTTCATTTGCTACTTTGACAGGACAGAATAGATCAAAACTGTTAGAGCATTAGTGATACAGCCCAGATTTACTACAAGATAATATGCTTCTGTGTTAAAAGTGTAGTAAACAGGAAAAAAATGATTTAAAAATGTTTTGCATTAACCCTAACTTTGAATGCTGTCATCTATAAGTACTCCTCCACTTGTGACCACAGTTGGCCCCAAAATTTCTGGTACTAAGTGACACAGTTAAGAATTTTGCCCCATTTTATGATTTTTCTTGCCACAGTTGTTAAGGAAATCACTGCAGTTAAGTTAGTAATATGGTTGTTAAGTGAAATTGGCTTTCTCGTTGAATTTGCTTGTCGGAAGTTTGCAAAAGGTGATCTCATGACCTGGGATACTGCAACATTCATAAATATGAACCAGTTTCCAAGCATCCAAATTTTGATCACGTGACCCTGGGGATGCTGCAAAGGTGGTAAGTGTGAAAAATGGTCATATCACTTTCTTCAGTGCCATTGTAATATTGAATGGTCGCTAAATGAATGGTTGTAAGTCAAGGACTACCTGTATTTAACAAGCAATTATTGCAAACTTTGAAGTCACAGTTGCACAGAATTTAAATGAACAATGTTGCCTGTCTACAATAATAGCTTTCTTCTGTTTAAGAATACCAGAGGGCTTGGATCTCAGCTGAAGGACTGCATTTCAGTGCCTGATTTTTCAGCTAGTGGAACATTTGAAAGTCATGATGTGATACACAGAGGGTAAGTATCAGAGGTTTATAGAAATATTAGGGTGACTTTCCTGTGTAATCGGATCAAATCATAATGATCAAATACTTCTGCCTCACCTTTGTGTACTTTTGTGAAAAATAGTGTGGAAAATAGTTTATTCCCAAGTTCTAGTCAATTTCTAGACTAGCATCTTATTTGGGGGCTGATCTTTGCTTGTAATAAACTGCACTTTAAATCTATTTGGATATGCCAGATCTTCAGTCATTTAGTATAACTATAACTTCAACTCCTTAATAGACATGTTCAAGATCAAGTTAGCAAACCACCTTTAACTTTCAAAGGAATGGAGTCCATTTGTCACTTGTGGGCTGGATATTTTCCTTTTCCAAATATCACTTTACCTTATTCTTACAGTAAAATATTTAATAACTTTTAGAATTTAAATCCAGTTATCCAGTTCTAATAAATAAATGCTTAATATATAGATTATTTCTACAGAATTATAGCCCTAAGACATTCCCCAGAATGCTTCCAACTTTAGGTAATGGAACCAATTCATTTTCTTGAATCAGGGGAAAAGTTCCTTTTATTAGTAGTAGATAGTTGCCATTTCCCATCAGCTTGATGTCTGGAATAAGGGGTCTGTGCAAGTGTGTGTAGTTCTACATGCTGGAAATGAGCGAGACTTCTCCTGTGAATGAAGATTTTGAAGCTGACCCCTTTGGTTACCAGACTGGTAACAAAAAGATTACAAATCTACAAATATAAATCTCATTTTGTCTTACTAGTTCTGTAGCACTGTCTCTTTGGAATTCTTTTATCTATGAGTAACCAAATCATTGTCGAAAATATGTGGCTGTAAAGGGTTGATACCAATTTAATGGTAAAATAAGTGAATGACTAGGCTACTGAATATTTGGAGTCACAAACCATGCTAAGATATATTTTATAAAATAACATTGCCTGGGTTCATATAGTACTGCAACTGCATGTCACACAGAACTCTGAAGTAGTCAGCCTAGTTTTCACACATATTATCTACTCATGTCTCATTTTTCTCTCACGATAGATACACCCTAGTGCTAACAGAATATCCTGATAACTGATAGAGAGGGTCAGTTAAGAATAAGCAAAATAAGGCTGAAATCTTAAATGTTATTAGTCATGGGGGGGAAAAAAATCCTTTCCTTCAGTCGTGTCCGTATAGTTTTCTTGGCAAGGTTTTGAGAACTGGCTTGCCTTTGCCAGCTTCCTAGGGCTGAGAGAAAGTGAGTAGCCCAAAGTCACCCAGATGTCTTTGTGCTTAAGATGGGACAAGAACCTATTGCCTCCTGGTTTCTAACCTTAACCACTACATCAAACTAGCTGGTTAAGGGAAAAATAAGCCAAGTGGTGCTTGACGTATAAGTAGAATTGGGACCAGAATTTCTGTTGCTAAGCATTGTTGTTAAATGGTTGTTAAGCAAGTTGTGCCCGATTTTACAACCTTTTTTTGCCACAGTTAAAGGAAATCACTGAAGTTGTTAAATGAATCATATGATTGTTAAGCAAATCCAGCCTCCTCTATTGACTTTGTTTGTTGGAAGCTGGCAAAGAACAGTTGTAAATGGCAATCAGATGACCCTGGGACATTGCAACCATCATAAATACCTGCCAGTTGCCAAGCACCCATATTTTGCTCATGTGGCCATGGAGATGCTGCGATGGTTGTAAGTGTGAGAACATCTCATAAGTCACTTCTTTTCGCTAAACAAATGGTTTTAAATCAAGGATTACCTGTATACAAGAACTATTTATCTCCCAGTTGATACAATTCAAGGCCACTGGTAAATTCCTGGAATACAATTAAAATGTTTTCAGTAGTATATAAATGTGCTAAGGGAAATATACTGTATAGTGAATATTACAGTGGTAAAAATGAAAAAAAAAATTTAAAATAATTGTGGTTTCTGTCAGATTTTCAGGCTTTTAGAATTCAAAGTCTGTATTTGGAATGGCTTCTAAAGTTGGTGAAACCAAGACTGACATGTATATTTGCCTTCATTCACAAGACTTTGACATAAGATTTTATGCGGTATCTTTGTTTACTTGTGTTTGTAGCTTTCCACATGTGAAGAGTGAACTTTTTCCTGTTCATCCTTTGGAACTTTCTGAGAAGAACGTAAGTAGAAGGGAATATTATAGATAGGTATAGATGTAGTTATAGATATGAAAAACCTGTCCATAGCAAAATGTATTTCTCAGGTGCCTGAACTAAAACTGAGACGTTCTAAACAAGCAATAATTTACAGAATAGATACTTTTGAATAATTAGTACAAGCTACAAAAATGGTAGCAGAGTACAAGAACACCTTGGTAGGGTTCTTTATGAATGAAGTTGAAAATTCCATTGGAACATAAAATTCCTGTTGTCAATCATATCACCTTAGAGAAGACTAAATGGATAATAAAACACTCCGGAGTATAAGACGCACCTTAGTTTTGGGGGAGGAAAATAAGGGGGGAAAAACTTCCGCCTCTGCCTACCAACATCCATTGGTATTCATCTGGCTAGCGTCCTTAGCAAACAGCTTGGTCAGCTTCAGCACATTAGCCTGATTCGAGCAGCTGATTGGTGGGTGAATCAGATTCCAGGAATATCCCCAATCAGCTGTTTCCACGGGTGAACTTTAGCAACAGGTTCGCTGATTGTGAGCATGTGCCTCATTGAGACAGATATGCAGCTTCAAAAATGCAGCTGATCATTGCAGGGTGCTCTAGTGAGTACAGCTGGGGAAGCACGGAACCGGTCCGACAAGGGAGCAGCATCCAAAAGCTCCATTTGAGAGGCTGCCTTTGCAAAGAGAAGCTCTTTTGCAAACAGAGCTTTTGGAGGCTGCAAAGGTGACCTCTTTTGGAGGCTGTTTGAGAGGCTCTCCGTTTGAGAGGACATGCTGAGGCCGAAGGGTGGGGGCCGGCGGGCGGGCGGGGCTACATTCGGTGTATATGACGCACCCAAATTTCACCCTCTTTTAGGGGTGAAAAAAGTGTGTCTTATACTCCGAAAAATATGGTAAGTCTGAAGCTTTATGTGATAGAAATTTATCTATAATTATATAATATATTCAAATTTGTACAAATTTGATGAAATAGACTAGTAAGATAAATTGCCCAGATTCTTATAAAACTTTGGCAAAGTCATCTCTTTTCCCTTCTCAAAATAGTCAAAGTTAAGAGGGCAATGCCAAATATATTGGTGATGGGTGATTTTTGTAGCATTTGGATAATTCACCTGTTCATTACATGCGGGTCACATGAATTCAGTTGGTGTAAAAGAGCAAAGCTGTATGTTAATGGAAAGGAATGCTTTGTTCTGACTCAGCTCCCCAAACACGACAACCCCTCTGATGTGAACCCAAAAGATTCCTTTATTAGAAATGCTGGCAGGCCCGGCAAAAACTTTATCTCGCAGCCTAAAAAGTCCATCCAGCAGGAAGATGAATAGTTGTCTGCCACACCTATTCATCTCCGTCCCCTGCCTTTTATCCCCAGGACTAAGGGTAGGGCCTTGTGGCTCTTCCTTCCCCAGGATCGGCCCATGGCTTTCCACTGCTCTCCCCTTCTCTGCCTTCTGTGCAGCCGTGAGTCAGGCACTGGACCCAGCTGTTCCTCTTCTTCTTCATCAACCACCTACAGGGGCCTGTTGACACTCCATCTGAGGGCTGACAGACGGCTCAAAGTCCACTCCTCCCTCTCCCTCTCTGAAGCTCTATTCCTGCTTCCCCCTCAGAGCTCCCAAGTTGCCCTGATGCTGATCCTGACTCCCATGCCTCCTCCTCCTCCTGTGATTCAGCTGCTGGAGGGGCCAGCGGCCAATAGGCCACAACATGCCTATTGGACTTTCTTATTCTGGACAGATTTTCTTTTTCTGTACAGTGAGAAAAAAGTGAATATTAGCAGGGTTTTACATTGGGTGAAACAAAACTGATATTGTATATGATAACAGCAGCAAGATTGTTGATAGGTAAATATTGGAAAAATGAAGCGCTGCCCACGATTGAGGAATGGACTTTGAAGATGGCTAGTTTTGCAGAGATGGCGAAGATTTCAGCATATCTAAAAGACTGTTCACAAGAGACTTATGAATGGGAATGGAAGAGGTGGATAGATTATGTTCAGAACAAATATCAAACTAGAAAGTATCAAATAGCTTTTATTTGAGAATGTTATATTAAGATAGAAATATTTTAAGGTAAAGAGGATGAAAAATTTATTTCAAAATGTTATATTAAGATAGAAATATTTTAAGGTAATGAAGATGAAAATTTTTAAGGGGGAGGGAAGGGTTCAAGTTTTATATACAAATGAGGGTTTTTCCTTCTACTTGATATGAGTATACTGTGTGGAAGTCTGGGGGAGAGGGGAGGGTTAGGGTGGGTTAGGGAGGTTGGGAAGTTGGGGGTGGGATGAGGGGGGAAAAAAAGGGGTGAAAATGTAATTGTAAAACTTTTGCAATAAAAAAAAAATATTAGCAGTCTCTATGTGCATAGTTTTTACTAAGTTAATTCACATCTGACTGCCTAGAATGTAAAATAATGTTTTTACCATTTCTTTTGGTAGTTTTCCTTAACTCAAGATAAAATGAATTTTTCGACTCTGAGAAATATTCAAGGGCTACATGCGCCATTAAAGTTGCAAATGGAATTCAAAGCAGTGAAACAGGTATGCTTATTTTCAACAAAATAATTCTCCAGATTATAGTTTATTTATAAAAATTTAAAACACAAATTAAAATTTACAGAATTAAAATTGCTACTAATTATTATCTATCCAGTTTGAAAAAATGTTGAACAATTAATAGCATGACACCAAATTAAAACGGGAGAAAGGCATAAAGCAAAAAACTTTATTTATTTAAGGTAGCTATTAACAGGGCGACTTATACTTAACCAGAGTAACTTGCAAACTGGTATTTTTGGATTCCCCAAATAATGGGCAAAAATGTTCATGTTCAAAAATGTTCAAATGTTAATTGGGCAAAAAAGTTAATTTTGGTAGGATTGTATATGAACTTGTTTTGCTCTATCCAGAGCCTCAGGGTACTTGTTTAGGGCTTCCATAGTACAGATGGTCCTTGACTTACGTTTGGTCACTTAATGACCATTCAAAGTTATGGCAGCCCCATTCCCCCCAAAAAATTATGACCAAGTTCTGATGGCTACAGTTCCCCACAGCCACATGCCTGCAGTTAGAGTGCTTGGCAACTAGCTCATTTTGTGACTGATTGCAGTGTTCCAGTCACATGACTGCAATTTGAAGAGCTATGGTGGCCCAGTGGTTAGAATGCAGTACTGCAGGCTACTTCTGCTGACTGCCAGCAGTTTGGCAGTTTGATTCTCACTGACTCAAGGTTGACTCAGCCTTCCATCCTTCCAACGTCGATACAATGAGGACCCGGATTGTTGGGGGCAATATGCTAACTCTGTAAACTGCTTAGAGGGGGCTGTAATACTACTGTAAAGCGGTATATAAGTCTAAGTGCTATTGCTGTTTACAATGGTTTTTGCTATTTTTGTGATTGGTTTCTAGCAAAACACCCATTGGAATACATAAATTACCTTAATGATTGTGGTGGTAACGACCACCACAAAAAAAGAAATCAAATCAGGTCCAGTAATGTAGATGCCATCATGGCTGTCATGATTTATAATGGAAAATATGGCTCTGTTATGTAACAGAGCACCTATAAGTTTGGTATGGCCCAAGATGATGATTTATAATTGTGGGTCTGTATATTTGAGCATCCATAGTATAAATTAGATTTAGTTGAACTTCATATCTCATTTCTATATTCTTTTAATTTATTATTTCTTAGTCCTTCTCTGAGTTTTGCCTAACTTTGCTTTATCCAAAAGGGAATAGGTAGCTACATATGTGTTTTGTCAGGATTATTAATTGAATATAAATTAGTGCTCTGGATTTATTTGGAATAAATCTCAGTATCTGCACTGAAATTTACTTTTTGATAAGTACGCACAGAATTGTGTGAGGCTTCTAAAGGAAGCTTCGCTTACCCCTTGCAGAGCCATTTTTTCAAATTCTTTAGAGAACCCTACTAGGCATTACATGTTGCCTAGGGGAATTACCCCTTCATAGAATTTGCCATTTTATGATATTAAGTATAATGTAAAATAGTGTTAATTAACACTGATACCTCTATTGCCTGAAAAGTTGTGTGTCTTCCCTCCAGCCCCTTTAGTAATTTATTTTTCAAATGGAAGAATCATATCATATTAACTAGACAAAAATAATGTGAGGCCAGGACAGAAATATTATTTTGAAGAACAATTATTTCTTCTTGCTGACATCTCAGAAGAAGAGGGGAGATACTGTTTAACTGCAGTATTCCTGTATGCTGGCAAAATGGTTCATATTTTTAGAATGTATTTTTTCAGTACATTTCATGCTACATTTACATCCTCCTTCAAACATTAAATGGGTGGAATACAAAAAATACAGCCTGAGTGAGTAACTTGATACTGTTTCGCTTGTTCCTTTAATATATCACATTATTAGTTAATACGGATAGCTAACTTGTAAAATCTTTTGTAGATCCAGCACCTGCCTTTCCTTCACAGCTCTAATCTGGCACTGGATATCTTAAAAGGCAATGATGACTCCATTGGTTTTGAAGATATTTTTGGCGGTAAGGATCTTTCTGAAGTTTGGACAAGTTTTAAGTTCTAGGGAGACAAGACTGAACTTGGTCATATTCCCATATTGGCATAGTTACATGCAAGGCCGTACATTGCTGAGGGCTAGTAATAGAAACAACTTAAGGACATATTTATTGTCCCCTGCCCTTGGGCTTCTTAAACATTTTAATAGGCATCTACAGATAGTCTTCAAATTATGATCACAATTGAACCCAACGTTTCTGTTGTTCAGTGTGACATTTGTTAAGTGAATTTTGCCCTATTTTACGACCTTTCGTGCCACCATTGTTAAGTGAATCATTGCAGTTGATAATTTAGTAGCCCGGTTGTTAAGTGAATCTGGCTTCCCCATTGATTTTGCTTGTCAAAAGGTTGCAAAAGGTGATCATGTGACCCTGGGACACAGCAACGGTCATAAATATGAACCAGTGGCCAAACATGAGTTTTGATCACATGATCATGGGGATGCTGCAAAGTTCGTAACTGTAGAACAGTTATGTCACTTTTTTCAGTGCTGTTGTAACTTTGAATGGTCACTAAATGAACTGTTCTAAGTCGAGTTTACTATATTGTAGTTGTTTATTGTATTGTAGTAATTTACTATCAGGAAATGCTGGATCAGAATAGGTCTTCAGTCCAATCTATCAGAATTCCTTTTCATATGTGAAACCATCCATTTAGACATTTTGTAGAGTCTGCAGGGAAGAGAGGAAATATTTGTGTGGGATGTAAACACTGTAAGAAATTATTTGCTATATAACAAAGAAATACTAGATTTTATTCAGGCCTGAATAAAATTAAATTTGTTCAATATAGATTAAATGAAGAAAAGTATAATGCATAAGTGACCCGTTTTCTGCCAAACATGCCTTCAATTGTCTTAAATTAACATTTTACTAAATCTCTTTTCCAGATCCTGCACAAAGTGAACTAATGGCAGAGCCTCATATGATGGTTGAACATAAACTTGGTTTATTATAATACTTACACATTACAGCTTTTTCTGTTCATCAGAACATTCCTACCTGTGTCTGTGAGGATTGAAATAAACTATATTAAATGAAAGTAAAACAATACTTGTTTTGATACGCAGTTTCTCAGCAACTCAGTGAAAAAAGCACAATTAAATGTTACAAACATCCTGTTCTGTTTACTGCCAAACGTCTTATGAATTGGATTTTTAAAAAAGGAGATATGACTATATCCAACATTATAGTGGCTCATATTTATAATTAGAGAAGGCCACACATCTAAATATAATCAGAAACAGGAAAATATGAAACTGCTTGGATTAGAAAATCTTTGCGGAAGAACTTTTTGCAATTTTAAAGCAAGAGATTTGCTGTTAATTTTTCTTTGCTCCTGATGGTTGATGTCTTTTAAACAATAAACATTTTCAATAAGCATTGGGACTATTTCTGAGTGTTCAATAGCATCTTCAAAATTGTTCACCCCAAGCAGGACTTGTTTTTGTTAGGAGACTGTTGCATGTAATGCTAGCCTGTTTGTCACTAATGCCATTTTAAAACACAAGCTGAATCTGATGATAACCAATCATAAGAGCAGGTTGTTGTTAATTGTGAAGTTGTGTCTGACTCATCGTGACCCCATGGACAATGTTCCTCCAGGCCCTTCTGTCCTTTACCATCCTCTGGAGTCCATTTAAGATCACGCCTACTGCTTCAGTGACTCCATCAGCCACCTCCTTCTCTGTTGTCCCCTTCTTCTTTTGCCCTCAATCTTTCCCAGCATTAGGTTCTTCTCCAGTGAGCCCTTCTTTCTCATTAGGTGGCCAAAGTATTTGAGTTTCATCTTATATGCAGAGCACATCATGAGAAATGCGGGGCTAGATGAATCAAAAGTTGGAATTAAGATTGCCGGGAGAAATATCAACAACCTCAGATATGCAGATGATATCACTCTAATGGCAGAAAGCGATGAGGAACTAAAGAGCCTCCTGATGCGGTTGAAGAAGGAGAGTGCAAAAGTTGACTTGAAACTCAATATTAAGAAAACTAAGATCATGGCATCTGGCCCTCTCAATTCCTGGCAAATAGATGGGGAAGAAATGGAGGTAGTGACAGATTTTATTTTCCTGGGCTCCAAGATCAGTCCCCCGGCTGGGGACTGCAGCCAAGAAATTAAAAGATGCTTGCTCATGGGAAGGAAAGCTATGGCAAATCTAGATAGCATTTTAAAAAGCAGAGACATCAACCTGCCAACAAAAGTGCATATAGTCAAGGCTATGGTTTTCGCAGTTGCAATGTATAGCTGTGAAAGTTGGACCATAAGAAAAGCTGAGCGCCAAAGAATTGAGGCCTTTGAACTATGGTGCTGGAGAAGACTCCTGCAAGTCCCTTGGACTGCAAGGCGATCAAACCGGTCAGTCCTAGAGATCACCCTGACTGCTCTGTAGAAGGCCAGATCCTGAAGAGCAGGTACTAGCCTCTAATACATTCTTTTGTCTCCCTGAAATAATACCTTTCTATTGAGCCTCATTTCCTTGGCAGGCACTCTTGCTTTTAGAAGAAAGCAGGGTATGTAGTTTCCTTTTTGTCAGGACGCTTTTAATATAACTAAGGCTGGATTTCAGTTTGGGTTTCTCCATTCCTGGCACACATTGACTCTCAACAAGCAGGTTAACAAGCATTTTGGGGCTACTTACTTGTAAATTAGGAAAGGACTGGGGAAAGGATGGGGAAATATGCACAATCTGTTGCCTATTCCCTAAAGCCATCAATGGCTACGTGAAACACAATTACCAACAGAAACACATTGAACATTCAGTGGTAGCTTCAGGAATCTACTAGAAACCAAAAAACAGCTGAATTTAATTTGCCAGAATGGATTGCTTCCAGCATCTAGTTCTGCATGTGGAATAAAAGAGCCTCAACAGTCTGAGCAAGTGGCAGGAAGCAAAAACGTTTTCCTCACTTTTGGTTCCATGTATAAAATCCATTTGAAGATGGTTCCAGTTTAAATCTCAGTGCTGCTCATGTGAGAAACTTTCAAGATGTGGCAGCAGAACACTACAAAATGTGAAAAGAAAACAATACGCACATGGAGTTACAGGAAATCCACTAAGCCATCCGCAGAACTTTTCCTATAGGCACTGAATGGGATTCCTTGAACTGCAGACCAAAGTGCTAGGAATTGCTTTTATCTCATTGCCTTGAATGCTCTTTGGTGTTGGGATGAGTTAGCCCTTTTAGATTACTCACACATAGGTATAGAAATAGATTCATGTCTCACGGTAGCACTGAGCAAGTACAGTGACTTATGCGCTTGCAACATCTTGGAAGAGAAGCATAATTGTATAGTTACATGGCAATTTAAAACAATAGCTGTAGACCAATTAGATGCAAATCTTTGGTTTAATCGCAGAAGCATAAAAAATGCAAAAGGTTTCTGAGCCAGATGGAAAATATATTTATATAAGAATTATATTAAAAACACATGAGAAAGATTACAAAATATACATAATGGCAATGGTGGGCAACAGAACACAAGACTGCTTCTCTAATCATAGCTTTCAGTCTTTATTAACAACAATGAAATGGTGTGTACTTACAAAAATACAAAAGTCACAACCCACTAAATGTTGTAAAGTACAATCCTACATGGAATTACCCAGAAACCACAGTGTTCAATGGAGCCAATACATTATCAAGTGCATTTTGCTGCTAATGTATTTAGGCTACCTGCTTCTTGCTCAATTCAGCTCAGTTTAAACATTGTCTTCAATGGCAGCCTGAAGGCATAATAAATAACCTGCTCTGCAGGCAGTTATATATTGCAGTACAAGCACTGCGGACCCTGTGTATGTCACTTCCATTATTCATAATAAAATTCTCCTAAAATCACTGATGCATGGCTCTACCACTTGCCAGTTCCCAAGCAAAATCAAAATACCATTAAAAGTCTCTTTCTTATGTCAAATTACATAGTGCACTTCAAAAGAAACAACACAGAAGAAATATTGTGGATTAATTGCCTTTTTGGCACATGTGATTTGATAAGTCATGTGACTAGCATGTCTAAAGTTGTACACTTTAATACATTAGGGCAGAAGTGCAGTGAGCATATTTAAGGATTTAACAGAAGGTGGCAAACAAGTAGTGGCAACATATTTTTCTGTTAATATTCTAATATTTATATATCTCTTATTTTTATAAAAAGCACAAGGCGAACATATCTAATAATACTACTCTATTTTCTCCAAAGCAACAACCCTGTGAGGTGGGCTGGGCTGGGCTGAGAGTGAGTGACTGGCCCAGAGTCACCCAGTTGGCTTTCATGCCTAATGTGGGACTAGAATTTACAATCTCCTGGTTTCTAGCCTGGTGCCTTAGGCATGATTCTTCTCTGTTGATAAGAATCTATTTGGTTTCATAAAATCAAGAGGCAGAGGCTTTCAGAGACCATGTGGAGTAAGAAGAGAGGTTTTCAGTTGAGTTTACTCTTCCCCTCATTCCCATATCCCTCTGTTCAAAATACACCTGTACAGGGGATACAAATTACTAATGGTACCCATTTGGATTCCAAGTCTTTACAGTATTGCTATGATTTTATGCTCATTATAATTGCTAAGAAAAATTTGAGGTAGAGGCAAGTATCCAAGCAAGGATTTCTCAACTACGTAAGAGAAATTTATACAGTTCTGTTGGATCAGGACATGCCTGTTGGTCATTCATTCATTCATTCATTTTCCTTCCTTCCTTCCTTCCTTCCTTCCTTCCTTCCTTCCTTCCTTCCTTCCTTCCTTCCACTTTTTCTGCCAGAAAACTCTGTTTTTTTCTCAATAAAGATATGCTTTCTATTTTCTGAAGGAAATTCTAGTTTACAGATTTTTGGACTCAACTAAAAAGCTGTTTGCCTATTGGCTGACCCTTTTTTCCATCCTAGAGTGCAAATGTATGATTTTTGCTGTATCTTCTACATCACAGGTGTCAAACTGGTGGCCTGTGGTCCAGATGCATCACGCACAGGCCACGTCCACCCCAATTCTGCGAAAGGGAGAAACGTCATGTAACATCACATGACGGCGCGAGTTTGACACCCATGTTCTACATAATACCCTCTTTACAAAACTAAGTAAGTTAGGAGAATGGAGGGTTATCATTTACAGGGTGGCTCACCACTCCTTCTCTTTGCTTTTCAATTCCTGTAAGGAATATGAATCACTGAACTTTACTGTTATTACATTCCGTTCTTAGCCTTTAAGTCAATATACACTGTGGCCTTCCTTGTTTTCTCCACAATAACCAGTGAAGTTAAGTCTGATTAAGTCCGGATCCGACTGCACTATGGCTGAGAGCAGACTTAATCTACCGTGTTTCCCCGAAAATAAGACCCTGTCTTATATTTTTTTGAACCCTGAAATAAGTGCTTGGCCTTATTTTCGGGAATGTCTTATTATTTTGGGGCATGTGGAGCAAGACAGGGCTCCTCTTGCCTTCTTACCTGATTTCCAGCTCTGTCTCCCTAACCCTAACCAAAGGAAATGGCAGGGACCAGCTGTGCATGCGGTTAAATATTTTCGGGGAGGGCTTATTTTTTTGGGGGGGGGCTTATTTTAGTGCATGCGCTCAAAAGCCCGATTGGGCTTATTACCAGGGGATGTCTTATTTTAGGGGAAACACGGTAGTTCTCCCCAGTTCCAGCCCAATCTCTTACTAACTACTTTACACTTTCTGTCTAAACCTATGCATTTGTTAAAAGAGGAGCCAATGAATATAACAGAGATTAAAGAATTCCGACAGAGACAAAAAAAACAGAAGAGATACTTACTTCATAGGGTGATCGTGAAGTATTAACCTTACTGACTTAAATAAATAAATCTTGAGAATTTTGAATTCAGGATACAGATTAGTGGATGGATTAGAAAACACATATAATCCAATCAATATTTTAAGCATAACTTACTTATTTATCATAATAATTTTATAATCTGTGATCTGACAAAGCAAATACATTTTTTTAGTAGACCTATGGCTTTACCTAGTTTGGATCAAAGGGCAAAGGGCAATGTGCAACAGGGCAGCAAGCAAACTGGAGCCAATCAATTATTGCGGAATTCTCAAAATGGAGCCATTGAAAGCACTGAAACTCTGGCAACCCCATGCACAGGTCAAGCCATTATAGAACGTGAGAGTAGTAGCTGCTAGGTGTATTCTTTGTTCAGCTGTTGTCATTCTGGCCAGGACAGCCCTCTTCAGTTGGGAGTTGCGCATAGTCCTCTTCGTGCCGAGTAACATACATAAACCAACTGGGGTGGGGGGGGGGGGGAGAAAGGAGATAACACATATTAATTCAACTGAAAAGAAACATAAGCCAGAAAACTGTCATAAATTGTAATGCAAAAAGCCTAGAATTCTCTATAGCACAAAAGAGACGCAATCTTTCTTTTCTTTGAAGTTAATTTAGGAAGAAAATGTCCATTGTGCCATTTTTAGATTAAGACTAAAGGTGGCTCTAAATTGTTAAGAGCGTTTCAGACACTTTAATATGCTTTCACCAGGACAATTGAATATTGCAGGGGGGAAAAACCCAAATAGATAACAGCAAATTTCAATGGTTATTTAGAATATTTTAGCTTACAGTTATTTTGTATTTGTTGTGTATATTTTAACTTAAATTGTATTTTTAGCATGTTTTATCATAAACTGCCGCAAGACCTTTAGTTATTGGGTAGTTTCAAAGTGTAAAATAAATATATAATTTTAAAAAACCTAAATTAATATGCCTGTAATGTTATCTCCTTCCCCACCTTCTTTAAACAAGTCATTTTCAAGACTATTTTGTCCAGATAAAATACTAAACAAGTCAAATGATTTCAATTTATCTAACTCTAACTCTATTACTACATGAATAGATGTTTGTCTTAATTCTCCTGCTCCACTGTGCTCCAGGCCCATTGAAAATCAGATTCAAAGACCTCCACACTCCAGATTTTCAGAATCAATTAGAAATATTCTCATAATAATATTATTCTATTATTTTAGTTCTGGTTACATTCTTTTTATTTCTTCTTGTTGCAAACTACCTACTACAGCCCCATAGTGAAATGGGCGGCAAATAAATGTAATAAATCCTAACCAATTTCAAAGTGGATATTTGCAATTTAAATAGATGCTACATTTACAGTGTATACTTCTAAAACTCTCATTCCCACAACATTCAATTGGTAGAAATAAGGCATCATAGGGCAACAATTTTTGAACCAAGATACCTCAAATGTGGTACCTCAAGATACCTCAAATACCTCAAGATACTTCAAACCTACAGAATGTGTCCAAAATCCCGGACTCACTAGTCCCATCATGTGGGATTGATGTTTGGCAAATTTTATAAAACATTTTATCACATAAAATTGATCATGAAACAGTTTATGATGTAATACAAAATGTCATAAAACATTTCTTACGCGGATGTTCATGCTACACAGTTCAACATGGGCTGTTTTCAAGGCAGGTGTATACAGTAACAGTAACAGAGTTGGAAGGGACCTTTGGAGGTCATCTAGTCCAACCCCCTGCTCATGCAGGAGATTTGTACTAGGGATTTGAACCGCCGAACTGCCAACCTTTCTGATCGACAAGCTCAGTGTCTTAGCCACTGAGCCACCTAGTCAGGCTTCTCTGAATTGTATCCCAAATTTTTCCAGTGAAGGGAGTACATTAGAAGTTCTATCACTGTTGTAGGCCCTGAGAAATTTCATAAGGAAACATCTCTAAAAGGACGATTCAAGGGGTCATGGGTTCTCTAGTACTCTATTTATAAAAACAAATAGTGGTATGGTCAACATCATGCAGATAAATTTTCTATGGTTTTATTGTTAGTTTTCATTCAAACTGATTCAGAGAATCTGTTTCTAACATTTCGTTTTTTTAAAAAAGGACTTAAGTAAAATAGTGCAATGTTGCAGGGGGTTGGACTAGAAGACCTCTACGGTCCCTTCCAACTCTGTTATTCTGTGTTCTTCCATTTAGTTAAGAGGTGGTTCATAGCTAGTATGTGACAGTCCTATTCTTCAGGAAATAGCCATCTCTCCTCCCTAGCTTCATGTGCTTCAATTAAATCATGATGGAATTCCTCCCATAGACCTTTTTCTGACTGAGAAGTGTGGGCAGTCAGGTTGGTACAGAATAAATGGAAAGGGGCATCATAGAAAACAACAGAGTAGCATTTTTATTTAATTTATTTGCAGCTCATCTCCTTTCAAAGTGACCCTGGGTGGCTTACCCCATAAAAAACACATTAAAATAATTAAGGATAAAATGACAATACAAACAAAATCAAATCAAAATAAAATAATACATTTTCTATCATTTTCTACGATTGAAAAATACGACTATATGAACGATGAGAATCGGAAATAAAAACTAATATCCCTTTTGTATGGAGATGACATTTCTGGGAAATTACAAAACAGATTCCAACCTTAAAAAAATGAATGGTTCCTGCTTACCTCATTAAGCTCAGTGGAATTATGCAGAAGCCAGCTGAAAAGAGAAAACTGAAGCCAGGAAACCATGCTACAGTCACTGCATAGATGGTATTAAAGACAGTAATTGAAATGGTCCCAGTCACAACCTCTAAGCAGGCAATGCAAGCAAATAAAGCTCCTGCCAAAAAGGAAAAAGAAAAACTGGATTACAGAGATCGAGACACACACACACACACACACACACACTACACTACACTACACTACACTTACAACATTTCAAAGGTGGCCACCAAATTAATGATGATGATACTCAATGCCATGAATCTGGGTATCCAATGGCAGAATGGAACTTATATTCACCAAATGGAAATGGTGTTATTGGTGCTAGAATTACAATTTTATTATTGTTTTTATTTTTATTATTTAAAAAAAAATAATTGGTGCTAGAATTAATTAAGATAACAATACAATATAGAGCTGTTGCTTCAGGGAGAAAATACAAACTGACAGATCCAAGGAACTTCACTGAATTCCTTCGACACCTGCAATTAATTCTTTAGCAGCCCCAACTCACCTTGTTCATTAGGAAGAACTATTTTCGATAGCATGGCTCGAATAACTGGAATGGGTATGAAAAGGAGCATCGATGGTATTCTCACTGCAAAATAGATGTCACAAAAGTCAACACTCTTTAACATAATTACCCCAAATAGCTAATCAATTTATACTGTGACAAATACTATAACAGCAAATAATTATCTGGGTAACAAGCATGGTAGCATCTTTCAGAAATCCTCATGGATTTAAATTAGGGAAAAGATGCCCTCCACCAAGGTTGACTCAGCCTTCCATCCTTTCTAAGGTAGGTAAATTGAGTACCCAGTTTGTGGGGGCAATAAGCTGACTTTGTATAAATATATAAAAGTATGAAGGCTATTGCTTAACGCATTGTAAGCCGCCCTGAGTCTCTGGAGAAGGGCGGCATATAAATCAAATAAAAAAAAAAGGACATTTTCATTATAGCTATTCCTCAATTTACGACCACAATTAAGCCCCAAATTTTTGTTGCTAAACAAGACAATTGTTAAGTGAGTTGTGTCTCACTTTATGACCGTTTCACCACAGTTGTTAAGAGAATCTGGCTTCCCTCATTGACTTTGCTTGTCAGAAGCCAGCTGGGAAGATCACAAATGGTGATTACATGACCCCAGGACACAGCAACTGTCATAAATACATGCCAGTTGCCAAGAGCCCAAATTCTGATCACACGATCACGGGAATGCTGAAACTATTATAAGTGCGAAAATCAGTCATAAGTCATTTTTTTCAGTGCCATTGTAACTTTAAACGGTCACTAACTGAATGGCTGTAAGTTGAGGACTATCTGTGGCATAAGCAATATGTTTGTCAACTTAGGAATTTTGTATGAGTAATAAAAATAGTAGCCAAAATATTTAATGTATTTCTTTTTCAGAAGAAATTGGACATTCCTTTGTGTGCACATTTTCAACTGTAGTATGTGGATAGCAATAGCAATAGCATTAGATTTATATACCGCTTCAGTGCTTTACAGCCCTTTCTAAGCGGTTTACAGAGTCAGCCTCTAGTCCCCAACAATCTGGGTCCTCTTTTTACCCACCTCGGAAAGATGGAAGGCTGAGTCAACCTTGAGCCTGGTGAGATTCGAACTGCCAAATTGCAGGCAGCCAGCAGTCAGCAGAAATAGCGTGCAGTACTGCACTCTAACCACTGCACCACCATGGCTCATACGAAGCTGCAAGGTACTATTCGTGTATAGCAATTGCAAGAAGGAATTCATTACATTCTGATTTTAAATGCAACATCGGACAGGTGTTGTTTCCCTTAGTTCCATAGAGCACCAGTCATGGTTTAGGTGGGGTACGGCATGGTAGAAAATGGACAAAAGTCATGAAATATATTAAATTAGTTATAATGTTATCTTATTTGAAAGCATTGTGGGGATAGTAGACAAAATGGAAAGTGATCACATTCCCTAAGATGACGAACTAACAGAATGAAATCTCCCTCGTTATAGAAAATGACTAAAAGACAAGAAAATAATAGATGTAACATAGCCAAGTATCTCATATGGGCCTCTTCTGCAGACTGGGGACAGGAAGTGGAAGATTCAGCTCTATTTTCCAATAAAAATGTAGCAAGTAGCTACATTTTACTTTTACTGCTAGCTTTCAGTGGCTAAGTTATTGCTATTTCAAGAGGGTCTTTTGGTATAATTTATATAAATTGTTGCCTCTGGTAGTTTTGCTGCTTGCTGTTGTTTTATTGTAGCTTATATTTTACACTGCTATTATGTTGCCTTACAGATCCTAAAGTGGGCCCCCAACCCCCGGGCAACGATCCACTATTGGCCCACAGCCCATTCAGAACTGGGCAATGCAAGGGACGGGTGAGTGCGCAGCTCCACTTGCACAAGCGGCAGGTGCATGCGCTTATGCGCACCTATCATTCACACAGCACCATTCCCTCCCCCCCTCCTCCCGCCGGTCCACAAAGCCGGAAAGGTTGGGAACCACTGTCCTAAAGGCATGGGAATTATAATTTGAAGCACAACATTTCTAAAATTCACTTTCATATTACAGAATTGGAATGTAGAGGTTGAAACTTGTGTTCAGAAAGTCCTGGTTAAATCCCTTGGCATTTCCAACTAAAAGTCTGGGCAGCTGATTACGAGAAAGACCTGAGTCTTGGACCAGTGCCATAAATAATGTAGAAAATAACAAGCACCACCAATTTTCTAGTCACTTACATCAATATTTCTCAATCTGGGCACCTCTGAGATATGTTGACATCAGATCACAGAATTTCCCAACTTGGAGAAATCTAGGAGTTGAGATCCACATATCTTAAAAGTGGCCAAGATTGTAAAACACTATCTACATTATCAAAATGTTTTACCATCATCTTTGAACTTAACCAAGTGAAACTTACCCAACATCATCAACAATGTAGTGTTGGCAAAGGCGGTCATGATACTTCCTCCCATATAAGAGAAAATTCCAATAAAAACAAGGTAGCTATCTCTCAGATACCGAGAAAGGAAAACAATCCCCAGGAATCCAGTCACAGAGACTGAGGTGGACACAGCTGAGCCGTATCCGATATAAATGGCGTCCCAACAGAGTGGAGCATTCAGTTCGTATAGCACATAGAGACTAAGCCCTCCAAACATTGTGAAAAGGTAAGTCATGAATGTGCAAAGCAGCAAGATGATTAAAATTCGCTTCTTACAGGAGGAGGATTTAAAGAGCATATATACTCCAGAAAGAGTGTCTTTAAGACCTTCCCGCCAAGATTGTGTCTGGATTGCAGAGACTTTCACTGTTTCATCCAAGCAAAATATGACATAGAAAATGTTGACCATGTGAAAAAGAGAAATCATGGCAAATGTCCACATAAAGTCTATTTCTTTTAGAATGTATCCTGAGACCAATCCTCCCAATCCGGATGTTAATCCAAAGATTAAGTCAACCACAGCTATTCGGATAGTCTTTTGTTTCTGAGTCTCACAGCAATCAACTACAAAGGAAAAGGCTCCTCCAAGAAAAGTAGCCAAGTCTCCAAACAGCCCCCCAACCAAGGAGAAAACAAAGAAAAGGTAGAGGGGCAAAGATAAGTCTGACATAACAAAGAGGAAGATGCTGCTGGTAAGACTCCCCATCAGGGGAAGAACCAATGAGATTTTGCGTCCATATCGATCTCCATTTGCTACGAGGACAAAGGCCACCAAAATGCTGAAAATTGCCCCACATAAGTCTGTTTTCATAGCAAAGAGAGAGGCTTTTTCTTGGACTTCCTGAAAGAAGAAAATAAAACAAGAATAGAGACAAATCAATCAATGTATGGATTATAATTCGACTTCTGGTCTCATCTATAAATAGTAATTCTGGTTTACTTCAAAGCTTTATAGAATAAAGCTATAGAAACCAGCAATCAAAGATACTATGAATATTCTAAAGCCATGCTACCAGTATGATAGCTAAATAGCAAACACATTAAAAAGAGTTTTGTAATGGTGTAATGGATTTATTAGACTAAACCTTTTATATACTGAACTCCAACTTATCCAGTGCATGAAATATTAGTTGACAGTAAATTGCTATCTAATGTATCTCTCCTGGATATGTACCTTATTTTTCGGAATATAAGACATTTCCCTCCATCCCAAAAAGAGAGTGAAAATTTGGGTGCGCTTTATATACCAAATGTAGCCCCGCCCACCCATACTTTGGCCTCTACCTCCCAGCAATTTGCCTTCTTGCAGCAAACAGAAAAGAGTCCGTTTCAGTTTCAGCTTCAGCACAGCCTGATTAGCACAAGCAGCTGATTGTCGGTTGGATCAGCCTCCCGTGGATCAGCTGTTTCAGGCTGCAGGGATTGCCATTGCCTATTGCCGCCTTCATGCGCCTGGATATCCCTGCAGCCTGAAACAGCTGATCCACGGGAGGCTGATCCAACCGACAATCAACTGCTTGTGCTAATCAGGTTGTGCTGAAGTTGAAACTGAAACAGGCTGTTTGCTGCAAGGAGGTAAATTGCAGGGAGGCAGAGGCAGATTTTTTTTTTCTTGTGTTCCTCCCTAAAAAAGGTAGGTGCATCTTATAGTCCAGAGCATCTTATGCTCTGAAAAATACGGTAAGTAATTTGAATGTAGTATAAACAAACAGATACTATTTGTGACATTATCCAGTGTTCAAGTGATTAGCATTCAATTTGCTTAACATGTAAATAGGTTTGAATCAAGTATGTTATATTCTATTATCAACTTTATCCAGCTGAAATACTGTGAAATCCCTGAAATATTCCATCTTCCCTTAAACGGATGAGGTGAGGGTTTTTAATATTCACTATGCTTCAAGCAATTTGAACAAACCAGCCAAAGTAATTGGAATATATGTTTCTTTGTTCCAAATTCAAATTAAATACAAAAAATTACTTTATACCAAGGGATTGCTATAGCCCAAAACAGCCTGAACTGACTAAAATATATTTCCAAGAATTTTAAATGTAGTCTTTCCCCATCTTTATCCAGAGATGTCAGGGATTGTAGTTTGGACCTTCTGGATGCAAAATCCAGCCCTGGACCTACAGTTGTGCTAGCAATGCAAACTACAGTTAAAAAGCACTTGCCAAATAAGAAAAAGACTAACAAAGCCACAAAAATGATGATTTGAGAACTTGGAAGAAGATAGCAATAGCAATAGCACTTAGACTTATATACCGCTTTACAGCCCTCTCTAAGCAGTTTACAGAGTTAGTTTATTGCCCCCAACAATTTGGGTCCTCATCTTACCCACCTTGGAAGGATGGAAGGCTGAGTCAACTTTGAGCCTGGTGAGATTTGAACTGCCAAATTGCAGGCAGCCGGCAGTCAGCAGAAGTAGCCTGCAGTACTGCATTCTAATCACTGCACCACAGTGGCTCATTGGATGAAAACGTAATAGCAAGAACAAAGATTTAAAGTTATCTATCACTGTTATTTTTAGCATATTATTTTCTAGTCCTATATTTAATCATTTCAATATGGCCTCCATACTTTCTCTGGATATTATCATCACAGATTGTGTGTGTGTGGGAAGACACATTAGACCAGGGGTGTCAAACTCGCAGGATCATATCATCACGTGACATGACTTTTTCCCCCTTCGCTAAAACGGGGGTGGGCGTGGCCAACACGTGACGCATCTGGCCCATGGGCTACAAGTTTGAGATCCCTGCATTAAACAAACAAACTCCAGTAACTCAGCTAATATAAATTGAGCTGGCTTAATTTAGTATGACGTATAAACGAAAATCAATGTGGTTTGAAACATAGTTATGGAAATCAGAGGGATTTAGGCACTACTAACTTTGGGACTACATCCAATGAAGTTTATATATATCTGCATATCAACCTTCACCAATTAATAGATTGGGACAGCAACTGCTTCTTGGCAGCATGGTTAGAAATCCTAAGAGCTGAAACGTGGACACCTGTTGAAATACTGGATTTGGAAGCTGTGTTGTAAAGATTCCTTGAATCAGTTTGACTCCAGGGTACTCCCTGGACATATTTCTATAGTTTGTTTGGCAGCAGTATGGCAGAAGGCCTCTGAAAGAAGTGGTAAAGTATTTATCCCCAATTTATGGAAAACCCTGAGATGTTCTTGAGAATTCAGAATGGAGGCTAGTTGAAAGATGAGAAAGGACACATTTGAGTCTGAATCGGATAGGGTTGTGCATTTTTCCAAAACTTTTAGCTCAAAAATAATTTCTGCATTTTATTTTGCAATGCTGATAAATGCATTTCCTTAGTGAATTGCATGTGTGTGTGACATTGACTGCATCCAGGAAAATAGTGCTTATGGGGTTTTTTTGTTTGTTTGTTTCTGGACTACTCTACAGCCCTCAGATTTGCTGGGGGCTTCCCCTCTAAGTACCGTACTTTTCGGAGTATAAGACACACTCCCCCCCCTCAAAAGAGGGTGGAAATGTCGGTGTGTCTTATAGACTGAATATGGCCATTTTTGGCCTCCCGAAACCCCGCCCCATGTGTCCTGTTTTCACGAAAAACTGGTCCATTTTTTTGCAAAAACGGGATACACAGAGGGCTTGGGAGGCCTGCAGAGTGCTCCTGGGGGCCAGCGAGGGCAAAAACCAGATGCGCAGAAGTCAAAAACTTTTTTTTTCTTGTTTTCCTCTTCGAAATCTTGGTGCGTCTTATATTCTGGTGCGTTTTATAGTCTGAAAAATACGGTAATTGCAGCTAAGTGAAGAGATGCTTTGCCAGGGTGAAACCTCTTCTCTGAACATGTTAAATTCAACATGATCTGCTATTATGCATCATTAATTCTGCTTAACTTTATCTAGGGCACATCCAGTGCATAATCTGATCTTACCTTTTGCTTCACATAGGTTGGGTTGCTTTGATTCAGTTCACAATGAGACATATTATCTTGAACTATGAAGGTAGAGTTGGTTGTTTCTTCCCAGATCCTCTTGTATACATATTGCTGCTTCAGAGGAGTGGTCAAAGAATAGGCAAAAATATATAAGGAAATGGCAGGCTCCAGTAACAAGGTTTTCTTCATTCTTGGGGTTTTGCTTTAATTGTAATTCAGGAAGAAAACAATAGGTTAGCCTTTTCAGAGGAAGAGAATTCATGCATGCCTTACCATTCTCTCACCGATCATTAACCAAATGATGGAAAAGTTGGCAGGTGATTTATTTTGTGTTCCTTAATTCAAAGGGGTCACTGGGAAATCATGAACAATTCAAAAATCATGTTCTGAGCATGCTGTACTCACCTGGCTTACCTGTTACGTTATACATAATGCATTCTACCAAATACATTTGAGAGGGCATGATCTACTTTTTAAAGCTAATTTTACTTTCTACTGAGGTATTTTCATTTTTAGCTTTTCAGTTTCTTTTTCTGCCATTAGAAGCTGGTTAGCTATAATAAGACTCAAAGGAAAAGGAAAATAATGAACAACTTTTTATTTGTAAGCAATGCAATGCAATGATTCAATGGGCTCTACTGAACATGTTCTACAATCTTGGTCTTAGGCATCTTCTGGACACTCTCTGAAGAAGAATTTGTCGCTTTCTAATTTTTAAATGCCAGTGTATTGAGAAGTTGTTGTTTTTAAAAAATATTGGAGTGTAATTTTGGAAAAAGGAGCAGTATACAGCGGCAATGATGAAAACATAGGATGAAAAGGCTGGACATTTCAATGCTTCTCTCTCAGAAGCCTTAGCTCCACCTGTCTTTCTTTAACCAGCTAACTGTTAGAGCAGTGGTCTCCAAACTTTCTTGCACCAGTGATTGGTTTCAGAAGAAAAATTGTTTTCCACAGGCTGGGGAAGATTTCACACCTACCTAAATCCTGAGCATGTGGAGCAGGTGTGAAAATGTAACTTTGCTGGCTTGCCTGCCTTGTTTTAGAGAACATTCCAATGAGCAATTTCTTACTAGTCCTAGTGAGAAATATAGGGTTCTTACACCGAGTTAACACTCAGAATTTTAATAAACTGACAGATTATGCTATCACATTGATGTTGCTTCCTACTTTCTCCATGATTATATGTCTTAACCTGATCTTTCAGGTCTTCCAACAGTTAGAGAGAGAGAGAGAATAAGTACTGCAACTCCACAGAACCCTTAAAAACAATGTGACGCCTCATGAATACAATTAATAATTACAGTGGGTTTAGGCTGTGGCAATGCTGTCACACTTCCTGTGCAAGGCTGATGGGTTTTTTTAAAAAAATGTAACAAATCCCTCTAAATTGCCACCTGGAGGCCTAGATCCATCATTTCAGAAATTCTACTGAATAAGATAAAGAGCTAAAATATGCATACCTATGTAGCCAAAAGCTAATATATTTACCTTAATCCCACCCCATATCATCACTTCCCCTGGATATGAAGCTTTGTTCTCTTGGTTTATATCTACAAAGTGGTAAGGATTACAGAACACTAAAATAATTCTCATTTGTTCCCATCTTGCAAAATAAATGTGCAGATTCTGTTTGATAAATTAAGGAAGGTGCTGCACAGATATGATCTTCTAGTGACAGTCAAACTGTTACAAACTTCAAGACAAAGATTGTTCAGTTTGTGATTGCACAGAGCAATTGCAGCTGGTATGTTTTCATTACAAAAACAGAGTGCTCCAAGTTAAAATATAAAATTCCTACTTTCTCCATGATTATATGTCTTAACCTGATCTTTCAGGTCTTCCAACAGTTAGAGAGTTAACACAATCATTTTTAGGATTATAAAGTGTAGAATTTGGAATCTGGCATACAGCAGAGATATAAATACTGGTGGTTTTCAGTTCCACCTTCAGTTTTGCACAAACAGCAAATCAGTAAGTGCAAACTCATCTTTTCTCTTACACTCTGTAAAATTTAAGAGAAGTTGTAAAAATATCTTTTGGAGAAGCATATTTTAATGTCTGGCAGCTATCTATATGGATATTGCAGTAGCAATGTTATTCTGCTAGGTTCTCAATTTGTTATAGTATTGTAATCCAAAAGTCTGGTATGTCAAGCCCCCAAGCCTTACTCTCGAGAAGACCTCCTCCTGAGGAGCCACTCCTGCCTTTTGGCAGCTCTGCACGCCCGTGCATCAAGAAGAGGCTTTTCCTCTTCTTCCTCTTCACTTATGGGAGCTTCTGGAGGTTCTGAAGGCCCTGGATGAATCCCTGCCTATGGCACCACATCTTCTCCAGCCTCCTCATTGTCCAGCCTCCTCATTGACTCGAGTGCCAGCTGCACAGGCTGCTGGCGCAGCACCACAGCAGCCTCCTCGCTGTCGGAATCAGCTACTCGCTGCACAGGCCGCTGACAGGCCACAACAATTATTTAATAAAAACAGCAATAATTTATATCACAGATATTGCAGGTATCCAGGATTGGGATTCTCAGTATTAGCCTTAGGATTTTGGTAGTGACAAATTCCTAATCCCTGAATTTTTAAAACCTAAGTATATTTTGTTTGCTTGTCTCCAATTAATAGATTTAGGGATCTTAACAAACTTTTGAAATTCTACTATATTTGAAGATTTCTCTGTGCAATGTTTTTGATGTCTGTTGAAGTATTTTTCTTTCCTCAAACCTGCACTTGATATTTAATATTGTATTGTTTTCTATACTCTCTAGGAATAATTGTATTAATGAGCAACCTCAATTATTTTAAAACAATAAACAAACACAAATCTGATTTTTATCTACCATAGTAGAGGGTTGGTTTTTTTGGAACAGGAACAAAAAGTAATAGCACAACTCAAATGTAAACATTGGCTCTTTAGTAATCTATTACATGTCAAGATGTTTCGCACAGAAATTCTACCGAAAGCAGTTTATTCCAGGAAGTATAAAAGTATAAAATACTTGTTCTTTTACAGCTTCATCCAAGCAGGGTTTTTCTCAATAAACAGGTACATGTACAATACTGTAAAAAAACTGAAGGTCCTATGAAATTAAAGGGAATTTGGGCATCTTTACATATTCTGTTATCTTCACAAGACATACAGCTCTTACACAACAATTTCAAGAAACATAAAATGAGTCAATCAGCGAAGGGAGAGCCTTAAGCTACCTCTGAGCCTGAAATAACCTTTTACAAAAACCCCTTGCAAACGCCAGCGCTTTGGGTTGTCAGATCCCACAACTTTTCTGCATTAGACACAGCAGTCTAACGCAATATTCTTATTATTCAGTTCCAACTTATTCAATTCCCACACAATCTGGCCAACAACTGGCCAGGTGGAGATGACGGCTGTTTATAGTCTAACGGATCGGTTTTGAGAAAACAAAGCGGACACCGCTTGCCACCCGAACATAGACGAATACACACGAAAACAACAACTTTAAAACACTTCGGAATTTTAAATTAAAATCCAGATCCATGCATGAGCGCAGCCGTTGTAACTTAAATGGGGGAGAAAAAAATGAAAGGAGAAATGTGGCTAATTCTCTGTTTCATGCATTTTCCCGGATCGTACATAAAAACATTCCCCAGTGTTTTTTTAACATTGCATACGTTGCCAATAAACCCTTATCTTGTCCGGGCGCTCAAGAACATAGCATAAGCAAGCAAATCCGCACTATTGTCCGGCGGTTCTCCTTTCTAACCCCAGCCTCTCACCTCCGAAAAGGCGATTCCAAGCGCTTGGGCGCTTTGGTGCAGTTCAAGGAAATCCGAGCGGTCGCAGCCGGGAGAAGATGCACCTCGGTTGCGAAAGAGACCTATTGTAGCCG
Source organism: Arizona elegans (assembly GCA_022577455.1). Taxonomy (NCBI): domain Eukaryota; kingdom Metazoa; phylum Chordata; class Lepidosauria; order Squamata; family Colubridae; genus Arizona; species Arizona elegans. The sequence continues at coordinate 93,013,882 of JAKOOJ010000006.1, read as the reverse complement.
GCGAACGGCAGGTTCCTCGCCGGCTCTACTTCCAAGGCTGGTACATCGGGTCACCACTAGGGGAGCTGGAGAGCGAGGAGCACAGCGATTGCTTCATTCGGATATCACTCCATCTGTGGGCGGGGCCTCCCTTCGGACCGAGCGACTGACCTTTCTCCTGCGCGTGACGCGTGACGCGTGACGCGGCTTCTCGAGTTGCTGCGGCTGCGCTCACCTCCGCTCTGTTCGCGGAGGAGGGGGGGCGGGGAGAGGGTTGGAGGGGAGAGAGCGTGAGTCCTTAAATGCCTTCCTCCTCAACCTGCATCCCAGGAGCCGATCCTGGGTGGGGGTTATGTGATTTGTAGTCCAGCGAGTGGGGGGGGGTGTGAGTTGTGGGTGTGGGAACTGCTGCAGACGAGTGCAGCTTTGCAAGGAAATGTCTATGGAGATTCGCAGTCATCCAAGTCGTGGTTGTCCCAAAGGTGCTTTTTTTTCAAGGGGGAAAACCCGGACTTTCTGGTTTTTCTTCGAAGATGTTTCGCTTCTTGGATGAGAAGCGGAAGCATGCATGAGAAGTGAAACGTCTTCAAAGAAAAACCAGAAAGTCCCTTGAAAAAGCACCTTTGGGACTTTGCATGGAAAGTTGCTGGTGTCAAATTTCCCTTTGGCATGTAGATCAGGGGTGAAGTCCAATTTTTTTTACTACCGGTTCTGGGATCTGGCTTGGTAGGTGTGGCAGGGGAAGGATACTGCAAAATCTCCATTCCCATCCCACTCCAGGGGAAGGATACTGCAAAATCTCCATTCCCACCCCACTCTGGGACCAGCCAGAGGTGGTATTTGCTGATTCTCTGAATTACTCAAAATTTCCGCTACCGGTTCTCCAAACCAGGGTGGATAAAAATCAATGATTTTTTTTTAAAAAATAAAAAAAATAAGATTTTTTTTATTTAAATTGGATTTTTTTGATTTAAATCGGATTTTTTTTTATTTTTATCGAATTTATTTTAATAAAAAACTTGGGTAAAAATCTATCCTAAGATAGTTTTCTATTTAAGATACATAAATAATTTAGTTTATTCAGCATGAAATGGAGCTTAGTTATGTAACATAAGGCTGTATATTCTGCAACACTGGGCTATCGGTGAGTCAACAGTGGGTCAAAGGAGTAGCAGAGATGACAGTTGCTCTTTAAAAATTATGATTTAAATCGAGTTGATTTAAATTAAGCCTTTTTACTAGTGATTTAAATAATGATTTAAATCGTGATTTAAATCAACTCGATTTAAATCAAATCCACCCTGCTCCAAACTGCTCAAAATTTCCACTACCGGTTCTCCAGAACTTGTCAGAACTTGCTGGATTTCACCCCTGATGTAGATGTTAAGTTCACACCTTGCATTAAGATTTTATTTATTGTTGTATTTATTTCCCACCAGTTGTATAGAGTGGTTGACTTACCAGTGATTTGGGGTTCAGGGTGATTGGTGCCTCCAACGACAATAAATCCTGGATGCTGAGATTGTGCGTTGGGAAAATGCAAGCGTTGTGGTTTATAAACTATGTAGTTAACCATTATATGTGTGAACAAATTATCATATATTCAACAATATGCATGGATTGGCTTGTTCGTCACTGGGTTGGCACATCATCTGTCAAGAGCAGATTACTTTATGCTGAAACAGGATGTCTGAAGACAATGTTCCTTTAAAGATGATTTCTTCAAGACCTTCTGCACCAGATCATTTTCTGCTGTTTTTCCCACATGGAAGTCTTTAAAAAATAACCAGAATACTGTATGGCTGCCCCTTGCTATTTTTTGTTGAAAAGGTTTGCAGCTGGCTTAGCACTAGACAAATTGATCAAAGTTTTGCTGACCAAATTTGAAAGGCTTGCAGCACAAAGCTTCAGAATCCCCTGTTAGGGCTTGCTTATAAATGGTTAGTGAAGTATAATTTGAACAAGTCAAAGAATTGTGTGATTAAATAACTGGGAAATGAAGTACCTTGTGTACAGTAATTAATGGGAGTGTAGCAGCTCAAGATCCACCAGATTCAAAGTGGCCTGCAACCTATTTTAGAATCACTCATTAATAGACAAATGTAGAAACAGAACTAATAATAAATGACAGACAATGTGAAAGCTAAATGCCCAGCAGTAATAATATTGAAGATTAAAAACCTGTTTGTATATTATTTCTACTATAGTGCCAAAATATGGGAGCCTTAATAGGTTGAACTGAATGTAGGCCGAGATTCAAAATCCTCTTAGACTGTAGGAGTTAATTATGTGATTTTGGAGAATTCTCTGTCAGAGATTTCACATTGTTGGTACCAGGTGTTTTAGGCTTCCCTTAGGCGTGAAAACCAGCTTGGTGACTGGGCTAATCACTCTCAGCCCAACCCACTTCATAGGGTTGTTGAAAAAAGAGGAGCAGGGAGGAATACAGAGAATCCTTGACTTACAACAGTTTTTTTAGTGATGGTTCAAAGTTACAACAGCACTGAAAAATGTGACTTATGACCATTTTTCACAGTTACAACCTTTGCGGCATGCTCATGATCATGTGATCAAAATTCAGAAGTTTGGCAACTGATTATTATTATTATTATTATTATTCATTAAAATAAAACTCAGTCAACTGAACATTTAAAAATGTATCACAAATATCATAGACTGGTTCTGATGGTTGATACAGGTTGCTGCCAGCATCCTAGGTATCAATTAGGTATCTTCTTAAAATGTATGTTGTTCTGAGTAGTGCAGTCTTTTGCAGTTACGCTGGTGTTATTGCAGCAAGCTGCAATATTTTGATGTACTTTGTACAATTCTTGGACATGGTGCCAAGTGCCCCGATGACAATGGGTATCACTCACATGTTTCATCCATAATCACGTACTTTCGATAGCCAGGTCATGATATTTCATGATTTTTCCCAGTTCTTTTTCTTTGACTCTGGCATCTTCTGGTACAGCGATATCAATAAATTGTACTCTTCAGTTTTCAGCAACTGTTAATATGTGTTGTGTTCCAAATGACGATCCGTCTATATTCAAAAGTTCCACAAGATCTTCACCTTATTTTTAACAATTTTTTCTACTTTATGTTTCCATGACTTTTCGGATACAAGTAAGTCATATTTTTTACATAATGACCAGTGGATTAATTTAGCAACTCGGTCATGTCTAGCTTTGTAATCAGTTTGTGTGATTTTGCTGCACTCACATATTAAATGTGAAACAGTTTCAACTTTGTCATTGCAAAGTCAGCAGTTTGGATTGTCAGTAGATTTTGTATTTTCGCTTTCATGGCATTAGTTTGTAGTGCTTGTGTGAAGTTTCCGAAAGATGCCCTAATTAATTCATGAGCCATGAACCAAACTTCAAAAGAAATATAGTCATTTATTAGGAGCACCATTTTGGCAATATTTGGATGCAGTTAGAACTAATCCCACGTAGATTTATGTTCCCCTATGACCCTGTCTCCCTTCCTCCCTGGCCATGTCATAAATCACATTCTCCAATTAACCACTTTGGCTGGCTGTGGAACCCAACACCCTTCTACTGATTGTGGTAAGAAAGCATGTATGGAATGCAGCTTCAGTTATGGAAATCAATCAGCTCTATCAGTTCTCCCTCCCTTCTGCTCATGGCAACTTGAAAGCTTTGCAAGTTGACAGCTTGTTCTTGGGCAGCAAATATTAAACCTTCCATTTCTTTCTTGATGCTTCCCATCTTAAGCTATGTCCATGTCAAGTTGTTATCACATTTTCCTTCAATGTTTTTCAAGTGCTGTCCATGCAAAGCTTTGGTTTTCCATCTATTTAACGTGTCAGCTAACTGTTTTTCCTTATATTCTGTCTTTGTTTCTGTTGTTTTAATAATGTTCTCCATTTTCAGAGCCTGCAGCAATTTTTCTGTACTTTGGTTCACATAGTCATTCAAACTTCATTTTTCTTCTTCTACAGTTTGATGGATTTGCAATAGCACTCGGCCCCCTATTCTTATTGGCGGGAACAACCTGTCGATGTCACTTCGTGGATGTAAAGCATGGTACATACTCAATAGTTTACCTGTTTTCTGATCCAGGTTTTCTAGTTCAGCCACAGTCCAGCTAATGATTCCAGCTGAGTAGCATATCACTCGATTAATTTAGCAAATCGGTCACTTCTAGCTTTGTAATCAGTTTGCGCGATTTTGCTGCACTCACATTAAATGTGAAACAGTTATTATTATTATTATTGGAAGAAAGCATCCCATGTTTACTGTTTTGTTCTAGAGGAAAAGTGGAATATAAATCTAGCAGCAGCAACAACAGTGTTATCTGTTAAAACGTAGTTCTGGGTTAATGAAACTAATCTGTCGCTGGAATGTATTTTAATAGCTAAAATAATGTTTTCTATCAGAAGAGGGAGAAGCGAAATTGCTTCATCTTTAGGGAAGCGAACGGAGCTCTTATATTTTTAACATTGCAGTTAACAATTATGAATGTTTTTTTTAATAGAAAAGTGAATTGTATAAAAAGATCTGTGTGAAAACTAGCCCTGAAAATAACCCAAACAGTTTGTAATTCCAGAGGAATTACAAAACAAATACTTTTACACAAACACAGCACTGAGTTCATTTAGATTAATACCCAGGTAACAGAACACAGAAGTTCCTTTTTAAAACTGTACAAAGTTCAGTCAATCATTTTTTTGTATTGCCTTGTACAAAACAAGATATCTCTTTGAGTGTTCTTTGTTTTTTAAGTGAGCAAAATATATTACAACAAAACCTGAATGGTGTTGAAACTACTTTTATGATCTTTGGAGGTCAGTTCTTTCAAGTTGGATGCAACTTGAAAGTTCTTCCAAATTAGGAACAAATCAACATTATCTTCTGTCAGCCAACAGTTGATGTTGTCTTTTACGGTTTATAGTTTTGTACAGGATATCTTTTCTAATTGTTCTATGATTTTAGGAGCACTATATTTTCCTTTGTCACTGAATATTTTTTCCTATGACTATTTTATACATCAAATTTATACCATCACATATCTCACAAGAAGTGACAGTGGGAGGCATACAACAAACAAAAAACAAAAAGCCCATTAATATTAAATAGTTTTAAAAGAATGCAGCACACAAGAGATGAGATTAGCAAGGGAGCCACGGGTCCACTGAGACCCCAGGCCTCATGACAAAGCCAGGGTTTGAGGGACTTCTGGAAAATAAATAGAGATGAAGCTGACCTCCATCCTTTTCCTTTTTTAAAAAATAACATTTATTTATTGCTTTTAAGATTTGATTTCTTTCCAAGGAAGGGAAGGCTGTTTTCCCTATTCACTTACTTCAGAGGTGTAAGGCTTAGAATTGCCACTATAGAATTGATTTAAAAGAACTTTTTCTTGCTATTTGTCAGTAATCCAAAAAGGCTGTGGAATCAATTTCTGTCCCATAGGTCAGTATTGGCAAAGAGGACACTGAATAAATATTTATTCAATCAAAGTTATATGGTTGTGGATCTTACAAACGTGATTCTGGGCAGCTAGCAGTGTATGGGTGTGTGTGTGTGAGAGAGAGAGAGAGAGAGAGAGAGAAAGACAGACAGACAGACAGACAGAGAGTGTGGTGTGTGTATCTGTTCTGACCTAGACTTCCCAAGAGCATGAAGCAGACTCCTTGTCCCAACAAAAACTACTTTTTATTAGATTACTGTGAATTCCTCTCATTCACATCCAGCAAAGTCTTTCAAGGGAGAATTTACAGTCCAGACCTTATCTGGCTTGGAGAGCGGCCAAGCTGATATCTTCAAAACTTGGCAAGAAGTGTCTGAGAGTCACAAACCAATTAAGCAAACTAATTGTCTCCTGCAAACTCTCCTCCCCTTTTGGTCCTCTTTATTCCCTATGGGAGGGGCCATTCACCGTCTACGTGGGGCTTTACTCCTGAGTCGACTCTTGTTCCTTAGCTGTTCCTTTCTCCTGGCAGCTCTGTGCATGTGCATACTGGGATGTTGGCATGCGCAACAGGCTCCAGCTGTTTTTCTGCCCCACTGATGTCTGACTCCGAAGGCAGCTGACAACTGTCAGATGGCCCTGGCCCCATCTCTGCCTCCGATGCAGAGCACTCTTCAGAGCCTTCCCCAGACTCCAGGACATTCTTCCCCAATCTCCTCACTGTCCAAGTCTGCCACCAGCTCCGCTGGCTGCTGGCAGGCCACAACAGTATCAGTAAAAGCAGAAAAACCAACAATGGTTGTCAAAAACAAACCAAGAAACACTAAACAGTAAGAATAATATAGGTCATTTAACTTCGGACCTCAAGCCATGGAGCACATCCCTAATTCCAGCACTTTGGCTCTGATTCTGCTAGCCTTTTACAGTCTAATGTTTGGGACATGGTGTTCCAGAGGGTAAGCACTGCAACAGAAATAGTCCATTTTCTAACTCCCATTAGATTATAATCTTTACCATAACTGAGGGAACCAGAGTGTGCCTCTCCTGGCAGAACCAAATGGGTAGAAAAAGCTGGGGAGAGATGTTCTTGCAAATAACTCAGCCTATGCCATGAAGGGCCTTCTAGATTACAGCCAGCATATTCAATTCAGTTTAGAAGCACACTAGAGCCAGTCACAGAGCACAAGTAAGATGGGCCTACCAAGGTGTTTCCATATATCGCTCTGTTGCTGATTCTGAACTTCTCATAGCTCCTGGATGGTCTTTAAGAGCATTGGAGCATGTTGCAGTAATCTTTGTAGGAGTTGACTAAGGTATGAGTGAACAGTGCGTCCTAGTCCAGGAAAAGGTGCAGCTGGCACACAAAACAATGTTGTGCAGTAGCTGCAAGTGATGCTGCTCTTTGAACAGGAACTATAATTCCAACAAGCCCACCCACCCCCCGGCTTAGTGCAAGCCCCATGCATAATGAAAGATAGAAAAATACTGGATTCAGGGGACCCTAAAATTCAAAGCCATTCAGTCCTGTCAGTGTTGAGTTGAGGCCTCTTCCTTCTCATCCAAACCTCCATAGCCTTCAGACGCAGGCAGAGCCACCACTTTGTCACCTGGTTGTCCAGGTGTAGAACATGTCTCATACTTATGAATGACCTCATGCAATAGCTTCATGTAGACATCTGTTAAATAGTGGAGAGAATATCAATCTCTGAAGTTGCACAGAGAAAGGGCCACCCATCTCACTAAAGATAAGTGGTAGTCACAAAAAATACCAATCAGCTTTCCAAGGCAAGAAAAACCTGGAGATTTTTAGAAGAGGAGACATTTAATCTTTGACCCTATGGGCTCAGGCAAACCACCACACAATTACTTATAACAAACTAACTAACTTTCTCTTTTCTTTGACTCATGTCTGTTTACTCGTTAATTATTACATTCGTGTCTACCTATTGTAATGTTTAATACCCACAATTTACAAGGTTAGTCGTCATTGACATTTACAAAACCAATAATATAGTTTGGTTCTGTTAAGAAATTATTTTTTTACACAGCTTTCACAACTGACAAAGTGAAAAACAACTAGACATTGTACATACATAGAACCATTTGATCATCAAATTTAAGAATGTCAAGGTACCATCTTGGAGAGAACAACTCAGGCTCTTCCTGAGATTTTTCCACTTGAAAGGAGCGCATATTATCCTTGTATCTTATAAAGTTTTGATAGCTCAGATCTTGTGTCAACAATTCAAGACTGGGATTTTAGAGACATTAACTTCCTTGAAGCTATTTGGTTTTAGTTCTTTATGACTCTTCATGCAGTGCCAACATGCAGTAATACTGCTATACTTTATTGCAGATGGGTACTCTTTCTGAAAGCTAGACCTTGGTATCATCATTTTAACCTTTCGTTACAGTGATCTTTTCCCTCAATCGGTCTGTTCTTAAAGATTCCTTTTAGTCAACCTGGATTTATTTTTTAAAATTACTGGTAAGCTTTACTTCTTAGGACCATCATTGGAGAAGCTTTGTATACTAAACTTTGAAAATGCCAGAAGATCCTTAAGTACCATATTTGGGATGTGAGTCTTCAAAACAGTCTGTTTCTCAGCCTTGTAGCATGTGGGAATTTTAGATGTGCCAAGATGCTTACCCCATCCATCACAGTCCTGAAAATCTGCCATACTTCATTCGAATCAGGTTGGATGTGTTGCCTTCTGCTATCTTTTGGGGGGCATCAGAAAAATATTCCCCTTCCTCAGCATATATTCCTGGAGATGGGCAGAGTTAGTACTGCACTTAAACCACGTGTTCCCTTTACAGGAAATCCTGGTAATTTTATTTATTCTATCCTCTATTCTATCTATCCAGAAGGACAGTGCGGTCCAGGATTTGCCAGCTGGCCACCATTTGCCACTGCAATGCCACCGACACTCCTTCAGCAATGTCTATTATGCCATAAATTTAATTGTTCTTTAATAAATTCCTATTAGAATCTTGCATACGAAAAAAGAGTATTCTTTTTTTAGTGAGAGATTAAAACAGAAAAAGATTCCCATTTCAATGGAATAAATTGGGAGGTGAGAGTTTTACTTTTAGGCAACAGAGGTTTCGCCTAAATTCTATCCATCAAGTGAGAGAATTTCTAGGAAAAAATTAAAGAGTAATTGGAGGGGTTTCAAATGGGGGGAAATCAGATGAGACTACATAAAAATTTCACAGGAAAAACAGGAGACTGAAAGAATGATACATGATACTATATGTACAGATATACAAGTATAGGTATATATTTACATAAATATGTATATACTTACAGACACACACACACACGTGTATACCGTATTTCCCTGAAAATAAGACCCTGTCTTATATTTTTTTGAACCCTGAAATAAGCTCTTGGCCTTATTACCATGCACTCAAAAGCCCAATTGGGCTTATTATCAGGGGATGTCTTATTTTGGGGGAAACAGAGTATATGTATATGTGTGTATAGGTATATACCTATACGTATAGACTTTTTTAAATTTTTTGCTCGATTATGATTACAAATGCTTAATGTAAAATATAAATGGAACAAATGCTCCTCAAAACAGTCATTGTTTGAAAAAAGTATTATTTGCCTACAAGAGATACATATTAGATAAAGAGACCTAAAATATTTGTTGTTTGTTTGTTTGTTTCAGAGAATGCCTGTGTTGGCAACTGATGCACATTTAAACAGTGGCAAAAGATAATCTAAAATGAATATAAGGTGTTAAAAATGCAAAGGAAAGAGGTTGGGTTTACTTGAGTTGAATTTGTATTTTGCAGCTTGCTCTTCGGTTTGGATGAAAGAAAGAGTGTGTGTTGTTGAGAAATAGAAGGTTTCGGAGTTAGAAGAACATGACCTGAAATTTAGGTAGCATCAGTATCTTTGGTACAAACAAAGCCAAAATTAATGTGGAATTTAAAATCACGTTAGAAGTATCATATTGAGAACTTGATACAGATAAAAATTAGGTTATGCTTGAAAACCTAGAGCCTTAAAAACAAAGAGCCTTTGTGGCTCTCAGAAGAACAAGAATAAGAAGCACAAGAAGCATTTTACAGTTGAGAAATGACAGGTAAACACAATTTATCATAAGAATAAATTGCTAGAATTTTGTCAAGGGGAATACAAAATAAAATCAAGAGAAGAACTGGAGGCAGAAGAGCAGCTTCTTGGCAGCTCCCTAGGTGGCTCAGTGGCTAAGACGCTGAGCTTGTCGATCAGAAAGGTCGGCGGTTTGCATCCCTAGTATAGGTCTCCTGCGTGAGCGGGGGGGTTGGACTAGATGACCTCCAAGGTCCCTTCCAACTCTGTTACTGTTACTTCGAGAGCCTAATTTAGCAATACTTTTCTTATTTACAGCTATTAGAAAGACAAAAAGAGTTTAAAGTTTTGAATATTGTATGATTAAGTCTGAAAGAGTATTGTGCACAATTTGCAGATTTAACTTTCGCTTTCATTTTCATTTTCATTTTTTCATTTAATTAGATTTATATACCGTCCTACTCCCGAAGGACTCAGGGCGATGAACAGCCAAAGAGATAAAACATACAGACTACAAAATTTAAAAGACAATATAAACCCAATTAAATCATTTGGCCCAGAACAGATTAAAATACCCCTAAAATTTTAAAACAGATTTAAAATTTACAATTAAAAAGGGAAGTTAGGCCAGGCCAGCCTGTTGAAATAAAAAGGTCTTGAGGGCATGGCGGAAGGTGTGTAAATCCGGGATCCTCTGTATCTCCGGGGGGAACTCATTCCAGATAGCAGGTGCCCCCACAGAGAAGGCTCTCCCCCTGGGGGCTGCCAGTTGACACTGTTTGGCCGACGGCACCCTGAGGAGCCCCTCTCTATGAGAGCGTACTGGCCGGTGAGAGGCTACTAGTGGTAGCAGGCGGTCCCGTAAGTACCCGGGTCCTAAGCCATGGAGCACTCTAAAGGTGGTAACCAAGACCTTAAAGCACACCCGGAAGACCACCGGGAGCCAGTGCAGCTCGCACAGGAGAGGTGTAACATGGGAGCGTCACGTCGCTCCCATAACCACCCGCATGGCTGCACTCTGCACCAGTTTTTTCTTTCTTACTTTATATTAGTTTTTATCTCCCTTTTTAAAAATTATATATGTAATTTATTCTATCCTTAAGAAATTCCCTGACAGCAAGTATTACTCCCATTGTCCCATCTCTTGTCTATCCATTTTTCTGATATATCCTTCTGGATTATCCAGTTCTATGCTTCTACCATGAAGATGAGTGAGGACTTTACAAGCCCCATCCCCATCTGCCATTTTTCAACCACTATGGAAGGGGAAAAAAGGATTATCTGTTCTTAGAAAAGCTCCATATTTGTTGGACTTCTCCAAAACTTTACCCTAGATCTGGGAAGGGACAATTCATCTGTGTCTCTTTATCTTGTGGCCCGTCAGTGGCCCGTGCAGATTGTAGCTGATTGTGACAACAAGGAGGTTGGTGTGGTGCTGCGCCTGTGCAGCTGGCACTGGAGTCAGACAATGAGGAGGCTGGAGAAGATGTGGTGCCAGAGGCAGGGATTCAGCCAGGGCCTTCAGAACCTCCAGAAGCTCCTCAAAGTGAAGAGGATGAAGAGGGGGAGCCTCTTCTCGATGCATGGACGCTCAGAGCTGCCAAAAGGCAGGAGTGGCTCATTAGGAGGAGGTCTCCTCGAGAGTAAGGCTTGGGGCTAATTGGCCACTCCCTTTGCCTATTTAAGGAGGAATGCTGACTGAAGCAAATTGTAGGGAACAACTTTAGTACACTCTCCTTTGCGTCTGGATTCTCTGTAAATTGCTTCTGGGTTTTCTGCCAACTATAGTAAGATTGTGATTACTTTATCTTTGGTTTCTTGTAGGCTGTTAAGAAAGTTTATTAACAGCCTTTGTTTGAAAAGACTGAGTTATTTTAGTAAATTGAGTTTGGTACAGACTTTGTGTGTGTTTTCTTTGGGGTCCATAGCTGGGGCAGAACACTTTAGCTCTAAAATGAACACATCTAGGGTCAGAGTATTAACTGGGTTAGAGTGCTCACATAGCAAACTCTTCTCTGAACTCAATTGAATTTATTGTCAGAACAGGGTTACGGTGTGTATTAAAATTTGCTCTCTAATGCAGGGTTGTCAAAGTTGCGGCCCACGGGCTGGATGTGTCACACAGTGGCCACGCCCGGTGTAGCAAAGGGGAAAAAAGTCCTGATACATCACGTGACTCCGCCATGACACTGTGAGTTTAACACCACTGCTCTAATGTATGCATATTCAATTGAAACCATGTTTTTTTAAAGAAATTCTTCTATTTTTTAATTTTGTTTTCTTACATTTATTAATGTCTTCTCCCAAGGGAAGAAATCAGCAGAATCAGAGGGGAAGTCACACAAATTGTTTAAACAAATGTATCATTGACATCTGATTGCAGGGATCTGGTTATAACTGCTGGATCTGGTGATATTTGAAGTGTGCCAGGTGATTTTTTAAAAAAAGGCGCTGTGAACATTTAATTCATTTTTATCATAATGCTTCCTATCACTTTCTCTTTTCAACGTTATTAAAGCATCCTTCAGTAATCTGCAGCTAAACTCGAACAGGGAGGGAGAAATTCTGAAATTCTCCAGAACCACTTGCTAGTCTGCCTTTGAAGTTTTTGCTCGTAGTATCTCTGCTTTTATCCAAGCTGCTCTTGATGCAGTTGTCAACTATAATTTGCACACTAGAGCTTGACAGAGTGATGGGAAGAGATCACAGCATTTTCCTTTGCAACTGGAATCTATAAATAAGATTGCAGCTGTCTTCTTGACAATAAGCTCTGATTGGCATATCAGTATCCAAGGAAACCTTTTCTCCCCCTTCTAATCCATGCTTTTTTTTTTCTTAAATTGATCCCTTCATCCAAAGGAAAAGTACCTGCCACAGTGAGATCAGTAGTTCTATAAATTGTTTAAATAAACAAATATCACAGTCAGCTGATTGCATTGATCTAAATGTAAGTGATGGATCTGGCACTTTGAATTAAATTTATGTTAAACAACTCCTCTTTAGTTTCCATTCAAGCACGACTACAAGTCCTATGTCATACAACATGTGAAACTGTCATCTAGGATGCATCAGTTATTCTTAAAGGCCATTCTTAAATTCTACCTAGCATCATCTTAGTGAGATAGCAGCTGCTTAAAATGAATGAATGGATGAATAAAACTAATCTTTTTTTTTCTTGCAGTATTTTCTATATCACATATTTCTAAAGAGGGGAAATAAAAGTGTTTCAGAGAGTTTAAACTGCAATTGACAATTTGTAATATTAAATCAGTTAAAATGTTAACAGGATTGGAAAAGGTGCTTTATGGGTCAGATGCAGGGGTGAAATCCAAAATTTTCCCCTACCGGTTCTGTGGGCGTGGCTTGGTGGGCATGGCAGGGGAAGGATATTGCAAAATCTCCATTCCCACCCCACTCTGGGGCCAGCCAGAGATGATATTTGCCGGTTCTCCGAACTACTCAAAATTTCCGCTACCGGTTCTCCAGAACCTGTTAGAACCTGCTGGATTTCACCCCTGGTCAGATGGAACCCAAATAAATTTATTAGGAATTTGGGAATACACTCAAATTCCCTCTAACCATTTTGAAAAAGGAACCTCCTCACAAAGTTTCTCAGTTCTCTGGCAATGACATCCCATTCTTTGGGATAACATTTGTAGCAAGATTGGACACACTGAGAGTATGGGGGATCACTCATGAGGGTTTTCAAGGAAGGTGTCAAAGTCAAAATGGCAAATATTACTGTGCAATCAATCACAACCTTCCTTTAAAAAAAACACTCTCTTTATTAAATTTCAGAGTCAAATATTAAAATACAAATCAACATAAAAAAAGGGAAAGGCAATAGCAAAACAAATTAAAAATGACAAAATATACATCAAACAATTCTGTACCAAAAATGACCTCTGACTTTCTTTTTTTAATCCAGAGATAATACAAATATAACAAACTTTCTTTAACTTTAAACAAATAACACCTATGTTTCAACTATCTTAAAATATTACTAATCAACATTTCAAAATACCAATATTCACATTTTTAATCTAACACATTTTCAGTTTTAATCTAATACATCATAAATTGTCAAATGTAAAAAGCTGAAATATTTCTCCAATCCAATCCAATCCAATTTAATCCCCAAATGTCAAAGTCAGAAGATGATTTTTCTCCTTGTCTTGTAAGAAATCTAATAGTAGCCTCCAAGTCGCAAGACTTAGTCAAGTTATTGTCTCTAAGCAGAGCAGTCAATTTTACCATCTCGGTTAGTTCCAATGGATTTCAAGATCCATTTTTCCATTTTGGGTATACCGTATATTCCTCTTTCCATCAAGAATAAAAAAAAGGTGAGGCTTCAGTCTTGCAATTGCATCCATCATCTTGAGTGTTTGGATCCCTCTGTCGACATCCTACAGACAATTATTAATACTTTCTCTCCCTTTTGAGATAACATAATGCCCAAACAATATTTTTAAAAAATCCTGTTCAAACCAAGAAAAAGCCAAAAATCTTAGTTCTACCTAGCTTTGCTGCATCATTACCTAGAAGGTGTGTCCTCATCCCACCTGGCTAACTTATATTAATATTATTAAAAAGAGGATGCAAGCTTTCTTGTTAAACAGGAAGCTTCATTACACAGAATTATTTATCATAGCCACCCTAACATTAGCTTGGCAAAATATGTAAATTATTCATAGATCTTATCTCTCTACAGCTTCATAAATATTTTATAGCTCAAGCACTTTTGCATTTGCATAAAATATTTTCTTGGAGAAAGTAGGGATCTGGGGTTATAAAGTCATTAACACTATATTGTAAAATATGTTGTCTGGAGGGTCTGGCTTGCTTCTTAAATGCTTTTAATCTGTTGGGGTAGTGAAAACAGTACCAGATGTGAAACTGGGAATGGTGACAAACCTGGGGATTATGAGATGCAATCGGAGCCCTTGATTCTCAATAAACTGAAAATATTGAGAGAGAAAAGAAAAAGAAAATGTAATTACCAGCCATATTGAGAAGACCCTTTTAAAAATATCTTTTGGATTCCATGCTTAGCACAAAAAGACATGAATCACCACAGCAGGATGCAAGAACTGGGGAAGTAGCTCTAACAAGATTGCTTCCGTAATTTGAGTTTCTTTATGAAGCAGATCAGCTTCCAAAGAATCTGTAGGAAACTGATAATGGCTTCTTTAATTTTAGGCACATTAAGGAAAAAAAAGGTCAAACAAAGCTGGAGTGTTATTCACAGCATTTCTTTGGCTCAGCTTTCTCCTGGTACCTTTCAGGGGTTGGCGCTTCAGCTGCTAGCATCCACCAGATTGTGTGGGAATTTTGGGGATTCTAATCCCAACCTGTATAAAAAGGTATAAATTGGAAAAGACAGCAAATATATTGGGATTATTCAAGGCACATTTGGATCTTGTGGTTCCGTAGCCCTTAAAAGTCTTGTACAACGAACAGTTGGCAATGCCATTGTTTACTGCTTTAATGGTCAGCTCAAGAACACAAGCATATTTGTAAACAACTTTATACTTATAAAGTTACTCATTTTTATAAATGTATATAGTTTATGAACAGCTTTGGAAAGCAGAAGGAAGGGAAGGGCTTGCCAACTGAAAAAAAATTACAATACAAATAAAAATATTGCAAAATAAACTTCTGATTGAAGCTACCATGCATGTGATATATTCCTCAGACCAAATGTGGTTTACAGATAAGCCAGAAAAATACTGGCTTTTTTTGCATTTTAATTTTTTCCCCTACCGAATAAAACTGTGGACTAATTGTCCATATGTTGGTTATCAGTGGTAGGAGACCTCAATCTTATTCCAGATTTACGCCCCTCAATATCTCTCAATTTTGGATATCTTGCCTAGGTTTATATAGAAATTAATCAATTACATCTGGAGAGTCAAAATTTATCTAGCCCTGGTCTTGAAGTTCTTTTCTTACTACTTCATTCACTTTCATAGTCCAGAGCAGGAGTGTCAAACTCAATTTCAGCCCCTCGGGGGGCTGGGGTGAACGTGGCCAGGGTGGGCGTGGCCAGCTTGACGTCACTTGTGTCAGGGGTACATGTAGTGGCCCGTGGTGCCTCTGCCAGAGAAAATGGAGGTCGGGAGCCCATTTTCTCTGGCAGAGGCACCACAGACTGATCCTTCACTCTTTCCAGGGTGGGCTGGAAATCTAAGCACCCTGCGGGCCAGAATCTCGGCTCCAGGCCTTGAGTTTGACACCCCTGGTCCAGAGGAACCATCAATGCTGGCAAATATTCCTTCATTCATGCATTGAAAAAGCTTCTGACCACGGTCCCTGGATCTTCCCCTCAAGGTACCGTTGTTGACTTTAATGTTTGCTCTGGCTGTGCTTTAAATGAAATCAAATTACAGATGCTAGAGATGTTAGATCATCAGATTTACTTTTATGCTATGGAAAGCTGCTGCTTCTGCTTTTTGTATGGAAACCCCAAGATCAGGGTTGTCTGGTTTTATTTATCTGATGGGCTATTGGACATTTCAGACTTACATAATTATTTTCTATCTTTTCTTCAGAACAGCTTTACTGCTCACCAAATTTCTGAACACCCGTAACTTTCATGTACTGTATAGAAGACATAACATAGAAGACTGAACTTTACATTAATATATTTGCATCCAACTCTTTGAGCCATAAATGTTCAAATTTTTATCCTGGGATTATCTTGGAGGTGTATTTCATTTTCCTCTGCATTTCAAAGTAAATATGCACCAACAGACAAGACTGAATCCCTTGTGCATCTATTTCCTTTAATGATGTAAGTTATTTGATTTTGTGGGATGCATTGGTTTTCCTGGACACTAAACACGTAATGTCCTGGCATTCGTTCCAAAAAAGCTCCAGTTGAATTTCCGAGAAGTTACTCTACAAACAAATGGTAAATACAAAATGTATCTGACAATTTGATTTGTCCTTCTCATAACTCCCTCACCTCTGTTTTTCTAACCTGGATATCCTTACTTTTTCCTTTGCTCCCACCCAAGTTTACAAAAACATCTTATCTCTACTTGCTAGATTTTAAAGAATTCAGAATTGCTTGGCTAAAGCTTCTGCAAGTTTTTTTTTAAAAAAAACTTTGTGTGACTTACGGGATATATCAAAATCCGTTCAGCAGGGCTGCCTTCTGTCTTGCACATTACGTGCCTGTTGTGCCGAAGCAAAAAGAATATTTGACGTGCTTCTTCCTGGCTGAGGGCAGCAGGACGCGGTGGGATTCTGTTTCAGTATTTCTGTGGATATGACACTGCTTGCTTGCACATACGGCAGCCCAGTCACAGTGGTGGGCAGCACGTATCCCCTGCACAGGAAGTTTTGGTTTTGCCAAGGAAAACTGTGTTGTGTAAACGGAGGGGAGTGGGGAGAGAAAAAAATGGCTATTCATCTCAACATAGTCCCAGGATGAGATGTATGTCTCCACAGGGACATTGATAGGGCTCTATGAGAGGGCACCAATTCAATGACCCTGGGGTTCCACATACACAAATAGAAGTATCAGCAAGGAAGAGTAGAAGCTCCTCTAGTTTAATGAAAAGAAGGACTAGGGGTGACATGATAGCAGTGTTCCAATATCTCAGGGGCTGCCACAAAGAAGAGGGAGTCAAGCTATTCTCCAAAGCCCCTGAGGGCAGGACAAGAAGCAATGGATGGAAACTAATCAAGGAGAGAAGCAACTTAGACCTAAGGAGAAATTTCTTGACAGTCAGAACAATTAATCAGTCGAACAACTTGCCTCCAGAAGTTGTGAATGCTCCAACACTGGAGGTTTTTAAGAAGATGTTGGATAACCATTTGCCTGAAGTGGTGTAGGGTTTCCTGCCTAAGCAGAGGGTTGGACTAGAAGACCTCCAAGATCCCTTCCAACTCTGTTATTCTATATTCTAAGCTTTTAAATAACTCCCAGGCAGGTAAAGCCAAGATGGTGGTATTTCTATTCTATTCTAAGGGTAAAATGGTGATCTCCAGGGTGGGGACAGGTAGTCAATTCCAGGACCCTCAACCTGGCAATATTAAAGCCTCAGTTTCATAGCTTTATGGAAAAGTCTAATACTTTATTCAGGTAGTGCTCAACTTACAACCACAATTGAGGCTAACATTCCTAAGTGAGACAGTTTAAATGAGTTTTGCCCAATTTTACGACCTTTCTTGCCACAGTTGTTAAGTGAATCACTGCAGTTGTTAACTTAGTAACATGGTTGTTAAGTGAATCTTGTTTCCCCACTGACTTTGCTTATCAGAAGGGGCAAAAGTTGATCACATGACCCCAGAACAGTGGTGAAATCCAATTTTTTTTTACTACCTGTTCTGTGGCGGTGGCTTGGTGGGCGTGGCAGGGGAAGGATAATGCAAAATCTCCATTCCCATCCTACTCTGGGACCAGCCAGAGGTGGTATTTGCCAGTTGTCTGAACTACTCAAAATTTCCGCTACTGGTTCTCTGAACTACTCAAAATTTCCTCTACCAGTTCCCCAGAACCTGTCAGAACCTGCTGGATTTCACCCCTGCTCCAGAACACGGCAACTGCTATAAATATGAGTCAGTTGCCAGGCATCTGAATTTTAATCACATGACGAGGGGGATCTGCAATCGTCGTAAGTGCAAAAAATGGTCATAAATCACTTTTTCCAGTGCTGTTGTAACTTCAAATGATCGCTAAATGAACTGTTGTAAATTCGAGGAGTACCTGTAGCTTGTTTGAAGATCAGTTATAGAGGGATGGGATTGCTTCCAAACTGCTTAGAACTTTATCAGCCTGTAAGTCTGTCTTCAGATAACAGGGATTAAGGTTCCAAGTGTTAGTAATCATCAGATTAAATCAAGCTTTTTGCTTGGCTGATCATATTCAATCCCAGCTTTCCTGGCTTGGGTTTCCCTTTTTTTATACAAGCCATAAATAAAATACAATACAGCCAAAAATACATTTTCTAGATACCCTATATTAAACCACCTTTTTACACTGAAATATTTAGCTACAGCTAAAGCAATTTAGCTGAAATCACAAGAAACAAAGAATAAAGCAAGAGGATAAAACAAATTTACAAGTTAATACAGCTTTTAAAGGCAGTAAAATTAAACAGATCTTTAGTGGATAGCCAAACAAATGTCAACAACCATTGTAGGTAGATGGTTTCTAGAGGGGAATTCTGTGGCCAGGTTTCCCAAGCCAACACGATCATATCAGTCATAGCTATCCATGGTTGTTTTATACAAATTTAGGATTGTGAGAAAAAAATGTGTTGATTTTTTCAGTGCATGATTTGGGAGTCGTACATTGAAAATGGCACATCAGCAAGATGTTTTTTAAAAAGAAGACAACTGAAAAAAGATGTTTCCTTTCTTTTGTTTTCTCACCATCTAAATTCTTTTTGGAATTCTTTCAACAGAAAATTGATAAGATAGAAAAATATGGGTTAGACATTGATAAGATAGAAAAATATGGGCTTCACCACCAGATGGATTTATAACTAGCTAACTGCACTCAACATATAATCCTTAATGGAACCACAACTACATGGAGAGAAGTATGCAGTGGGGTACCTAGTAATGTGCAGTGGGGTCTAATACTCATCAATATCTTCATCAATGATTTGGACAAGGGAATAAAAGGGGAACTGATCAAATTTGCAGATGACATGAAGCTGGCAGGAATATCCAAAACTCCAGAAGATAGGCTTAAGATACAGAAGGTTCTTGACAGACTGGAACACTGGGCCCTATCTAACGAAATAAAATTCAATGGTGAGAAAAGTAAGGTACTACATTTAGGCAAGAAAACCCAAATGCACAGGTACAGAATAGGTGGCACATGTGTCAATAGTAGTAGCGAGAAGGAGCCTAGAGGACAATGATGTACAGTAAATAGGAACCAGCAGTGTGCTGCAGGTGCCAAAAAAGCCAATGGAGTCCTATGCGCATTAACAAAGGTATAGAATCAAGATCACCTGAAGGGTTAATACCACTTTATAATTCCTTGGAAAGACCACACTTGGAATATTGCATCCAGTTTTGGTCACCAAAATGTAAAAAAGTAGTTGAGACTCTAGAAAGAGCACAGAGAAGAGCAATAAAGATGATTAAGGGACTGGAAGTTAAAACATGAAGAATGGTTGCAGGAATTGGGTATGTCTAGTTTAATGAAAAGAAGGACATATTAGCAGTGTTCCAATATCTCGGGGGCTGCCACAAAGAAGAGGAGGTCAATCTGTTCTCCAAAGCACCTGAAGGCAGGACAAAAAGCAATGGATGGAAACTGATCAAGGAGAGAACCAATCTAGAACTAAGGAGAAATTTCCTGACAGAACAATTAATCAGTGGAACGACTTGTTTCCAGAAGTTGTGGTTGTTCCATGACTGGAAGTTTTTAAGAAGAGATTGAATAAGCACTTGTCTGAAACATTATAGGGTTTCCTGCTTGAGCAGTGGGTTGGACTAGAAGACTAAAGACCTCCAACTCTGTTATTCTGACTGCACCAAATGCCAGTTCTACCTAGCTTTAGATTTTATTTGTGGTAATCTCAGGCAGGGTTCTCTTGCAGCCCTGTCTGCTATCAGATCCTTTCAAGTAGAAATGCCAAGATTTGAATCTGCAGACTCTCTATACTCGGAGCAGGTGCTTTGCTTTGAAACTATGATCCCTCCCTACTTCTTTAACCATGATCTCTCCCTCCATTTAAATCATGATGCCTTCCTCCCTGATTTTAATCCAAAAACATTTGGTGTATCACATTATACTCCAATCCTTTCAAGTATATATTTCCAGGCAAACTCATCAGTTACTGAATGTTTAACTAGGTTTCTCCCCCCCACCATTATGACTACTTATTGACCCCCATTTGAGTGTTCAAATTCTCCAAAAGCTCTTTATTGTAAAAATATTTTACTAGGCACATTCTTTGTATGTTTTATGGTGTGCAGTTGTTTTGAATAGTTGCACATTGCCTCAGTGGCATTTTTAAAATAGTACCTTCGACTCCTTTACAATGGGAATATGAATAATAATTACTCTCCATTGTCAAAGTTACACATGGATATGAGATAAACATTAAACAGTAGGATTAAAGAGTAATACAGTAATACAAGTTGGGCATCTTGTAGCATTCCCATATATATGGCAAGCAGACTGAATTAATGCCTGAAGTAGATCATGATATTTGTGCTATTATATTCTCAGCCTTCCTTGTACTCTATGTTTGATTGTAGGGCTATGCACCATTTTCCTGTGGAGGTAACATTCAATAATTTGTATTTATACTTGAAAAGCTTATACCGTAGTGCAATCAGTATCTCAAAAGTTGTTAAAATTCCCTTTTCTTTGTAACCATGTAGCTTACATTAAGTGCCATCTATTGAAAACTAAATGGAAGTGCAATTTCACATTTTTGAAAATGTCTTAGGTGCTGAAATATATAGGCATTTTACTTGTGTATATTTTAAGGATTTTTTTTTTTTAAAAAAAATGGGATCTCTGCCGGTAAAATGTTCCACACAATGTGTGCAAACTATGCCTTCTTTTAAGAAATAAAGTACAGAAATTGGTAAGTGCAAATATGTGATTGAAGGCCCCAGGGATGAAATGCTACCGGTTCACTCCGGTTCGGGCAAACCGGTAGTGATAAAAACTGTAGTATGTGCCCAAAAGAGGCTTGGGAAGGTAAGTAGAATAGCCGGGGGGGGGGGATCAGCTGTGGCGTGCAGTTTAGCTGGAAATCCTGCTTTCTAGCAAAGCTAAACTGCGCGGCACAGGTGATCGTCTCGGTTCGTAACTTTTTTAACTTTAGCTTTTTAAACGCGCAGCATGTGTTTGGTGTGCATCACACATTTGGTGTGCATGTACATGCAGAGTGCACACTTGGCGTGCAGCGTGCATGCAGGCCAGCGAACCAGTAGCAAATCGGTTCAGATTTCATCACTGGAAGAACATGAATTGCACACCTAACACACCTAAAAAGGACCTAGTTTTAATTCAGTAACGGTGACTCTTTTTTTTAATACCATCATACTCTTTGCTGAAGTGACCAACAGAATATTTTTCATATTTAATAATTTATAATTCCAGATGCACTTGGAGAATATTATTGTTATATTGGTTAAAGCTTCTTTGCCTTTGGCAAGATCAGATAATATTCTCTGACCTCTGTCTACATGTTCTTATGAGAGATAACAGAATTCATAGCATACCATTTTAGAGATCTGGCTAAAGGTTCATTATTATTTTTTTCTTTCTCAGTGTACTTTTTCCATATTTTTGTATTTATTTATTTTTATCTCCCTGATTTATACCTGCCACAATCAACTAGATTCCCAGCAATTTAGTATAATGAAGTACATTTCACACACACAAGGGCAATTCAATTAAAACAATTCCAAAAAGTCTAAAACAGTGTTTTCCAAATTTGGTAAGTTTAGAATAATGCAGACATCAACTGTGGCAACTGTCAAATATGAAAAATATTGGTCTAAAATAAACCCATAAATCTCACTTAGTCCTGGGAATTTCATCACCACTCATAAGCTACCTAAAACTTCATTTTATATAATTTCCAGAAGGCTAAAGTTTTGTGGGCCAACCTGATTTCAAAAACAGAAGCTAATCTCTACTAAAGTCACTATCACGGAGAGGGGCAGCATCTATCTGCCTTCACACCACATGTTTGTGAAAATGGGGGGGCCACCACAATTCCTCCCAGGTGTGTGAGTTGGAAAGGTCAATTTTGGTTGGAGGACACAGCTTACAAATACCTCAGTGCCAAGGCATTTCGGACTTTTTAGACATTACCTAAATTTGAATTGCCCAAAAGCTAATAGTAAGCCAGTATAGGTCCTGATTGTCAGGTTTCAAGAACCAAAAACAACATAAGGAGTTACTTCTGAGTAGTTTCTTTGCTGTTGTTTTCTTATAGACTAAAGCAACCTTCTTCATAACCATAGATATACTCTGAACTGTGGAGGTACTGTCTTTGCCCTCTTCCTACCTACCAGACATTCCAAGTTTTTTTTTTCTTGCAGACTTTCATTACCCAAACTAGATAATTTCAGCAGTGCAAGCAAGCTCAGAGAACACCAAAGGACTCCTCATTTCAGCCCTGAGTTACAAATATTCTCATTTATTAATTCCAAGCTTTGCTGTCTTTTTGTCCTCTGGGAAGGAACTCCTGCCTCCTATAACTCCATACTACATCCTAGTATGTAGTAGATGTACAGTAATATGTTCATGGTGTTCATGGTTGGTATTCATGTACCAGTCAAGACCTGGCCATTATACTCTGGATGGACTGAAGCTTTGAGAGGTCTTCAGTGCTGTGTAGAGATTTTGCTGATTTTGTCCAAATAAACAGTGGTGAAGCAGATGTTACTATGTGAGCTCTTGGTCCAGTTAAATCTACTGCTGGCACACCAATTGCAGTTGGATGATTTAATGGGCTCACCTTCACATATAATCTCTACAGTGATAATAAACCAATATTGACTCTTACAGATATATTTGAATCAAATATATAGGAAGCTATAATAAGCATTGTAGCCACTTACCCTAGACTTGTTTTTCCTCTCTTATGGCTATTAAATGCAAAAAGGAACCTCCAACCATGGTAATTACTTGTGAAGGCACAATATTATTAGACTCAATATTTTATCTCTTCTGTGAGTGCATGCTCTGGAAATGTGATAAAATCTCTCTTGGGCAGATGAAAATCACAATTCATACTCTACTTATGGGATAATCAGATTTTAAATTTCAGTTAAATTATAGTCCCTTTCATCTCTTTATCAACCATATACGTAAGTCTCTATCAGGAACATAAAACAACTTTCATTTTAAACTTCATTACAACCCCCCCCCCCCCACAATTAAATATAAGGTCTAGATGCTATTTGACTGCCAAATTAATATTCAGAATAAAATATCTCCTTGCCTTGAATATGACTAATGCTAATTAAATCAATGAAGCAGGAAATACTTGTATCATTACATCTGCACAATAAAGCTTGAGAGCTCACATATTATTATGACCATTTATCATGTATGGAGCAGGTGTCACTAATTGCAACTCCTTATTTGGTCAATACAACCTACAACAGTGATTGTCCTTTGTTACAGATTGCTTGGAGACTTCTTAAAACCTCAAGGGGATGTCTGATGTAGAACTAGCTACACAGAATCCTTTGAGCTTTCTGATGTTGAAGTAGGAGAAAAAAATGTTTTCTTCTCTCTGATCACCATGATGGTAAATGTAACATATTATAAGTAAATAATTGACAATTTTGTGCCATTTAATGCAATCAAAATCTACCGATTGAAGTGGAGTGTCACATTGTGTAATACAGTAAAGTGCATCTTCCCTTAATTTGTTTATATATTACAAAACAAAATAAATGTTAAGTCAATTACCTCAGTCATCTGTGATTTGTTCTCTATGTGAGATTATGTTTTAATAAACTGATGTTATGCTGCTGTTCTAAGTCAACACTTCTGAACTTTTTCCTTTATGAAGTTTGCTATATTGGCTTCAAGAGCTCTTGCAGACCATAATATTTTTTGGTTCCTATGTTCTACCACAAAATGTGTATCAGGTTTTGGTTCATATTGTTCACGCAAAAGTAGAAGTAATGAAATTCAGACAACGTTATATCACCCAAAGATATTCATAAGGCAAATTATATTGAGAAGAAGGCAATCTATAAATTAATGTGTGGACAAGGAGAATGTATAGATAGTTTGCAAATATAGACTATGTATGTTTGCAAAGCAAAATTCAATATGGTATATTAGACACCTCAGAAAATAGTTTGTTCTATTATTGGTATATTTTGGGAAATTTTAGACTGATTTGTGCTGGTTAATGATGCATAATTGCTTGGCTGTATTCCTAACATCTGGAATTTATCAGCACATCAAGGACTGGGAACTTCTTCCACATGAGAGACATCCAAAAGCAATAATATTAGAGAGGAAAACCTACACCTGGCTTGTGGCAATATATTGTTAATATGCGTGCCTTGCCTATGTTTGAAGTAGGAGTTTTATTTTTGTTTTTATGTAGTTATTTATTGGGGCAACGAGAAGGACTTTTAAGTAATCTAGTAATACTTTTGGAACTGTTTTGTTAATGAGATAAATTTCCAGGCCCTGCCTCACTTTCATCTTTACTTACTTACTTAATGTGAATTAACTAACACTCTTTATATACATTTTTTTTCTTTTTCTGTTGATTAGTTTTATCTGGAAAATAAAAAGGAAGCCCTTTCAGAATACCACAAGGAGATAATATTAATCAAAAGGTCTTTTCTCTTGTGGTCACCCTTCTGGCTCATTTAATGTGGGCACTTGGTAACACATCTTAAATGAAAAAGAAATATAGGCTGAGATATCATTTCAGGTAATCTAACATGGACTATATCTGCATTTGTATCTTTTTTTATGTATTCCTAGGAAGTTGCTTGGAAATCTTCAATCCAGCTTTGTCTCCATTTGCACATCAAAATAGCAGCTTCTTCCAAATTGAACATTATGAATGTTATGTGTTCTAGTGCCAGAGGTGGGATTCACTTACCTTCCATACCGGTTCGCAAGTGTGAGTGCACACATGCTCTTGCTTCGCTCGCATGTGCCACCTCTGTGCATGTGCATGGTCTTCTGTGCATGCACAGTAGTTGCACATTATGTCCAGGTGGGTGGGCGGAGCCTCCCGCAGTCGCCGCTACTGGTTCGTGCGATCCGGACAGAACCGGCTGAATCCCATCACTGTTCTAGTCCCAGTGTAACTAAAAGACCTTAGACTGTGGAAATGGAATGGTATGTGGGAATGGCCTTGGAAGACAGGAGAAAAAGCCACAGACTAGGCAATAGTCAGATAAAAGACAAATAAGCCCACAAACAAATGGCAAATATTTTATAAGGGATTCTCATTGGACTGTAAATGTGACAGAGAGGAGATATTTATGTTCAGACTTGCAAGAATCTGTTAATGTAACCTTAGAGTAAAGAGAGCGTTAATACCCCTGAGTATGCTTCTTGTCTGGACTACCTTGTAAGGCTGACATGAAGGTGGAATTACACAGTCTGTGTTAGCATATTTGTTAGATGGGATGTGAGAGCCAATTTAAAGTTTTGCTTTGTTTGCAGTTTATTGACCAGGTTACATCTGTTCACCAAGGTTGAACAATTTTAGCCACCTAAGCTTTTCCATTGTGTCCCAGCTAAAAACAAGAAATTCAGATTAGCTTTGTTCAGGGATACTCAGTGTACTACTATGGGTAATAAAAAAAGGACCAGAGTCGGAAAATAAAATTGAAATCTTTGTTGATTGAAATACGATAAAAATAAGCATTCTTAGTAATACAGCGAGAGAGCCATTAGGAAAAGTAGATACATGTAACAGTTACCTGAGAAAATGAAAAATGTTAATTACAAAACTACTAGAATGTTAAACAAAGAGATAACAGTATAATGGGATATAAAAATAGGATCAACTGAAATGAATATAATTTTAAACAGCAAATATGTTTATCAATAAACAGTAAATTGCATTCTTCAAAAATTTCAGTCAGAATTAACCTTATAAAAGTTTAGCATTTTTTTGTATCTGTACAGACTACAGGGGAAAAAGGGGCAAAGGAAAAATTGGAAGTAGAGGAAGATACAATAGAAGCAAAGGATAAATGAGCATGCTCTGGAAGAAAACTATGTAGAGGTTTATTTCATGTACTCTTCTCCAATGTTGTGCTTCTCCAACCTGGTAGTCATGCCGTGTGACTACAACTCCTATCATCCTCAGCCAGGATGAAGGGAACCAGACGGAGAAAGGCTGATTCAAACAAAGCAATATGTGTTATGATGACCCTGTACCCTTGTTACTGCTGGTTTCCCTTCCATTATAAGCACTTACATGCCAGCTCAGCACGATACAGGAGTGGGCCATTAAATTTCCATTTGCCCAACAGCCTATGTTCTCCACTTCAGTACTTTTCTGCATTCAAACGTGAATGAACAAAAGGAACAACAACAAAAATGTTCATTCTGAATGGTATCTGGTCTCTAAACAAAAGGAAAAAAATAGGCAATTTTTCTTGGTTGACAATGGATCATACTTGTAGCACAATATAATGAATTAATTGTTCAGTGGTTTAGGCTCCTGTAGAATTATCAAGCAACACCAGATGGATGTCAGAGCTGGCATTTGTACATATTCACGTACTTCCCACTTATGATAATACATGCTAAATGTGCCCCATCTCTTAAGTCGCTCCCTTATATTTTTTCTTTTTAATCTGTCTTTGCCTCTCAATATTATTTGACTTTTTATCTATTTTGTTATTTGGCAATTTAATAATTGCTTGAGTAGGCAAGAGAAACAGCTTCATGATCAACCTTGAGGCTTACAAACCCGCCAATACAATCACAAGAATGGCCATTTAGAAAGGTTGGCCAATCAGCACTGTACAAATCTATCCTTTGTTTGAAATGCGGAACAAATTTCCCTTGGGCTCAGGCTGGGGAAAGAGAAAATATGCAGGTCCCAGCTCTTACATGGAAGGCTTACTGCTGAAATTAGGCAATGTTTGCTTCAGTGGAAAGAGAGTGGATACAAGGAGGGGCAACTTGCATTGGTTACCCAGATGTGGTTCAGAACTGCATTAGCACCATGTGCATAAACATTAATCCCATTACTGCGCACAATTTTTATCTCTATATTTGAATTTTTATTTGGCCTTTTCTCCCAGGAGGTCAAGATGGCTATCGAATGCTCCTGTCAGCTTTGTGAGGTAATCCAGACAGGGCCACACCCAGATAAACTAATTCTGCTTTGTTGTAAGGTTACATTAACAGATACTTGCACGCCTGAAAGTGTATTTCTCCTGTCACATTTACAGTTCAAGAAGCAGAGGGTGTGTGTGTGTGTTTCCTTCTGACACAGGCCCATTTCTTCTGTGGGCTCAGCTGCCTTTTATCTGACTGTTCCCCTTGCTGCGGCTCTTCCCCCTGTCTCCCAAGATAATTTCCACAATCCATTATATCTCTCCCCTCCATTATTTTCAACCCAACAACTTTCGGCCTGAGAGGAACCGGCCCAAAGTCATCCTATGAGTTCCATGTCACACATATACATTTAATCTCCCTTCTCTAAAAACCCAAATGCACATTAGCAAGATAATACAAGCAGATAAATAAAATATAAAAATAAAAATAAAAACACATAAATAAAAGGGACGTGGTGGCTCAGCGGCTAAGATGCTGAGCTTGTCAATCGAAAGGTCGGCAGTTCAGCAGTTCAAATCCCTAGTGCGGCTTAAAGGGGTGAGCTCCCATTACTTGTCCCTGCTTCTGCCAACCTAGCAGTTCAAAAGCATGTAAAAAATGCAAGTAGAAAAAAAGGGACCACCTTTGGTGGGAAGGTAACAGCGTTCCGTGCGCTTTTGGCTTTTAGTCATGCCGGCCACATGACCATGGAGATGTCTTTAGACAGCACTGGCTCTTCGGCTTTGAAACAGAGATGAACACCGCCCCCCAGAGTCAGGAACGACTAGCATATATGTACGAGGGGAACCTTTACCTTTACCTTTTATAGCTTACTCCTTCTTTGTAAGAAGGCTCTTTAAAAGGAACCCAGCAATCTGAGCTGTACAGACTGCTTCCTACCACTCACTAATTGCTTCACTGGCAAACTTCTGGAGAAGAAGAAGACAGGTAGAATCCAACATAGGCTGCAAAAATAGCTTCTGGGGTGACATGCAGATTATGTACATCTGAAATCAACTCTGTACGATCTGGAAGCTCATCTGAGGAATGCGCACTGCACTTGCTGAGGGGCATTTCCACAGTCTGTCCTTGCTTTTCAGTTTCTCTGAAACTGAGTTCCCAGCAAGACGTTACATTGCAGGAATCAGCATTGGTACAAATTAATTTGTATTCTAATCAGGAGGATGAAAGAACTCATTGCCACTTACCTGTTTTGTGCATCACATCTATGTTATATTTTACACTCATTTGTTATGGCATCTCACTGCGATAAATAAGAAATCTTAGATAGGAATTTTCAGTAATTATGATGAATCAGAAGTTAAATTTAGACCTTTATCTCAAATGCTCTTTGTTCTCCTTCATTGGCTTTCACCCTTACCTGACATTCTTCCCCAGTTCTGGACTTAGTCAATCAGCATCTGAAAAACATCAGCAACTAACTGTTTAAAAGGAAAGACTTGTGCTTTGAAATTAATTCCAAACCCCAATTCTCTTTGAACAGTTCCATCAGTAAAGGTTTTTGGATCTGGCACTCCTATCCTTTTCCTCTAGCACATTCTCTGTCTCTTGCTGTTCATCTTCAATTACTATGGATGGGTAGTAGATTCAGACAAGGCCTGCATGTAAGCCCAAAGAGTGATTTGGAACAGATTTTTTATTTACCTGGGATGGCGTGGGGATAGATGTGAATTTATTCTGATCACATGATCTGGTACTGATTAATTTTCGACAACTGAATCTGGCCTGCTAGGAAGATGATGCCGTTGCCCCATTCCAAAAAGACAGCAACAATATTTCATCCTCCTCCCACTCAGTCTAAATTTTGGCATGGATTTTCCTACGATAGGGTTTGCTATTCATGCGAACTACATCACATTCTGTCCCAATAAGTAATAGGCAAAAACTTAAAAGTGCTTTTAAAAATGCATGCATTTTAAGAGCAGCTTCAGGTTTAGCATTCCCACAGATTTCAGACTCACAGAAAATTGCAACATTTTTTTATTTTTTTCCCCATGTAGACAGGAGCCTGGATAGCTCAGCAGACTAATGCATTGTAATTAACACCCAGCTGTCTGCAATTACTGTAAGTTCGAATCTCACCAGGCTCAAGGTTGACTCAGCCTTCCATCCTTTCTAAGGTAGGTAAATTGAGGACCCAGATTGTGGGGGCAATAAGCTGACTTTGTATAAATATACAAAAGTATGAAGGCTATTGCTTAACACATTGTAAGCCGCCCTGAGTCTCCGGAGAAGGGCAGCATATAAATCAAATTTTTTTTAAAAAAGGGGGGAAATTTGTTTTTCTGTTTCCAGACCAGATTCATCTATTTCTGGAGCCATGAGTCATTTCCCCTGACTTTCTATCAGCTCTTAAGTTTTTATTCAATGTTCCACAACGAATACATTTTGAGTACATTCTTGAAATAAAACATCTGAATCATCCTTGATTGGTAATAGGGGGGCTGTTGCCTTCGTGCATTCCCCTGCATTTGCACTGTGTTTGATCAAGTGTGAACAGAGCACTAATTGCTCTTCAAAGTGCAAAGCAGCATTAGGTGATCCAAAAACAGTCAAACTTTCCACCATGAAAATGCTGCGAGGAAGAAATGACTCTAATCAAAGGCGAGAAGGGCTGCTTCCAGAAATCTTTGATTTGGTATTTTGGGATCTGTTTTGGCAATCCCCACTCTCTGAGTTCGGATCCAGCAAAGGGAAGGATTGTGATAGAGATCCCATTTAGCAAGAAAGTGTACAACACGCCTTGCCCTCATTAAAAATTCATCGCTGTTTTCGGGGTGGGGGGGTTAATGCTCCTGCCACAGGCTAAAGATTAATGACTTGGATGCTGGGTGGCTTAAGCAGATGCTTTTGTTACCTAGGCAATATCCCAGCTGGACGGAACATATCTGCCAACTCTGCTGGGACACGTTTGAGAGTCACAGCTTGCCCCGAGACAAGATTCCTGCCCAGTGGACCTGCTGAATCTTGCAAAAGGTGTGACAGCTCAAAGAAACTAAAAAGCAATTCTTCAAGCTTCTTGCAAATGATAAGGAAATTACCATATTTTTCTGAGTATAAGACGCTCCGGACTATAAGACGCACCTAACTTTTTTGGTGAGGAAAAAGAAATCTGCCTCTGCCTCTTAGCAATTTGCCTCATTGCAGCAAACAGCAAATAGCCTGCTTTACTTTCATTTTTGTTTTCAGCATAGCTTGATTAGCACAAGGAAAAAAAAAATCTGCTCCCAGCAATTTACCTCCTTGCAGCAAGCAGCAGAGGCCCGTGCAGCAATAGGCAATGGCAATCCCTGCAGCCTGAAACAGCTGAGAATCAGGAGGCCAATCCAACCGGCAATCAACTTGTGCTAATTAGGCTGTGCTGAACCTGAAATGGGCCGTTTCTTCTTGCTGCTTGCTGCAAGGAGGTAAATTGCTGGGAGGCAGAGGCCAAAGGGTGGAGGCCAGTGGGTGGGCGGGGCTACATTTGGGTGTGTACCCAAATTTTCATCCCCTTTTAGGGGGGGAAAAGGTGCATCTTATACTCTGAAAAATATGGTAGTACTGTGGCCAAAACCAAAATTCTTTAAATATACAGCATCAATAAAAGGATAAAGGGGCTTAGCTTTCAGCATTTATTTCCTGGAGTTTAATAAAACAGAAGCATATGCCCATTCTGCAGTTCCACTGAATTTTACAAGAAAAAAATGTACAGTGTACAATTAAGTAGTATCAGGAGCAATAGTTGGTGAGATTCTCAGTTTTCTTTCTTTTCAAAAACAAATTCCAAGCCCCCTTTAAATGGTCCGAACTCCTTGAAATATCAGAAGCCACTTTTCGATTGCAGAGAATTCGCTTCATTTTTCAGTTGGTAATGTTGCTGCCATGTTCACATTTTGTCTAGAGTATCCCACGGCTAGACTTTAAAATGCTTTTGTGGTGACAGGGCTGGAGAAGAGAAGGAGATCAAAGGAAGGACTTTAGCACATGGCTGAGGCATTGCCATGATTGACCTCCAAGCTCACTCTCCTTGTGCTAAGCCCTTTTTGCATTGCTGTGAGCGCAGCTTAGCCACATGTGAAAGTATGATAATTTTGCTTTCTTCCTACATATGGGTTCATTCCTTTGTTCACTGCAATTTTAGTGGCAAACATTGTTTGCGTTATTTATACGCAGATATTTCTAAGATAAATATTATACAACAAAATACAATAACACAGGGGTGTCAAACTCAAGACCCACGGGCTGGAACTGACCCATAGGGTGCTTAGATCTGGCCTGTGGGGCTACCCTGGAAACAGCGAAGGACCGGCCCTTGGTGCCTCTGCCAGCGAAAATGGCCTCCCAAGCTCCATTTTCGACTGGGATGGCCTCCTGCAACTCTCTACCAGCGAAAACGGAGCAGCCCTCCCAAGCTCTATTTTTGCTGGCAGAGGGTTGCAGGAGGGCATCCCAGCCGAAAACGGAGATTGGGAGGCCATTTTTGCTGGCAGAACACTCAGGCCACCACAGGCGCCCCCAACACGAATGATGTCAAGCTGGTCACGCCCACCCTGGCCACACCCCCAAGCCCCCCCCCTCGAGGACAAACACAACCCTGATGCAGCCCTCAATGAAATCAAGTTTGACACCTCTGCAATAACACCATAGAAACCATGAGCATAGATCAGCAAAGAGCCTTGGTGGCGCAGCAGACTAAAGCACTGTTAGGTAACACCAGCTGCCTGCAATTACTGCAAGTTCAAATCTCACCAGGCTCAAGGTTGACTCAGCCTTCCATCCTTTCAAGGTAGGTAAAATGAGGACCCGGTTTGTGGAGGGAAATGATGACTTTGTATAAAAAAGAACACCGCTGGGGGTGGGGGTGGGGGCGAAAGCCCTACTAAACAGGTATATACAAAAGTATGAAGGCTATTGCTTAACGCATTGTAAGCCGCCCTGAGTCTCCGGAAAAGGGCGGCATATAAATCGAACCAATAAATGTGGAGAATACACTGGAATGCCCCACATGGTACTATTTTTAAAAAAAAATGAATTCTAAATCCTGAAGTGCTTGAGACAGGAGGGAGGTGACCGAAGCAGGATATGTGGGGATTGGATTTTTCCATAAGGCAAGAGTTAGGCACTACCAAGTCTCAGGGAAAGCTCCCTTGGCCCTTGTCAGCTCCTTGAGGCATCCAAGTTTACTCTTTAGTGCTATACGATTCTTTTAATTAAAGACCAAAACCAAGGATCTCTGTTCATCTTTAGCTAGAAGAAAGCTTCTGTTGCCGTGGGGAGAAACAGGGGAAAGCTGCAGGCTTTGTTTTGATGCATTTCCTGCTTCCCAGAAAGAATTCACAGAGGGGCTGCTGGAGAAAAACTAGAAAGAGAAATAGGAAGCAACTATGAATTTGCTTCTGGAGTGTGGATATACTATGCAAGGCTCCAAAAATTGAATCAAAATCTTTCGTGACAATCACATAATCAGAAAAATAAAATATAACCTATAGAACAAAATTCAAACTAGCTGAGTTCAACTCTTTTTATTATGTCATGGTTGAGGACTGATAATAATTGTTTTGTTTTGTTTTTTCTTGAGAATTGTT
Source organism: Arizona elegans (assembly GCA_022577455.1). Taxonomy (NCBI): domain Eukaryota; kingdom Metazoa; phylum Chordata; class Lepidosauria; order Squamata; family Colubridae; genus Arizona; species Arizona elegans. Next base: position 92,981,040 of record JAKOOJ010000006.1, on the reverse strand, counting down.
AGAGGATTGATGCTGTATGGTACTTTTGGAAATCTCTGTAATAATTGCAATAAAGGAGGATATGCTTGGCTGTTTCTATTTCTCTAGAATAGCACGGATATAGTCTTTCATGTATAGATGTTTTATTATATTTGCCGTAGAGAAGAGCATGCAATACTTTATATCCAACTCTAAAAAATTACAGGTAATCCTTAACTTACAAACACAATGGGACCAGAATTTCTGTTCCTAAAATGTGGCTAAGTGAATCATTATAATTAAGTGAATCACATGGTTATTAAGCACATCCAGCTTTCCCCATTGAAGCCAGCTGGGAAAGTCACATATGACCCAATATGAGCCAAATTGTAAATACATGCCCATTGCCAAGTGCCAAATTTTTGATCATTTTGTATCTGTATTTCTTTATCTCTTTAAGTATCCCAAGAGAATGAAACCTTGGTTGAATCCAACTTTGGTTAGATCCTATGAAGTACTTGATCTTCCAAAATGTTTTAAGGTGGGATCCACAGTACCTGGGCTCAGGTGACTTCTTTTCTGATCAAGTTCCTCGCTCATAACTGACAGAGGAGTGGAATCAAGTTATAAGTTATATGCCAGCTTTCCTGCCAGCAGAGCCTGAATATACACCTGTCTGTCTGCCCCTCTGTCTTATTTAGACCTCCCCCCCCCCCCCCCGCAGAACCACTCCTGGAGATGAATGAATTAGGATCCCAGCACCAAGAATTGCATTCAGCCCCCACCCAGATTCTTAGAACTAAAGGAGAGATTTCCAAGGTAGCCTCCGGACAAGGCTTCCTAAAGTTATGTCAGGAATTCCGTTTTCAAAACGCCTTAAAATATTTTCTAGGACTGAAATATTTTGAGAAAAAACCCCAACGTGTTGCTACTATAGCAACTAATCAAGCACCCAAAAGAGACAGGACTCCCACCCCTCCCACCCCCTTTTTTTTTAAAAAAAGTATTTTCTTGGTCTCTGGGCACCCAGAGGACAGCTATCCTTTTCTCTCTTTCCGAGGCTCAACTTGCAACATCGGCAGGCAGGCTGCTGCACCCGACTTCGGGGAGGTAAACCCTCGGCGTTTTATGGCGCTTTTTGAGTTCGGGGCCAGAATCTGCCTCTCGTTAAGTTCGAGCGTTTCTACCGCCGCGGCCACGATCTCCCTGCGCGCCGGCAGAGGGCACCAGAGCTCACTTTTGGTGGTTTTTTTTTTTTTTTTTTTTAAAGCCCGCCGCAGTGGGAACAGTAGAATCGGTCGAGCCGAGGCGCTTGGCGGGAGCGGCGGACGCCGTTGGGTGGGCGCTCCCCGCGCCGCGCATATACCTCTCCTTCCCATTGCGCGCGGCTCCCCTTCTTCTACCGGCGCTGCCATCCATCAGAGGCGGATATAAAGCTCCGGGAGAGGCGCCACGACACGCGAGGACTGGGGCAAGGCGCGAGAGGGGCTGCTCTTTGTCCTGCCCAGGACTGGACGGGGATCTCCATCGCGCCCAGCCAGGTAGGTGCCCTCCTGCGCCTTGGGTACCAAAGCGGATCCCCGCAGCATCTTCTGGGGGCAGGAAGAGACTTGGCAGACGGGGAGATGTGGACCAGACTTGGTGGGAAGAGGTATTCACTTGGGAGGGCGGGGAAGGGGGCGCGGTGGGTCAGGGCTTCGGAACATCTTGGCAGCCAAAGGTGCCAGGATCGCCCTTCTTTCCCCCTTCTCCTCCTCCTCCTCCTCTCCCGCCTCCGAAGCGAATTTCCTCCTGCGCAAGTTTTTAAACCCCCTGGGCATCTTTTTTTTTTTTTTTTAAATTTGATTTATATGCCGCCCTTCTTCGGAGACTCAGGGCGGCTTACAATGCGCTAAGCAATAGCCTTCATCCTTTTGTATATTTATACAAAGTCAGCTTATTGCCCCCACAAACTGGGTCCTCAATTTACCTACCTTAGAAAGGATGGAAGGCTGAGTCAACCTTGAGCCTTGGCGAGATTCGAACCTGCAGTAATTGCAGGCAGCTGGTCTTAATAACCAGCTTAATAACAGGGTGCCTTAGACCACTGTACTACCAAGGCTCTTCCCTCCCTTCCTGGTCACCTGCTCCCCGAGAACTCCGAAGCGCGCCTGCGGTTCCTTCCATGGGTAGCCCGAGACTGAATCCACGGGGCAGGCAGACGGAACCCAAACAATGTCACGCCTGGCTTTTGCAGGCGGATGGCGCTTCCCGCGAGAATCAACCGCACTTTTCCTTCTCCGAGGGAGCCGGTCCCTCTCCGAGGCTTTCCTCGCCGGCTGTTGTGGTGGGATAGAAAGGATGAGCGCGGGGGGGGGGGGGGGTTCCTCCAACGCCGCCTGACTGTCCCCTCTCCCCCCTCTTCCCTCCGTCTTGCGAAGGCTCGATCAGCGCCTCTCTCTCCCCGATCCTTATTGCTAGACACAAGGCGGCTCAGCTTTTGACAGTTATCAATATTGTCACAAGGTGCGATTGATGGGAAAGGGAAAGGGGAAGGGAAGGGGTGACCTGCTCTACTGAGCGGCGTCTTTCTAAGGAGTGGGAGGGGGGCGGCGAGTGGGGAGAGGTTGAGACATCGTGGTCCGGTCTTCGTTGATAAAGAGGAGATGTTAATGGACCGATTCCCAACAGGATGGGAACTTGAGGCTATTGTACACTAAGAGTTTTTAGGATTCCTACATACCCCTCCCAATTGGGATTACTTCAAAAGGGTTGGAGATTTATTTTTATTTTTTTTAGTTTCCTGGTTAGGGACAATGAAAATTGTAGCGTGAGCCGTCCAGAGGATGGATGGTGATTTTTTTTTTTTAAATTTGATTTATATGCTGCCCTTCTCCGAAGACTCAGGGCGGCTTACAATGCGTTAAGCAATAGCCTTCATACTTTTGTATATTTATACAAAGTCAGTTTATTGGCCCCACAAACTGGGTCCTCAATTTACCTATCTTAGAAAGGATGGAAGGCTGAGTCAACCTTGAGCCTGGCAAGATTCGAACTTACTAATTGCAGACAGCTGGTGTTAAATTACAATGCATTAGTCTGCTGAGCTATCCAGGCTCCTGGGAAAGCCTCTTTTGTTTGCAGACAATAAGTGCCACAAGCACATTCGTTGGTGATCTTAGACAACCCTCTTTTTTTTTTTTAAAATTTGATTTATATGCCGCCCTTCTCCAGAGACTCAGGGTGGCTTACAATGCGTTAAGCAATAGCCTTCATACTTTTGTATATATATATATACAAAGTCAGCTTATTGCACCCACAAACTGGGTCCTCAATTTACCTACCTTAGAAAGGATGGAAGGCTGAGTCAACCTTGAGCCTGGTGAGATTCGAACTTACAGTAATTGCAGACACCTGGTGTTAATCACAATGCTATCAGTCTGATGAGCCACCAGGCCCTTTTGTTAAAGATGGGTTTCACTTTTTTTTTTCTCACATGGAGAACTGAGGCTGCTGTATTAGGGACTTGTCCAAAGGCAAATGCATTCAAATAATTCATGACTTTGTGTGTGTGTATGGCATGTGTGCATGTGCGCAGAGAGATTTCCTTAGATGAGGAAATGTGTGTCATTTGAAAGATTATGGAACAGAAGGAGGGCGAATGTGGGCTGTGATGCATTGCTAACCCTCTAGAGATTTTACCAGAGCACAAAAGGATTGTGGCTCCCAGCAGCAGCAGCAGCAAATGTCTCTCTTGCCAGCTTCCACCTTCTAAACTGGGATGTTGTTGAGAGAAAAGAACCCTTGAATGTGAAGCTAAGAGTGAATTTTTGGCAATGAGACAGTGAGTTAGCTCTCTGATGCTAAAAAGTTGCATGTTGCTTAATTCATTGTCAGAGTATATTCTCTTTTCCCTAATTGCTGTTTTTGCCCGTGGTTTCAATTGGGATTCAGATAAGAACGTAGTCCACAGCTAAATTCCATAAGAAGGGGACGGGTGCAAACAAACACCCCTTCCACCAGTAAGGATATGAAGCTGGAGCTGATATGTCAAAGTCTCCAGTTTAAATGTCATCTTAGCTAGGTGACCTTAGGGAAACTACAGCTGTCAGTTGAGGTACCTACCACCATCTGCTGAATGAAGATAATAATATATTCTGATCTAAGAGGAGGATGGCAAACAAGGCTTCTTGAAATAATGCTTGCAAAGTAATATAGAAATGTTGCTGTTGTTATTCTGCTGCCTACTTCTACTAATGCTGTAATAATTCATATTCCTGGACAACATGAGTGTCTGATAAAAGTGTGCAAGTTTCTGAGCAGTTCTTTTATAGAATAGAGTAAAGTAGAGTAGAATAGAGTAGAATAGCGTAGAATAGAATAGAATAGAATAGAATAGAATAGAATAGAATAGAATAGAATTTTTTATTGGCCAAGTGTGATTGGACACACAAGGAATCTTTGGTGCATATGCTCTCGGTGTACATAAAAGAAAAGATATATTTGTCAAGAATCATAAGGTACAACACTTAATGATAGTCATAGGGAAACAGTCAAAATAAATTGTAAGGATACCACCAACAAGGTTACAGTCATACAGTCATAAATGGGAGGAGATGGGTGATAGGAGCGATGAGAAGTTAATAGTAATGCGGACTTAGTAACTAGTTTGATAGTGCTGAGGGAATTATGCAGAAACTGCTCATCTCAATAATAAGACAATTGCGTTGCACTTCTGATTTTCTATAGTGTTGACTAAGTGCACACAATGTGCATAACATATTGTTATCAGATTAAATTATCTTCTGGATTTGAAGAGACCAAATACATTAAAGCATAACCCAATTAAACTGAGGTCAAACAGCACATTGAACAATACGCATACAGGCTAATATAAAACTAATCAATGTAGCATGCTGTATGAGCCACTAATCTTTAACCGATCTGCTTACGCAAATTGCTTAAATTCCGCTGTTTTCTTTTAGGTTCATATGAATAATTTCTATGTAACAGTGTTAAGAAGACCAGCTCTCAACTAGGAACAAGTTGAAGGTTTCCAACTTATAAATAAATAACAAACTGTCAGGGTGGCAATTAATCCCATTCTGCTTTTGGGTAATTGCACCTTGATTAGAGAATGGATCGTGGCCTTTCTTACAAGTATACCTTAAGAAAATAAAACCGAGATATATTCTAATAAACACATTTTATTATAAAGAAGTAAAAACATCTTACTAGCTAATTAATTACATCTTGGCAGCATTCCTGCCGGACCTCTCTTGGCCGGAGAACAAAGAAAAAGTTAGAGGAAAAGAGAGGAATGTAAATAAGCGCAGTAGTTACTGATAAGAACATGGCAAGCTATGGTAAGTCTGAAAATTCAAAAATAAGAGCTCAGCTAGTAAATACAAAAATGCAGTGACACAAACTATGAATACATTTCGTTGAAATTAATGGGATTTTCCTTGATACAGCTACATATAGCTATATCATTGTCTAACGCATTATATTACTTTTGCAAGTGCTTATCTAATTCTTTAAAAAGAGACTAAAAACCGAGTCTAAGAAATAGTAATTTGCTCAGGTTTGAAATATGCTTTCACACAGGCCTCCTAGTTTCAGTATAAAGGAAAATCCCATCATCTTCATCATCCTCATCATCTCTTTTTCTGAGCTCAGAATGATTTCAAAACTAACTAAACAAATCAACCCAGTGTTCTCATCCATGTCAATACTTAAATTATCCTACTTTGGACACATTATATAAAGACTCAGCTCTCTGGAAAATGCCATTGGAAGGGTGGAAGGACTAAGTTAGGAGTACATCGTCATGGAGAAAACATAGGTGGTTCCAAGGGTTGACAACAACTTGATGACACAATGATCAAGTTCTGGATGGGGTTGCACTGTCCTAAATAGATCCAATGTGCAATTTAGAGGTTCTCCTGAACTCACAACTTCTGTTTGTAGAACAGGTGGCAGCCATGGGAAGGAGGGCCTTTTCATAGCTTTGTTTTGCCCTTCAATCGTGCCCTTTCCTGGACTGTGAGAACCTGCTTGTGATTACTCATGTCTTGTTCATATTCTGAATGGATTATTGCAATTTGTTGTCCATGAGGAAAGAACATCCAGAAGCTGCAGCTGGCACAGAATGCACTGGAACTGATGCTCTTGCATCTGTTCTGACCTAGGCTCCCTTAAAAAGCAGGAAGCAGAATCTTGGTCCTGGCAAAACTTCTTTTATTTACACGACTGTGAATTACTTTCATTCACAGTCAGCAAGGCTTGTCTAATTTTTCAAAGGAATATTTATCAACATACCTTATCTTGCTTGGCAAGCTGCCACGTAACTTGCTTCCCAACGCAGTGTAAGGCAAAACTTGGCACAGAGTCTTTTAGAGTCACGAACAGAACTTTCCACTCTTGAAACTACCGAACGAACGAATTGTTTCCTGCAAAAGCCCACTCCCTGTTTGCTCCTCTTTTGTTTCCTATGGGAGGGGCCAATCACATCCAAGGTGTGGCTTTACTCCCAAATTGACTCTGCTTTCTGAGTTGTTCTTGTCTTCTGGCAGCTCTGCGCATGCGCACCCTGGGAACAGGCTCCAGCTGTTCCTCTACCTCACTGCTGCCTAACTCCCTCTCTGCCTCCGATGCAGAGCCCTCGTCCGAGCTTTCCTCAGCCTCCAGGACTGGCCCAAGTTCCTCCCCAACCTCCTCACGGTCTGACTCTGCTGCTAGCTCTGCTGGCTGCCGGAGGGCCACAACAGCAACAGTGCAGGTTACACTTCTGCTCTGTAAGCTTTTTTTGAGTGTCAGTGTACTTTGGAGTTTAATTTAAGGTATTGGTTGTGACCTATAAAGCCCTTCATAGCATGGGGCCAGGTTATTTAAGGGATTCCCTCCCCATTAAGTTGTGCACAAGAGGCCTTCTTTGACTCTCCTCTATTAGAGTGTGTTGTTTGGTGGTGTCCAGAAAGAGCCTTTTCTGCCATGGTGCCAGAACTTTGGAATATCCCTCCCCAAAAATTAGACTGGTCCTGATACTATTAGCCTTTTCTAAGGCCTTCAAGACATGGTTCTGTCATGGGGCCTGAGGATCAAGAAGTGTGACTGAACAGCTCATACAATGGCTATGTTGATTTGCTACTGGTAAGTTCGCTGTTACTCCAGCTGCAGTTTTTATGGGTGTTTCTGTTTTTGGGTTTCATATCTTTATAAGGTGTTTTAAACTATTGTTAGCCCCCCCAGACTCATAAATGTGAGATGGGCAGCCATATAAATTTAAATAATAAATAAATATTATGACCATATTGCAAATAATACATACGTTGTAAGTTGGTCCTTACACCCATGACTACATTCCTTTAATTTACTTTTTATGAGTGTATGTGATTAATTCATATTTTAATCTACCCATTGGAAAGAATGGGAAGACTAAGATTACCAAAGAAAACATGTAACTGAGTTAAGTAATCTAATTCAAGAAAGGTGGTTTCCTCTGCTTTATGGTTCTGTACTGGTTTTATATTACCAAGCCATCATGCTTTTGCTTCTTTTTAGAGTGATTTTAGCAGTTGAAGATTATAAATCAGCAACAGCAATTAAAACCAGATACTTTTCTCTTAGGCTTAATGGATAAAGAACTTGGGGGAAAAAAAGGAATGTTGATGTTATATGTGTTGATGGCAGCAAGAATACTTTATGCACAAAAATGGAAGGATAGTTTGATTCCACAGTGGACAAATGGCTGCAAAAGTTGATGGAATTAGGAGAGATGGCAAAAGTGACTGCTTTGATTAAAGAAAAAAACTCAATTAATTTTGTTTCTATTAGGAGGTGGAAAAAACTAAAACTTTGATTTGGGGTTTTGCTGATTAGATAGGTTTGTTGTTATAGAAATGGCTGGTAAATATTATTATATAAAATTAAAAAGTTGAGGTTTTATGTTACTACCTTATTCTACTGCATCAAAAGGAGTTGGAAGTCAATGCTTTTATTTTTCTTTCCCCCTTACCCTACACTTTTTCCCCTTTCCCTTTTTCTCCCTTATTTTTTTCTTATTTTCATTTTTCTTTGTACGTCTTTATTTTATATTTTGATAAATGAATAAATATTTGAAAAAGCAATGAAACTCATCAGACGGAGCCTTGCTATTATTCCAATCCATATTCAAGTAAAATGGAATTCTTAGCAAGAATTGTATCTTGGATCTGACATGACTTTTGCAGCTTGAAGGAATGCCAGGTGTTGGGCTGTCACAGAACATTATTCTAGCATTATAGTCCAGCAAAGCAAAATTCTAAAAGACAGGAAGCTCCCATCCTCAATCTGATTCCAGCAACATTCAGTTCCCAATATCAAGTTACTTGAGGCACCAGCCTGCTGTTCAGGAGATAGCCTCATGCAAGGTATCTTTTCACACAACAATTCTGTTTCTCTGTGTGTTCAAGTCCTCATATAACATGCATTGTTAAGATGTTGAGCAAATGATGCAGAAGTAATAAGATTCATGAAGGCTGAGAGATCAGAACTGAGATTCTGTGTCTATGTTTCTAGAAACATAATTAGTCACATTAGGATATCATTCTGCCTTGCTGCTATTGTTGAGGCCTGGAGGTCCACATCTGATTGAATTAATGCCATGTCTTATTCTTCCTCCTGATCCATGAATGCTTTATGGGCCATTAGCATGACACTATGATATGGGAAGTTTGGAATGGATTTATTCATCATAATAACCAAACTGTGGTTATCTAAACCAAACAAACTATATAGCAGAGGGGTGGATTCTACTTACTTTTACTACCGCTTCGCTTGTGCACGCATGCGCTTTTCTGCGCATGCGCAGAAGTGTTCTGATGAGATTGGGGTTGGTGGGCGGAGCCTCCTGCCAGTCTTACTACTGGTTCTATAGAACCGGTGCGAACCGGGGGCAACCCACCACTGATATAGGATGACTAAACACAATGTCTGAATTATCTAAATGAGCTCTTAAACTTGACATTCATTCTTTCTGTCTAAATGGATGTCTGATAGCTTGTAGTTATATGAACCAGTCTTGAGATGTCAGCTATTCTAATTTCTTTCTTTTTGGTCAGGGTAGAATATGGTTGAGTGTGATCTTGACCATAAATCTCTCTCGATAAGTTTTCAACAATCACATTCAGTCCAATTTATCTTACAAGGTTGTGTTGAGAAGATAAGGTTCACAGATGACTCTTGTGTTCTCTGACTTGAGATGTTTAGAAGAAAGGCAGGATATAAATGTTAGAAGTACGTAAATAAATCTACTGTTTTAGCAGGTATCATTTTTCAAGAAGTACTATCTCGGGATAGGACAGATTATCTCTTTTACAATGTTTATCAGTATTTTAACATAATTATAACTGTCACTAGGCTCTAATAAAATAATTATTCGAATTAGTGAATGAATAGTTTATTTAGAATGTAAAATGATTATGGCCGAATTCTAGGACTACAACTGCTGTACGCATGGTAGACCATTATGGTATGTATATTATACAACACTGATTTAGATGGTGTACATAAGATTGGTATAGAGAGCAAGTAATGGAAGTATGAAGGATGAAAGGTTTAACTAATAGGGAGAGGAAACCGAAGAAGAAGTAATGGAAGCCAACGTGATAATTGGAGATCTTGATACCCTGCAGATGTGTGGACTTCAGAATTCTGAGGAACAGTAATTTTATGTTCCATATTTTGTGTTTTATTGGGCATATTTATGTTGTAACCCAGCATAAAGTCAATTAATACATGGATTGCTCCAGCACAGAGATCTGGAAAGTATAAAAGTATGGATAAAAATAAAGTCTTTGTTTACATTATTAAGCAAAGATAAAAATATTTACAACAACATTTGTGCAAATGCATGTTAAGAACTAAGGACCAATTAAAATTCAAATCCTAAAAGCTATACATGTAGAACTGAGAATTAAATATATAGTGGTTTGTATATACTTGTAATATGCAAGACAACCCATTTGGTGTAGTGGTTAAGGAATCAGGCTAGAAACTGAGAGATCATGAGTTCTGGTCCTGCCTTAGGCATGAAGTCAGCTGGGTGACCTTAGGCCAGTCATTCTTTCTCAGCCCTCGGAAGGGGGCAATAGCAAATCACTTCTGAAATCTTGCCAAGAAAACTACAGGGATTTGTTCAAGCAATCGCCAGGGAATCTGTTTATGTGTTCCAATCTATGCTTGGAAATTTCTATCATAGACAACACAAACTTCAGAAAGGTTTAGCAAAATAATAATTTAATTGATAAAAGAATAGTAGGAACATTCCTTATCAACTCTTCCCTGCTGGAGCCATTTGCTTGCCTTAGCCATTAATTTGCTTGCTTTAATTGACTTATCCAAGCTTATGATCAAAATATACATTTTAAAGATGCAGATTCACTTGCAATCAATGGCATCTTGTGATAATAGTATCAGGATCAAAGTAATTGCATGCTTTGTATGTAACAAACAAACAAGTAAAGATCCAGAATAAATTGTGTATGAAATTTTACAAGTTATATCCTTAATCCCCAATGATTTACTGTTAGAGTAATAATCTGTTTCATTATATTATATCCCTAGTATCATGCTGTTTTTATTTCTCTCTGTAGGTTTTAATATGGGAGCTAAAGATTACCTCATTATTTCAGTTGTATGTTATAGGTAACAGTTATGTTTGGGGTAAAAAACCTATTGATTTCTAAGCTCTGTAGTATGTAACGTTATAAGATAACTGAAATGAGATTACTGAAAAAGAGCAGTGGGTGCAGTAAATGTGAATTCAGTAAAAGCCAAAGTCAGTTTGGTGTAGTGGTTAAGACATCAGTCTAGAAACTGGGAAGACGGTGAGTTCAAGTCCTGCCTTAGACACAAAGCCAGCTGGATGATCTTAGGCCGGTCACACTCTCTCAGCCCTGGGAGAAAGGCAATGGCAAGCCACTTCTGCCAAGAAGTGCCAAGAAAATTGTAGGAACTTGTCTGTGCAATCTCCAAATTCTGATATGATTGAATGGAAGAAAAAAAAAATCTTATATCAGATACCTTTTCTCATGACATAGTAACCTCCTGACAGAATTACCTGTATAATCTTTGTATCTGAACTGACATTCATATTATATGGAAAATGTGATTAATAAGAGAGAGAGAGAGAGAGAAAGGGAGAGAGAGAGAGAGAGAGAGTATTATAAATTATGTATTCTCGGAACACCCCAAAATGAATCAAAATGAATCAAAATGAATTCTGGCTCTTTTAGCACATACAATAGTTGCCCCATGATGTGATATGCAGAGATTCAGAATGCTAATTAGCTAATTATGGTTGAGGGCAGGAGTGGGCTTCAAAAATTTTAGCAATAGGTTCTCTGCCTGGTTGTTGGGTGGGCATGGCCATGGTGGGCATAGCCTAGTTGGCCTCCTGCACCATGGTGGGGGGGCATTTTTGCCCTCCCCGGGCTCTGGAGGCTTTCCTCGAGCCTCTGGGAGGGCGAAAACAGCCTTCCCAGGCTCTGGAGGCCCTCTGAGGTGGTTTCCATGCACAAATTATACTAGAAACAGATAATTTCCCTCTGTAATGACAAACTGGACAGTTAGCCATCTAAACCAGACTTTGTACCAAGGCTCTAATATTCACAGGGACCTCTATTATCTCTGTTGTGAGATGACAGCCTTTGGATCCGGTCTAGCAGCATCTGCGGGGAAAGCAAAATTGGCAAGATAGCAGATGGAACATCGCAAAGAAAAACCCTGTCTTTTTTTTTTTTTTTAGAATATGTGTATAATGTTGAAGCTTGCCTAAAAGGGGTGGGGCTTGTGCTGTGATGCTCCATCTGCCATCTTGCTGATTTTGATTTTTTTCTTGCAGATGCCGTTACTCCAGACACCCATCCCAGGTTTTTTTTTTTTGTGACACGATGCAAACTTCTCTCTCCCAATTGTTTAAAGAATAGCCAAAAATGTGCAAGTCTGTCCATCTCATTGAAATTGAAGATGCCATCTGGGATGCATTAGATGATACATTTCTCAGAGATGCTGAATTTATGTTTCTTTTCTGCCAATTTAAAAATATTCTTACCTCATCTTAAGAGTATTTAAGGGCCCTCTGGAAGGATCTTCACCTTGCCTAGCGTAGCCCCCTACTCCCTTTAGTACCTAAAATGAGAAGGACACAACCATGCATTCATTTAAACGTTTCCAAACAAGTGTTGGAAACACTGATTGGAGTTGTTTTTCCCACAGGTTTATTTAAATACATTCAGACATTAAAGGAAATGTCTAATAATGAGCTTAATATTCACAAAGAGAACCGGTAAATACCACCTCTGACTGGCACCACCCCCATCTATTCTCTGCCTCCTGAGTACCAGCTGATCTGGAGGAAATGGGGATTTTGCAGTAACCTTCCCCTGGAGTGGGGAGGGAATGGAGATATTACAGTATCCTTCCCCTGCCACGCTCACCAAGCCATGCCACGCCCACAAGCCACAGAACCAGTAGTAAAAAATTTTGAAACCCACCACTGAGATATAGATATAGATATATATATATATCTCAGTGGTGGGTTTCCAAATTTTTCTATATATCTATTTTGTTCTTTTTTTTTTTCATAGGTCTATATGTGCATTACTGTTCTAGCCAGGGTTTTTCCTACATAAATCAAGATGTTTGTATTGCCATAGTTAAGTGACATCCCAAATCACTATTTTCTAGGCTTTATCAGACATTTAAGCAGCATTATGTTGTCTGCTGCAAGACTTAAGGGAGACTAAGATAGATCTATTTCGGCCTTATAAGGCCTCATCAGTCAGCCACACCCTCATTTTATGACTCCTCTCTGTAACGGTCAAATATTTATTTTGTTCTTTTTTTTCCCTGTAGGTCTATATGTGCATTACTGTTCTAGCCAGGGTTTTTCTTACGTAAATCAAGATGTTTGTATTGCCATAGTTAAGTGACATCCCAAATCACTATTTTCTAGGCTTTATCAGACATTTAAGCAGCATTATGTTGTCTGCTGTAAGACTTAAGGGAGACCAAGATAGATCTATTTTCATGCATCGTTGCGCCGACATTCCTCAGTTCTGGGACCTTCACTCCTTCGATTTTCCCCATTTTATGACTCCTCCCTGTAACAGTATAGTATCTATTTTCTTACTTCTTCGTAGTAAACCTTGGTCACGTAGGGAAAACCTGGCTAGAAGAAAAACACACATAAACCCTACGAAGAAGTAAGAAAATAGATACTATACCTTTACAGGGAGGATACATAAGATGTGGGTGTGGCTTACTGATGAAAGCAAACGAGCTAGAAATAGATCTATATAAGTCTCCCACCTAGCAGGAAGAACTTGCTGGCTACCAGAAAGGAAAAAAGCCCAGAATCAAGTGGATGTGATTCTACTGAACTAGGGCTGCAAAAAAAACCTTGGTTACGTAGGGAAAACCTGGCTAGAGGAAAAACACACATAAACCCTACGAAGAAGTAAGAAAATAGATCTATATCTATCTATCTATCTATCTATCTATCTATCTATCTATCTATCTATCATCTATTTATCATGTATGTATGTATGTATGTATGTATGTATGTATGTATGTATGTATTTATTTATATTTTTAGTAAGGGAGCAGAGTCTTGGCTTTTTAGCTACATGTTTTTATTCAAAATTTCGATTCAGCACCCAGAACATTTCCAAATGTTGACTCTAATTTTAATTGTTATGAAGGTATAAAAGAGAAATTCTCATGAGAAGGTGACAAATCAACTGCGATGATTTGAATTTTGAATTAAATTTTGAATTAAAATTAAATGAGATCCAATTTGATTTTTGCCTTGGTCCCAGCTACTTTTTTTGGGGGCGGGGGAAGTTCATCTCAGTAACTTGCTCAAAAAGGTATCTGTGATCTTTGGTTCTGTTAAACAGGTTGTGAAACACAAGGCCCGCAGGCTGCATCCGGCCCACAATGTGGTCAGATACGGCCCATGGGACCGTCCTGGAAAATGTAAGGGACCAACACATGGGGCTTTGGCCTCATCTACCCAGTGCAAAGAGGAAACATGCCAGCAGTTTGGGGAATGGTGTCAAGATGGCCACACCCATCCAGTCAGCCACACCCACCCAGTTGGCCACGCCCACCCTGGCCATGCCCACCCTGCCCCCGAGGTCAACCACAGCCCTGTTGCAGCCTTCAATGAAATTGGGTTTGACACCCCTGCTGTAAAAGTTGGACATTCAGGCAGTATTTCAAAGATCCAAGTTTAGGGATCCAAAGCAACAGTCTATCAAGTTAAAGCTGGACACAAATAACTTCATCTGTCAGTCAGTGGCCACCCAGAAGCGGGTGAATGATTCTACCTAGGTCCCCAACAATATTTGAAAGGCAAGGTTCACTGAAAGTAGCACATGCTGGGAAAGGCTCCATAGGTGGAAGTCTTTTGGGCTTGAACAGAAACAGTTTACCCCCTCGCCCCCTCAAGTTGGAAAAGAGAAATTCAGAAATTATTCTGAAGCCTTGCTGGATGCCCACACTTTCCCACTTGAAGTCCAAGGGGAGCAGATTCTTCATGATGCCTTGGTTTGAGATTTCATTGAAGCTTGGCAAGTCAGAGAGCTGCAGTCCACTAGGGAGTAGATTATTCAGTGAGAGACAGAATATTAACACGCACCCCTTGACTATTTCTTAATTTATACTATAACCAAGAGACTTTTCTATGTAACTCTCTTCCTTTGAAAGGAAATTCGGGAGCTTTATTGTATTGAATGATAAATGATGGAAAAAGTAGGTGGATTTCTCTGTAGAGGAGTTGCTATCACTACCTTGTGACTGGAGAGTAAGACATTTATTTATTAATTCAATTTGTATGCCGCCCCTCTCCGAAGACTCAGGGCGGCTAATGCAAATCACCTGTAATTATACTGTATCTACTATATTGAATTTCTGTTTAAAAATAAACATCTGATTCATTGAAGCAATCTCCCAGTGACTATCCATGTAATTTTCTTGGCAAAAATATGGACACTGTTTGCCATGTCTTCTTTTCCCACTTCCCAATTTAGTCAGGAATTTTCCAGTGGTTTACTATCAAAGTATAATCAAGTCAGGCTCTGCTTTTAAAATCTGATGTAACCTGCTATGTGCTTTATTCCTATGGAGGGATGAAATTGGGGTCAGAAAGGTGCCTTAGAATCTATTTGCATCTTCCATCCTAGGAAATGTACATGTAAGAGGACTTTCAAAGCATTTGAAGACTTTAAATCCACCCCCACGGATTAAGAAATACTAAACATCTCCAAGTTTCGATACGCTCAATTTCTCAGGTGGCTTGAATCTTAGTGTTCTGCCCCAGCTACGGACTCCAAAGAACGCAGCGCACACAAAGTCTGTACAAACCTTAGTTTACTAAAATAAAATCAGAGTTTTTTTTCAAACAAAGGCTGTTAATTAACTTTCTTAACAGCCTGCAAGAATCCAAAGAATAATTAATCTTAATCTTAAAATGGTTGGCAGAAAGCCCAGAAGCAATTTGCAGAGAACTAAGATCAAGGCACGAAGGAGAGTGAACGAAGTTGTTCCCTGCAAATTGCTTCAGTTGGCGTTCCTCCTTAAATAGGCTAAGGGAGTGGCCAATTAGCCCCAAGCCTTACTCTCGAGGAGATCTCCTCCTGAGGAGCTACTCCTGCCTTTTGGCAGCTCTGCGCGCCCGTGTATCGAGAAGAGGCTCCTCCTCTTCGTCCTCTTCACTTCTGGAGGTTCTGAAGGCCCTGGCTGAATCCCCGCCTCTGGCACCACATTTTCTCCAGCCTCCTCACTGTCTGACTCGAGTGCCAGCTGCACAGGCTGCTGGTGCAGCACCACACCAGCGTCCTCGCTGTCCGAATCAGCCACCAGCCGCACAGGCTGCGTACGGGCCACAATACTTAGCAGCTCTTGGTTACCTTTCTAGAGCCTACCTGATTTAAACATGTTTTCCTTTATCGCTATCTAAGAAAACAGAGAGGTTCAGGTTTTCATGAGCATGAAATAACATTTGATTTTTCACACAGTATTAGTAATTTTTTGGGGTTTTTTTTTTTTTGGTTTAATCTCACAAATAATTAAGAAGGCAAATCGCAAAGGAGCTTTTTCAAAGGGCAACTGGACTTTCTTTGTTTTTCCTTAAAAATATTTCGTTTCTCATTCAAGAAGCTTCTTCGGTTCTGACCGAATGGTGGGGAATGGAAGGATTTATATACCTTGCAGTCATCTGCCATAAGAAGGCAAATGTTGTAGGCGGAATCTCAACTCAGGCCTGTTCACACATTACAGGTAGTCCTCGACTTACGACCACAATTAAGCCCAAAATTTATGTTGTTAAGTGAGAAATGTGTTAAATGAATTTTGCCCCATTTTATGACTTTTCTTGCCACATTTGTTAAGTGAATCAGTGCACTTCTTAAATTAATAACATGGTTGTTAATTGAATCTGGTTTCCCCATTGACTTTGCTTGTCAGAAGGGCACAAAATCATATGACTCCTGGACACTGCAACCATCATAAATGTGAGTCAGTTGTCAAGCCTCTGAATCAGGGGTGGGTTCTACTTACCTTTACTACCGGTTCGCAACGGGATCGTCCGTGTGTGCTCACTTAGCTCGCGCGCACACCTTGCTTCTGCACACGTGCAGATCGCTGATGTTGACATGCACAAATCGCTGATGATGACATCCGGGGCGGTGGGCAGGCCTCCTGCTGGTTTTACTACCGGTTCTTACGAACCGGTCCGAAGCGGGGGTAACCCACCACTGATCTGAATGTAAATCACATGACCATTAGAAAGCTACAACGATTGTAAGGGTGAAAAATTGTCATAAGTCACTTTTATTCAGTGATATTGTAACTTTGAACGGTCACTAAATGAACCATTGTAAGTCAAGAACTACCTGCATTAGTTCTCTTTGAAATCAGGGAGGGAAGCCTAATGTTGATGCAACAGAGATTGGACTCTTTTGAGATGAATTGGTGGGATGGGAGAATCCTTTGAGGTCAGCCTTATCCAATGGTGGGTTTCTACCGGTTTGCCCCGGTTCGGGCAAACCGGTAGTGGAGGTGGCGGGAGGCTCCTCCCACCTGCTCAGCCATCATCACGGACGCTCTGTGCATACGCAGATGTTTCTGCACATGCGCAGAAATGCCATGCACATGCGTGTGCTCACAGTTCCAAACCGGTAGTGTAGGTAAGTGGAGCCCACACTGGCCTTACCTCAATGAGTTTCGGTTCCATTATCCTTTACTAACACACTGGAGAGCACAGTTTGAAGAAAGGTTCTTTCTGCTTTCATGATAAGGCTGACCAAGAATTGATTCATTACCAGCACAAATTAGAGCACTCTTATTTGATATTTTCCACATGAGCTCTTTTAATGGAAAATTTCTGCAAAACCAGAAAGAATAAATTTTGAATGTTCAACATATACCTATACCTACCCCATTCTGTTAGCCTAGGGGTCGGCAACCTGCAACTCTGGAGCCACATGTGGTTCTTTCATCCCACTGCTGCGGCTCTCTGTCGCTAGTAAGGTCCACAATTGATAGGGCTTTCGGTTAGGACAGGTAGAGGAAAAAGGAGGCCATGCTAGGAGGACACTCTGATGGGGGAACTGGACTTCTGGTCAGCTCCAGAATTGGATGGGGGCTTCTGGTTAGGACCTTTGTGGCTCTTTGAATGTTTAACGTTGCCAACTCATGTGTTAGCCTAACTGTAAATATAACTTTACAGTTATATCACTTCTGGTGATCACTTATGCAGTTGCCCTTAGTTTTAGAATTTTAGGCAACCCTGAACTGAGTAGTTTATCAGAACTCAAGCCAGCCTCCTCTGGCCCCAGGCTGTTTTGGAAACATAGTGATGGCTTTACTACAGTCTCTTGGCTGAGCTAGAGACTGCAAGGAGAAAAGTCCTCAGGGACAGTTGCTGCAGAAACAGACCCAGCAAATCAACATTACATTAAAAAAAAAAGAAAGAAAGAAATTACAATCTGCTAGTTGGGTGCTGCCTGTTTTTGGAAACTGAAAAGTGATCTGAAAAGTGAAAAGTGACGGCTGCTGCAGTCAAAGTCTACACCAGTAGAGTCCAAAATTGGCAATTGGTTCATATTTATGATGGCTGCGGTGTGCCGTGGTCATGTGATTGTTAAGCTTCACTTAACAACCTTGTTACTAACTTAACAGCTGCAGTGATTCACTTAACAACTGTGGCGAGAAAGCTCATAAATGGTATTGCTTAATAATAGAAATTTTGGGCTCAATAGTGATCATAAGTCAAGGACTGCCTGTATAGGTAGCTTTGAACCAACTCCAATTGCCTTCCAGGTTTCTTTTTTTTCTCATTTCAGTGAACTGCTTTTGATTTATAAGAGCTTTGAGGCAAGATATTTTGGTGTATGCAGTAGTGAGTTTCAAAATTTTTTACTACCAGTTCTGTGGGTGTGGCTTGGTGGGCTTGGCATGGCTTGGTGGGTGTGGCTTGGTGGGAATGTCAGGGGAAGGATACTGTAAAATCTCCATTCCCTGCCCAATCCAGTGGAAGGTTACTGCAAAATCTTCATTTCCTCCCAATCAGCTGGGACTTGGGAGGCAGAGAATAGATGAAGGCGGGGCCAGTCAGAATTTTTACTACCGGTTCTCTGAACTACTCAAAATTTCCACTACCGGTTCTCCAGAACTGGCCAGAATCTGCTGAAACCCATCTCTGGGTGTATGTCTGTAATTTCCAATCTTTGCCCCTGATTGGAGATGTTGGTCCTTTTCAAAATCATCCAAAACCTGAGGGCAGAGAATTGTTTGCATAGCATCTCCAATTCATTTTCAGGAGAAGGAAAAATTCTGCAACAATTTAGAAAGTCTATAGACTTGTCATGGCGGAGGCAGTAACACCACTATTGAAAAAGTCTAATGGAAGGAGCTCCAGGCTAAAAAAACTTCCTTTGTGATTAATTGAAACGTGGAAAGCCAAAACTCCTGTCTTTTCCTCTGTCGTTTCTTATTCAATTTGATGAAAGAGAAATGACTTCTCTTCAAAGGAAAGAGAAATTCAGGGAAGCGCTCATGGATGGAATAGAGCCACGATGGCAAACCTATGGCACGCATGCCAGAGGTGGCATGCAGAGCCCCCTCTGTGGGTACTCCTGCCGTCGCCAGCTGCTCTTCCAGGTTCCGTCACGTGCGTGCGGTGGAGCACCAGAACCCGGAAGAGAGAAGCTGGCCGGTATGCATGCCTGCGGCAGCCAGCAACACTTCCAGGTTCCATTACACGCTGGTGCTGTCCGGCGCGCATGTGCGTGACGGAGCCTGGAAGTGCTGCTGGCTGCCGCAGACATGCATACCGGCCAGCTGCTCTCTTCCGGGTTCCAGTGCTCCACCGTGTGTGAGTGCTCCAGTTTTGGCACTCGGTGCCGAAAAGGTTAACCATCACTGGAATAGAGAGTTCTTGCACTTCTTAAAAAATACGATGACAAAAGTCATTTGCTGTATTTATTGATAATATCACAGGATGGTTCTCGTTAGATGCTGTAACGTCAGCCTCTTTATGTCATGCAAATCAGCGGGCACCAAAACATAACATTAGAAAAATAAATAGAAATGGGGAAAAATCTTGTTCTGGAAACATTAGTTTTTCAGTGCTGCATCTGGTCCTGGAGGTTTAAACTCAAAGTAAAGAGGTATTCCCTCACCGTATTTCTATCACAGTCAAGCTTCAGTTTTCCCTCCCTTTCTAGCCTTCAGAATTTCCAGATGGAACACATAATTGGTTTTTTTAAGAAGACAGAACCAAAAAAGAACTGAATAGCTCTGCCTTTTCTTTGTTATCCGCTACCTTTTTACCATTTTGCTGAACAGATGGCATACTGATTCTTTTTTTTTCCCCTTTTACTTTGAATACATGTAAAGAAACCTTTTTAAAATTATTCTTTTTACTAATTTCAGCTCATGCTGAGATCTTGCTTTCCTGATTAAAAAAATGAAGCAAATCTAAAAGCAGTTCACAGATATTTCTTTGTATGGCGTTCGAAAGTGAAATGTTCTCAGAACAGTGATCCCATTTTATCATAACCCAACCCACATGAACAGGATTTTAGAGATGCTTAGGTGGGGCATGGCCAAAAAAGGTTGGGAACCACTGGTCTAGCCCATGCAGTGTGCAGATGTTCCTTTACACAATGCCATCTACTTGATCGTGCCATTCAGTGTATGCTGTTCCTGCCAGCATCTTATATCCTGCCATCATATGTTGGACTGTCCCTGGGACCTCTCTGCAAAGTCTGCACTTCAGGTCCTGTCTGGTGTGATAGACCCCTTCTTCTATGGATCTGGTGCTTAGTGCCTTCTTGTCCTGCTATGATAAGTGCCTCAGTGCTGTCCTTTAATCCACTCTTTCCAGCCCCTGGTAGGACACAAACACTTTTTTCCTTCTCTTCCTCCCCCCTCTTTGTCTCTCTGTCTCTCTGTCTTTGTCTGTCTGTCTCTCTTTGTCTCCCTGTCTCTTTCTGTCTCTCTGTCTCTGTCTCTCTCTGTGTCTCTGTCTCTGTCTCTCTCTCTCTCTCCATCTCATTCTCTCCGCCTCTCTTCGCCTCTCTCCATCCCCCTCTCTCACTGTGTCTCTCTGTCTCTGTCTCTGTCTCTTTCTCTGTTTGTCTGTCTGTCTCTCTCTCCATCTCATTCTCTCCGTCTCTCTCTGTCTCTGTCTCTGTCTCTGTCTGTCTCTGTCTCTCTCTCTGTCTCTCTGTCTCTGTCTCTGTCTCTGTCTCTTTCTCTGTTTGTCTGTCTGTCTCTCTCTCCATCTCATTCTCTCCGTCTCTCTCTGTCTCTGTCTCTGTCTCTGTCTGTCTCTGTCTCTCTCTCTGTCTCTGTCTCTGTCTGCCTGTCTTCTGTCTCTCTCTCCATCTCACTCTCTCCATCTCTCTCTGTCTCTCTCTGTCTTTCTCTGTCTCTCTCTCTCTCTCTGTCTCTCTCTCACGTGCGCGCGTGCACACACACACACACACACACACACACACACACACACACTGTTTCCCTTGGATCACAAGTTCTGGTAATAATATTATCAACTCCATCACTTTCCTAATTTTCTGCATGGAATAATCTTCAGATATACTATCTTCCCCAATTGCAAAAGGGGGGGGGATCAAAAGACACTTTCCATAGGAATGTATGATTATCTCAACAAACAACCCAGCAGTCTTTTATTCATACTTCAAAGAAGAGAGGATTTATACAGTACAATCTGAATTCTCTGTTTGACTTAAAAAGCCCTCAACCTATTCAGGCTAATACTTTTAGAAGTGGCTGTAATTTCCCTTGGACATCAGCAGCTTGGCTTTTCAAGCCTAATTGGATCTATAAATTACTGTTGTTTTTACTCAAGTATTAACCTCTGAAGATGCTAAGCAACTCTTTCATATAGCTTTATTCCGAACTCTTTCATTTATTTATTAGCGGTAAGAGAAGAAATTAAATAAATATGATAGATACTGATAATTAACTTTTTAAAATGATGTTAGTACTGGTAAGTTAAGCTGCTGCCAGTAGTTTCATCATCAATGACTTTCTCTTAATAGAATTTTCTTTCTTCAGCCAAAACTCATTAAATAATATTTTAAAAATTCCTTAATAGCAAGCTTGGCATCACTTTTTTTTTTTTTTTGCCTTTTGGAATCAACAGAGATATGTTGTGCTTTTGTTTACTATAATCTTCAAAGTGAACCTGAATGTAGGTATATAAGAAAAGCGGATTTACATTATTATATGTTTGTTGTTTTTTTCCTAATCTCTAAGGAACCTTCCTGAGACCCATATCTCTTAAAATTTCTGAAATTTTGCATTGTAGATCTTTGTACAAAATCATAAAAGGAATCCAGATTAGAAACAGACCAATTTATGTTTTATTTCTACTGAAATTGAAGTAATCATAGCTAAATTTCCCTGCTCGTTTCAATGGAATTATAGTGTGACTGAATCTGGGATCAATCTAGGACAATGTTGTGACACAGTATGTACTCCCCAGGCACTTTCAACATTTTCCAAACACAGAATGTCCTTTTAATTATGAACCACAGCAAGTTTGGGAATTAACACGTTTACCAGAAACAAGCAAACTCACAGGGATTTGTGTGGGATTTTAATTTTTTTTTTTTTTGAGAGAGAAACACCCTTAGCTATTAGTTTGCACATTGTCTTAGTAGTTTGCACACTGAGTATCACTGTTTTCCTCAAAATTTATATAAATTTATATATAAAATATTCTGCAGCACCCCTGTGAATTCACTGCAGTGCCATGGGATACTCATGGGATACTCATGCACGGTTTTGGAATTGTGGGTATAGAAGTTCTTTCTGTAGCAATCACTATATTTTTGTATATTGTTATGGAATCATTAAAGTTTGTTCATCTACAAACATAAATTATAATTAATTATTCTTTCTCTCTGTAGAACTTTTAATCACAAAACTGGAATATTAGTAGAAAATTACAAAATGAAGTAACATATTGACAGATCCAAGAGCATATAAGTGTGTTTTCTCTCTAGATTATAGGTTTAAAGAAATAACATTGTTGGTTTCATTGCATAGAGAAATGCTTTGTTACCACTTGTCTTATCTGATTATTGAGCCAATTTACTTGACACTATTGTAATAGCTCCTGATTCAAGTTATTTTTTTCTGTTTTAAAGATAACCCAACTTTATATTTGCTGTATATTATGTACTCCCCAATTGAAATTTCTATTGTTTGTTGGTCATGTAAAAAAAAAAATAACATAAATGTTTTTGTAAATCTTGACTTTACCAGTAAAATATGTTTAGAATTTGACAATACTAAATCAAAGAGCAGTGAATATTACATTTTTACATTTACATTTTATTAAATTTGTATACCGCCCTACTCCCGAAGGACTCAGGGCGGTGAACAGGCACAAAATAAAACACATAAATACAAAAGTTAAAACATAATTAAAACCCAATTAAATAATTTTTGCCCGAGACAATTTAAAACTCCCAATAATTTAAAACGAATTAAAATTTCAGTTTAAAAATTTAAAAGAAGGGGAGAAAATTAGGCCAGGCCGGCCTGCTGGAATAGGAGTGTCTTCCAAGCACGGCGGAAAGTGCACAGATCCAGGATCCTCCGTATCTCTGGGGGGAGCTCGTTCCAGATAATAGGTGCCCCCACGGAGTAGGCCCTCCCACTAGGGGCCGCCAGTCGACATTGTTTATATTAAATAAAACAAATTTACAATTCCTTTGCCTCTCAAAGCTCTTCTGCTTTTCTAAGATCTTTAAAAGTGGCAGTCTTCATAGATGAACACACCTAGTAATAGCACAGGCTAAAAAAGAATGGCATCCAACTGGAACAGCCCTATCCTTTCTAAGCCTTTTTAATATAGGAGGTTAAAAAGACTGGCCTGGAAAATCAGGTTCAACTACCTGAAAAACTAGGAGGAGGACTTAAACAGGTAGCTAAGGTGCTGGATGTACAGGTGAATTTAATATAAAGGATAACGAGAAACAGCAAGCACAGGGTGCATTGCATCAACCAACCACTTAGGAAGAATGAAATGTTTCTGTCATTCGGTGCTGAGCAGTGAAAGCATGGTGCTGGAGGAAAGAATTCAGGTTCAGTCGGATTGCTGTCCTCAGCACAGTAGATATCCCACTGTAAGGATGGAAGAAAGACTGAATTTCAGCACAGTTAGATTTTGTGCAGTAGAATAAGGATGCCATTTTGTTATTGGGGAAATATGAGAAAGTGGCCATGAGCAAGAAGCCAGCAATCAAGAAGTTGCTTTCCTCCAGCCAGCAACTTTTGATTTCGTTTAGATATGAAGGCAAGGTGATTCAATTAAGATGGCAAGGTGGTTTAATTACATTTATTTAATTCAGTTCAGGCACCACCCCATTGCAACGGACTTTAGGCAGTTCACAGATAATTAAAGTTGATGTTTCTCTTGGTTGCAAGGTGATACATTGTGTTAGACAAT
The DNA here is from genome assembly GCA_022577455.1 of Arizona elegans. Lineage (NCBI taxonomy): Eukaryota > Metazoa > Chordata > Lepidosauria > Squamata > Colubridae > Arizona > Arizona elegans. The sequence goes on along the minus strand of JAKOOJ010000006.1, from coordinate 92,957,069 downwards.
CCGTTCCACTTTCAACAAGATGGTTGTCCACCAGAAAGAAGAATAGCAGCTACAAGTACTTAGTCTGCCATTTCTATGTTGAACATCGCTACCATCTATTTTCCCTCCCACGGAGCAAGTGGCAGAGACACAAGTGCAAGAAAAGACCTTTACCATCAAAAGCTTTGTGTCCCCATAATGCACTTGGGCTCTAGCATAACATTATGTTGAGTGCCTGAAGCAGTCTGCAATACTAAAGAAGATGGTGAGGCAAAGTCTCATGTATTTAAGATGACTGGTTCCTGGCTTTAAATCATACTAAATTGATTGTATGAGCTGGAGAAAACCATGAATTCTGGCATTTCCTCTGCCATGTCAAATGCTGATGCCAAATGCTAAAGATATGAGAAGAAATCAAGGCTGGATAAAAGGTTCAGTATATTTGGAAGAGCAGAGTCAGATGGCACTGGAAATACAAGTAAATTTGCAATAAAGGTACAAATGAGGAACACTGAATTAAGGTGACACTGTTAAAGAGAGGTACAAGAAGGTGATGTTTCAAAATAATTATGAGGTATTGTGGCGAGAGGTACAAAAAGACATGGAGACTTGGAAAAAACTGCAGCTGTCTTTACTTGGAAGAATAGCAGCAGTTAAGATGAACGTTTTGCCAAGATTTCTTTTTTTGTTTCAAATGATTCCGGTGCTTAAAAGTGATAAACAACTGAGAGAATGGCAAAGTGGAGTGAATAAGTTTGTCTGGAACGAGAAGAAACTGAGAGTGAAACTGAAAATTATGCAAGATGTTCCAGAAAGGGGAGGTCTTAAACTACCAAACCTACAATTATATTATGAAACAGCAGCTTTGACTCAAGCAAGCGACTGGTTTGGAAGGAAAAAGACTGGAATATTGAATATAGAAAGTTTTGATCTTGAATTTGGATGGCATGCTTACTTATTTTATGAGAACAAAGTGGATAAAGTATTTAAAAGCCATATACTTAGAGATTCTTTGATGAGGGTTTGGAAGAAGCACCGACTCAAATGGGATTACAAAATACCATTATGGTTGGATCTTGGTCATATTATGTGGAATACAAATATAATGTCACTCGGGGGGTTTTTATATACAGAGGTTCTTTTTACAGATGCGGGCAGATGGCAGTTGAAGACATTAGAGACGCTGTTGGACGAAGGGATTAATTTAACATGGTTACAATATAATCAATTAACATTGAGATGGAAAGAGGACCAAAAAACTGGTATTATGTTGCACGAGGAAGAACTGGTTAGACATATAAAAGAGAAAGGTCCAATGCATATTAAAAGGCTTTATAATGTTTTGTTAGAAAGGGATTCAGAAACTGAATTGGTTAAAGATTGTATGATTAAGTGGGCACAAAATTTTGCAGAACCAGTGATGTTGGAAACATGGGAAAAAATCTGGGTTCAGAACGTTAAATTTACATAGTCGCAGAATTTGAGGGAAAATTTCTATAAAATGTTTTATAGATGGCATTTAGACCCCAAAAAATTGTCGTGTATGTACCCTAATGTTCACCCAAAATGTTGGAGATGTGATTGTTTAGATGCTACATATTACCATGTTTGGTGGACCTGTAGGAAAGTTAAGGCTTTTTGGATAAAAATTTGGTGGGTCATGCAGAATGTTTTGAAGAAAAAAATTCAATTTTCTCCACAATTGTTTTTATTGGGTATAGTTAAGGGTTTTACATTGGGTGAAACAAAATTGATATTGTACATGATAACAGCAGCAAGATTGTTGATAGGTAAATACTGGAAAAATGAAGCTTTGCCCACGATCGAGGAATGGACTTTGAAGATGGCCAGTTTTGCAGAGATGGCGAAGATTTCAGCATATTTAAAAGATTGTTCACAGGAGACTTATGAATGGGAATGGAAGAAGTGGATAGATTATGTTCAGAACAAATATCAAACTAGGAAGTATCAAATAGCTTTTATTTGAAAATGTTATATTAAGATAGAAATATTTTAATGTAATGAAGATGAAAAATTATATGGGGGAGGGAGGGGTTCAAGTTTTACATAAAGGGTTTTTTTTTACTTGATATGATTATATTGTGTGGAAGTCTGGGGGGAGGGGAGGGTTAGGGAGGGTTAGGGAGGTTGGGAGGTTTGGGGTGGGTTGAGGGGGAAAAAAAAGGGGTGAAAATGTAATTGTAAAACTTTTGCAATAAAAAGAAGGTGATGTAAGGATTATGACTGGAAAGGAAATCAGGATAAAGTTAGTCAAATGTAGAATATGGTCACTATATGCAGAAACCTGTACAGACCAGAAATAAACTTTGCATACCTATTGTTGCGGCTCTGTTGCCTGAGCTTGGGCTATCGACAGATGCAGACTCTGAGAGTGAGGGAGAGGAGTTGGCAAGGCCTCCCTCTCCAGGACCCTCCTCTCTGGCAATGCCTTCGGAGGACACCAAAGGCCAAAAGATAGGCTCAGAGCCAAGCATGTCCCCGCAGCCACAGGTGGACAGCGATGAAGAAGTTAAGTGCTGGCTGGACCCTCGGCAGAGGCACAGGGAGAAGCATGCGCAGCAGAGGGGAAGGCGTGCCAGAGATTAGCTGAGTCACTGGACCACACCCCACAGGATATAAATGTGGGTGTGGTGGCCGGTTTAGTTTGTGATGAGCAAAAACTGGAAATAATCCATGATCTCTGCGTTACTGGACTTTGCCTGCTTTATCGGACTGCATTTGGATTAATCCTTGTATTGTTGAAACTATGCCTTTTTTATCGGAATGCTTGCAGTCTAATCTTTTTTTTGTGTGAGTAAAGTCTGAATTGGTAGCTAGCCACTAGGTTGCTGCCAGCTTTATCTTCAAAGAGTTTTGTTGTGTGGCTTATTAACTCCGGGCTGTCTGTGAGGGTGCGTATGTTGTACGGGGACAGAACACCTATTTGCATTTCATTTTGGCATAAGCATCCCCTGGCAACAACTTTCTGTTGTGTCCCTGTGATGTTTTTAAACTCATCCTTAGCCCATGTCCTTAGTTACACCTATGTAACTAGTTTGTGCTTTCCTCCTTCAACACCACCCCAAGCAGCCTTCAAGATGTGTAGCATTGTTTACGTTTGTCGCCTATTCCCTTGGGGAAAAGTCAGATGACTTCAGTGCCTTGAAACAGAAGCAGCAGTTTAATAATTGGCAATGGAGACAGCAAATTTCATGTTGATATAATATTCTGCTGATTCAAGGATGGGTGGCTAGTTTTCAATTTGCCAGTGAGGCTAGAAAAGCTGATAGGGTTTTCTATTTTTTTTTTTCATGTGTGTCTGAAAAAAGAAATAGAAAAGGTATTGCATGTCTTTTTAATGCCTTCTAACATTCCTTTTCTTCTCTTGATTTTTACATACGAATGTCTTAACATAACAGACAGAAGCTGATTCTTGTTCTTTTCTTTTATTTATTAACTTCCAACCTGAATACTTATAGTATTAACTGTTCTGACATATAAAAGCTCAATTATTGATAAACGTTCCCAGAAGGAACTTAGATCGTTAGGCTAGACTTGAGATTGAATTAGTATATATAGTATGCCATCTCTATTGACCTGTCAGTGGAATGCATATTTAGTGCCTTGATTTTCAATATAGTCAAAGAATAAATATGACTTAACCTCTTCTGTATTCACCTCTGCACGCATAAACAGAATGCATTTAGCTTGTACACCAGTGGTAAATTCTTGTTTTCTTTCTCAGGGCCATGAATAGAAAACTTGAACAGGAAACAAAATTGCAGTTCATATATTTAATAAAGTTATCTCATCTTCATATAGTAGTAAGGCTAACTTCAGCAATATATACAGAGGAAGAAGCCCAAGCAATAAAACTGTTGAATGGTACGTGGTAAAGTTAACAAGCCAGTAAAGATGTAAGTGCATCAAAGCATTCTTCTGTCAACAGCACCCTATTACAAGATTGTCAACATGGTTGCCTGTTAAATTTATTTGGCTATTTTTTTTTTTTTTAATTTGATTTATATGCCGCCCTTCTCCGGAGACTCAGGGCGGCTTACAATGCGTTAAGCAATAGCCTTCATTCTTTTGTATATTTTATACAAAGTCAGCTTATTGCCCCCACAAGCTGGGTCCTCATTTCACCTACCTTAGAAAGGATGGAAGGCTGAGTCAACCTTGAGCCTTGGAGAGATTCGAACCAGCAGAAATTGCAGGCAGCTGTGTTAATAACAGGGTTCATTAAACCATTGTACTATCAAGGCTCTATCTGTACCCCCTAATGCTCTCATTATTTACTAAGCTACTTCACAGCTCCGAATTCTACCAAAAATCAGAGAGTTATTTGAGCTTCAAAATACTACAAAAAGTATTTAAACATGGCTTTGCTGTTCCACAATAAGGTTAGATCCACAGCAGGAATATTTGTCATAACAACTTTCCTCATAAAATTCACACATTTTGTGGATTCCATGTCATTGGGGACAGAACTTTCTACCACCTTCATCATTCTGGAATAAAATAACAGCTGACAGTTGAACCATCAGAAATTTGTTAGTCCATAACAATACTATATTTTATCCATCCCAAACTGTCAACCCACCAAAAGGCAGGTTTTTCTTGCAACATGAATCAAAGTCAGAGAAGTTATTTTATTGAGACAACCCAGTGATTCTTATGGGTCCATGAAGTCCTGTCAATTAAAATGACCTATAATGAATATATCCTCAGAATGTGCTCCCTTTCCAATTCTGTTTTGGTAATGTTCCAACAACTGAGGTTATATAACACTAAGAAGCTCCTATACAGGTAGTCCTCAAATTAGGACCACAATTGAGCCCCAAATTTCTGTTGTTAAGCGAGACTTTTGTTAAGTGAATTTTGCCCCATTTTAAGACCTTTCTTCCCACAGTTGCTAAATGAATCACTGCCGTTATCACGCTAGTAATGTGGTTGTTAAGTGAATCTGGCTTCCCCATTGATTTTGCTGTCTGAAGGTCACAAAAGTTGACCACACAACCTCAGGACACTGCAACAGTCACAAATATGAATCAGTTGCCAAAGGTCCAAATTTTGATCACGTGACCATGGGAATGCTGCAACAGTCATAACTGTGAAAACTGATCATAACTCACTTGTTTCAGTGCTGTTGTCACTGAATGGTCCCTAAATGATCTGTTGTAAGTCAAGGACTACCTGTGTCTCATTATTTACTGTCCACAAAGTAAATTGCTCCCTCATGAGCAAAGTGTTGCTGTCCAATTGTGAGACTATCAGGGATTTAAGACAATCCCATTCTCTAGAGGAGGGGTGTCAAATTCGATTTCATTGAGGGCCACATCAGGCTTGTATTTGACCTCAGGGGCCCAGGGTGGACATGGCCAGCTCAACGTCACTTGTGTTGGGGGCACCTGTGGCAGTGAAAATGGGCTCCCAAGCTTCATTTTCAGATGCGATGGCTTTCTGCAACTCTCTGCCAGTGAAAACGGAGCTAGGGGGGGCCATCCACGGCCCTTCCAAGCTCCATTTTTGCTGGCAGAGGCACTGCAGGCTGGTCCTTTGCTGTTTCCAGGGTGGCCATGTGGGCCAGATCTAAGCACTCCACGGGCAGAATCTGGGCCCCGGGCCTTGAGTTTAACACCCCCCCTAGAGTAACAGCCCATAATCTTGAGTCTCTGGACATTGCTTCCAGCTGACAACCACTAATAAAAATGTGATTTAGCCCAGTATTATTTAGGATTAAGTAAAAACTGGTGGAAGATAATATTTTAGCTCAGAGTTGGACTGTGGGGACCTTAGTGCTCTCTGAGCTTGGTTGTTTTCTTGCAGATGTTTTATTACCGAACTTATTTTATTTTTTATTTATTTATTTGATTTGATTTTTATTCCGCCCTTCTCCAACAGGACTCAAGGCGGTGAACAGCCGAGATAAAACATAACATATAAAATTTAAAAAACAGTTTAAAAGACATTAAATAATTTCGGCCCTCAATTTAAAACAACCCAGTTAAAACCAATTTCAAATTAAAACCGAAAGGATGGGATCAAGCCAACCTGGCTAGATGAAATAGATGTGTTTTCAGGGCCTGACGAAAAGTCCGGAGGTCTGGTATCGTGCGTATCTCTGGGGGTAGGTCGTTCCAGAGGGCAGGTGCCGCCACAGAGAAGGCTCTTCCCCTGGGGGTCGCCAGCTGACATTGTCTGGCCGACGACACCCTGAGGAGGCCCTCTCTGTGCGAGCGAACTGGCCGGTGGGAGGCTATTGGCGGCAGAAGGCGATCTCGTAGATACCCCAGTCCTAAGAACTAGGAAACATCATCCATGCTAGAAGGGAGTTGTAGGTAAAATACTAAGGAAAAACATTCATATGAGGGGAAATAAAAATTGTTATTTGGAGGTCCAGCAGATAACGGTCAAACAGGTCTCCACTTCAAAATCCTATCTCCACAACCCTGCCATGGACAAAGATGCTGGCAATGAAAATCCTCACTGACCTAGATTTTTTCCTGTTCATGTGGTCCATCTGTTGCTATAGCCTCAGCCTTCTCTTCTGGCATTCTGAGGATGTGCTCCAGCATGAGTCCTAAAGCTCGGAAGATTAAATCTCTGGTCTCGGTGACCTGCCCAGATTGGATCCTGCAAAATCCCTCTACTCTATATGCAGAGATATTAGCAATAGCACTTACTTTACAGTGCTTTACAGCCCTCTCTAAGCAGTTTAGAGAGTCAGCATTCTGCCCCCAGCAATCTCATTTTACCCACCTCGGAAGGATGGAAGGCTGAGTCAACCTTGAGCCTGGTGAGATTTGAACTGCCAAATTGCAGGTAGCTGGCGATCAGCAGAAGTAGCCTGCAGTACTGCACTCTAACCACTGCGCCACCAAGGCTCTTGGTGAAATCTGCATTGTTTGTTTGTATTATGGAATCTCAAAGTGATACTTTATATTAAAAAATTGTTGACCAAAATCTAGAAGTCTGAAAAGGCAAAAAAAAAACATACATACATATTTTAGCAGAAGAGAAGAAAAAGAATGCGACATTAGGCCTATCTTTACACATTAATTGGCTGTTTTGAATGAAACCTGCTTGCACATAATTGGCATAGATACACTCTCTGTTATTATCCTTCCCTTGGATAAGTCCATCACCCTTTCATATATTCTCTATCACTTCTTTTTTTTCTTTTCTTTTTTTTTTTATTGAAAAAGTTTTCAAATACAAGTTTTTCCCCCTTTTTCCCCCCCTCTTCCCTAACCCCCCCTCGCCACCCATCCCCCCCCTGTGACTTCTTCACAACAATAGGCTATTTCATAACTAGTTACATACATAATATCTTTCCTTTCCCTTACTCCCTCCTCGGAATACTGACCCTCATTCTCTATCACTTCTTGATTATGTGAATAAGTGTGTGTTCTTATCTCAGAGGTAAAGTGATATTAAGAACAGCCTTGGGCCTCTAACTATTGTATAGGCAAGAATGCTATTGTAATTGAAATAAAAATCATGATTCATGGGAGAAAACCAACCTTATGGGGCATGTTTGCATGACTTGCCTGACCTGCTTATCCTCTTGTTCTATCAGTTGACTCACTGCCAGACGCTGGGAGTACACAATGCAAGATGAATTGACCTACTATGCATTGGCTATTTTCCCAGTCCTCCTGATTACCACCGAGGAGAGTGAAAGGCTGCCTTTCCTGTCTTTTGAAAGGGGAATAGGAAGGAAAAAGGAAAAACACACCGTGGTGACATTCGCTTAGAACTACTTTAGATAGAGCTGGAGAGAGGCTCACTCCTCCTCGTGCTGTTTTCGGCCTTTCATATTCCCTGAGTGACCACTGGAGGGTGAAAAATAGAAAGGATTGCAGGATGGAATTTCTAGAGAAGCCAGAATCCTTTATGCACGTCTCAGAACTCAGAAACATCAGCCTTGAAGTTAATCATGTCATCATTGATTATGGAGAGATAATTAATGGGTTAGGGTGTTTTCAAAACATACTAACTTACCCTTTGAAAAAAAAAAGACAGGCATGGAGAATATATATCTATTTTTCAGTTGAAGCTGAATTCCTCTAGGCTTATGCAGAAACTATTACACTTTGCAAAGATTAATCTTGCATGTCTAAAATGTAAACACGTTGTAGAGGGGGCAGCCTCTGAAGATTTTTTTTTTTTTAAAAAAAACCCAATAGAAGAAAACAGAGAAGCATTGGGCATGCAGCTCATTATTCCAAATGGCAATTTTGAAATTCTTTCCTTATGCTTAGACATTCAGATTGTAAATCGAAATACTTTTGTGATTTTGGAGACTTTGCTTGCCACTTGTGGTTAATAGCTTGGGCAGTACATATACGGTGCGCAACTTTATTGGCAATGGGAAAATCTTGAAAGATAAATCTTATGCTTATTAAATTCCTTTCTGTTCCCACATGACTATAAGGTTTCAGCTTTTAAACTTTTTAAAGAACTTGCCATAAATGAGCATTGTTTGAATCTTTGTCTACCAAAGATTTGAACAGCATATAGCACCCTATCTGGTTCTTGTACACATTGTTGTACATGATGCAGACTGTTGTGTTATTTCAGTCTTGCTTATGTCATTTCCCATGTCAGTAGACAATAAAAGTGTTAGCTAACTAATCTTATAATTGCTTTGCAGGCAGAAGCTCTCATTAAGGCCAACAGTGGAATTTGATTTTGCATTAACAGAACAATCAAATATCCCAAGACTCTAGAGACCAGTTTTGCAAACACATATAGCAAAGTTTTGTGCTTTCACACTCTCTCTATGCCAATCATTTAAATTGCCAAAGGAGATAAAGAATGCTCTCGCTGGCTCTGAATAAATAGGGCATAATATTATTTGCTTTGTAAAACACCATGACAACAACTGTTTTAAAAGTCGGTATACATTTAAATACATAAATAGTTCTATTCAATTGTTTAACAAATCTGCATATTGAGAGGAAAGAGGGATATTTACCCTTTGAATCCCAAGTTTCCTAGGTTGACAGTGTTAGATTGCAGGAAAATTGTAAGATGAATGCTTAACATAGATCTTCCTACCTTGGGGAGCACTGACTGTATGGAGTTCCCCATTGTGTGTAGCAGTTGTAACTATGTTTTGTTTCCCTGAAGATCTTCCTTGTCAACATGGAGAGTCTGGGAATAGAGTAGGCAGGACTCCAGTACATACAGTATTTTGGCTTTCTTTTCCTTTTCCCCATTAAAGGAAGAGAAAACAATTATGTAATCTGGTGACGATGGCAATTTAAATGATCACATGTGTTGTAATCAGTGTACAAACTGATTGAGATATTTCCACATTGGTCCTGATAGGAACTTGGTAATGTGAAATATAGGAACTTGAATTCAAAGATAACCAACCAATTATGGTCTCAGGATCTAGAATGATGTCAGCGGGTAGCTGTTCTTTAAAATGGTCACAGTAAGAGCTGAATGAGATAAAGAAAGAAAAGAATAAACATTTACTCCAGTAGTTCAGCACTGCTGCTGATGGATAGCATTGCTGAAGGGAGCTGGCCAGCAGAGTTCAGTCACTGAATTGATGTATAATAAGCGATAAAATGTGACTTGGGTTTCTTGACAAAAAAAATACCAAACAGAGTTGCTTACATTCAATTTGTTTATGTAGGAATAGTACCATTATGTGGATATCTTCTAAATCTAACTGAAGAGTATTTGGAGTTGGAAATGTCCATCTAACAATGTCTGTGAATATAAAGATTATTTAAGGAACACCCTAGATACCTGTCCCAAAGATGCTTTTTCAGGACTTTCTTGTTTTTTCTTTGAAGATGTTTTGCTTCTCATCCAAGAAGCTTCTTCAGGATAGTGAAGAATGGAAGGATTTCTATTCCTTGCTGGTCATTTGCCTCCTTTTAGAGAGTCGTTGAAGCACTTGGAGGTTTATCTGTGTCCTCAGGGTCACCTGAGTAGTGCTCCTGGTTCCTGTAGTCTGCAATTTTTCCTCTGGAAATTCATTCCTATTTCCACACCATTCAAAGGGTGTTCATCCCAACTTGTATAGCTAAAAGTCTGTAGAGATTCTCAGTCATCCAGGTCATGGTGTCCCAAAGGTGCTTTTTCAAGAGGCAAATGGACTTTCTTGTTTTGTTTTTTTGAAGATGTTTCGCTTCTCATCCAAGAAGCTTCTTCACTTCCGGCAGGATAGTGGGGAATGGAAGGATTTATATTCCTTAATTATATTCCTTAATTAATTATTCCTTAATTATAGGGTTTGTATAGCTATACAATAGCTGCCCTACCATTTTTTGTGGAGGTGTGGTTTCCTTTGTGATAGTTCCTTTATCAGGGTATTATTATTGATTTCTGCTTGATTGTTTGTCTGGCATTAATTTCCACTAATGTGAGTGTTGGCTGCTGTGGAGAGGATGTGTTCTGGGGTTCTTTTTTTGTCCCCTTCTGGTTTCATTTATCCTGTTTTTTGAATGGTCTGTAAATGTGGTTTATCTCTATTGATGGTTGATTTGTCTGAATGCCAAGCTATTGATATATGGCAGTGTTATCCTTTTCATAGCTTGTGTTGGTTGTGCTGTGGTGCAGTTGAGTGGTCAGGCACTTTCTGATAAAGTTGCATGTATATCAATTTTGTTGGAAGATGTTGCATATGCAGTTGGTTTCCTTTTTCTAGAGCTCTTGAGTTGCTGCCATGCATTTGGACGCATCTGAATAATGTTCTTACATACATCCTTTTGTGGAGAGTGGCCTTTTGGCTGATAATGGACTATTTAGTGTGGGTGGTTTTTCAATAGATTTTCTACCATTTCCTCTGCTGATGAAGATAATCTGGGAAGAGTAGTGTGTTGTTATTTTCTTCTTTCCTTGTGAATTTTATTCCTTCGAGTTTATTGCTTCATGTGTCTTCCCTTGCTGTTCCTTTTTTATTATGACAAAAATGTTGTTTACACACCAGACACATACTTTTGGTTGTATCTGTGGGAATGCTATAGTTTCTAGATGGTGCATTGCAGTCTGTGTTATGAATCCTGAGAGTGGGGATTTCATGAGTTTTCCTCCGATTTGTTGGCATATTTGTCCAGCAAACTGAAAGTAGGTAGTGAGGCAGAGGTTGCTGAGGTCCATGATTTGGGGTATTTCAATCTTAGTGTATCTGGCTAGATTGGGGATATCGTGCAACATTGGTGGTATATATGGTTATAAGTCACAAGATGGTGATTTATGGTGATGGTGGGAAGAAGAAAGAGCCTTGGTGGTGCAGTGGACTAAACTACTGCTGTTAAAGTAGTACTTAGCTGCCAGCTGCCTGCAATTACTGTGAGTTCAATTCTCACCAGATTCAAGGTTGACTCAGCCTTCCATCCTTTCGAGGTAGGTAAAATGAGAACCCGCTTTGTGGGGGCAATAAGCTGACTTTGTATAAAATAGAACACTGCTCGGGGGGTCCAAAAAGCCCACTAAGCAGGTATATACAAAAGTATGAAGGCTATTGCTTAATGCATTGTAAGCTGCCCTGAGTCTCCGGAGAAGGACGGCATATATAAATAATGAACTAATAAGATCTCCCTTTGCAAAATATTTGAAGTCTGCTGTGACCATTATTGCTCAATATTGGAAAATTAGTTCCTGCCATTTTGAGCAAGGAACACTCAATCTAGAATGCCAACTCTAACATTTTCTTGAAGTTATTTAAAATACAATGATCCACCCCCAGAAGATAATTTCTTCCAGAAACCCAAGGGAAAAAAAATGTTGAAAATCCCAGGTCTTCCCACATAAATTACACGATCCTATCAACTTTGCATTATTGACCATAATAATCTCAAAATGTAGTGTAGCCCATGATCTCCTGACCACTTCCCCTGTAATTTCATGACATTTCATGACATATCTGTAAAAAAGAACAGAGTAAATAAATTTGGAGTTGGAGGGTATCAAATTAAAAAAAAAGTTCTGAACAGAAGCATATGGGAATGTGTGTTAGTTATTACTTATTTGGGTTTAGGGATTCTATTTCTTTCATTTATTGAGTTATTGAGATGTATTTTGTGTTTTTTGGGGGGGGGGGGCTGTACCAAGGGAGGCTCATTCAATTTCATTGTACACATGTTGTGCATTGACAATAAAGTTTTGATTTGATTTGTACAGGGCATTATTATTTATTTATGCTTTTATTTATCTGATTTATATACCACCCATCTCACCAAAAATGATTCTAGGTGATGTACAACAATCCTTGGTAGTACAGTGGACTAAAGCACTGTTATTAACATCTGCTGCTTGCAATTACTGCAAGTTCAAATCTCACCAGGCTCAAGGTTGACTCAGCCTTCCATCCTTTCAAAGGTAGGCAAAATGAGGACCCAGATTGTGGGGGGCAATAAGATGACTTTGTATAAATATACAAAAGTATGAAGGCTATTGCTTAACGCATTGTAAGCCACCCTGAGTCTCTGGAGAAGGGTGGCATATAAATTAAAGCAAAAAAAGTCTGATCTTACTGTAGTTTCACTTATCTAGGTCCTCAGAATCTCCAAACTCCAGGCATGGTCACGAAAAAATATTTTAAAATATTCCAAAACCATTCACCCAAACACTAAATAGCAGGGTTTTTGCTATCTTGTAATTTACCAATGAGAAAGTGTGAGCATTGTTTTCTTAGCATGGGGATCTTGTCAGTCTTGTCTCCTGGTTGTCATTTGTTTTAAATAATATTGACACTTTCCTGTTTATGGCCTGATTTACTCTTCCAGACAACCTTATTGATTAGTTCTGTAGGATATTACTCCCTCTCCTCATTCTATCATGAGCTTTGGGGTGAGTATGCTTGTATATTATGTTTTGCAACAACCATTTCAATCTGTAATCCATTAATCTGGCATAGAAGTGGCTCTTGACACAAAATATTTTGAGAAGAATAGCTCATAATAGTGTATCCTAAACTGAGATGCTATTCTAAATGTATGGTTTCAGGTTAATTAAAATTCTTCATCTTTTACGCATAGTTTGTAGATGTGCAGAATTGTCTCATTCTCACATTTTGCCTTCAGTTCTGGTTTTGCAGTGTCAGAAGCTGCTGTTGAAATTTCTTTTGTTGCTTTTGCTCACTCAGTTTCCTGCACTTGTAGCAAAAATTGCAAAATACATCTATTATAGCTTTCTTTTCAAATAAAAATGGAATAATCCACTAGAATGGTATGAACAGGTAACAGTTTATAAAATCTGTGAAAGTTCAATTTAAAATACCTCTTGGCTCAGAAGTTGCATACAATAAAGTATACATGTGAGGACACTGCATATTGAAAGAAGCATTGATTATCTAAAATGTGGATCTTATAATGATGAATGAATAGTTGAATTGATGCCCAATTGATGAATTGAAGTGGTGATCAGCACAGCTGTACTTTTGCACTTTGAATTCTTGGTAATGTTCTCAAACTAGTTTGCAGGTTGGTTGCACACTCTGCCTCTACTCAGGTCTTTGTTCCTGAAGGTTTGGAAGAAATGTTATGTTGTCTTTTGCCAACTGCATTTGCCACCCTTCATTTTGTTGTGCCTCAGCAGGTGGCAGCATTTACCTGAACTTGACTGATCTTAGAAGCTAAGAAGGATTGTGCCTGGTTAGTACTTGGATGGGAGATTGCCTAAGAATTCCAGGGCTTTTGGTAGGGTTGGGAAATTAAACAGAAACAAAAATTCCAGGAAGAAGGCAGGAAAGGGCCACTTCGACAAGGCTAAAAAATGGAATGAAATAATTTCAACTTTACAATGTTTAATATCTGAAGAAAGTGATGAAAACATCTGGTTTCAGCCTTGCAGTTTGAGACGGAATTCTTAGTGTTTAGTGAAGGTTAAGTCATAGAGCTCCAGACTTCGTAACTTTTGTAATAAGAGGAGAAAGAATGGACAGAATCTCCTTTGGATTCTTTGAAAAGTATGTGCGACATTGCATTTGTGGACCCCATAGGCAAAGGCCCTAGTCTTATGTCCGATTGCCCATCTGTAACAGTGTCATTGGTATAGCATGTACCATGCCCATATTTATTTCTCAAACTTATATAGCTACTCATAACTCTGGGTAATTCACAGTTAAAACAAGACAAAAATGGGAAAACTATACAATGGTTTAAAACAATAGAAATGTAAAGTTATATTAAGGTAAAAGGTAAAAGTTCCCCTCGGACATATGTGCTAGACACTCCCGACTCTAAGGGGCGGTGCTCATCTCCATTTCAAAGCAGTAGAGCCAGTGCTGTCCGAAGACGTCTCCATGGTCATGTGGCCGGCATGACTAAATGGCAAAGGCGCACAAAATGCTGTTACCTTCCCACCAAAGGTGGCCCCTTTTTTTTCTACTTGCATTTTTTGCATGCTTTCAAACTGCTAGGTTGGCAGAAGCTGGGATAAGTAACGGGAGCTCACCCCATTACGCGGCACTAGGGATTCAAACTGCTGAACTGCCGACCTTTTGATCGACAAGCTCAGCGCCTTAGCCCCTGAGCCACCATGTCCCTACTTATAGGGACTTATTTACTTATTACAGTTATATTAAAAACCGATTAATAATTTTATAGCTGGGGTGAGGCATCCATTCATAACAGTCTAGCCACTGAACAGGTTCTGTCACACTCCTGGGTCTCCAATGATTATTGGGAAAAAAACCCCACATTTTTCAAAACCATTGGAACATTGCTACATTGCTAAACCATGTTCCCATGCAAGAGGGAGGGAGATAAGGATCAAACGTAGGGGATATTATGAAGAGGGAAAAAGGACACTCATGAATGTGGTCGTTCAGGATCAGAAAGCCTGGGAAATTGATTTGAGTGATACATCAGAGGCATTTTTCATTTGCATATTAAATTATTATTCAAAAGGAAATATACCTGAAAGCGTGTCTGCATTTGAATATACAAATTAACAGTAGCATTTTCCTACTACATACTGCTGAATGATCTCACATCTTTTTTTAAACACATAAATACTGTGGAATTAATACTCTTTTGCACTTACTGGCTTTTGATGGAGTAAATCGCTCCTTGACAGACAGTCTGCTTAGATTTTTCATATTCCATCTACTATTGTACCTAAATATTGAACAGATTTAACCCTAACTGAAGCATGTCCAGGGGTGAAATGCTCCCGGTTTGGACTGGATCGCCCGATCCAGTAGCGATGGTGCCGGGTGGTTCAGAGAACCAGTACAAAAATCCCTGCCCACCCCGCCATGCCCAGCTGAGCCGCACAATCATCAAAGGCTTTTTTTTTACTTTTAAAAGCATTTTTTCTACATCCTCTTCGGCCAAAAAATGCTTTTAAAAGAAAAAAAAAGCCTCTGATGATCGCGTGGCTCAGCTGGGATTGTCAAAGGCTTTTAAAAGAAAAAAACCCCTTTTTTTCTTTTAAATGCCTCTGACGATCCCAGCTGAGTTGCCTGGGATCATCAGAGTCTTTTGAAAGCATTTTTTAACAACCTCTTCACCGAAGAGGTTGTAGAAAAAATGGGTTTAAAAGTAAAAAAAAAAAATGGCCACACCCACCCAGTCACATTACCTGCCCACCAAGCCACGCCCACAGAACCAGTAGTAACAAATTTTAGATTTCACTGCTGGTGATGTCCACAGTAGATGTCAGTGTTTCCAATTGTAGCACTATGTTAGAGGGTGGGGCACTTCAGTTTGGAGTGGCTTAAATGCTTAATTACTCAAAGTCGCTGAAATTATTGTTACTAGTCTCTCAAGACATCACAAAGGCACTTTTTCAAAAGGCCACTGGACTTTCTTTGTTTTTCCTTGAAGACATTCTTGTCCAAGAGGCTTTTTCAGACGTTTCTACAGGAACTACAGGAACCAGGAGCACTACTCAGGTGACCCTGAGGACACAGATAAACCTCCAAGTGCTTCAATGACCCTCTAAAAGGATGCAAATTACCAACTGTCTGCAAGGAATATAAATCCTTCCATTCCCCACTATCCTCTCAGAGCTGAAGAAGCTTCTTGGATGACAAGCGAAACGGCTTCAAAGAAAACACAAGAAAGTCCAGTTGCCTCCTGAAAAAGCACCTTAGGAAAAACCATGACCTGGATGACTGAGAACCAGTGGTGGGATTCAAAATTTTTTACTACCGGTTCTGTGGGCGGTGGCTTGGGCATGGCATGGCTTGGTGGGTGTGACAGGGGAAGGATACTGTAAAATCTCCATTCCCTCCCCACTCAGGGGAAGGTTACTGCAAAATACCCATTTCCTCCCAATCAGCTGGGACTCAGGAGGCAGAGAATAGATGGGGACGGGGCCAGACAGTATTTACCGGTTCTCTGAACTACTCAAAATTTCCGCTACCGATTCTCCAGAACTGGTCAGAACCTGCTGAATACCACCTCTGCTGAGAAACTCTACAGACTTTAAAACCAGTGCATGAGAAAATTGTGTGATATAAAAGAGGAATTAATGATTGGTATTATTTCAATGAAGCAAAAAAGAACCAATTAATGCCCTAATAAATATTAAATGTTTTATTGAATTAGTTTTTTACCTTCCTATCTGTTGATGATAGTAACAGTACTACTAATAAAAATTCCAATAATAGCTTATTCTGTAATACATCAGTCTTCCTCAGTTTAGCACTTTCCAATATGCTGGAAATTGTTGTGCACATTTGAACAGCACCAAATTGGGAAGGGATGGGATTCAGACAATGATATTTTAGGAGTAATCTTCTAAAACAATAATTCGGTATTCAAATCCACAGTTTAATTACTCAGGAAACAATAGCAACTTCATAAATTTCCAGTGTGCACACACACATATGAATTCATTAGGGCAAAATTAATGACTTGAGGAAAATGAGCTGATTTTCTAAGAGGGAAAACAGTTATCACCTAAGGCTAGTTTTTAATTCTTTTCTTCCATTTATTGACTGAAGGCAGTACTAAGCAGAATATATAACAATGAGGACAATTAGATTCCAAGTGACTGATGTGAAACATTTTGAATATTACCGTAGTCAATATTTTGTCATGTTCAAGGATTAAACAACTTGTTTTCCTAGCAACGGCTAACAGCATTTTTGCCTACCAATGTGCATTTCAGAATACTGTTAAATAAATTTGTCTTGCTTTTGTTAAAAAAATTATTTTCTTTGATTCCTAAAAATTAGAAGACAGAGTGGGCATAGCCCATAAAAAAGAATCACAATTCTTGATAGAAACTGGTGCTCTCTATATAAATGGCAACTACCATGTTTTCCCCAAAATAAGACCCAGTCTTATATTTTTTTTTGCTCTAGGATAAGCATTAGGGCTTATTTTCAGGGAAACACGATATCAGGTGATCAACCCTGTTGGATGCCTCACCTCCGGTGTGCGCACAAGAGGCGGCAAGCACGCACGGGCCAAAGGTGTCCAGCAGCAGCTGTAGCCCACTGGCCCCTTGGTCGGCAGACTCTGAGGCTGTGCAGCCCAGGCAACACAGATTAGTTGATTACCTTTCCAAGCAGCAGACAGCAGTGGAAGTGCGGGGGAGGCACATGATCTGGACATGCCATGCGGGCCATGGGAAAGCCAAGAGTCAGTGGGCAGGTGGCCACGGGAGCCTTGTCTTTGTGTGGTGGCACTGGCAGCAGGTGGAGGCAGAGGCATGGGGGGAAGGCAGGTGATCACAGGCAAGCCGAGAGATGCGAAGACAAGACTCCAATGGCTGCCTGCTGGCTCTGGTCCACCGACTCTCAGGTTTCCCATGGCCCGTGTGCCTCCCCCTTGCTTGGACAGGTAATTAACTCACCTGGGCTGTGCGGGCTGCATCTGCTGCCAGACACCCATTCCCTTGCTGCCTCCGGTGCTGGCCACACTCATCCACACACATACCCCAACTGATGACAACCTTAACTGGGGCTTATTTTTGGGGTAGGGCTTAAATTAGGCACATATAAAAAACCAGGCTAGGGTTTATTTTCTGGTTAGGTTTTATTTCTGGGGAAACCCAGTAGTAAAGTGGTGAGCAACCCCATCCATTATTAGTAGAATCTACCTTTTTATATCCATCTACTTTTCCATGTCTGTATTCTGATAAGAGCAGGACACATATGGCCTTTCAAAGTTCTCTTAAGTTAATGGTGAAAGAAATTGCTTGATTTCTTAAAATTTGTTCAGGGGAAGGAGAAGATCTCTACAAATTTTCAAATTTTTCCTTTGTGATAATAGCAGTACTTTAGTACTTTTACTTTTTTAAAAAACAACAAAAGCTCAGTTGAAGCATTTCTTTGATGTTACAATTTCTTTGATGCCTGAGAACCAGGGCAGTCACAAACCGTTGGAGAGAATATTGTATAATGAATGGCAGTACCTTCATCCTTAGCTGACATGCAACTAAATAAATGCAACAGCCCCACACACTTCCCATGAGAATTTCTCTGAATTCTCTTCTTTGCAAGAAAAGGGCAGAAGAATTGTCTTTCATGAAATTGAATTGTAACTGACAGAGAAAAAGTTCAAGACAACTTCTCTGCCTTAAGAACTGTCAACCAGCATA
The DNA here is from genome assembly GCA_022577455.1 of Arizona elegans. Classification (NCBI taxonomy): domain Eukaryota; kingdom Metazoa; phylum Chordata; class Lepidosauria; order Squamata; family Colubridae; genus Arizona; species Arizona elegans. The sequence goes on along the minus strand of JAKOOJ010000006.1, from coordinate 92,938,562 downwards.
TTTCTGGAGCTGTCAAGAAAAAAATAACAAATTTGACAATTCCTTCTTTCCGTAAAGACTTTATTGACCACGTGCTAAACTTGAGAGCCTCATAGCGGTGAGAGACATTGCAACATCTGTTTGTTAAAGAACAGATTTTTCTAAGGATCGGGAGAGAAATTGAGCTGTAGTGTCCTGGCTTGAACTGTCTACAGCAGGGGTCTCCAACCTTGGCAACTTTAAGCCTGGCAAAGCTGGCTGGGGAATTCTGGGAGTTGAAGTCTTCCAGGCTTAAAGTTGCCAAGGTTGGAGACCCCTGGTCAACAGTACCAGGTTTCAATCTTTCCCCTTCTGTGCTCTTGGTTGGACTAAGCATTGTGTTAAAGATTGAATAATATGCACAGAACTTCCATAGTGCACCAGACCAGGGGTCTGCAACCTTAAACACTCAGAGAGCCATTTGGACCCGTTTCCCACAGAAAAGAAAACACCAGGAGCCACAAAACCTTTCCCGTGCCGACTATTTCTTGAGCAGCCACAAGACTAGCATATGTAGTTGAATTAAACGTTCTGCAACTATTCTTTCATTGGATTTATTCATGGGTGGCCTACCGGGGGTTGAAAAGCTCAATAAATCGCATGCCAGTGGGTGTCACACATTGGTGGTTGTGACACATATTTTGAGTGACAGGGAGCCGCAGCAAAGGGGTGAAAGAGCCACATGCGGCTCCAGAGCCACAGGTTGCTGACCCCTGCACCAGTTAGACAAAACTCGATATAAGAGCAAATTGTAATAGATATTTGAAAGCTTTAAAGGATGCAAAGGAGACATTTTGACAAATGGTATAAGAAGGATGTACTATCCTTTCCGAAAGATGGAACAGAAATTAATAACATGAAATCTCCAATAAGAACACAAAAGGAAGAAAAACTACACACGGGTTATGCAGAGTTTTTTGGAAGTCAGTCAACATCATGTGTAAATACCATGGAGGAGCATCATGGCTGTCTGATTTCGGAATGCCCATGTGATTAAGACTTTATAGAGGCAAGAAGTCAACATTCAGTGGGCAAATAAGGGGAACATCACAGAGCCTACAGCATAACATGATCCAGAACTGAAGGAAATGTCGTAGAGGTAGCACACACGATTTCTTTTCCATGGCAGCTTACAGGAAAAATATTGAGAAAGTAAAGTGATAGAATTGGAGCAGGATGGGTGAGAGGATGCCAAGGTAACAGTAGCAGAGTTGGAAGGGACTTTGGAGGTCATCTACTCCAACCCCCTGCTCACGTAGGAGACCTCTACTAGGGATTCGAACCGCCAAACTGTCCACCTTTCTGATTGACAAGCTCAGTTTCGATCAGTGCCACCTAGCCAAGCTGTTTATCCCTACTTTTTAGTGCCAGAAGGTGATTCAGATCTCTTGTCAAAGTTCAGCAACAAGGAGGAATCTAACTTCTGAGGCTACATAGCCATTCCATATTGATTGTCAACGGTGCATTGCCCAGTTTTATAGCTGGAAAAGCCTAATTATTGAATAGTGTGACAATAATTAATACATTTTAAGTGAGGAAACAGGGGGCCTCATGTCAGACATTAGATACGGTAATAAAGAGGGCAATTTTATGTCTTGTCTTAGGGCCACTAAAAACTCCAAGGTTAGGGATGTGCAATTTTTTTAAAAATATGAAAATATTTGAATTGGGAACAGGTTGACCCAATCATTACATAAACACTTTGATTTCGAACCCTACCCTACCCACTGCCCTACCCAATCCTTTATTAAAATAAGGCAGAGTAAAGTGAAAATGGAGATATCACTGCATCCTTTGTTTGTTTCTGGGAATTTATTTTTAAACAGCCTGTATCACTGTTCAGAATGGAAGGCTGCTTAATTAGGTTACCTTTCAAGTTTGTCTGAATATTCCCTCAATCTGCTGGGAGGCAAGTGTCAGGAGAGGGCGGGGGGGGGGTATCCTCCGAATCATCATTTCTTTCTTTAGGCTAACTTGCTTAATTTTAAAGTTTCCAATGCTGATCTGTTTGTGAGGAAATGGAAGTCCACAAGTCATCTGCCTTCTATGAAAGAAGAGAAAATCCAGTATAAGTTACAGTTGCCTCCTACACTCTTCCAGTAACCATAGGATTTCAGTCTGAGACTTTTATATAAGGTATGGAAGGATGGAAGGCAAAAAAGAAAGAAAGAAAGAAGACGAAAGAAGTTAGCACTTTGAATAGAGTGCTTACTGAACTATAAAAGAGCCCTCTGAACAATAGCAAGTGGGATTTAAAGAAACATTTGTTATCCATTTCCTTCCAAAGCAGATAAAAAGCATAGTTAAACCAGTCAACATATTCTTAACTGGGGGAATGTGCAGTGTCTTCCCTGTGACAGCCTGTTGTGGCCCCGCCCTCTGAGCCTTTTACGTAACGGTGGATCTGCACTTTCCCTTGGTCCTGGGGTTGGCCTGGCTTCGGGCGCACGACCCTCAGGTGGCGTGGTCAAGAAACGCCATCTCGTTCCCGAGCCTGCAGTGTGTCGACCACCTTCGCCACACCTGTGCCGGCCAGGACGTCTCTGCCCCGAACGTCTCCTTGCCTCCGGAGCTGACACCCTTCGCCGACGTGTTCAGCGAGAAGGAGGCGGACCGCTTGCCCCCGCACCGACCCTACGACTGTGCGGTGGACCTGATGCCCAATGTGCCCCTGCCCTCGGGATGCCTGTACTCCATGTCGGAGCCTGAGCTGGCCGCCTTACGGGACTTTCTGGAAAAGAACCTGGCCCGTGGGTTCATCCGGCCTTCGACCTCCCCGCTCTCGGCCCCGGTCCTGTTCGTTAAAAAGAAGACGGGGGACTTGCGCCTGTGTTGCGACTACTGGCGCTTGAATGCCTTCACATTGCAAAATCGCTACCCCCTGCCGCTGATCCCGGAGCTGATGGAGAGGTTGCGGGAGGCCTCGATCTTCACTAAGCTCAATCTCCGAGGGGCCTACAACCTGGTGCGCGTGCGAGACGGGGACGAGTGGAAGACGGCATTCGGCACTCGGTACGGACACTTCGAGTATACCGTCATGCCGTTTGGGTTGACCAATGCCCCCGCGGTCTTCCAGCACTTGATGAACAACGTGTTCCGGGACATGCTGGATCGGTTCATGGTGATCTACTTGGATGACATTTTGATCTATTCCCGGACCCCAGAAAGTCACCTCCAGCATGTCCGCCAGGTCCTGCAGCGCCTGCGGGAGCACCAGCTCTATGCGAAGTTGGAGAAATGCTACTTCTTCCAGACTTCCATAGAGTTCCTCGGGCACATCATCACCCCCAGGGCATCATGATGGACCCGCGCAAGGTGGAGGCCTTGCGTAGTTGGGAACCCCCGCATCGGGTGAAGGACGTCCAGCGTCTGTTGGGATTCGCCAACTACTATCGCACCTTCATCCCGGGCTTCGCCACCCTGACCTTGCCGTTGACCCAGCTCCTTCGGAAGAAGGTCCCATTCCAATGGGGGCCCCTGCAGCAGCAGGCCTTCGAGGTCCTCAAGCAGGCCTTCCTCACGGAGCCAGTCCTGAGGCACCCCAATCCACACCGTCCGTTCGTGGTTGAGACGGACGCATCCAATGTGGCGATTGGGGCGGTGCTGCTACAGGCTCCGGTGGATGGCGGCACTCTTTTCCCCTGCGCTTACCACTCCCGGAAACTCAACCCTTCCGAGCGCAACTACACCATCTGGGAAAAGGAGTTGCTGGCTATCAAGGCCGCGTTCGAGGCTTGGCGACATCACCTCGAGGGGGCCCGACACCAGGTGGAGATGCGGACGGACCATCGGAACCTGGAGCACCTCACCACGGCCAGGAAGTTGAACCAGCGGCAGATCCGGTGGTTGTTGTTGTTTTTCGCCCGGTTCAACTTCCACGTCACATATGTTCCGAGCAACTTCAACCAGAGGGCGGACGCGCTATCCCGTAAGCCAGAATACTTTTGCCCCAAGGACTCCCTTCCCCCCCCGGATGGTGCTGCCAGCGGACTCCTTGGCCGCGGTCCAGGAACCGGTGGACCTGCGGGCTCAGGTGCTGGAAGCGCAGCAACGGGATGACTGGTCGCAGCAGCGGAGAGCGGACGGCGTCCCCGCGTCCCCATGGACCGTGGAGGAGGGCTTGCACCTGGGTCGGCTGTATGTGCCCACGAGTCCGCTCCGAGCCCTCGTCATGAACCAGTGCCATGACAACCCCGCGGCGGGGCACTTCGGCTTCTTTAAGACTTTGAACTTTTTGGTGGCCTCAGGTACGGCACGACGTGCACGCCTACGTGACGTCCTGTGTGACATGCTGACAGGCCAAAGCCGCGTCCGGCCCTCCCCCTTGGCTCCTCCAGCCGCTGCCGACACCGGAGAGACCGTGGGGAGCCATCTCCATGGACTTCCTGACAGACCTGCCCCTGTCCGCTACGTACACGACCGTCCTCGTGGTGGTGGATGCGCTCACGAAGATGGCACATTTCATCCCGTGCTGCGGCCTGCCCTCGGCCCGCACCACGGCTCACCTGTTCCTGCAGCACATCTTCCGCCTCCACGGCCTGCCAGACCGGGTGGTTTCAGACCGCGGGGCCCAGTTCACGGTCCGCTTCTGGAAAAGCCTGATGGCCGCGCTGGAGGTGCAGGTGTGCCTGTCATCGTCGCACCATCCGGAAACTGACGGGGGCACGGAGAAGGTCATCGGCATACTAGAGCAGTACCTCCGCTGTTTTGTCAACCAGCAGCAGGACAACTGGGCCGAGTACCTTCCCCTGGCGGAGTTCGCTTTTAATAACTCCCAACACACCTCCACCCAGATGACCCCGTTCCATGCCAATGTCGGATACCATCCACGGCTTTTCCCGTTGACCATCATGGACTCCCTTGTTTCCGAGACCCGGGACTTCCTCTCGGAGCTGCAGGCGGTGCAGCAACTGGTGCGGCGGCAGCTGATCCGGGCGAAAGAGGATTATAATCGGTTCGCCAATCACACCCGCCGGGCGACGCCACCACTGGAAGTAGGAGATAGGGTGTGGCTGTCCACGAAGCACCTCCCCACGGACTGGCCGGTGAGGAAACTGGCCCACCGCTTTATTGGTCCCTTCCCTATCGAGGCGGTCATCAATCTGGTGGCCTACCGGTTGACTCTACCCCGCTCCATGCGGCTCCACCCCGTTTTTCATCAGTCCCTCCTGGTCCCTGAGGCCCCCGCGAGCCATCTCTGCCGCCCGCCGACGCCTGCCCCCCCAGCCGCAGCCAACGAGGACGACGCCTTGATGTACGAGGTGGACAGTATCCGGGACTCCCGTTGGCTGAAGGGGCGCTTCCAATACCTCATCACCTGGAAGGGGTATGGGCCCGAGGATTTCACCTGGGTGGACACGTCTGCCGTTCAGGCCCCTGACCTGGTGCGAGCTTTCCACGAACAGTTCCCGTCCCAACCCCATCCCGACCATCAGACCCGGGGGAAGGGCCCTGCGGTGGGGGATAGTGTTGTGGCCCCGCCCTCTGAGCCTGTCCCATCGGAGGAAGAAAGCTCCGAGCATGAGGAAGAGGAGTCAGCCAGGCCTCCCTCTCCAGGCCCCTCCCCTCTGGCACTGTCTCAGGTGCCGGCCGAGGGAGAGGAGATTAACAGAGAGACAGATGGCTCGGATGAGAGTGACGGAGAATCATCATTCCTAGACGCACGCCTCCGAAGGCGTGATAAACGATTGCAGCAGCTCAGAAGGCGTGCTAGGGATTAGAACTGAGTCACTGGACCACACCCCAGAGACTATATAATAGAGGGTGGTGGCCAGTGATCTTTGTGACGAACAAAGCAAACCTTGGATAGTCACTAAAGCATCGTCCGGAAACTGCTGAGAGAAATATTATTCTGACTGGACTTTTGTATGCTAAATATCTTGTCTTTCTGTTTTGTGGAAATAAACGCACTTGGCAGACGGTGTATAAATCGCTGCCAAGTTGGAGATAACGACCTGGGTGTGTGCCAAAGTGTTTCCTTAACCCTCAGCTGGCTGTGTTTGTGTGTGTGTGGGTACGGGGACAGATCACAGCCTTTCAGTAGTCCTTGACTTGCAACAGTTCATTTAGTGACCATTTGAAGTTACAATGGCACCAGTGGTGGGTTGCCCCTAGTTCGCAATGGTTCTATAGAACCGGTAGTAAAACTGGCGGAAGTCTCCGCCCATCGACCCTGACATCATCAAAATGTTGCGACGTTGCTTCGCTCATGCACACTTGCACAGAAGAGCGCGTGCACGAGCGAAGCAAGTGTGTGCAGTCCCGCTGCGAACCAGTAGTAAAGGTAAGTAGAACCCACCCCTGAATGGCACCTCCTCCAAAAACTTATGACTTATGGCCGTTTTTCACATTTACAACTGTTTCAGCATTCCCATGGTCATGTAATCAAAATTCAGGCGCTTGGCAACTGACTTGTATTTATGATTGTGATTGTGGTGCCCCAGGGTCATGTGATCACCTTTTGTGACTTGTCAAGCAAAGTCAATGGGAAAGCCAGATTCACTTAACAACTGTGGCAAGAAAAGTTGTAAAATGGGGCAAAACTTACTTGACAAATGTCTCCCTTAGCAACATAAATTTTAGGCTCAATTTTATTTATTTATTTATTTATTTTTCATATTTGTATACCGCCCTACTCCCGAAGGACTCAGGGCGGTGAACAGCCACAATAAATTACAAATACATATAGAAGTTAAAAAAAAAAAACTATTAAAAAACAGATTAAGTAATTTGGCTCAAAGATTAAAACATCCAAATTTATCTAAAAGAGGTCTAAAACCTGATTTAAAAGCCAATTTAAAAGCCAATTTAAAAGGGAGAGTTAGGCCAGACCAGCTTGTTGGAATAGAAACGTTTTCAGGGCACGGCGGAATATGCGTAAGTCTTGGATGTTTCGTAACTCCGGGGGAAGCCCATTCCAGATGGTAGGTGCCCCCACAGAAAAGGCTCTCCCCCTGGGGGCTGTCAGTCGACATTGTTTGGCCGACGGCACCCTGAGGAGTCCCTCTCTATGGGAGCGAACTGGTCGGTGAGAGGCTATTGGTGGCAGGAGGCGGTCTCGTAAGTACCCTGGTCCTGAGCCATGGAGCGCTCTAAAGGTAGTAACCAAAACCTTGAAGCGCACCCGGAAGACCACTGGGAGCCAGTGCAGCTCGCGCAGGAGGGGGGTTACATGAGAGTGCCACATTGCTCCCATTACCACCCGCGCGGCCGCATTCTGGACCAGTTGGAGCCTTCGGGTGCTTCTCAAGGGGAGCCCCATGTAGAGAGCATTACAATAATCCAGGCGTGAGGTGACAAGGGCGTGAGTGACCGTGCGCAACGAGTCCCGATCCAGAAAGGGATGCAACTGGCGAATCAGGCGAACCTGATAAAAAGTCCTCCTGGCCACGGCCGTCATATGCTCTTCTAAAGACAGCCGCGAGTCCAGGAGGATGCCCAAGTTGCGAACCCCATCTGTGGGGGCCAATGACTCGCCCCCAATAGTCAGAGATGGCACCAACTGACTATATCGGGACGACGGAAACCACAGCCACTCGGTCTTGGTTGGGTTGAGTCTGAGTTTGTTCCTCCCCATCCAGTTCCGTACGGCCTCCAGGCACCGGGACATCACCTCGAGGGCATCATTGGGGGTGGTCTGGGGTGGAGATGTACAGCTGGGTGTCATCAGCATACTGATGGTACTTCACCCCAAAACCACGGATGATCTCACCCAGCGACTTCACATAAATGTTGAATAGAAGGGGCGAGAGGACCGATCCTTGTGGCACCCCACATATAAGGGGCCTCGGGGTCGACCTCTGCCCCCCTGTCAACACAGACTGCGACCGGTCAGAGAGAAAGGAGGAGAACCACTGTAGAACAGTGCCCCCCACCCCCAACCCTTCCAACCGGTGCAGCATGATATCATGATCGATGGTATCAAAAGCCGCTGAGAGGTCTAGTAGGACCAGGACAGAGGAGCAACACCTGTCCCGAGCCCTCCAGAGATCATTAACCAATGCGACCAATGCTGTCTCTATGCTGTACCCGGGCCTGAATCCCGACTGGACGGATCTAGATAATTCGATTCATCCAGGTACTGAGGCAGTTGTCGTGCAACCACACTCTCAACAACCTTTGCAACAAAGCGAAGGTTGGAGACAGGACGATAATTTGCTAATACAGCTGGATCCAGGGAGGGCTTCTTGAGGAGGGGCCTCACCACCGCCTCTTTCAAGACGGTGGGAAAGACACCCCCACTCAAAGAAGCATTTATAATCTCCTGGAGCCAGCCTCGTGTCACCTCCCGGGAGGCCAGTACCAACCAGAATGGACACGGGTCCAATAAACATGTGGTCGCATTTAGTCTGTTCAGTATCCTGTCCACGCTTTCGGGAGTCACAGGATCAAACTCTTCCCAAATAATATTCTCAGGACCTGCCCCTGTCATCTCCTCTGGATCAATCCAGTCAGAGTCTAGCTGTTCACGAATCTGAGCAATTTTGTCATACAGATATTGTACAAAATCCTCAGCTCTACCCTCCAAGGGGTCTTCCCGCGTCTCTTGATGGAGCAGAGAGCGGGTCACCCTAAACAGGGCGGCTGGGCGATTATCTGATGACGCAATAATTGTGGTTGTAAGTCAAGACTACCTACTGTATATTTAGAAAACTGCTATCATTTTTCCCTTTAGCATTCTCTTCTTTAAGTTAAACAAACTCAGTTCCTTAAATCAGTCGCCATATAAATTTAGCATCTAAGCTCTTTCTCATCTTTGTCACTCTTCTGGGTCAGATATCCCACAAAAACTGTTTCAGAAATAATTCAGATGGATGTTTGTTTGCTTTATTCAATTTATTTGGCTGCCCATCCACTCATGGTGATTAGGTGACTAACAGCAGTTAAAATACAACCCACAATAAAAATAAAATACATAACTGGCAATGTGGATAAAACCCAATCAAACATAATTAACATAGCCATATAATGGGCTCTCATTGACAGTCTCAGCCTAGGAACACAAGCATACCTTTGGGGTCTTAAAAAAAGCCAGAAAGTTAAAGTCCAATCTAACTCAGAAGAATAATGTTCCTATCATGCTCCTGTTGGAGCCTGAATCTGCGGAGAAAGATGAGTTGGAACTGGAGCTGACGGAGATTGAGGCAGCGGCTTTGTTGGCTTCGGAGGAATGTGGGGAGGAACAGGTTGAATCAGGCCAGGGCCTTTCAGGATTGAGACAGCTTGTAAGCAGGGAGGAAGTGGGACAGGATGACCAAGAGAGGCTAAGCAATGAACATGAGAGACAGAGCTCAGGCGATGAGCAAGGACCATCCCCTCCTAATCCTCGAACATGGAGAGTGGAGAGAAGGTGAGAACAGCGCAGAGTGACCCAACGACTCAGGAGGAGAGCACCCCACCTCTCTTCACAAGGCACACCTGGGGACTGAGACTTAAGGAGATGCTGTGGAGAGGGGCATTTGTTGGGAATAAATGCTGAATTACTGGAGTGCTGAGTGCCGTTGCCAACGTTTGAAGTTTCCTGGATTCCCTGCTTCTTCCTGGCTTTCTGGATTAATTGCCTTGCTGCTTTGCTTCCTGGACTCATTGACTGGCCCTGCTGGATTTCTTGCTTTGCAGACGTTGTGGTCACAGCGTTGGGCTGGACTACTTGCAGCCAGAGGCTGCTGGAGGTGTGTGTGTGTTTGCTCTGGGACTTGCCAGAAACGTGGGAGCATTTGGGGAAATTTGGAGCAATAAAGGGGCAGTTTGAATTGCCAGCTGCCTGCTAGCTAGCTAGCTAGCTAGCTAGCTAGCTATGTATGTATGTATGTATGTATGTATGTATGTATGTATGTATGTATTTATTTATTTATTTATTTATTTATTTATTTATTTATTTATCAATTTATCCATTCATCCATCCATCCATCCATTCATCTATTCATTCAATTTGTACGACCACCCATCTCGGCGAGTGACTCTGGGCAGATGTACGAATTGAATAAATAAATAAATAAACATGTGCTATGTAATGAGAAGGGGAGAAAGCCCTGAAAATCTAAACTCAAAGATGTCTTGTAGAGATTTTTCTGTCAAGAATTGTATTACTGTGCAGTAAAGAAGGTTATTTCCATAGCAACATTATCAGTTCAGAAGCAGAACACTGAGATTTTGAGTGCACAAGACTAGAAATGCCTTTCTAATTTTAAGTCATTTATCACTCCCCATCCCCATTCAGTGAGAAATTTACATCTTCATGCACCTGTTAGATAACTTGGTTTGTTACGGTTGTTCTTAGACTGCTGCAGCTAAAAGCAAAACCACATGATGCCTTTTCATCCTCCTTTGTAAAATTCCTCGAGTTATTATTATGTTAAGGGTATTTTAGGACAACACAGCAAGAAGATCTGTGTCTAAAGCTGGTCACAGTGCTCATAATAAAATTGTTTTGTGAAGTCTACTTGGAAGAGATTACAGCCGGGAGACCTCTGATCTCATGTTGCTTCAGGGTAAGCCATTGATGAGAAACAGTTTGGGGTTTTGTTCAAGGACTGGAGATACTGAGGATTCAAGTTCATCCTTAGCCAGGGAAACTTGGTGACTTTGGGCCAATTATATTTCCTCTGTCAATTCTACCTCACAGAGTTTTTCCAACCTCCAAAAATTGTACGTTGTCTAGAGCTCCTGAGGGGGGGAAATGGAACAAGGAAACAGACAAATAATACTATACTTGACATTTTATATGTCGTTGCAACTATATATTTGTCTTTTCTGCTTTCAACTAATATGACAATTTTAGGTAAGTGTACATTAATCTTATGTAGTTGGGAATGCTGGGGAAATTCTCCCATTGATAGCTCCTACTAATATAAAAAAGAGGAAATATAGGTGACACTTTTATATTATCGATAAATACCATGTTTCACGTGGTCCTTAAAACTGTATAGAACATGTGGCTCAGAATTGGGGAACAGACCTATGCTGAATGATATCATTGGGAATGATATTAATTTCCAAACCTTAACCTTCAAGATGCTTTTTCAAGGAATCAGGAGTACTTTACATGGCTCTCTCATGGAAGTTTTGGAGTCCTGGTTTAGCTTATTCTGGGTCTTTTCTATGTGGCAAGTGAAGTCCATGTTTAGTAGAAGAATATTCAAGTGTTGAGTCTCAGGGAGGATTCATTATATGCCTTAGTCTTATATTGGTTTTCTATTTAGTTAGCAACTTCACATTGTTCTTTTGTTACTCTCTCCCCTCACTCCTAAAACAAACAAACAAAAAATTGTGGTGGTTGTCTCCCACAACACCCATACACACACACACTTAAGATCTTTTCTGTATGAAAACTCTATATGTGTGTGCATGCAGGGGTGGGATTCTGCCAGTTTGGACTGGTTTGGGAGTACCGGTAGCTCTGACGATCAGCTGAGAGTGAACAGATTCGCTCCGACGATCAGCTGACCCCGTCCCGCCCACCCTTGCGCTATACCTACCTTTATTTCCTTTGTTTGAAGCCCAGCTGATTGGCGGATTGCCACGCCTCAGCTGTTTTATTCACCAGAGCTGCAGTAGAAGGTGCTGTTTTCAAATGTACTGCGCGCGGATCGCAGATCACCCATTCGCACGAAGCTTGCGCGAAGCGAACCAGTTGTTACACTGACTGAATCCCACCACCGTGTGCATGTTAGTGAGTGTATGTAAAGAAAAATGGGTAGATAAAATGAAAGGGAAAATTGAGGATTATGGGGACTTTTCAGTATGCTGGTGGACAGGAAAAGAAGGAATCTAAATAAAGTCATGGAGTAGTTAATATGAAGAATCCAAATAACTGAGATAAAACTGAAAGGACAAGTTTTTAGTTATGGCTAGCTAAAGAGGGGAAAGCTATGTATCTGAAACTAAGATGATTGATGCATAATAGGTCATAGTGAGTTGGTGAAATGGTGTAATGGAATGGAAATTTCATTAGAAAATAATGTTCAGAAAAGACTGAAGTAGAAAGGGATGTGCAAGGACGTGAGGCCAGAATGGCTGAGAAAGATTTTACTTAAGCAGTGATTATTCTCAAAAAACCGTGACTGTCGGTTAATGCGGTTCCTAACTAAAACAATACAATAATGTATATCAAAACTAAGAAAGGTCTGTGGTAGAAAATCCTGCTCAAAATTATTAAGCATCAGAAGGTACTGTAGTTTCATAAGTAGGCTTCTGAAAATCAATAATTATGTTCTGTCAATAAAGTAAAATGGCACACTTCTCTTGATAAACCATCACCTGGTAGCCTTCTGTGGGATTCAGAAGTTGAAAGTTTGTTCTCAAAATAGATTTATTGATAGACATGATATTTCTAATTCTTATAACTTTTTGGAAAGTCAAAAACTTCTTCCCTAATAGAGGATACCCTCCTCCCAGGCTGCTGCTGTTTGTTCAGCAGCTGCATTGCTTTTGCAAGATGAAGATGATATGGATTTTAAAAAGGAAAATATAACAGACTTGAGCATTGGGCAAAGCCTACTCACAGCACAAATGGTGATCGTGATCTTTGAACTAACAGAATTGGAAGGGACTTTGGAGGTCTTCTAATCCAACCCCCTGCTCAGGCAGGGAACTTTATACCATTTCAGACAAATCTTAAAAACCTCCTTGTTGGAGCACCCACAACTTCTGGAGGCAAGTCATTCTACTGATTAATTGTTCTAACCATTAGGAAATTTCTCCTTAGTTCTAGGTTGCATCTCTCCCTGATTAGTTTCCATCCATTGCTTCTTGTTCTGCCCTCAGGTGTTGGAGAATAGGTTGACCCCCTCTTCATTGTGGCAGCCCCTGAGATATTGGAACACTGTTATCATGTCGCTCCTAGTCCTTCTTTTCTAGACTAAACATACCCAATTCCTGCATTTATTCCTTATATGTTTTAGCCTTTTGACTTCGGTAAAAAATAATCTTGACCTACTAAAGGAGTCCTTTGTAAAGTATGCTGAGAGTCATCCAAACAAAACAGCACACGATGTAAAGACACCTGCTGTTCACTCCCACAAGCAAGGAGCAGCTAACAGGGAATTTAGAGCTGACTCGGCTGCTGAAACAACTAGGAGAGAAGGAAATAACCATGGTGGGCTTAACTTTCAAGTAGAAAAAAAGAAGGCAGAGAGGAGAAAAGCACAATCATTACTTACAAACCAATCAGAATTCTAACAATAGAGTGAACAGAGGGAGATGCAACTTGAAAAGGGCAGTTGTTTTGTCCTTGAGCAAACAGCTCTCCTGTGAAAGCTCTTTGATAGATCTGCTGCATGCTGAATGGCTGTCATATGGAAGAGGCTGCATGTGAATTTTGCTAACAATCTACTGTACATCCCCTTTCATATATTTTTTTTAAAAAAATTAAGCCCATCCTGAGCACCTTCTCAGTATTCCTGAGTACGTGTCTTCTGTTCAGAGGGAGTTACCCCACTTTTGGACCAATTTTCTCACGAGGGTACTACTACCACTTTAAAATACAAGTTTAACCATTTGAATTTGATAACCTCGGGGGAATGACCTTGAGAAAGAAGAACTCCAATCAGCAACAGCATTATCTATAGCTAGAGAGTCTGCTGGAAGTAAAAGTTGATTGACTCATTTGGATCATTGCCAGGTTCAGAGCAAGCAGACACCATACAGGGATTGGATGAATTAAGGGAAACATTGGTGACAATAGCTCCGCAGCAAAACTATTAATTAACCTGACATACTCCTACCTCAAGAAATTTGGCTAGAGAACAGCTTGTTTATAAGTGGGTGTAAGCCTTTCTTACTTGCAGCAGCTCCTGGAGCAAAAGAAGATAAATCGTGTGGTGGCTTAATTATTTCAGTTCAGCTTCATTCAAACATTATAAAGTTAGACCCAATGGAGCCCTGTGCAATGTCTGTGCTGCTAAAATTTAATAACGCTCTATTACTGTTGGTTAATGTCTAACTTCTCAAAATAGGTCTCAATTTGACAGCTTATGGACCACATTTGAACAGGAGAGAAGTACCCTGAGCTGAGCACTCCATCCAGGACTTTATGCTTCTGAAGAATCAATGCAAACATCTATTACAAAACAGGATTCCCTAGGGATTCCTGACAGCCATTGATAACAGCATCTCAAGTCAAAAATCCAGTTCTATTTGGTACCGGACAGCTTCCCACCCATTTCTTACCTCTTACCTGCATCTGTATGGGAGCACCACTTTAGAGCATTTTATTTGCAAGAAGAATCTCCTAAATTTGATTTAAATCTTAATGTTACCATGCTTCCTAACTGGACCCCTGAAATAAAGCTGAAATAAAGATACTTGTATATCAGCTAAAGCCTGATAAAGCTCCAGGCAACAAGTTTATTACTCTTGAGATATTATGCAATAATTTCTTCTCTGAGATATTAGGCAATAATTTCTTCTCTGTTTACTTATATGGATTGCACTGTGCAAATCCCAGAAGATTGGGTCTTAGCCACTATATTGCCCCTTTATAAAAAAGGCACCCAAGATCTGCCTGATAATTAAAGGCATATTAGCCATTTAAGAATAAATAAGCTCTATGAACAAACCCTTATACAACAAATTAGTTGACTTGATTGATATCATATTTTGGCAGATGAGCAAGTAGGACATTCTATCTATGGATATGCCCTTATGTTTCAGCACCTAGCTAAAAAATACACATCTGAAACAGGTTTAATATTATATACTGCATTTATTTATTTTTAAGCCTATATTTGATCTAATACCCACTTGAAATCAACTACAGTAAAACTAAGATCCTGATCTTTGCAAAGACACCTAATCTGCATGCCTGGGAGATAAATGGCCAGAGCAGTGGTGGGTTTCTAATGGTTCGCCCCAGTTCGGGTGAGCCGATGGCAGTAATGGTGAGCTGAGAATGAACCGGTTCGCTCTGACTGCCAGCTGGGCCCTCCCACCTGCCCCTGCGTTATACCTACCTATATTTGGTCATTTTTAGCCCAGCTGAAAGGCGTGGCAGAGCAGATTGCCACGCTTCAGCTGTTCCAAAATGCAATGCGCTTGCGTGGAGCACAAGTTTGGTGTGCATGCAAGCAAAGCACATGCGTGAAGCAAACCGGTGGTAACACCAGTTGAAACCCACCACTGGGCCAGAGCATTGAACAACTGAAAACATGGTTTTCCATGGCTCCACCAAATGCAATACACACAAACATATGCCATACAAAGTACAACTGTTGCAATTCACTCTTTATTTCACCAGATGAGCAGAGCATATCCCAGCAGCACTGAAGCTACTATAGTCAGCCAAAGCTCACTCACAATTATTTTTCAACGACCAGCTAAGACTTTAAACTTCCTTTATTCCTCTTGAAAGAGTCCAAACTAAATGCCTACGGACTATATTCCCGGTAACCCTGTGCTACCTTGTGTTCCAAATGTAGCTTTCAGGAGAGAGGCAGGGTTATCTAAATTTGAAACAGGTGCACAGATCTGTATCAAAGCACATTGGTTGAAATTGCTCCTTCCCCACAGTTTCTTTCCTTATTGAGGACAATTATAAATCAATATGGTTCAGGACAATCTCACAAACCCCGTAGTTTTCTCAGGGAGTTGTTCCTAATGATGGGTTACGACTGGGCCCTCAGTGTGTTTAAACAATGAATCAAAGATCTGGAAGCCCAACAGGGGTGCCCTGCGAAAGAATGTTTTTCTGAGAAGTAATCCCTTTTTCCCAGCTAGTGAGATACTTAAAACACATAAGTCAGAGGTGGGTTTCAGCAGGTTCTGACCAGTTCTGGAGAACCGGTAGCAGAAATTTTGAGTAGTTTGGAGAACCGGTAAATATCACCTCTGACTGGCCCTGCCCCCATCTATTCTCTGCCTCCGGAATCCCAGCTGATCGGGAGGAAATGGGGATTTTGAAGTAACCTTCCCCCACCACGCCCACCAAGCCACGCCCACCAAGCCATGCCACACCCACCAAGCAACGACCATAGAACCGGTAGTAAAAATGTTTGAATCCCACTACTGACATAAGTGTTTACAAATTCTGAAGACGATTAACTTTAGCATGTCTCAATGCTCTCCCCACAGCAGTTTTGGATGACTGATACAAAAATGTTGGCATGACTTGAGATTCTGCTCCTGCAGACCAGGGGCTGTTGAGGCTGTAGTTTATGCCTTTGTTTACTGCACTCTCTACAGGTAGCCCTCCATCTACGACCACAATTGAACCCAAAATTCATGTTGCTAAGGGAGAGATTTGTTAAGTGAATTTTGCCCCATTTTACGACTTTTTTTGTCACATTTGTTAAGTGAATCACTGCAGTTGTTAAATTAATAACATGGTGGTTAAGTGAATCTGGCTTCCCCATTGACTTTGCTTATCAGAAGGTCACAAAAGTTGATCACATGACCCCGGGACATTGCAACCGTCATAAATATGAACCAGTTGTCAAGCATCTGAATGTAAATCGCCTGACCATGCGATGCTGCAAGGGTCATAAGTGTGAAAAATGGTCATATGTCACTTTTTCAAGTGCCGTTGTAACTTCAAATGGTCATTAAATCAACTGTTGTAAATCAAGGACACAGGAACCTATGATCTTTTTTATGCACAGTCATCATATAGGTTCAGTTTTCTTGAATGTGGCTAAATTTTGTGACCCAGCCTTTAAACTTGGACAAACTTTGAGTATCCGCTGACAAGCCCACCACTAGTTGTAATATTTTCATTTGTTTTTATTTTATTTTTAATGTGTTTTGGTTTGCAATTCTGTCTGGTGACCATAAAAAAAAAGATATATATACACTCTATAATCTCTATTGTGTACAATGATTAATGTGACAAAATATGTATTTGTACTCTGGGGAAAAGGGGCTCATTTCTATAGCTCATATACTTAATGTACTTAATTTGTCTGCCTAGGAAAGATTAATATATGCATCTCACAGTACTTTCTGCATGACAGAGAATCAAATTAAGCCCAGGAAAACAAGTTTCCCTATTGATTCCCTTAATGGTTTACCTTTCTGTTTTGCAAAAGAGAATTTGGTAAGAAGTGCCTTGGCATTTCTCGTATGCAAACTACATGCCTGGCTACAGTGATTAAATTTGTAGATTTTATTTTTCCTAATGGAATGGAAACCCTAGTGTGCCTTAGGGGCTGGGTTTACACAACCCGTTTAGTTTGGTGACTGAATAAACCGATTTTTTGGCTTCCAACTCTATATTAATTCATTAGCTAACCAAATAATAAGCTAATCAAGAGGTTTCAAGTCAACATGCTAACTGAGGGAATTCTGGCAGTCCCCACATCTTAAAATGGCCAAGGTTGAGAAACACTGTCCTAGGCACTTAAGCACGCAACGAATAGTAGTTAAAAATGTAAAATTAGCATGTTATATAAATATATCTTCTGTGTCTTTTCTAAGGTGATTGTGCAGACTCTGTCATAAGGTTGGATCTAGAGATCTACCCTTACAAAGGGAGAGATAGAACTCAAGGAAGCATTTCTGAAATCCAGTTCTGGAAATGAAGTAAGGGAAAGGTGAAGGAAAGTACCTCCTCCTTTCCAGGCTAAGAATGTTTTGGCATATGATCTCCAAAACAATTTAGTATAAATTTGAATAGTTTTCAGGAGCATGTTGGATGTATTGCCAAAACCTGGGTGGACCAGGGGAAGGGTTTCCTTCTCACCTGCCTAAGTTTTGGATTTGGGTTGAGACTCCAGGAAAAGGGCAGAGGTAGTAGTTACTGTCACCTATGAGTTGTTGGGGACTCTCAAAGGTTCTTTCTTTCAGATAAGTGGAACTTGACTCTCAGGGAATGCACTGTCCTCCCTGTTGCAAGTGATAGCCATGCCCGACTCCATTATTGGTGACTCTTGGAGACTGTTGACTTTGCTTGTCCTTGGGACTTAATTTTTACTGACACTTACTGAGTCCAGGGCATTTTAGGAGTTTATGGCCTCCATGGCAGCCTTCAATTTGTCTGATTGAAGACCTGATACATATGAGGGTGGTGTGTATGTGTATAGTATGTATTAAACTTTAGATCTGATTTCATCTTGGGGCAATAGTGACATGGCCTAGAGCAGTGATGGCTAATCTTTTCCCGACTGAGTGCCCACAGCAAGCACTTGCGTACATCCCCAAAATGTAATGCGCATGCAGGCCCCGTGCATGTGCCCCCGTGCATGCGTGTGCACCCCCCACATGCATGCGTGGCCCCCTGCATGTGCTCCACCCCCACACATGTACGCACAGCCTCTACACATGTGCATGCGCATACGGCCTTACACACACACACCCCGATACATACGGCCCTGCCCCCATGTATGCATGTGTGGCCTCCCACATGCGCCCCACGCATGTGTGGCAGAGACCTGAAGACCAGCTGGCCAGTGGGAGGCGTACGCGCACGTGCAGTGGAGATGAACTGGGGCAAAGTCTCGCGTGCCCACAGAGAGGGTGCTGCATGCCACCTCTGGCACGTGTGCCATAGGTTCGTCATCATGGGCCTAGAGGATAGATTTTGGAGGACATTACTACTAGTCCATCGCCATCGTCAGATAACTCTCTGATCATTTTTTAAAAAACTTTTGGAGTTCTCCTTGTCTGCAGAAGGAGTGGGGCCTGTTAGATCAATCTATCCCAGGCAACTGATGAAGCTGAATGGGTTCAAGAAGGAACATTAAGTTTTCCTTGGTGGGATTTTCTTTTCATATATGCTAAAATAGGATTTTATTTGAGCCAGCTTGCAGATTTTCACATACATATGAGAAATGTCTTGTCTACATCTGACCTTTATGGAATTTGTACCATCTACTGAAGATTAAAGAGGACAGAGAAGCTAAATAAGCAAAGTGCTAATTTTTGCTAGATGAGTTGTGCAGCATCTGCTGCAAATGGTAAACAAATGGAATAATACTTGGCAGCTGAAAAGTTGGGGCGTGATATTTTTACCAGATGTATGAATAGAGACAATGATCTTGATTCTCCTTAGCTCTTTATAGCAAATGCAATTTATTTGGTATCAGACTGAATAGATGCAGGAATCGGTAACTAGTGGTAAAAAAGACACTTCTTAAATATGTTTCCTGTTTTATCTCACAATGTATAAAAAAAGCTTTCCTTGGCTGACAATAATAAGAGGCTTTTTCTTTCTACATTTTTTTTAATCTCAGAGATTTAGTACTTACAATGAAGTGAAAAGGAAATATTTTCCCACCTAAACATAACAAACTTGATCCTGAATGATTGCTCAATACTTCATAAAGAATGAAAGCAATCTTTACTTCTGGAAATACTGCTCTGATTTTGGTAATGGAACCTGTCAGATAATATGGGATATGATTCAAAGGTCTCAGCACTACTTAAAATAAAGCGATGATTACAGTTTGCTTTAGAGTGGTTAATTCAGTTTTGGACAATGTTTTTTATTCTACAATAGTGTCTCTTAAACTTTTAAATCCATGGAATTCCACACAACATTAAAAGAAAAAGAAAAAGAAAGAATAACCTTTTTAAGGCTAAAAAATCAGATAAAAGTTTTCAATGAACAACTTTTTAATCATTCTCTTTATCTCATCTTACATTTAATACATTGTCAATTGGGAGAATGAGCATTCATAAGGCAATACATTTCATCAATGTTCAACTTGGAATTGTTAAATAAAATCTTAAAACCACCATATTTGTTCTCAGTTTTAGTAAAAGTTGAATATTTAGTTCATAAAAATCTTTTCAATAGAGAGGGAGGTAATACCTTTTTCACTTAAAAGCCCATATTCTCTGTGAACTTTCATCTAAAAGTGTTCTAGTGAATATTTTTGGTACTAGCAGCTTCAGTATATTTGAGGAGAACTATGCTATCATCTCATTTTGATTCATGGATAGGGTATTTGTTGGCCCATGAATGACCTTAGATTTAACAAAAAACATCACTTGGATCTGCTTTGGAGAATACTATACACAACATAATTTAAGAAATACTGTTCTAAAAAAATGGATTAGCAAGCTTACATATGGTCCATTAGAATCTCTCATTCTTTCTTTGTCTCTCTCATTAGTTGTCAGGATTCCAAGTAACATCCCCAACGAAAAAAGACTCCGAGGCTTGAAATTCCTCAAAGTTCCATTTTATTAGAGATGTCATATTGGCACATCTGGGAAAATCCAAATCTGAAAGTTTTCAGGTTTTCCCCACCCAAAGGAAAGTCCAAGTTCCTGCTCAGCACCCACAAGTTCACATGGTCCAATCAAAGCACCGTCCCAACTGGAGATGCCTCCCAGTCACACCCCTCCAGGTGCAGGGCAAGATGTCCTTGACTCTCTGAGAAAGGAATGTTATTATGACTATATATCACTCCGGCTCCATACAATTCCCCCTCCCAGTTTCCCACAGTAGTAAATGTGGCAGGCCTGACGATCCAATGCAAAAGATGGCTTCCAGGCCTGACATTAGTGTCCTGACATTCCTTCTGAAGGGATGTGGTGGCTCACTGGCTAAGATGCTGAGCTTGTCAATCGAAAGGTTGTCAGTTCAGTGGTTTGAATCCCTAGTGCCACATAATGGGGTGAGCTCCCATTACTTGTCTCAGCTTCTGCCAACCTAGCAGTTCAAAAGCACATTAAAAAAAAGCAAGTAGAAAAATAAGGACCACCTTTGGTGGGAAGGTAACAGCATTCTGTGCACCTTTGCCATCTAGTCATGCCGGCCACATGACCACGGAGACGTCTTCGGACAGTGCTGGCTTTTCAGCTTTGAAATGGAAATGAGCACCGCCCCCTAGAGTCAGGAACGACTAGCACATATAGAAACTTTACCTTTATCTTATTCCTTCTGAATCAACAATTTAATTTTGGTTTCTTGCCATTATGAAGCAGACAGCCTATCTTTCTCATGCAAATCTAAAGTAGGCTTAATGTATTTTTAAAAATAAAAGAAAAAAACACTCTTGTATCCCCCAAAAGAAAATCTTGGATCTATTCACCTGTTGAGTTAATTCTCTGCTTTCCACAGACCTCAACAACTTCTACAGTTCTTCATGATAATGCACCATATTTTTTATCTATTATATAAAGCTATAGTCCAAAGATTTAGAATGTGAATTCACAGCCTAAGATCTGTTTTACGTTGTGTTATTTTGTATGGCAGAACATGTCTGAAGCAATTAAAGCAGCTGGCAGCACTTCAAAATAGCAGGTAGGTGCTGACCAGCAGTAAGAAGCCGAATGTAGGGTATTGCTGACTCTAAGCTCTAAAAGCCTGGTGGGCTTTTCAGGTTGACTGGTCAGGAAGATTTTTGAAAGAAAAAAAAAAGAGGTCATTTTGGCTTGAAGCCATGTTTCTTCTGCCACCTAAGGCTGAGGCTAAAAAAAAAAAAAAGCCGGCAGGATGCTCTCAGAAGTTCATGATTGCAACATTTGAGGCTTGGTGAGTGCATATTTCCATCGTGACTTCATGGCCTTAAAAAGTCTGTAAATATTTGTATTGATTTTTTATGATCATCTGTTGCCTGGGCTTCAAGCAGAAAGGTGAGAATATATATGCCTCTCTAAATAGATCCACCTCAAGCTGTCCAAGTGTATTGGACATCAACACCAAGTGATTCTGCTAGAATTGCCAGTAATTCAAATCCTGCTGGAGGTCATCAAGATGGAAGTGCTGAAATAAATAAGTGAATAGGTGTTGTGGCCCATCAGCGGCCTGTGCAGATTGTAGCTGATTCCGACAACAAGGAGACTGGTGTGGTGCTGCACCAGCAGCCTATGCAGCTGGCGCTCAAGTCGGACAGTGAGGAGGCTGGAGAAGATGTGGTGCCAGAGGCAGGGATTCAGCCAGGATCTTCAGAACCTCCAGAAGTTCCTTTAAGTGAAGAGGACGAAGAGAAGGAGCCTCTTCTCAATGCACGGGTGCACAGAGCTGCCAAAAAGCAGGAATGGCTCCTCAGGAGGAGGTCTCCTCGAGAGTAAGGCTTGGGGCTAATTGGCCACTCCCTTAGCCTATTTAAGGGGGAACGCTGCTTGCAGCAAGCTGTAGGGAACAACTTTAGTTCAATCTCCTTCGCGTCTGGATTCTCTGCAAAATTCTTTCTGGGCTTTCTGCCAACTCTAGTAAGACTGTGATTACCTTATCTTAGAATTCTGATAGGCTGTTAAGACAGTTTATTAACAGCCTTTTGGTTGATAAAGACTAAGTTATTTGAGTAAAATAAGCTTTGTATAGAGTTTTTGTGTGCTGAATTCTTTGGGGTCCGTAGCTGGGGCAGAATGATAGATAGATAGATAGATAGATAGATAGATAGATAGATAGATAGATAGATAGATAGATAGATAGATAAAAGCATAGGTGGATGAGAATGATGGTGATGAATTATTGGAGCTGGTCTTGTTGAACATACAGACATGGGATGTTCTATTAAACATAGGTCAATAATCAACTTTCAAGTATTCATCTCTGCTTTGCAGGAGAAAACTGTAGCAGCTGAGTTTGTAACAGAAATGCTGCATATCATTAACTGATTAAAATAAGGAAGGGTGGAACTTAGAAAATATGCATGGATCTTTGCAGTCTACAGATCTCTTGAAAATATTGATACAGTTCACACTCGATTCTAAGACAATAAATGTAGTGATTTGGTATGGACTTAAAATCATGTAATTGCATGGTACAAAATAATGCTAGGCCATTGACCATACATAGTTTGTAACCACAATGTCTGACAGCTACATGTATTACGCTAAGCCAAAATGCTAAAGAAAAAACCCACATTATGTCACAATATGGCTCTTTCTGTCCCCATAAAAATGGAAAGAAAAATGGCAAGTCTCTATCGTGTTTTCCCCCAGAAAGTAGTTTTCAGTGATGAGAATGGTATTTTTCAATCATAATAATATTCTGATATTTGAAACTATTATTTTAAATTCCCTTCCCCACTTCATAATACTGTGACATTGGAAGATGAAAGCAATGCAAAAGTCATATACTGAAGATTATAATAAGAGCGTATCAGTGACATAACACGTTGCATAAATAGCTGGCTCAGAGTAATTAGAAAATCCGTTGAGACCCAAATTCTAATCCATGAAGTGATAAAGCTCAAAAGGTGATCTTGGACTAATCCTTATTCCCCAGCGTAATCCAGATAATCAGGTTCTTTATAACAATAACTAGCTTGGAAGAGAATCAAATATATTCCTAGGGGGAAAGTGTTTTATAAAAATTAACACAAGTAATATTATAGAATTGAAAATGTTATTATTTATCTTTTTTAAGGATCATTTGTTCCTTACAAATTGTTCACCTAATAATAAATACTTTTAAAAGCAAAAGCCTTTCATATTGATTTTCCAAACCATAAAATGATACATTTGCTTTGGCAAATCATAGATGGATGGATGGATGGATGGATGGATGATAGGAAACTTCCTAACAGTGAGGACAATTAACTAGTTGAAGAGTTTATCATCAGAAGTTGTGGGTGCTTCATCACTGGAGGTTTTTAAGAAGAGTGTGGACAGCCACTTGTCTGGAATGATATAGGCCAGGCCTGTCAAATTCCCAGCCCAAGAGCTGGATGCGTCACGCGCTGGCCACACCCACGCCTGGTTTAGCGAAGGGGGGGAGTCCTGATACGTCACACTCACGCCGCCGTGATGATGTGAGTTTGAAACCCTTAGTATAGGGTCTCCTGCTTGAGCAAGGACTAGAAGACCTCCAAAGTCACTTCTAGATCTATTCTGATTATTGATTAATAGTGTTTAGAAAGCATTTCCTAAAAATTAGCTAAAATAATTTAAGGTAATATATGTGCTGATACATTAATAGCTTATGCTGTAATTTAGCATTGGTAATTAGATAAGAATTTTCCAAAACAACTGAAGTGACAACTTTGTAGACTGAAATGACAGCTTTCTAGACTGAAAGACATTCAAATACTAAAATATGTTGTATCACAGCAACCAGTCAGAAATGATCTTAATCCCTTAAAGTCTATTTTTGTTAAGATCTTTTATTTTCTTTGTCATCATATGGCTTCAGGCAGAGGTATTATAGGTTGTATTTATCTCAGCTAGTGCTACTCTAAGCCCTCAGCAGTTATTCAGATTGTACAAATTTCTTTTGCTCTGGATTTATTCATTTTACTCCATAATTATTTTTTTTTTAAAAAAAGATAATGTTTTAATATATCCATCTTAAGGAGAACAGAAAAAGTACAGAGATACAAAGGGCAACTACGGGAACAACAGAACAATTGGCTATAGGGGCATTTGTGCAGTGGTGAAATCCAATTTTTTTTTACTAAAGGTTCTGTGGGCATGGCTTGGTGGGCGTGGCAGGGGAAGGATACTACAAAATCTCCATTTCCACCCCACACTGGGGCCAACCAGAGGTGGTATTTGCCAGTTCTCCGAACTACTCAAAATTTCTGCTACCGGTTCTCCAGAACCTGTCGGAACCTGCTCGATTTCACCCCTGCATCTGTGTGTATGTCTGTTTGTGTGTGTGTGTGTGAGAGAGAGAGAGAGAGAGAGAGAGAGAGAGAGAGAGACAGAGACAGAGACAGAAACAGAGACAGAGACAGAGACACACAGAGAGAAACAGAGAGACAGACAGGCAAAAAAGTCACAATGGCATTCACAATTGGCAATTGCAACCTGGCCCTTTTGGTTGGGAGTTCATAGGTGCCATCTTGATTTTCTTTTTTTTTTTTGCTTCCAACTCCCAAGGGACTAAAACAGTCTCTTTTAATCTTTGAATATGAAGCATTCACTCACTCACTCACTCACTCACTCACTCACTCACTCACTCGCAATATATGTTAAAGGAACCAATATGTTCCAAGATACTAGCACACCAAGTGCTGTATCAACAAAGAAAGATTCCTTCTTTATCAGTTGTATATCATATCCTCTGTTCTGCTGCTAAGCATTTTATAATGTTTGTAATCAGCTTTGATTTTAAATGCTCCTTTGACCTTGTGAATTCTATATCTTTCCTGTGCTCTTAGTAATTAGTCGGACTGTTTTAATTTGTTAATTACGGGTAGTCCTCAATTTACAACAGTTTATTTAGTGACTGTTCAAAGTTACAATGGCACTGAAAAAAGTGACTTATGGCCGTTTGTCACACTTAGGACCCTTGCAGCATCCCTAGGATCATATGATCAAAATTCAGATGCTTGGTAAGTGACTCATATATATGATGGTTGCAGCATTCCAGGGTCATGTCATCTCATTTTGTGACTTTCTGACAAGCAAAGTCAATGGATAAACCAGATTATCTTAACAACGTGCTACTAATTTAACAACTGCGCTGATTTACTCAACAACTGTGGCAAGAAACATTTCACTTAGCAACAGAAATTTTGGGCTGGATTGTGATCATAAATCGAGGATTACCTGTATTTTCTAAATTAAAATGTGCGTAGTAAAATTTAAATGTATTTAATGACTTTGAAGTGATAGAGGCATTTTGTGGAATATTGGTGCTCTCTGAGCTTGTTTGTTTGCTTTCAGACATTTTATTACCAACTGGATACCATCATCAATGCAAGTGAGTGTGGGGTTTGTTTATATGCATTAACTTGCCCTGCCATTATTGGCGGGGTATAGTATCTCCTTAGTAGTTCCTTGGTTAGGGTATTGTTTTCTGCTTGATTGTTTGGTGTTAATCCCTGCTTATCTGTGTGTTGGCTGTTGCAGAGGGTGTATTTTGTTCTCTCTCTTTTTTCCTTCTTAGCATTTTTTAATTGTCTCTATTGAGTTGTGCATAAATGTGATCTAATGGTTAAGGCACCAGGCTAGAAACCGGAGACTGTGAGTTCTAGTCCTATGCAAGAAAGGAGGTGGGTGACTTTGGACCATTGATTCTCTCTCAGCCCAGCTCATCTACGTTAAGATTCCTGTTGTGGGGACATAGGGTTCTGCCCCAGCTACAGAGCCCAAAGAACACAGCACACATAAAGTCTGTACCAAACTTAATTTACTAAAATAACTCAGTCTTTTCCAAACAAAGGCTGTTAATAAACTTTCTTAACAGCCTATAAAAAACCAAAGATAAAGTAATCACAATCTTACTATGGTTGGCAGAAAGCCCAGAAGCAATTTGCAGAGAATCCAGACGCGAAGGAGAGTGAACTAAGTTGTTTCCTACAACTTACTTCAGTCGGCGTTCCTCCTTAAATAGGCTAAGGGAATGGCCAGTTAGCCCCAAGCCTTACTCTCGAGGAGACCTCCTCCTGAGGAGCCACTCCTGCCTTTTGGCAGCTCTGTGTCCTGTGCATCGAGAAGAGGTCCTCCTCTTCGTCATCTTCACTTAAAGGAGGTTCTGAAGGCCCTGGCTGAATCCCTGCCTCTGGCACCACATCTTCTCCAGCCTCCTCATTGTCTGACTCAAGTGCCAGCTGCACAGGCTGCTGGTGCGGCACCACACCAGCCTCCTCATTGTCAGAATCAGCTACAATCCGCACAGGCCACTGATGGGCCACAACAGAAGGTGAAATACATCCACATATTAGTATATCCACAATCTTGCCTTATTTATAAAAATAATAAAGGCAAAATTAAAAATTAAAAAGCCCAACCCTGGCAGCCAGTGGAATATTTTCAGAGTGAGATTAATATGTTTATGGTAGGCTGCCTAGTGTGGCGATATAGCTGTTGTGTCTCCTATATTTGCATTGGATCCATCTTCCAAGAACAGCCTTATGGACAATGCGTGCAGTGATTGAATTTTCTAGCTAAATGAACTCTGACCAGGAAAGCTATAGTCAATAAACCACTAGGAGCTGGGAAAACTCACAACTTGCTGTGTGGAGGCTATTTGTGTCTCCATTGGCCGTGATAACGATAGGGAGAACTGCAGATTTTAAACCTGGAAGGGGAATTGCAAGCCCGTCCAGTTGTCATAATTCATAGAGAAGAGGCAATCTGTTAAGAATGCTTCCAAATGAATGGCATTGAGACTCAGCTGGTTTGCTTTCATACAGCTCACCTGCACATCCTCATATCATCCTCTCCTGATTCAAGTGCTAATACAAAATATTGGGGTTGCTGAGGGTTACTGGCACAAATGATGAAACGTCACTTCAGATTTCCAAATAACCATCTTTAACAGCTTGAATCTAAAAAAATGTCATGGAACTGTATGGAGCTTAACACTTAGTTGTAATGATGCTGTGATGCAAACTTCCATACATGTTACTTATTATGCTGGGCATAATGGGGGAAAAGATAGATCTTTTTGTGTCTATTGCAGAATAAATAAATAAATAATACAGACTGCGATTCAGATCTTCTGCCAGAGAGAAAAAACATCCCAGTGAAACTGAGAATTCAAAGCTTGTTTATTTGTTTGTGGCAAAGAATATGATAGTTCATTGGCTCATGGTTATCAATTTGTCATTCATTGGACATGGAAAGGTTACTACGTCTACCAAGTAAGCATACTGTGTGTGTGTGTGTGTGTGTGTGTGTGTGTATGTCCCATATTTCTATATATGGGTGAAGATGGGAAAATCTCCATCTGATTTCTTCAGATGTCAAACCGTTCAATCCCAAGTTTATTGAGGTTATGATGGACGGTAGCAAATGCCTGGAATCTTAAAATTTCAGCTATCTGATGCCAACAAAAATATTGAAGAGGAAATTTAATTTCTTTCAGCAAATCCATAAGGCAAATGTCAACTCAGTTAAAACCACCTTTAAATAGGATTTGTCTTTAGCTCAGTAGATAGGAAGAGTTGTTATCTGAGTCTGCTGAAGGACATCTGGCAAAAATTGCACAACATTTTCACAATTCCCAGTGTTTTGTTCAGGTAACATTAGCTAGCTTTTCCAGTTAAAAAAAAAAATTGTGAGACAAAGGGATAAAGAAGTCATTTGCAATCTATCCAAGCTAAATTCAATTTAAATGCAATTAAATATTAAACAAATAATGATTATTACTCCCCATGCGTATAATAATTTTCTCTTTCTATTAAGGCCTGGTACACCCTATGATAATTAGAATGCTGTAGTAAAACCACAATCTCCTGATTAGGAGTATCATCTCTAAGTAGAATTGAGGTTAGATCTAATTCTGAAATTTTCAGCTTAATTAGTCTGATGTCACCAAACACCCCATGCATCCTGCATCTTTATTTTGTTACAATCTGTTCATTTCATTCTTGCTATTGTAGTTTCAAGAAGTAAAATGTCTTCTTGTTTTACGTATGTATGTATGTACATACATATGTCTATCTCATGCGTATATCTCACACTTCTGTACATCTGGGCAATGTACAATTCAATCAATAAAATTAAGCATTAAAAACAGAAAAAAATAAGATTAAAACTTTTTAAAAAATATAAAACAGCATTATAAAATTACAAAAGATAGAAAATTCCAAGAGGGGGAGGTTAGCAGTTGTTAATACAGATAGAGGGACGTTTCTCACAAGGCCAACCAACCCCATGGTTGTGTGGAGTCCCTGTGTCCACCATGCAAGGCTACATAGCCAAGTTTTGACTCCTTTGCAGAAGATTTTATTTATTTATTTATTTATTATTTAAATTTCTATACCATCCTTCTCCTTTCGGACTCAGGGCGGTGAACAGCCAAAAATAAAACATTTGTACACAAAAGTTAAAATAGTTTTAAAATAATTAAATAAAGTTTGGCCCATAATTTAAAACATTCCAATTAAAATCAGTATCAATTTTAAAAACCAATATAAAATCAGGCCAGCCCGGCTAACTGAAAGAAATAGGTTTTAAGGGCCCGAAGAAAAGTCCGGAGGTCTGAGATCACTCGTATCTCTGGGGGTAGATTGTTCCAGAGGGAAGGTGCCATCACAGAGAAGCCTGGGGGTCGCCAGCTGACATTGCCTGCCTGACGGCACCCTGAGGAGGGCCTCTCTGTGAGATCAAGAGTTTGGGGGTTTTCCTCACCTCTGAGGGCAGGATATCTCGCAACTCAGGGCCAGCAGCAGAAAAGGCTCTCTTCCTCAACCCGCCAGTTGAAATTTTGTGACTAACGGGGTCTGTAGCATGCCTGACCTTCCTGACTGAGTGGGATGGGCTACTGTGATGTGGCAAAGCGGAGCTGGCAGCAGAGTTGGACACTGAGGAGGTTGGGGAGGAGGTTGGGGAGGAACATGGGCCAGGGATGGGGTCTGGGGAAAACTTGGACAAGGATTCTGCGTCAGAGGCAGAGAGGGAGCTAGACAGCAGTGAGGCAGAGGAACAACTGGACCCTGTTCCCAGTGTGTGCATGCGCAGAGCTGCCAGAAGACAAGAACAACTACGAAAGCAGAGTTGACTTGGGAGTAAAGCCGCACCTTGGAGGTGATTGGCTCCTCCCATAGGAAACAAAAGAGGAGCGAAAAGGGAGTGGGCTTTTGCGGAAAATAATTCGTTCATTCCGTGACTCTCTGCCAAGTTTTACCTTGTGCTGCGCTTGGAAACTAATTACCTGGCAGCTTTCCAAGCGAGATAAGGTCTGTGTTGATAAAGATTCCTTTGAAAAACTGTTTGGACAGACCTTGCTGACTGTGAATGAAAGGAATTCACAGTCATGTAAATAAAAGAGGCTTTGATGGGACCAAGACTCTGCTTCCTGCTTTTTAAGGGAGCCTAGGTCCTGGAACAATTGGTGATTATTGTACCCGGATGCAAAGTGACATGTTATATATGCCTTTCTTTTAGGCACCCAGTATGGCTCGTGAGGCTGCATTCTGCACCAGTTGAAGCTTCTGGATACTTTTCAGGGGTAACCCTACATGTTGCTTTAGTCCAAATGGGAGATGACCATCCAGGGTTATGAGTGACATATTTACTCACAGTCCTGCTGGCTTTGAGAAAGGGGCTAGACAACAACCCTACTGGACCATTGTTTAAAAGGTATTTAAAAGGTATTTCTTTAAATGGAGAAACAGATTGATCAGGGGCAGACAAAAATATTTGAAGGAAGAGCAAATGGGTTGATAGAAAAGTGATTACCAAGAAAATAAAGGTTAGGATGGAAAAAGGCGAGAGAGAGAGAGAGATGGGAAACTTAAAAGTAAAAGGCAATGTATGAAGTGCAATATACATGTGCTGGGAGCTGGGATGCTTTGTAGGGATAGATAGATATGGAAAGATATAATAAACAGTGTTTTTGCAAACTAGATTTAGTTTCTTTTTTTAAAAAAATCGAATGTTTTTGGTTCTTTGCCTTGCTTAGTTCCTGCGTTTTATCCAGCGTTCTTATGCCAAAAGGGAAGAGAAAGAGAGAAGTGTATACCTGCATGTAAGGTATGCATGTTTGTTTGTTTGTTTTTATAGAGAAGACAAAGGGAAAATGATAGGCTAGAATGGTCTGATATGACACCTTGCTTGGAACGGTGTCATATGCTGTATCTACATCTGTTTAAAAGAAGGACTATTTCAATGAACAAAGAATAATGGAATAGAAGAAGAGCATAGAAGGGAAATAGGTTGTCAGGTGTATTATTGGCAACGGAAGATAGAAGCCAAGGAAATGAATACCTTGACTTGAGAAGTGAGACCCTGCTGTCTTGCTTATTTTGGACAATCATCATTTCCTGCAGGGAGCATCTGTGCTGTGAAAACTATCTTAAAGGAGAGGCAGGAAGAATGTGCTGTGATTGCTTGAGGATATAACTTTTACCTGGACTAAATTTAATTGGCTTTCTATTATAATTTCTAGCAGCATTGCATTGTTATTATCTTCCCAGGTTATCCCCACTGCAAATTTAGGAGTTGTTGGAAATGTTGCATTCCATAGTCTCTGGATATGCAAAGTTTCATTTAAATTGCAGTTCTCCAGAACCAACTGAATGAAACAGTTTTATGGGACAACAGTTGGACAAGAATTATCACCCACTTTTAACCACCCCATAATCCCTTGCGGGGTGGAGTCTGGGCAACTGAATCGAGCTGAGTGTTTACTGGCCGGATGCCCTTCTTGTCGCCAATGCGGAGTTTTGTTCAGCAGATATATTCTCAGTGTGCCCAAAGAGAGAAATATCTGCCTCTACCTAGGATCGAACTCACAGCCTCCTGATTGTGAGGCGAGAGCTCCACCTCTAGGCCACTTTACCACTAGTTCATTGGACAAGAATAAGGTGACCAGATTTTAACATTGGTAAAGAGGGACATTGTGGGCGTGGCTTATTTTGTGGGCGTGGCTAGCTGGTCATGTGACTGGGTGGGCGTGGCTAGCTGGTCATGTGACTGGGAGGGTGTGGCTAGCTGGTTATGTGACCGGGTGGCCATGGCTATGCGTATAGGGTAAGGTGAACAGATTTTAACATTGGTAAGGACACCATTGTGGGCGTGACTTATTGTGTGGGCGTGGCTTGGAGGCCATGTGACTGGGTGGGCGTGGCTAGCTGGTCATGTGACCGGGTGGCCATGGCTATGCGTATAGGGTAAGGTGAACAGATTTTAACATTGGTAAGGACACCATTGTGGGCGTGACTTATTGTGTGGGCGTGGCTTGGAGGCCATGTGACTGGGTGGGCGTGGCTAGCTGGTCATGTGACCGGGTGGCCATGGCTAAGTGTATAGGGACTACTCAGAGGGCTGAAAAGTCATTTCTGACAGGTCCTCACACTTTTGACTGGTCCTCACACTTATGACCATCCTCACATTTATGCCCATGCAGCATTCTTAACAACCATGTCACTCATTTCACAACTGCTTCTCTTCACCATGATGACAAGATAGGGCAAAAATGTAAAATGTGAGGACAGTCGTAAGTTCGAGGACTGGTCAAAAGTGTGAGGACCAGTCAAAAATAACTTTTTCAGCCCTCTGAGTAGTCCATTTGCACAAAAGGACTAATCAGAGGGCTGAAAAAAGTCATTTCTGACAGGTCCTCGCACTTTTGACCGGTCCTCACACTTATGACCATCCTCACATTTATGCCCGTGCAGCATTCTTAACAACCATGTCACTCATTTCACAACTGCTTCTCTTCACCATGATGACAAGATAGGGCAAAAATGTAAAATGTGAGGACAGTCATAAATTCGAGGACTGGTCAAAAGTGTGAGGACCAGTCAAAAATAACTTTTTCAGCCCTCTGAGTAGTCCATATGCATTAAAGGATACAGCAATAGAGAGGGATGAAGGAATGGAAATTAGAGTAGGAGTGAGGGTAAGAGAGGGAGGAAGAGAGGAGGAGAAGGAGAAAGGAAAAGGAAGTAGGGAGGAGAAAAAGAGGGTGGGGGGAAGAGAAAGTAAGAAGGAAAGAAAAGAGAGTGGTGGTAGGTTTGAGGAGAAAGATTGCTGTACAATAAAAAAGATGAAAGGGAAGAAAGCCAACCCCAAGCAAATATAAAGATATTAAGATTAAGAATGAATTGTTAAACTTTAAAGAATAAAAGAGAACAAATATGAATAAATAGCAATAATTAGAAACACACATACAAACATGCAATGTATTTTCTTTGAACAGAATATTTGGCTGGTTCACAAATTTAAACAGCGTTTAGTCATTTCAATTAAATTTACAATTTCTATATTTCCTTTTTGCCATATTTATTCCTCATCTATTTTTTAAAAAAAACAATATTACCCTTCATCCTCATCTCTAATCTTAATCAAATTCAATTTTTCCCTTCTATTCTATATTATACCCCTTCCCATTGTCATCTATTTTTATATCCATCCTCACATTGGTTAATTATGTAATTATGTAATACAGTTGTTTAATACAAATTCAACATTTTAATATAAATCAATTAGTTATATAACTATCTTTTTTGTATATTAATCAATATGAACATGAATATTCCAATTATTTCCATGCAATCCAATTTCTTACAAATCAATTAATTATATTTACTAATAATAATAAACCAAATAATTTCCCCCATATATTCCTCCAAACCACAACTTAACCATTTCTGCTTTCAACACAATATACAATTATTAATAGTATCTCAATTATTACAATTCCCTAGTTAAATAGAGCTTTTTTTCTTTTGTGTTTTAAAATCTTGAACTCTCCTCTTTTGCCCAAAATTTCCCATTGTTTGCAGTTTTGTACCTACCTTTTTTGGTGAGGAAAAAGAAAAAGAAAAAGAAAGAAATCTCTCTCTGCCTCATTTTGTCATGTTGCAGGTTTAGTTTCGCTTTCGCCTTTGTTTTCAGTATAGCTCGGGGGGGGGGGGGGGAAATCTGCTCCAGGAACTTTTTGCAGCTTTTTGCAGCTAATTAACCTAGCGGAAGCTGTTAACAGGGGCTGTTTTTTCTATTTTTGCAGGCATGGGTCTATTCATTTTTTTTTTAACACTGATCAGCTGTAGGTTGGCCCTTTGAAGCCCCGCGGCAAGAGTTTAAAGAGTTTTTTTTCCCTCTAGCCATCAGCGGGGATTCAGGAGGCAGAATGAAAAATCGGGACTTTTTTAAAACGCCGCGGGACGCGGGACAAATTGCTCAAAAGCGGGACTGTCCCACCAAAAGCGGGACGTCTGGTCACCTTAGACAAGAATGTCTCTCAAGAATTTGAATCAAATAAAAATGTAGTGCTGTAATAACAAGGGTGAATAACACGCTTAAGAACAACATGAAACAATAGGTAGTATTGCTGGAGGATGCAAATGTGCAGATACACACACATGTATACACACACCCACAGACACCAATAAATACATCTTCATGTCATCAGGGAGGGAGTTTTGAAAGAGGAGAATCTATCAGCCAGCATGGCTGGTGATCACTAATCAGGCAGCATGGCTAGTTTTGTCCAGTTCTGGAAAATCGGTAGCGGAAATTTTGAGTAGTTCGGAGAACCAGTAGTAAAAATTCTGACTGGCCCCGCCCCCATCTATTCTCTGCCTCCCAAGTCCCAGCTGATCGGGAGGAAATGGGAATTTTGCAGTAACCTTTCCCTGGATTGGGGAGGGAATGGAGATTTTACAGTATCCTTCCCCTGCCATGCCCACCAAGCCACGCCCACAGAACTGGTAGTAAAAACCCACCACTGCCACAGTCATAAAGCAAACCTATTGTTTGCTATGGGCCAGTTTTGCCAAAAACCAAAAATAAATGCTGATTTTCAACAAAAAGTAGTAAAATATGGTTACATTATAGCAGGATGCTGCGAACAGCCATAAATGTGGGCTGGCTAGCCAATGCCCGACATGCAGTCACGTGTCTTTGGAGGGTGGGGGGGCAACCATTGGAACTTTGGAACTGTACCCAAAGGGATGGGTCCATTATAACTTTGAATAGTTAAGTGACTGGCCATAAATCAAGGACTACCAACAGAATTGTTCTGTGTTCTTGCTGTTATTAGTAACAGGAAAGCAAAAAACCCAAGTCTGCATATTGGGGGCGGGGATGGTTTTCTTTATCTTGATCAAGTTTTGGAAATAATGTCCTATTTCCACTATCCATACACAAGAGGAGGAACAGAGAAAGTATTACTGTGGTTCTGTGGGCCACAGGGGGAGCGGGTAGTTTGTGTGTGGCCCGTAAGTTGTCAAAATGAACATACTACTAGCAAAGAAACTAATGAAATAATGTATACTGTACCCTATTCAGATTTCCCTAAAATTAGAAAAAAGGGTAATCAGTTTTGTAATGTTTCTGGAAATTGTTCTGGGGGATCGTGGATGATCATTGTGTTAGCTCCAATTAATGGCCAAAGGAATTGTTATACCATGTATAATATCAGTGGTGGGTTTCAAATTTTTTTACTACTGGTTCTGTGGGTGTGGCTTGATGGGTGTGGAATGGCTTGGGGGCGTGGCTTGGTGGACGTGGCAGGGGAAGGATACTGTAAAATCTCCATTCCCACCCCACTCCAGGGGAAGTTTACTGCAAAATCCCCATTTCTTCCCGATCAGCTGGGACTTGGGAGGCAGAGAATAGATGGGGGCAGGGTCAGTCAGAATTTTTACTACCAGTTCTCCAAACTATGGAAAATTTCTGCTACCGGTTCTCCAGAACTGGTCAGAACCTGCTGAACCCACCTCTGTATAATATATGCTGCCACTTTTTGCTCTTCACTGTTTTAGCATCGTGCAAGATTAGGGAGGCATATGAAAATTATAAATTAATTACTAAAGAAATCAATAAGATGAGAAAGGGAGGGTGTAGCACATGTGGGACACTATTATTTATGATTTGTTGATTGAGTAGATTAGTGCAAAGGGACAAACTGAGGATGGGTTGTGAAAAGCTTTCTTTGCCAGTGGAAAATAAAACTAGCATGAAATCTTAAACATCTGGGCCAACTAATAATAAAACAGAAATTCATCCTTAAAATGCTAACTTAGGGTTAACTTCCACTTGTCTCAAAAGGTTTCTGAATAAATATGCACCGGACTGTGCTACAAATTATGTGTGCCCTATTTACAACAAAACAGAGGCATTATAAGCCAAGAAACCAATTAAGCAGTGTTTTAGTAACTAGTAATAACTGTTGTGAATAAACTGGAATGAATTATTCAGGGGGGAAAAAAATCTTCCCCTAAGTCATATAGATAAGCAGGATTAAGATGCTGCATTCAGTTACTCAGGTAAAGCTGTGGATCTAATGATAGCAGTTAAGTTGTTCTTGATATTCCCTGATATAAATGAGATTCCAGTCAAAGCTGACTGTTTCTAATTAAGCCTAATATTTCCCTGGTGAGCCTTTATAATGTCTTAAATTCTACAGTGCTTCGGGGAATCACTATCTTACCAAAACTGCAAAAGATGTTAGGTCTATGAATACAGTGGTGCCTAATAATTGCTATCTAAATAAAATACTGAAGGGCAACTATTCTACTTAACTGAATGCAAGCCACCTGTCACTGAGGAGGAAAGAAAGTGGAAGTGTGTTGCATATGAAAATTCTTCTTTCAGAATGAGCACATATATGTGTATCTTCCTTGCATACACTTGTGTGTGTATGTCTGTGCGTGGCTGTGTAGATAATCCTGAAATAAGTCTGTATATAACCATACCAGGAATAAAATATTTGGAAGTTAAGCTAATTTTTCTTCCAGATGATTCAATATCTAACTCCTAACCAATTAACCAACCTCTTAAATTGAAAAATGTTTATTTATGTTCTGGGCACATGACTATTGGAAGGAAATAATGTCTAATATGCATTTTAATGTGAATAGGGATACATTTGTAGCTTAATCCTTTAAAGGACATACAATTGTGCATGAATGGCGTATTTATATACATGATATTGATGCAAAACAATCTCACAGGTATTATATGGTGCTATGTGTTACTTTCTAAAATGGAAGATGAAACCCCACTAACAGCAGATTAAATTTTATGCCTGTATATATAATTAGGAAACTGAGACAACCATTCCATGTTAAAAGATAAATTGTTTTGGGAAAAAATGCCCCTCTTTTTTCTCTATGAATGGGAGTCTTGTCTGAAGTTGGGTAGGATGAAATGACTCCCCAGACCAAGATATTTTGAAGTCCTTTTGCAAAATAAGATCTCGGTTTAAGATTTACTGACTTTCGTAATAAAACCTAATGTGGGCGTAGCATTTGAAGGTCTCCTCTCTCTTTCCAAGCTGGTTAGGATGAGGGAAACTGCCACATCATATCACTCCTTTGAATATATTCACATGCTAATTAACTGGGCTGTGCAGCACTTTGAATTTGAAGGGGAAAAAAAGTGCAGTAGAGC
The DNA here is from genome assembly GCA_022577455.1 of Arizona elegans. Lineage (NCBI taxonomy): Eukaryota > Metazoa > Chordata > Lepidosauria > Squamata > Colubridae > Arizona > Arizona elegans. The sequence continues at coordinate 92,901,917 of JAKOOJ010000006.1, read as the reverse complement.
TTATGGAAGCACAACCTGTGATTAACATCTTAAAATAACTGCATTTTATCCTGGGACATGTTTGACTGAAAGAATGGCTGACAGATATCGTGCATGTGCCCACGTCTACTCCAAAACACCTGCTCCCCTGCTATCTAATTGACATCCCTTCCCCCCAGCCCTGATTGACTGTCATGTCTGCCCTAATAATGAAACTGTGATTCCCTGAAAATCTTTTTATTTGCAGAGCTACAGGTTGTAGTGGAATTTAGTTCAGGCTTATTATAGTACTGGAATGGAGGCACAGCAATCTGAGTGGTCCTTCATCTCAGCAGATCAATTTTGGGCTATAATTATATCTTCAGAGGTCCATTCTTACCCTCATAGCAAAATCCAGGTGTTTGATAACCTGTGTTTAAGCAGCAAAACGAAGCTATAGAGGAAATGTGAGAAACAATGCCTTCCCATTTCAATCACGTCACTCGTATCTAACTCTAAATTTGTTGATTTAGGAGAGAAAATGTTAGTAGGAAATTAGAAACTCCATGCTTCATACTTAACCTAGTAGCTATCTAAAACTAGAAAAGGAAGACCATAGAATATGCAGTCTTAAAAATATCTTTATTGATTGTTGGGTCAAAAGTCCATGGCTTGGATTTAGTGCATTCTTTCTGCTAAGAAAAGGCTTCTTCAATCCATGCAGCTTTTCTGTTGGCAGAATAAGGTTTCTTCCTTCACTAATTTCTCCCTAAATCCCTATTTTTCCAATAACTGCTTTGGGAGTTTGTGGTATCCTCTAGAATGATGGAGAAATATTGCCTTTTCTGCTCTCTGCCACAGGGGCATTCTGAATAGAATGCTTTTGTCAGAGAAAAACACCAACAATTGTATTTAGGTGTTAGTAAGAATCTTTTTCAGTATTTATCTTTTACTTGCAATCCTAGTTTTTCAAAGCCTTAGTTTTCCAGATAGTAGGGGGAGATACTTGAGTTTAATAAGACATCAAATGACCTCTTTTATACCTGTTCTTTTTATTTTAGAAAGCTGAACTGTTTAAAGGTTTTCATAACTTTGCAAGGTTCTGCAGAGGAGTGTCTTTGGATCTCAGAATAGAATAGAATAGAATAGAATAGAATAGAATAGAACAGATTTTTTTATTGGCCAAGTGTGATTGGACACACAAGGAATTTGTCTTGGTGCATATGCTCTTGGTGTACATAAAAGAAAAGATACGTTCATCAAGAATCATAAGATACAACACTTAATGATAGTCATAGGGTACAAATAAGCAATCAAGAAACAATATCAATATAAATTGTAAAGATACAAGCAACAAAGTTACAGTCATACAATGGAAGGACTATGGGTGGTGGGATCAGTGAGATTAATAGTAGTGCAGACTTAGTAAATAGTTTGACAGTGTTGAGGGAATTATTTGTTTAGCAGAGTGATGGCGTTTGGGAAAAAACTGTTCTTGTGTTGAGTTGTTTTGGTGTGCAGTGCTCTATAGCGTCATTTTGAGGGTAGGAGTTGAAACAGTTTATGTCCAGGATGTGAGGGGTCTGTAAATATTTTCACAGCCCTCTTTTTGACTCATGCAGTATACAGATCCTCAATGGAAGGCAGGTTGGTAACAATTGTTTTTTCTGCAGTTCTAATTATCCTCTGAAGTCTGTGTCTGTCTTGTTGGGTTGCAGAGCCAAACCAGACAGTTATAGAGGTGCAGATGACAGACTCAATAATTCCTCTGTAGAACTGTATCAGCAGCTCCTTTCTTTTTTCTTCAAGGAAGCATTGACTCCCGGCAACAACAATTTTTTTTGGAAGTGGGTTGCCAATTGCCTTCTTCCCAAGGCTGTGCGAGAATGACTGCCCAAAGTCACCCAATTGGCTTTGTGCCTAAGGCAGGACTAAAATTCATGGTCTCCTGGTTTTTTGGCCCAGTGCTTTAACAACTACATAAACTGGCTCTTGAGGGCAATAATAGTAGGTAGTAATCTATCTGTAATGACTTAAAAAGTTCCTGCTGGGTTTCCTTGTCAAACTGAGCTTCAGTCTTCATTTCAAACCAAAACATGCATGCAAGAATCTATCAAGCTAGCAATACATTCCTAGTTTTCTTCTATGTACCAAATATGTTGATAGGGACTACTGATATACTATATAAAATAAACTATAACCATGTTAAGGTTATCAATTATGCATGGTCAAACCTGAGACTCAAAGAGGAAATGGACTTGGATACCATTTGCATACGCCAAATTGTATTCAGAAAAAGCTACTGTTTGAATGGAAATCTGGGAAGATAAATTAAGTCCAAGTGAGTTCTATGCCAATTCAGTCTGTTGTCCTGTTGAAGGAGGTCTTCGAATAGAGGACTTCTATCAAATTCTACCAGTAGAGGAGAAATGGGAGGACACGTGCTAGCTCTTTCCTTTTTGAGCAATTGAGTTTTGCAATTATGGCATTGTGCAATGTTAACTTGCTTTAGAGGGTTTATTACTTTCCATTGACAACTGGAAATACAGGGCCATCTATTTTCATAAACAAATTTCATTTTTGCTAGTAGTACATTTTCAAAAGCATGTATTTCAACAAAGATACCCTCCTGGTTGCTTATTTGTTCCCTATGACTATCATTAAGTGTTGTATCTTGTCTTTTTATGTACACTGTGAGCATATGCACCAAGACAAATTCCTTGTGTGTCCAATCACACTTGGCCAATAAAGAATTCTATTCTATTCTATTCTATTCTATTCTATTCTATTCTATTCTATTCTATTCTATTCTCTCAAACAGGGTTTAACAATATGAAAGATCAGCTCTAATTTAACCATCTCTGTATACAGTAGAGGTACTTATTTCAAAGTTCTGTTCTTAAAATAATAGCCAAAAGACAGGCAATATCAATGAGCAAATTTGGAAGAAAAAAAATGATCCCGGTTTACAATGCGTTAAGCAATATTCATTTTTGGCCAATCATTTCTAGTGATTGTGGATATTGACATAATACACACTTGGCTTTCAAATAAAATAGTTCTTTTCTGCTGCATAATTAATTGCTTTACTCAAGTACAAATGAAAGAAATAATTTTCATACTGCAATTTTCAATTCAAGGCAATGCTGCCTAATAAAAGAGGTTTGGGGGGTTTTTTTGTTTGAAAGATTATAAGGGGATTTCGAACAGTTACAGAAGTCTGTCTCAGCTAGTGACAAATGGTAGGACTTCAGTTCAAGAGTAAGGAAACTATCCATTTTTCTGTTTTCAAGTTTTCTGTCAGATAACTGCTTGGGTTTCCAGAAATGCATCAATAGAGGTACATAGTCAAGATCACAGAAAGTTATAGTACTGAATGAGGGTGAATATACATGTCCCAGGATAATGTTACTATCAGCGTTCCAGAAAAATCCCCCCTCCTATTTCCCACACATGAGAAGGTGGTAGCATGAAAGTTTCTGGCCTACATATATGGCTTCTAAAGCTGACAGTTACAGGATCCAATCTGGACAGGTCACTGGGCCTAGAGGTTTAGTCTTCCAAGCTTTTGGACACATGCTGGAACCCAAGGTTCTTCTTCTTCTTATCCAAGACGCTTCTTCTGTTCAGAACTGAAGAAGCTTCTTGGATGAGAAGCAAAATGTCTTCAAGGGAAAACAAAGAACGTCCAGTTGCCTTTTGAAAAAGTACCTTTGAGACAATTAAGGAAGTCAGAATCTGAGTGAAAAGGAAGAAACAGTAGAAGGTTGACAATGGAGCACACTACCTACAGAGTTGAGGCTTCTTTTGTTTTAGATGTGTTGAAGTTAAAAGCTTTCTCTAATGAAGACTTTATTTAGATTCCTTTGCTTAGCACAGAGTTAGATTTATTGGCCCAAATGGGCTTCTTTATGCTTCAATTCAATAATTTCAGGTGTTATTAGGGCAAATATTGGGTAGCAAGTAATGAATGTATCATTGTTTATATATAAACAGGTTGAGGTCTGGTGCTGAGAGAGGACATTATTCATTATTTTAAATGATAGAGGCCTACAAGGTTAAGTTGTAACTGAATTGAGGTAACTATCTGATTGACTGGTATGAGCTCATCTCATAACTGTCCTTCAGTTGACAGTCATAATACTTTCAAAATCTTTCTATTTCAGTTCATGGAAATTAATTAGTGGGAAATAGCATTGCCACAATAATCCTGACTGTCAGCTGTAACATGCTAATTTCCATAATTTCCATGGGGTCATTCAGAATAGTAATATACCTAGAAAGCTATTTAAGATTTTTAATGTGTGAAACCAATTGACCGGAGTGGTGTTTTTTCCCACTGCCTTTCCTAGTTAGGAGTGATAAACGACAAGTGTAAAAATTTACCAACTGTTTGCAAAAAAAAAAAAAAAAAAGTATGCACATTTAAAGTAGGACTGACTTTTTTCCCTCCTTTTTTGTCACTAGGCTAATTAAAGGGTTGAATAGTTTTTGGTTTTTGTCCAATACAGGAATCTCTTGTGATATATTGTTATACCCAGACAAGTTTTTTTAAAAAAATGAGAATGTAGATGAATTTCCTAGTTGATTGCATTCTGCCTGTGGTGGAATTTGTATGTAGTTCCATTATGCTTGATTATATGAGGAAGCAGAATGCATGTTTTATTACAATCATATTCCTGATTGATTAATACAGTTATACAATTCTTGCAAAAATATTAACACCACCCTTGTTGAACCTGAAATAAAGCCAAACCTCGTAAGCTACCTTAAACTTACAATGCTGTGTTGTAAGCCATTTATATTCTTTGTGAGAGAAGTATGAGCTTGATAAAAGGAGTTGTTACGGTTATGCACACTTTAAAAATAGTTCAGAACATGTCTTTGGAATGTGTTTTTTCTCAAATGGATCTTAAAGTAGTTATAACTTTTTTAGAAGAGTTCCATGGAAACCTAAGAAAAGTTGGGCTACTTTAATAAACAGCAAAAGGGTGTTGCGGTGATATCGCCCTTAAATCTGAAACATTTTTTTCAATCCATCTTTGAAGCATGCACCACCATGTTGTTTGCTATATTGTTTACCATTTGCTCACCACCAAACAGTAGAGATCTGTGATGGCGAACCATTTTGGTACCGAGTGCCCAAACTGGAAGACCCGTGCACGTGTGTGCATGTGCATGCGGCGAGCACCGGAAACCTGAAGACCAGCTGGCCAGCACGTGCATGCCTGTTTGGCTGTTTTTGGCTGTTTCCAGGCTGTTTTTCAGGCCGTTTTCCGGCACTATAGCGCCCGCAAAGACCAGCTGGGTGGCGTGCATGTGTGAGCAGAGATGGGTTTCAGCAGGTTTCAGCAGGTTCTGACCAGTTCTGGAGAACCAGTAGCGGAAATTTTGAGTAGTTCAGAGAACCGGTAAATACCACCTCTGACTGGCCCCGCCCCCATCTATTCTCTGTCTCCTGAGTCCCAGCTGATTGGGAGGAAATGGGGATTTTGCAGTAACCTTCCCCTGGAGTTTAGTTTTAGTTTAGTTTAGTTTTATTAAATTTGTATACCGCCCTACTCTCGAAGGACTCAGGGCGGTGAACAGGCACAAGATAAAATACAGAAATACAAAAGTTAAGAACAATTTAAAACCAAATTAAATAATATTGGCCCACGACAATTAAAATCCCAATAAATTTAAAACAAATTAAAATTTAAAATTTAAAAGAAAGGGGAGAAAAATTTGGCTAGGCCGGCTTGCTGGAATAAGAGGGTCTTAAGAGCACGGCGGAAGGTGCGCAGGTCCGGGATCCTCCGTATCTTCAGGGGGAGCTCGTTCCAGATAGTAGGTGGGGAGGGAATGGAGATTTTACAGTATCCTTCCCCTGCCATGCCCACCAAGCCATGCAATGCCCACCAAGCCGGTAGTAAAAAAAATTTCAAACCCATCACTGCATCACAGGTAGATAGATAATATGGAAGATTTACCACATAGGCACCTCATGGCTCAGGTTTCTCTGCTCTGCTTAGTGTTACTCATGGGACATGACAACAATTACATTATCCAGGTGTGGTTTTGTTTGATTTTGCTTTACTATTGTTTATTCATTAAATGTATATTCTACTTTTGCTCCATGAGCTGAGAATCCTCAGTCATAAACCAACATAGACCAGCCTTAGACCAATCAAGTAAAGATCTACTTATATTCTACCCAGTATGTAAGAAATGGATGCTAAATCATAATGGAGAATCAAAAGTTGGAGTGGTGGTGAAGATTTGTCAGAGATCACATTGCTTAATAACCATAGATATGTAAAGAATTCATTCATTCAGCCGTGAGTTTGCTGCATTCCAATTTCTTGGTTGTGTTCTGTTTCTTCATAAGTTATGGAACATGAAGACATCACTGGACACCTGAATCTCATGGGCCACCACTTTTATAGATTGCCTGATGTGGAAAAAGCACAGCATAAGTTAAAACTGAGATGGAAAACAAAAGTAACATAGTTAGGGATCTTGTTATCTGGGAGCCAATGCAGCACATTTAAGATTCATGTTACTTGTCTTACACAGGACAGCACAAATTGTAACTATTTGACATTTCCTTTGGTGCTGAACCAGCTTGATTTTAGCTGACTGCCTTCCTTGGCCATCTGGTGAAATGCCATGAAAAGACTTCATAGGGGCTAATTATTTCCTAAATTAATAACATTGACAGGTTTGCTGTGGTGTAGTGTTTCTGTGGGATGTGATGCAGCTACTAGCCATTCAGTGTGAGAGTTGTAGCAGTTGTGAGATTTCAAGACTTCACCCTCAATGTACAGCTTTTCCAAATCACAAAATATGTATAGCGCACATCTGCTTTTGCTCATCCAGAACTGGGATTGTAGAAGTTGTGCTACATACTGCCAACATTATTGTGTCCACAGTGTCTAACAGCCATCGTGGATGTTTCTGGTGTCTTTAAATGTATAGCAATCTTCTCCAAGCAGGTGTTTTTCAAATATGTTGGCCTACTACTTTCTTTATTCTTAGTGCCAATTATCATGCAGGCCTCGAGTGACAGGCACTGTATTCCAAAATTGCCAATGTGTGCCAACTGGAAAAGCCTGAACAATATAGATTTTCTTACAATTATAATACCTTTTTCTGTAGTTATGCTACTTCTGAAGAATACAGTCTGCAGAACTCTTTGCTAGTGTTAATATCGGCTCATGTTTAAAAGTGAGTATAAATGCTCATTGAATTCAAAAAGCTTTACTTTTAAATAGACATAGGCAGTGGTGGGTTTCAAATTTTTTTACTCCCGGTAATGTGGGTGTGGCTTGGTGGGCATGGCATGGCTTGGTGGGCGTGGCTTGGTGGGCGTGACAGGGGAAGGATACTGCAAAATCTCCATTCCCACCCCACTCGAGGAGAAGGTTACTGCAAAATCCCCATTTCCTCCTGATCAGCTGGGACTTGGGAGGCAGAGAATAGATGGGGGCGGGGCCAGTCAGAATTTTTACTACCGGTTCTCCGAACTACTCAAAATTTCTGCTACCGGTTCTCCAGAACTGGTCAGAATCTGCTGAAACCCACCTCTGGACATAGGTTGTGCTACAAAACATTTGTTATTACTATTGTATATCATCTTAAGTTGCCTTGCTGTTCCATTTAGTTTACTATTATTGGTATTATCATGCCAATTTGGAAAATAAATAGTGTGTATATGCCTAACTTTTAATTTAGCTGGTTCATGTGACTTTGCCTTCACAATAATGGTTATAACCTTGCACGTCTATGATTATATTCTTTCTTACTAAAGGAACAAATCTAAACGAAACCAAAATTGCACAGGGTTTTAGTTTTGTTATTTTTTTATCTCTGGACAGAAGATGTGAACAATTCATACTATAGTAGTTTAAATTTTAAACTAGTTAGCATTGCAGACTGCGAACACTAGAAGTCTTAAACAAATCTGCATCTATCATTAGAGACACATGCAGGATAGTAGAAGGGAATTAATGTTCACATTATATGTGGACAATGCTAGTCATGTTATCCAAAACTACATATTAAATATTTTATATATATTCCAGGTGTTAAGGTAAGAACATCCTCAAGCTATTTTCAATTGTAGTTTTATAGATCTATTCATGTAATTTTCCATGTAGTACGGTAATATGAAAGCAGTTAGCTGTTGTCATGCGTCATTTTTTTTTTTTCAATATCATTTTTTTGCTCTACGGTTGTAATATTTCCTGGCTTTCCTATCAGCTTTTTGAAAATCAGTCAGTATAAATTGACTGCCACTGTTGGGTGTAGCCTTGTAGACAGGATTTGTACAAATTAATGTTGTAGATCTTCAACTACTTCTAGTTATATATAGATGTCATGATGGAGATTTGTATTAGATGTGTTCAAATCAGATGTAATTTTATTCAGATGGGAGGTTTAAAGAGGTGTGATCTGGGGCACGTATTCAATTTGACATTTGAGATCTCATATAAAGAAAGATTTTCTATAAGCCATGATTGGAAAGCATCAAAATACTCGCAGCTGCTTCATTGTTTGCTAGAAGAGAATGAAAAGAGCTGGAATGGTTACAGGACTTGTGGGGGAGGTAAATAATGCCACATGCATGCTGACTTCATTACCCAAATCATGCAACTTATGTAGACATTATAAGCAATGACATAGTAACATGTGTCATTTTGATATTGTGGTTTATTTTGGGTGCTGCTGGGGGCGGTAAATAGTTTTGAAGTTATTCTGCCAGTTGAAAATTTTTGGAAAATTTCAGTGCAATGCATTTTTAAATAATTCCCTGTATTGTTTCTCTTTCAAGGCAGAGATAATAAGAATTAAATAAGGGTAACACAACAGCCTCCAAACTGGTTCAGCCACCAGAGAATATGCTGAGCAACTGAAGAAATTCCCTTACTCTAATTTAAAAACAAATCTTCAAAAACTTCAGCAGTTATTTTTTCCCCATTTTCTTCTCTGAGATATCAGGGTTGACATGACATTGAAGAAACAATCACTGGTTTGCTCTTGTGTGATATAGCTTTGCTGTCTCTGATCATTGAGTTGTCCAGGGTACCAAGAGATCATTGGCCATAGAACTTAGTGCTTAGTGACATCTAAATTTTGGCTTGTTGGCAATATTATAAGTCCATTAATTATTTAATTAATTAGCAGAGGCAGCAGAATGCCTGTGACCATGAGATGCAATATTACAACGAAAAGAAAGATGCAGAGAAAAACTGGCAGAGAAAAAAGTACTACTCATAAACTTGCACCTGCTATAGTAAACATTTGGAGCCATCCCTGTAAATGTTAGTCTGGCACTCATTCACTAATTTATCAAGAGATAAATAAACGGTCCTAATTTTTCAGTTTGGATTTTGCAGTATATTTGGATTAATGAGAAGTGAACAGAGTTGATTACTGGTTGATTGACTAGACTAAGGGAGTCAAACTCAATTTCATTGAGGATCACATCAGGGTTGTGTTTGACCTCGGGGGACCAGCATGGGCGTGGCAGGGTAGGTGTGACCAGCTCGACGTCACTCGTGTTGGGGACGCCAGTGGTGGCCCAAGCACTTTGCCAGCGAAAATGGGCTCCCGAGCTCCGTTTTCGGCTATGACAGCCTCCTGCAACCCTCTGCCAGTGAAAACGGAGTTCAGGAGGATCACGTGCGACTCTCCCAAGCTCAGTTTTCACTGGCAGAGGCACTGTGGACCAATCCTTCACTGTTTCCAGGGTGGCCCCATGGGCCAGATCTAAGCACCCCCCCCCGGGCCAGATCCGGGCCCCAGGCTTTGAGTTTGACACCTCTGGACTAGACTATCTCAATGTATACAATTTGATCTCCCAGTTCTGTTTGCAAATTCAGCACAGAAATATAGCATTCCATTAGCACAAAACAGAACAAATTTAAAGCCTGTGGCTGAACCCGTGAAAGAATTTGAGATCTGAGGAACTGAATAAAGCTTGATAAAATATTTAATAAGGGAGCAAACCCCATCGGCTGATTACTCATGTCAAAGTCAGAGTGCTCATCACACTGCACAACTCTGCATTCTTTCTAAATGGGACTGAAGGTGAAACTTGTAGATTGTGTGTAAAAACCTCAGAAGGGACAGAAAAATCACTGAATTTGTGCAGCACTTCAAAGGACTTACAAAATACTTTGAAAGCACCTGTTTCAATGTATTTCTTTGAAGTAAATCCCTGCTTCAAATTATGATTTCTACTTTGATGGGATGATTTCAAGTGAATGTCTTCAAATCAAAACACCCCTTTGAAGGTTTATGCAGTTGACAGTCAATATTTTTGTTTGGTAAAGTGTAATACAACTGACCAATGTTAGAAAGCTGGATCAACATTTTGCAAAATCAGTAGTTAATTTTTAATATATCTTTAGATTTATGAACTGTGCTATGTAAGCTCTGAAAAGAGAATTAAGGGAGTGGTATTTTTATTTATTTCTACAAATTCAGATTTCCTTCACTTCCAACTACTTCCAATAACTACATTATTTTGCTCTTCATTGAAACGGCACACATCTGGAATATAAATATACTCATTCGTAAACTGGACGGGGATTGCAAATGACTAGAAATGATACTGGGAATTACAATTTTATCTTTTTTTCTTTTGACCTCCATTGGTATTTTTTATTTCAAGGTCTTTTAACACCTGAGGTGTATAAAAAGTGGTTAAGCAAATTCCTGCTGTTTCTTAGGTTATTGAAACAGATGCCATCTTGTCTAGTAAAAAAAATTGGAACATTCACGCTGAGAGGCAACACATATTTTAAACAACCCATATTCATTTGATAAAATAAAAACATAGCCTAATGGTAGAAATGGAAAGATTGCTACTTTGGGTGAGGAAAAAACCCCACAAAGCACCCATAAAGCCTTAGCTGTACACAGTGGTGGGATGCTGCTGGTTCGGTGAGCATGTCCTAAGCGCCTAAGTTGCTTGCACACAGTGCTGAAAATGGAGCATTTGGGAGCTCAGCTGCTTACCTTCCAAGTCAGCAACGGTAAATAGAGCAACGAGGGGGGGAATCAGCTGTGCTGCATGATTGAGATGAGCTACAAAGCAGGAAATAAAGGACAGGATAGAGTGGGGTGGGTGGGTGGGGCCAACTGATCATCAGCATTACCAGTTTGCTCGAACCGGTCTGAACCGGCTGAATATTACTTCTGGCTGTACACAGATTTGGGCCAAAGTGCAAACTCAGTGATTCTTTCACAACTGGGATTAGGAATGCTCAACCTTCAGTGGCTTTCCAGCTGGCTGGGGAATTCTGGGAGATGATGTTCATCTTAACCTTGTGAAGGTTGAACTCTGGTCTAAACATTCGAGAAAAGTGGAGTTTTGCAAAAGGAAAACACTTATTAATGCAAATAAGTAATTTTAAAAATGTATTCCCACCTTCTAAATAACCCTAAACTGTTTTTCAATTATATATTTGTATTTTGTTACTTCTGTTTTGTTATGACATGTCTATAAGTACATGGTTTTACATGCTTGCCAGCCATGAGAGGAGGCAAGATATTAGGAGAGCCAAGCAAATCCAATATTTTTGAGTTTCACCCTTTTCTTACGACACTGTAAAATTCCCATTCTTTAATAATCCCTCATCTGATTTGTTTGCTTTTATGTTTGGTCAGTATGTTGGGGGAGCCAAGTTATTAATAGTTCTGTAATCTGTGTTTGTGAACTGTGGCTTGTTTTTGTTTTTTTAGGAGAGACCATGACTTAGTGTGAACTCAGCTGTCGTTAAACCTAAATAGGCAGGCTTGGAACCAGAAATGTAGGTAATCAGAGGCAGAGTACAATATTCATGAAAATTTCTAGTCCTTCCTGATGAGGAGAAAAAAGGACTACTCTCAGGGCAAGAATTTCGTTCTGATGTCATATGCTCTAATCTTGATGGCTCATCCCCCAAATGCAACTTATTCAGAAATTTGGAGATCTAGTCCAATCCACAACAGGTTCAGACCAGGCACAAAAGCAAGGAGAAAAGTTTTCATTTTCATAGAGCTGTGAAGGCAAGCTCTATTCCACTAATTCTACCATGTTTCCCTGAAAATAAGACTATCTTATATTTTTGAACCCCAAAATAAGTGCTTGGCCTTAGTTTTGGGGATGTCTTATTACTTTGGGGCACGTGGAACAAGATGCTGTCTTACCTGATTTCCAGCTCTGTCTCCCTAACCCTAACCAGAGGAAATGGCGGGGACTGCCTGCGCATGCATTTAAATATTTTCGGGGAAGGCTTATTTTCAGGGAGCGCTTATTTTAGTGCATGCGCTCAAAAGCCCAATTGGTCTTATTATCAGGGGATATCTTATTTTAGGGGAAGCAGGGTATTGATGAGATTTTTAGAAGAAAAATTTCAGAACAGTTGACCAGCTAATGAGCAAATATTTTCTTTGACCCACTTGTCAAAGATACATGTCTTCTGGAAGGGTTTTAAAGACTATGATTGACACATCTGTCTCAGCGCAGGGAGGTTGTAATGCTTAATGCTTAATAATTAGACCATTACATTTCAATAGGTAAACTAATCAGGCATGTTCCAATCTCTCTCTCCCCCCCTCTCTCTCCCTCCCTCTCTTTCCCTCCCTCCCTCCCTCCCTCCCTCTCTCTTTTACTGTTGCAGAAATTGGCAGAAAATTCCTTGATGACACCAAGGTCAGATAGAGAACCTGCTGTCATGAGGCATATGATGAGCAGAAAAATAAGCAAAACAAAAATTACCATGTACCACTGGCCTGATGACTTAGCATTGCCAAATGATAGATAATGAGTAGAAAAGAGACAGAGTACATGGCAGAGAACTAGCTGGAGTCTTAACCAATATTGTGAATGGGAAGTCACCAGTTCCAATTTTGCTGACTCTCTGGACTCTTTCTGCTCCTAATTGCAATATGCGTAGGCAGAATCAATGTAGATGTAAAATACACGTAAAGGGTGAAATACCCCACCCTTCCTCAATATGGTGCCTGGTAAATGTGTTGAGCTGTATTGCAGCAATCAATGCTATAAAAAGGTACTATGATATTATTATTGAAACAAATCAGAACAAAGAGGGAGTAAAAGAGAGTGAAATGGAATGAAAATGAATCTAACCTTTCTGCAAAAGCTAGCTAACTCCTGAATCTCACTGGGAAAACAAGAGACTAAAAAAGCCAAAAATGGTGCTATGGTCACATGAGCAATGTGGCATTGTAATCAAAGAGGCAGGACCAGCGAAGACACCACATGGATCTTCAAGCGTGGGTGGAACCTCCTGTGATCAGGCTAACAAGGGCTGAAGGGCATAGAAGCCCTTTGGAAATTCAGCAAACAAAAGGGAAAGGAAAAAGAATCTTTGATAAAGGAATATTAATGACTGGCAGTCTAAGATGGGTGTAGATAGTGAAAAGTTATGATTCTATTAAAAGCAGTGTCATAGTGATGAAGGAGTGTTAGTTTGAGGGGAGCTTGAAGATTTGAGAGCTCCTCCTGGATTTTAAGTCTCCATCTACTTTTGTCAGCTCAACAGATTCCCCCCACTCTCTTTCTCCTATGAGAGTATCTTCCTATGGAAAACCAAGCCAATGTCTATTTGGGAAGTATTTAGGTGTCGTAGCTGCCTTCATACAGATTCATAAAGAGCTATCACTTTCACAAAGTCTCTTAAAGATTGACTTTGATGTTCTTTTATAATCTCCCTGATTTTAATACTTTCTATTGTACTATAAAGCTATTGTTGGTTTCAGAGAGAAAAAAGAGGGTATCAAACTTTTTCCCTTGGGAGCAATTTTTCTTTTACAGAATGTATTTCAGAGGAATAATTTAAGAAGAAATTGGGTAGTCCTAATCCAAATTAGGTCCCTTGAGATACTTTTAAGCAAAAAAAATAAAAAAATTAAATAAAAAAATTAAAAAATTAAAAACTCCTGACCTATTTTTCCACCCCTACATCATAATGCACTTCTTAGTTTGGCAGATAGAACAGGCTTATTTAGTTCTAGAAAATTTATGTATCAATAAATGCACCTGTGTTACTCATGCATAATACTTTAGAAGTTCTATAAAGATACTTTGAATTGTTTTAAAACTTACCTCTGCATAACATTTTTGTATATATAGGTTTTTGATTGTGTTGTATGAAGGTTTTTATTGAAAGCTGCCTAGAGTCACTTTATTGTGGGATGAGCAGTTATATAAATATGATTAATAAATAAATAAATAAACAAGCTCTAAGTGTAGTGGGAGAATTAACTTTTGAGTAAATGGATACATATAAATACCTTTATTTATGCGCATAGATGCTTTTTAAACAGGTTACCTTTATGCTATGAGACTTCTACAAGTTTCAGCATTCGTTGTACTTTCCTTCACTGTTTTGCTCTAATCAAACCTGGATTATAGCTTCCGGTTAGTTATGAAACTTACTTTTCCTACAGGCCAAGATAAAAGACTTCTGCTATGTTTGTCCTGGGAATACAGAACCACAGAATAAAGTAGAAAAAGAAGATGAAAGCTCATATATGATTAGCTCAAACACTGAAGTTCAAAAAATGTATTGTAGAAAAAGCAATTAAAACGCTAATTAGGCTAAGACTACAAAAACAACCACCCACACATACACAATTAAAACAACTGTATATTTCATCTTGTTACAGCAAAGCATCCTTACCTATATTTATTTAAAATATCCACATCCCATCATATCCTACATGTGGAACAATTAATATTCATGTTCTGAACATTGCATTGTTTAAAAAATATTCTATAAGAAATATAAATATACAGGTTTGTAGCTGTGAATACAAGATTTATCACATAATTCCTTACTATTAGGTCACATTCTTTGCAGTGTTTAGCAAGGATGCTTGCACAAGGGGAATCCTCTTTCTCTGTGCCCTTGAAGTGTTAGAGTCAAAGGCACACACACAGTCTAATGCACATAGGGTATCCTTGTACATATGGATGCAATAGAGCAAGGGTGTCAAACTCAATTTCATTAAGGGCCGCAACAGGGTTCTGTTTGACCTTGGGGGGGGGCATGGGGCATGGTCAGGGGGCGTGGCCAGCTCGACATCACTCATGTCGGGGGTGTCTATGGTGGCCCAAGCAATCTGCCAGCAAAAATGGACTCCTGAATTCTGTTTCCGGCTGCAACGGCCTCTTGCAACGTTCTGCCTATGAAAACAGAGCTCAGCAGGTCTGTACACAGCCTTCCCAAGCTCTACTTTCACTGGCAGAGGCATCGCAGGCCAGTCCTTCACTGTTTCCAGGGCAGCCCCATGGGCCAGATCTAAGGACCCCACAGGTCAGATCCAGCCCGTGGGCCTTGAGTTTGACACCCCTGCAATAGAGTTTCCACAGACCATTTTCAGACCATGGGTTTATAGGCAGGTTATTCATGGGCAAGAAAAATAAAAAAGGCAGTGAAACTGAAATGTTTTCTTCCTATCCATTTCCCTTCTATTATGGTTTGTTGGTGGGGGAAGGTACTAAATAATACTGAAGAAGTTTGCCAAGTCTTACTGTGATGACCATGGTGACTCTTCTACTCACACCTTGGGTTAGTACCTGTATGCAGTCAGGTCCCTTAAGTCTTGGTATGTGTAAATGCAGGTAGTTGTTGTTTTATATAATATTAGTTTTATATAAATTATATAATATTTTATATAATATTAGTTTTGCCCTTTTCCCAATAATGAAACCACCCAAGGTTGGGTGACCAAGAAATTTGATGAGTCAATGATTGAGCTCTAAAATTGAGAAGTAGATAGGATTAGAAATAGATTTGTGTAAACTGAACCTCTTATTGTAATCTGCAAATATATTATTATTATTATTATTATTATTATTATTATTATTATTATTATTATTATTATTTATTGGATTTGTATACCGCCCTACTCCCGAAGGACTCAGGGCAGTGAACAGCCAAATAAAATGCATGTAATACAAATGTTAAAAAACCATTAAAATACAATTAAATAATTGGCCCGGAAAACGAAATTTAAAACACCCCAAATTCATATGTCCACTGCATTTCACTGGTCCACTAATTTAGTCACTTTATCAAAGAATGAAATAAGATTTGTTTGGCATGATCTGTTTTTGACAAAGCCATGTTGGCTTCTGGTTATAACTTTGTTTGATTCTAGGTGTTTGCAGATTTGTTGCTTGATTATCTTTTCCAGGCTCTTCCCAGAATATTGATGTCAGGCTGTTTTTCCCCCTTTTTTGAAAATGGGAATCACATCAGCTCTTTTCTAGTCCTCTTTTCTAGTCCCCGGTCTTAAAGGTGATTTAGACTGAAGTTAAAAAGTTGAAGACAGAATATTAAAACTTCTCGCCTTGCAATCTAAATGTGAATGGCTTATCTATGTTATCAAGGCTTGGAGGGAGGCATTCTTAGTGGAATGTAGTGCAATTACTTTGCCTGTTAAGGGAGGGAAAGAAAATAAAACTATTCATGCTTCTCACTTTAATATATTTCTTATTAAAATGATTTTTTTAAAAATCTGAGGTGGTGCCTCGCACTGAACTTCTAAAAAGTCCTAAAAATCCCCAGGCTGCTTCAACCACAGTAATATAAACTTTCCCCAATCTGGGTGTTTTCAAATATTTTTTACTATGCTTACGATCTGTGGGTCTTCCAAGCTGAAGTTCAGCAAGCATGTAGAACATCATAGTCATGAAGACTGATATTTGAAGTCAATATGATTTAAATTAATTACTAGTTGATGTTTCATTGAATTTTCTTCATTACATACGACTATATCTGAATCAAACCAAATGAATTTTTTTAAGTATATCCTATGAACGACTGACAGGGAACTTTT
This sequence comes from Arizona elegans, assembly GCA_022577455.1. Taxonomy (NCBI): domain Eukaryota; kingdom Metazoa; phylum Chordata; class Lepidosauria; order Squamata; family Colubridae; genus Arizona; species Arizona elegans. Next base: position 92,885,117 of record JAKOOJ010000006.1, on the reverse strand, counting down.
CTTCTTCCCATCATTATTGTCATAAATTATATTGAAGTTCCCATTAGCCAGGCTGGATACAGTGCCCTCAACAGTTCTTTTTGGATGTTAAAAGGATGTTTATGTCCATGTGATGATGGCCCAAAAGAAACTCTAAGCCAGTGATGGCTAACCTTTTTATTGACATGTGCTGAAAGCGCACACCCGTACCCATAATGCAATGTGCACATTCCCCCGCAGTCCCCTTCCCCGCCACGCATGTGTGCACAACACCCTGCACTCCCCGCACATGCGTGCATGACCCTCCCGTACTCTCCCATCACCCATCCCCCGCTGCCCCCCACCCCCACACATGGGTGCATAACACCCCCTGCGCTCCCCCCTGAAAATTAGCTGGCAGGCGGGAGGCGCACGCACATGCGCGATGAAGCTGATCTGGGGCGATGGCTCATGTGCCATCAGAGAGGGCGCTGCGTGCTACCTCTGGCACACATGCCATAGGTTCACCATCACGGCTCTAAGCCATTTGCTACTATCTTGTTCCTTATATAAGGATCCTAGGCAGACTTTCATTTATCTCATCTTGGGGAAAAAAATTAGCCAGGGGGAGTGATTTCTACTTACAAGGACCCAAAATATACCCCTAAAGTGCCAGTTTTGTGCTACAATCTGTACATCATTAATTAAGATCTTATGTTATTTATTGGTTTATATTTTATACTATTAGATATTTTACTGAACTGTATCTGGCCTTATGGTTATGATAAAGTGATTTGTTTTGATATGAAATTCCATCTGATCCCAGAGCCAAGACACAGCTATAATTTGAAGCCATGTGAAACCATGCAAACAATGTTAAACTGGACTATTCTGTGGCTAAGTCAACTGTTACAAGCCGCATCTGTTCCATGTTCTGGAATACCACCATGAGTTGTATCATAAATGAAAAAAATTATGGCTAACTGGAAGCCAACAATCTGCAAACTATTCACCACTAAAAGTCTAAACTTCACTAGATAGCAGTAATTTCAAAATGACAGTTGTGGCATGCCTTATCCAGAATATGCTTATTTGTACAATAGATAATTTCATCATATTTCTCTGAATACGTATTTACATATGTAAATGTATTCACATATGTATTTACATTTTTAAAAATTCTCTGACTATGTATTTAGAGAAGAATCTTCAATACTTTTGAAAATCAGATAAACGTACCACATTAGTAATTCTTCAAAGAGGGTAGAACAAGAAGCAATGGGTGGAAACTAATCAAGGAGAGAAGCAACTTAGAACTAAGGAAAAATTTCCTGACAGTTAGAACAATTAATAAGTGGAACAACTTGCCTGCAGAAGTTGTGAATGCCCCAACACTGGAAATTTTTAAGAAGATGTTGGAAAACCATTTGTCTGAAGCGGTGTAGGGTTTCCTGCCTGGGCAGGGGGTTGGACTAGAAGACCTCCAAGGTCCCTTCCAACTCTGTTATTCTATTTCTAATTCCCAGAACCTCTGAGATAATCCTCCCATCTCAAAGTTCAATTATTCAGGAAAAATCTAATGTTACATTCAGGTAAATACAGTGTCAGTTACAGGTTTAGTCAGGGCTAAATAGCATAGTACTGTACAATGCAGAAAAAGCAGAAGGCAAATTGGACTGTATTGGTGATTTATGTTAGGTTAACAAGGCTCTCCAAATTTGCTGAAAAAGTCTTCTCTTTGGAAAAGATACCTAAATGGTGAATGCAATTTTTATATAAGAAAGCTTCTGAATGTGTTTTTGGTAACAATACAACTTCCTTAACTTAAAGGGAATTCAAAGTCATAGGCAATTTGTCATTTTTAGTGTATTGCCCAGGGCTGAAGCAACTGTGAAAAGAAGAATTAACATGAATGCAGTGCCTGAATCACAGCAATTTACTTTGTCCAGAAATATGTTATATCTTAAACAAGTTATCCTTGGGCAACAATGCTATTAAAAACCAGGGACCGGGAGGCAAGAGTAAGTGACTATTGCATTCTATTGTGTACGAGTTTCTCATAACCATCTAGCAGAAGACAGTAAATAGCAGGATAGTAGGCTAGAACCAGAGTGAAATCCAGCAGGTTCTAACAGGTTCTGGAGAACCAGTAGCGGAAATTTTGAGTAGTTCAGAGAATCGGCAAATACCACCTCTGGCTGGCCCCAGAGTGGGGTGGGAAAGGAGATTTTGCAGTATCCTTCCCCTGGAGTGGGGTAGGAATGGAGATTTTGCAATATCCTTCCCCTGCCAGCCCACCAAGAACCGGTAAGGAAGAAATTTGGATTTCAGCCCTGGGCTAGAAGTACTTTTGATGTGTCTCTTCATGTATAATATTTGTCTTTTTTAATCTGGGTAAATCACCCTTCCTGTTTTCTTTTACAGCCATCGTGTAGGAAAACATGTCTACTGAGGCCATCCCTTAGTGTCAAACTCCATTTCATTAAGGGCCGGATCAGCGTTGTGTTTGACCTTGGGGAGGGTGTGGTGGGCATGGCCAGGGTGGGCATGGCCAGCTCAACAGCACTCATGTGCTGCTCTGCCAATGAAAAGGAGATCCTGAGCTCCATTTCCAGCTGCGACGGCCTCCTGCAACCTTCCTGCCACCCTCCCAAACTCCATTTTCACTGGCAGAGGCACCACGGGCTGGTCCTTTGCTGTTTCCAGGGCTGCCCCACAGGCCAGATCTAAGCAGCCCGCAGGCAGGATCTGGCCCCTGGGCCTTGAGTTTGACACTCCTGCCTTAGGGGGAAATTTAGGACAGAGTTCTATTTAATGCCATCAGTCTTCCTTCCAATGTACAAAAATGCCTCTAGAGAAAAGGTTCAAAATCATAGGGCTGGATGGAACCATCATTTGGGAAGCAGGATGCTAGCCTCTCAATTAGGCAGCTCTCTACAAAGGGAGGCAGTTACATTTCACCCCTGGGCTAGAAGTATTTTTGATGTGTCTCTTCATGTATAATATTTGTCTTTTTAATCTGGGTAAATCACCCTTCCTGTGGGAGGGTGCGTGGAGAGAGTTTCCTCCTTTAAATTCCTGGGAGTCTATCTCAGTGAAGATCTCATCTGGAAAATCAACACGACCCAGGTGGCACAAAGGCCCAACAGAGACTCTACTTCAGAGGTGGGTTTCAGTAAGTTCTGACCAGTTCTGGAGAACCAGTAGTGGAAATTTTGAGTAGTTTAGAAAATCAATAGTAAAAATTCTGACTGGCCCCACCTCCATCTATTCTCTGCCTCCCAAGTCCCAGCTGATTGGGAAGAAATGGGGATTTTGCAGTAACCTTCCCCTATACTGGGGAGGGAATGGAGATTTTACAGTATCCTTCCCCTGCCATGCTCACCAAGCCATGCCCTCCAAGCCATGACACACCCACCAAGCCACACCCACAGAACCGGTAGTTAAAAAAATTGAAACCCACCACTGCTCCACTTCATTAGGGTCTTGCGAAAAAATAAAGTGGAACAACAATTGATGACCTCCTTTTATCGGTCCACAGTAGAAAGCGTCCTCACTCATTTTATTACGGTGTAGTATGCTGGCTTGACAGCTGTGGATAGAAAGACATTACAGAGGGTGGTGAGCACAGCACAAAGCACCGCTACCGGCTCAGCAGGCTGAACCGGGAGGAACCCACCACTGATCTAATATCAACAATATACTTTCACATTAAATGATTAGGTTGGTTCTTCCAATTTGTTATTGTGGTAAATGGAATATAGTTAGGAGAGTTCAAGAAAACTGACTGATGAGATTGGAGGCAGTTATCCTCTTTAGGTACAATTGACCCTACAGAGCAATTGTTATGTAAATAAAGAGCATCCCATATAAGCAATCTTAAACAACTTGGAGGTAAATATCCAGGATATAAATCTAATGAAAGAACAAAGTAATATATACCTACATTTGAAAAGGGATTATTTTTTTGTGTGGGAAAAAACGCTTATACCAAATAAAAATATCTCTACTACTACAGGAAAAGATATACTTAGAATGTCACCCTGAAATTAATTATCTTATTTTAAATGTTCCAATTGCTGGAAATTCAAATGAGAGGAAGAGAAGAAAAGAGGAAAAAGCTATAATTGGAATTCATTGTTGTGATTTGAATCAAACCATCTGTTGTCTAGTACCTTTTCTTTAGCCTTTCTTCGACTGTTGCCTTTGGCGCTTCCATGACATCCAGTTAAGAGTCTATTTACATTTTGCTTGTGTATTGGATTGGTCTACTGCAGGGGAAATTTGACCAGTTCGAACCGGATCGCATGTACCGGTAGCGGCAATTTGAAGTGGTTTGCCAAACCGGTAAAAACCACCCCTGGTTTACCCCGCTGACCCTCGCCCGCTCGTCACTCACCCCTTCTGCTCTGTGTGTATGCCCAAGAAGGAGGAGAAAACCTGGGCAAATTTTCCTTCCTCCCTTCACAGGGAAGGGAAGGGAGCCTGCTTGGAGCTGCGGCAGCCTGCCTGTGCCTTTAAGGTACTTCGACCCCCAGGAGGAGGGAGGATCATAAAGGGACAGACTGCAGCGGCTGCCTTCTGAGCAGCTCTGCTGTGAATGGAGGGAGAAAAGTTCAGCTTCTCTCTGCCACAGCATTCAACGTGGCTGCTTCTCTCCTCTTTCTTGGGCTCATATACAAAGAGTAAACATGAGAAGGAAACGAGAAGCAGCCAGGTTGAATGCTAGAAGACTTGGCCAAACTTTTCTGTCAGTTCTGTGGATGTGGCTTGATGGGTGTGGCTTGGTGGGGTGGTAAGTGATGTCAGGTTGGCCACGCCCACTCAGTCACATGACTCCCCCCACCATCACCACCAAGCCATGCCCACAGGGAAGCCCACAAGTAGGGAAAAAATTTGAATGTCACCCCTGGTCTGCTGTCCCCCCAAAAAAATTCCAATAAAAATAATTAATATAATCCCTTTAATTAATAGCTTTAGAATGAACAACAGAGGATAAAATGCTATAACTTTAACTAATACCAAAGATTCCGTACACCTTACATTCTGAAAAAGACACCCAATTGATAGGTCACTACCGTGTTTCCCCGAAAATAAGACCCAGTCTTATATTTTTTTTTTAACCCCGAAATAAGCGCTTGGCCTTATTGCCATGTGCTCAAAAGCCCGATTGGGCTTATTATCAGGGGATGTCTTATTTTGGGGAAAACAGGGCAAAAGAATTGAGACTTTATTAATTTCAAGGGGTGGAAAAATGAAAGGTGAATCCTCTGAGTATCAAGAAAAAAGTGTAAAAATTCAACACTTTTCTTTGAAAAGTGTCTTCCATAGCTTTGATCAGTGGTGGGATTCAGCCAGTTCGCACCACTTTGGGAGAACCGGTTGTTAACTTTCTGAGCAGTTTGGCAAACTGGTTGTTGAAAGAAATCATTAGGGCAGAGAACCGGTTGTTAAATTACTTGAATCCCACCATTGGCTTTGATGCTCATACCTTCCCTTGCTACTAATCAGGGGTGAAATCCAGCAGGTTCTAACAGGTTCTGAAGAACTGGTAGCGGAAATTTTGAGCAGTTCGGAGAACCGGCAAATACCACCTCTGGTTGGCCCCAGGAATGGGGTGGGAATGGGGATTTTGCAATATCCTCCTGGAGTGGGGTGGGAATGGAGATTTTGTAGTATTCTTCCCCTGCCATGCCCACCATGCCACACTACGCCCACCAAGCCACACACATCAAACTGGTAGTAAAAAATTGGATTTCACCATTGCTACTAATATTGTGTTGAAGGCCTGCAACTGTAAGAAAGTGTGCCTTTATGTTTTTAAAAAGAGATTAGAATGGTTTTGTAGCAGATGGTGTTAGTGAACCGTAGAGAGAAGCTCAAAATCCTTCTCTTTTTCAGATTAAAATCTGAACAACAACAACAGCAACAACAACAATTGGCACAGATGGGCAATTTTGTCAACTATGGTTTCTTTCTGTTTCTCTCTCTCTTTTTCGATCATGCATACATATCATCCTAATTCTACTTCTGTCTATTTGAAAATTCATAAACTCTGTGGTCATTTCTTCTATTGTATGTTAATTTTATCTGATTTAAGAATTTCTTACATCTAATTCTGTTACTGTTGTGGATTTTTGTACATAAACATCCAAAACCAAACTACTCAGAGTAAAATGTTTTCCTCTAATTTACACATTCGTACATGCTATTTTAAAAGGATAAATGACAATAAAAATGGCAGAAACGTAGCTTTAGTTTACACGTTGAAACTAAATGAAATAAGGATTTGGCAAATTTATATTAAAATTAAAAAAATAATCGATTACATTTTGAGCTGATACCATTTATCTTGGTTTTGATGTGTGCTAACAAAAGCTCCTGAGATTTAATTTCTAGTGTAGATTGATCAGATTTTGCTGCTTTTACTGTTACACCTTCCTCCTCTTATTTTCCCCACAAAAACAACAACAACCCTGGGAGGTGAATTGGGCTAAGACAGAGTGACTGGCCATGGTCAACTTGGCCATGGCCAAGGTGGAACTTGAACTCATGGTCTCCTGCTTTCTAGCCGAAGTGATTCAGTTCATGTCACAAATGAAGGATTTCGGTTAAACAACAGAAAAAGGATACATTAGTTTAGCACTGGAAAAATAGTTCTTTTTATACTTTTATTTACCTTGTAAATGAAAAAAATACTATTTAAAAAAGGAATTTGGCAAAAAAAAAAAAAGCATACAAGAAAAGGCAGTATTATTTTCCTTGTTTTATTTAGCCAGAAGGAGTTCTTGTTCCTTTTAAAGAATGAGTAAAAATGTAGTTTCCCCAAGGAGCTCTATACTACTAGTTCAATTATTATTATTAACAATTAAGACAGGTCACAACATTTATTTAAAATTAATACCCTAGAGAACATTTAGAGGAAAATATTTTTTAAAACTTTAAATTAAATCCCTATTTTCGGTTCAGTTTCCTTAATTTAATTAATTAAGCATTATAGGAATGAAACCTTCACTAATCTTCATAAGTATTAGATGCATGTGTAATGCATCTCAGCCTATATACTTTGCTAAGAACATACCTTAATTATGCAGTCTGTTAGGATTATCTGTGGATTGTGGAATCAAAGTCTATACAAAAATGCTTAGCATTTATGGGCTTTTAAAAAAGTGTTTAATGTACTTTACATAGATTTAATAAATCCTTACAACAGCAGCAGTCCTATTAAATGTCATGTTACTATCCTCATGTCATTAAAAAAACTCATAATGAATCATACCAATGTCCAATATCTTTATTATTTATGAAGAAAATTTATATGGCTGCCCAATTCATTCTTGGTGACTCTGGGAAGCTTAAAAGGATGAAACTCCAGTATAAAAACAAATATATAACTGTATAGTAATCAACAATTGATTCATGCAGTAATGAACCTTATGTCTCTGGGAAATCCATAAAAAATCTCTTGCTCACCTCCACTGCTGTTCCAGATTCCTATTGGAAGGAACATTTATAAACAGGGACTAAAACTAATATTAAAATAATCTTGTCTAAAGTTATTTGGTGAATTGAGTATTAGATTAAGACCTTCACACAAGAAAGTGAACTTAGGTGTATCGTTCTGTTGAAAAATAATGAGAGAATATTGTCATTTAATAGCAACTTTATTCTTGTGCAGACTTCTAATTCTCAGAAATAATTCTGATTTTTTTTTTCTGTTACAGATTCTATGGATTCTTGCATTTTTAGAGTTGCTCCAATGGATATTTTTTGCACTTATTGAATCTTTACTTATGGGAAATTCTTTGCTTTACATTCCGAACTAATAATGACTGAGTCATGTGATTGACAAGGGACTTGACTGGTCTAAAAAAAGAATTTTTTTGATTGACAAGTTTATGACTTGAGTCCCCTTAAGAAAAGCATGCTTGGATAGTGGCTGGCACAGATACCATTTCCTTTCAGTAAGACTGTGGAAGACGTGGCCACTTGAAATCTGAAAATGAGTGCACCATTACTTCCCAACAAGTCATGTTACAATCTATTACAGACCAACAGAAATGAGATGAAAAATAACAATGAACACATGGTGTCTGTAGGAGACACAAATGCCAATCAAATCACATCCGAGGTCAGAACCCCTGGAACAGCAATAAGGACAAGAAATATTTCAGGAGAATCTGCTTGCTTACACACCAGTAAGCAAGAAACCAACAGACAGTTAGACTCTGAGAGGAACAATCTTCAGGGCATCACTGGTGAATCAGAGTTTATACTATCTTCTACCATCAGCAAGAAACTGCAGGCAGATTGTAGACCCGAAGGGCTTAAGGACACTTCAAAGCTAGTCACTATTAGCCGAGGACACAGTTTGTCCAACCTGAGGATCAACACAAGTGATAACTTTTCAGTGGTACTTTCAAAAAGCGATGCTGATCTTATTCAGTATGTTTCAAAGGAAAAAACACTTAGAAATATTGAGCCAGAAGGAATAAAACGCCTTTCTTTGGGGAGATCCAGAAAACTTATGGCTAAAACAGAAAAAGAATTTGTTGGTCGTGTATCAGGTAAACGCTTACTTTCGGTATCCTTGGATTCCATCAACACGTCACATCATTTGAGTGGGGACATAGAGAAAACTCAGAAAACATCAAGAGACCATTTTCTAGGTATGGTGTTCCATCCAACTGATGGTGTGTCAGAAGGAAAAATTGTACCTTATTCTAAATATTCGTCTACCTCAGAAATGGAAAGAGCAAGTGCCCCAGCCATACAATCAGGGGTAGATAACGTACCAAATGCCAACAAACAAGGCCCTCCACATCATGCTGTTCTTGACCTCCATTTAACTGTTAAATCCAATGAACTTCGGAAATCAGAAGCACAAATTGACCATCAAAGTGATAAGAGAGGAAAAGGGGAGGTGAAGTGTCCTCTGTCTTCACAGTCTAAGCGTGTGGGTGAGCAAAAAATAAACAAGGTTATGTTATTTGAATTTCTTGGATGCCCAGCAGAAGAAAATAATGTTGTGGTACAGAATCAAAAGGATACGGGGACAGAAATACACAAGACCAAATTACATCAGTTGCCAAAAGAGGATCTGTTTTTAAATGAATGTTTTGACTCTGTTAATGGAAGTCTGATAAGGGAGAAGGGCTCTTCAGATTTAAGAAAAGGAAATAATTATAGTAACAGCAAAGTAGCAAGCAAAGCGAATGGGGAATATACAGCTATGAAAGAGGTAGATTCTATTTCAGCTCCTGATGATGGTACTATACATGTTGATAAATTGACGTCAACAAGGAATGAAAACCTACACATTGGTAGCACAAGTTGTATTCCAGCAGTTAATGGGCATATGTCTTTTATGGATAGTGTTAACGTGACAGACACCAAACATCTGAATAGCTATGAAAATAAACAGATTCTACTCAAAGGACCCAGTGAAGATGTTATAATTGTCCAATCTGATTTGGAAGCTCCCAAACCACAAAATACAGAAAATATCTCGGTAAATTTTAACATTGTGGACAGTGATTTAGAAACCACAAATTTTTCAGTTCAGAGCAAGAAAATAGTTAACGAAAAGAAAGAGCATTCAAATAATACACCGGAAAGCTGTAAAATAATATCACAAAGTGAAACTTTTTTATGTCCCCCAACTCCTTTGCGCCCTTCGGCAACTATGAATGCCAGTAGCCACAGCACAGTGTCAAACAGCAGTTTGAAGGAACTTTGTGCACTTCATGTTGACAAGCTGCCATCTTCTGCAACCCTACCTCCCACTGAGAGCACCCAGTTATTTAGCTCATCCCCTAAAGTGCCTAATAAAACTACATGTAACAGTGGGATCCCTAAGCCTATCCTTATAAATTCCAAGGGGCCCCTACCAGCCAGTTACAATGGTGAGCATGAGGATATGGAGAAACCTGAAGATAAGGTTGAAACTCCAGCCATTCCCAAGCCCAAACATGTGAGGCCTAAAATAATAACTTACATTAGAAGGAACCCTCAGGCAATCAGCCAGCTTGATCAGTCTGGATTGTCTTGCATGCCCCCTGCTTGTGGGTTGGCAACTGAACAGAAAATGTTAAATGATGGAGACATTAAACCAAGCAATGTTTTCTACGAAAAATTTAAAACTGACTTTCAGAAGCCTCAGATTTACAGTTCTGGATTTGTAGTATCTGGCATTAAATCCTCAGACCATCAGTTTGGTCCAATGGGTGAAAAGTTTTTCCAGGAGGTAAGTCTTTCTTTAAAAAAAAAAAAAACAGGCTATTGAAGTGAAATAAATGTGAATCTGTTAAGATCTGTGATAATCTTTTAAATATTCAATTTTTAAAAATCTGTAGATTTTTTTTTTTTTTTGAAAAAGTACATAGAATCACAATGACATGGGAAACTCAAGATACTAGGTAAGTATGGTGAAAGAAATGTTCTTTATTGTCTCATGTTTCTTTATGAGCCATGGAGGTGCAGTGGTTAGACTGCAGGCTACTTCTGTTGACTTTTGGCAGTTTGAATCTCACCAGGCTCAAGGTTGACTCAGCCTTCCATCCTTCTGAGGTGGGTAAAATGAGGAGCCAGATTGTTGGGGGCGATATGCTGATTCTGTAGACCGCTTAGAGAAGGCTGTAAAGAACTGTAAAGCGGTATATAAGTCTAAATGCTATTGCTATGAATCTGTTTCCTTTTAGGAAAATTGTCACAAAATTCGAGGTTGATATATTTGATTTCACAGTACAAAAACAACACCTGCTATAGCAGTGATGTAAACATGGCTGGAAAATTCTCTTGCTCTGAAAAGCAGTTTTAAAATTGTCCAAATTTTTTTTTTTAAAAAAAGAGAGTGAGATGACTCTATTGTATATTCAGAAATTATTTACAGCAATTCACCAGCAGTCTTGCTCCACTTGACTGGTTCAATCTGTATCTCTTTCTCCAACAGCCAACTGTTTTTGAATTTAAATCAAAGCTTTGACATTAGCTTTTAAAACTAATGGTCTCAATCTGCCATCAAAAACAGTTTGCTAAATCCCCTGTCTGCTATTTTTTATGTTGATTTAACTTATCTAACAAAGTGCCCTGGACATTGAAAAGTCCCAACAATGTGGAATGTACATGAATAGGAAAAGAGGGTTGTTTCACATTCGATACAAAATACTGCATTGCTGAAAGTTTGGTTAATCTGTTTTGGGTTGGCTGTAGTCCAGTTGAAAGAAACTCAAACAATTTGAACGAAATCAAAATGTTTTACATGAAATTCTCTTTTATCTATCTAAAGAATAGGGTTAAAGAATAACTCTAAAGAATAGAGAGGCCTTATTTATGAACATGGTTAAAAATGCCAGGCTTCATAGTATAGTCTAATACTATACTAAGTGGTGAAATTCAATTTTTTTTACTACCAGTTCTGTGGGAATGGCTTGGTGGGCGTGGCAGGGGAAGGATATTGCAAAATCTCCATTCCCGCCCCACTCCAGGGGAAGGATATTGCAAAATCCCCATTCCCTCTCCACTTCTGGGGGAAGAATATTGCAAAATCTCCATTCCTATCCCACTCTGGGGCCAGCCAGAGGTGGTATTTGCAAGTACTCCGAACTACTCAAAATTTCTGCTACCGGTTCTCCGAACTGCTCAAAATTTCCACTATCGGTTCTCCGAACTGCTCAAAATTTCCACTACCAGTTCTCCAGAACCTGTCAGAACATGCTGGATTTCACCCCTGGTCTAATATGTATCTCAATGGCATGGCACAATCCCATGCTTCTTTATTCAGATGTAAGTTTTCATGTGCACTTTAGATTTATTCTCAATATTGATTTACTAATGGAAGTTCTTATTCTCCAGAAGACCTATTATTAAAAACACTTCAAGGATAAATTGGGGAAGATTTTAGATTCACATCTCCCTTGTTTTTCAATCAGCCCAAAGAGGAGCAGGCCTAGTTAATTTTCCCACAGGGGAGGAGATAGTAGGATGGGGAGGGAAAATTTAAATAAATTAGCTCTTCTCATCATTTTCACATTCATAGCAATAAATCTGTGGGGATTTATTGTCATAGAAACTTCTGTGGCTCCTGAGCTGACCATAGAATCTCTCTGACATAAACCCAGGGTGCATATAAGCCAAATTTTTGTTTTCTTCCTAAGCAAATATATTTAAATACGTTGATGTTCTGTTATGACTGCATTATATTATTTATTCAATTTATAATATATTAGTGTGTCATTTTTTTCATTTCTGTCAGATACTACAGCAGCAACCATGCTGAGAAATATTAACTGCAATCCTTGTAAAGAGCTGAGTGAATGCATATTATGATTTCTATTGTATTTTTCTTGAATTTCCCTTTATAAAGGTAATAATTTAAATGTCTATAATTGATAGAATTATAAAAATACATTTATATTTCTGTAGGTTGGAGAAAGGCCTGCAAAAGACAAATTTTCTCCTCCACCATATGCTCACTATGAGGTGCCTCCAAGCTTTTATCGCTCAACAATGATTCTTAAACCCCAGTTAGGACTTGGTGCTGTTTCCAGGTTGCCATCTGTGAAAAGCAGGATTTTGATTTCCAGTCAAAGGTCTTCAGCAAGCTGCATCCATCCTCAACCACCAATACCCAGTTCAACGCTATTCCATCCTGATACTTCAGGTGATCAATTAATCTGTTTGGCTGAGCTCGTAAATTATATGTCATAATGATAAACTGAACTTAATCACAATCTAAAGGAAATTTAGAATATTGTACCCAAAGGGTATTAGATCACTAAATGGTCTGATTAAGTCTGTCTTAAGTAAACCCAATCTATGTTTTAATTATAATAGCAAATCACCAATATAAGTCTTTGTAGTTTGGTTTGGTTTGGTTGTCTGGTTTGATTTAGGCAGGACTAAAACATGATCAGAAGTTTGCTTTCTTAGTGTATCAGTCTAACTATACTAGTTAGTGCTGCAGTCTTACACTACAGTTATGCCTGCCTGTCAACACTGTCAACACTATACAACACTATCTAGAAGTGTTGAACAAAAATTCTCATCATCTCCCATAATCTCCAACCAATATATTTTGTGTTTTGGAAGATGGTTGGGGAAGTCTGCTTAATCAACTGATCTGACAGACCCACTGAATGCAATGGTTATATTAAGAGTGTTTACATAACATTTTGACTATGTTACACAATTAATCCATTTTCTGGATATGCTCAGTAACATAAAGTATCCAAGCATACTGATTCATAACATAAGCTAACCGTGTGACCTTGTTGTGCATGTTTTGTGAACACAGCTATAGGTTTCTTTGTATACTAAGTTAAAATCTGTAGTATTGTTGGTCAAGTGTTGCAAAAATGACAAGGGACCTGTCTTCTCCCCCGTGCTATCCTCTGCCAACACTACTTTCACTATGAATACATTTACATTTTACAATGTAAGATGTAAATCCATCCAACAGTGGATTGTTAGTTTATTCATACATTTATTTTGGTGCCTTCAAGTTAGTGTTGATTCCTGATGATTGCCTAGGCAAGTCTCTGCAGTTTTCTTGGCAAAATTTCAGAAAAGGTTTGCCATTGCCTGCTTTCAAGGGCTGAGGTCACCAAGCTGGCTTTATGCCTAAAATGGGACTAGAACTCATGGTTTTCTGGTATCTGGCCTGATGTCTTAACCACTGCACCATACTTCTAGAGTCCATTTAAGCTCACGCCTACTGCTTCAGTGACTCCATCAACCATCTCATTCTCTGTCGTCCCCTTCTTCTTTTGCCCTCAATATTTCCCAGCATTAGGCTCTTCTCCAGTGAGTCCTTCCTTCTCATTAGGTGGTCAAAGTATTTGAGTTTTATCTTCAGGATCTGGCCTTCTAAAGAGCAGTCAGGGTTGATCTCTTCTAGGACTGATTGGTTTGATCGCCTTGCAGTCCAAGGGATTCGCAGGAGTCTTCTCCAGCACCATAGTTCAAAGGCCTCAATTCTTTGGCGCTCAGCCTTTCTTATGGTACAGTTTATATATTAGGAAAATATTTATTTTTGTATGTGAGCTATTGGATCTATTTGCAGTAGAAAGTGCAATTGAACAGTTACAATATTTCTGGAGAATTCACATGGTTTTGTGTTGGAGTGAATTTTAAAGCACCTCCATAAAAATGAACAATGCTTGTAATCAGATATGATCTAGTAGGATTTGTCTGTCTGAATATTAAATGAATGCAAGTTAAACGGAGATTGCTTTCACTCATCAATTGCTGGCATCATTTTGATCCCTACCACAAATAATATGAATTTTAATGCAAGTGTAGGGCTCTGCTCATCCATTTTACACCATTTTTTTCTATCCCTGAGAACATTATCTCCTTTTTGCACATGTTTAGAAAAATAAGAGCTGTAATCTGCTAGTGCCTCAGCTTTATTTTTCCCTGGGGTAAACTACTATGATTCCATCAAATTAGGGATTATGTTGGGGACATGATGACATCATAAGACTCCATAATTCATAATTCCCTGGAAAATGGTCTGTAGGGTTTAAAATGTTTGTGATACTAAAATAAATACGTTTAAAGATTAAATACATATTTCAATTCTCCAATAATACTTTAACCCCATATTGAGTCATAAAATCACTTTGCATTAAAAAAAATACCCTCTACTATAAAATAATTATTAAATTGTTATCGCACACAATAAAAAAGTATTGTACACATTATAATCATAAAGCTATAGAAATTGTTCCTATTTATTTCAAAATCTCAAGTAAGAAACATCAACCTCAGTTTTATTGCTTTTGAGTTCACACAATGGCTTCTGCATTCATTTTTCCATTCTTTTAAAAGAGAAATGTTACTTTCATTTTTTTATGTCGCATATCTATTATCCCATGTGACCATTGGGGCAAACTCAAACATATTTCTTAAAATATGTTTTGGCTTTCCTGCTTTTCTGAAAATGTTCTCACTTTGCTTTTCAAACCTTTTAACACAAATATAAAAACAGAATATTAAATTGCACATTGATATGCAATGTTTAGTTTACTATGTCTACTCAGAAATAAAGCCCCTTGAGTTTAATGGAGCTTACTCTCAAGGTAGTGAATGTAGAATTGCAGCTGCAATGCAACGACAGAATTTTCTGACTCCAAGCATATAAGCAACCAGTTGGCAATTAGATCCCTGCTGATTTAGACTAATGAAAAATAGAGCTTGATTAACTTATCTTTTTCAGGAGAATAGTGCATGTAAACTTGCTAGAGTAGACTAAAGTGAGGTTGATTAGCTTATGGTTCAGCATTTTGTGGGAAACCCAGCTGTTTTCTTAACTCCCAAGAGTTAGCATGTTGTGTGAGCTAGGTCATCACGTTAAGCCATAGAATAATTTATTCATCTGGGCATAGTATGTTATGTGAAGACTGCAATTGTGCTTGGTTAGCATGGGGTTAGGGTTAAGTGTGCTGTGAACCAGCCATCTGCCTAGGAAGACCCTCCAGGAAAAAAAACCAAAACCCTGAGCTTGGATAATCTTCATGGATTTATCTCTTTTCAATTGATTTTTTTTTTTAAACACAAAATTGTAAAGAGTGCGAGAGAAAATATTTTAAATATCCATCTCACAAATAAGTGGCTCATCCAATTTTATTGCACTATTGTAATCATGATATATGATTAGATTAGATGGAAAACCACACAAACAGACTTGTTAAATAAAGCAATCGTATACTTTAAATGTAAACATTATTCACAGCTAATAATAATAATACATGATATTTTGTTTCGCTGAATTTTATATGTAGCAGAGTTGGGCAATCTACAACCTGCAGGACACCTGTAATATCTGATTCTTTTTCTGCAACCTTCTTAACTCTATGGCAGCATGGCTTGCTACCAATTATTTAATATTTTTCAAACTGTGGCTCCTTCAGGGTGTAATCTAGAATCCATGTCTGATATATATGCTTGTTATTAAAGATACAGGCAAGAGACCATCAAATTGGTATGGATATGTTTTTTTTTAATTGTTTAGTTTTTGTTATAATTTCTCCTGCCTTGCTGCTGTATTGTTTTATCATTATTTTTCTATTGGTAATTGGAGGGTGTACAAATTAAATAAATAACTTAAAATAGTTTTGGATTGCAATCTAATGCAATCTTCTCATGGTATAGGTAAGCAAAGTTTCTAAGTGAACATTTATAGAATTATTCCGCCAGAAATGAACAATATATTCCAACAATCCACTGCATTATATATTGCATTTCCTTTGTTTTTTCCATTTCCATCATCCATATTTAATAAGAGCCCTATGAGTTGAGAAAAAACTATCCTAAATCTATAGCTGTATAGTATCTTTATTAACTTCAACTAACAATAACACAAACAGATGTGCGGGTTTGGTCATACTCCAGAATTTTTCATCAGGGAAAACATTACCAACAAAATAAAATGAGTGACACAATGGAAAGAAAGAAAGTTTCAAAATTAGACTAAATACTTCTAGATTGTAAATTGTGCAAGGAAATTGGTCTTCAGGTGGAATAACTGACTTGAAATCGAATTCCGAATTACGCTTAATTTGGTCAAAAGAAATGATTGTTTCCTTCCACTGTAAAGACCCAAGATCATTGCCCTTCCCCAGTTTGTCCCTAGCTTTGGTTCATGCCACAATTTGCCTTAGCCTGGTAGTAAGAGGAACAAAAAAACATTGATCTTTGTTGTGAAGATGATCCAAAGACCCCCACATAAATTTTATAGTTGACTACAGATGTGAACATAAGACTCTTCAATCTTTGTCAGACATTTATAGCATCTTACATCCTCTATGATTTTTTAAAAATTATTTTATTTTATTTGTCAAAAATGTATTAGCAGTGGTGGGATTCAGCCAGTTCGCATCAGTTCGGGAGGATCAATTGTTAACTTTCTGAGCATTTTGGCAAACTGGTTGTTGGAAAAAATCATTAGGGCAGAGAACCGGTTGTTAAATTACTTGAATCCCACTACTGTGTTTTAGGTAATATATATAAGTATAAGCATGAATTGGATACATAAAATAGATATATTTTATGTATCTAAGGGCCTGGTGGCTCAGCAGACTGATAGCATTGTGATTAACACCAGCTGTCTGCAATTACTGTAAATTCGAATCTCACCAGGTTCAAGGCCTTCCATCCTTTCTAAGGTAGGTAAATTGAGGACCCAGTTTGTGGGGGCAATAAGCTGACTTTGTATAAATATACAAAAGTATGAAGGCTATTGCTTAACGCATTGTAAGCCGCCCTGAGTCTCTGGAGAAGGGTGGCATCTAAATCAAATTTTAAAAAAAATGAATAGATGAAACATTAGGACAGGGACAATAGGCATGCTGGTGCTCTTATGCACGCCCCTTACAGCCTCTTAGGAAGGGGGTGAGATCAACAGTAGACAGTCTTAGGTTAAAATTTTTGGAGTTTTGGGATGAAAACACAGAGACAGGTAGTGTATTCCAGGCATTGACTACTCTGTTGCTGAAGTCAAATTTTCTGCAATCGAGTTTGGAGCGGTTCACTTTAAGTTTGTATCTGTTGTGTGCTCGTGTATTGTTGTGGTTGAAGCTGAAGTAGTCATTGACAGGTAGGACATTGTAGCAGATAATTTTATGAGCTATGCTTAGGTCATACCAAAGTTTTCTAAGCCTAGAATTTCAAGTCTGGTGGCCTAAGGTATTTTGTTGCGAGCCGAGGAGTGGATACTCCTCTATGATACTGATATTGATGCTCTAGTCTAGTACATCAAACTCACAGGTTCTTCTGCCTCACCCTGTCTGTTTACAATAATCAGAGGAGTTCTAAAAACCCCAGCTAATATATTAAAAAGTAACTTTTTAAATCTCTGCCAATACATTTTCCTTTAGTTTGACTTGCTGCTCCTCAGTTTCTTTTCTCTTTTTATCTGCCATAGTGTTTTTATGTGCTGTTAGGAGCAATGAAAGCAAGTTTATTGTCCTACAGAGAAAACAACTGATGAGATACAAACCTTAGGCAGAGCTTCTACATTCATTATCTCTCAGGAATGTGAAAGGAAGGCCATTTTGCATGGCATCAAGAAAAGAGTAATAGATAATTGATGAGTATCACTAGATTATGCAAAGAGTCAGCTACTGAAGAGTAGAGATGCTTGGTAGGGGTGCGCCATATGTTATTATCCTGACCTTGAGAGACAGCCAAAGCAACAGTATGCTAGTTAAGTGTGGACTGTGTGGCATGACAATTAACTGAATATGTACCTGGCTCCAAGGTCAAAGAATCATCAAGGTAGAGAGGTATTGAATTGTGCCCTAGGCCCTGCACTTTTTCATATGTGTATTAATAACATGGATGAAGTGATAGAAGAAATGCTTAGGACATTTGTAGAGAATATCAAATTGGATGAGAGAGCTAGAAGATGGAAATAAACTTTAGACTAGTCTTAAAACATTAGACAAATTAGCAGAAAACAGCAGGTGAAATTTGATAGAGGCAAGTGCAAAATTCTTCAGTTTGGAAACAAAACCCAATGTATAGTATAGGATAGAGACACTTGGTTTAGTACAGTTAGATAGGGGTGAGTGGTCGGTAACCCATGGCAATGGTTCATCTCCATACTGCTGAATGTCTGTACAGGAGCAGCTGGGCAGGATACAGTGGTTGCCATAGGGATGAGGGTCAGTACCTCAGTAGATCCGTTTGTTTGTTTGTTTATTTATTTATTTATTTATTTATTTATTTATTTATTTATTTATTATCAGATTATATACCGCCCTTCTCCCGAAAGACTCAGGCGGTGCACAGCCAAAATAAAAACATAAATACAAACATTAAAATACAGTTAAAATGATATATATGTGTCTGAATATCCACCATGGCCAGGGACCGTTTTTTTGAGGCTGAGGAAAAGATGGAGGCGGAATTGAGAGAAAGTAGTTCCATCAAGGTTGTGATGTGCAGAGGAAGGTATGGTGGTAAAATGAGAAGGGGGTCACTTGCAGCTGCTTACCTCTCATGAACAAAGGCCATCTGATAAGTTGCCAGATAGCCCTGGGCTCTACCTGCTGTTATTAAATGCCAGGTCTGTACATAATGAGCCATGGTGGTGCAGTGGTTAAAATGAATTTTACTTCTGCTGCCTGCTGGCTGCCTGCAATTTGGCAATTCATATCTTACCAGGCTCAAGGTTGACTCAGCCTTCCATCCTTACCAGGTAGGTAAAATGAGGATCCAGATTGTTGGGGACAATATGCTGACTATCTAAACCGCTTACAGAGGGCTGTAAAGCACTGTAAAGCGGCATATAAGTCTAAGTGCTATTGCTATAATAAGACCATCCGCACCCAGGATTTGACTGTGGATTGGGCAGCCAACCAAGTATGTATAACAACGGTCTGGTTGAACTGAGAGGGAAAATTCCCCCATCAAGCTGTTGGTAGAACACAACAGCCTGGGCGGTCATGTAATGTCTCTGCTTCATGAGTTGTATTGGTCATCTAAAATATATAAAGAAGAAGATGGATGACTGCAGTGGACCTCTGATCGAAAGCCTTGTTAGTAATGTTAGGCATAGATGTGACTAGGAAAGCAGACTATAGACTGAATCTGCAATATGCATAACATTCGCAAATGCCACTCTTCCATCTGCACTAGGGATGCACAAACTTTTGAGTCAAGGATTAACAACTTTATACTTAGGATTGCTTCCTGAAAAATGTTCAGAACCAGAAGAAACTATTGGGAAAAGCCAAAACAAGATTTCTTTAGGTTTTAATTGATTCCAGTGGAATGAATATTATGTTAATAAAACACAGCTCATTTAATTATTTTCCATGTAATTCCTACCCTATGGCACACCAAATTATAGAAAGAAACTCTCGAGCTACATCCAGAACTTTAGTAAGTAGCCCAAAGATAGGAATTGATCTTCTTTTCTGCATTATTTTTTGCACATAGAGAATGCTTCTTGAATTTGTATTAAGATAAAGGTTCCCCTGAACTTGCATGCTAGTCGTTTCCAGCTCTAGGGGGCAGTGCTCATTTCTGTTTCTAAGCCAAAGAGCCAGCGCTGTCTGAAGACGTCTCTGTGGTCATGTGGCTGGCATGACTAAATGCCGAAGGCAAACGGAGTGCTGTTACCTTCCCACCAAAGTGGTTCCTATTTTTCTACTTACATTTTTTACGTGCTTTCGAACTGCTAGGTTGGCAGAAGCTGGAACAAATAATGGGAGCTCACTCCATTATGCGGCTGTAGGGATTCGAACCGCTGAACTGCCGACCTTCTGATTGACAAGGTCAGCATCTTAGCCACAGAGTGTCCCTGAATTTGTATTAGAACATTTCCAAAGTACTGTTACAAAGTTACATTAGATATAAAAGACAAAAGATAAACAGCTTTTTATGAGCTCTGATTTTTAGCTCAACTGGAAACCTCTCATATGAGCTTTAAAAAAATCAATAAATATCAGCAGAACCGAATTCTTCCTTAAAGGTTGGGGGCGGTTGAGAGAGAAATACTTGGTTGCCCTTTAGCTTAATAAAGCTACCAGTATTCCCATGACTACTCTAAATTAAGAGAAATGAAGAATTAAAGTGCTGCAGGTATTTAGCCAGGAGTTAAGTAAAAATTGCTAATAATGTTTATTCTTAAACTTAATGCGAGTAATGTTGAGCCAGGATCTAGACTGCTGAAGGAAGGCAGCTTCAGCAAGAATGATCTAAGTATTTGCAGTATATGCTAGAACCACTAAACATTTCTTTAAATAATGAATGTGTCCTGCCACAGATTCAGATGGAGTAATAAAGATTTTTATCTTCATACAGGGAGCACCGAAGTCTTGCATAGTGTGGAATGTAATGGCTCTTAAGCAAAACTAATGTTGTTTATCTATAAAATAGCTGAAACTGAAGTACCTTTATACCTCAGAGAATCATTCAATGTGGACATTAATACCTTATTTGGTTTCACACTGTGTTGGCCTTTGTTGCTTCTGTGAGTTTTTTGATAGTGTTTATTTATTATTAATTTATTTATTTATTAAATTTATTTGCCCCACATCTCATATCATAGTGACTCTACTGGGTGGCTTACAGTATTAAAACATTAAACCTTTAACAGATAAATATTTCTAAAATGATCAAATAGAAACCACACTCTAAATAAAATTATATTTAAAAGATGGGGACAGAGGGAACAGGAGGCATGGGGGAGGAGGTGGGATTGCCTCTTAATTCATCAATCTCCTTGAGTGTGATGGTCCCCCTTTGGAGCCCCAAAGCCATCTGGCAGAATTAGGTCTTCAGGCCCTTACAGAAAGTCAGGAGGGTGTGAGTCAATCTCACCTGAAAGGGCAAGATGTTCCAAAGGGCAGGAGCCACGGCAGAGAAGGTCCTTTTCCTGAACCCCATCAATCAGAATTCCTTGACTGGCGGAGCCCATAGCATGCCTGTTCTGCTGGTGTGTATGGTAGATAGGACAAAAAATGGATAATAGGGTGACTGGGCACCCTTCAAACATGATTTGGAATAATTTCTTTGGATTTCGTAGCCCTGACAGATAATTGTATATTTATTGCTAATCAACATTTAAATAGATTTGCCAAGAGACCGTTCACATTGAAATTATGGAAAACTTCCTTCTTTAAAACTTTTATATTTATCCATACTTGTTGCAGACCATCTTGATTTCCTAGTGTGTGTCTTGTAGGTATACAAACCATTTCTGGATTCCAGGGCCATATTACCACCAGATGTCAGAAAAGAGATTCAGGAAACCAAAGCAACCCTGCCAATCAATGGGGTGGCAGATGTGACAGCCAGATCACCCTCACACTTAGACCAATTAACCCTGGAGAAGGCCAAATCAACAGTAAAAGAGACAATCAGGGGCATTGATCATCAACATTTGGAATAGAGTAGAGCTGGAAAGGACCTTTGAGGTCTTCTAGTCCAGCCCCCTGCTCAAGCAGGAGAACCTATACCATTTCAGACAAGTGACTGTCTGGTCTCTTCTTAAAAACCTCCAGTGATGGAGCACCCACAATTTCTGGAGGCAACTGTTCCACTGGTTAATTGTCCTCACTGTTAGAAATTTTCTCCTTAATTCCAGATTGCTTCTCTCTTTGATTAGTTTCCAAACATTGTTTCTTGTCCTGCCCTCCGGTGCTTTGGACAATAATTTGACCCTCTCTTCTTTATGGCAGCCCCTCAAATACTAGAATACTGCTATCATATCACCTCTAATTCTTCTTTTCTTTAGATTAGCCAGACCCAAAACCCGCAGCCATTCTTCATATGATTTAGTCTCCAGGCCTTTGATCATCTTAGTTGCTCTTCTTTGAACTTTTTCCAAAGTCTCAAAACATCTTTTTTTTGTAATGTGGTGACCACAATTGGTTGCAGTATTCCAGGTGTGGTCTTACTAGGGTTTTATAAATCAGCACTAATAAAAATGATATAACCAGTGCCTGTGAATTCTATTGCCAAATGTAAGATAGTTGCAAGCCCTCTAGTCTGGCGTATCTATACAAACTAACTAGTGGTGGGATTCAAGTAATTTAACAACTGGTTCTCTGCCTTAATGATTTCTTCCAACAACCAGTTTACCAAACTGCTCAGAAAGTTAACAACCGGTTCTCCCAAAGTGGTACGAACTGGCTGAATCCCACCACTGAATCTAATGCTACGCAAATGTAAATGAGGCTTTCCCCACTTCAATGCTCCCCATCGGTTTTACTTATGGGAAGATTTCATCGGACTCTTTATTTGTAGAAACTTTGCCCTTCTGGATCCATGGTGATAGAAACTTGCTCATGTCATACCGCATCTTTCCCAGGATTGCCCAAGACCGTGATGGCGAACCTATGGCACGCATGCCACAGGTGGCACACGGAGCCATATCTGTGGGCATGTGAGCGTTGCCCTAGCTCAGCTCCAATGTGCATCCGTACGCCAGCCAGCTGATTTTCTGGCCTTTTGGGCCCACCAGAAATTGGGAAACGGGCTGTTTCTGGCCTCCGAAGCAGGTGGGGAAGACTGTTTTTGCCCTCCCCAGGCTCCTAGAAAGCCTCTGGAGCCTGGGGAGGGCAAAAAACAGGCCTACCAGGCCCACTGTGCCATCACGTGCCGAAAGCAGGAGGAGCGTGGGGGGGTCGCGCATGCATGCATGGGGGGCAGGGCACATTGAATTATGGGTGTCGGCAAACGCGTGCTCGACCCCTCGCGCTCCCCTGCGCTTTTGGCACACGATGGCAAAAAGGTTAGCCATCACTGGCCCAAGACATGCTCTAAGCACCCCAATCATTTCCAGATACAAGGGTCACACAGATACCTTTGATGTTTATTATTTTTTTAAGGGATGCTAACCTCACACTCACTAATCAGATGGCCAAATATCTTCATCAAACTTTTAATTAGATATGTTGTTTTATTGTTTTATTATTTTTTCTTTATCCCAATAACAAATAGTTATGTTAAAACTATTTCTTTTTTTATTGTACTCTTTTTTATTGTAAAGACTGATCAAAGATCACAATAAAGACATTTTAATTTGATTCAGAAAAACTTAATTCATTGCTGTTATCTGGGGTCATTTGGAATTTTGCAATCCAGATACGGTATTCCTAATTTCTGGATTCATGGAATCACTCAGATTCTTCAGAAAATGGAAGTTGCAAAATGTAGTCGCAGCTTTTTTTCCACCGCATTCACTGTTTGTTCTGATTCTATTTTGGTTTTTGAATAATGTGAATGTATAATGGGAAGTGCACCACTGCGTCTTGTTTGGGTTGCCAAGAGAAATTCTCCTCTGTTATTATTTGCAGGTGTCATTAGAGCTCCAGAATTATACCATGTTTCCCTGAAAATAAGACCCTGTCTTATATTTTTTTTAAACCCTGAAATAAGTGCTTGGCCTTGTTGCCATGAGCTCAAAAGCCCGATTGGGCTTATTATCAGGGGATGTCTTATTTTAGGGGAATCAGGGTATTTGTCTCATTTCAGATAATGTTTACCTGGAAATATTTTCATATTTTCAGACAAGAAGTGTTCAAAGACACTAATTTTTGTAGAATACATACTATGGTATAATGATTAAACCTGTGACCGTCTTCAAGCAGCCAGGAGCTAGGGTATTCTGACAATGATCATTTTGAAGTGTTGTTCTGCTTATTTCGGCAGATCTGAAAAAGGGATGTTTATGGTTAAAATGTATTAATTAAAACATCCATTAAAGAGAGAAAAAAAAGAATTAAACTTCTTTTAAATATAATTTTGTATTCTTTTTCAAACACATAGTTCTCACATTTTCAGAGAGGAAGCCTATACATGGGCTTTTGACCAGCAAGGTGGAGCCCAGTGAATGCTCATAACAAATTTTTTTCATTTTAATAATTAATTTACTCCAATGAATGTTGAAGGAAGAAACTTGCTGTTCTGAAATGTAGATATGGTTCCAGAGGCTCTGAAAATATCTTCTAAATCAGCCACAATGTTTGCATATAGTGACTGTCAGAAACAAAATGATTCACATTAAGGGTTCCTTTAACATGGGTGAGTCATACATTAAGTCTTACCCAAATAAGTCAAACAACTAAAATCAGAGAAACAAGCATCTTTGTTAGCACTGATACAAGCTCATAAGTACTGCATTGTTGATCCTTAATGTGCAGTCTGCATCAATTGTACAAAATATTGAATCTTATATAATTTGATTTATTTATTCAATTTCTATAGCTGTCCTTCTCAATCTAATTGACTTGCATTGGCAAACAATATAACAATAAGTAATATCATAAAAACACAAAAATACTCACAAATTAGAGATATACACAATAGAAGATTACCATAATAATTACCTAAAAAATAACAGTGCAACTAAGTAACAGGGCCCCTAACACTTTCAAGACTCCAAGCTCGGGCACATAGCCACACCTTTAAAGCGTTACAAAAGGCTAACAAAGTCAGGGCCACCCTAAGTTCTGAAGGAAGAGTATACATAAAACGTTGAATGTTATATGCAAATTTAATCTGTATACAGTTTAATTATTTGTGTGTACCTAATAAATATAATATGTGAGCACTCAGTACTGCTGAAAAGATGGTTGGGGAATTCTAACAAACGAAGTTATTAAATAGTAAGTGCCTTTGCTGTAACTCTTTGTTAGAAGCTTATATTAAATTTTACTGAACTGTCACTGAAAAATGTGGTTCCATGTAGGAGATGCTTCAAAATTACTTGCCTTTAACTTTCTTTCATAACAGGTATAACAGGTGCAACATAATGGTCCTGCCATTCATTTAATGTACTCTAGTGTATTTTGCCTTGCTGGACCAGATCAAGACCCATTTTAGTCCAGCTTTTTCTTCCTCCCCTCTGCGATGTTCACAAGATACGACTTTCCTATTGTTGTTTCCCTACAACCCGAATGTTGGTTTCCTTTGATTCATATCCCTTATGAATTTAATCTCCCTTTTGTCAATGTCCCTGTGGTCTAGTGGTTAGGATTCAGATTAATATCAGGGTTCCAAGTAACACCCCCAATGAAATAAAACTCAGAGACTTGAAGTTCCTCAAAACTACATTTTATTAGAAATGTTATATTGGCACATCTGGGAAAACCGAATCTGAAAGCTTCTGGATTTTCCCTACCCAAAGAAAAATCCAAGTCCCTACCCAACACCCAGAAGTCCATCACATGGTCCAATCAAACATCGTCCCAACTGGAGATGCCTCTCAAGTCCAGCCTTCCAAGTGCAGGGCAATTTGTCCTTGACTTTCTGAGGAAGAAATGTTATTATGACTATATATTACCCTGGCTCTCTACAATCCCCTCTCCCAGTTTCGCACAGTAGTAAATGTGGCAGATCGGAAGGCCTAGTGCAGTGTTTCCCAAACTTGGCTATTTATCTTCAACTCCCAGAATTCCCCAGCCAGTATGCCTGGTTCCCCAGCCAGTATGCCTGGTTGAGGAATTCTGGGAGTTGAAGTCCATATATCTTCAAAGGGTCAGGTTTGGGAAACAATGGCCTAGTGCAAAAGATGGCTTCGAGGCCTGACACCTTTAAAAGTATGCAAATCGTTCGTCATCACCACATTTTTGGATGATCCCTGGTCTGTTTTTTTAAAGAGGGAAAATATTTATCTCTTGTCAGTTTTCTCCAGTTTATACATCACCATAGTCACCCTTTGTAGAAGCTGAAGAGTCACATATATTCTGGCATTTTCTCATGAAGATGTTTGAGATTATATGTAGCTCAGTGGAATCCTTGATAGTCCCTTGATTTGCTCCCTGTTTATATATAGTAGCTTCGTGGGGATGCCATTTTCCTGGTAGAAAGAAACCAAGAACTAGCAAGGAAAAAAACACACCCTCACCAACACAGGCAAGCCAAGTTGCTGTATATAGACAGGGAACAAACCCCATGCTTAATAGCACTGATAATGTCACCTAGTTGGGTAATGAAATGCCTACAAGCAAATAACCAACCTTGGAGAACACCAAGGTCCACACAACAAATGCTGTATTCCAGATATAGTATGCATAAGGATATTACAGAATTGACAGTTTTAATTTCAAATCCTTTCCTACACTGGAATTCAACTTTTTTCACACTGTCACTAAGTCAGTATTCTCCCCCACCTCCATTAAATTATTTAGCTCAGAGATTTAAAAAGACCTTTAAAATCCTTTTTCCTTTTGTTAAAAATATATTCTGCTTTCTATAGCTAATCCCTCATCACCTACCTACTGAGCCTCAACTCCACAATTTTTGTAATTTCCCTGTCCACATTGATACTATATCTGGGAATTAATTTAAAAAATTAACAGATTTTGGTACCTTATTAGCAAAGGACACTAAAACATTATAACTTGTGCTTAAGAGGCTGAAGCAATAGTCAATTAGAGCAAAGTTTATTAACTCAGATTGGAAGAAATAGTGAAATAACAAAGTAATACATTGGGAAGGAAAAAAAGAAAATCAAGTGTGAGGAAGAAGAAGGTGGAAATCTGTGTCCTTGCAGGAAGTAATTTAAAGAGGATTATTCCATTTCTCCTATGACAGATACTGTAGAGGACATAGAGAGTGGCCTTGAAGAACAGGAGCAAAAGCCATTGCCAAGACAATAGTCATATAAAAGGGGTTTGTTCCCAGGCCAAGAAAGTAATGTAAATAAATATCTCAGACAAGTACCTCCTTAGTTCACATGAAGCTAAAGAGAGGAAGGGGGAAACACATTCAGTCTTGCAAGATTCTGTTACAATAAAGGTAATATTGACCTATAGGACATTGATTTCTTAGTCTGGACTATCTTGAAGGTCTAATGCAGGACTGTCAAACTCGCGGCCGGTGGGTCAGATGTGTCATGAGCTGGTCCCGCCCCACCTAGTTCAGCAAAGGGGAAAAAAGTCCCGATACATGACGCTGCCATGACAACACCCTGGTCTAATAGCTATTAGGAATACATACTCATTTTACACAAATCCGCAACCATTCATATCCATTTTCTTTCTCTTGTTGAATCAAAACCATCAGGATCCTGGCTGTGTTTCATTACTAAGGTGATAAAAGACCTTGCTTGGGTCAAATCAATGGCTGTTTCAGCCCATCATACTATGAGATGTCTATGATAAGCCACAATCAAGGAGTTAACTGCAATAGCACTCTTCTGTTTCAATTCCTATCAGTTGGGCCTGGGAAGTTTGGAGCTTCTGACCCTGTAGGAAACATATAACTGTCATGGCCCAGATCTTTTGGTAGCCTTATACAATCATTAATTGATGTATACAGGTCGAATTTAGGAATAGAATTGTATTTCCTCAATGCATATATATATATATATATATATATATATATATATATATATATATATATATATATATACACACACACACACACACACACACACACATATATTACAGATATATAATTATATATCGGTTTTTGCATTTTTCTGAATTTTGTAATGTGGTTATCTAATGAACAAATGTATACACAATATGTATATTGAGGACAGGATGTGTATTACATTCCAATATGATTGCATTCCAAAACATATATCAGAAAAAATTGCACACACAAATTAGTGTGTTTCAAAGTACATGAAAATTAGAACAATCCATTAATCACGTATTTCTTAAAATAAATACACAAACATAAAAGAGTGTGGAAATAAGATGAAATGAATTTAAAACAGAAAAATTGACTTATTCAAACCTGTTTCAACCTTTCTAATGTGGTGACTCTTGCCAGATTTTGTGGAAGAGAATTTCGACTTCGTGCTAGCTGTCAAATTTTTTGTCTGTCCTGAATTTCAGAGGATTTCAAATGTTTGATGTCCCTGGATTCTTATATCGTGGGACAGGCAGGGGGAAAAAAAACTCTCTTATCTAGTTTCTTTTGAATAGAACAGATTTGTATAAAGACATTAGGACATAGACTCTCTTCTTTTCAGCTTCCTAATGATCACTAACATGGAAATTCTTTTCTTCCCCCCCTTTCTTGCCATTTGCACAGTATGTTTTGATGTTTTGATTAATTATACACCATAGTTTCTCCTTAAAATAAGAAACCCAGATGAATATACATGTTCCAGGATAATGCTGCAGGATCCAATCTGGATTGGTCACTGGGACCAGAGGTTTAGTCTTCCAAGCTTTTGGACTCATGATGGAGCCCATCCTTGGGGAACTTCTCTCTAGCAGACTGTGTACTTTGGGCTATTTGTGTGTGGATTTATATGATGCTTGTTGTATGTGGCTTTTTAGATGTTGATGAGGGTGTTGATGGCTAGTTATTAAGTTGTTGTTTTCTTGTGCTACCAAGCCCTTGCTTCCTAAGTACTTAATAAACTGGTGGTAAATCAGCATTCCTCTTGATGGCTGAGAGATCCATTTCCCAGGCTTCAATCACTTCCCTGCTGTTTTTGTGCCTGCTCATCCAACAATCTTAGTAGGTGCAAAATCAAATGTATGCCTTTATTTATTGCAATGTGAGTCTATCAATGAGTTCAGGTCTCCTCATCTGATCACTTGCTTGTATTCTTGCAATCTGGTGGTTAGGTTCCTCCCCACAAGGGTTGGTCCTCTCGCCCCTTCTGTTCAACATTTATGTGAAGCTGCTGGGCGAGATCATCCGTGGTTTCGGGGTGAAGTTCCATCAGTACACTGATGATACTCAGTTGTACATCTCCACCCTGGACCACCCCAACGATGCCCTTGAAGTGATGTCCCGGTGTCTGGAGGCCATGCGGATCTGGATGGGGAGGAACAGGCTCAGGCTCAACCCATCCAAGACCGAGTGGCTGTGGTTTCCAACGTCCCGATATAGTCAGTTGATACTATTGCTGACTATTGGGGGTGAATCGCTGGCCCCCACGGAGAGGGCTCGCAACTTGGGTGTCCTCCTGGATTCACAGCTGTCTTTAGAAGAGCACTTGATGGCCGTGACCGGGAGGATTTTTCATCAGGTTCACCTGATCCGCCAGTTGCGTCCCTTTCTGGATCGGGACTCCCTACACACAGTCACTCAGGCCCTCGTCACCTCCCGCCTGGACTATTGTAATGCTCTCTACATGGGGCTCCCCTTGAGGAGCACGCAGAGGCTCCAACTGGCGCAGAGTGCGGCCGCGTGGGTGGTTATGGGAGCAACATGGCTCTCCCGTGTAACACCTCTCCTGCGCAAGCTGCACTGGCTTCTGGTGGTCTTCCGTGTGCGCTTCAAGGTTTTGGTTACCACCTTTAAAGCGCTCCATGGCTTAGGATCTGGTTATTTACGGGATACTACCTACTACCACAAATAGCCTCCCATCGGCTGGTACGCTCTCATAGAGAGGGTCTCCTCCGGGTGCCGTCAGCCAAGCAATGTCGACTGGCAGCCCCCAGGGGGAGGGCCTTCTCTGTGGGGGCACCCACTATCTTGAACAAGCTCCCCCCGGAGATACGGAGGATCCCGGATCTGCGCACCTTCCGCCATGCTCTTAAGACCCTTTTATTCCAGCAAGCCAGCCTGGCCTAATTTTTCTCCCCTTTCTTTTAAATTTTAAATTGCAATTTTAATTTGTTTTAAATTTATTGGGATTTTAATTGTCGTGGGCCAATATTATTTAATTTGGTTTTAAATTGTTTTAACTTTTGTATTTCTGTATTTTATCCTGTGCCTGTTCACCGCCCTGAGTCCTTCGGGAGTAGGGCGGTATACAAATTTAATAAAACCTAAACCTAAACCATCTGTCTTACATAGTCACAAGGGCAATCCATAGAGGGGATCTGGTAGATCACATAGGAAGTATCTCCCACCTTCAAGCCATCTTTACAATGTATAATTTGTCCTTGTATGTTTCCACTGGGTGATGTTCAATGCCCACTTGCAGATCTCAGAAGCAGCACTCTACCGCTTCCAAAATATTTTTGAAGTATGGCAGGGTGTAGTTAGTCTTGCACCTTGTTTCTTCCTTTTTCTCCTCACCATGTTGCTCAGACATCTTGTAACAAATAATTGTGGCTACTCTGAATTGTCCATGTAGGTACCTGCTGTCCTGCTATTTGGCTTGCTGGGTACTACAGTGGGTTTTCACTCTGCGATATAGTGTTCTGATGCAACTCTTTTTGTGTGACCGTGGACGGTTGCTGTTGAAACTCAGAATGCATGGAGTGTTGGGGGCCTTGAGATAAACTGTGGTTTCTAGGCTTCCATCTTCTTGTCTATTGACAAGCACATCTAAAAATGGTAATTGTCTAGCTGTTTCTTCCTCCATTGTAAACTGTATATCCAGGAAGATGGAGTTAAGTACGGTATGAAAGTCTTTCAGTGCATTTCTTTTGATGATGTCAAACATGTCATCCATGTAGCAGCACCAAAAATTAGGTGTGTAGTTTTGAAATGCAGTGTTTCAGTTATGCAATGACTCCCATGGATGTCCCTTTTATTTGCTCATACACTTCCCTCTTGAATGTGAAGATGGTGCGTTGACAATATTGGAGTAGCCTCATGATTTGTGTCCTGGTTAGGTTGTTCTAATCTGTGTTGAGTTATTTTGAAGTTCTTAAGAAATTTTAGGTTAGAAACTAGGAGATGGAATTCTAGTCCCACCTTAACTCTTAAGGCATGAAAAATAATAAGAATTGCATAGATGCATTAAACTGAAATTCTATATGGATTTGCATATTTACTTACCAAGTATATTTGATATTTCCATCTCTAGAATCATATAAATTAAAAAATAATGTCATTTTAAAGTAAAGTCTGAAATGGCATAAGAAAGAAATCATGATGAATCAAATTATATGTTGATCGCTTATAGCTTCTTTACATGTTACTTTCCTTTGATCCATTTTAATTTTTTGCACTAAAAACCTAATTGGTTGTGCATCACTTTAGGTTTGATTGCAAATATTTTGTCACGAACATGGACGTGACTGCAATTCTTTGAAGCAGCTGCAGAAACCTAAGAAAAGAAGTGTAAATGCATTAAAGAGGATCAGATGGGGCCATTGGAATCAAATGAAGGCATCACTCAACCCAAGTCAAGGAATAACAATAACAATAACAAAAATTCCTCCATATTTTCTGGGAGTCCCTCAGATCTGGCTTTGTCATTAGGCTGGGGATCTTTGGGGATGGATGAGATCTTGAGGTAGTTCCATTGCTGATCAAATCTCTTTTGTGTACTTTTTAAAAATATGATTGTGTTTGACATATATCTTGTTTTTATACTTTCCTTTTTGCTATATGCTGCCCAGAGTCACTTCTTGTGAGACGGCTGGCCATATAACAGTTATAACTAAATAAATTTGGGATGGCCAAGAAGTTCCAAGGGATAGTTTTCTTTTCAATGCCATTCTTGTTTGTTCTGACAAGATCCCAAAAAAATTTTTTTTAAAAAAAATGCATGCAATAATTTTATTTATTTTTTTCCAGTTGATCTTAAAAAAGGCGCAAGTCCAAATGCTACAAAATCGAATCTTCCAAAGCCGTGTCAGTCTGGACTTCGCCCTCCTGGTTATTCACGGTTGCCGCCAGCTAAACTCGCCACGTTTGGTTTTGTCAGGAGCTCCAGTGTCTCCTCAATCTCAAGCAAATCAAGTGACAGAGTCCAGAGCGATCAAAGCAAGACAGCCAATCGTAAGTCAGACAACTTGATTTTTCACTCCAGATATATCTGTTGCAGAGAAACAAAGAGAAATAAAGAAGAATACTTAATCCCTTGTTGTGTGTTAGCAGCATATTTCTGTTTGCTGTTGAATTTTATAGCCTATATAATGTTAGATAAATATTTTCTAATAGTAAATTACTTGTATAGGATTTTCTTCTAAAAGTTGCTGAGGAACACATCTCGTAACCATTTTTGTATGCAAACATTCTATGTATGTGCACACACATACACACACAGAGAGATAAATGAACTACTTTCAAAACAGATTCAAGCACAGTAGATTTTTTGCTTCAGCATACTATGGTTAAGGGGGAAAAAGGCTGTTGTCTCTCTGCATATAACCAGAGGTGGGATTCAGCCGGTTTGGGCAAACCAGTAGTGGCAACTGCGGGAGGCTCCGCCCACCCACCCGGACGTAATGCGTGAGCAAAGAGCATGCGCGGAAGGCCGTGCTCATGCACGCGCACTCATATTTGTGAACCGGTAGGGAAGGTAAGTGAATCCCACCTCTGCATATAACCCCAAGAACTCTTAGCTGAACTTTCACCGCAAATCCTATTTTTTTGTAGTAAATTTGTATATTTAAGTATAGAATAAACACATGACGCTGAGTGTTCTCATTATGGAATCCTTATGTTCCATGAACTCAGAGCACAAGGAAGGATTGTTGGGGTTTTTAAATGTCAACTTCTCTCTTTGAAGACCAGAGTCTGTGTGAACCATCTCAATTTCAAAGCAACTGTTATCACTCTTCAAGTGGTTCAAATTCAGGATGCCAGCTTGTATAAAAGCCAGAGGCTTTTGAGTGATGTAGAGTCCTAAATCTTTCAGTGTTTATGTTAATTTGAAATGAATTGCAAGAAATAAAACACGGAAGTAGGCCACAATCAATCCCAAGGGCTTTCTTTCACTTGCATAATAGATTTAATAATTGGCAGAATCATCCAGATCCTTTGAGCTTATCATCTTACTGAAATACAAATAGCCAAAGTACAAATACATGCAAATGCCTTTTGGTGCCATCACACTTCTCTGATGCACATAGCAGACTGTGTAGAGAAAGTTCAAGGAGTTAAGAGCGCTTACACAAATTAAATGAGATTTAAATTTGTCAGGGTGGGAAACCTACGGTAGTTCTTGCTGGAGTTTTGAGAAGTTGTAGATCAGTAATATGTCAAATACTATATATAGTTAGCCCACTTGGAAATATTAATTGCTATTTCTAAGTTAGCCTGTATTGGCTCTTAATTAGAAGAGTGCCTGTTAGGTGTGAATTTTCTCAGTTGCTTTTTTGTTTTCTAACTTGTTCATGTCACTATTAATTAATTGTGTTAGGGAAAGAGTCAAAACTATATTATTCAGGAAAGGAAAATGGAAAAAGCTTCCAGATAGAGTTTTTTAAAAAAACAATGTAGCATCAGAGATCCTAATACAGAATATCCATATCACAGGTAAAAATGGTATGGGACATGAGAATCAGAAACATATTCTGCAGTGTGATTCTTGTTTTTATTTTCTTTTTTCCAAAATAAAGTACATTTTAAAAAAGCCTGAATAACCAGTGCATGAGATTATTAGAAAGCTATTTTTAAACTAGTCCAAAGAATTAGTTTATCTTTAAATTGTGTATTTGTCTTATATTTAATTCCTGTGGCACCTGGGAGAGTTAGAATGAGATGCATTCCCATTGCAGAAGATAATTAGAGAAGTTGGTAAATTACACACAGTTGGCTTAGAACAGGGGTGTCAAACTCGATTTCATTGAGGGCCGCATCAGAGTTGTGTTTGACCTCGAGGGGCCGGGGTGGGCGTGGCCAGTGTGGGTGTGGCCAGCTCGACGTCACTCATGTTGGGGGCACCTGTGGTGGCCTGAGTGCTCTGCCAGCAAAAATGGGCTCCCAAGCTCCGTTTTCGGCTGCAATGGCCTCCTGTAACCCTCTGCCAGCAAAAATGGAGGGGGGGCAGGTGTGGCCCTCACGAGCTCTGTTTTCACTGGCAGAAGCACCATGGGCTGGTTCTTTGCTTTTTCCAGGTTGGTCCCGCGGTCCAGATCTAAGCATCCCGCAGGCCGGATCTGGCCCCTGGGCCTTGAATTCAATACCTCTGGCTTAGAATATTTGCATGAATCAAAACATTACAGGTAGTCCTCAATTTACAACTGGTTGTTTAATGACTATTCAAAGTTATGACAGCCTTGGAAAAAGTTACTTGCGACCTGTCGAACTATCCCCCTAAAGTCACATGATTGCATTTTTGGACACTTGGTAACCAGCTTGCATTTATGACCAGTTGCAACTTCCCATAATAACCTGATCGCATTTTGTGGTATCTTTTGCTGTTTTCTGCAAAAAAAAATAATAATCCCATTGGATAAGCTGACTTTGGACTTTAAACCATGTGATTCACTTAATGATTGTGGTTATTTGTTCACTGTTTGTGGTGACTAGCTTAATGACTGTTACAAAAAAAAATCACTCATAAAATCAAACCCAATCACATAATGACACATAAAATCAAGTCCAATCACATTCTTTACAACAAAATTTCTGGTCTCAGTTGTCGTAGTAAGTCAAGGTCTACCTATAATTTTGTCTAGCTACACAAGCTAGCAAAATTGTACGCTTCCCTCCAAAAAGAAGACATGGTACATGCAGTCCTTTGATTAATGTTGTAATATGGCCTGTTGTATGGTCTTTTGGAAGTAATCCATTTACAGTTTCTGTAAGAGCTTTCCATGTTTGAGGAGAAGAGATAGGGCCTTACACAATTTTGATTCTGGCTCCAACCCACTGCTTTTTTAGTTGCTACCATCATTGGCATGTGGTTTTCACAAGATATGTGTGTGGTAATGCAGCCTTGAGAAATAAAAAAAATGCTTACTTCACATTACTTTAACTCTTTTCTCCTCTCAACAACTCATCTGTTTATCTGAAATGCCCCCAAATGCTCTATTCATCAAGGTCTTGGTCATCATCTTGATTTTTTGACTCCTTTGCAGATGACCCTGGACACTAGGTCCTCAGAGGACTTTTCCTTCAATCTGTCCGAGTAGCATGATCAGACTAATATATAATTCCACAGGAGCTTTATGGCTCACTTGACAATATTTGGCAGAGCCTAAAAGAAATCTTGGTGTGTTATGTGTAATTTTATCTAACCATCCCACTATGCTAATTGTCCAAACTTCATTATGACAGAAAAACATAAATAAATGTGTGGCTGTTCTAAAGTGGGCTTGAGTTCATTGTTGTTATATGTTGTGATTGGTATGCAGCTTTATATTCACATATACGATAAATATGACAATACTGCTGTGATAAACAAACGCTTTTTAAAGAACAGTTTCTAATTACTAAGAATGATAGGGAATAAAATAACTCTGAGTGCAACACAAAGTGTATTTATTGCATTTTAGTAAATTGAGTTTTCAGGGGATTATCATTCAGTTTGATTGCTGTTCTTCTTGCTCACATAAAAATCAACTATGGATATAACTTGTACCAATAAGTCAGAGAAATGGCTAGTGTTAAAAATTCTTGTTGCATTTGTAGTATAATGCTGGCAAAGATCTAACCAAAATATTCACATAGGTACGGAATGCAAGAATATTACCACATTTGAATATATAAATTTTTATTAAATAGCAGATTCTTCACAACCGGATATGGTCAGATAAATATATTTGCACCAGTCTAAGAGGAGGACATAAGGGGTAAAATTAAATCAGTGCATTTTTCTGCTTGATGTGCAATGCAGTAAAAAAAACCAAAGCTTTTGTTGGGCTAAGTATCCTGCTGCTTCTTTTACAGGACCTATGGAAATAATGACTTTAGGGAGTGGAGAGATGGAAAAATTTATTTTTTTCTTTTAAATGTCAGATGCACTTTACTTTTTTTTTTCTTCCCCTTGTTCAGAGAAAAATAAATCTTGAAAGTATGGCATGGTTCTCCAGTAACATTATACTGCAAACTAGGACATACAAAACCTTTGCTAGACCAATTCTCAAATACAGCTCATCTGCCTGGAATCCACACTGTATATCGGACATTAATACAATTGAAAGAGTCCGGAGATATTTTACAAGAAGAGTCCTCGACTCTACTCACAACAGAATACCTTTATGCCACCAGGCTTGAAATTTTGCACTTGGACAACCTAGAACTACGCTGCCTATGTTCTGACCTAAGCGTAGTACACAAAATTATCTGCTACAACGTCCTACCTGCCAATGACTACCTCAGCTTCAACCACAATAATACATGAGCACACAATAGATACAAACTTAAGGTAAACCGCTCCAAACTTAATTGCAGAAAATACGACTTCAGCAACAGAGTGGTCAATGCCTGGAATGCTCTACCTGACTCCATTGTTACATCGCCAAACCCCCATAACTTTAAACTTAGACTGTCTACTGATGACCTCACCCCATTCCTTAGAGGTCTGTAAGGGATGTGCATAAGCGCACCAGCATGCCTACTGTTCCTGTCCTATTTGTACCCATTTACTATGTTCATATTTATGTTTATACTTATACCTGTTATCTTTTACATGTTTGACAAAAATGAATGAATTAATGAATGAATGAATGGCACAATTACCTGGATCATAGAGTAACAGAAGCTGTAGCAAAGTTTTCTTGTTGCTTAAAATATACAAAACAAAGAAAAAGAAAATCCTCAGCCAGAACTTTTTATTTTTATGACAGGCCAACATTTCTTAACTTAAAACAAGAAAATGCAGTACGTGGACTTGAGTACGTATAATTTAAAAATGAACATATCCCACTGAATAGCAATTGAGGACAAAAAAGAGAAAGCTCCCCTACTTCCTTTTCTCAGTCATAGGCTTTTATTTCTCAGACTCTGAAGATTTCACCACTGCTAATGTGGTCGGGTTTCACCCAATCCATTATTCAAACTGAAGGGTAACAGGTAGAGATTGAAGAACGCAGCTCTTGGATAAGCTAGTTTCTTACAGATATTAGAAAAGCCAATACAGGTAGTCCTTGATTTACAACAATTCATTTAATGACTGTTACAGTGGCACTGTAAAAAGTGACTTATGACCGTTTTTCACACTTTCAACCTTTGCAGCATTGCCATGGTCATATGATCAAAATTCGTATGCTTGGCAACTGACACATATTTATGATTGTTGCAGTGTCCCGTGGTCCTGTGATCGGTTTTTGAGACCTTCTTACAAGCAAGGTCAATGGGGAAGCCAGATTCACTTAATAATTATGTCACTAACTTAATAATTGCAGTGATTTACTTAACAACTGTAGCGAGAAAAGTCATAAAATGGGGCAAAATTCACTTAACAAATGAATGAACAAATGAAATGTTTCACTTAGCAACAGAAACGTTGGGCTCAGTTGTGATCATAAGTTAAGGACTACCTTTATAGTGTAGATATAGCAACAACCAATTATAAACGGATGGATGGATGGATAGATGGATGGATGGATGGATTCTGAAGCTGAACTCCACAAATCTTTCAATAGCTGAGGTTGAGAAATATTCAGGCAGGCTGGCAGGCCGGTAGGCTGGCAGGCATCGGTCTTGAAATTCAAGCCTTATTTATCTTCTTCCCACCTATGCACTATCGTGGCATGAGATCAGATTGTTTATCAGTGGGAGGGATCACTAACATCTGTGCATGGTTATTGTAACAGATTTGTATGATCTCAAGTTCTTTGTACCTGACCTTGGTCCTTCTAGTCTTCCTGTGACTTTACTTTTACTTTTATTTGATTTATATACCGCCCTACTCCCGAAGGACTCAGGGCGGTGAACAGCCAACAATAAAATACATACATACAAAATTTAAAAAGCAGAAATAAAATCGAATTAAATAGTTTGGCCCAGACAGATTAAAAAACCCCAATCAATTTAAAACAAATTAAACTTTGAATATTAAAAATAATAAAAAATTATTTAAAAAGAGAGAGAAAGTTAGGCCAGGCCTGCCTGGTGGAATAAAATGGTCTTAAGAGCGCTGCGGAAGGTGTGCAGATCTGGGATCCTCCGTATCTCCGGGGGGAGCTCGTTCCAGACAGTAGGGGCCCCCACAGAGAAGGCTCTCCCCCTGGGGGCCACCAGTCGACATTGTTTGGCCGATGGCACCCGGAGGAGCCCCTCTCTATGAGAGCATACCGGCCGGTGGGAGGCTATTGGTGGTAGTAGGCGGTCCCGCAAGTACCCAGGTCCTAAGCCATGGAGCGCTGCAAAGCCTGGCATCATAGGATCACAGACTTGGAAGGGAATTTGAAGATCTTCTAAGTCCAGCCTCCTGCCTAGTTCAGGAATCCTGATACCATTCTAGACATTTTGAAGTGCAGAGGAACAATTTGAGCCAGCTCCTCTACTCCACCAAATCAACATCTTTAGAGTTCTTGAAACCTAATTTGGGATGGAGGAGGGTGGCAGCAGAGGGGGAATGCAATTTGGAATGTTAGTGCTGTTAATGTTTTCACCCTCCATATTTGTTCAGTCCATCTACCTGTAAAGTGAAAGCATAATATAATATAATATAATATAATATAATATACCTATACCTATACCTATACCTATACCTATACCTATACAGGTAATCCTTGACTTGCAAACCACAATTGGGACCACATTTTCCATCACTAAGTGGTGCAGTCATAAAGCAAGATGCTATGCAACCACATTGCTTAATGGCTGCATATAAAGCAACAAAAATTTGGGGCTCAATCATAACTTGAAGACTACCTGTAGCTTATCTGGCTATATAACTGAAACTAATGAATCCTGGGAAGAACACCTGGCAAAAGAATTATGAAGCAGAGAGCAGCTGCTAGCTCTTTTGAGAATTACGTATTGCTTGCTTGTGGATAGGTTGTCTTCGTATAACAATGAAGAACTGTAGCAACAGTTGTGATATATTAATCACTCACCAGGCATAAGCAGATATTGGATCTCTTCTGCTGAGCACAATCTGTGCTGTTTGGCTTATTGTATTGGAGATACCTTTGAATGGATATAACTGAATATTGGGTGCATTGGTTCAAGCTGGTGGGAATCTCCTATTTTTATTTTTGTTTTCAGTAATTTTATTAAGAATTATGCTAAACAGGTAAAACTAACACAGAAACCTAATACCTATACAGTATATAGAGAGAGGGGGGAGGGAGCGAGAGGGAAAGAACAAGTGAGAGGGGAAAAGTAAGAACAAATTCCCCACTCAGATCAAATGTTTCAATTAAAGCAGTCTTCTTGTGCTTTAGTAATTGACTTTCAAAGTCTTGTTTTGCATTGAAATGTAAACAAAACAAGTTTTCCTCACATGACTGTCTTTCTAATTAATTTCAAAGACTTTCCTTAAAGCAGTTTCACAAAGCCTTAGCATTTAAACTCTTTTAAAAACAACTCTAAAATCACTCCTTTGCTGTATATCGCTAAAAAATTTCAAAATAAATAAAGATCTTATGAAGCTGAAAAGACATAGTTTCCTTTCTTTTTAAATGGATTGAAGGAAAACTCATCCAGCAATTTGCAGGCTGGCAGTTCTGAAGATTCTCATTCTTAAAGTGGCAGTACAAAAAATAAATGCTAAAGGGATTAAAAGGAGGAGATTTGATCAAACCAAGAGTCCATGAAAGTCTGCATTTACAGTTCAGACCCACAACTTTCAGCTGATCACAAGCGGCTGCAAAAATGTCAATTTCTGCTATCTGTTCACAAAAATCAGCTGTAGAGAAGTGCATATGGGCAATGTCTTCTTTTTTCCAAAGAAAATTTTGGCAGTCTGGACATCATGTCCAGCTGCCTTTTGGCCATAATACCCCTGCAAACCGTGCAGAGTGGAAAAAAATGTGGGCATTGACTTATTTTTCTTCAGTGGAAGCCAGAATCTGGGAATCTCCAGTTTTAGGATAGAAAGAGTTGTGTAGAATCTAGGTCTGGGGCAGTGGTGGGTTGCTCCTGGTTCGGCCCGGTTCGGGCGAGCCGGTAGTGGTGATGATGTGATGTCAGCGAACTGGTTTTCTATGACTATGAGCTGGGCCCTCCTGCCCGCCCCCACGTTATACCTACCTTTATTTGTCGTTTTTTAGCCCAGCTGATAGGCGCAGCAGAGTGGATTGCTGCGCCTCAGCTGGGCAGAAATCTAATGCGCTTGTGCGGAGCGCAAGTTCAGCGCGCGTGCGAGCAAAGTGATCAAGTGTGTGGCGATCACGTGCAAAGCACATGTGTGAAGAGAACCAGTGTTAACACCGGTTGGAACCCACCACTGGTCTGGGGTGTCAAATTCAAGGGGGGTGCTTAGATCTGACCCACAGAGCCATCCTAGAAACAGCGAAGGACTGCCCACGGTGCCTCTGCCAGCAAACACGGAGCTCTGTTTTTGCAAAGGGTTGCAGGAGGCCATCACAGCCAAAAACAGAGCTCAGGAGCCCGTTTTTGCTGGCAGAGTGCTCAGCCTACCAGAGGCGCCCCCAACACGAGTGACGTCGAGCTGGCCATGCCCACCCTGGCCCCCAAGGTCAAACACAACCCTGATGGGGCCCTCAATGAAATCGAGTTTGACACCCCTGATCTAGCTGCTCTGTTTGCCAACATCTCTGACAATAAACAATATGAGTCTTTAGCATTTTTTCACTCCATTTTGATGAAATAATACAGAGCTTTTGTTATTCTTCAGAGTACTGATTGTACTGTTGTTGAAGACCCAACATTTGGCCTGAATTAAAAGTTTTTGCTTCAAAAAGCAATCAAAGGGGATATAGAGCTAGAAAAAAATGTGTCCTCTACTCCACTGTATAGTTCATAACTCCAAATTTGCATTCTAATTGTAAACTTCACTAACTTCTGCAAGGAATGCATTTCTCATGGGACTTTAATCTTGTACTCCAGTGAACTAATACTCAGAATCTAAAAGTAACAAAAGGAAGAGAAGAGATAGAAGCCTGTTCTGTTTTGTTGCACATTTATGCTTAGAATATGAATTATCATTTCTCTGAGATTCAGAAACTGACCTGATTTTTTCCTACTTTAAGAAAAATTGACTTTGAGGGAGGAAACTCTTATTTTTCCCACTAGTTCATCTGAGTGAGCTTTCTAAAGAAATCACACAGCTTTTTGATTTCCCAGAAATGACCAAAATAAAAAAGGCTGTACCAGAGATATACAAATATTGTATTAATGTGGGAGTCCTCTAGGCATGCTTTATGCTGCAACATCTCATATTCTGTCAGCATATAAAGAAGCACAAAAGAGGAATCTAAAGAAATGATGATTTGAAGAGCATTCAGTATGATAGCATGTGTTGGATGTTGAAAAAGAAGAAAAAACTATTTCGATGAGAAAGAGAAGGGTAAATTCTTAACTAAAAACTAGGCTAGAAAAGGGAAATTGAAAAACAGCGCTTGTTTTTGACTACATACTGCTTTTATGTTCAGAAAATTAAGGCAATGAATGCTGTAATCAAACAATAACGCAATGTTTCCTAGATTATGGGGTGAAGTTGGAATCTCACCCGTGACTGTTGTGCATTCTGGTCTGAGACAGATAAAATTTAGGCCAGTTGGGTGAGCTCTTTAGGTGATCTGGAGGTGACTGGCATAGAAATGGAAACAGACTGTCACAAAACAATAAACTGTGAATTGAAAACTCAGTGATAACTACTTACACAATTACTTTTTCAGACTTGCTGATTGATAGTTTCTGGAGACTCACCCCAGGCTATAAGTTGTCATAAAAGCTAGCTATTTGGTAGGCTTTTGCTCTGCATAGCACACAAAGCAAAGAAACATTTGATTTTTTTTCCCCATTTAATTTGGGTCTTAATCTCACAATAGTAGGAAAATAACATTTTGAGGTCTACTGTCAAATACATAACAAACTACTACGGTGGGGGTGGGGAATTTGCATATAAGTTTCCTCCTGGGGGGAGCAATTATCAGGAAACATTGGGAACTAACACACAAGGAACCCATGGTAGAACTACCATGGCTTGCTCACAATCATTAATTCTGCTCCCTTGGAGGCCATGAGAGGGTGGGGAGAAGCAAAATTGCCTTCCATACAGATCGCCATAAAGTATACCTGCGGTGACAATATCATTAGAGGAAAATGTTGTGGTGGTTAGGCTTGTTTGCAAATCACAATCAAAACACGAGCCTGTTTTGTTTAAATGCAAGAGTGAGATTATTAACCTCGGCTGCCTAGTGTGAATCATCTTAAAGCTTTTCAATTTGCTCCGTGTGATTCTTGCCACGTGACTTTTTTTTTTTAAAAAAAAAGATAGCTTCTTAACTTTCAGTTCGAACAAAAAGAGAGATAAGAGTGCAGCAGTATGCAAATTTCCCCATCTTATTATCGGCTCCCCAGTGTGTGAGATCTGCAGAAAGTGCTCCAGCTCTCATGTGCCCAATTTATTACCTTATAGGAGGGTTTTAAAATTGTGCTGTTTGCCTCATGTTGAAGAATTTAAATAAATTGTAACAGCGAAAAGAGACAGTTTGGGTAGCTACAGCAAACCTTTCCACCCTGATGCTCTTAGATTATTGAACACTCCAGTTGGCATCGTTATTGTACATTTTGTCCTGCTGGTAGAGGTGATGGAAAGATGTAGCCAGATATAGTCAAAGAGAAGTAAGTTAAAGTTTTCTACAGTCTAATGTGTAT
The DNA here is from genome assembly GCA_022577455.1 of Arizona elegans. Taxonomy (NCBI): domain Eukaryota; kingdom Metazoa; phylum Chordata; class Lepidosauria; order Squamata; family Colubridae; genus Arizona; species Arizona elegans. The sequence continues at coordinate 92,842,361 of JAKOOJ010000006.1, read as the reverse complement.
GCGTGTACAATATGTTCAGAAATATTGAGCAATCTGGTTTCCATGGGATAATTCTATGAAACTCAAACCTCTAAAATTGGCCAGCTGGACCACACAAAGACAACCAATCAATACCCATATTTTCCACATGATGAGGACAGACGTTGAGAGATAAGTAAACAACAGGAGAGTAACTGAATATTTTTGCTGTTTAAAAAACAATGCACCAAGCCTGAAATTTTAATCTCTTAAATTTTTAGTTTCCTTGTGTTATTTATCTAATTTTTCACTGTTTATCTTGTCTTTGGCTGCCACGTACTAATGGTCTTCTAATATCTAGGTTTTATGTGACTTATTTGTATTATATTTAATCTTCCTGAGTATTTTGGTAGAACGACAAATAAATTAAAAATATAAGTTCTAGAGAGAGTAATTTACTGCTGTTATTGTTCACAAGGAAGTTCTGATTAAGAAAAATCTGACTTGACGTATGTGGTCTGCGGTCTGATCTTCTACTCTATTCTTCATTTCTGTTGGATTCAGCCCCCAGAGGATTTATACTGGAATTATATAAGTCCATGTTGGGATCATTAATTGACTAATTCATAGACTTGAAGAATCATAAAATTATGAAGTTGGAAGGGGCCAATCATAGTAGGTCACTGAGGTCAACCTGCCTCTCAGTGCAAGAATTAATATTAAAGTACCCAGATACAGTACATGGCTGTCTAACCACTAGTCCTTTAACAATCTGCAAATTAAATTAGAAATGAATAATTAAAAAAAAATCTAATAGACTCACCGATTTCCCCTTTGATCTGGAAACATTCATTACAATAAGTGCATGGGAGAAATTAGAAATTCCATTCCTAATAGCCATGGTGACTGATGATGATCAGTAGTCCAATCCAGATGGAAGGCAATAAACTAGGAATATTGTTGTGATGAACGTATGTAGATGATAGATAGGAGTCTATTACCAAGATGTCAAATACAGTATACAATATATATATTTGTTTAATTCTTGACAAAGGCCCTATATATGATTACAAATATGCTCCTCGTTTATACACTATATTTTTTCATGTAACTCTAAACAATTTTAAAGATAACCCAGAAATATTAGGAAACAATTAACATTATAGCAGGCATAGATTTGAGTACTTGCTGTAGAATTTTATAAAAATGTATGGAGATTCTTGGAGATATTAACAGTCTTCCTTTTAGAATGTATTGAAGAAGAAAGGTAGCCATGATGCCATGATGGCGAATCTATGACACGCGTGCCAGAGGTGGCACACAGTGCCCTCTCTGATGGCACGTGAGCCGATGCCCCAGTTCAGCTCTGCTGCGCATGCACGCGCCTTCCACCAGCCAACTGGTTTTCGGGTCTCTGCCATGCATGTGTGGGGGTGGGGCATCTGCGGGGCCTGCGGGCACATGCATGGGGGTGGGGCACTTGCTGGGGGCCGCACATGCATTGCATTTTGGGGGTTCGGGCACATGCTTTGGGCACTCGATCTGGAAAAGGTTATCCATCACTGCTTTATAGATTTTTAGAATATTGGCGGATAATAAAAATATTTATGATGTGTTTTTTTCTAGTGCTAAGAAATCAGCCTCATATTGACTTACAAGTTGTATCCTTCAGGGAGGACTAATAATAACCTCCCTAAGCATTCACTTGAAGTATATTTCTTACAGTGAACATCCAATTGCTCAGTTTTCTTAACAACAAGGACAAAGCCTTCTTTCTGTAGCCAATGTAATTACTTTCCTTCTTTCTATTTTTCTGTGGAAATTGTAGATATTATTTTAGCTGTTGCTCTTTTTGCAACAAGTGGTATTTATATAAGCAGCTTTTCTCTCACTTAAAGCCTTGTATTGTGTCAACACAATTCAAACATAACATTAGCCAAAAAGTGGACTCTCCCTTGTGTACAATTCTGAAAATTATTTTTCAGTGGGTGAAGTACTTTTTTTTTTCTATTGCTGCTCTCAAAGTTGATTGAATGCACTCTAGAATTAAAGGACAAAAACTTATGGAATTTTAAGGGCCACAAAGCATGGCACTTTAGTTCCAGATTTGTGATCTTTCTTGAATCTTCATTTGTACTAGCAAAAACAGATTTCTGTAGCCTCATATGCATCATGTACTTAATACCAAAATGAATAGAAATAGGACTGCTGCTGTTTTCAATTCCCTTGAATGTTCCTTCATTGCAGCCCAGCTTTTGTTATATATTCAGAATTAATAGATTCCATTCAGAATTAATGCAAACTCTTCTCTTTGTGTTGAGTGTAGAATTTGACTGGCAGTCAAAAAATGCCTTATTTAATAAAAAAAAATCAGAATTATTATATTAAATTATATATGTATATTTTAATGACATTGCTATTTTTTTTAAAAAAAGATTTTTACTTTTTAAATAATATAATATTCATACTAACAAAGGCTGAAGAAGCCACTGAAAACTCTGATTACAGTCATCCCCACTGGACATTTTATGGAAAAAAAACAAGACGGAATGGATTACTATTGGGTAGATCTGCCACTTACATATGAATACTATATTTTTTTTTTAATAGAAAATTTATACAAACACTAGATTTTCTTTCAATGTGATCACTTTTTGACATATAACTGAGTGACTCCAGATTCAGAAAGAATTTCAGAATAGAGTTTGCTGCAGTTACCTCTTTTTTTATTTATTCTTGGTATTTATGCCTGTTGGATTTGAAGAGCAGATAGGGGAGCTGCCAATCAGAACAGAAGATGATTGGGAACAGTGGCAGTTATAGAAGGAGTCATCCAGGTAACTACTTCTGAAATAATAACCAATGCACAGAATTGAGATTGTAGTGCCTTGAGCGAATAACAAAAGCAACTTGGCAACTTTCTGGCATTCAGTGGAGCACTAGGAAAAGGGACACAGACTTTACTAGCAGCCATAGTGGCTGTTCATTATTTCTAATTAATCCCAGTGTTTACAGATGGTGGATTTTCAAATTGTCAAAGATAATCATTCCCACTGCAAATTTATTAGGAGCAAGTGTATGCATGTGGAAAGTATAACTCCAATCCGATACTACCATGTTGAGCTAGAAAAATTACACCTGAATTCAGCAATGTGCTATGTTCCAATGAGAGAGTGTGCTGGCTCAGTGGCTGAGCAACAGAGCAGGGATCTTACTAGATATAATCTCAGCTCTGCCATCCACTTTTGCCTTAAGCCTTTTTCATTTTTGTATACTTGATCTTTTGATTGGCAGAATAAGGATGATCATGCCTATATTACAAAGCTGTCACAAGGATTAAAACAAAATGCACGTTAGTTAAACTAGTCTTCAGCGGAGCAGCCAGACTGGTAATGGGGCAATCCCAACATTGCAGGTAGTGGTGGGATTCAAATATCCCATCCCTGTCCTCCAGCTCCGCCGCACATGTGGGATGAGCCTCCCATGATGGCCAACCTGACCCTAGGTGAACTGGTTGTTAAATCCACCCCTATCAAAGTGGATCCTGGGCGCTGCGCTGAAATAAATGGGCAATGGAGTGGCCGGCTCAAGGGAAGGAGGAGGAGCAGGGAGAAGAAAGAGGGAAAGCGGCCTTCTCCTTCCCTCACCCCAGCCACTCCATTGCCCATTTCTCCATTGCAGCACAGCGCCCAGGATCCACTTTGATAGTGGGGGGGGGAGTGTAATTTAACAACCAGTTCTCCTGAACCAATGCGAACCGGCTGAATCCCGCCACTGATTGCAGGATAAAATTGGTTTTGAAGTCATTGCACTAGTTGCCCATAGTTTATAGATTCGCTACGGGTGATGATCATCTATACAGTCCAGTGGTATAACTTCAGATTGAAGCAGGTATTACATTGTAAGGTCCGGCTATACGCTTAAGCTCTCAGTGAACCAAAAAGAAAGACTTAAACGGAGGCTTGAATAAGAATCAACATTTAATCTTTGATCAAAGACAAAAGGCTGGGTAAAACCATTCCAAACACATACAAAGAGATATGTATATGGGAGGTTTCACATCTTCAGAGAAGATGTAACCACGTTTTATACCTTTAAAGCATCAGTTAGATCCCCAATTCTGGCCCCTTAATTTATGTTTGTGTATTCTTTGTTGCCCTGCAAAGGAATCTAAACTTCCAATTAGTCTTATCTTTGTTTACTTAATTGGCCACTTAGCCCCTGGCTCCTGAAGACCAGATCTTATCCAGATCAGACATAAATTAGGATTGAGATGTAAATTACCCCTTTGTTGATGGCTGGAGTTCCAACAGATATGTACCATGTTTTTAGGTGGCACAGAAAGAGATTGATATGAGCAGGTCAAATGGCAGGAAAAACGTTTGACAAATACCAGATACATTTCAGAGGCCTAATGACAATATGTTTGTAACAGGAGGTACAAATAGAAAGGAATAATATATGTGATACAAAAAGCACAATATATATGTTACAGGAACCTAATGATTACAGAATAACAAGCTTTTACTAAATCTAGTATATCAGTATTTTATATTCTATATTATTGTTTCCCTACAACATTGCCAAAATTGATGCTCCCTGTCTTGTCCAAACATTTTGAGAATGTCTGTTAAGAGTCTCATTTCTACAGGAAGTACATGGGATTTAGATTAGGCAGCAGGGTTTTCTCTAACGACTCCCACGCTCCTGGGCATGTTTGAATTTGATACCCTAGTGTATATAATCTAGAATCTCACAATTAGGGCTGTCTGTAAGGCGATCAAACTGGTCAGTCCTAGAGGAGATCAACCCTGGCTGCTCTTTAGAAGGCCAGACTCTGAAGATGAAACTGAAATACTTTGGCCACCTAATGAAAAGGAAGGACTCACTGGATAAGAGCCTAATGCTGGGAAAGATTGAGGATAAGAGAAGAAGGGGAACGACAGAGAACGAGGTGGCTGGATGGAGTCACTGAAGCAGTAGGCATGAGTTTAAATGGACTCCAGAGGATGGTAGAAGACAGGAAGGCCTGGAGGAACGTTGTCCATGGGGTTGCGATGGGTCAGACACGCCTTCGCAACTAACAACAACAACAAATATTACAAATAAATAAATATCCTAAATATTACATTTTATAATCGTATCCCAAGTTTTTCTAGTTACTTCAAGAAAAGCAGCAGAGTGAGTTTGAGGATATATTTTATAACATTATTTTTTCTATTGATGAACTCTTCTAATAAGAAATATTCAAAATCACCAAGGCCCATTCAAGAATGACATCTTTTCTTTCTTCCACATCCTGTACATAATGGAAAGCAAATAAGAGATAAAACTGAAGAGCTTTTTAATTTTACTCTTCTGTCCTACCTCAAGCACTGGCCTATTTTTCCTATGTTACCATATCCCTCTCAGTACACACTAATGTGCGTATTATTCTCTTTAAAAATATGCAGTGTTATGCAAAGGGAAGAAAAAAGAATAAAATGTAATCAGCAAAAAGAGCGGGCAGACACAATTTTTGACTTCATCTAAGATCTGGAAAACTTGTGGCCGCCTGTCAAATCTAAAATGCTGCATTACAAGTGATTTTTGTGAAAGAAAATCAGCAATCAAAGCACAAGCTGGAAGCTGGCAATGTTTTATTTTTATGCATCTTGATTTCACACTGTTACTTACGGGTGAAAATGCAAAGAATCGGTTACAAAAGTCAGTTCTCAAGAGACATACATGTCTTGAATTGGAAATCGTGCTTGCTATTTTTTTAAAAAAGAGTATAAATTTAAGGCATTAATTAGATACAGACAAATGCAGAACTCTTTAAAGCATTTAAAGAGTTGTTTTTGTTGACATTATCAGCACCAGAAATCCAAATCTGGATTTATACTTCAATGCAGGAGTCACAGAGCTTTGCATTTGCTTTATAATTTTCTTCCTGAAATTTGCCTCAGCTTGGAACTATTCATTTGTTGAGTTTCTATAGCTCCCCAACTCAACCAAGTGGTTGGTTGAGAATGGCTTACCATTCTAAAATTATAGAACATTTAAAACAATGAAATTGTTTACTGGCTAGATGGACAATTACTTTTCCCAAGGGGCCACATGCAAAATTAGGACAGTTGTGAGAGCCAAACAAGAGGACCAGTGCCAAAGAGCCGGATGTGGCCTGTGGGCCATAGAATGCCCAAGTCTGAACTAGACAGAAGCTACAATCATGAATACAAGTTTACATATGAGTCCTAGGAAAAGTTAATTTCTAACTTTTCAACTGTGCTTACGAACACAGATTCTTGGGATACTTGCCAGGAAATTTTATTATAGTGTCAGATAACTTTCCTTGAGATATCATTTGCATTTCCAATTGCCTCCAATTGCATTTTTAGTAAAACAAGGGTGATAGCAGTTGAATCTAGAAGTGTTATTTAACAAGGGTTGAAATGAATTAGGGAGCTGTTTGTCTAATGAAGGATTATACGGCTATGTATATCAGGTCTCACTACAGTCTATTGAAAATCTCTTATATTTGCGGTAGTCAAAGAGTAGGCTTGTATTGAAAGGTTTTCTAAATTTTTGGAAAGAGAGACTGTATTTTAAGAAAGAGTTATTATATTCACTTGATTAGAACAGAATTGGACAATAATAACACATACTACTTAAATTTGAAACGAGAAAGGGTAATTTCTTTGCCAGTACGGTGTATTTTTGGTTGTTAGGAATTGCAAAAATATATTCCAGTTTACTCATCAGCATATATACTATTTTAGCTTTCTTTACTATGTAAGGAAATAAAGTATTAGCAATGGGTTTTCTACATGCTGTAGAAATGTTCTGTTGCTTAGCAATCTGAAATACCCAGTTAGTTTTCCACATTAACTGGGAAGTAATTGTTCTGAAGGAACTTTGACTGGAAAGAAAAAGTAAATAAAATTAATATGAAATATCTCTATTGCATAAATTAATTTTATCAACACTAATTAAGACATTAAAAGTTTCCTTGTTTTCTTAGTGCAATAACACAATGCTGCATCTGTACAACATTGGCTGAACCTCACCAGATTTGCTGCCCTTCCTCAGTCTGAGAAATATCAATTGTCAGAATGCTGTTCTAACTGGGAAGTTTGGAAATTGTAGTCCAAACACATTTGAGGGCACCAGGATAAAGAAAACTTCCATATGCTCTTCATCCTTTCTTAAAATACTCCCCCCCCCCACGTTTAATGTAAACTTGCAATGCTACTCCAAAATTTACAAAGTTCAAAGTACAATAGAGCTCCTTAATCTATCAACAGTGCTTTCTCTCATTGTTCTTGATCTGCTCTGAAGTACCAAACACATCTAGTAATGCCCTTCCTCACTTGTCTGTATAAGTCAATTTCAAATTCAATCAGTAAATACATAAATAAATAATGATCTTAACTAGGAAGCCAGTTAAAATGGATAAAGATGAAAGAAAGGAGTGTGATGTTACCCTAATTATGTGCAGTCCCCATCTCCTGCCAATTTTCAAAGTAGGCTTACCATTGGATACAAATGTATACTGAATGCAGGGCTGTGTTAGTTTGCAAAGCCTTGGATGAAACTGAATGTTCTTTCTATATTTTGACATATTATATTTGCCTTTTAAAGAAGGACTGCCTCTGTAGTTGCTTGGCAGTCACTCCAGGTATTTTAACAAAGATGTGACATGTATGCAGAAGCTTATTCAGCAATCTACATGGGGCTCCCCTTGAGGAGCATCCGGAGGCTCCAGCTGGTCCAGAATGCAGCCGCATGGGTGGTTATGGGGGCAACTCGGCGCTGTTCTGTCCCCAACCACATGCACACACACCAACAGACGTTCAAGAGTTAAAGACCAAACCAGCCGGCAAAATCCTTTTCCTTATGATAACGGAACTTGGCAACAACCTAGTGGCTGCCTGCCAAGAGTTTATTATTTACGAAGAGGAGAGATAACTTCTCCCCACTTCTGATACATCAAAAGAAACAGCTCAATAATTACGGAGTTAATCAAGTCCAGAGATAATCCAGCAAAGTCTATAGCGAAAGTCCGGCAATGCAGAATGGCGTGGAAACTTTCAGCTTTGTTTGTCACAAGGTTTGACTGGCCACCACGCTTCCTTTTATATCCTGTGGGGTGTGGTCCAGTGACTCAGCCTAATCTCGGGCACGGCTTTTCTTCTGTTGCACACGCTTATCTCTGCGACGCTGGTGTGGATCCAGCCAAGACTCATTACCCTCATCATTGTCCATCTGTGGCTCCGTGGATGTGCTTGGCCCCGGCCCTATCTCTTGACCTTTGGTGGACACTGAAGGCATTGCCAGAGAGGAGGGTCCTGGAGAGGGAGGCCTTGCCAAGTCCTCTCTTTCACTCTTGGAGTCCTCTCCTGCCGATGATACAGGCTCCGGTAACGGAGCCACAACAGGCGCTCCCATGTAACACCTCTCCTGCGCGAGCTGCATTGGCTCCCGGTGGTCTTCCGGGTGCGCTTCAAGGTATTGGTTACCACCTTTAGAGCGCCCCATGGCTTAGGACCCGGGTATTTATGAGACCGCCTTCTGCCATCGATAGCCTCCCACCGACCAGTACGCTCCCACAGAGAGGGGCTCCTCAGGGTGCCGTCGGTCCAACAATGTCCCCACAGAGAAGGGAGAGCCTTCTCTGTGGGGGCACCTACCCTCTGGAATGAGCTGCCCCCGGAGATACGGTGGATCTTGGATCTTCGCACCTTTCGCCGTTCCCTAAAGACGTTTTTATTCCAGCAAGCCAGGCTGGCCTAACTCTTTTAAATTGTTTTAATTTTCAAATTGTTTAATTATGGGTTTTAATACAGGGGTATTTTTAATTGTGGGCCAAATTAATTTAATTGGATTTTAATACTGTTTTTAAATTTTGTATTTCTTGTGTTTTATCTGTTGGCTGTTCACCGCCCCGAGTCCTTTGGGAGAAGGGCAGTATATAAATATAAACAATAAAATAATAAATAAAATAAATTGGGCTATCGTATCCTATACCACCACAGCTTCCACATCAAGAATCAAGGTAGCCCTACCTAGAGTAAACTGTGTGATGGAATCTGGCGCTAGTTTGTAGGAAGGAGGGGCTCTTTTTCAAGGAGCTAAACGGCAAATCAGCCTTGAGTTGTTGATATGCAGAAAAAGGCCCAGAACAGTGGTGGGATTCAATTTTTTTTTACTACTGGTTCTGTGGGCGTGGCTTGGTGGGTGTGAAAATCTCCATTCCCTCCCCACTCTGGGGTAAGGTTACTATAAAATCCCCATTTCCTCCCGATCAGCTGGGACTCGGGAGGCAGAGAATAGATGGGGGTGGGCCAGTCAGAGGTGGTATTTTCTGCTTCTCCCAACAACCCAAAATTTCTGCTATTGGTTCTCCAGAACTGGTCAGAACCTGCTGAATACCACCTATGGGCCAGAAGGAATCCTTCCTCAAATCTTCACAGGCTTTATCTGACAGTTCTGTAGAGTGTAATTTAGTCAGGCAAGATTCCTGCCAGAGGAGATCAATAAAGAAACTACTCTAAGCAACTCTTCATGTCCTTCTTGCACCTAAGGGATCTTCTATTTTTCAGAGCAGGCTATTTTAAACTGGGTTTCATGAAACCCTAAAGTTTTGCAAAAACTCTCTTTCCCTGAGAGACTAAAGCAAAAACAATAAATAAATAAAAACAACAAACAAACAAACAAATAAAACATGATCCCTAACCATTTTCTAAGACAGTGAAAAGGCAGGAGATTCAGTGCTGGGATTCAGCCAGTTCGCACCTCTTCGGGAGAACCTGTTGTTAACTTTCTGAGCAGTTTGGCAAATTGGTTGTTGGAAGAAATCATTAGGGCAGAGAACCGATTGTTAAATTACTTCAATCCCATCACTGAGGAGATGTAATGATCTGTAAGAATGTCTTTGAGACATAAAAGCAGCAGCAGCAGACCAGGCAATAGACAGTAAAAAGGGACAGCTTACCCCACAAAAGCAATGGGTATGTGGCAAATATCTTAGAAGGGACCCTCTCTAGTTTCTGTGAAGACAGAGATGGAGAAATGTATTTTCAGACTTGCAAGATTGTTTTTAATGTAATTTTACGATTAAAGTAGCATTAACCCTCATGATTTGTTCTTTTTGTCTGACCTACCTGACAGGGGGATTTTTTCCACAAGTAGTAAACATCACAGCTGCTGTTTTGTAGATAAGGGATTCTGGGAATTTTTTTTTTTAATTAACAGGTTTCATGGCCTGAAAAACCATGTTCTAGTAAAATGGGAAAGGTTATCTAAGAATTATACTAAGTTTAACACTCTTCCTAGAGGTGTTGTTTAAATGTGTCTATTGCTTATTGTTCAGCCCTTGTGTATTTTTTGCAAACTGGCACTATTTGCATCAGAGCAACCATAACTCCAAGCAAATCAGCATCATCTTATCTTAAAGCTTATTATTATTCTTTTTTATTGTAAGTCTTCCAAGATACCGTCTGTGATTTGAGCAACCCGGTGTTTTTGTGCTTTTTACCAGTTTTTCATGTAACTGCTTAAAGTTTAAAAAAGATTTTTTTACAGTCCCTCTTTTCTTTTTTTGTAATAAAGTCTAATTCTATTTATCTGCCTTGATATTAGTCTCCCTACAAAGGAGGAGAATGCTCACTTCCTTAACCAAACACCTCAGTCTGCAGTGCTAGAGAATTGCATCTTTTATTTTCTTTTCATTTCCCCCCCCCCCCTTTTAACTAGACAGGAAAGTGTGCAAGCTGTGGATGCCTTATTTTTGTTACTCACCATTGGGAGAACACCAGGTAAATATGGTGATGACGACCATGAGCCATGGTGGCACAGTGGTTAGAGTGCAGTACTGCAGGCTACTTCTGCTGATCACCGGCTGCCAGCAGTTTGGCAGATCGAATCTCACCGGGCTCAAGGTTGACTCAGCCTTCCATCCTCCCAAGTCAGTAAAATGAGGACCCAGACTGTTGGGGGCAATAGGCTGATTCTGTAAACCGTTTAGAGAGGCTGTAAAGCATTCTGAAGTGGTATATAAGTCTGAGTGCTATTGCTATTGCTATGACTTCTAAATCATGAGACCAAGGCAGAGGTACATTGAGATGGTTTCTGAGAGAATGAGATTACCAACCTTTTACCCTACTGGCTCAGATGGGCAGGTTTTCCATGTTTTCTGATTTAACATGTCCTTAATGAATAACATAACAATGAGGAGAATCGCCGTGGTGGTGCGGTGGTTAGAATGCAGTATTGCAGGCTGACTCTGCCCACTGCCAGGAGTTCGATCTGAAGTTGGCTCATCTTCTATCATCAGCAAAATGAGGATCCAGATTGCTGTGGGCAACATGCTGACTCTGTAAACTGCTTAGAGAGGGCTGTAAAAGCACTATGAAGCGGTATATAAGTCTAAGTGCTATTGCTATTCTGAATATGTGCTAAAATTAGGCTAACTATACTCAATCAGGGGTGAAATGCTACCGGTTCTCACTGGTTCAAGTAAACTGGTAGTTAAAAAATGCTACCGGTTTGTCTGAACTGGTATTTCCAATGATCAGTTGTGCCGCGCGATTTATATTTGCTAGAAAGCAGGAAATCCTGCTTTCTAGCAAATCTAAATCGTGCAGCACAGCTGTTCCCTGCCATCACTGTTCTACTTACCTTCTTAAGCCTCCTTTTTCTGTGCGAAGCGTGCTTTTGGTGTGCAGTGCACATGCACACATGTGCAGCATACATTTGGCACATACTGTGCATGCGCACGCACAGCATGCATTTGGCACACATTGCACATGCGTACACACCACACATGCGCGCGCAACAAATTAGTGGCAAACCTTGGAGGATTTCACCACTGTACTCAATATATAGCAAAACTGTTGTTACTGCCCCTTGCCTGTTACACAACATGTATGCTTTCAGAGCTCCAGACTATTCAGGAGTTACATTGACACTGACACTATTTGGTTGCACATAACAAATCTTAGACGTTTCCATGCAAAAGAATACAAAGAAATTGTTAAGGTATCGTTGCAAAGAAGAAATTCTTGTTGTGATCTGCCTTTTAGAAAATGTATTTTCCTTACACATTTTGCTTTCAGGAAGCACAAAAGGAGACAAATAGAAGATTCTTAAATCATTATCTTGCCCTTAAACTAAATAAAGTCCCATTTTCAAAATAGAGGCAATTTCTTCATCCTTTTATTTGGAGAAGCTTACTAGGGGAGAATGACCCCATTTTATTGACCCAGTTAGATTTTTATTTTTGAGTTACTGACAATTACCTCAATGGAAGTGGAGATTAAGGAAAGCTGATTGCTTTAAATGGCTTGCCCTCTGTGCTTGGCTTTGATGTGAAATTGTTCTCTTTTTTTCCTAATGCTCACAGAATAGCAGTAGTGATAAATTCTCCAATGTCAAAGCTAGATATTTAATTAATTTTTATTTTTATTGACTAATGGAGGCTTTTGTTGGTGTTTTATACAAATACTCTGCAGCTATAAAGCATAAAAGTATATCAGTCATTCTCTCTCCACTCCTTCAATCGTGTGTGTGTGTGTGTGTGTGTGTGTGTGTGTGTGTGTGTTTCCACCGCTTCATTCATATGCACATGTGTGTGTACGTGATACTTTTAAATGGATCACAGTAACTATGTTAAGTAAAAAATGAACATTTAGCAGTTCCGTGATTTGGGTTGTTTCCTACGTGTTTGTTGCTTTCCTTAGTAATTTGTCAAAGAAATCAGATCATCTCTTTGCATTCAAATACTTATTGCTTTAGTTCAAGTGATAAAACAACAACAACAACAACAAAATAAATTACATATTGGAGTGATATTTGCATGTTTCCAAAGCTTCAGCAATATTACAGTTTCATTCCTTGGGAAAGCTGGTTTTCATTTGTGCAGGTTCCTTAGTAAAATCGGTATTTTTTTTATTGTATCCTCTCCAACTGAGATTTGTACTATTTCTGAATTTTCTCTTTTATCGTTGTTCTTGTGATCTGTGGACCTGAGTGCAATCAAGAAATGACTATGAAAGATATTATATTATAAAAGACTTCATCCCTTTTGTTGTTATAATTTGAATTGGACACGTGATTTAGATTGCACTGCCTAATGGAAGCTTAGCATTATTAGCAATAATAAAGTTCAACAAGCTCGTTGTTTATTCAATAAGTAACTTTTTATACCGGGATTATACCGGGATTATAATGCATTCGTATATATAAAATATATATAAAATATAAGGAGCCTGGGTAGCTCTGCAGACTAAAGCACTGTAATTTAACACCAGCTGTCTGCAATTAAAGTAAGTTCGAATCTTGCCAGGCTCAAGGTTGACTCAGCCTTCCATCCTTTCTAAGGTAGGTAAATTGAGGACCCAGTTTGTGGGGGCAATAAACTGACTTTGTATAAAATATACAAAAGTATGAAGGCTATTGCTTAACGCACTTTAAGCCGTCCTGAGTCTCCGGAGAAGGGCAGCATATAAATCAAAATTTTTTTTAAAAATGGAAATGGGCTGGTCACATAGCAAGAAGAACTGATGGTAGGTGGACCAAGACAGACATAGAATGGATCACACGTGATAAAAAGCATCCATGAAAGAGACCTTAAAACAAAATGAGTTGACAACAGCAACAAGTATTGTGGGCAAATTCAATTGGCAAAAGAAAGCTCAGGACTGTATTGGTTGAAAACATGTGGAAGAGGCTTTCATCCTGCAGTGGATAGATAATGACTAAAATGATGATGACTAGATAGATATAGATATAGATATAGATAGAGATAGAGATAGAGATAGAGATAGAGATAGAGATAGAGATAGAGATAGAGATAGAGATAGAGATAGAGATCTGTGTATGTGCATATTTATATACCAGTGGTGGGATTCAAATAATTTAAGAACCCTAGGTTCTCTGCCCTAATGACCAGCTGGGTGGGTGTGGCCATGTTGGGTGTGGACAGGGGATGTGACAGGCAGCACTCGGCCTCCTGCACCCCCAGGAGCAAAAATGGGCCTTGGGGGGATGTGCAACCCCTTTCCCTCCGTTTTGGGCCTAGGAATCTCCCTACAGCCTCCTGGGAGTGAAAACAGGCTGCCGGGGGGGGAGGGGCATTGCACCCCACACACTCCGTTTTGGGCCTAGTAGGCCTCCCTACACTTACCTGAGAGCCAAAATGGGGCGTATGGGGACTCCTGGAAGGGGAGGAGAGGGGGCGGGGCCAGCCAGCAATTTAATTACCAGTTTGCCTGAACCGGCTGAATACCACCATTGCTATATACATATATATATATATACATAGATCAGTGGTGGGTTTCACTTACCTTTACTACCGGTTTGTTCACGCACGTGCCACTTCTGCGCATGTGCAGAGCATATTTGGTGACGTCTGGGCGGGTGGGCAGAGCCTCCCACCACCTCTCCTGCCGGTTCGCCCGTACCAGGGCGAACCAGTATCAACCCATAGATATATAGATATAGATATATAGACAATAATCTCTTCAAGGGAAAACACTGCATTCCATTAACATGCTCCACCAGTGGTCCGGCATTCTTAAAGACTGAATTAATTGAAAGGCTCATTTCAAAGTTTTATTGCAAATGAACTTTCTTTTCAGGCAAGAGTTTAGTTTTCCTCTGTAACATATAGTTTGCATCGATATTGATCATTTTATAGCAATGTGTTTAATGATCCCAGGCTTGGAATAAGAGAATCCACTGAATGAGTTTAAATTGTTTGAAAGCTTCTTATGACCAAGTCAGTCAAACTGGCAAAAGAAAAAAAAATAGAATATGTACTTTACAAATTACAGTGTTTTGTGCATGATAAAAAGGACTGTGGTCATACCTAACCTACCATGCTGTCAACAACATGTGCATTGTACAGGCTGCAAGCATAAACTTTGTAATAGCAAGAACTCTCTTGGGATCCTTATCTGCTAAAAGAAGCTGCACTTCGAATCCTGTCTGGAATTGGGCTAAGAGGTGTTAGTAATATATTCTGAGTGTAACAGTAAGATATTAAACTTCAGTAGCATAAACGATCTTCAGAATTTGTTGTTTGGGCCAGATATAATGCTGTCTTAAAATAGAATCTGCTGTGCCCCGATTGAGTGATTTCTTGGTATCCTCTATTGGTAACTCTTGAATCCAGAATTCTTTATTTAAATGTTAACCATTGCCTCATCTTCTGTCAGGTGCATCAACATCTGACTGGAAAAACTATTAATGTAATGTGTCATTTATTTGGCATTTCCAAGAAGAAGAATTATTATTTTACAAATCTTGGGGCTGAGAGTGAGATTTAAACCCTGCCTCCAAATGTAGACCAGTGATAGACATACATGTAGCTATTTGAAATATCTTTTTCAGGAATCCAACTTTCCAGTTTCTCCTAGCTGACACCTGGATTTAACTGCACACCATAGAGGAGATGTGCCAGCTTCTTGGCTTCAAAAAGTTTTGGAGCAGCTGGTATGTACTGGACTCCCCTAGAGAAAAAGAGAAGATTGATGCTTCTGAACTACTCAGAGTATTCAAAACAACCTGACAGATATAAAAAGTTTTAGGGAGTGATTTTTTTCCTTGCTTAAGATATGTACATTGATCCAGTTATTAAAAAGTAATGGGGATAAAAGGTATCCTTGTTCAGCTGTTTTGTTAGTTATCATTATATAAGGGACATGCATGGCTATAAGGCATCTCACTCTCAAACTAGTAACAGAATAACAGAGTTGGAAGGGACATTAGAGGTCTTCTAGTCCAACCTTTGTTCAAGCAGGAAACCCTATATCATTTCAGACAAATGGTTGTCTATTCTCTTCTTAAAAACCTCCAGTGTTGGTGCTCCCACAACTTCTGGAGGCAGGTTGTTCCACTGATTAATTGTTCTGTCAGGAAATTTCTCCTTAGTTCTAAGTCACTTCTCTCCTTGATTAGTTTCCATCCATTTCTTCTTGTCCTGCTTTCAGTGCTTTAGAGAATAGGTTGATCCCCTTTTTTTTGTGGCAGCCCCTGAGATATTGGAACACTGCTATCATGTCACCCTTAGTGGCCTTATGAAATGCAAATAATGTGAGTAACACACTTATCAGTTAAGATTCTTCCAAAAAGCTTTCCCAGAGCTGGACTAAAAAAAATCTGCTTGAAATCTACAAACAAGGCAAAAGGAGTTGATGTTAATGGGTAAGCATATATTTTCAATCAAACGGGGGAAGGGAGAGTATCAATCCTTTATATAACACAGAGCAGCCTGCCTCAAACCCTGTCTGCTCCTCTACCAGGAGGTTCCATTCTTCTAGTCAATCCAGGACAGTGCTTTCAATTTTGGCAACTTTAAGATGTCTGGACTTCAGCTCTCAGAATTCCCCAACCAAAATTCTGGGAGTTGAAGTCCAGACATCTTAAACTGTAGAGTCCTTGGTCCTCTCTGGCCTTGGTTGTTTTCTTGCGGACATTTCATTACCCAACTACTGTAGATAACATCACCAGCACTGATGATGTTACCTAGTTGGGTAATGAAAAGTCTGCAAGCAAAAAAGCACGCTCAGAGAGCACCAAGGATTCCACAGTTCAACTCTGAGTTACAAATATTCACGTCTGTTCATACATCTAAAAAGTTGCTAGATTTGAAAATAAAAAAAAAAACCTGATCTAAGGAGCTTTTAATAAATATAAAATTATATTTTTTGTTTTATTATGCTAAGCAGATTTACCAAGCAGTAATTGACTACATTGTCTTTCTTTCCCTTCTTACAGATAGGAATAATTATGTCTGTGCCCCAGTCTCTAAGTAGGGCAGTTGAATTATCAATGAAAGTGAAAAGTGAACCCAACACTCAAGCCTACCACTCAGGGTGGGTTTGTATCAATTCAACTGGAATTAAATCCAGGCCTGGGGCTTTTCCAATTTTAATTGCCTAATTAGTTTACATATTTCAACAGCTGAAACTGAAGGCCATTCCAGCAGAAGCTCTTCCCTTATATCAGTGTCAGCACCTTGTAAATAGTCCTCTCCATATAAAGCCTGAAAATGGGTTTCTCAGATTATTGCTATGACATAAGGGGTGAGCTTAACTAAATTCTAAAATTTATCAGAGCCTTGGTGGATGTTGCTAGTATTATCAGATGTAGCCAGCTCTCTCCCTTTTTAGTAGCAATTAAAGTTCTGAAGCAAATAATGCTTCTGTTAAAAGAGAAACCTCAGATAGGGAGTATGTAAGTAATCTTATCTATAGTTCCTAAAAGTAGTTTTTATTTATTCATTTTTGTTTGCTTCCTTACTTTCTGGCAGTACTTATCAAACCAGTGCTTTAACATGGGCTGGTTTTGGGGGGGGGTTATGTCAGTTGTGAGTTTCAAAATTTTTTACTACCGGTTCTGTGGGTGTGGCTTGGTGGGTGTGGCATGGCTTGGTGGGCTTGGCAGGGGAAGGTTACTGTAAAATCTCCATTCCCACCTCACTCCAGGGGAAGGATACTGTAAAATCTCCATCTCCTCCCCAATCCAGAGGAAGGTTACTGCAAAATCCCCATTTCCTCCCAATCAGCTGGGACTTGGGAGGCAGAGAATAGATGGGGGCGGGGCCAGTCAGAATTTTTACTACCGGTTCTCTGAACTACTCAAAATTTCCGCTACCGGTTCTCCAGAACTGATCAGAACCTGCTGAAACCCACCTCTGGTTTGTGTGTTTGTGTGTGTGTTTAAATTGAGATTAAGCTCCAATCTTGAGACTGGATCTAGAGTTTGTACTGCTGAAGTACAGTTTCATGGGTGGATGCAAAACTGTTTTGAGTGGAATTCCAAAGCTTTCTAAGGTTGTGCTCACCTTAATCAATCATCTTTGGTGGCCTGAGCATGGACCTGTCTCTGAATCTGTAAAACAATGGACCAGGCTCCAGTTCTGAGCTGAGAGTGGTAATGCTCCAGACAGTAATGATCTAAAGACAGAAGTAGAAGATCATTGTCTGGAGCAACCACCATTGTAAAAGTTAGATTTTAAAATATCTAAAAGTGCCAGGTCTAACTTTAAGCAGAGTAGATGAACCACCATAAGGGGCATATGCACAGCAACTGGACTTAGGTAGCTTTTCCTGCTGATCCTCTAACCCATGGGTGTCAAACTCATGTCGTCATGGCAGCATCACATGATGTATCGGGACGTTTTTTCCCTTCGCTAAACTGGGCGTGGGTGTGGCCAGCGAGTGACGCATCCAGCCCGTGGGCCAGGAGTTTGACAGCCCCGCACCATTCCTTTTTGTCCCTGTAAACTTTGTACATTTTGTAATTTATTTTGGTACCCGGGGCTACAGTGGCAATTTCAATACTGTCACTCACAGATTGGAGTGGAAATCCTGTCAGAATTAGAAAGCAGAAACTTAAAGCTTTCCTATGCTGCCAAATGAAAAGACACACCTTTTTGAAAGAAAATAAAATTGGCTATGTTGGTTGAAGTCACTGGGAGTTTATCAACAGTTGCAGTGTAGATGGGTCTATGACAATTCACCACGGCCAACTCGCCATGACCAGCTCACCATGGCCAACTTGCTGTGGCCAACTTGCTGCAGAACAACTTGCCAAGGCCAACTCATTGCGGGACAACTCACTGCAGGACAAGAGTTACACTAATATCAAAGAAATGGTGGGATAGAATCATTAAAGAAAGGATGAAAAAGGAGGGACAGAATGAAATGTGAATGACAAAAATTAAAATATTTTTTTATTTATTTCAAATAATTAAATTGAATTGTTAAACTGTCCCACAGTGAGTTGTCTGTGGTGTGTTATCCCATGGCAAGTTGGCCACAGCAGGTTGGCCATGATGAGTTGTCCCATTCCAGACAAAACCCATCCCCACATTAAAATCTCTTGAACAAGTTCCAAGACCCATTTTACAAAAAGTGGAAATCCATTAGGAACAGTCTATGCGTACGTGACTAATTTATGTATATCCTGAAAATTGAGAAGCCTCGTTCATTTACTTTAGTAGGTGATAGTGTCCAAATTTTAGCTGATTTCTATGATGGTCCTTGTTAGTAGCTGGATGGAGAATTGCCTGGGAATTCCAGGGCCATAGGCTAGATGGAAGTATCCTAGAAGAACAGAGTGGCATTCCACAATACTGTCAAGAAAACTCCAGCAATGCAGTCAGCAGAAGTCAAGCTTGGCTTGAAGGCATTTTTACTTTATTTGTTCTTGATTGGTATGTGCATATTTATTCATTTATTATTTTATTTATTAAATTTATATGCCACCCATCTCACTGTTGAACAATGACTCTGAGTGGCTTACAATATCATAAAAAAATAATATAAAACAATGAGAATATTGTAAATATTAAATGTTAAAACTTAATTTTAAAAATTAGATAAGAAAGGAACCAGTACATAAACAGAGTGAAGATCGGATCTTCTTCTTACCTTACCTTCCCCCAGATTTCCATACTTCACATATTCCATTGAGCCCTGATCCCTAGGGTTCATATTATATGCTAAACCCAAACTAAAGAATGATGACTTAGTGTAATGTCATCATTCTTAGTGTAATGTAAAGCAGGGTTCTCCAACCTTGGTCACTTTAAGACTTGTGGACTTCAACTCCCAGAGTTCCTCAGCCAGCAAAGCTGATGTAAAGCATAGCTGATATATGCATATCAAGAAATAAATACAGAAATAGCAAAATGCAATTTAAATCAGATTATCTACTACCAAATTCTAAGTCTGGCAAAACATTTCTTGATTGTTCTTATGCTGTTTTCTTCTTAAACTTGTGTTTGTAGTTTTGTTTTGTTTTTTAACTGGCTGGCAACCAAATTTGCTTGCCTAGCAGTATTTTCCTTCTCTTGTGTTGTATGTTTATAAGCAGGTTGTTAGGAAAATTACTTCCTAGTTACATATTTAACTAGGAAGAAAACACTTGTTAAGTATAATGACTTCCTGCGTAACAGTACTGTACAACCCTTATGAGCTAGTATTAATAGTTTAAAATAATGATACTGGAAAGTATTTTTGAAGGCTTTTTTATGCATAAGATACTTGGGGTGCTAATATACACTCTATTTTATGTGGTGCCTTTATTTTCATTAATATTTGAACATCCTTCAGCAGACAGCAGGGGGAAAAATCAGCCAAAGAAATGTAAGTTCATACATACATATATATTCATTAAACAGTAATTTTTTTCAGACCACTCTAATCTTTCTCACCCAGTATGTTCCAATTCTCTCTCTCCCCTCCTTCCCTCCCCCCCTTTCTCAGAAAGAGAGAACAAGAAAATTATATAATATGTTGACTGATATTTAAATAGTGAACAGTTAGAGAAAATGATTTGGATGAATGAGTGCAAAATTATTTTAAATTAACATAGTAAAACTTCATAATCAGTGCAGTATATTCATATTTACTCAGTCCTGTTTTACAGATATGGGCTACAGATATTCTGCCTTACATTATGTAGCTTCTAGATGTCTTGGCAAGCTGTGCCTATTCATTGAGGCTCAATTTTTGCAGGGTTTCCTCTGGAGTTTCAGGGTGGTATTTCCTGGTGGCAATAACACCTATCTTATCTCATCTCCCACTTTTGGAAGTTCTCTTACCTTCCTTGAGCCAAGGTACCTTAGTGTTTTGGTACTCTCTGTCTATTCTCTATGAGTGATAAAACATAGATTTATTCCTTCCCTAGACATGTTTCTAGTCATGTTTCTCCTTTTTTTTTTTTTTAAATAAAAGCAAGGAAACCAGGAAGATGCAGGAGAAGGACTAGATGCTGATTGTTCCCCATTGGCAGCTGGACGGCATCCCTTTCCCTTCTTCATTGCCTCTGGCTCTAAGGAGGAGACCTTAAGGGCATCACACATAAGAAGAATCTAACATTTGTACAGAAGAGTTGATGCCAAAGAGTGCGCAGAAGTGCCCTTAGATTTAAGCCATCTTAATTGTGATGGAATTTGTGTGCTACACTGTTTTCATGAAAATAAGACATCCCCTGATAATAAGCCCAGTCAGGCTTTTGAGCGCATGTGCTAAAATAAGCCTCCCTCCTAAAATAAGCTCTCCCCGAAAATATTTAAACACAGAGCTGGAAATCAGGTAAGACAGCAAGAGGAGCCCCATGTTGCTCCATGTGCCCCAAAATAATAAGACCTCCCTGAAAATAAGGCCAAACGTTTATTTCGGGGTTCAAAAAAATATAAGACAGGGTCTTATTTTGGGGGAAACACAGTAATTATCTGGAAATAGGAGCATCCACCCCATTTTCCCACCAAAGTCACTCCAGCGATTTCTATATCATGTAATTTCACTGACTTTCAGATGAGCTGGGGTCCTGGCCTAAAAAGGAAGCCAATATACATGTAGTTATTTTATGAAAAAAAAAAATTCTAGTGCAGATATTCCTCATGATTTCAGGAGCATCGGGCGTATTATTACACTCTGGGATTTGATGGGGAAAATAATTGTCCATTTCACTTTCTTTACCCCTTTGCTGTTAATGGACATGGAAATCTCCCACCGTCTACCATTTTATTCATTTTTTTCCAAGTGATATGCTTCAGTGTTGTACTTTGCCTTTTTCCATGTTCAGCAGAATAGCTGGTCAGTTCTCATACAATATCTGCAAAAACAGCATGACATGATTAAAAAATCAATTATAATGAAAGTGAACAATGCAAATCTTTAACAAAGAAAATCTGTGATTAAAAAAAGCCTTTTAATTATTTCCGAATGTTGTAAAGTAACAGATGTTAGTTCTTTTGGAATTTCGGCTGCATACTTGACCAGATGAACATGATGTTATTTCTCCTAGTAAGATACCTTCAAATCAACATTTTTCATTACTTTCATATTGCACTGTTTGATTAGATCCTTCATTGCAATTTCTCAGTACTATCACTAGCCCAAAGGCGCTTTTTCAAGAGGCAACTGGACTTTCTGATTTTTCTTTGAAGATGTTTCGCTTCTCATTCAAGAAGCTTCTTCAGCCTGAAGAAGCTGAAGAGGTTTCTTGGATGAGAAGCGAAACATCTTCAAAGAAAAACTAGAAAGTCCAGTTGCCTCTTGAAAAAGCACCTTTGGGACAACCATGACCTGGATGACCGAAAATTTCCACAGAGATTTACTATCACTAGCCTTATCTTAATTATTTCTTGTCATCAGTGTATTTTAGTCCATTCTTTCCTGTTGTATATTATTGAGGAAACCATAAACTAATCCTAATATTCAGTTTGTCCACATCTTTGCTTCGTTTTATCAGAGCAAAAGACTATTAGTCCCCCAGAGTGTCTTCTCTTGGTTTTTAATCCACAAGAGGCCTTTCCATTAAAGTTTAAAATTACTGTTTTTATTAATACACCCTTAGGTGTGACTTCTCAATAGCTTTATGCAAATCCAAGTAAATTACATGCTTTTGTAACGCATTTCTTGATTTCTGCTATGTGTGGTACAGTATATCTATACTGTGACATTTTCTGCTGTTTAGGTTTTCCATATAAGTTTATTAAATGAAGTTCTTTATTCGATTTTCATAAGTATCTTCCCTCACTATTGTGAATTATATTGTTTATCTAACTCTTAGTAATTTAAATGAACACCTTTCTAATCAACGAAGAAAAATCACCTTATTTTATTTACCGTTTAATTTATGGAAAGTTACACATAGAGATGAACCTATTTTCCTAAAATGATGGATACCGACAGTATTGCATTCCAACTATAAATTTGGGGTTGAAATTATACTCTAGTAGGTAAAGCACTGAAGTGTAACTGAGAAAACCTAAGCAGTGGATTGAAGTGCTTAGTGTACAGATGATAGAGAAACAATAGTGGTAACTAATCAACTATTTTCTTACTTGAGGCTTATGATTGGATGTTTTCTAATGTGGATTCATGTCAACCTCTGGACTGAAATGTTCTAGGTTAATTTAGCGAATGAGATGGCTAGGATATTATAGAAATGAGAAGTAATTAATCCATACAGGTTCCGCTGGTACTAACCAGGATAATATTCTAGAGGCAGTATACGGATTCCATAATGTCTTTGTGGAGTATAATGACTTTTGCAGAAATCACTATAGATTGATGCTAAAGTATGAAACAAAGTTTCATATTTTATAGATTTTCCAGTGTTGTATGCCCCACAGAGTCCATTGGAATTCAGAGACTAATATATTTTAAATAAGTAAATAAGTAAGTAAGTAAGTAAGTAAGTAAATAAACAAACAAACAAACAAACAAATAAATAAATAAATAAGAGAGACAGTTTGTATCTGAATGATGAAAACATCAAAAATACAAATACTAATAAATATAAATGTACTTTAATCGTTAAATAACACTGTTGCATGATAATGGTGGGGATTGTTATACTAGCTTCGACTGCATTTGAATTTCACACTTACTTTGCTATCAGCTTATTTGCAGATGAAAAGGAACAATAACACTTATATTATGATTAAAAGTCAAAATAACAGTCAAATCCACACATTTTTGATATCCTCTGTTTTGAAGTGAAAACATGTCAAAAACTGCTTTCCATAACAAGCCCTTCCTGATTCTTTTACATCTTCAGAAAGGAAATTTTGAAAATTCTCCGTTGTTTTAGCTTAGGTGAAAAATGGCACCACTTGTTTCTTCAGGTAATAACTTTCAGTTCAGACTTACTAAGCATTATACCTTCTGAGTTATGCTCAGTGATGGGATTCAAATAATTTAACAACCGGTTCTCTGCCCTAATGATTTCTTCCAACAACCAGTTCACCAAACTGCTCAGAAAGTTAACAACCGGTTCTCCCGAAGTGATGCGAACTGGCTGAATCCCACCACTGGTTATGTTCTTTCAGAGCATAACTTCACTGCTAGGGCTATGCTGCACTAGTCAGATCTCACTTCAAGTATGTGTCCAGTTCTGACAGAAGATTTCAGACTAATTGGGACAAGTTCAAGGAAAGGTAACAAAGATGACCAAGAGACTGGAAATCAATTCCTCTGAAAAAAGATTAAAGGAACTGGATACCTTTATCCTAGGAAAATAGCAGGGAAAATATGATGGCATTCTTCAGTTGCCAAGATTGTTACATAGAGAGCAGTTATGAATTGTGTTCAGGAAAACCAGAGCAGAATATAGATTGAAGGGTTAAACTAAAGAAAGTCATATTTTGATTGAATAGAGCCTATAGTACAGTGGACTAAAGTACTGTTATTAACATCTGCTGCTTGCAATTACTGCAAATTCAAATCTCACCAGGCTCAAGGTTGACTCCGCCTTCCATCCTTTCTAAGGTAGGTGAAATGAGGACCCAGATTGTGGGGGCAATAAACTGACTTTGTATAAATATACAAAAGTATGAAGGCTACTGCTTAACGCATTGTAAGCCTCCCTGAGTCTCCGAAGAAGGGCGGCCATCTTCTTGAAGATGACAAATGAGACTTCGTCGAACCGTCGCCAAGACACTTCCAATTTTACGTGGAAGAAGACCCGAATAACCAAAGACCTACATACAAACACCCGCGAAAACCTGAGAAATATATATATATATATATATATATATATATATATATATATATATATATATATATATATATATATATATATATATATATATATATATATATATATTAGAGAAGACTTCTTAATGCTAAGAGACATTCAGCAGGGAAACTAATTATTAACGGATTGGGTGTGTTCCAGCAGATTTTTGTGATCAGTCATCTGTTAAAGTCACAATTGAGCTGAATTCAGATCCTGATGACTTCATAGACCAATCCAACAGTACCAAAATGCACAACAGTTTGCAGGAAGTTGTCATTTTCTTCTGAAGTGGCCAAATGTATTTTGTTTTTTCTTGCTTTTGAAACTTCCTTATTTGAACCTTTCCATGAGGCTTTCTCAGAGTGTAACTCTTTGTCATACCATATTGGATGGCACTTCAATTCTCTCCTGATTTTTCAGGATACATGCATTGCAACGACTGGCATAAGATTTCTCCCAACATTTACAATTGTTGGAATGTTATGAAAGCAATGTAATTTCAAATGGCAGACCTTTTCGCTTTAAAATATGTTTAAAAGCAAGGGGGGAAATGGAAACCTCCCAAGCTGTCCCATAAAATTGAGATATACTGCATAGCAGGCTTTTCCTTGAAAGTGCTAGTGAAATCCCTCTCTCCCATTAAATCAACAGAAACTTAGCTATACAGAGAGAGGATATTTGGGTGAGTGGAGAATGGCACAATGGAGGGAAGCTTTGTATTCCAACCTTAAAAATGAAGGAACAATAGTCACCTAAAAGAAATGTTGCATTTTCCTCTATATGTTTCCATGGAGCAGCACAACCAATTTCCAACTAAAAGAACTTTCAAACCT
This sequence comes from Arizona elegans, assembly GCA_022577455.1. Classification (NCBI taxonomy): domain Eukaryota; kingdom Metazoa; phylum Chordata; class Lepidosauria; order Squamata; family Colubridae; genus Arizona; species Arizona elegans. The sequence continues at coordinate 92,817,045 of JAKOOJ010000006.1, read as the reverse complement.
CAGCCCAACTTGATCTGCTTCGTATAGTTAGAAATATTATTTAAATTGTATTTTTTCTTGATTCATTGGTAACAGACCATAACCTTGAGCAGTGTCCTTATTCAGTAGCCATAACTGGATTTAGGCTCAATTATGGTTTGCCTCCAAGCTTATGAATTTTTTAGGAGATGATTAATGTTATTTTTTGCCTGTGTATTCTGAGGACAGTCACACGGATGCTGTATCCTGCCTAAGGACTTCTCACCTTGCATCTGTTTTCTAACTGGCTCAAAGAAAGTAGTGTAATAGATCTGTCACTCTTATTCCATTCCCTAGGCTCCTCATTACGAGTAAAATGCCAGCAACTTGGAAATAATTCAAAGAAGAACTTCAGAATTGATTAAGAAATTTGAAGGATTTCTCATATACTAATTTCTAGTATACTGAAAGATAAAAGAACTGAATATGGTTGGCTTGAGTAAGAAAAAGGTGAGGAGGTGGGAAGGAAAACATGACTGCTTATTTGTGTTGGAAGGCTATAAATATCACAGAAAGACAGATGCCTAGAGGTATCAACTATCTTTTTCTAGTTTTAAAACCAACATGTAAAAGTAGAAATTGACTGTCAAGGACAGAAAAGCATTCTTTTTAAAGCAATATTTCTCTGTATATTAAACTCAAAAAGGAGAGCCTACTATGTTTTGTGAACTTGAATAGGTGGAGGCAGTCATGAATTTTGGCACTTTTCCTTCCTAGAAATCCATCTCCCATTCCCTGAAAGATTTCTTGAGGCAATCATGGAAATCTGTCAAATATAGAAGGCTGAGATTTCTAGGGTAGGTGGGAAACCACCCAAAGTGATTCAAGTTTTCTCATGCAGTTTCAAGTAATCCTTCCTTTACCTGCAGCCTCTTAAAACATTGCTATCACCTTTCTGTCCCACCTCTGAGTTTCCTGGATGCTTGGCTGGGAAATTCTGAGCTTGCTGACTGACTGTTCTGATTTTTTTCCCCCCTCTTTCAGTGCAGCTTTGTTTATTTCCACAATGTTTTAGGTTCTTCGGTGAAGTTTACTTGGTGGCTTTTTTATTTATTTGGTTCTCTTGAAATCCTGTTTGCACCTGCTCAGACATATTACTGAGCATAATGGGACTTATTTTCTATATATGGAGTGCAGATTAAGGCATTGTTTGATTTTACTAGGGATACAGATGTGAACAGACTCCCCTTCACTACTCTTCTGAATCTTAGGATGTAGAGGACGAAGGGAAATAACCATTGTCTGGAAAGAAGTTCATTCTGTGTCCAATGAATGATCTTGGAATAGCTGTGGGGCAGGGGTGCTATTCACCAGGTTTTGACAGGTTCTGGAGAACCGGTAGCGGAAATTTTTAGTAGTTCGGAGAACCAGCAAATGCCACCTCTGGTTGGCCCCAGTGTGGGGTGGGAGTGGAGATTTTGCAGTATCTTTTCCCCCAGGAGTGGGGTGGGAATGGAGATTTTGCAGTACCCTTTCCCTGCAACGCCCATCAAGCCACACCACACCCACCAAGCCACGCCCACAGAACCAGTAGTAAAAAGATTGGAATTCCACCACTGCTGTGGGGTCCCATCCCCTGAGAATCCATACTCTATAGCCCCATCCTTAAAGAGTCAGTTGAGAGGAAAATAAGTTTTTGTATCACAGAGAACAATGCAGAATTCTTCTACCGTTCTTCTATAGTTTCTCTGCTCCTGATAGAGCTGGAGTAACCCTGCCCAATCATAGGCTCTTTTCACACATGCTGTTTAGGAATTATGGAAGTTGTAAACCAACAGATCTGACTGCACTAATGGTATGTTCGGCATTATAATCCCTTGGTAAGACCACACATGGAATATTGCATCCTGTTTTGGTCGCCACAATATAGAAAAGATTTTGAGACTCTGGAAGGAGTCAGAGAATAGCAGCAAAGATGATTGGGAGGTTGGAGGATAAAACATTACAAGGAACGGTTGCAGGAACTAGGTATGTCTAGTTTAATGAAAAGAAGGACTGGGGTGATATGCTAGCAGTGTTTCAATATTTGAGGGGCTGCCGCAAAGAAGAGGGGTTAACCTATTCTCCAAAGCACCTGAAAGCAGGACAAGAAGCGAGGGATAGAAACTAACCAAGCACAGAACCAAACTATAGCTAAAGAGAAAGTTCCTGACAATTAATTAATCTGTGGAACAACTTGCCTCCAGAAGTTGTGAATGCTCCAACACTGGAGATTTTTAAGAAGAGATTGGACAACCATTTGTCTGAAATGGTATAGGGTTTTCTGTCTGAGCAAGGGGTTGGACTAGAAGACCTCCAAGGTCCCTTCCAACTCTGTCATTCTGTAATTACTAGTAAATTATTCCTGCATATAATTTCTCATTAGCTGCCTGCACCATGGCTTGGCCTTAAGAGGCTGAGCATTGATGATTTACAGGCTCATATTTTTCTCTCTCTTCTTTCTTTCCATCCTGCCATTTCTCATTTGGTGCAATGCTTTCATATTTGAACAACATGGCCAAGATGTAGGAGATTATTTGGAGTTAAAAAATAATTCTTGTGCGCTGTTAGGTGTATGTTTTATAGGACCCTGACCTTCCCTTAATTCAGTTGAGAACAGTCTTCTGGTTACTGTATATAGATTATTTTTGCAAAATATATCAAGCATTTTTAATACCAAAATAAACACTTGGCACTACTCTGCTGTCAAAGAAAACTCTTGGAAGACTTGTATTTTAATCTCTATAAATCCTTGTCAACATCTTCATTTGTATGGATTTTGGTTGTAGTTTCTTTATTCATGCTTCATCAAAATAGATTCTCTTTTTTATTGTTTCATGTCTTCTTCTTTTTTTTTTTTTACTGTTTTCCTTCAGGCAGTAGATTGACATGTTCTAGTGAATTTTTTCTTGAATTTTATCTGCATTTCTATTACTATCACCTGAACAGCAAGCATCCATCTCAATCTTATCTCTCTTGTTTTCTTAAATCAAGCATCGCCTTTGAATTTTTGCTAGTTGTGCCTCAGTGATTCCAGATTAACAGATTAACAGAGTTGGAATGGACTTTATAGGTCAGTGATGGCTAACCTTTTTGCCGTCGCGTGCCAAAAGTGAGGGGAGTGCAGGCGGGGTCACGCACATGCGTGCCCACACCCATAATTCAATAACCCTGCCCCCCATGTATGCACATGTGACCCCCCTGTGTGACCCCCGCTTTTGGCACGCGATGGCATGGTGGGCCTGGTAGGCCCATTTTTTCACCCTCCCCAGGCTCCAGAGGCTTTCTTGGAGCTTGAGGAGGGCAAAAAACGGCCTTCCCCACCACCCCGGAGGCCCTCCGGAGGCTGGAAACAGTGCGTTGGGCCTAAAAGGCCCAAAAATCAGCTGGCGGGCGCGCACATGCTCGCTGGAGCTGAGCTACAGCAACACTCGCGTACCCACAGATTTGGCTCCACGTGCCACCTGTGACACGTGTGCCATAGGTTTGCCATCATGGTTATAGGTCATCTAGTCCAATCCCCCCTCTCAAGCAGGAGACCCTACACCATTTCTAACAAATGGCAGTCCAATCTTTTCTTGAAAGTCTCAAGTGATGAAGCTCCCACCACTTCCGAAGGCAACTTCTGTTCCATTGGTGTTGGTATATGCATTCTGTGAATCACATAACAACAGTCATGTATCATTTAATTTGCATTGGTGTGGCAGCTCTTTAGAATAGGTGTTTGGTGCATTGATTCTCTTCTCTCATGAAAGTCAGGGAAACCAATTTCCTGACAACAAAGAGAAAAGGGACTCATTTTGCTTTGCACATTTCTGTTTACCAAGTTACCCTGGAGAAATCATTCACACGTTTTAAACGACGGTGTTAAAAAAAAAAAAAGTTCCACTCTCAAAAAAAAATTAAAAAAAATAGAGCAGCATCAGGCTTGTAAGCCGTTGATTAGTGTGAGTCATAGTTTTCTGTGAGGTGGAAATAGACTTTAAATATTTTCTGTAGTGAATAGAAAATATTTTATATTTTGATACTATAAAGTAAAAATGTTTGGGGATATATAAATATAGATACTTATTTTTAAAACATATCAGCTTTCAATATTAAAAAAAAAAAGGTCTTGTTTTCCATTTATCTACAAGCCAAAGCTATAAATACCTTGCATAGCCATAAATACTTCGCATGCATCCTAGGATAAATTTCAGGCTCAAGCATCTGGTAGGATCCACAAGGGGCAGCATATTTGCTCTGGGAAGTTTGAATTTGTAAGGCCAGAAGCAAATAGCCTGAGATTAGGCAAGACTACTGTCAAAACATGGTTCCCTCCACATTGAAGGACAAGAGATGAGTGAAGGTGACCACATTGAAGGTCAAAAGAAGTAATTTCCAGTAGAAGGACAGCAGTAAGAAAGATTCAACCTAAGAGCAATCTAGGACCTGTTAGACATTTAGCACTGAGTGGATGGAGCTCTGATGTGGATGGAGCTCTGATTCCAGGGCATTCCCACTATTGTGTCATCAACTAAGCGGATACTGTGGGGACATGTAATTCCTTCTTTACTGCAAGGCCATGAAAATATCCTCAGGTTCAAAAGTTCCTCACCCACCCACGCCAAAGAGTAACATAACCTAACTTAAAAAGAAAATTGATACATTGGGCAAACACAATCTGACATTCAGAGGAATTTCTCCTTGTCTGTTGTTCATCTGGCTGTTCTCATTTTTTTTCCAAACCAATTCTGGAAGTTCACCCAACTCATGAGAGCAGATTTTGTAGCACAGGGAAGAGAAGAGTAAATTCTACTAGCAGAAGTAATTCCAGTGCTGAGGCTGAATTTCCCACATCATACTAGGAAAGTGAAAGATTAAAATGAGGCTAATTCCAGATGTTGTTGGAATGCAACTATTGTCCCCATGTGATGTGTGAACCAGACTACCATTTGAATTCATGATATGATTTGGGCATAACATGTTCTGTGAATAAAGCAGTTTTATTTTGTGAACTCAGGTTTACAGTTTAGGATGCTGTCCAGTGGTGAAATTCAAATTTTTTTACTACCGGTTCTGTGGGCGTGGCTTGTGGGCATGGCGTGGCTTGGTGGGCGTGGCTTGGTGGGCATGGCAGGGGAAGGATATTGCAAAATCTCCATTCCCACCCCACTCTGGGGCCAGCCAGAGGTGATATTTGCCGGTTCTCCAAACTACCTGTTCTCCAGAATGATGCTGATGCTGATGCTGTCTGAATTAAACTACTGGTATTTGTTTATTCATAAATGCAGTTTGATTCTCACAGATTCATAAGTTCTTTGGGACTAACTATACAAGTGTGTATATTTATACAAAATATGTACATTTTAAATAAAACTGAAATTCCAAGTATCCATCTGGATGCTGCAGCCATATGATAAATATTGATTAATGTTGTTCCTGCTTTTTTGCTGTGACCTCCATACATGTAACAGATTTTATAGTATTTACATACATATATATTTAATATAATTTATAAATACATCTAAGATCATACATGTGGAAGCCTATATATCTTTAAATATAAAAGTATATGTTTTGTGTAGCCATGATTCTTAAGCACGCAGAGCTTAGATGGTAATGATGCATGCCCAAATCAGTCCTTTCTTTGCATGGACCCACAAAACAACGTACAGGCAAGTTTTTAAATCCATGATGTTGTGTTTATTTCATTCAAATGATTACAGATATTGTTTTTCAAAATAACAGAAAATCTCACAAAATTGTCACAATGAGATTTAACAATCTTGCAGAAATTCTCATAAAGCTTTACATGGGACAAGGGACACATATAAAATGTCTGAAACCCGGTATAAGCTATCACAAGAAATAGATGAATTCATCAAAATCTTGCAAGACACGGTACAGGTAGTTTTTTACTTATGACCACAATTGAGCCCAAAATTGAGCCTAAGTGAGACAGTTATTAAGTGACTTTTATCCCATTTTTATGACTTTTCTTGCCACAGTTGTTAAGTGAATCACTGCAGTTGTTAAGTTAGTAACACGGTTGTTAAGTGAATCTGGCTTCCCCATCAAGCCATGACCCTGGAACATTCAACCATCATAAATATGACCCAGTTGCCAAGCATTCAAATTTTGATCATGCAACCATGGGGATTGTTGCAGCAGTCATAAGTGTGAAAAATGGTTATACGCTCAGTGCTGTTGTAACTTCAAATAGATGCTAAACAAATGGTTCTTAACCAAGGATTACCTGTAGTCCTAAGAAATTAGAGCTCGGGGGAAATTGGGGAAAAGCCAAATACAAATTGGTTGTACTATCTTGGACTTTTTTTTAACCTATTTCAAAATGTTTTCACTTATGAAGTTTGAAGAATTTCAGTCATGAACTTTAGAAGGCTCAGTTACTTCCATAATTCAGCCAATCGAAAGCTGCAGAGTATATGTTTAATATCCAATAGATTTTCTTTTCTCTCATGTTGTAAAGTTTCTTTCATGCCCAGAGCAGTTTTGAACAAGTTACAGTGATTGATGAAAGATCTGAAAAGATCTCAGGTATTTTCTTCCATGAGCTTCTATTTAAATTTGGCAAAAAGGCTGTTTATCAAGTTCAGATCACAGTGAACAATTTAACTGCAGCATCCAGCATAGTTGCTATTATTTTACAATCCAGTGACAGATAGACGATAGATAGATAGATAGATAGATAGATAGATAGATAGATAGATAGATAGATACATAGATAGATAGATGGATGGAAGTAGGGAGAGAGAGAGAGAGAGAGAGAGAGGGAGATGTAGGTAGAGAAAGAGAGAGAGAGAGAGAGAGAGAGAGAGAGAGAGAGAGAGAGAGATGATAGATAGATTATAGATAGATAGATAAATAGATAGATAGATAGATAGATAGATAGATAGATAGAGACAGACAGACAGACAGACAGACAGACAGACAGACAGACAATGTACCATCAAGTTTTTTATTCTTATAAAATATGGATTGATTTTTTTACCATGGCAATCTATCCCTAACCCATTCTTTCAAGTCTCCCAATAGTGCACCTATTCCAATTGTAACTGAGTTCATCCACTTTGCTCCTGGTGGTTCTTTTCTTTTTTCTTCTCTTCTCTTCTCTTCTCTTCTCTTCTCTTCTCTTCTCTTCTCTTCTCTTCTCTTCTCTTCTCTTCTCTTCTCTTCTCCTCTCCTCTCCTCTCCTCTCCTCTCCTCTCCTCTCCTCTCCTCTCCTCTCCTCCCTTCCCTTCCCTTCCCTTCCCTTCCCTTCCCTTCCCTTCCCTTCCCTTCCTTTCCTTTCCTTTCCTTTCTTTCCTTCCACCTTTCTCTCCAATAAAATCTTTTCTACAGAATTGGGTGTTCACATAATGTGTCTGAAATAGGATGACTTGACTGTTCATTTTTGCCTTGAGAGAGGAGTCTGCATTGATTAGTTTAAATGATCCATTGGTTTGTCTTCTTGACAGTCCATAGCATTCTCAAGAGTCATCTCCAACGCCAAAGTTTAAAGGCACCTATACTCTTTTTATTCTGCATCTTTCACTTCCCTGGAGTATAACAGGACGTACATAATTCTGATCTTTGTAGATATACACACATCATTTTAATATCTTTTCCAAGGTTTTCATGGCACTCTACCAAGTGCTAGTCTGTGGAATGTCTCCTGACTGTTTTTTCTTTATTGTTGATGGTTGATCCTAAGAGACACATAGCAGAAGATTGAATCTAACAGACACACTTGAAAAGAAGAACTGGAATCACCGGTAGAACTGCTCAGGAGATATTTGCTATTTCCTTTCTCAGTCTTGTCATCTTGATAACTAATATACATTTCAAAATTCCTACCAATAATTTTAAAAGCCATTTAAGGCCAATTGAATGGTTATGCAATGTTCACATGGTTATGTACAACCATATAAGAAAGCACTTAAGTCTCATAGAATATAGATGGAATCGCTATGTTTTCCAGGTGGAAGAATATTAATCAAAACACATCAGATAAGCGTTCTACTTTTTTTCTTTTTAATGGACATTTGCTTCCAGTTCCTTTTGCTGTGGCTCAAAAAAAAAACCCACAGAAATGGTAGGGAAAATTTTTGGAAGGGTTACAAATGAGGAATGAAACTGTAGGTTTTATAATGTTCTTTGAATAAATAAAAATGATCCCGCAATTAGAACATTGTCCTAAAGTACCCATGAATAAATATGCCTAGGATTTCCCCCTATTGGTATAATTAACCTTTTATTTAAAAAAAAATAAGTATATTATATTTTGAAAACCACTGTCCAGGTCAATCCTAAATATGCTTATTCAGAAATAAATCCCACTAAGTGCAATAGGTTGTGTTTCTGCAATAATCCCTAGAAGTGCCTCGTTTAAAATTTACATGAACTGAATTATTAAGTTAAAGCCACGATGAAAGTTTTTATACATGCTGCATATGAAGGGGAACAGTAGATATGCATTATTATTTTTTGTTCAACTGCTATTGGTGTTTGGTCTCTCCGTTGTGTATTGTCTTGCTTACAAAGAGGGTGTAGGTTATCAGTGGCATGGGAACTTTGATTCATTCTTTGGGTTCTTTGTTCGTTTAGATTATGACAGATCTCTGAGATCCCTTCAGTTGCAATAAAGAATACACCTACTAAGGTTTTCTGAAGCTTTATAGAAAGGTAGCAGCCTGTGTTGTTCTAATTTTGATGGATCTGATTAAAAGAGTCTTTTAAAATCCAGCTCTTTATTTTAATGCCAAAACTCTGAACTGTGTGTAAAGATTTCACAGTGGCAGCTGGTTTAACTGTTATTGTCTGTGTTAAATCCATGAACAATTTCTGCCTTTAAGACTTTCATCCAGAATTCTTTTGTAATGGTATTATCCTTTCTTTAGAATCCCTTCAGATGGTTCCCCTTTCAAATTATTGTGGATGACCTTAACGTTAACATCTCTCCCACCTAAGCTTTGTCAAATCAAGCCATCAAACCCATATTAATTCCATCCAGCTCCATCATGAAACAGCCATTAGTTTTGTTCTTAGTGGCCTTAGGTGCATGCACCCCCACCCAAGTCGAACATTTGTCTATAATACATTTATTTCTATCTATATTATAGTGTTTAAAAATACTATCTGATTTGTGCCAAATAGCATCACTCTATCCTCTTTTGGGTGTCTGTGTGTTTTAAAGTTAATGGTTTTGTAAGGAAAACTGCTTTGAAAAGTCCATCCAGCTCTTTTAATGAGCTCCATCACAATTAGAAATTTTGAAAAAGCAGTATGTTTATGTTTATGTTTATTGTATTTGTATACCGCCCTTCTCCCGAAGGACTCGGGGCGGTGAACAGCTAGCAGATAAAATACAGAAAATACAAAATTTAAAACAATATTAAAATCCAATTAAATTATTTTGGCCCACAGTTAAAACACCCCTATATTAAAACCCATAATTTAACAATTTAAAATTAAAACAATTTAAAAAGTTAGGTCAGGTCAGTATAAAGGTGGATTTGCAAGATTCAGCAAAGCAGATGCTGGGCTGAACAAAGAATATTATCATGCATCTTTAACCTACACACACACCCACAGAGGGAGAGAGAGAGGGAGGTGGGGGAAGGGAGGGAAAGAGAGAGAGAGAGTTAGAACATATTGAGTGAAAAAAATTAGAGTGGTATGAAAAAATTTACTGTTTAATAACACGAACACACATAGAGAGATAAAGTTGCAAATTACACAGGGTGGGGGAGACGGAGATGAAGGGCGGGGAGGCTGAGCAGTGGTGCATTGCTACCGGTTCGCCCCGGATTGGGCGAACTGGTAGCGGCAGTGGCGGGAGGCTCTGCCCATCCATTGCGAGCACACGTACGCATATGAGCACACCGGTAGCAAACTAAATTGAAACCCACTACTGGGGGGAGGGAGGGAGAGCAAGAACGAGAGAGAGTTAGAACATATTGAGTGAGAAAGATTAGAGTGGTCTGAAAAAAAATAATGTTTAATGACACACAAACACACACACACACACACAGATAAAATTGCAAATTACACACACACGTGCACACACACACATAAAGTTGCAAATTCCTTAGGGAGAAGAGAATCCTTCCCATGCATTTCCTTTGTGTAGCTTCTCCAAAGCAAAGGTTTTTAAATGTGAAATTTAAAGGATCTTTCTATCCCAAAATATGCCTTGTTCCACACTTTTTGCAAAAGCTAAATGCTTAAAAGCATAGCCATGATTGAGCCTTCTCACCCCATGATTGGTCATTCCACTCCCCCCCCCACCCCCATTGAGTCAGCATTTGCTATTCCCATTTGCTTTCCCCCTCTCCTGCCTTTCTTTTTACAGCATCAGCAAAGTGAGAAACAGTTTTCTTGGAAAACAGCAAACAAAAATTATGTACATTAGGTTAAGCTGTGTAAAGAAACTCCACATGCTATGGATAGTTGCAAATGTTTCTGAACCCTGCTTGTGCGGAGAAAACCCACAGTACCTAGAAATGTTACGGATAAGATTTGGGCAATAATTTGCCAAGTGAACTTTTATTTTCCTATGGAGTGGGTAAGACAAAGAAAAAAGTTCAGCCATCAAATATTGTTTCAGTTGTAACATATTTTTTTTATTAAATCTGACTTGGTTAAAGAAAAGAAACTGTTGCCAGATTCCTCTGCTTTTAGTTATATTCAATCCTCAGAGTTCTCATCAGAAAAAACTCTTTTTCTTTATCCCATGTACTTGTTGCACATACAGTACATATACACATACCAGGGTGGATAAAAATCAATGATTTTCTTGATTTAAATTGGATTTTTTTGATTTAAATCAGATTTTTTTGATTTAAATCGGATTTTTTTTTAATAAAAACTTTTGGGATAAAAATCTATCGTAAGATAGTTTTCTATTTAAGATACATAAATAATTTAGTTTATTCAGCATGAAATGGAGCTTAGTTATGTAGCATGAGGCTGTATATTCTGCAACACTGGGACTATCGGTGAGTCAACAGTGGGTCAAAGGAGTAGCAGAGACGACAGTTGCTCTTGAAAAATTATGACTTAAATCGAGTTGATTTAAATCAAGCCTTTTTACTAGTGATTTAAATCATGATTTAAATTGTGATTTAAATCAACTCGATTTAAATCAAATCCACCCTGACACATACACATACATATGCATGTTAAGCATTTATTTATTTATTTATTCATTCATTCATTCATTCATTCATTCATTCATTCAATTTATATCCCGCCCTTCTCCTAGTGGACTCAGGGCGGTGCACAGCCAGAACTAAAGCCCATATCAATACAAAATTTAAAATTATTAAAAGAATTAAATAACTGTGGCCCAAAAATTTAAAACATTAAAAACTAAAACCCATTTGACAATTTAAAAAGCTAAAAAAGTCTAAAAAGGGAGGGGGGTTTCACGCCAGCCCTGCTTGATGGAAAAGAAAAGTTTTTAGGGCACGGTGAAAAACCCGGAAATCTGATATCCTTCGTATCTCCGGGGGCAAATCGTTCCAGAGGACAGGAGCTGCCACAGAGAAGGCCCTCCCGCTGGGGGTCGCCAGCCGACATTGCCTGGCTGACGGCACCCTGAGGAGTCTCTCTCTGTGAGAGCGTACTGGTCGGTGGGAGGCTATCGGTGGCAGAAGGCGGTCCCGCAAGATTTAGATTTTTAAAACACTGACTTTATATGCCCTACCTATTTAGGATTATAATCTAGAAGAAAGATAGACACATTAGAAACCGTGAGTAAAGATAGTGAGTAGAGAACAAGGAATAACTGATAATGAATGCTATAAGTCAGTAATGGCTAAACTTTTCCGAGTGCCCACAGTGCACACATTTGCATGCGAATGCGTGCATGCGCACCCGAATCCCCAAACGCAATTCTTACATGATCCCATGCATGCGCCCCGCCCCTGCACATGTGCGAGCGGCCCTCTGCATGCGCCTTACCCCTGCGCATGTACACTGTACTCCCCACATGTGCCCCGCCACCTGCGCATGCACACGGAGCCCCTCCCCCACACCGTCTGCCCCCACACATGTGCGTCAGAAAACCAAAGTCCAGCTGGCTGGTGGGAGGCACGTGTGCATGCATAGCGGAGCTGAACTGGGGTGACAGCTCGTGTGCCATTAGAGAGGACTATGCATGCCACTTCTGCCATGCATGCCATTGGTTCGCCATCACAGCTCTAAGTGAAGAAGTGTCTTTTAAAGGGGGTATTTGGACAGCTAAAGAAGCCATGAGGAATATAATAAAATCAAGTCTCAAGGACTGGGAGAAACAGCCTTGCAAAGGAATGGAGAAGACAATCATAATGCAGATCTATTTTCCTGCCTGTTGATTAGTATTATATATGATTAGTTCTGAATCAAAATGACCATCTCTTAATGCTTCTTTAATTACTTTTCCTTACTTACTTTTGTCTATATGTTTTGAAGGCTTGTTTAAGAAAATCCTTTCCCTCTTTTTTTCTTTTTTTTTTAAAATCACATGAATGTTTAAAAACCTGTTTTGATATGTATATTCTCTAGTTAGACTACATTTCAGCCATCAATCTCTTTATAAATTTGCCAAAACAAGAGCAACAAATAGTACTATGTTTTGTAAACAATGGACTGAGTTTATGTATATGTTGAGTAAATGTGTTGCATGGCATCATAAACAAGTTTTAATGTGAAAAAAGAGCTGCTTTATGCAGATAATTAAATGCTAATAATAGTAACTTGTTAACAGTGTCCTGTAATTCAGAGTTTGATACTGAAGTAAAAAAAGATGAATGTCAAAGCAGGAAGTAAATGAAAAGAGAGGGAATATCCAATACTTCTTTTCAAAAATGGAAGAAGCAATTATTTCCCTTTAGTGGATCACTCTTAAAATGACATTTTAACTCCAGGCTCATTATTTTTAAGAAAAATGTAAGTGCAGGAATTTAATGACACAAATATAGACTTAATAAGATTTAGGAAAATCCATTTAAGATGAAGGATTAAAGGGAATTTAGTACATTTATATCTCATACAAAGAAATTGCCAATGGATAATGTATCCATCTCCAAGGTAATACCCAAAAGAGAGAACACATTAGAATGCTATTTTTAAAAAGTCTGATATTTAGTCTTAGAAATAGTATTTTCTGGAAAACTACTTTATCAAAAGAGCTGGGTTAGTGGTGTTTGCACACAGACACAGAGATACACACAAATAAAAATCAGCTGAAAAGGGATTTATATGACCTAAATAGGCCATCTGATTAATGATGTTTATAAGTCTTAACCATCAATCTTAACCTGAAGTCATCTTCAAGTCAAGGAGGACCCCTGATACATTTATGAATGCATTTGTATAATTTCTTTAGCAACAGTATACTTTTTTATAAACTTTCTAGTTTATCCATGATATTATTGACTTAGTAACTTTCTTAGCTTCTGAATTTAGGCATAGCCTAGCACAGGGATCAGCAACCTGCAGCTCCGGAGCCACATGTGGCTCTTTCACCCCTCTGATGCAGCTCCCTGTCACAAAAAATATACATCACAACCGCCAATGTGCGACACCCGCCGGCACCCGATTTATTGAGCTTTTCACCCCCCGGTAGGCTAATCATGGATAAATCAAAAAAAGAGAAGAGTTTCAGAAGAAAACAGAACATTTAATTCAACTACATATCCTAGTTTTGTGGCTGCCCAAGAAATAGACAGGCACAGGAAGGGTTTTGTGGCTCCCGGTGTTTTCTTTTCTGTGGGAAACAGGTCCAAATGGCTCTTTGAGCGTTAAGATTGCAGACCCCTGGCCTAGCAGGTACTGAGACAATGAATCTTTCTCCAAGATTAGCAACATAACATACATTGAGCAGGTGTCCTCAATGGCCCCCTCAGAGTCTGGTGAGGAGGAGGAGTTGGAACTGGGACTGTCCGACAGGGAAGGCATGCAAAGGGCTGAGGACAATGCTGTCCTGGGACCCTCAGGCATTGAGGGAGGCAGTCAACCAGATGGAGAGCTGCCTGCCTGCACAGACACAAGGCAGTACCCAAGATCAGCTGCTGATTGGCAGTAGTGCTGATAGGCAGCCAATCTCCTCTGATGAGGAACAGCTGTCTACTCCTCTCGAGCCAAGGGCCAGGAGAGTTAGGGGTGGGCTGCTGGGGGTTTGCAGGGGTTCAGGTTAACCTCTAGCTAAGATTCTGTGCAATTTGGAGAACCCCCAAATCCCACTCCTGGCTGGCCCTGCCCACCCTGCCTGCCCCTCCCAGGAATCACCATGCAGCCTGTTTCGGATGCAAATAAGTGCAAGACATGCATGTAGGCTCGGGGAGGGCAAAAAACGGGCCTACAGGAAGTTCGGGAAAGCTGAAAATGGGCTCATTTCCGGACTCCAGAGGGCCTCTGGAGCCTGGGGAGGCCAACCCCCCCCCCCACCGCCATGGTGCAAAAGGCTGACTAGGCCATGGCCTACCATGGACACGCCCATCCAGCAACCAGGCAGAGAACCCCTTGTTAACATTTTTGAAGCCCACTCCTGGGGAGAGTGGAAAATAGGCAAGGCCAGAGAAGGGCTGCAAGGCTACTCGGGAGAAGGTCACCCCACCCCTCCTCAGAAGGTGCACCTGGACAGGAGTAGCTTAAGGAGAAGCCGTGGGGAGTTAGTCTTTGCCAGGAACAATTGTTTGCTTTGGCTTACACTCCCCCGGCTTTTACTCATGTCTGGTTCCTGTTTGCCTTGCCTTGCTTGGAAGATTCCTTGTCACATTTTGGTTTGGACCTCATCCTTCTCTTGTGGCCTACATCTGGCCTCTGCTTCCCTGGGGCTTTGGAACTGCTTCTTTTCTGTGACCTTTTTCTTGTCCCAAGGATTGTTTTTGTATTGTGACTGGACTCTGCCTGGTGGATTGGACTTGGAAATCTGGACCTTGCCCTGTGAGCATGCTCCTACTCTATGGGGTTCCTTTATACTACTGGGGCTGTGTTTGGGAGTGTGAGAGTTGTTGCCTGCATGGTAGCATGGGGATGGAGCCAGTGGTAAAATGCAGCCGGTTCTATCTGGCTTGAGAGACTCCGCCCACCTGCCCAGACATCATCACATCCCATTTTTGACACTCTGCTCATGTGCAGAAAGTCATTTGCATGCACAGAGGTGTTGCGCGCGAGCACTTCCATTTGCGAACCAATAGCAAAGGTAAGTGGATTTCACCCATGGGTGGAGTCTTACAAGTTGTTGGAGGGCCTTGGCTGAAACATTTGTTTAGACAAATAAAGAACTCTCTAGAGGCCTGCCTTGCCTTGACCACCTGAGTCATAAGATTGCTCCAATTATGATCCAATTGCTCTTCACCACATGTGTTGTAACTAGTCGTTAGCACATATTCAGAATCACAATTACCTTACTTCTACAATTCTGATGAGAACTTGACAGTCTTTTAATGCCCATGGTGCTAGCTTACATGAACTGTCAAGGTTCTGACTAATGAACCCAAATGAATCAGCACTCTGAGACTTTCTGCTTCTTCAAAGAACTGCTTTATTGAGTACATCATTTTGGCCCCGATGATCCTAAAACCAGCTCTAGTTATTTCCCGCAGTTTCAGTATAATTAAACGTTAGCAATTCCTCTCTCCTCTAGTATCACAGGTCACATTGTCCAATTGGGTGTTCTGGTGTCTCTCTGGCCAGCACCTTTAGGAGCAACCTTGGTTCCCACGAGATAGTAGGTTGTTTTGGCTAGTTCGCATTCCATTCCACTCCTCTTCCCCCTCCTTGAGTTGTGTGGCAACTTGAGAAACAGAAGATGGCTGCCACAGGCTCAATCTGTTTCAGAGTTGACATGAACTCTATGTCAAGTGCTGATCCCTAAGTGTCAGGAAATTAGAATTAGAGAACACATGCCACAGGGTATTAGAAGAATCAGAGACTGGGCTGTTTTACAAAGAAATATTTCAGTGGTCGGAATATTTTATTGTAGAAAAAAATAAGATAAGAAAAAGATAACATGACATAACATTACAGAGTGCCCTGAAAGTAAACAGACTGTCTTGATTTATTTCATTTAAGTACCTAGGGTCATCTGATAAAGTCATATAGGAAGAGATTTAGGATGGAAGAAAGGAAGTAAATATTTACCCAGCATCTTTCAACTAAACCATTCATGCTACAAGTTGCAGTGACATCCGCTGACTTTGAAAGCTTTATAGAGAATTGGACCAATTTATGGAGATTTAGGCTCCTGCCTCCTATTCTGTTTTGGCATTTTAGTTTTTTGAGATTTAAAGCATACTTCATGGTAATATACTGTCACATATTTATTTAGCTAAGCTACATTTTAGCTTAAAAAGGCTTAGCCTATGTGGTTTCAGAAATCTAATATACACAGACATTCTAATCATAACTGCTGTCAATGGGAGATGGCTGATTCCTATATGTGCAGTTTAAGGCCTCTCCAGGATTATTCAAAACAAAATGCTGGATTAAGTGGCCTTTTGGGCTAATCCAATAGGATTTCATTTGCTTTATTAATGCATATCAACATTATGCAATATATTTGAAATTGAAATATATTTGAAAAATTGAAGATTGTGACCATCTCCCAATTAATCATAGTATGACAGAATTCTTCCAAGTATGCACATGTAAGTTTGTTTGGTATCTATCTGTTATATTTAATGGTAATAGCTTGGCATAATTCCATTCAGCTGAAACTAAAACTCTGCAAATGACAGCTAAATAATTTATACATCTTGAATATTGAAGTGGAAAACTATTCCTTAAAGCCCTGCATTTCATAGCATCTTTTTCATGCCCGAGTTGATTTGTATTATACACCAAGGGACTTCTAGGAAGCACGCAACTCATTCAGTATTTAGAACATTTTAAAGTAGTGTGGCAGCTACCTAGTAGAGCTGTTCCTGGATCATGAGATTTGGTTCAAAATCCAATTTGATGAATTAGAAAACATTTTATTTTGACTACGTTGGAGGCTCACCAAATTGAGTTGGGTCCAATCTGATTTGGAAATTATAATAGGAGATACAGAATTGCTTTATGTTTTATGTATATAAAAATATTGGGTGGACTAATCCGGAACAACAGCTTTTTCTTTTCTTTTGTTCTGACCTAGGCTTCACCAAATCATGAAACAGACTCCTTGTCCTGAAAAAAAACCTTTTTATTTGGCTAATATAAATTTCTAGCATTCACATCCAGCAAAGTCCCAGCAAACAATCTTTCAAGGGTGAATTGCAACCACAGACCTTATCAGTCCTTGGATAGTTGCCAGGCTGATAGCTTCCAGATGCAATGCTATACAAGGAAATATTTGGCAAGGAGTCTCTCAGATAAGCAAATCTTCCCAATAATAATAATACGAACTAATTGTCTCCTGCAAACACCACTCCCCTTTCGCTCCTATTTATTCTCCTTGGGAGAGGCCATTCAGCATCCCCTTGTGCCTTTACTCCTGAGTCAACCTCTGTTCCTTAATTGTTCCCTTCTCCTGACAGCTCTGCTCATGCACACATCAGGAACAGTCTCCAGCTGTTCTTCAACCCCACTTATCTCCGACTCCGAAGGTAGCTGAAAACTGTCAGACAGTCCTGGCCCCCTCTCTGCCTCTGACACAGAGCACTTATCAGAGCCTTCCCCAGACTCCAGGTCTGGCCCATGTTCCTCCCCAACTTCTTCACTGTCCAAATCTACCACCAGCTCCGCTGGCTGCTGGTGGGCCACAACCTTTTCCTTTCCTTTCCTTTCCTTTCCTTTCCTTTCCTTTCCTTTCCTTTCCTTTCCTTTCCTTTCCTTTCCTTTCCTTTCCTTTCCTCTTTTTCTTTTTTTTTTGAGGAGCACTGTGAGGCCAGTCACATTTCTATGATATATGTGTCAGCTCTTTCTAAAGGTCTAGAACTTTGTAGCTCAGATGCAAAGCTTTTCTGAGCCTGCTGTTCCTCTGGCATATACACTGAAACCTGTCCTGTTAGAAGACATAGATGATACAGCATTTGTTATAGTTTCCAAAACAATGGCAAAATCCAAGAGCAGGGGTGTCAAACTCATGGCATCATGGCGTCAAATTCAAGGTGTCATGGTGTCATGTAACAGAGTTGAAAGGGATCTTGGAGGTCATTTAGTCCAACCCCCTGTTCATGCAGGAGACCTATACTAGGGATTCGAACTGCTGAACTGCTGACCTTTCTAATCGACAAGCTCAGCGTCTTAGCCACTGAGCCACCTAGGCAGACAATCGTGACTTTTTCCCCCTTCACTAAACCGGGGGTGGGCATGGCCAGTACATAACCATGGCCCATGATTTTGACACCCCTATTCTAGAGAGCCTCCACAAAACAAGACATTCCATCTGTCTGTAACATTATATGAGAATGAGAATGACCTTGGGAGACAGGAGGAAGTGCTGCAGACAGGGCAACATCATGTAAAGAGCCGTGGTGGCCCACTGGTTAAAGTGCAGTATTGCAGGCTAATTCTGCTGACTGGCTCAAAGTTGACTCGGCCTTCCATCCTTCCGAGGTCGGTAAAATGAGGGCCCAGATTGTTGGGGGGAATTTGCAGACTCTGTATACTGCTTAGAGAGAGCTATGAAGTGATATATAAGTCTAAGTGCTATTGTTATTGCTAAAGAACATCTCTGTCCATAGAAGTGGGCAGAGGGGAGGGACACATGGGAAGCATTTCAAAAGAGACCCTCCCTAATTTCCCAGTGAGTAAAATGAGAAGAGAGAAGAAACACTTTCAGGCTTGCAAGTTTCTTTTAATATAGCCTGTAAAAAAGATAGAGCTAATATTCATTGTTCTACTTCTTGTTTGGACTTCCTGGAAGGGCTAACACTGTCTCCTCCCTATCAGACCATCACATGGTCATGTTTGTTCATTTGCAAAACAAAAAGAGGGGAGGTAAAGGTCTGAAAGTGAAGGCCTTCTAATGTTTTTGCAAAATGGCTTTTAAAATGCCCACCATTTGATTGACACATGATTTGTTACTACACAGTCCTGAGTTAATCATCCTGGGCAATATTGCATTAATTACCGTATATCGCCTCAATAAAGTGAACTTAGAAAATAAGTCAACTCGGTAACAAAAGTAAGTACTTTGGTGTTGGAGCTATTGAGATCCCATCTTATGCCCTACATCTGCTTGCCCTTCATATAAAACAGCTATTTTTGTTGTCAATTCTTTGACTACTAGGGACTGACTGAAACTTTGTTGAACCACTTATTTGCCTTCAAGCTGGATACTCCTGACAGTGTGAAATATTTTAAATTAGCAGGCAGGAAGACTGGCAAGAAAATGCAGACTTGTTGCAGTTACTTGTTAATACTTGCATTTTATTTCCTTCAAAATCATTTTTTTTATCAGCCTCTGATGGAAAATATTGGATAAACTCCTGGAACAGCAATACCAGGCAGAGGGCTGTGATATTTATGGGTGAATTCTGGGGAATGTTAGAAATGCTTTGCTATTGGAAAATCATAAAAGCCTTAAGGGACCATGTTCAAAGAGGGATGCTACTTTGATGTTATTTTTCAGATGTGTTGGAGCAGAAATAATGTACAGATTTATTTTGGGGTACTAGTGGTGGGTAGAACGGTGAGAATGCAGCAATAAATATTTAACCAGAGATGGGTGATGCTGCAGTCACCTTTCTGTTTAGCTAAAGAAAGAGAGCTCATTCAAAGATATAGACAGCCCTTGGCATTCAGATTCTCATGGTAAAACTAGTGAGCCCTTAGTGAAATAAGATTACGAGTATGCCAAATACAACCTTGAGGCTAGAAACAGGATTGTCAAACATTAGGTATCAACCCTGATCTAGAAATATGTTAATCTGGATTAAAGTCCTACTAAACCCCAGTGGTTGACTACTGCTTCTATTTTTGGGGGACAAATACAAATACTCTTTAGGAATTTATTCATGAGAAAAAAATTAATACACATGGATTCTCACTTGATTCTCAAATCGCATGACCTATGAGGATGCTGTGAATGTAGTTAAAGGGAGTTAAATAAAGTATAGCCAATAAGGAATTCCAGAAAGATTTCTTGCAAACCCCAGATTTTTTATTGTATATCAATAAAAGACCCATGCTAGAGATCCTGCTTAATACACCTCTATAGTTTAACCCAGGGGTGAAATGCTCCCGGTTCAAACCGGATCGCCCAATCTGGTAGTGATGGCGGCGGGTGGTTTGGAGAACCGGTAGCAAAAATCCCTGCCCCCCCCCATGCCTAGCTGAGCCGCATGATCATCAGAGGCTTTTTTTTTTTTTACTTTTAAAAGTATTTTTTCTACAACCTCTTCCGATGAAAAAATGCTTTTAAAGGTTAAAAAAAAAGCCTCTGGTGATCGCGCGGCTCAGCTGGGATCATCAGAGGCTTTTCAAAGCATTTTTTTTCTGCAACCTCTTGGCCGAAGAGGTGGTTAAAACAATGCTTTGAAAAGTCTCTGGCAACTCCCAGCTGAGTTGCCTGATCTGCAGAGAGGAATTTTTTAAAATGCCTTTCTGACGATCCCAGCTGAGTTGCCTGATTGGCAGAGGCTTTTCAAAGCATTAGAAAAAATGCTTTGAAAAGTTTTTTTTTAAAAAAAGTTGGCCACGCCCACCCACTCACATTAATCCCCCCACCAAGCCATGCCCATAGAACCGGTAGTAACAAATTTTACATTTCACCTCTGGTTTAACCTATAAATACAGAGGGGCTTTTTCTGGGGAATGCAATAATAATATGTTTTTTTGCAATACAGGGGGACTTATCTGACATAAAGAATCATATTCCAGGTGTTACATGCATATTGTAACTCTAATATTTTACTTTGGCAAATTAAGAAGTATGGTAAGGCCACACTTGGAATACTGCATCCAGTTTTGGTTGCCACAATGTAAAAAAGACATTAAGACCAGTGGTGGGTTGCTACCGGTTTGCCCCGGTTTGGGCGAACCGATAGTGGTGGCGGTGGGAGGCTCCACACACCCACCTGGATGCTTCTGTGCATGCACAGAAGTATTGCGCACAAGCGTGAACACACCCATGAGCGAACTGGTAGTGTCAGGTTTTGAAACCTGCACCTGGTTAAGACTCTAGAAAGAGTGCAGAGAAGAGCAACAAAGATGATTAGGGGACTGGAGGCTAAAGCATATATAGAACGGTTGCTGGAACTGGGTATGTCTAGTTTAATGAAAAGAAGGACTAGGGGAGACATGATAGCAGTCTTCCAATATCTCAGGGGTCACCACAAAGAAGAGGGAGTCAAGCTATTCTCCAAAGCACCTGAGGGCAGGACAAGAAGCAATGGGTGGAAACTAATCAAGGAGAGAAGCAATCTGAAACTAAGGAGAAATTTCCTGACAGTTAGAACAATTAATCAGTGGAACAACTTGCCTCCAGAAGTTGTGAAATCTCCAACACTGGAAGTTTTTAAGAAGAGATTGGACAATCATTTGTCTGAAATGACAGGAGGTTGGACTAGAAGACCTCCAAAGTCCCTTCTAACTCTGTTATTCTATTCTGTCCTGTCCTGTCCTGTCCTGTCCTATCCTATCCTATATTCTATTCTATTCTATGAAAAATACAATGTAGACATGATTTAAGTGCATTTGTTCTCAATTTTAATTTCAATTATTCATTCAAAAATGAGTATAGGTAGTCCTCGGCTTATTTCAGTTCATTTAGTGACCATTCAAAGTTACAATGGCACTGATGACCGTTTTTCACACTTACGACTTTTGCAGCATCCCCATGGTCATGCGATCAAAATTCAGATGCCTGGTAACTGACTCATATTTATGACGGTTGCAGTGTCCCACGGTCATGTGTTTACCTTTTGCGACCTTCTGACGAGCAAAGCCAATGGGGAAGTCAGATTCACTTAACAAATGGGGCAAAATTCACTTAATAAATGTCTGGCCTAGCAACTGACATTTTGGGCTCAATTATGGTCGTAAGTCAAAGACTATATACCTAGTTTAATATCTAAATCTTCATCTCCAAGTGTGCTGAAGCCTAAGGCTGCAATTTTTAGAAGATTTGTTTGGAAGTTAGGTGCTCATTCTAAGTAATAATGCTAGCACTATGCTGCATAGAAACGTAGCTGGTGTTTGCTCACAAGCATTTCTTGCTGTTTTCACTATTTTCCTCCTTCTTTGTTCTTTTTCCTATTATTGACATTCAGATTGCAAGCTTAAAATGCGTGGCATTTTCTCACAACACTTTACAGTGCCTATGTATATTAATGATGTATCCTTCTTCTTACTTATTATAGTAATAAGTACCAAAGCGAAAACTACACCATTAATTTTTTTAAAAAATGGGGATAAATTTTCAGTGGTATATTTGGTCTTTACAATGTTTTATGAATTCTGATGTGAATGAGCCTTATCCATTTCATGCTACCTGAATTATTGTAATTAGAGTAGCTGTTTTTCATAGTTCACACTTTCTTGAATTTTGCGCCGCTGTTTTTGGCTGGGGGGAAAAAAAGAACACATAAAAATGCAAAAATTCATAATTTAGGGAAAGGATTTAAATGGAATTGTGCACTTGCTTTTATTTCTAGAAAATACATAAATGGTGATTTAAATATTTGAAGGCTTACATGATGGAAGAAGGTTAAAGCAGAAATGAGACACGATAAATATACATTTTATACTTCCAGTTCCATCATTTTTGATATGAAGTTCTTTTCCAAACTCATTTGAATATGATGTGGGGAGGGTTCTGTAACAAAGAGAGTGCATGTCAGGGGAAATACTGGTGGTTCTCAGCTTACATTTCATTTAGTGACTGTTCGAAGTTACAACAGCAATGAAAAAAGTGACTTATGACCATTTTTCACACTTACAACCATTGCAGCGTCAGTGCAGTCATGTGATCAAAATTCAGATGCTTGGCAACTGATTCATATTTATGACAGTTGCAATGTTCCAGAATCATGTGTTCAATTTTTGTGACCTTCTGACAAGCAAAGTCAGATACACTGAACAACCGTGTTACTAACTTAATACGTCCAATGGTTCACTTAACAATTGTGGCAAGAAAGGTCATAAAATGGGACAAAACTCACTTAACTTAAATGTCTCACTTAGCAACAAAACTTTTGGACTCAATTGTGGTTGTAAATCGAGGACTACCTGTAGGAGAGAAAAATCTAATGAGTGAGTTTCTGTGTCTTTTAGAAAGTATGTACATTTATACGGTCCCTAACCAGTTTTCCTTGGAGTTGAAAAATGCATTTGTAGCTTAGAGTTCCAGGCCACCATTCAAGCTTTTGTAGATCATAGTTGGCATTTTCAATTATACCCAGGAATAAACATATGCTCAGTGGTATAAAATATATTACATTAATTTGATCTAGAATTTTATTAGGCAAAGAGGCCAGCATCCTCATCACTTTTGTGACTTCTAATGTTGTTCTTTGTACTCAATTTAACACCTGTCTTTTTAACCTACTTTTTCCACATCTGCATTCCAGATGTATTGGCATAGAATTGTCAGAATAACCTGCCAGCATAAAGTCATAAAAAAAAAAAAACCAGCCTAAACTTCTGATTTCATAGTTCTATGCAAATTCAATGCTGAATTCAAGTCGAGTTACTTCTGAGAACATATATATGGGACTGAATTATAAAACAGATAGGAAAATCTAATTTATAGCATACATAAATTATGATTTTGATCTAAATATTAGATATGTGGAGAGCTTTCATATTTTCATTTTAAAAAAGTGATTCATTGTGTCACTTTTTTAAAAGTTTGCAAATCTCTAGTTTATCTCTAGTTTTAGAGATAACTATCTACTAAGTCTTGATATAACAATCACAGTGTAGCTTTTTAAAGCAAAACTAATCCAAACTGCTCAATAATGACCCAAGATTTGCATTTGTTATACTGAGTTTCTACAAAGGTCAGAGGGCTTATCTGTTTTAGATGTTTTGATGTATTGTGTCTTAAAAACAGACTCCATGCAGTCAAACTGTGTAAAATAAAAAGACCAGACTGCTTTAATTTCTTTAATTTAATTGTTTAATCCAATCTCATTATCAACATCTGCAGAAATACTGGAAGGATTTATGATCTGAAGGACGGAAACCAACATATTAGAAAGAAAGGGTAACCGTTATGTGAATGAAATCTCAATTTTAAAAATTACAAGTTTTATTTAGACGTAAACACTGTAGTCCATTTCAAAAGCAACTTGAAACTTTTTATGTTTGCAATTTTTATTCACAGATGGTTATATCACACTTTTTGTTTTATAGGATCGCATTCTTAAAACTTTGTTAGGATTCAAATATTGGATGATGACCCCTAGTGCTAATGGGCCAGCACTTTTATAAAGGTTGAGGAGATGCATTTTTTGCTCTCCTTCACAAGAGGAGACTGGAAAAAAAGATCTAGCTGGATTATAAAATCCCAACCACTACTGATGGTTTCTAGCATTTTGATAACAGAGATTCCCTCTTTTCTTCACCATCTACAGTTTCCTCCATTTCCCTCCAGTTTTCTCTTCAGACTCCTATGGAATGTTTTTAGGCATGAAACTTAATTGCTGCTCCCCACCCTCACTCTTGCTTCCACTGAGAGAAGCAATTTTATCAGTGAAAACATTTCATAAGATCTCCCTCTAAATTATGTATGCTCTGATTTATCAGGAATTGGTTCCAGAGCAAATCCATTGTTCTGACATCGTCTTCTTTTGTTTTATGACGAGTCCTCTCAGCTAGTATTTAGAAGCACTCAGGAACCTCAAGTAGCTGTATTCAAGGATCTATCCAGCATGACTTTGTAGCCACAGACTAGCAGAGGGGTGGGACTCTACTGGTTTGGACCAGTTCGGGCGAACCGGTACTTCCGACGATCAGCTGGGAATGAACTAGTTCGTCCCGACGATCAGATGGACCCACCCATCTGCCCACATTATTTTCCTACCTTTATCTTCTCAGCTGATTCACATGGCAGAGCAGATTGCTGTGCCTCAGCTGTGTTTCTCCCCCAAAGAAACACAGAAATGAAGATTTCTTCAAACTGTGCACATGCGCGTAGCGCATGTCAGGGGCGCATGCGATCACCGAACCGGTTGTTAAACCGGGAGGATCCCACCACTGGGCTAGCATAATAATAAAGCAAACTGATCTCCAACTCTCCCGTTTTGTTTCCATATGCATTAGTACACCAAAAAAGAGAAAGATGAGAATAAAATAAAAGAACAGGCAGAAATTGGAACAAAGTGCAAAACTAGTTCTAAGCCAAAAATCTGATTTTGGTCTGGTTGTTTCCAGAACAACTTTTCCCAATCTGGCATCCTTCAGATGCGTTAGGCCTGAAAATTTGAGAAGTGTAAATTGACACTTATAGAGAGTACCAAATCCTGAAATAACGGTTTGCTGATTTATGTTGGACAGCTCCTGTTTATTCAAGCATCCCAATCATCCTTGCTGGTCAGCTCCTCTGCTGGAAATTGCCCATTTTGCAGGATTAAATCGTTGCAGTCAAAATAAAGAATCCTTCAGAAGGCACAAATCACAAAGTGATTTTCATTGCTAAAACTTGGACTCAAATCTCTCTAGATGGCCCTTTTAGGGCAGTCTCATTCTCATTTAAAGGAGCCTCCTTCATGCTTTAATCATGTGGACCAGAGCTACTGTCAATCTTGTAGCTGCTATAGCCCAGTGATTCTTATGGAATTTAGGCAAGGGGAAATCATCCAGAGATATAGATCTCCATACCAGTTCAGGCTATATGGAATAATCTCTCACTAGTGAGAGATTGGAATTTTTCAAGCTTCCTTTGAGCTTTATTTCAAAAGTTTAGCTTCTAGAAATAGCAGAGTTCCCTATATTCTGATATAAATCAGTTTAAAGTACTATATTAAAAAAGAGGATGAGTAGACAATAAGAAATAATTTTGGGCATGGAAGCCCAAAAAACAGTCTTGTTAGAAAATCTTTATAGGCATTCTTGTAAGAATAGAAAGAGAAAAATTTAGCCTTTCTGAATATCAAAATGTAGCTGATCACTACTAGGAATGGAAATGTCAAAGTAACAATTGACAGTGAAGAGATCAAATGTGTGCAAGAATTCAGTTTCCTGGGATTGCAGATTGATCAAAGCAGGAAATGCAATCCAGAAATAAAGTTGGATCACAGAGCAATGATGAGCATGAATCAAATACAGAAAAGCAAGGAAATCAGCCTGGCACACTCAATGCAGTTTAATCCATACTGTTGTCTTTCCCACAGCCACCTACGGCTGTGAAAGTTGGACCATTAAAAAAAACACTAGACAGGAGGAAAATCAATTTGTTTGAGCTGTGGTGTTGGAGAAAGCTTCTGCACATTCCTTGGATAGCAAAGGTGACAAGCATGTATTGGAGCATGTAAAACCACTCATATCACTGGAAGGCAAAATCAAAAGCCAGCGTGGGAACCAGTTTGGATCTAGTGATTAAGGCACCAGGCTACAAACCAGGAGAATATGAATTCTGCTTTTGCCTTAACCATGGTTAAGCTGGCTTGGTGACATTGGGCCAGTTCCTCTCTCTCAGATCAACTCTTCTCAAGGGTTGTTTATATGGGAAAATAGAAGGAGGAAGGAGTATTAGGTATGTTCACTGGCTTGAATTATTTAATATGTTATTTTATTTTATTTTATTTTATTTATTTAATTTGTATACCGCCCTTCTCCTGGAAGGGACTCAGGGCGGTGAACAGCCAAAATTAAAAAACATACAAATGCAAAAGTTAAGATAATTAAAAGAATTAAATCACTGGCTACCCAATTTAAAACCCCCAAATCCATACAATTTAAAATCCCAATTAAAAACCATTTAGGCTAGGCCTATTTTTATTTTTATAAAAATAATAAAGGTGGGACAAGAAAAATCTAAACCAAAAAGCCATAGTGCAGTGATGGCGAACCTTTTCGGCAACGAGTGTCAAAAAAGGGAGCGTGTGCGCGCGTGCAGCACCAAGTGCTGGAAAGGAAGCACTTCACGCGCACGTGAGCTTATCAGCACTGTGACCAGGAAGAGGAGAGCCCAGGGGGCATGCGCATGCCAGATAATGTACTTCTGGTTTACAGCACACATGCGCACTTGCAAGCAAGTCTTCCAGTTACTGCCGCGCTTGCGCATGCACCAATCAGCTGGCGGGTGTGCCTGCTCACGCCGTAAAATGGAAGACCAGCTTTTCCAGTTGCCAGCACTGCTGCATGCACAAAGGACAGCAGTTCATCGCATGCGCATGCGTGCCAGAAGAGGAACGGGCGACGTCGCATGTGCCAGGCGACATGGCTCTGTGTGCCACTTCGGGTACACGTGCCATATATTTGCCATCATTGCCATAGTGGCTGACATCAACCAGAGTATAAAATAACTGAAAGAAGCCATGCAAGATCGAAAAATGTAGAGAAGCACTGAGAATTAGGCATGAACAAATGGATATGTTGTAGAATAACCACCCAAGTTGGGAGAAGGGGTCAAATGGGAAATTACTTTGGACTCATTATGTTATCACAAGAGGGCAAGATTTGACCTCCCTTCCCCCAAATGCTTTTGAGCCAGGGATGAAATGCTCCTGGGTTGGGACCGGATCGCCCGATCCGGTAGCGATGGCGGCGGGTGGTTTGGAGAACCAGTAACAAAAATCCCTGTGCCCACCCCCACCCCCACCATGCCCAGCTGAGCCGCATGATCATCAGAAGCTTTTTTTTTACTTTTAAAAGCATTTTTGCTACAAAAAATGCTTTTAAAAGTTAAAAAAAAAAGCTTCTGATGATCGCGCCACTCAGCTGGGATCGTCAGAGGCTTTTCAAAGCATTTTTTTCTGCAACCTTTTGGCCGAAGAGGTGGTAAAAAAAATGCTTTGAAAAGTCTCTGATGATCCCAGCTGAGTTGCCTGATCGTCAGAGAGGCTTTTCAAAGCATTATAAAAAATGCTTTGAAAAGTTTAAAAAAAAACAGTTGGCCACGCCCACCCAGAACCGGTAGTAACAATTTTACATTTCACCCCTGCTGCTTTGAGCCTTATTTAGTCTTTCCCAGGTGAAAGCTCCAAGTCTGGGGAGGTTTGTGTGGATTTGGTGTGGAACAATAAAGTAGCTAGTTTAACACTACAGATGTGGGTCTGGTTATTCACACCTGACAGGAAACCATCATCATCTTCATCATCATGTAAATATATTCCAGCAAAAGTTTTTAAACCTGAATATCAAATATCCGCATCTCAATAATGTGAGAGAAACAGGGACAATTAAAACCTAAATGTGTTTTTAGAAATCAGTCTAGTTTTCATCAGTAACAAAGGAATGAATCTTTGCCAAGATTATATGACAACAGTCATTCCCATTTGAAATTATTGCTCCTGGTTTTTTTATGCTATTAAATGCAATAATTCACAACAATATGCTTTTTATTTCAAGGCAAACATGCCTTGAATTATACTGAGGCATTTTGCAAAGCAAGAAGGTGGAAAGATATTTAATGACAGTGGAAGACTTTGGCAGATGATTCCTATATCTACTGTATGTATCTCTCTCATCTTTAATTATGTTCACTGGAATTTAGCTATAGAACTCTGCTCAGTCTTAGGACCTCCAATTCTTTTTGATTAACCACAAAAATGCCTGATTTATTGATTTTCAGTACTAAGTGCCCCCAACTCATCCTTTAAAGCTACACTCTTGCTAACTTCACTGAGACAGAAAGGAGTACTCCAGCTGCTTAGAGGCTCTTAAGTAGAAAAGGGAGAATCTGAAAATAGTTGGGGATTGGGAGTAGAAAATTGCACCTTTTGTCATTTGTCCCTCCACTACAGTTGGCCATGTCAAATACAAAATGCAAACTTCATTAAAGTTCACATTCTGTGTTAGCTGACCGGCACTTTTTCATATCATTTGGGCATAATCATAAGAATGTTCACAGACTCCGTATTTTAGTCCTGATTACATTAAGTAGGTCTGCATTTTTGTAGGTAGGAAAGGCTTTCTAATGAATTCCAGACTCTGCAAGATTGAACCAGGGATCTGCTTTCTTTAATTTCTCTATACCAGTCTAAAAGCACTTCGTAAATTTTGCTTGTCTAGCAAGGATAAAAATAGAGTTCAACTGAGCATTGGTCTAGAGGCTGTCTGGCACAAGAACTACTGATGCTTATATAATAAAGGTGACAATTTCACAGCACACAGGAGCGGAGGGAACCGACACCTGAAATGTCATAACTCGGAGGGCCTCCATTTCTAGGCTACTATTTAATTTGTCTTCATTTTGTTTTAACAGAGTCTAAGCGGTATGCTTTCTTTCTCTTTCACAATCTCCTGTTTGACCTTTAGGCCAAGAAATGTGTCATCCCCTTAATTTAACATTTCCCCAGTCACATTTCAGCAAAGATCCTTGCTCTATATTTTCTCCTCAATTTTTAAGATGACAGTATAGGTATTGTACATTCGATAGACTTTCAAAACAATTTATTTCTGATTTTGCATGTTAAGGAAAAGGCAGCCTCTTTTTTAAATAACGATAACTTTTATTCTAACCTGTATTCTTTCCCATAAAGCTTTTTGAATGGGGATGAGGGAAGATCAGGCAAAACATTCATGTTATCATCCTCAGATGGGACTTTTGAGATCTTCAAAAAGATATAGGCAAAGCTTAAGGCAATACTGAATTTTAAAATAATTGAAATCCTGCCTCATTCATAATTATTTTCTCAGTCATGTGAATCTCTATCATTCACATTAAACCAGGGGTCCTCAAACTATGGACCAGGGGCCGGGTACGGCCCGCTGAAGCCATTAATACATCCCATGCAGGACCATGAGATTCCCCTACCCACATTGCCCCACCTACCCGCCAGCCCCACCCACCTTCTGGAGGCCAGGAGGCCAAAAACGGGACATGCGGAGGCCTCTGGAGGCTAAAAACAGGTCAGTTTTTTGCCTCCCCAGCCTCCAGAGAGAGGGACACACACACACACACACACAGAAGTCGCTCATACACACCCCAAGGCAGCCACATCCCTTCACTAACCTGCTTTCCACTCTCAGGAGTATAACAAATTAAAGTTTAATTTGTGTGTATCGTTTGGACTGCTAAATTGGCCACACCCACCCAGTCACATGACTGCCTAGCCACGCCCACCCAGCTGGTCTGGCCCCCAAGCAGTCTGAGGGACCATGAATTGGCTCCCTGTTTAAAAAGTTTGAGGACCCCTGCATTAAACTTACATTCACCAATCTGTTTGGAAAGATGTGGGCATTAAAAAAAGAATATTTCTTACCTTGCAGTTACTGTATATACTGTACTGATGTCTATGAAGATTCTCAGTCATCCAAGTCATGATGGTCCCAAAGGTGCTTTTTCTTTCAAAAGGCAACTGGACTATGTTTTTTCCTTGAGGAAGAAGACGTTTCGCTTCTAATACAAAAAACTGTAGAGAACTGATGAAGCTTCTTGGATGAGAAGTGAAATGTCTTCAAAGAAAAAACAAAGAAAGTTCTGTTGCCTCTTGAAAAAGCACCCTGGGGATATATTACACTACAGTAAAACTGGACAAAGGACTTATTACACTTTTCATTGATACCTTCAAGAACTATGAAAATAATTAGCCTAAAGGAGGCTCAGTTTATGGAGCTGCAGAAATTGGTGATCAGGTTGTAAGCATAAAAAAACACTGAGAGAAAGTTGTTCATGCTATTCCTGCCTAAGAAAATTACATGTTAACATTAATCCCACTTCTAAAAATATTTTTCTACATTCTGAAAATGTATAGAACAAAAGCAATATCATACTTTTGACTAATGTCATACCCCAAGGCAATCACAAAACCACAAAATGTATTTCTATGTTCTGTAAATGTAGAGAACAAAAGTAATATCTTAACTTTTGAAAAATATCATAGCTTAAAGCAATCACAATACCACAAAATGGATTTCTATGATCTGTAAATGTATAGAACTAAAGTAACATACTTTTGAATACCGTAATATTGTAGCTCAAGGCAACCACAAAACCATGTAGCTAACTCAAATGCTACGTATCCATAGCCAAGTGGGTAATCACAAAATAACAATCATTCATAAACTTCTCAGGCGCCTCCACTAGTTTAGGCTTGCTCTTCTTGTTGCAATTTTTTATTAATTATTTTTTTAAAGCTGCCCATTTCAAACCAGTGACTCAATAATGTGAAATTTTATTCATAAACTGAACAGGTATGATAGAATCCCCTGCTATAGTAGAAGGGAGAGTAAAGATGTTCTGTAATGACCCAGGACAAGGCACGAAGGTCACACAGTCAGCTGAGAGTTCACACTCCCCTTTAATGCTCCAAATTTTCTCCCAAACACTCCCATGTTCCTTAGCAAGTCCCAGAGCAAAGTGTGTGCGCGCATGCATGCACGCACATGCACACACACACACACACACGGCAGCCTCTGGCTGCACCCAGTCCAACAAAACAAAGGAACAGGGAAATGAGTTCACGAAACAAGGAACAAACAATGAGTCCACAAAGTAAGGAAGAAGGTACTGAGTCTACGAAGTAAGGAAGAAGCAAGCAATCCTGCAAACTCTAAATGTCTGTACTGGCACAACAAACTCTACCAATTCAGTGTTTGTTCCCAACAAACACTGCCCCTCCCCACAGTGTCTCCTTAAATCTCAGTCCCCAGGTGTGCCTTGTGAAGAAGGACTCCTCCCAAGTCCTTGGGTCAGCTTGTTCTGTTCCCGCCTTCTCTCCACTCTCTGTCCTCGGGAATCAGGAGGGGGAGGTCCTTGCTCATCACCTCAGCTCCATTGCACCTCATGTCTACTGCTTGCCCTCTCTCAATCATCCTGCCCCTGTTCCTCCCTGCTAACAAGCTGTCCCAATCCTGTGGGGCCCTGGGCTGCCATGGCCTGCTTCTCCCCACATTCCTCCAAAGCCAACAAAGCCGTCCCCTTGATTTCCGTCGGCTCCAGCTTCGGCTTGTCCTCCTCCACAGATTCAGGTTCTAATGGGAGCATGACAGGTTCTGTAGCTTGGAGATACTCTGTGGAAGGAAGCAGCAGAAGCCAGAGTAATGAAGCCTTTATCTGCCTTTTCCCAAGAGAATGTGTTCAGTCTGGTGAGATTTTTTAAATAGGTGATCAACAATCAGAAATTACTTTGGCCTTCTCATGGAATTGTTCTAGTTCCTTGCATTGGACAATAGGCAGGCTATATAGTCTTTGACTTACAACAGTCCATTTAATGACTGTTCAAAGTTATAATGGCACAGAAAAAAGGTGATTTATGAGTTGTTCTCACTTACTGTACAACTGTTGCAACATCCCCTTTGTCACATTATCAAAATTTAGATACTTGGCAACTGGCATGTATTTATGATGGTTGCAGTGTCCCGGAGTCATGTGACCACTTTTTGTGATCTTCTGACAAGCAAAGTCAATGGGGAAGCCTGATTCGCTTAACAACCAGGTTACTCCCTTATCAACTGCAATGATTCACTTAACAACTGTGGCAAGAAAAGTCATAAAATGGGGCAAAACTCACTTAACTGTCTCACTTAGCAATGTAAATTTTGGGCTCAATTGTGGTCATAAGTCAAGGGCTACCTGTACATCCAAAGTTTAATCCTCTACATTTCTGCTAAAGTGTCAATGTTTCCAACTCAGAAAATACATGAATACAAGTTTAGAATTAGCTCTGACTCATGCTTTGCTATTTCTCCTCAATTCCTTCCCATGATATATTTTCTTTATACTTGTTCTAAGTACAATTGTTGTTGTTTTTTCAAATATGTCCTTAGATCATTTGTGGGGTGGGGAATAGGAAAATAGGATGATAAAGGAAAAATTTCACTGGAAAAGTTTGAAAATCATGGGAACTACAACTCTGATGGCCAATATTTTCTTGCAAAATTCTGACGAACTCCTGCATTTAATTATGTACTGTACAATAGAGTTGTCTGAGAACTGAAAATTGGCATTTCTAAAACACGGCAAAACAAGAATAGATTGATTTTTTTGTAGTATCAAATAAGCAACTAACATCCTTCCCACTAAGTTACCATATTTTTTGGAGTATAAGAGGCTCCGGAGTATAAGACGCACCTTATTTTGGCGGGAGGAAAATAAGAAAAAAAAATCTGCTTGAGAGGGTTTCCGTTTGCAGCCTCCAAAAGCTCCATTTGAGAGGACGTGTGGAGGCCGAAGGGTGGGGGGCGGTGGCTGGGCGGGGCTACATTCGATGTATAAGACGCAGCCAAATTTTCACCCTCTTTTAGGGGGGAAAGTATGTCTTATACTCAGAAAAATATAGTAAAAGTCAGTTAGAGAGAAGATCAAAAATAGTAAGGTGGCTTTCTTTAACATATTGACTGATAAATGAGGCCAAGATAAAATCTTGATTCCAAGATTTGGACTCTGCTTTCTTGATTGGAGGCTGCTATAAGGGATTTGACAGTATGTAGACTTAATTTTCCTAATTGAGTGAGAAATTAGATATCACTTCTGAAAGGCAGCATTTCCAATGCCCCCCACCCCTCCACTTCTCTCCGCCTCTGTGCATCAACGTACACAGGCAATCTCAGTCAAACCATTAACTTGCAGAATATCCTATTCTTTGTGCCTCTTGCTGCAGTCACATTCACTGATTTTAATGATGTAATCTTCAGAGTGTAAAATGTTTTTTCTAGTGTTGAAAACAGCTCTTTGGATTAAAGCTATTTGTTGCCATTTTGATCAGAACATCAACATGCTATGAAAGAATTAGTCCTGTGATAATATGGTACTATCTTTCCGATTAAAAAATAAATCTCTTTTTAGATGGTAATTTTATTTTATTTTATTTTTGAAAAATCACAATGGTACATTAAAGAGTAGCTCTCAATGCTGGAAAATTACATCTGACAATGAAACATTTATACTTGTTCTTTAAAAGAAGGGTAGAAACTTAATCCTGTTTAAGACCAATAGGTAGCCCATGACTGGATGATATTATAAAATGGGACTAAAATTCCAGTGTCCACAGTGACCAGCTCTCTCACCAGCCATCATCAGGTTCTCAGGAAGACTGGCTTCAAGATATCAGGAGCATTCTGAAGTGGTTCCTTCCAAAATGCTAGATATTGGAGAGGCTTCCAGTTGTGAAAGAACTCGTTTTATCCCCTTTTTACTATTCTCAAAAGGAGAGTGAGGGATAGGATAGTAAAGTACCAGATAATCTAGAAATATCTTCAACCAACAACTAGGAACTGATAGTTAGGTTTGGATGATGTTATGTCTTCTATTCAATGAAACACTTAGACAAAACTATGTATGTATGTACTGGTAATTGTGAAAATATGCAACATATGTTTTCCTTCTTTCATTTTTCCTTCTTTCATTTTTTATTTCTTTGAAATTTTCTGTGCTGTTTATTTTCTAAATTCAAGTAATGAAAGCAACAAAAGGAGAAGAAATTACACTAATACATTAAAGGGGAAAATGAAAGGAAGAGTAAAAAGTAAAATGTACTATAAAATAGTACAGTAATTTACAGTAGTACATTCATCTCCTGTTCAATTACTAGATTAGAAATACAGCTTAACTATCTGTAGGTTTGCAGTTCTAAGCAATTATCTCAAAATAAATACCTTTATGTCATGCTAGTACACATTTGGCCATGGTCATTAGGGATTTCTTCCTTTCCTGAAACATCAAAGGCTGCTTATTATTAGAGTCACGTCACATGCTTTGAAGCCCCATTGATTTGGTCCCATATGGCAACCTTATATTTTCCCATTTGAATGCAGATGCTTTGGTCTCTAATCCCTCCTAGCAATCAGCAAAGAAGTGAACTGTTGGCTTTAATATATCTTTTCATGCGCTTAAAACTCCATGCTCGCTTACTTGCCCTACCAGGTCAAATGCACTTAATCTTAAGAACAATTCTGACTTTTGGCCTATAATGCCAAATGCTTATGATCTTCACCTCTTAGCTCCTTGCCCTTTAAGCAAGCTGCCAAAAGGCATGGACTGGAATGACAATGGAGCAATATTTGTTTCAAAATTATAGCACATATACAAACGTAATGTGTGAATTAAATCCACAAAGAGCACTTGCATTTTTAGTTAATGCCAATTATAAAAATAAAAAGTACTGTGAAATATGGTTTTTAAAGTTTGTTTTGTTCTGATTTCCAGTGCTAGGCACAATGCATGTTGATTCAGAGCAGGGGTGAAATGCTCCCAGTTCGGACCGGATCAGGCGATCCGATAGCGATTGTGGCAGGTGGTTCGGAGAACCGGTAGCGATGGCGGCACAAGGCTCCTCCCACCCGCCTGGGTGTCCTTACTTCCTGGTTTTAATCAGGAAGTAATGTGTTTTTTACCCTCTGCGCATGTGCAGAGGGTGTGTGCGCACATTTGACATGTGCACTTCCGAACCGGTAAAGAAGGTAAGTAGATTTCACCCCTGATTCAGAGGTTAATTTGCATTGTAACACACTTTAATCAATTAGCCAAATGTTTTCTGTTTTAAACAATAGGTATGAAACTACTGATAATCTGAGGGTATCATATTAAAATCTGGATATATTCAAGAGTATCTGTGACGTTTTCTGTGTATTTTCCTCTCTTGGACTTCTCCAAAACTATTCCCTTCATGTCTATTGACATGCTTAGTCCACACATTTTCTAAATCCATAACATATCCCAGTTTTGTTCAGCATCTTTTTCTCTTTCATTTAATAATACAATAGAAAACTAAGGATTTATTTATTTATTTATTTATTTATTTATTTATTTATTTATTTATTTATTTATTTATTTATTGAATTTGTATACCGCCCTACTCCCAAAGGATTCAGCGCGGTGAACAGCCAAATAAAATACATTTAATACAAATGTTAAAAAACCATTAAAATACAATTAAATAATTGGCCTGGAAAACGAAATTTAAAACACCCCAAATTCATAAGACAAATTTAAAATTTAAAAATTTTAAAAAACAGTTTAAAAGAGAGGTTAGGCCAGGCCGGCCTGCTGGAAAAGAAATGTTTCGATGGCACGGCGGAAAGCCCGCAGGTCTGGGATCCTCCGTATCTCTGTGGGGAGCTCGTTCCAGATGGCGGGTGCCCCCACAGAGAAGGCTCTCCCCCTGGGGGCCGCCAGTTGACACTGTTTGGCCGACGGCACCCTGAGGAGCCCCTCTCAATGGGAGCGTACTGGTCGGTGAGAGGCTACTGGTGGCAGAAGGCGGTCTCGTATTGTATATAAAATCCCCATTTGGGATCTCAGGTCTTTTTCTTCCTTTCTTTCTATACTGATTTCATCTGTTTCGTGGATGAAATGACAGAGCTCTTATACATTAGCAAGATTTGGAAAAGTTCCCAGATCAATGTCTGACCTCTAGTGGTAAGAGAAGAAAATGAATACTTCAATTGACAAAATAAAATGGAAGTAATTTATATACCCTCAAGTTCTGCTATGTTGCTTCCCCTTGATGAATGTGTGTTCCTGGGCAGGATGAATGAAGGATGTTGAGAGTGTACATCAAGAGTATATACTCCCAACAAGGTCACCCAAGCTGTGACAAATCACCCTACCTGTCCTGTCAAAGAAAACAGGCACCTACAGTGTATTAGGTAGCAATGGGCACACATAGGCATATCAGTGGGCATGTGAGCTCAACTCCTGATTTTCGGGCCTTCTGGGCCCACTAGAAGTAGGGAAACAAGCTGTTTCTTGCCTCCGGAGGGCCTCCGGGGGAGGGGGAGAGCGGAAGGCCCATTTTTTGCTGTCCACAGCCTCCAGAGCCTCTCTAAGAATTTTTTTGTGAGGGCAAAAACATCATTTGCCAACTTCCAGTGGGACCAGAAGTTGGTAAGCAGGCCATTTCTCGCCTCCAGAGGGCTCCGGGGGGATGGGGGAGGAGGTTTTCACCCTCCCCAAACTCCTAGAAAGGCTGCGGAGCCAGGTGAGAGAGAAAAATGGGCCTACTGGGGCATCGCCTGCCAGGAGCGGGGGGGTCGCAAGGGGAGGTCGTGTGCACATGTGCAGGGGTGGGGCGCATAGAATTATGGGTGTGGGCATGCGCACATGTGCGCGACCCCCACCACCAACATCCCCCACCCCCCGGCACGCGATGGCAAAAAGGTTAGCCATCACTGGTATAGGAGGATGTTGGAGGCAGATGATCATTTTAATAATAACAGTAAATGTATGTTATACTTCAGAGAAGAAGGAGGTGGCAAATTTTACAGTTTCCAAGAAAATCACTTGGATAGACACAATATACAGGTGGTCCTCGACTTACAACAGTTCATTTAGTGACCATTCGAAGTTACAATGGCACAAAAAAGTGACTTATCACAATTTTTTGCACCAACCTTTGCAGCATACCCATGGTCATGTGATCATAATTCAGATGCTTTGCAACT
Organism: Arizona elegans; assembly: GCA_022577455.1. Lineage (NCBI taxonomy): Eukaryota > Metazoa > Chordata > Lepidosauria > Squamata > Colubridae > Arizona > Arizona elegans. Next base: position 92,779,659 of record JAKOOJ010000006.1, on the reverse strand, counting down.
GACTCATATTTATGACAATTGTGTCCTGGGATCATGTGATTGCCTACTGTAGCCTTCGGACAAGAAAAGTCCATGGGGAAGTCAGATTCACTTAACAATAATGTTTCTAACTTAACAACTGCAATGATTCACTTAACAACTGTGGCAAGAAAGGTCGTAAAATGGGCAAAAGTCACTTAATGAATGTCTCACTTAGCAACATGAATTTTGGGCTCAATTGTGGCCATAAGTCGAGGACTACCTGTAGATCCACATGATTGGCACCTCAGGTCGAGTGGTGTTCAACATGATATTGAAGAAGAATTGAAAGTATTTTGGCGTTTTCGTTCAGATTATACTGGTTCCTACTCAGGGCACAGGACACACACAAACAAGCCACGTGGAAAGAATGCCATTGTTTTCATAGTCAGCAAGGATATTGGGTACTTGGGTAAAATGTAATCAATGACTAAATAATTAAATTTCATGGCAACTCTTTAATAGGAGGTTTTGTTCCAAACACTGATGCAAAGAGTTGGTTGATAGGTTTATGGTGTAGTTCGCAGGTGTCAAATTTGCGGCATCACTTTGCCGTCACGTGATGTATTGTGACGTTTTCCCCCTTCACGGAGCTGGGGTGGGCGTGGTCTGCAAGTGACGTATCCGACCCGCAGACCGCCAGTTTGACACCCCTGGCTCTAGTTGAATCTGAAATTGATAGAACATGCAAGCACAAAGTGCTGTTTGTAGTTGGGGACTGGCATGCCAAAGTGAGAAATATTAAGGAGGAAAATGTAGTTTTCCACTCGATGACCTGGGAAACAGAAATGAAGCGGGACAATGATCGATTTCTACCAATCCAACTATTTCTTCATTTTTAACATAAATTTCAGCTGAATGCATCCTATCACTAGGTTGAGTGCATAGAAATCAAAGTAACTATATTATTAGTATAAGGAAGTGAAAGTTATAACAGAAAAATCAGGGCCAGAGAATGAATGACTTGGAACATGGAATGTTGAATGAATGACTTGAGTGCATAGAAATCAAAGTAACTATATTATTGGTATAAGGAAGTTAAAGTTATAACAGAAAAATCAGGGCCAGAGAATGAATGACTTGGAACATTTCATAAACTGCTTATGTGCAAATTCCAAGTCAAGCTCAAACAGAAGAACAAAGCCAACCAGTTTCCATATTATTATCTAGAGCATTTGTTCACAATTTTCGAGAACATCAGAGATCATTTTGAGGTCAAAAACCTCATTGATCAGGAACCAGAGGGACTATGAAATGAAATCAAAGAAGTTAAGGATGAATGTGAGATAAGACTACTGAAGATCAAGAAAGAAAAGAGGGGAAAAACAACAACAATTGAATTTCAGAACAAATGGTACGAGGGGAAAAAAAGCCATAGCCAAGAAATACAAAATCTCAGAACAAACATAAAGAATTTCAGAGAACTGTTAGAACAGACAAGTGGGAGTTTATCTGTAAAGACATCAATAATGGGTGGAAAAAACCATGGACTAACAAAGCTTGCCAAACAATGATCTGAACTCACAAGTAGCAACTGAGAAAGAAGAAAGGTTTTATCGCAGATTACCATTTGGTATCAGAATGCAGTGGCTCAGTGGCTGCTGAGCTTGTCGATCAAAAGGTTGGCAGTTCAGTGGTTCGAATCCCTAGTGCTTAACGTGGGGTCACCTAATGGGGTGAGTTCCTTTACTTGTCCCAGCTTCTGCCAACCTAGAAGTTCAAAAGCACGTAAAAAACGCAAGTAGAAAAATAGGGACCACCTTTGGTGGGAAGGTAACAGTGTTCCGTGCGCCTTTGCTGCTTAGTCTTGCTGGCCACATGACCACGGAGGCGTCTTCGGACAGCGCTGGATGTTTGGCTTTGAAACAGAGATGAGCACCGCCCCCTAGAGTCAGGAACAACTAGCACATACAGTATGTGCGAGGGGAACCTTTACCTTTACCTTATCATTTGGTAGACTAACATAGGAAGCCTTGTAAAGGATATGTAGTTTTTGTGGTATTTCAATTCCTATCAATAGATCAGAATCACACAGAATGGTTTTGCCCATGATACTTTATGAATATGAAGGACTTTGAAGAAGTAAAATAGGAGCATTGACACTTTTGAACTTTGATGTTGAAGAATATTTCTTAAATACTATGGATAGTCAAAAAAAGGGAGGAGTATATAAAACAAGTCAATCTAGAGTTCTCATTCAAAGCACAAATGATCCAGCTCATATTCTGGACATCATGTAAAAAAAAATTACCTTTCTTGAAAAGTTTATAATGCTAGAAAAGAAAAAGAGAAGGAAAATGACCACTGCAAGGTAGATTAACTCTTTTACAAAGGTAATAAATGCACTCTTTGGAGGTATGAAGGGGCAGGTTGAGGATAAATCATAACGAAAAGCTCTATTAAATGTGATCTCTAAAAGTTGACACTGACTTAATGGCGCATAATCTATCAAAAATGTATAACTGAACTAGCAGGTATGCAGCATTATACATGAGTTTTAGTAAACAAATAATTTAATAGATTTAATTAAATGAATTTCAATACATTTTCTAGTTCTCTGAAAATTAATTAAGCATACTAATTAATGCCTCAGAAAATGAAAATCAATAATAAGGCAGTTCTGGTAATTCTGTACTAATAAAACAGACTTAGCACTTAATGTTTTCTATTCTTGAAATCAAATTTAATTATATCAGGCCACAGCCTGAGAGCAGAGTCTTCTCTTGAGGGACATAAGATTGGAAAGAGTCCAAGACAAGCCTGAGGGACAGAACCCAGCAGGTTTGGGCTGATTTCATGTCACAACCTGATGAACTTCAACACTGAGGAAGCCCTGGTATATAAATTGGAAATGTTCTAGGGGAGGGGTCAGCAACCTGCGACTCCGGAGCGCATGGGGCTCTTTGGGGCCTCTGCTGTGGCTCCCTGTCAGGTGATCCCACTATTGGCTGGCCCCGCCCCTCGCCCTCCCCTCCCAGTCACTCCTCACCTGGCCTGAGAAGGTAAGGGCGACGACGGGGGATGGAGAAGCGGCCAGGGCAGAGACAAAGAAATACAGAGAGGGGGAGAGAGAGAGAGAGACAGAGAGAGATACAGAGAGAGAGGGAGAGAGGGAGGGAGAGAGGGGAGACAGAGCTATATCAAAAGGATTTTGTGGTTCCCGGTGTTTTTTAACAACTGGTTCTCTTCCCTAATGACTGGCTGGGTAGCCGGGCTAGGAGGGGTCATATGACTGGTGGAAGTGAGTGACATCGAGTTGGCCACACCCACCCAGGTTTTGTGGCTCCTGGTGTTTTCTTTTCTGTGGGAAACGGGTCCAAATGGCTCTTTGAGTATTTAAGGTTGCCGACCCCTGCTCTAGGGAATTGAATGAGGAACTCATATATTTTCTTTCTTGAATCAAAACCTCTGGCTATCAGTGACAAAGGTCTCTGTTTTCTTTTAAAGACACACAGCAGCTATTTTGCTTAATTGCTCACAGTAGTTAAGAAGTCAATATATTGCTTATGTTTAACTGAAAAGAACAGCTGGAGAAACAAATATTGTAAACATCTGTTTAAGGCCTCCCAGGACTCAAGAAAGAGTGTGTGTGAACTATTTTTCATGAACTTCGTTGATTTTTGCTAAAATTTTAGACTTTCCCAGATGCTCCAGAAGGTACTGCAGCAACCAAAGCTTTATTCCACTATTTTTATGTTCCTCAAGCTAGCTATATATATAAATGAAACTGTTGAAAATGTGAAGCATTTGACAGGCAAGTGGAATGCCTCCATAATTGCTGTGGTCTTTGAAGCAAGGTTATTGTTTTACCTCTGCTCATAGAAAGAAACTTACTTGATCAAGAAGTTAGGATCTATGGTGGGGGGGATTCAAAATGGCCACTTTGATCCTCATGGCTTGAGTTCAGGTATCCAAATGACTCCATCTTTGTTTGTGTTCATGTGCAAACCAAGCTCTTCAGACTTTTTCAAAACTCCTTTATTAAGTTGGTCATTGACTTTATTTTTGATATTGTTGTAAGATGCACTGGAAATCTGTTTGAAAATTGAGGCAGGAATCCCCACAGTTGTCAGCTTCATTCGATAGACCAGACCAGAAATATCAGTGCCGTGGGAAGGCAAAACAATAGGTCTCAAAGAAGCTGTCCTTCCCTCAATCATATGGCGATATTAACATTAATTTCCTATACAAGGCTATTGCGAGCATTACAGAAACAACATCTAAGATACTGTGACTGTAATATATTAAGTATTATTAAAAAGACAGCACTTCCAGGATGGAATGGATATTCTACAAACTCAAATCAAATTCACCAAGTGTCTAAAATAACAAGGGAATGTACTTCTTCTAAAAGATAGGATAAAATTATTTAATAGCACTTGATAAATATTTTGGAAAATAATGTATTGCTTCTCTATATAAAGCACTCTGCTTATCATACCGGTTAACTGTGAGCTTGATGTAATGATCATTAGGTAGCTACATGGTTAGGTGGCTACATTAGATGGTTGAAAAACCAGCTTAAAATGTTCCTCAATGCTGCCTCATTAGCTGATGGGGAAGGATCAATTGGTGTGTTTCTAGATAAAGCTCTGGCTGTTGTGTTCTTCGGAGGGAGATGGTTGGGAACCAGTCACGTCAGAATGATTTTTCTATAAAAATGTACTTCTATCTTTTTTGTTTTGCATTGTAAAAATTATCTCCAGGAATTATTTTTCATTTTTACCTTGTTTGGCTATCCAAGTAGTTACTATTCTAGAGTATAAATACAATATACTTTAGGGCAGGGGTGTCAAACTCATGCCGTCACGGCAGCGTCACATGACATATCGGGACTTTTTCCCCCTTCGCTAGACCGGGAGGGGGTGTGGCCAGTGTATAATGCATCTGGCCCATGGAGCAGTGGTGCAATTCAAGTAATTTAATCGCACCACTTTAGGTTCTCTGCCGTAATGATTTCTTCCAACAACCAGTTTGCCAAACTGCTCAGAAAGTTAACAACCGGTTCTCCCAAAGTGGTACAAAATGGCTGAATCCCGCCACTGGCTGGGAGTTTGATAGCCCTGCTCTAGGGTATCTCCTTGAGCCCTTCAACATGTCCCAGAGTCATTTCTCCGGCCTCTGTAGAAGAAGTACTAAATGGAGACTGGTGTCATTGCCTGCTTCTTCCTTGCTTCTTGAATGCTCTAGCTGCTGCCAGGGATTACGTTTTCTTGACCATTGGTGGTTGTGACTTCCTCAAGGCTTTCTCCTGTCCATTTCTCTACTCCCAACCAGGGATGGGCTTCAAAATTTTTAGCAAGGGATTCTCTGCCTGGTTGCTGGGTGGGTGTGGCCATGGTGGGCATGGCCTAGTTGGCCTCCTGCACCACAGCGGGGGAGGCATTTTTGCCCTCCCCAGGCTCCCCAGCCCTCCTGAGCATTCTTCAAGCCTCCGGGAGAGCGAAAACGTCCTCTCCAGGCTCTGGAGGCTGGAAACGGGTCTGTTTCCAGCCTTCCCGAACTTCCGGTAGGCCTCCACGCGCGCCCTGCACTTACCTGCATCCAAACAGGCCACGTGGGGACTCCTGGGAGGGGTAGGGTGGGGTGGGCAGGGCCAGCCAGGAGTGGGATTTGGGGGTTCTCCGAACTGCACAGAATCTTAGCTAGAGATTCTCCTGAACCCCTGCAAACCCCAAGCAGCCCACCCCTGCTCCCAACCCTTGCCATTACTTGGCATATGGTGTTTATCTAATCCTTTTCTGCCTTTCACCAGACCGCTGTTTTTGTTGATCTCCTATGGTGGCTTGACAATACTTGTCATGAACTTTCTTCTTTCTTAAGGGGAATGGGGAGGGAGAGAAATAGTTAAAACTCCAGTATTCCCAGTTGCTGCCATCCCACACTGTCTTTTCTAGGCAGTGTGACTTTTTTTTTTTTATTTGATTTATATGCCGCCCTTCTCCGGAGACTCAGGGCGGCTTACAATGTGCTAAGCAATAGCCTTATCCTTTTGTATATTTATACAAAGTCAGCTTATTGCCCCCACAAACTGGGTCCTCAATTTACCTACCTTAGAAAGGATGGAAGGCTGAGTCAACCTTGAGCCTGGTGAGATTCGAACCTGCAGTAATTTCAGGCAGCTGGTCTTAATAACAGGGTGCTTTAGACCACTGTACTACCAAGGCTCTTAGCTGCCTTTCTCAATTTCAGCTCTTAGCTGCCTTTCTCAATTTAATGCTGATCATCAAACCCTTAAAATGAAAAACCCTTCACCCACCAACTGTTCAACTCTGTTTCTGGATTTCTATCAACCTAAACTTTCCTCCTTCCTTCTGAGCCCTCTGGCATTCAGTGTTTTTATTAATGACTTGGATTTACAGATAGAAGAAAATGCAGATCAGATTTGCGAGTAAAACAAAATTGGCACAGCAAATATCTTTCAGTGGACTTGTTTAAACAGAGGCTAAACTCTTCTGGAGTTTAAACAGAGGCTAAACTCTCCAATTTACTGTGTGTAAATTGGATTCTTGTACTGAGCAGAAAAGTAAGTTTGATGGATTAAAATGGCCTTTTACCACTTTATCATTCTAAGGTTCTATAAATTCAGGAGTTACTCATTGCACAGCACATTTTGTTTCCTGGAGCCAAATAGCAATCATTGCTACAATGTTTTAAAATGGAAACATTTTGGGTAGTGGATTATATCTAGAATTGTACTGTATGATTTTAAGTCATATATTTAGAGGAGTGGAGGAATTGGACAGAATTGAATAAATGTTAAATTTGGATGCAGGGAGAAGGTCGATTTAAAATGTTATATTAATATATATAAAAGATTAAAGGTTAAATTGTAATAATACTCAATAAGCTTAACATGTTAAGGGTCAGTACCTCGAGAAGGGATTAAGGGAAAGGAAAGATATTATGTATGTAACTAGTTATGAAATAGCCTATTGTTGTGAAGAAGTCACAGGGGGGGTTGGGTGGAAAGGGTGGGTTAGGGAAGAGGGGGGGGGAAGGGGGAAAAACTTGTATTTGAAAACTTTTTCAATAAAAAAAAAAAAGAAGAAAGAAAAAAAAATAAAATGGAAACATTCAAACTTTCTTTAATTAATTTCTACAGACTCATGCAAAAGGAGCGTAGCTGGAAGTAGGTTTCCTAGAATTGACTAGAATGGGGTAAGCGTCTCTTATCTCAATTCTTCAGGTGATGACTTATTTTTAAAAAAATCCCTTCGGCTGTCAAAACACTTCTTGGTGATTTCACAATATATATAGCAAACTGGATTGGTTTTCTCAATTCTCACATTAAAAAAACAACAGAGGCCAAAACTGTAGTGGCTTTCTATTATAGTCTGCTAATCTGTGTAAGGTAGTGAAAGTGAAAGGTAGTGGATCTGCTTTGGAACTGGTAGACCTGAATTCAGTTTGACATTAAGATATAAAATTGTGAAGCAGAACTACTACACAGGATTGTAGTAGTGGTAAAAGGAGATGAGTACCTGCCTAGTACTTTGAAAAGAGGATTGGATTAAACATAACAAATATGAAAGCTTCTAAACCAAACAGGTAAGTTTCGATGACAAGCATTTATTTACCTCCATTTTTTTTTCAAGGATTGTAAGAAGTGAACTTGGGGTCTGTTAAGTCCCAAACAGCTAGGCAAAATCAAGGGAACAATTTCAATTTCATATGATATCTTTATTGCTAGTCTGGAGACAAATACAGAATCTGGAAATGTAAGAGGAATTCCCTGGTTTTCTTTGTATGTTTATCATGAGTTAAGACAAAGTCTCTTTGGATGATTTGAATTGCTTTTTGTCATTTTTTTTCACCACCTGGATTAAATTGCCATTTATGAAATATGCTCACCTGCTAGTTCTCAATTGTTTATGTATGTCTGCTCTTCCATTCATCTCCCAGCTTCCCTCAATCTCAAAGAGTCTTTTTTCATTTGTATTTTTTTCTACCCTGAATAAAGAGGAATTAACTGGTTTTAGTACGTAGCCACTGTAGAACACATCTGACATGAATCTTATTTGAAGATTGGACTTCTGAAAAGAAAAAATCAGGATCTCATCTAAGTTCACCACCACAACAAAATATCAGAAAATATTTTATTCATGATTCTGGAGAAGACCATAGGACAATTAATCAATGTGATGCTCAAATTTGTCATACCTGTTATCAAAAGCTATTAAAAACCGATTATCATCTTTCATTTTGATCAATTTGTAAATGCTTCTCAGGTCCAAGGTAATGAAAATATGTGCCTTCTGAAATAAGAGGTAATAGTGATACCTCATGGTCATTTCAGATGCTTATAATGATGAGCAGCCTCAAAATATTGCCTTTGCTATACATATACATATGCACACGCACATATACATATAATACATATACTGTGTGTATGTATAAATACACACACACAATGAAAATGCAGATAAGATCAAAAGGCAAATGCATCCTTTATTCAAGTAATCATCCAAAAACTTATTTATATTGGCTAACATCTTGAGTAGACATGGAATATTTTAGCTGAAATCGGGCTCCAGGCTTCAAGTTGATGACACAATCTCACAGCTAATGAGAAGGCAAGACAATTGTTTATTCTCTCCCCCGCCCCAAAATTAGCAAAATCTGTAGCCTTTTCTGGTGAGAAAAGAGGTTTAGACAATGGTGCAAGAAGGGAAGAAGGAAAAGCATCAGATGCCTGCAAATAATGCTGCTGGTGCCAATGCCAATTTTTGAGATGGAAAAGAAATCACTTCCTATTCCCTTATTCCTAGTGGCCATTGGAGTTATGAGTTTGCAGCTAATCTATGCTCACTATTATGGGGACATAAGGAAGGTGTGATATAGAGTAGCATGATTTTAGCATTTTATTGTATTTTATTTCTTTTCAGTTGCAACGGAGTTGTACATTGCAAAATTTTTCTGTTCTGTTCTGTTCTACTCTACTCTACTCTACTCTACTCTACTCTACTCTACTCTACTCTACTCCACTCCACTCCACTCCACTCCACTCCACTCCACTCCTATTCTACTCTACTCTACTCTACTCTACTCTACTCTACTCTACTCTACTCTACTCTACTCTACTCCATTCTATTCTATTCTATTCTAATTCAATTTGTCCATTACACTGTACTCTAAGGAGGTCCTGGCACTGAGGTCCTGTTTGATCCCTGGTGTCCCACATACCTTTGCCTCTTTTCTTGCTCCCAATTGCTTGTCACCGCACCTGACTTATCCATTTAAAACCTCACCTTCTCTGTACCAAAAAAATCAGTTTCAGGGATTGCAGGTTTCATTGCTTATGATATTTCAAGTTTTTTTTAGCCAGCAAAATCTTACTGTAATTTTTCTGGATTTCTCATCTCTGCATAGTTGATTAAGCACAATTCTGATATAAAGAGAAAAATGGTTGAAGATTAAAAATGGACTAAATCATACTTCTTTAGTAGTTCTTTAATGTTTTATTAAAACTATCTATTCCTTGATAGCTTCCACTATTTCTTGTATTGTAGTGAAAGACATTGTTAAAACTGTATGAAACGAGAGCCTTTTCTGCTTGAACAGACTTGGGTTTTTAATTAATATCTTTTTCATTGTGTTTAAATGCTGAACATTCAATAGACTTCTCAACTTTTTAGCTATTCAAATTCATGTCGAGTTGAAATTAATAGGATAGTTCTATTTAATACTGCATTACAATTTGAAAAAGCAATATATGGGTATGTACCTTTTGTCAACTGATGACTTAATTAAGAAAAATAATTTGGATATGGAACCATGTAATTATATAGATGGTTTTTTAAAAAATAATTTTAGCACCTTATTTTTCAAGGCTGTATATTAAGAAACTAAATTACTTTGAATTGCTCCTAAACTAATAAATGCAGAACAAAAAATTATCACTGAATTTCAGCCCTCAAAACCTAACAGATTTGTGCTTCAAGAGAGTAATGTTCATATTGTTAATGAACATATTAGTGTATCATTTTTTGTTCTTTCTATTATGCAGTGTTGACATGAAAAGGCAGAATCAACAAGTCAATTCTTGTCAACAAAAAGTTGGATATTTAAAGTTATCTTTACTACGGTCAGAAAAGTCATTTTAAAAAGAAACACCGAGGGGTTAATATGATGAGGTCCTAAGTGAAGACAATTTTTTTTCAAGGCAGATGATTTTTGAAGGTTGCAGTTGAAGGTCATTCCAAACTGTAGCACATTTTTCTTTCTGCATCAATCACATTTGGATGAAAATCATGGCCCCAATGCTAACTGTTGCCAGACACTGCTTGGATTAGATTTAGTTTCACTAAGAAGAAAGTTGTTGAATTCAATAGGTTTCACCTTTTTATTATGTTTTTAACAAATGCATGGTGTTCGTGTGTTTGATAAAAATGTAATTAAAAAAAAAAAACACCAGCTCAGTGTTAGGTTGAGGACTGGGTAGTTTTAATTACCGTATTTTTCGGAGTATAAGACGCACCTAAATTTTCACTCCCTTTTAGGGGTGAAACATACACCGAATGTAGCCCTGCCCACCCACTGGCCCCCACCCTTTGGCCTCTGCCTCCCAGCAGTTACCTCCTTGCAGCAAGCAGCAAGAAGACACATCTTCTTTCAGCTTCAGCACAGCCTAATTAGCACAAGTTGATTGGATCGGCCTCCCGACTCTCAGCTGTTTTGCTCTCAGCTGTTTTGCACAGGCCTCTGCTGCTTACTGCAAGGAGGTAAATTGCTGGAGCAGATTTTTTTTTCCTTGTGCTAATCAAGCTATACTGAAAATGAAAATGAAAGTAAAGCAGGCTGTTTACTGTTTGCTGCAACGAGACAAAATTGCTGGGAGGCAAAGGCAGATTTCTTTTTCTTGTTTTCCTCACCAAAAAAGGTAGGTGTGTCTTATACTCCGGTGCGTCTTACATTCCGAAAAATACGGTAGTTCAAATAATGCATCAGAGCTTGTATTCTAAAGCTCCCAAAATAGTAGATTAAAATAATCCTAAATCTTGTATTTGGATTTTGAGAAACTAGTTCACATTGTGAACAGATCTCTTCCTCTTCTTAATAATTAGTCAGCCAGTTCTGACCAGTTTGGGTGAACCGGTAGCAGAAATCGTGGGTGGCCCACCCACCTGCCCCGGCTCTATGCTGTCCTATTTAGGCATATTTCTGAGGACGGGTGCATGCATGGAAGGCGCATGTACCAGCAAAGCACATTTGCGGAAGGCTAGGTGCATGCGCGGAAGATGTGCATATGCAAAGCGAGTGTGCACACACGGGGCAAACCGGTGGTAACAAAAAGTGAAACCCACCACTGCTTGTTTGGTACATTTGGCTTCAGGGGAATGTAAAAACAGCTTAACCAAGCAGATGAAGCATCTCAGTCTGGCCTTCATTCAGCTAAAGCTTCGGTGATAGTTAGTTTACCATCTGTTTATCTAATAATTCATCCCACAAGAATTGCAATTGCTTTATAGCTGCTAGATAACAAGCAGCAAAGTTTGCCTGCTTCTCTTGAGTTGCAACCCTGAGGAAAGCTAGACTGAAGACGTGGCATATGGGTAGATCAGGTAAGTGAGTGAACAACAATCACCAGGAACCTAAATAATTAAGCAGTGTATCTGCCTAAGAGCCAGGGTGTTTCAGATATTCACAGAGATGTATCAACTAATTATGGAACATGGCCTTAAGGTACATCAAAGTCAAAGAGGTGGAACAGGATCCTCCCTTGTAAGGGATGTTGCACAGAACAGGTGTAAGAATATTATTAGAACTGTAGAAGCGTTTTAAGAAGTAAGACAAAAAACATCCCTTAGAAATATAGGTACCTTTCAAATCTGGAACCAGACTGGAGGTATTAATGCTAAGGCACCCTTGTTAATTCTGCAAACAAGCAGGGAACTAGAATGGATTGAAGATTTCTTCAGTGACGATGGCAAAATTTGGGTGTTTTTTCTGTTTAATTACAACTACACAGGCATGCCTTCAGGGTAAATGCCCATTTTTAATTGTAAGAAAAAGTGTAAGAAATACAGTTCTGTGGATGCCTTTCTTTGCAATAATTATGTAGCTCTAATTGAGGATTTCTTGCCAACAGGAGGAACTCTTCAAGATATAGATACGGCTTATGAAATAAAATAAAAACTTCTTATAAAAAAAACAAAAGATATAGATACGGCTTCTAATCTTTGCATTGATGTGTTTGTCCTAATAAAATTGGAATGATAGCTTAGGAGTAGGCATCTTGCTATGCTGGCAGATGGTGGTTGATGTATAGTGTATTAGAGAATCGACATATGCAGAAATTTGGAATTTACCCAGGACCGTCAAATGCCAACCAAAGTTACTTCTGCCCTTTGTCTGTTTTTATGTATCATTTTGTACATTTGATTTTTAATTTAAAATTTGGTTTGTCCAAGAATATAAAAAGTCCCAGCTGAGGGGATTGGATGTGATATTTATCCAACTGCTCTTTACCAAATACCTAGGCTGTTTGTGACAACTTATAAACTTTTGTTCTTTTGCCAGCAAACCTGAATGATAGCCACCGTTTCTTAGAGAACTGGAACAAAAATGTATACTTTGTGCCAATAAACAGATTTCATAAATCTTTATCGTATGACTTGTTTCTGTGCCTCAGGTATAAAGAAAAATCTCTGGGATTTTAGGAGATACCGGCTTCTTCTCCTAGCAGTGTTAAATGCTAAAATAGTACCTATATCTTCATGTAAAACATTTACAAATATATTCCAAACATTTTAATGGAACTCTATTTTAATACGGAAAAAAAATGAAATTATTACTTATTTGAAATATCCACTTCTGCTTTTACTTACTTTAAATCTTGTAGGACATTCTTTTGCTGGAAACAGAAGTATCTTCTCTTTCCTGTTTAGGTTATACACGTCTGACAGATTTCTGGGGAGATAAATCCAAAAGAGAATGATTAGAGGCAGGGATCTGGAAATAAATCATAATCATAAGTTTATTTGTCAAGCATATATAAGATAACAGGTAAAAGTATAAACATAATTTGAATACATGAAAAGAGTAAGTAAAAAGGAATATTAGGTCAGGGACGGTAGGCACGCTGGTGCACTTATGCACGCCCCTTACAGACCTCTTAAGAATGGGGTGAGGTCAACAGTAGACAGCTTAAGGTTAAAGTTTTGGGGGTTTGGGGAAGAAACTACAGAGTCAGGTAGTGCATTCCAGGCATTGACCACTCTGTTGCTGAAGTCATATTTTCTGCAATCAAGTTTGGAACAGTTTACTTTGAGTTTGTATCTATTATTTGCTCGTGTATTGTAATATATAAAATATTGTAATAATAAAATATCGTAAATATGAAACATATAAGGGTACATTTGGGCTAGAATTCCAGGAATTGTTCCAGTTGCTATAATTGGAATTATATGTTTCCTCCTTAAAAAATGAAGTGAACTTTCTGGAACAGCTTTCCTAACTCAGTCATTAAATTGGTATAATACAATCTTCCAAATCTTGTTTTCACTAAAGTTTTGGGTTTCGGTTCCCTTGTTCCTACAGCCTGGACAAGGCCACGATACTGACCGTGGAAAATGAAATGCAGTACAAGTAGTCCTCGACTTACAACAGTTCATTTAGTGACCATTTGAAGTTACAGCGGCATTGAAAAAAGTGACATGACCATTTTTCACACGACCATTGCAGCATCCCCATGGTTACATGATCAAAATTCAGACACCTAGCAACTGGTTTCATATTTATGATGGTTACAGTGTCCTGCGGTGTCATGTGATCACCTTTTGTAACCTTTTGACAAGCAAAGTCAATGGGAAAGCCAGATTCACTTCACAACCTTTTTAGTCATTGAACAACTTAGGGATTCACTTAACAACTGTGGCAAGGAAGTTGTTGTGGCTCCGTTACCTGAGCCTGTGTCATCGGCAGGAGAGGACTCCGAGAGTGAAGGATAGTTGGCAAGGGCTCCCTCTCCAGGACCCTCCTCTCTGGCAATGCCTTCAGTGTCCGCCGAAGGTCAAGAGATAGGCCCGGGGCCAAGCACGTCCACGCAGCCACAGTTGGACAGTAATGAAGGAGATGAGTCTTGGCTGGATCCTTAGCGTCGCAGAGATAAGCACACGCAACAGAAGAAGAGGCGTGCCAGAGATTAAGCTGAGTAACTGGACCACACCCCACAGGGTATAAAAGGGGGTGAGGTGGCCATTCAGACTCTGTGACTGACAAAACTAACTACTATCAAGTCACATTGCATCTTTGGAAACAACATTATCTGCCTTGGATTTAATTACGGACTGGACTTGACAATTCTTGAACTGTGTGTATCTTATTTATGAGTAAAGTTCTTGGCAAGCAGCTACTGGGTTGCTGCCAAGCCTCTTATCGAAAGAATTTGGTTGTCTGCCAGTTTATTTAACCCCCGGCTGTCTGTTTGTGTGCGTGTGTGAGATGGGGACAGAACAGAAGTCTGTAAAATGGGGCCAAACTCACTTAACAACTGTCTCACTTACCAACAAAAATTTTGGACTCAAAAGCAGGGGTGGGATTCAGGCAAACCGGATGCTAATTTTACATCTGGTTTGCCAAACCGTTAATTGCAAGGATTGGCTGGCCCCACCCACCCCATACCATCCCTCCCAGGAGTCTCCATGTGGCCAATTTTGGCTGTCAGCTAAGTGCAGGGCCCACGCAGAGGCTTTGGAGGGCGAAAAACGAGCCTCCCAGACGTTCCGGAAGTCTGGAAATGGGCCCATATCCAGCCTCCGGAGGGTCTCCGGAGGGCCTGCAGAGCCCAGGGGAGGTCGTTTTTGCCCTCCCGGAGGCTCGAGAAAATCCTCCAAAGCCTGGAAAGGGTGAAAAACAGACCTCCTGGAAGTTCCAGACGTCCGGAAAAAAGGCCCATTTCCATTTCCATCCTCCGGAAGGCCTCTGGAGCCCGGGGGAGACAGTTTTCACCCTCCAGGAGGCTCGAGAAAAGACTCCAGAGCTTGGGGAGCACGAAAATGCCCCCCTCCCCTGTGGTGCAGGAGGCCGAGTAGGCCATGCCCACCATGGCCAGACCCACCCAACAACCGGGCAGAGAACCTGTTGCTAAAAATTTTTAATCCCACCCCTGATCAAAAGTGGTCGTAAATCAAGGACTATCTATCTGTCCTTGACTTACTTTAAATCATAAACTCAAAAGGAACTCGTTAGGTTATTGGGTCCAAAGCCCTGCTTGATTCAGGAAACCAATTTAAAAGAATCCTAATAAGTGTCTCATCTTCCTCTATCTGAAAGTGTTTCTCTCTACAAAGTTTTCCTTAACATTCAATTGACATCTACCTTCTTTTAATTTAAAATGATTTTGCTGTTCTACACTTTGAGACAACAAAGAATGGCTTGCAGCCTTCTGTGCAATAATGATTTCAGTTATTTGAAGAGTTCTATTATCTCCTTTTTTTCATGGCTGAGCAAACCTAGATCCTTAATTCCTTCCTCATAAACTTTGCTTTCCGACTTGTGATTATTCTCACTCACTTCTGCATGGCTTCCAAGTTTCGTGAAATGGAATGTTGCTAAGAAATTATGTAAAGGCATTTAGGTCCTTCTTCATCTGTCTCTTTGTAGGTTTCTTTAAAAGTTGCCTTTCATCTTGAAGCACCAGTTTACGTAGGAAGTTTTAGAAAAATGGACAAAAACATTCCTATTCTGTTATATGTTAGCAAAATGCTATTTTTTTTAAAAAAAAAATACAGAACATTATAATTGTGCAGAAAACACATCCCAATTCCGTACTAAACTGTGGCTATTTTTCTTTATGTTCTGTTTTTTTTTAAAAAAAAATAAATACTTTTCATTAATTTTATATTTTTTACCCTGAAAACCATGACTACAAGAATAGAAACATATAATTTATTCTTTATTTCTTAAATTTATATCCCACCTTTCTTATAACAGATCAGGGCAGCCTAATTTATCCCTCTGTTTCATTTGAACCTTAAACAGTAAAACTGTGGTAGGTTTTGTTGAGAGAGAATGATTGGGCCAAAATCACGCATATCCGAAGGATGGTGTGGATATACACTTTACAGGCATACAATGTTAAATGTGCTGTTTACACACACACACACACACACACACACACACACAAATATACATATACATACATATAAACACATGCATATATACACACATGGGTGTATATATATGCACACTGTACATGCACATACTCGTGTGTACACCTGTTTTGTCATGCTGGGACATGAACTCAATGAATTTAGTAGGTGTAGTCTTATTAAAACAGAATGTATTTATTCATTAGTACATCAAATTGAGTACATTTTAGCGATGGATTAAATCAATGGTTAGAGTATTAACCTATAAAATGAAGTACATATTTGTTTAATTATAATAGAAAATGTTGCAGAGTTCTCTATTAGGGTAATAGTTTTAATGTACTGTAGGTATCTTATATATTTAATTCCTATGTTCACTTCATTCCTATATTGGGATGAATGGGTTCCATACAATAAATTGGAAGGTATTCTTATTTTTCTAAGCAGCAAATATCACTTACAGAGGCTTCATCTGTATGCTTAGCAGAACTCCTGGATATTGCGCAGGTGTTTGCTTGTAAATGCATGTCTCTTTGCAATAATCACACAATCTGACCTCTGACTCAGAGAAATCAGTCATTTATATTAACTGTGCACAGAATGAAATGATCCATGTACATTCTCCACCCCACCCCCTTTGTCCAAGGCTGCCAAGAGAAACCCCCAAGCATATCTGGCTATTCTTTGGATGGAGGGAAATTCTATGACTTCCTTTCTTCATTCTAAATTCAAAATAACAATATGAAATTTCTTCATCATCAGCTACAAAATGTTAAGTACCACCCCTGCTGATTTTGGAGGAACATTTTGCTATGCTTGTAAGTAAAAATGTAATAAGTCAATCTGATGAATAAATTTAATATTTATTAATATTAAATATTAATAAACCAGTGCGAGCTGCACTGGTTACCGGTGGTCCTTCGGATCCACTCTAAGGTGCTGGTACTTACCTATAAAGCCCTACATAGCATGGGCCCAGGGTATCTGCAGGACCACCTTCTGCCTGCCTCCCACCACCCTGTGCGCTCACATAGGTCTGCCCTCCTCTGGGTGCCATCGGCCAGACAATGTCTCTGTGGGCGCACCAACCCTCTGGAATGGGTTACCCATGGGGCTCCGGAGAGCCCCCAACCTCCGCTCTTTCCGCCGTGACCTGAAGACATGGCTTTTCCAACAAATTTGCTGATCTGATGGGCAATTTTTAATCGGGAGATTTTAACTGATTATTTTAGTAGCTATTTTTATTGTTTTCATCATTTTAATTTCTGTGAGCCGACCCAACTCCTTCGGGAGAAGGGCGGCATATAAGTATAAGAAAAATAAAATAAATAAATAAATAAATAAATAATGCTGTGCCTTTGAGGAAGTTTTGAGTTCTGCCAACATCCCTGTACATTTTTCTTAGCAACATTTTTTCAGAAGTGGCTTTTCTTCCTTCCTAGGTCTGAGAAAGAGTGACTGGCCCAAGCTCACCCAGCTGGTTCCTTGCCTAAAGTGAGACTATAACTCACAGTCTCCTGGTTTCTATCCCAGTACCTTTAACCATAACGCCAAAGGGGCTCACACATATTTGTCTGCATATTTGTACACCTGGATAGTCAACCACAAACACTGCTGTCCTGACTGAACTGTACTCAGTACTCATATGGAGCTCTTGGTCATAACCAGAACTTTTTAAGTTCAGTTATGAAATAATTTTGGGCACATAGGTTACTTTCACCCAGTGGTGAAATCCAATTTTTTTTACTACCGGTTCTGTGGGCGTGGCTTGGTGGGCGTGGTGTGGCTTGGTGGGCATGGCTTGGTGGGCATGGCAGGGGAAGGATACCACAAAATCCCCATTCCCTCCCCACTCTGGGGCCAGCCAGAGGTGGTATTTGCCAGTTCTCCAAACTGTTCAAAATTTCTGCTACCGGTTCTCCAGAACCTGTCAGTACCTGCTGGATTTCACCCCTGCTTTCACCCCGCAAAGGTGAAAAGTGTTTCAGATATTAGATTTCTCTATAGACATCAGAATACCCATGTATAGAAAAGCCATTTATTAAAAGCTGTATCAATATACACATCTTTCTTTGGAGCAATTCAGATTTTCAGAAACTGCACATTTCATTCTTTTGCAAAACTAGTATGATAGAATGTTTTATTTACATATTTGGCTTCATCGCTTTTATGTTTGTTTGTAAAGATATAGCGTTTGTGAATCTTTAATAATGTTCAGTTGCTTATTAGATGACAAAATTGTCTACATGAATAATTAACAGATGGGACTGAAAATGTATTTTGATCCTTGTTGGAATGATGAATAAATTCATTTGTCTGCTTGTTAAAATATAATTCATATTTTTCCATGCTTTCTTCCATAAAGCAGTTTTCCTTTAGCTTCTGTGCTTCTCCAAAACTCAAAACTCATGTATGAAAGGGAAAACATGTTGCTGGCAGATTGGGGCTGTTAATGGGATCCTGATGTAAATGATGGCAATGACAGCATGCTTGGCTATTAGTTGCTAGGGACCAATAATGAAAGAAGCTGTCACATACCCTTAATACTAGTAAGTGTGTTGAATAGAAGTTGGCTAACTCTGTAAAATCAAATCTTGAATTAAATGGACCAATCCAGCAGGGCTATTCATCCAGAGGGTTAACATCATTGCCCAGGTTTCCCTCTCTCCTCTTTGGAAGAGCTTTATAGCTCCCTTAAAAAAGTTCAAAACATTCTTAAAGATCCATCTCATCCTAGGCACCCTTTTTTTTTAACTATTACCATCTGGCAGACGGTACAGGATAATAAAAACAAGGACAAATAGGCCAGTGGTGGGTTTCAAATTTTTTAATACTGGTTCTGTGGGTGTGGCTTGGTGGACATGGCATGGTTTGGTGGGCGTGGCTTGGTGGGCATGGCAGGGGAAGGATACTGTAAAATCTCCATTCCCACCCCATTCCAGAGGAAGGATACTGTAAAATCTCTGTTTCCTTCCCACTCCAGGGGATTTACTGCAAAATCCTCATTTCCTCCCGATCAGCTGGGACTCGGGAGGCAGAGAATAGATGGGGGTGGGGCCAGTCAGAAGTGGTATGTACTGGTTCTCCGAACTAGTCAAAATTTCTGCTACCAGTTGTCCAGAACTGGTCAGAACCTGTTGAATCCCACCTCTGAAATAGGCTGAAAAACAGCTTCAAAACACATGCTTTTCTTAAATGCATACCAATCAATAAATAAATTCATAAAATATCTGTAAGAAGAAATATGTTTTATAAAAAATAAAACTTTTAATAATGCTATATTTACAGACCATCTGGATAAAATTGAATTACTCAGTTTTGTAAGAAGTGATGTTACAAGGGCTTGTCCAAATATAGCAATAACACCTATGTTATATTTATTAATCCATTCAGTTACAGATTGAGATACAAGAAAATAATCTAGAGAAAAACAGTTACGATATAGAAATAGGAAAAAAGAAGTATATAGTATTTCTGCAAAGAACTTAAAAATTGCCTTAGAGGAAGGGTTATCTTATAATAACCAAAATAAATTCTAATATATAAGCAATACTTTCTAACTATTGCTTAAGTGAGATAGAATTGCAATCTAATGTGGAATAGAAACATTAAATATTAAAGTCTCAAGCCATAATTAAATGATCTATAAACAAAGTAAAAAGTGTACAAAACCTCTAGGTAATATAACTGAGAAATTCTTGGTAGGATCATAACACAGCATTCATTAAACTTTTAATCACCAATATTAAAAATATCCTATTGAATTATTGCTTGTTCCATCACAAATATGCTAATAAGAATTATTGCATCTCTAGCAGATTTTAAACTTCCACAAATCTATTATTCTTGCCCAAATATACATTACTCAGGAAGACAGGAGAGGAAATATTGGGTATTAACAACCCCAAAGAAAATTCATAACCTGCCAGTGTTTGTGCATGGTATTGTGTGACATAATTGCCCCACTCAGCAGTAACAATATTAACTGGAAAGTGGACTTTTCAGCAATAAAACAAATAGGAAGCAGTATTCCTAATGAAAACTTTTCTCAGATCAACACATAATTTTTCCAGCCAAATACTCTCCTCCCACTCACATATTACCAGGGGTCGGCTGATACGGGTTTGCCCGGGTTTGGGAGTACCCATAGCTAACATTATGGCTGGTTCGAAGAACCTCCAAATCCCACCCCGCCCCTCCAAGGAGTCTCCACGCAGCAAGTTTTGGATGTGAGGTAAATGCAGGGCCTATGTGGAGATTCAGGGAGGTGGAAAAACAGGCCTCCCAGAAGTTCTGGAAGTCCAAAAACAGGCCCATTTCTGGCCTCCAAAGGGCCTCCAGAGCCCGGGGAAGGCAGTTTCTGCCCTCCCAGAGGCTCGAGGAAAGCCTCCAGAGCTTGGGAAAACGCTCTCCCCCCACCCCACTGTGGTGCAGGAGGCCAACTAGGCCATGCCTACCATGGCCATGCCCACCCAGCAACCGGTCAGAGAACCTGTTGCTGAAATTTTTGAAGCCCACCCCTGCATATAACTCAGATTAAGAAGAACTTTTGCTAAAACATTGATGAGGTGTGAAAATAGTTGCAGACTAGTATAGACACCAATGCTCAGATTCTGTGTTTCCATGCACTCAAAATAGGAAGACAGGGAACAAGGCAAGGGTAGAAGTTTGGATACCTTTCAGTCCGTTCTTTGTAACTGCTACAAAGTAATACAGCAGTTACAAATACTGAGTAAAGTATATTTGGGCAAGAATAATACATTTGTGTAAATTTAAGATCTGCTAGAGATGCAATAATTCTTATTAGCAAATTTGTGATGGAAGAAGCAATAATTCAGCAGGATATTTTTAATATTGGTGATTAAAAGTTTAATGAATGCTGTTATGAAGGTTAATATCTGACTGATCTCTTGCTTTGAATCTCTAGATATCTACACACATAAATAGTAAGTATAAACTCAAGATGGTGTGTTTAACTTTGTACCATGCAGAAACTGTGCCCATTTCTGGCCACTTAGAGATTTAGTAAACATATGATTTAACCAGAGTTGCCTACACTTTTACATGCAACTCTTGGTATCTGCATTTGGGGACAGCTGTTCTTAAATCTGTTGCATCTGTTTAGCAAATGTGATATGTTAAAACTTTGAAAGAGGTAAACAGAAAATTGGAGTTAAGGGATGCTCATTAAAATTCTTCCACGGGGGAAAATGGTTTTGTATCCAATATATTCTCCTTTAGTATTCATAGAGTGGGCCAAATTGCTGTAAATTTATTCTGTATTATTGGAACATCTCACCACATGTATCATTTCATTCTTGTTCCTTGGAAGAAGTTCAGTTCTGGAACAGAAATGGTGTTTCCTGGTTGAGCTGAGCTAGGTCATTATCATCATCATCACCATTTGATTGATGATGTTGGTCATCATAAGGTGACTGATGTCTAAGCATCCTGAATATTCTGGCCACTGAGTGACTTTGAGTCCTGAATCAAAAAGCATAACGGTCTGATCAGTAAGGTACAGATGTTACAAGGAACAAAGAAGTGAATCCTCTGTCATAGATACAGAAAACTGGTGGCTAGATTTGACTTGAAAACAGCCTCCTCCACTGAATCTGATGTCAGCAGGCTAGCTTAGAACATATTTTCTCATCTGGCCACCCTTCATATGTGTGGAGTTGTGGCCTGCACATCTAGATCAGAGGTGGTATTCAGCAGGTTCTGACCTGTTCCGGAGAACTGGTAGCGGAAATTTTGAGTAGTTTGGAGAACCAGTAAATACCACCTCTGACTGGTTCCGCCCCCATCTATTCTCTGCCTCCCAAGTCCCAGCTGATGGGGAGGAAATGGGGATTTTGCAGTAACCTTCCTCTGGAGTGGGGAGGGAATGGAGATTTTACAGTATTCTTCCCCTGCCATGCCCACCAAGCCATGCCATGCCCACCAAGCCACGCCCACAGAACCGGTAGTAAATTTTGAATCCCACCACTGATCTAGATGCTGTTCAAGTTTGGGGAAAGCTGGATTGAAATAGGGAGATACAAAGATTTGTCTTTCCCAGCTTGGACGGTATCATGTCTTGCCTCTGTTTGTTGCCTCTTCAAACAAATTGATGCCACAAAGCCACTGCTACTATGTATGTGCTTTGCAAGTCGAGGCACATGTGCAGTTTCTTTTAGCTCTGTCTGCTCAATGATCACTGAAAGCATTCTTTTTTATTTAACAGTAGCTTGTCTTGCTCAGGGTCCATTGGGAAAAGATTGTAAATAAATGAAATATCTAGGATTGGAGTCAACATAAATGATTAATTATTCTGGAAAAGACAAAAAGCTGCCTCACCCAGAACCAGATTTGTTCAGTGGTAGTACTCCTACTTTGTAAGGAGGGGCTCCAGATTTAGCCCGTGAATGTGCTCTAAAAAAATCTTATAGTACAAATTTTGATTATTCTGTGCCCAAAGCATTGGGAAGTTTCTATTGGGCAGAATAAACAGTACCAGGATTGATCAGCCGGTTAGTTTATTTTATTTTAATTTATTTTATTTGATTTGTATACCACCCTACTCCCGAAGGACTCAGGGCGGTGAACAGCCAGACAATAAAATACATAAATACAAAAAATTTAAAAACCAGTTAAAATCAAATTAAATCATTTTGGCCCAGACAAATTAAAACACCCCAAAAATTTAAAAACAGATTAAAATTTACATATTAAAAGAGGGAGGAGATTAGGCCAAGCCTGTTTGATGGAATAAAAAAGTCTTCACAGCGTGGCGGAAGGTGCGCAGATCCAGGATCCTCCATATCTCTGGGGGGAGCTCATTCCAGACGGTAGGTGCCCCCACAGAGAAGGCTCTCCCCCTAGGGGTCGCCAGCCGACATTGTTTGGCTGACGGCACCCGGAGGAGTCCCTCTCTATGAGATCGTACTGGCCAGTGGAAGGCTATTGGTGGTAGTAGGCGGTCCCGTAGACAACCAGGTCCTAAGCCATGGAGCGCTTTAAAGGTCGTAACCAAAACCTTGAAGCGCACCCGGAAGACCACCGGGAGCCAGTGCAGCTCGCGCAGGAGAGGTGTCACATGGGAGCGCCATGACGCTCCCATTACCACCTGCGCGGCCGCACTCTGCGCCAGTTGGAGCCTCCGGGTGCTCCTCAAGGGGAGCCCCATGTAGAGAGCATTACAATAGTCCAGGCGGGAGGTGACGAGGGCATGAGTGACCGTGCGTAACAAGTCCCGATCCAGAAAGGGATGCAACTGGCGAATCAGGCGAACCTGATAAAAAATTCTCCTGGTCACGGCCGTCAAGTGCTCTTCTAAAGACAGCCGTGAATCCAGGAGGATGCCCAAGTTGCGAGCCCTCTCCGTGGGGGCCAGTGATTCGCCCCCAATAGTCAGAGATGGCGTCAACTGACTATATCGGGACATCGGAAACTACAGCCACTTGGTCTTGGATGGGTTGAGCCTGAGCCTGTTCCTCCCCATCCAGATCCGTACGGCCTCCAGGCACCGGGACATCACTTCAAGGGCATCCTTGGTGGAGATGTACAGCTAGGTGTCGTCACCGTACTGATGGTACTCCAGTACTATAGCTTGACATGATGTAAAGTAATTTGTTATATTCACTGAGTCTATTTCTACTTTTCTACTTTAGGACTAGGTTCAGTATCCCAAGATTTTTTTTCCCTTTATAATCTCCTTATTTATCTCCTTATTTTTACAATCATCATTGCAATCTTTACTGTATTCAATTCAACGTTTCCCTCAACAGTTCAATATTGCCTTCTTCAGTTAAGGAATAAAATATTTTTAAATTCTTTGGGGTTTTTTTCCCAGAGAGCATTTGGTCTCAGTCTGTTTTTGATATATAAAAAGACTTAAGTGCATACATTAATAGTCTCATCGGGTTACATTAAATGGACATTTTCTAATATATTCTTTCTTGGTAAAAAAAGTAGGTCATATTTCAAGCAGCCTTCTTTTTCTTTTCACAATAAACATTAATTACTCAAAGTTGTGTTGTTTATCAAAGGTTCCTAATTTTTTTTTCTATTTTATATGAAACAGTTTGAAAAGATTCTCTTCTTTTAAGTAACTAAAGAGTCTTGTCAGAAGACTCAGAGGGGATGACGTAATTTCCCCTGACACCTCATACTTCAAATAGAATAGCTTCTGATTTGGAAGGAAACCAGATTTGTAAATTGAAATGTTCTCTGTATAATAAATTTACACTAAGAGAATGGGACTCAAGAGTTAGGAGATTTCAGTAAAAGTATCTGACACATTCTTGGCAAATAATCACAGAACATTTTATTCTTGAAGGGAACTTCTACTGTAACTGAATATTTAAAAATATTGGACAGAGAAAAGCAAGCAAAAAAAAAAAAAAATCCCATAGGTAAAACTGTCCAAACAAACTTAGTGTGTTCAAGCACTGCCTCAAAATAGTTTAAGATTCCGGGCTTCCGGTTGACATTACAGCAAGATCGGACACGAGGATCAGGTCTCCACTCTCCTGTGCCAAGTTCTTCCCACTGGTGGGCTCCGAAAGGGATATAAAGAACTGTGATGAGTGTACTTCTTGAAGGGCAATTTTAGGTCTGAATAAATGGTTCTTGGACTACTGGACAAAAGTGTGATTTTTTTAAAAAAAACAAACAAACAAAATAAGATGCTTCATAAGGAAGAAATGAGTGGAACTTTAAAGGAGATGGCATTGATTTTCCAAAGCACAAAGTATATCATAGACAAAAGGATTTAAGGAGATTATGAAAAAAATGGAAAATACTATATATCAGATGAGGAGTAATGATCTAGATGCTCAGAAAAGGGAGGAGCCAACAGAAGAAATGGAGGAAAAGATAGATCTGAAGAACCAGTGAACAAAAGAAGAAGACAAGGAGGAGATAATAATAAAAATAACAGTGATTGATGATTAAACCAGGGGGAAAATATTTTAAGAGAGTTGAAAAGAGAATTGGAGATACAGGAAGATACTTTTGAATGGAAAATAGGGGTTTGGGCAGATACTTTGGAAGCTAGGCAGTGGAAGAGGATAGAGATGGGAGAAATACTTAGATTGTATAGTCAAGAAGTACTGTATTTTTCAGAGTATAAGACGCACCTACCTTTTTTGGTGAGGAAAACAAGAAAAAGAAATCTGCCTCTGCCTCCCAGTAATTTTGCCTCATTGCAGCAAACAGCAAACAGCCTGCTTTATTTTCATTTTCGTTTTCAGCATAGCTTGATTAGCACAAGGAAAAAAAATTTGCTCCAGCAATTTACCTCCTTGCAGCAAGCAGCAGAGGCCGGCACAAAACAGCTGAGAGCAAAACAGCTGAGAGTTGGGAGGCAATCCAATCAACTTGTGCTAATTAGGCTGTGCTGAAGCTGAAAGGAGCTGTTTCTTCTTGCTGCTTGCTGCAAGGAGGTAACTTCTGGGAAGCAGAGGCCAAAGAGTGGGGGCCAGTGGGTGGGTGGGGCTACATTCGGTGTATAAGACACACCTAAATTTTCACCCCCTTTTAGGGAGGAAAAAGGTGCATCTTATACTCCAAAAAATACGGTGGATGCAGACAGAGATAAAGATCCAAGAGAGGAATATGGGAGGCAAGTCAAAAAAAGCATAGCAACTAAAGTACTGAAGTGGCCAAGATATGATGGTTAGAAAGGAAAGGGTTTCTCTTTTTTCTTTGATGTTTTGATTTGCTTTTCTTTTTCTCTTTCTTTCCCTTCTCTTTTAGAATGGTGGCATGATTAGAAGTTAGGTAGAAATAAGAGAAGAAAGTAACAATAAAATAAGAAAACTAGAAATTGAATGATAGTATTATTAAGTATGTTTTAATAATATTGTGACTGGCATTGCAATAATATATTGAAACACTGAGCAATTAAATAATGAAAGAATATACTTTAATATAAATGTGTATTACTATCGGAATTATATAGATTTGATGATTGTAAAGAATATGATTAGAATAATTTTGTATGTCTAAATTATATTGGGATTGGTATTAGAATTGTATAGTGAAACTGATGAAATAATGAATGATTGTATCATGATACAAATAGATGTAAAGAGTGAAATATGGGAGGTAAGTTAAAAATGAACAGGATTCAAAGCTCCAAAGTGGGTGAGAGATGTTGGATAGAAAGAAAACATCTTTTAATAAAAGAGTGACATAATTAGAAGTTAGAGTAGAGATAGAAATAAGAGAAAGGGGAAATATCAGTGTATACATCTTTACATAATAAAACAAAAGCAGTAAGAAGAGGGAAGTTTAGAAACTGAATGGCAGTATTATTATGTGCAATCAAATAATATGATGAGTGGCATTAGAACAATATATAAACATATGGAATAATTAAAATGATAAACTACAACTTAATATGTATTATTATTAGAAATATATAAGTTGGTTGAATGTAATAACTAGGATTAATTTTACTACTTTCATTTGTATTAGAATGTAGCACCAGGTGCTACACTATTCATGCACTGATATGTATATGTAAAATAAAATTAAAAACTTACTTATAAAAAATAGTTTAAGATTTCTGTGGGGAACCTATCTAAGGTGATGACATACAGAAATTGTCATGCAGAGACACTGCTGAATGTCGTCCCTCACCTGGCAGGATGAAACTACTATCTTCTTTGTCTCATTTCTCTTGCTGTTTTCTGCCCACTGCTTTTGTCTCTTGCTGTTATATAAGGAGTAGCATTTATCTAAACAACAGTCTGAAAGTCTTCAGAGAGAGAAATATTATAAGTAAGGTCTTCCTGCGCAATTACCCAAGAGTAATATCCATCAGTGGTGGTGCCCATGTCTATTTCATATACAATACCTGGTTCTAAGCACACTATCGGTTTCACTGAAGCAAGAAAGGCACTAGTGAGGGATATGGACTATAGCCTTCAAGGTCCTAGCATTTAATCTGCCATCTGCTCTGGAGAGCTCTAACTATCAATCACCGAAGGAAACAACCAACCAAATTTTCAGGGATGGCTGCCAATGCCTCTATGACCGTGATGGCGAACCTATGGCACATGTGCCACAGGTGGTGTGTAGAGTCATATCGGTGGACATGCGAACTCAGCTCTGGCGCGCATGCGCGTGCCAACCAGCCAATTTTGGGGCCTTCTGGGCCCACCGGAAGGAGGGAAACAGGTTGTTTCTGGCCTCCAGAGGGCCTGGGAGGGGAAGGCTCTTTTCGCCCTCCCCAGGCTCCTAGAAAGGCTCTGGAGCCTGGGGAGAGCAAAAAACAGGCCTTCCGGTCCCACCGGACGTGAGCAAATGGGCTATTTCTGGCCTCCAGAAGGTCTCCGGGGGGGGTGGGGAAGGCTGTTTCCGCCCCCCCCCAGGCTCCTGGGGAGGGCGAAAAATGGGCCTACCGGGCCCACTGTGCCATTGCATGCCAAAAGCGGGGAAGTGCAGGTGGGTCACACGCACATGTGCAGGGGGATGGGCGCAAAGAATTATGGGTATGGGCACGCACGCATGCAACTCCCCCCACACTTCCCCCGCTTTTGGTACGTGATGGCAAAAAGGTTAGCCATCACTGCTCTATAAGGAACCTCAAGTGACGTAATGTTTAGATGGATGGTAAAAATCATCCCCAAAGCTAACCGTAGAAATATTTTGGTTGTAGAAATTGGGGTATAGATGCAAGTTGCTCATTCGACTACCAGGACAGGTTGGCCTTGTAAAAATAATCCATAGCCTGGGTTCATTTTTTAAAAAAAATCCTTCAGAAGCTTTTACTGTTATATTCATGTGCAATAAATTAAATCCCCTACTATTATCTAGAACTAGATAAGAAACCTGGGGCTAAATTATTTGAAGAGCTGTCAGGGAACCGTATATAATTTGTTCCAAGAAACCTATTTGGAGCCTGAAAATTCTGCACAACCTGTCTGTTTGAGGCCTGAGCTGCAAAACAGAGAGAGACAGAAAGAGAAATACCCAGTTTCCTAGGATAAATTACTGTCGTGCTGTTTAAATCTAAGTGGAGGTAGGTAAATAACAAGACAGTTATAAAATCTCAATTGTAACTTAAGAGGGCCAGGTTTAATTATTGACTGTTAATTCATGGTGCATGATTATTATCCTGCAATGAAATATCATTGTTAAACATTAAAAAGATTTACTCCTGTTCCTGATTACTCATTAGCTTGTGATTTTGCTTCTCCTTTGAACATAGTTGGATTCCTTTTGTTTTCAATTTTTAATGTGATTGGTTAAAGGTCAAATGTGTTTTCAGGAATGCACATAGGTTTTAGATGCTCTATTTTCAGTTAAGATTCACGTGGTTTCCTTTTAAAGGAAGCTGTAAACTTTGTGAAATACTGCAGGAAAGCAAGCTTGTACCCTCCGTAGTGCAGCTCCCATTACTCCCAGGCAGCATGACCATCGATCATAGGAGGACTAGTAGTCCAAACCTTTGGAGACCACTAAGGTGTCACCTTCCCTCTGTGATTAAAGTCCCTTTCTGGGTAATGTAGGTTTGTTTTAATTTCTCCTTAGTTCTAGGTTTCTTCTCTCCTTGATTAGTTTCCATCCGTTGCTTCTTGCTCTGCCTTCAGGGCAGGGATGAAATGTTCCTGGTTCGGACCGGATCACCCGATCCAGTAGCAATGGCGGTGGGTGGTTCAGAGAACAGGTAGCAAAAATCCCTGCACCCCACCATGCCCAGTTGAGCCGCATGATCATCAGAGGCTTTTTTTTTTATTTTTAAAAGCATTTTTTCTACAACCACTTCCGACGAAAAAACACTTTTAAAAGTTTAAAAAAAAAAAGCCTCTGATGATCGCGCAGCTCAGCTGGGATCGTCAGAGGCTTTTCAAAGCATTTTTTTCTGCAACCTCTTGGCCAAAGAGGTTGCTTGATCGGCAGAGGCTTTTCAAAGCATTAGAAAAAATGCTTTGAAAAGTTTTTTTTTAAAAAAAGTTGGCCACGCCCACCCAGTCACATTAAACCCCACCACCACCAAGCCACGCCCAGAGAACTAGTAGTAACAAATTTTACATTTCACCCCTGCTTCAGGGGCTTTGGAGAATAGGTTAACTCCCTTTTCTTTATGGCAACTCCTTAGACATTGGAACACTGCTCTCATGTCACCCCTAGTCCTTTTTTTCATTAAACTAGACATACTCAATTCTATCAACTGCTCTTTATATGGGGTTTGTTTTGTTGTTGTTGCTCTTCTCTGTACTCTTTCTAAAGTCTCAACTTCTTTTTTATATTGTGGCGACCAAAATTGGATGCAGTATTCCAAGTGTGTTCTTACCGTGTTTCCCCAAAAATAACGCTTATTTTGGGGGGGTTTAAACCCCAAAATAAGCATTGGACCTTATTTTCAGGGAGGTCTTATTATTTTGGGGCGCATGGAGCAAGACGGGACTCCTCTTGCTGTCTTACATGATTTCCAGCTCTGTCTCCCTAACCCTAACCAGAGGAAATGGCGGAGACTGGCTGCGCATATGGTTAAATATTTTTGGGGAGGGCTTATTTTTGGGGAGGGCTTATTTTCAGGAGGCTGCCTTATTTTCAGGGGGCGGTATTTTAAGCGCATGCGCTCAAAAGCCCAGTTGGGTTTATTATCAGGAGATGTCTTATTTTTGGAGAAGCACTGTACAAAGGCATTGTAAAGTGGTATTAGCACTTCATATGATTTTGATTTTATTCCTCTGTTAATGCAGTCTAAGACCATTTTGGCTTTTTTGGCAGCTGCAGCACACTTACAGCCTGTTTCAGAGTTAGGATGACTACGCACGCGCACATATACACCCGTGGTGGGTTCCTCCCGGTTCGGCCCGGTTCTGCCGAGCCGGTAGCGGTGACGATATGACGTCCCCGAACTGGTTCTTCCCCCCCGCCCCCCGTGCCCCCCCACCCCACCCCCGCATTATTCTTACCTTTTATTTGGCCCCACCCCCAATCTATTGCTGCCTGCTGAGTCCCAGCTGATGGCTAGAGGGAAAAAAATGTTTAAACTCTTGCCGCGGGGCTTCAAAGGGCTGCCCTACAGCTGATCAGTGTTAAAAGAAAACAAATGAGTAGACCAGTGCCTGCAAAAATACATGAGTAGATCAGTGCCTGCAAAAATACACGAATAGATCAGTGCCTGCAAAAATACATGAGTAGATCAGTGCCTGCAAAAATAAATGGGTAGACCAGTGCCTGCAAAAATACATGAGTAGATCAGTGCCTGCAAAAATACATGAGTAGATCAGTGCCTCCAAAAAATAAATGGATAGATCTGCAAGCAGTTAAAAGCCTGGTAGACCAGTACCTCTGCTAAATCCTAAAGAATTGTCACATGACCATCAAGCCACGCCCACAAAATAAGCCACACCCACAGAACCGGTAGAAAAAAAATTTAGAACCCACCCCTGACATACACACACATACAGTTGCATGACTACCTTTGGGGCACTTGGCAATCAACTCACTGTTATGGCAGTTTGCAGCATCCTGTAACCGCAATTTGCAATGTGTTGGGGTTTTTTTTACTGGCGTTCTGGTTTTTGAAAAAAAAAGAAAACACTCCTTGGGGAGAATGGATTTGCTTAATGAAAGTGACACTCACTCAAACAACCATGGTACCCACTTAAAAACGGTCATAACTTCATTCATTCGTAACTTGGCTTCCAATTTATGATTGTAATTCTGAGTTCAGTTATGGTTTTAAGTCATGGATTCTCTGTGTATTTTATTGTTCTCTGTTTTTGGTGAACTGCATAGAGTTCCTGGGAGTCCGGTGGTATAAAATTTTTAAGAAATAATAAGACTTCCCAATTTACTCTCATCTGGATGTTCTGAGTTTTCATTCTTGCAATGCTCTGTGATGATGATAGAGTGAAACAGAAAGGCTGACCTGTATGTAGTTGCCACCAGTTTCTATTTTCTTCCTTTTATGCAAGCAGCATTTTTCCTTTTAAAATGGTACCTTTTTAAAAAAACAGAATTTAAAATTTACAGAGCCCAACTGACTCAATCCTCTCACCGTGTATGCAGAGGACAAGCATCATTTAAAATAACAGAAGGCGTTTTGATTTGCCTATGACCTTAATAATGTTATCATTTCTCTGCACAAGCCACATCTATTTTTAATGCAGTTCTAATTGGGATGATTTTGGTTTCCTGCAGGTTCAAGCCTTGGAAATGAAGAGCAAATCATTCTCAAGGCAGCTGAACCATCTAAAGAAGCACTTATGGGGGTCAATAGAACTTCACTGCAGGTGTCAAATAGCACACCAATTTCCCGCAGGAGTCTCCTTCCGGCACCAAAGACAGGAACAGCACCGGCTGGTAAGTTTTTCCATGTGTCAGAGTTCATACGACATGTCCATCTATTTGTATATGTGCAATGACTATGTATTTTAGAATTTTGTAGTGTAGTTCACCCCTAATTCAGTGTAGATTACCTACAAAGCATCCAAATATGTTTCAAAATTTGTGCTCAAATCTGTTTAATATGTTAGAATTAAACAGTTACTGCTGTTTAGTTGATCCAGTATTTTTAAGTACATTCTTACCCTGGAGTATTCAACAATGGATGTTCAACCTGAGCTTGTAAGGTATAAAAATCAGGGATCCTCAGTAGGTCTGTGCCAGTGGTGGGTTTCACTTACTTTTGCTACCGGTTTGCTCGCGCACACACCACTTCTGCACATGCGCAGAGCGTATTTTATGACATCCGGTTGGGTGGGCGGAGCCTCCCGCCACCGCTACTACCAGTTTGCTCAAACCGGGGTGAACTGGTAGCAACCCACCACCTGTCTGTGCATTGAGCACAGACATTTATAGCAGTTTTGTAAGCATATTCACTTGTAAGTTTTACAAACTTCCCCAGAATCAAGAATCTTGAGAAATCCCTGTCCACAGGTTATTATTGGAAGCACTGAGCCAAACTTGTCTGCTGTGAATGGCATTCCCTTATCAGTTGGCAGACCTTCATGCAGGCTGTAGAAGAGGCATTCCCAGTACATTTCTTATGAGGGGAGAGCCCATCCCTCTGCCAGAGATATAAAAACCCTAATGGAAAAACCAAGAGCAGAACTCTGAAAAACCTGGAAAAGAGGTTAGATGAGGAACCAGGGAGTGGGAGATGGCTTCCATTTTCCCCAACAATCTCTGAAGAAAGCTTGGGACCTCTCAAGAAAGTCTAGGAACTCTGAAGCAAAGGATAGTTCCATTTGCTTTGAAGAAGTCTTCTATTTGAGTAGAAATAAGTAAACGAGCCAACAAAGAATATCGTGCTTAGTTTGATATGTGTGTGATGATAAGTCAGATTTTTTTCCATATTTCTCTCTGCAGGCAGGGAACTATTTTTTATTGGTATTTCAGACTGGGTTCCAGAAGCTATATTTTTCTCTGCAGGATCTTCTTGTAATCAATAATATTAATGGGAAACTATCTCCTGATGTTACAGATTAGATCAGCACCATCGTCTAATCTGTTGGGAGCATTGGATTTTCTTCGAGATCATTTTACTCAAGTTGCCAGCAGTTGTGTAGTTTATTTATTTATTTATTTTCAGCATTGAATGCTTGCGTTTTTAGCATTTGATGTTAAAATTATATTATTTTGTTATTCTTTTTAAATAGAATTGTATTTTATTTATCTCTGCTGAGGATGGAAGAAAGAGCTAAATCATACTGTCAGTATTTCTTGGCCAGGAGTTTGCATTACTGAGATTATTGGTTTTTTGTAGAATTATCTTGTTATTACCATAAAGGCTAAAGATTGTGAAAATGCTGTCTTTCACACATACCGGGTTTAGGAAATGGACATCCAACTGAGAATATGTGGTAGCAGTGGAAACTACCAAGCCCATTACCCTAAACCAGGAATAGACTCTGGGTTTGAATACCCAGAGACCTTCTAACCTATCAGCTTTCCAGGCCTTCAGAACTTTGGTATGAATATCTGCAAAGGTATCCCTACATGACAGGGATGAAGTAAGAAAGGCTTGTATATATACCCATGATGGTGAACCTATGGCATGCGTGCCAGAGGTGGCATGCAGGGCCCTCTCTCTGGGAACATAAGCCGTCGCCCCAGCTCAGCTCTGCTACGCATGTGCACGCACCTAAAACTGGCCAGCTAATCTTCGGGTCTCTGCCATGCATGCGTGGGGACAAGGCGAATGCTTGGGTGTGGTGCGCGCATGCGTGGTAGGGCTCATGCATGGGACCGCGCAGGGGGATGGGATGCACATGGGACATGCATGCATGCACGGGGGGCAGGGCGCATTGCATTTTGGGGCTTTGGGCACTCGGTCCGGAAAAGGTTAGCCATCATTGATATATACTGTTCATCTATGATCATTTTTGTCCAACATCCATTATCATGTGCAGTCTAACTATCTTCATATAATTAGAGTCCCATTCATTTGGGTAATTTGTATGGCTCTATTAGTATTGTGTCTTCTTTTCAAACAAGACTGTGAAGTAGCAAGGCAGAAATCTGCCCAGCTCTTTAAATTATCTGATGCTTCAGAAGTAGAAGCAGCGATAAATGTTTCCATCCATTCATCATCTGGTCTTCCTGTACCTGATTCATGCTCCTGCTACAAGATATAAACTTCAAATAAATCACAGTAATCAGGAAGAGCAATTGAAGGCATCAGGACTGGAATTAGAGAAATATACCAAAATTGCCCTCTCTAATAGTGACTCCAGGTTTAGGGGGCTTCAGAAATTGGTCCCTGGAGAGACTCCCAAAAGGATGGATGGTTGTTCATAATTGCTTAAAACATGAGTCCAACCAGTTTCACAACTTAATGTTGTGAGGTTAGAATGAATGGAGAACCTACTTGGATCATTTGCCCTCCAGAAGAAAGACAGGTTGTCAATGCAGTAACTTTAAATAAATTAGTACTTAGGGATTCCTGTTATCAGGTTGGTTTCAGGAGCTGTAGTTCCTGATGATTTTACTGATGATATGTGGGCTTCAAGAAAGAGAAGAGTATATACAAGACAGCTTTATCCGCAAAAGGCCAGATTAGACCTTCCGTAAACTGATTTTTAAATATTAAAACTGGTAAATCTGGTTTATAAGAAGCTCTCAATGGAGAAGTCTCAGGACTGCTCAAAGGAAAGGATATCTCTTTAGTTATTTGCTCTATAAATAAAATATAAATAGGGTGCGAAAATCTTAATAGCTTTATACCTGACTAATAAAGCATGACCTGATTTGTGTCACCCTTTCAGCCAATACATTTTTATTTTGTGGAAATGTTATACTGTAGATAATCATTTGACACATTCATGGTAGTGCTATATAGTTTTTAATACGATCTGCTTTTGAGGAGAAGTATGAGTTGTATGTAACCCACAAGGGAACTATTCAGGTGTAAACATATAGAGAGATTAGTTCAGGGGTGAAATTCAGCAGGTTCTGACAGGTTCTGGAGAACCGGCAGTGGAAATTTTGAGTAGTTCGGAGAACCAGCAAATACCACCTCTGGTTGGTCCCAGAGTGGGCTGGGAATGGAGATTTTGCAATATCCTTCCCCCAGGAGTGGGGTGGGAATGGGAATTTTGCAGTATACTTCTCCAGCCACACCCACAGAACTGGTAGTAAAAAAAATGAATTCCACCACTGGATTAGTTCCTCTAAAATATACGAGTACTTTGACTATTTCTACTTGATTTAAATAACTATTGGCAAGGAAAGGACTTCACTAAAATTTTAAATTGGAGCTTTTGAAATGGATAACTTTTTTCAAATGAATATCTGAAACTTTGTCTGAATTCTATTTCTTTCCCACATCTTTAAATAGAAACCAATATTTATTCATTTAATATTAGCTTCATTACATTTTATATACGAAAAAAGTGGAACACCATACTCAGGAACCACGAAAATGAAAAATCGCTTTTTCTTGGAGAGGGTGGTCCTGTATGTAAGGATAGAAAATGGTTTGTAAGTTATAACGGTGATGAAAAACTAACTTTGTGACCAATACTTGCATTTACAACCTGTGCTGATCAGTAAAGCAAAGGTAAGTTGAAGCAAGATCCTAAACACAGTTAAGCGCAGTTGTGGTTTCACTTAGCAGTTGCTTCACTCAAGTTGTGAGTCCTAATTGTAGTTGCTAAATGCTACCCATATTGTCCAGGTCTGTAGGGATCAGTTGTGGGTTGCTATTGGTTCACCCCAGATCGGGCAAACCGGTAGCGGCACGAGGCTCCGCCCACCCGCCCAGACGTCTCTGCGCATGCGCACCCACGAGCAAACCTGTAGCAAATGAAATTGAAACCCACTACTGGTAAGGATGGTATGCAGGGAAAGCAAGTATCACCTGGATTTCTAAAATGATCTTTATTGCCAGTAGGATAATGTAACACAACCTTGAAAGTCTGCCAAAGTAATTATTTCACACAACTTACACCTAGAGTTATTAAGTCAAGTTTCTCTGAGGCTTTTTCTCACACTTCCTCCTTCTCCTCCCCTTCCCTTCCATGGACTCAAAAGCCTTTTTTTAAATGTCTCTGTTTCCTGCCTTTAGTTTCTTGCTACGTCCTTTATATTAGGCATTCCATCATATTTATGGATTCAGATTATGCCGTGAAATGAATTGGAAGTCAAGGCAGGGTCTACGATATTGATGTAATAAGCCAACAGCAGTGCATCCATGCTAACAAGCTGGTTGCCACTTTCTGCATCCATTCCAGTTTCTGAATGGTTTTCAGAGGCAGACCCATGTAAAGCTCATTACAGTAGTCCAGTCAAGGGCATGATTTGCAATCAAAAATTCTGCTACTCCAGATATGGCCAGAGTTGATAATTTTTAAATTACGGAGTTATTAACTGTTAATATTGAATGCAACTTTGTGCGTTCTATAAAAAAACAGTCTGATTTTTTTTATAAAGGTTAGACTGCTGCAATACACTTCAAATGGGGCTGCCCCTGGAGACCATTTGGAAACTCCAACTGGTGTATAATGTGGCCTTATGGGTAGTAAATGGTGCCAGATAAACAGCACACATAACACCACTCCTCCATGAGCTGCACTGATTATGCAGGCTGTATGTTTCCAGGTGCAATTCAAAATGCTGGTGGTTACCTTTAAAGTCCTACATGCTATGTGACCAAGGTACCTGAGTGATCACCTTTTTCCAAGAGTCTCTATCCATCCAATCAGGCCAAGCAGAATGGACATGCTGCAGATCCTGTCAGCCAAAGAATGTGGACAGGCAGGGACCAGAAAACAAGCTTATTCTGCTTCTCTTCTCTTCTCTTCTCTTCTCTTCTCTTCTCTTCTCTTCTCTTCTCTTCTCTTCTCTTCTCTTCTCTTCTCTTCTCTTCTCTTTTCCTCTCCTCTCCTCTCCTCTCCTCTCCTCTCCTCTGCTCTTCTCTTCTCTTCTCTTCTCTTCTCTTCTCTTCTCTTCTCTTCTCTTCTCTTCTCTTCTCTCTCTTCTCTTCTCTCTCTTCTCCTCTCCTCTCCTCTCTTCTCTTCTCTCTCTGCTCTTCTCTCTTCTCTTCTCTCCTCTCCTCTTCAGAAATCAGAATGGCCCTAACCCTGTTAGCCTTTCGTAAGAGCCTGAAAACCTGGACTATGTTCCCAAACCGGGGACTCTGAATGTGCCATGGATTTCATTTTCTGTCTATATTGCTAACTGGCCAAGTATCTTACTCCTATGTACAGTATATTTAATTTGGATATGTTTAGTGCTTTTATTGCTTTTACTATTTTTATTGTTTTAAAATGTTTGACTATTTTTAAGTGTAATACTTTTTTAAAAAAAATTAAGCAGCCCAGAGTCATGAGATCGGCATGAGATTTCCACAGCATGTGATTCTCACTGGCTAGATATCTGTATGTGCAGTGCACACTCTCAGACTCAGAACAAATATCTGAATAGTTCACGCCTTTTCAGCTAGTCCTGCTTATTGTTATCTGCTTTTTCATGAATGTGTGTATCTTTGTGAGCACCTTCCCTAATATCCACCCTTTTTCATTCCAAAAAAACATACAGCTGAATTCAGAAAAGTGCAACTGCCAAAAGATAATTGTGCTTCCATTCTCTAATTGGTTCAGAAAGTGCAAATTTAGGACATTTTTTTATCCAAATGCAAGCAATAAATTGTCGGTATCTTCAGTTATAGAAACTATTCTGCAGTTCCATATATGGAGAGTAGATTGTGAAGGCCTTTGTTGCAAGATAGCTCCAGCTGTCTCTGCTGTCAGCAAGCAGTAGAGAGATTCGTTTCCTTGATGCCCTCCCACGTCTCACAATCAAATGCAGCGATAACCAATATTTTCAGCTTCCGTGCTGTCTTTGGCATCCATGCTGTTCTTATTTCTACCAAGAGCACGGTTAATGCAGAAATCCATTGGCCAAATGTTCCAATCTGAAGGCAAGATGTTTGTTTCTTCGGTTTGCAATGCTGAACTGTGGCAATTGGGTATCAGTACATCATGGTGTTTTGTCAAGTGTCAGGACAGCGATCAGGTGCCAGGCAATTCTTTTGAATCCAGAGACAATTAGCGCACCAGTCACTAAAGAGATTTTAAGCTTTATTATTAGCTTAGGCAAACATCTAAAGCATACATAGTGTAGCAAGCAAGATAATATCCAAATCTCTTACAGGCTGCCGGAAGCTCCTGAATAATGACAGCAGAGATGCCCCAAGGGCAACCAGTATCCACAGCATGTAATGCTAGGTTCCCTGTAGAAGCTCCCAACCACCCCACAATTGTTATCAAGACCTGACACCCATGACTTCTCTGGCCCTGCTATGGTCAAGAGATTAGAAGACCTGACCTTGACTGTCTGGTGTATGATTCTGGGATGGGAATCAAATGTCTGAGACTTTAACAGTGGAAAAAGCTTTGAAGTTAAATGAAGATTTCCTCCCCCCTTCCAATCCATCCCTTCTCCTTTGTTTAGCAAGCAAGAGGGGAAAAACAAGCAGGCTAGCTTAGAATGAGCTCTAGACTTTTCTTAATATGAAGGGTGAAATCAAAATATGTCACTAATATGTCCTTGAAATAACAATGGTCTTCCACATTGCTACTACATATGGGAAGACATTTTAGTAGTCCTTCACTGTATGCTTATGTGCACACACACACACACACACACACACACACAGAGAGAGAGAGAGAGAGAGAGAGAGAGAGAGAGAGAGAGAGAGCAAGCAAGCAAGCAAGCAAGCAAGAGAGAAATATATTTGGCATTTAACCAGGAATCTGCAACTGATTCTTTGGGAATACTGAGAGTGTGGTTAGTTATTGCATTGCAAATGCAATCCTTGTATTAGCTCAGAAGAGACCAGATGCAGAACATGCTAATTATGAGGTTATTTTTAAGCTTGTTACACTGCATAATGTTTCATGGAATGCAAATATCAAATGCAAACTTTGCAATGGATAACTCAATACAATATTGCCCCTTGCGTCTGCAGATCCTTTCCATGAAGGCTATGTAAATACTTCAAAGGCTGTGTTTGATAACAAAGGCGGTGCAAGCAAAGTACTTCTTCGGAACATTACAGCAAGTGTGTCTTTTTCCAGGCTCATGTGGCTGCTTCAGAGCTGCTTTTGATGATCTCAACATATATTGTATATGCATATACAACCATTTTACATGCATGTGTGTATATATATATATATATATATATATATGTGTGTGTGTGTGTGTGTGTGTGTGTGTGTGTGTGTGTGTGCATGTATATGCATTATATGTGTTGCATGTGTGCATTATGCAGCACTGTTTTGGAAAGACTGACACAGCCCTACTTTTCCTACTACAGATGGCTTTTATGCAAAGAAAATACACAACACTATGCTTCCTTTCATTATAAGTTGTATTATTTTCCTATACTTTTAGGATGTATTGTATGCATCTAGAAACACTTTGAAGTTGTTATGATGACAGATTTTAACGACATCTGTTAGCAAACTAACTCCACCAAATGCAAAATGTCAAATAAATTCCTGATTCCTGATGGTGATAATTTTCTCTTCCAAAAGGTTGAGGGGGGCATTTTGGACTCCTACCTTCTTACTTATAGGAGGGAAAAGGAAGGGAAAGGTGGATCCCAAGTACTACTAATTAATTTACCTAACATCAGAAAGATGTTGAAGAAGATAATAAAACAGGCCATTGTAAGCATCTCGAAGTCTATGCTGTGCTTCCTAAATTTAGTTGCCTTTATCAAAAATAGATCATGTAAGACAAATCCTATCTTTTTTCTTTCTTTCCTTTAAAAAAATAATAAGGGAAGATTCTTCCTTAAAAGAGTAGACTAATGAATAAACATGGGCAGTGATGGGCAAGGCAAGGATAAGAAGAAATGAATAGGGAATCCAAAAAGAGAAGAACATTGAAGAACTTTGAGTTCTTGGTGTTCTCTGAAGTTGGTTGTTTGCTTGCCAACATTTTATTACCAGACTAACTGGTCTGAAGATGTTATCTAGTCTGGTAATGAAACATTGGCAAACAAACAATCAAGCATAGAGTTCACCAAGGATTCCACAGTTCAACCTGAGCCACATACATTATCTTTTATTAAGAACTTGAATTCTGAATAGTAGTACTCCAACATCCAAGATATTTTTGCACATCTTACTGTCAAAAATGATGGTCAAAAAGTTAAGATCAGCAGTGCACTGTCTACAGATTCTGTTGCTGATCCTTCATCATATTAATAAATCTTGGTCATATTAATAAATTTTGATTTTTCTACAAATGCTGATAGACCAACCCAGGAAACTACAATCTATGTTTCAATGAGATACAGTAAACAATTTCCAAAACTTGGATCAGTTTTTTGAAAAAAAATCTCTGTTCCCATACATTCAAAATAGTGTATGGAAGGTATTGGTATTCTAGTTAGTTAATGGATGGGTGTATATTTTAGCTTCAAACTTCTGCAAGAAAGGAACTTTGGATATACAAATTATTTATTTATTATTTTTTATTAAATTTATATGCCACCCATCTCATTGCCAACTGACTCTGTGCAGCTGACAACATCCTAAAAGCAAAAGTAGAAAAGATTAAATACTAGAATCAATAGAGATTAGATAAATTAGACACCAGAATACAATGGAGTGAGGATGGGATCTTACTAATCCACTAACCACCTTCAAGTTGGAACAGCCCCAATTTATAAAGATTTGAGTAAGTTAAATTCTTGTGATAAGGAGTAAATAAGGAGTCATTTGGTAAAGGAACATCAAGTATACTAATAAGTAAAACACCCAATTTTACCTGTGCAGTTTTATTTAAAACAAACATGGTGGGGCAAACAATGATATTTTATAGAATCTGCTTGTCATCCAAATGAGGCATCTTTAATTAACCCCACATAAATCTCATCATTTTGCATCACCACACAAATTTGAGCCATCCAAAACCAAAGCAACAGAAAAGAAGCATCTTACATGCTATGACACAGTATTAGAAAAT
Source organism: Arizona elegans (assembly GCA_022577455.1). Taxonomy (NCBI): domain Eukaryota; kingdom Metazoa; phylum Chordata; class Lepidosauria; order Squamata; family Colubridae; genus Arizona; species Arizona elegans. The sequence continues at coordinate 92,739,115 of JAKOOJ010000006.1, read as the reverse complement.
AATTGCTATGCAAATTGTTTTGATGACATGAGCTGATTGGTTTTCTTCCGTTCTCTGGAATGAGCAGCTTTAATTGGATTCACTGCATTAAACCATCCTTCTGTGCAAATTTGGGGCATCACTAGCATGTCAAAGAAATAGATTAGGAGGAGGAGAAGGAGGAGGAGGAGGAGATGGTTAGAATAGAAGCACCAGATGATTTGGAACTGGTCCTTTAATTCTATTGAAATAAATTATACTTGCAGAGCCACTTGCGGAGATAATGCAACCAATAATTTTAAAGAAAGCACAAGCCTTTAAAAAGATCTTGGCTTGCCAGTCAATTAGGAAATGAAAAGCTATCTCTGATGGTTCCTTTCCCACTGATGGCAGGCAGGAGGACCTTTAGCAGTAAGCTTTGGAGGTGGGGCATCAGGAGTTTAGAATTCACTGGAGCTGTCAATGTGAATTACGAGTACCATCAGATAAAATATGTATGCAGTTAAGTGCGTGGTAAACACATCATTGTCTGTCATTAATAATAACTTGTGGAAGTATGAAAAGATAAAAAGGACATATGAGGAACATATCCTAACTCTAAAAGGACATTAAAATTGCTCTTGGGAATCTTCTCTTCAAGACTCTCCACAGCTTTGGAGGCATTAAGGATCTTCATCTTTCACAAATAGCACTGCTTCAGTTGAAAAGGTGAACTTTCCTTCAGGAGGCCCTCTCCAGGGGTGGGTTCTACTTACCTTTACTACCGGTTCGCAACAGGGCTGCAGGGTTGGTAGGCGGAGCCTCCCACCAGTTTTACTATCGGTACTATAGAACCGGTCCGAACCGGGGGCCCTCTCCAAGTTACAACAAGCCACCCAGTGTTCTGCCCCAGCTCCGGATTTCCGAGGATATTGACACACACCAACGGTCCTTATCAAATTTATTAAGTAGCAAGAATAAACAAGACCGGCAAAGGTTGACAACCAGCCCAGAAAACAAGATATGATAAACCAAAATACTCTGATAATAAATACGAGTTATTTCCAGCAAGAAAGCACTAGCTGTGTGCGACTTAAATAAGCTAAGGGAGTGGCCAATTATCCTCAAGTCTTACTCTCAAGTAGACCTCCTCCTCCTGAGTAGCCACTCCTGCCTTTTGGCAGCCCTGCGTGCTTGAGCATTGAGGAGAGGCTCCTCCACTTCACTGTCTCCACTTGAAGGAACCTCTGGAGGTTCTGGAGACCCTGGCTGAGTCTCTGCCTCTGGCACCACATCCTCTTCAGCCTCCTTGCTGTCCGATGCGAGCGCCGGCTGCGCCAGCTGCTGGTGCAACACCACACCTGCCTCCTCTTCGTCGGGATCAGCCATGATCCGCGCAGACCGCTGGCAGGCCACAACACCCAGGTTTTCAGATCCAGTTTCATAAAATCCGTTAAAAGTTCAAATCTGACACTTTGAACTGGAGCCAAAAGTTGGCCACTGATTGGCATAGCATTAGTGTAATAGAATAATAAAATCAGTTATTTTAATTCATGGCATAGCACTATTTTTACCTAATTATACTCTATTGTTACTAAATGTCTTTTCCTATATCCATCCTTAAACAGTTATGTCTGCATAACACAAGTGCAAAATGTACACACACACACACACACACACTCACATATTATGATTTGAGTTTGATCTGGGGAGAAGGAGTCAACTCAACTTTTGTTTTATTATTATGGCCATTCAAAATTAAAGAAAGAAAAATATGCTTCTGTTTTGTGACTTGCCTATCCTGATCAGGACTATGGTATAGTGAGAGAATCAGAAGAGATAACTCGTTTCCTTCAGGTTTCCTCCTTAAAATAATCGATTTCTTTTTCCTTGTTTTTTTAAAAAAAATTTAATTTATTATTAAAATAATAAATTTTAAGTAGTGGTGCGGGTGGTAGTGGATTTTCAGCAGGAAAAGGGTTAGTTTTATTGCATGGAGACTGGTTCTGCCTAGATTAGGAGTTCATGTTTCTGTGCGGTGATTGAAAAATGTGTTTTAAAATTTACATATACTTCCAAAGAATAAAAAAGAACATTATTTTTTTTTGCAAGAAAAGAAATAAAACCTCATCATTTTCACAGGGTGGTGGGACTCATGAAGGTCAAGAAACAAAAGGGAAAGGATAAGAACTGATTTCCAGGCTAACAATCATCATCTTGTGTCTGTATTTGCTTATTTATTCTTATTTCCTCTACTGTATCTTGTGTCCCCCCCCCCCCCAGGTTACTGGTTACCATAATTTTGTAGTGAGAACAGAACTGAATTATTTTTTTAAACCCAAATAATATTTCCTATGTCTTCCTTTTCTCATTTTGTTTCAAATAAGGCGTGCTGCGGTGCTTCATTATTCATGAAGAATAGGATTATTTGTGGTTATCAGACTAGAGGGAAGAAGAGATAAAATGACAACCTCTTTGCCGAAAGCCACCCAACCCCGCCCCACCCCTAATGGTTTGGCATTCAGTTTAGAAATTCCACTAATTAATTTTTAACATTTAAAAACATTTTGGTAGATAGATTGTTTCAAACATAGACTACTTATTGGCTTGTCAAAGATTTTGGCTTGCTTATTTGCTTGTCAGGAAGAGCTGGTAAACTCCACTTCTTTCAGCTTCTCCTCTGTCACATTTTTCCTGTTTTTTTGCCCTGAGTTTTCTTCCTTCCCTCTTCGAAGTCTGAATTTTTAAGACAAGCATTGTTTTTCCTCAAGAGAAGGAAAGGACAAGATTATTCCCTTTTGCTTTATATGGCTATGTCTCAGGGGTGAAATTCAGCAGGTTCTGACAGGTTCTGAAGAACCTGTAGCAGAAATTTTGAGTAGTTTGGAGAACTGGCAAATACCACCTCTGGCTGGCCCCAGAGTGGGGTGGGAATGAAGATTTTGCAATATCCTTCCCCTGGGGTGGGCTGGGAATGGAGATTTTGCAGTATCCTTCCCCTGGAGTGGGATGAAAATGGAGATTTTGCAATATCCTTCCCCTGCCACACCCAACAACCCACGCCCACAGAACTGGTAGTAAAAAAATTTGGATTTCTCCACTGCTATGTCTGGATTTGTCTCCCTTGCCTGCTAGCTTGTTCCCACCGTTGTTTACATGCTTGGAGGAACTTGATTCTATGTCTCGGAATCAGTTATCAGTGGGATGAATGAAGTAATCAAAATTGGCAAAACAGAAGAAACGTATTTTGAGCACAGGAGGTATGATAAATTTCATCCTCTACTGGCACTTATCAGGCATACATAGCCAGATCTTATTTAGGGAGTTCAACCTTCTGTAGGGAATTTAGATACTAAAGATACCTGCATACAGTATAGTACATTAGGTTTAGGAATTATCTAATTCCTGGTGTTCATTAATATATTACATTCATACATTAATAGTATGTTAGTACTAATATAACAGGTCTATTATAGGGACTAATTCCTTTGATATATGCTTTTATATCAATAATCTCATATTGATATTTTCAACTAGATATTTGAGATTATTCATACAAACTGCTTTAGAGTGATTTTGATTGTGTAAAAAAAAAAAAAGAAGATAAATTAGCTGGGAAAAGTAGCCTGGTTAAATATGGTTTTCAAAACTTTCTAATTTGTGCTAGAGGCTCAAGGCTGACTCAGCCTTCTGTCCTTCCAGGGTCAGTAAAATGAGGACCCAGATTTTGGGGGGCAATATGCTGACTTCGTAAACCAGTCAGGGAGTGCTGTAAAGTACTGTGGAGCGGTATATAAGTCTAAGTGCAATTGCTATTGCTGCAGTTCCAGTATAATAAGGACTATTATTGTGAATAATAAATAAATAATAAAGCACTGCAAATTTCTTGCAGAGTTTAGCAGAGCCTCAGTTTTGATTCTAGTTCTGTTGTGATTATACTCTGTAGACTTCCCAGCAACATTGTTGAATTCTGGCAATTACAGAGTCAAGATTCCTTCCTTCCTTCCTTCCTTCCTTCCTTCCTTCCTTCCTTCCTTCCTTCCTCCCTCCCTCCCTCCCTCCCTTCCCTCCCTCCCTCCCTCCCTCCCTCCCTCTCTCCCTTCTTCCTTCCTTCCTTCCTTCCTTCCTTCAAATAACTCAAGGCATCACACCACACAATATTCCTTCCTCTTCTTATTTGTAATTGTATTCTAATTGTATTCTTATTTTCCCCTCATAGTAGGGAATCCTATGAGTAGGGTTGAGCTTGGGATAATGATTCACCCAAGGTCATGAAATAAATAGCTAGGGGTGAAGGAGAGCTAGAACCTGAGATGTCTGGCTCTGATCCCGCCAGATTTGGCCCTATTAAGGTGGATTCGTGGATTTTCAGATTTTTTTTTTCTGAAAGAAAATAAGGAAAATTTGGGTAAACTGGTGGTTTCAACATATAAAGCACAGAAAAACAAATTTGCTCAAATACATCATAAAATTTAAAAAGTCTGAAAAGTGAAAAGATTGCATGGGAATCCATACATGTGATATTTTTTTAGTTCCAAATTAATACAGTTTAGAGATTTGCTGGAACTGTGTTTCTCCCTTTTTTTAATTCTACAGAGCAATACACAGTAAAGCAGCTAACCTACAAGCTACTTTAAGTGCACTTTCAACCAGTTTAGTCAGTTAACTATGTGCCACTTGGCTGAACATTTCCTTTTACATTCAAATGGATTATAAATAATTCTGTAGGTTTTCTATGCATTTCAGACAGAACAATCTCTTTGTACTTCCTTACTCTGCAGTTCTTCACAGTTAGTCTATTAAAATCCTACTGACTGTAATGGGACTTTAAGAATTTAACCTGGTGGATCCTTTTCTCTTTTATTACACTTATCCAAAGCTCTCTTTTTGGCATGCATGCTAGAAGTTCCCTTTTACTTCTTTAAATAATTTTCCAGACTTTATGAAGTTTTTGCAAAGAAATGTTAATAAGGGGTTTTAATCCTCCTAATACAGAAAAGTAGAACAAAAATATTCTTACTTTTTTGATGCTTCATAAGGTCATGTTTTTGGTGCCTGAACTGCAAAGTATTAGAAATAAAGTTTTTAATATACGGTAGTCCTCAGCTAGTGGGACTCAAGTAGTGGGATGTGGTGGTTCAGTGGCTAAGACGCTGAGCTTATCGATCGAAAGGTCAGCAGTTCAGCAGTTCGAATCCGTAGTGCTGTGTAACAGGATGAGCTCCAGTTACTTGTCCCAGCTTCTGCCAAACTAGCAGTTCGAAAGCACATAAGAAATGCAAGAAGAAAAATAGAGACCACCTTTGGTGGGAAGGTAACAGTGTTTAGTCATGCCAGCCACATGACCATGGAGACGTCTTCAAACAGTGCTGGCTCTTCGGTTTTGAAACAGAGATGAGCACTGCCCCCTAGAGTTGGGAACAACTAGCACATATGTGCGAGGGGAACCTTTACCTTTTTAGTCCTCAACTTACAATAGTAAGCCACATATCTCCTGTTCCTTGTTTTCACACAAAATAACTCTGGGGTGGGTTGTATTAAAAGAGAAGGGCTGGCCCAAAGTCATCCTTAGTCATGGCTGAGAATGGACTAGACCTGAGTCTCCCCTGGTGCCAGTCTAGTGTCTGATTTACTACACCAGTGAGATTCTAAACATAAATCTTACTCGGTTTCTTCAAAAGCATCTGTGTTTTATTCAAATTGTGGTTTAATAATTTATAATGCCAGCAATGCTTTATAGGGCAGTATATGTTATCAAACTATTTTTCTTTCATTCTCAATTCCTAAATAGTAAAGAAACTTGTATTTTTGTGAGTAGCAAATTGATTTCAGACACATAAGGGAAATCTGGCCTGTGATCTAATTAATCTATAATGGTGGTTCACAAACCAACCTGCCTAAAGTCTTCTGTGTATTTTGACTCGTACTCTTTCTTTCTCCTAATGTTCAAAAGAGGTTCTTGAAATAAGCTTTATTCAGTAACTTAGCAATAAGAAAGGAAGCTGGATTTATTCTGTCCAGGGGAAATCTCCATCAACTGATGTAGCAACTGAGGGAGTGACGCTAGGATATATATATATGATATATCTAAAGATAGAATCTTCTTCATCCACTTAATGAACTTACCTATGGAATATGAAGTCAAATTCCTAGAGTGCCCACCTGTAACTGTGAAGTTACTCACATGAAATATTAAATACCACTTTACCACATTTGGAATCCTGCATCCAGTTTTGATTGCCATGATATAAAAAAGATGTTGAGACTCTAGAAAGAGTGCAGAGAAGAGCAACAAAGATGATTAGGGGACTGGAGGCTAAAATTTACGAAGAATGGTTGCAGGAATTGGGTATGTCTAGTTTAATGAAAAGAAGGACGAGGGGTGACATATTAGCAGTGTTCCAATATCTCGGGCACTGCCACAAAGAAGAGGGGATCAACCTAGTCTCTAAAGCACCTGAAGGCAGGACAAGAAGCAATGGGTGGAAATTAATCAAGGAGAGACCCAACCTAGAACTAGAATTGTTCCTTAGAACAATTATTGCCTTCAAAAGTTTTGGGTACTCCAACACTGGAAGTGTTTAAGAAGAGATTAAACAACCATTTGTCTGAAATAGTATAGGGTTTCCTGCCTGGGCAGGGGGTTGGACTAGAAGTCTGCCAAGGTCCGTTCCTATTTTGTTATTCTTGTATGGTTCATTTTCAATGATATACATATATCTTTTTCTTACAGGGCCAAAAAAAGAAGGACAGAAAGATCAGGAAAGCAACAGGCCTATCATCTCATCCCCCAAGAGGCTGATAGTGGCAGCCACCAAGCTCCATTCACCAGGTATTTATAATCTGGGAACACTTATTTTTTAAAAATGGTTTTAAATGTGGCAAATGATTAAAGTATGTCTTTCTGAAATAACATCTAGAACAGGGGTCAGCAATCTGTGGCTCTGGAGCTGCATGTGGCTCTTTCATCCCTCTGCTACGGCTCCCTGTCACTCAAAATATGCGTCACAACCACCAATGTGCGACACCCACCAACACGCGATTTATTGATCTTTTCAACCCCCAGTAGGTCAACCATGAATAAATCCAAGAAAAAAAAGTTTAGAAGAAAACAGAACATTTAATTCAACTACATATGCTAGTTTTGTGGCCGCACAAGAAATAGTCAGGCACAGGAAGGGTTTTGTTGACAATGAAAACATTGTCCCGATGTTTTCTTTTCTGTGGGAAGCTGGTCCAAATGGCTCTTTGAGAGTTTAAGGTTGCAGATCCCTGGTCTAGATCAATGGAAATCTGTGCAAGGCTGAACAAGAGTTCAGTTTTTAAATGGTTAGAGCAGCTACATCTTTTTCCATTGTGTGATCATTTCAAAAGCTACTTGCAGCATTCGTTACAAAGCTTCTTAGTTATACATTTATTCTGATTGATTAGGGGAAATGAGGGAGAAGAAAGCAAAAAGTGTTATTTATTTGTTAAGTTGCCCTGCATGAACACAAACTCTATAAACATTAAATCTCAGACCGTCAAGCATCAGTAAGCAAATTTATTATATGAGCAGACAAAGCAAATCGTATCAGATTATCTCTGGATGGAACAAACAATGTATTTTTTTTCTATAAATGAGGACCTTGTTAAAAATTTAAAATATGGAATTTATTTAATTTGTCAAGAAATGCTATCATGTTATGCATAGTGTACAAACATTTCTAGCCGTGGTTATTTTTTTAACATACTATGTTATCAAGTAGAAGGCATCATATTTCCTATGGGTAGTAAAAGAAGAAAAATAAATCCTGAATTGTTGGCTCATGTACAAACCTGTGTTCTGCTTTTCCTTTAGTCCTCTGTCAGCAGTCCCTGCATTTAACTGCAGTATTGTTTTCTATATCAGTCTACATAATTAAAATGCCACAGGTGGAGACAAGTGGTTGATAACTGTGAACAATAAATGAGAAGGTCAGATGAATACAATGCATGTGTACTTAAAACTACAGTACTGATTTGGCTGACTAGTAAGAATTCTCAATAAAAACATTTTAATGAGGTAAAATTATTCTTCAATTAGTGAGATAATTGGAGGTTTAAATATTTAACGTTTAAACATTTCCACAAATAAACTTGTAAATAAAAACAGCGTGGAAAGGCATTTCCAAATTGTTTCTCCTCCTTTCCCATATAATGAAAATTTGTACGATTAATAGCAATAGCATTTAGACTTATATACCGGTTCACAGTGCTTTACAGCCCTCTCTAAGCGGTTTACAGGTTCAGCTACATTATTCTAATTGTGAAACTACTTAGTTTAATACAGAATATAATGACAATGTTCAATAGCATAAATACAGTTTTTGCATTCTATTCTTTTACCTTCAACAAGAGATTCCCTAAGTCTTTCTTGCTTTCAACCATCAAAGTATGTCATTAACGTATCTAAGTTCAATCAATGTGTCTTCCAACAATTTTAATTCCAATTTCTATTCTCACATTTATCATATATTCTGCATATAAATAAATCCAGTGACAATTTATAACCTTGGTGTATTCCTTTCCCAGTTATGAACCATTTAGGTGGTCAAATTTCATTCTAATTGTGATTTTCTGGTCACTATACACAATTGTCTTGGATTTCATATATTCAGGTTTTTACAGGGTATTCATGTTTGATATGGAATATCCAGTCACCACTGTTTATAATATATAAAGAAGAAGTAGGTATATTTTTAAAACCACCTTGCTTTCAATTATCCATTGGATACTAGCAATGTTATAGGTACCCAGCGTTTTCTGAATCCCAATTTTATATTTTGCAATTTTACCAAATATACTTCCATGTATTGTTGAACTCTAGATTGCAGAATTTTAAGCATTACCTTACTAGCCTGTAAATTAAGTAAGCTAAGTGGTTTATATGCAAATATACACATAGAATGTAAGTGGAGACAATACTAGTAGCATATGTCTGCCAGGAATCATATCCACTGTTTTGGATGAGGTCTTCACTTGCACACTAAGGTACTTAAATTTAATTAGTAGGTAATCTCAACCATTCCCTCGTCTGAACACTACATCTAATCATCTTGGTCATCTCCCTAGGCTTTCCATGATATTATTTTTTATTCTTAGTACCACCTGTCCTGTTAAAAGCATGTATCTTTGTTACAATAGTTTTAAATGACAGGTTGGATTGAGTGCAGCTGATCTCCCAAATGATCTTGAAAGTCATTTTGAAGGTTTAATGTTGCTTCTCAGCATGACCTGGGCTACTTTTGGGGAAACTCTCAGAGAGCCAAAAGAAATTAACCAAATCTGAATATATTCTATTCTGAACTATGGGCTGTCACTAAATATATAATTGTAGCAAAAGTTTATCGTTTGAGTAGAGTGTCATTATATTTCAAAATACCAGAGATGAAACTCTCTAAATTGCTGGTCTATTTTTTTAAATTATGACAGCGAAAGAGGAGAGACAGCTGCATTGCATAATAGCAGGACAATACATGCCAGCATTTTAAAGCAGATGTGCATTTTCTGTAGAGCTGTTTAGAAAATGTTGCTAGAATGCACACTTTAAAAATAATCCTAACATTTCTTTTTAAGGCCAAAAAACCCTTCAGCTTGGATTGGACAATTTTCTATTTCAAGGAAAATGTTGCAGCTCAAAACTGATATATTGATTTGGATGCAAAGTATTACAAAATTTATCACTACACACAAATACAAATTTATTAAACACACTAGCAATAGAAGTCTGGGTCTGAAAGGAGACATTCTATAGACACTTGAGAAACAGATGGTTTTCAGTTTATCAAGCTTATTTAATCAACTAAAAGCACATTACATTTTGTTATAGCCATTTCTCAATTGGCAAACTATGAACAAGGCTGCTATGGACTACTTATGGGCTGAAGTGAGTCAGTATCCATCAAACAGTATGTATATTAGGATGGAAATCAAAATATTATGGCACTGTGGTAGGGGTGAAATGCTACCGGTTCGGACTGGTTTGACCAAACAGGTAGCAATGGTGGCGGGTGGTTTGGAGAACCGGTAGCAACAGTAGCACGAGGCTCCTCCCACCCACCCAGTCATCGTTACTTACTGGTTTTAACCAGGAAGTAACCTGTTTTTTACCCTCTGCGCATGCAGGAGAGACCTTGGTGGTCTTCTAATCCAATCTCCTGCTCAAGCAGGAGACCCTATACCATTCTGGACAAATGGCTGTCCAGTCTCTTCTTGAAAACATCCAATGATGGAGAACCAACAACTTCCAGAGATAAGTTGTTCCACGGATTAACTGTTTTCATTGTCAGGAATTTCTTCTTAGTTCTAGCTGATCTCTCTTTAAAGATCTTCCACCTGTTATTTCTTATCCTGCCCTCAGGTGCTTTGGAGAATAGGTGACTCCACTCTTCTCTGTGACAGACCCTTAAGTACTAGAAGACTAGAAGACTATCATCCTTAGCCTTTCTCATTGTTAGATTAAGCATACCTATGCTTAATCTCTATTGTTCATTGTATGGTACATTCAGCCCTGCCTCTGTTACCAAATATCACAATGTCACAGGATTCTTGAATATTTTTAAGAAACTTTTGTGTACTAAAAGCACATTTCTCCAATCTTTCATGACTGAAAAAAAATAGATAAGGCATTTCCACAAAATCCCTGTTTAATGTCTGTCTTTGATGATTCCAAATGCACTCCCAATACAGGAGTGGCATCTTGGAGGTGCTTAATGAATTAGACAGACCACCACCTCATCCCCATGCATACTTGGTCCCTTCCTCCCATCTTGATTAATTTAATTTTGACTGAATTTTAAAGGTAAAGTTTTTACTTATTATTTTATCACATAGTTATTTTAAACACATTTTATATTGTATTTTAATTATATGACTGTAAGCTGCCTAGAGTCACCATGGTGAGATAGACAGCATAGAAGTTCAATTATGAATGAATGAATGAATGAATGAATGAATGAATGAATGAATGAATATAATATCTGGACAGGAGACATGTTTGAGGTGCTATCAGCGAAGTTTTAGAAATCAAGCACGAGAGACATTCGGCTATTACCAATACAGATGTCATCTCAAGGCCACCCTCATAATATGAGGGGAGGAGAAGGAGGAGGATATTATATCTACAGATACTTTTTTAAAAAATTTTTTAAAATAATTCATTATAATTGATAATTGGGTAAGTAACCAGTATTAGCCTAACTATTGGAATGAGATGGAGAATGATTTGGAAAGGATGGTGAAAGAGGAGACTGGCACCCTGTGCCAAACACATAGAAAAACACTATTAAAATACAAACGCCGTATCATTTTCCCCATCTGCCCATCGTAAAATGTCCAGGAAATCTTTGTTCTGACTGCCTGATATTTGGAGCTTCTAACCTGCTTCCAGCAAAAATGTGTCTGTCTATGCTTGAATGGTCTTATCTTCTAACATCCATGTGGGGTATAATTTAAAGCATTTCTAAAGCAATTATCATGCCCATGCCCTAAATAATATCCTTCCTCATAACTTCACCACTGCATAAAAAAATTCAGAATCATTCTACGTGCATTGTATTTTGTAGATTCTCTGTATGAAGCAGAAAAGTGGTGAGACAATATGCATTTTGAGTTGTTCTGTTAGCGCTAGATGAATGGAGAAGCTCAAGATTACCCGCAAGGACAAAACTGACAAAACTTAAATTACAAGGACATTTGGAAAGACAATTTAAAGGCATTCAGTTCAAATATTATGAGGCTACAGGGATTTGGAAGACTTGGACAAAGTTTCAGGGAATTTTCTTTAATTAAATCTGAAACAATTTAGCTGCGGACTCCCCAAGGAAGGCACTTTGAAATAGACTCACTGACCTCATTATTGAATAGCTTTGAAGTTTCTTGGTTTCCTAGTGTTTTAAATACAAAGCAGATTTCATTATTTTTCTAAAAAAATGGATGTTCTGCTTTATTATTTCTTTCTATCCATATCATCATAACGTTAACAATAGAAGATACTGCAAAAAAACTCAAACAGTTCTAATTGAATCCAAAGTATAGCAAAAGCAACAGAACTAATAACAAGGTTGTTTGTCTTCCACTTTTGCCAGAACACATTGTCAACCTCGCAGGGTAGTTCAGACAATAAGCAGGCCCAATTGAACTAATTCTACTTTACATTAACAAATTCTTGCAAATCTGGAAGTACATTTCTCTCCTGCCACTTTTACTGCTCAAAAAGCTAGGGAAGTTGCCATCTGAAAATGTTTGCCACACCCATATTCCTACTGCAGGCTAAACTGCCTCTTATCCAACCATTGCCCTGGCTGTGGCTCTTCCTCCATCTCCCAAGGTCATTGCCACATACCATTACACATTAATAAGTGCTTATTAGTACATAGGAAAATACAAGCTAGAAGTTTAACTTTTTAACTTATTAGTTATCAAGTTGTAGGTGATTCTGAATCATTCTATCACATATCTCTGGGCCATTTGATATCATAACAGATTTAATTATTTTTTTATTAAAAGTCATTTCTATTAACAAAGAGAGCCAGTTTGTGATAGTGGTTAAAGCAGCAGGCTAGAAAACTGGATACTACTTGCGCCTTCCGGCATCAAGAGCCAGTCTGTGTGTGTGTGTCTGTGTGTGTCTGTGTGTGTCCCTCCCTTCCTCCTTCCCTCCCTCCCTCCCTCCCTTTCCAGTAGGAAGAGGAAAATGGCAAATAGCTTCCAAAAACCTTGCAAAGAAAACTCAGTTGTTATGAGTCAACACTGTCTTGAAGGCATGCATTGTTGACAAAAGTTGGGTGTTTTAGACAAGAATAAAATACTATTTTGCATTGGTTTTCAAATGCTTGTGACAGAAGCAAAAATAGTATTCAGGCATTCTTGCCTGAATAAGTAGAGAGAGAAATGAAGATGTGCACACCAGCTTTGTCCTTGTAATTCCAGGCACTTTTACTCTTCCTTCACTGGGTAAACCCAGAGTCCTGTATAAGTGGCATCCAAAACTCTTCATCACAGAAAGATGACCCGTATTTTTTGGACTATAAGATATACTTCCCCCCCGCCCTCCCAAAAAAATGGGTGGAAATGTCGGTGCATCTTATAGACCGAATATGGCCCTGTTTTTGGCCTCCCAAACCCATCCCCCCCCCGCATGTCCCGTTTTCACCAAAAACAGAACCATTTTTCACAAAAACGGGATGCACAGAGAGTTTGGGAGGCCTGCAGAGTGCTCCTGGGGGCTGGGGAGGCCAAAAATGGGACATGTGCGGGGTTCGGGAGGCCAAAAGGAGGCCCATTCTTCGCAAAAGCAGGATGCGCAGAGGGTTTGGGAGGTCTGCAGAGTGCTCCTGGGGGCCGGGGAGGCCAAAAACTGGATGCATGGAGGCCAAAAACTATTTTTTTTTCTTATTTTCCTCTTCGAAATCTAGGTGCATTTTATATTCCGGTGCGTCTTATAGTCCAAAAAATACAGTAGCTGCAACCAGAAACAATGCACAAAAATTGTGAGTAGAGTTTGTGCATTGCAAATACTAAAAGTAAAACTAGAGTGCTTCTTCTTTCCAGCCTCTTACAGGTCTAGCAATACATGAATTTTGGTTTTTATTAAGAACCAGTTTATGTTATGCACTCACTGAACAGTACATGGCTAGAGTAACATATCTATCATTTTCCCCAAATTGTTCAAAACAACCATACCTTTCAAAGTGTTGTCCTACAACAAAATCCTATTTTCATAAATCTTGGTTCCCAAATCACCAACACCTCATAATACACTTCATACTACTTTTAGCCAACTTTTCGTCTAGTGTAAATATCAGTTTCAGAAAATGTCATTGGACAGAATTTCCAGGCTTTCCGAATGTTTTCTCATCTTCCCTTTCTAGATAAATTCACCATAAGTGCTATTTTGGCACCTGCAGTTCATCAAAAGCCCATGGAAAGTCACTGAGTCCCATGAAACTGTCTTTGAACACTGATATCACCTCTAGAAAACATCTGTGAGCACTTCAGATTATTGTGAGGAGGAGAAAATAGCCACAGAAGCTTTGATGTGGCCAGCAGCATTCAGTTCCACAATAATGATATTTTAGGCCTGTTAGGACTCAGGCTGCCTATTATGACTTGTATATATAACTTTAAAAAAAAATAAAACTAAAGTAGCTTGCTGTGTTAGTAGAAACAAAGCCAGTGAATTCCTTGAAATGTGAAACTCTGTGATATAATTTTATTACTGACAGCGGTGTGTAACATAAACTCATTTATTTGCAACCTCAGTGCTCTTCTGCATCACTGTAATATTTGGAAAAATGAAAGTACAGATTCTTTCTGGAACAGATACATTCCCCCTCCCCATCTCTCTCTTTCCTCCCCCTCCCCCTTTTCTTTTCAGGTAAATGTAACTGCATGCCTAGGCAATTACTCTTCTGTTATGATGGTCAGGGTTTTTTCAGACAGTTGTTCACTCCTCTCTGCATGCAGAGGAAAATATGGAATGTGTTTGTTAGTCTCGCCGCCACCTCCCCCACTTTCCCAGTGGCTTGTGGCTCATGCCCCTCACACCTTGAAAATTAATTTCTTTCCTAAGGAGCTTTTGTAATTATGGAAGGTCCCTATGTAATTTAGAACACAGCTAGGTAACGTTTTTTGAGCCAGTGAGCACCTGGGAAATTTTGAGAACCTGCTGTGGACATTCCCACAAAATGGCTGCAATGAATAAGATTTACTCATTCATCAAGGCCAAAAGCAAAACACTCATTTAACTGAAAACAAGATGTTAAGATGGTGTTCTGCCCCAGCTCTGGATTCGCGAGGATATTGACACACACCAACGGTCCTTACCAAATTTATTAAGTAGCAAGAATAAACCAAAGTCCGGCAAAGGTTGGCAACCAGCCCAGAAAGCAAGATACAATAAGACTTTTCCAAAAATGCTATGAGGATAATTACAAGTTGTTTCCAGCAAGAAACTTACTAACGGCTTGTGACTTAAATAGGCTAAGGGAGTGGCCAATTATCCTCAAGCCTTACTTTCGAGGAGACCTCCTCCTGAGTAGCCACTCCTGCCTTTTGGCAGCCCTGCGTGCTCAAGCATTGAGAAGAGGCTCCTCCACTTTGCTCTCTCCACTTGAAGGAGCCTCCGGAGGTTCTGAAGGCCCTGGCTGAGTCTCTGCCTCTGGCACCACATTCTCTTCAGCCTCCTCGCTGTCCGACGCGAGCACCAGCTGCGCAGGTTGCTGGCGCGACACCACACCAGCCTCCTCGTCGTTGGGATCAGCCACGATCCGCGCAGGCCGCTGGCGGGCCACAACAGATGGGTTGTTTGTTCTACTTCATTTCTCTCCCAGATGATCTCTACCATTGAAGCTTCCCTTGTCTTTTTTCAGGCTAGATAGATGGACATTCAAAGGTTTTATTTTCTAAGGATACCCATACATGGCCAAGAAACCTTTTTAAAAAAGAAATAATGCTGCTTTGCCTTCCAACCTGTTGGCTGCAATTTCATTTCTTTTACAGGTAGTCCTCGACTTATGACCCCAATTGAGTGTAACATTTCTGTTGTTAAGTAGGACATTTGTTCAGTGAGTTTTGCCCCATTTTATGGCCTTTCTTGCCACAGTTGTTAAGTGAATCACTGCAGCCCGGTTGTTAAGTGAATCTGGCTTCCCCATTGACTTTGCTTGTCGGAAGGTCACCAAGGGTGATCACATGACCCCAGGTCATAGCAACGGTTGTAAGTATGAACCAGTTGCCAAGCATCTGAATTTTGATCACACTATCATGGAAATGCTGCAACGGTCATAATTGTGAAAAATGGTCATAAGACACTTTTTTCAGTGCCATTGTAACTTTGAATGGTCACTGAACGAACTGTTGTAAGTCGGGGTAGGGGAAATCTAAAAGTTTGCAATTAATATCAGGGGGCTTAGACATTTGCAAGAAATATTGGTAATGGTAATTTTTAGATGTATAAATACGAATCAACTTCACTTTCCTTTTATGAACTAGATATCACTAATCATCAAACCGTTCTGATGATTAACAAGGCAGTAAAATGATTATTGTAAGACGGTTTTGCACAAAGCCTTTCTGGAAGATGCTGCAGAATAAGGAGTTATGTGGCATTTATCTGAATCCACTCTGCATGGTTTCATGCAAATAGCTAATTGTACAGAGATAAGCTGGGTGCTGTGATTTTCCAGCATATGGAAAGTCTTTAAAGCAGCCTTTGATTTTTCTGGAAGAAAGGCCAATTCTAAACCCCTGCATCAGCACCAGCACCAATATTTATATTCTTGATATGACAGATAAACACATTTTTTAAAACGCCTGTATCCAAGTCTTCTATTGATTCCTTTCTGTGTTTACCCCTAATCTCTTTATTTCTGGTGTTCAGAAATGAGTTCCCTGACTTAGGTAATCATACCAGCACCATCTGCATACAAGAAGAAAGCTTGAACAGATTGGGGAAAACATCACGATTTAGCAAAGTAAAGATAGAAAGATATTTAAAGAAAAAAGCCTAAACTGAAACTGTGAAGCAGATAAATTAGGACTGAGCATGCTCAGTGGTAAATGGAACACGGACTGACAGCGGGCGGGTGGGGGAGGGGGGAGGAGAGGGAGGAGGGAAGTGGGAAGGAATGGAGAAATCCACACTGCAACAACACTGAATTCTGGTTAAACTTTATTTTTAGGAATGCTAAATTCACCGTGAACCAACCACCAGCTTAAAAAACAGGGCTCATGTGGTGAAGGAACCTAGAAGGTTCCCTGATTAGCAAGGCGTGTGAAATGAATCAGTATAAACAAAACTAAACATACTGTAGGTGTTCCGTTAAGATTTTCACTCAAATAGCTGCACTGCACTTTGATCAAATACATTTCAATCATATATTTGTATGTATATCTTTGCCTAATTCTCAGTTATCAGTGTCGCCTGGTATTGATGGAAAAGATGAAAAAAATATATTATTATTATTTTTTGCAATGCAAACTGTGTATCTAAAATATAAGGTTTCTGCTGAATAAGAAGAGAGTCTGAAAGTCAGCAGCATGGCCCAAGAGGTTGCAAAGAAGCTTTTAACCTAGATGTCTATTAAGATTCTCAGTCATTCAGGTATTGTGGTCCCAACTGGACTTTCTTTGTTTTTGCTTGAGGACATTTCGCTTCTCATCCAAGAAGTTCTGACAGAATGGGGGGAAGGGGGGAATGGGATGATTTCTTCTTTTCCATTCCCCCATCATTCCTTCATTCCCACTAAATCCTTCCATTTCCTCCTTCCCACCATTCAGTTAGAACTGAAGAACCTTCTTGGATGAGAAGTGAAATGACTTCAAAAGAAAGAAAAAAAAAACAAAGAAAGTCCAGTTGCCTTTTTTTAAAAAAAGAAAAAAAAAAGCACCTTCGAGACTTCTACTGTAGAGTTTTGCATGCGTGTTCTTGCAGAAGGTTGGTACAAGAGTGATGGAAAAGATTGAAAAACTACACTTGAATCCTAGAAGCTTGCAAGACAATGATGATCAGCTATCTAAATGTTTGCCTTATTGGTGTTGTGGCTTGCCGGCGGCCAGCGGAGCTGGCAGCAGAGTAGGACAGTGAGGAGGTTGGGGAGGAACTTGGGCCAGTCCTGGAGGCTAAGGAAAGCTCGGACCAGGGCTCTGCATTGGAGGCAGAGAGGGAGCTAGACAGCAGCAAGGCAGAGGAACAGCTGGAGCCCGATCCCAGTGTGTGCATGTGCAGAGCTGCCAGAAGACAAGAACAACTCAGAAAGCAGGGTCGACTCAGGAGTAAAGCCACACCTTGGAGGTGATTGACCCCTCCCATAGGAAACAAAAGAGGAGCAAACAGGGAGTGGGCTTTTGCAGAGAACAATTCATTCATTCTTTGACTCTGAGAGACTCTGTGCCAAGTTTTGCCTTGTACTGCGGTTGGAAACAAGTTATGTGGCAGCTTGCCAAACGAGATAAGGTGTGTTGAGAAATATTCCTTTGGAAAAACTGTTTAGACAAACCTTGCTGACTGTGAATGAACGTAATTCACAGTTGTGTAAATAAAAGAGGTTTTGCCGGGACCAATTCCTGCCTCCTGCTTGTTAAGGGAGCCTAGGTCAAAACAATTGGCTGCTACAGGTTGTCCTCAACTTATGACCACAGCTGAGCCGAAAATTTCTGTTGCTAACCGAGACAGTTGTTAAATGAGTTTTACCCCATTTTACGACCTTTCTGGCCACAGTTATTAAGTGAATCACTGCAGCTGTTAAGTTAGTAACACGGTTGTTAAGTCAAGCTGGCTTCCTCATTGACTTTGCTTGCCAGGAGGTCACAAAGGGTGATCATATGACCCCGGGACATTGCAACCGTCATAAATGTGAATCAGTTGCCAAGCATCTGAATTTTGACCATGTGACCGTGGGGATACTGCAATGGTCGTAAGTATGAAACATGGTCATAAGTCAGTTTTTTCAGTGCTGTTGTCACTTTGGATGGTCACTAAACAAACTGTTGTATGTCAAGGATTACCTGTAGTTTTGTCCCAGACTGTTGCTACTACAGCACCTCTTTCTCTTTCTTGGCAATTTTTATGACAGCAGCCTCAGAGACAGCCACCCATGCATAGGTAATAATAATTCCTTTTTTTAAAAAAAGTGCAAAACATTATCCACATAAAACTCCTTTTCACCATGACATTTTTCTTGTTTATGAAAGAAAAATATCCGATAGAACAGCTTAATTATTGCACATTAAAGACATTGCAAATTTGCGGATGTTTAAATTATGTCTTTCAATAAAATTCATTATGTGAAAAGATGCTACCAGTCTCCTCTTAATTTGTGGCTGCCGTAAAAGACAAGTTTATCTTCAGCTCAGCCACCTCCTGACGGTGAATAGCTACCTTCTTACCTATAAAACAACATATTACGTGGATGTTATATGGATGTTTATTGCTTCTTGCAGGACATCCTAAACAAAAGTCTTCTGTTCCAAGGAATGGATTTTCTGCAAAGCCAGATTTGCAGACACGAGAGCCAGAACGGCAGTTCATTCAGCAAATGAAGGATAGGTGTGATGAACTCGTCAGAAAATTCAATTGTGTCCAAGAAGAACTCAAGAGAACCAGATGTGGCTTTGATGTCTTTGTTATAACAACACAGTTTTTCTTTCAGAAGGTGAGTAGCAACCAGTGGCTTCCCTACATTACCAACCAGCTTTTTGAGAAATCACAATTATTTTGTTATGGCAAAGGCAGAAGAATGTAATATTCATATGATTTGGTCTACATCAGTGGTTATTAGGAGAGATAAATGATATGGGGAATCAGTTTAGAACAGGGGTGTCAAACTCAAGGGCTGAGGGCCAGATCCGGCCCATGGGGTGCTTAGATCTGGCCCGCGGGGCTGCCCTGGAAGCAGCAAAGGACTGGCCCATGGTACCTCTGCCAGTGAAAACGGAGCTTAGGGGGACTGCCTTTGGCCCTCCCAAGCTCTGTTTTCACTGGCAGAGGGTTGCAGGAGGCCGTCACGGCCGAAAACGGAGCTCAGGAGCCCATTTTCCCAGACAGAACTTTCAGGCCTCCACAGGCGCCCCTAACATGAGTGACATTGACCTGGCCACATCCACGCTGGCCACGCACATCCTGGTCCCCCTGAGGTCAAACACAACCCTGATGCGGCCCTCAATGAAATCGAGTTTGACATCCCTGGTTTAGAAGGAACAATTTTGAATATGACAACAAGACTTCTGTCATTAGTATTTAGACAATAATATGTACATAATCCAGTGTATATTGGGTGCATACCCAAACTATACAGATCTTAACAGAATTTCTCTGGAAAATAAAAAGACCATGACAGAAGTCCTCATCAGTGTCTTAATAGCTGTGTCTTTAATTTGTATTTCCATCAGTTGCTACAACATATTAGGATATCAGAATTGAGTATCATTGAAGATAGGCACGTACTAGCTGCCAAACCTGCCTTGTCAGTGTGAAAATAATGTTAGTAGCAAAATATTCTATTAGTACATGGACATTCTAAATAATCCTGAACTTCATTTGTTTGGATACATACAAAACTGTGTTTATTTGGTTAATGGGCACATTCTTCTCAATATTAGATAAATGGGCACTGTTGTGCATATTCTTCATTAATCTAACAGTGTATTTCAACCTTCTGATAAAAAAGCGAGTCACAGTTTAAAATAGTACTGAAAATACTATTTAATATTAGGTACAATAGAATTCATCCCAGAAGATTTGATTAGTTTTTTTTAATGAATTACTGAGGTGTATATCTGTGTGTGTTCTCTCTCTCTCCCTCTCTCTCTCTCTCTCTCTCTCTCTCTCTCTCTCTCTCTCTCTGTCTCTCTCTCTCTCTCTCTCACACACACACACACACACACACACACACACATTGCTGGGAGAGAATGGAAATACAGAATTCCTGGGTGTGCTGGACTTTGTGTTGAAGATGCCAGACATAACAATAAGCAGAATAATATGAATGATGACCTTTCTAAACATTATTACAATACACTCATTTTGAGCGGCAGGAAATATTTTAATAAGAAATATTATTTTGAGAATCAGTGAAGAAAATATTGTGGCCCTGTTGTCAAGCAGCACAATTAAAGGTATTGGTGAAATCTATGTGTTAGATGTGATAATACTGACATCTATTGGCAATGGACTTAAAATTACATGGTAGATAAGCAAAGATTGGCTTCCTGCGATTAAGTGAGCCTTTAATTTTGTCCTTTTTTTCTGATTAGGTAAATTAGGTGATAATAATCTTCTTGGACATTAACTATACTATCTACATCTAAAGATTTGATAAGCATTTCTTCCATCTCTCATCCACGCTGTTAATAAAACTGTAGAAGTCTAGAGGAGCCAGAACTGAATTTCCTGACATACCAATTTGTTGAGGAATCGTTTTCTAGCTTTGAATGTGATTTTCAAGCCAGTTTTCAAGCCAGTTTGCGTATTCATTTAACTGATAAGTCATCTAGACCTCATTCTATTAAGCACGCTATTAAGAATGCCAGGAGTATTTTGTCAGATACTTTAGTGAACTCAAGGCATAAAAGTTCTTCAGCTGTCAGGCCAGGCCTGGCTATAAATCTTTACTCTTCCAGGAAAAATCATTTCCTCATTTAGGAACTATATAGTAGCAAAAATCCTGATTTATTATAGACAAGTAACAAGTCATATATATATCACATCTGTTTGCTATATGTATGTATGGATTTGTGTATCTGTATACCATGTATATATGCATGTGTGTATGTGTGTGTGTGCATGTACATGTGCTTGCGTGTATGTATGGTTGTAGTGATTAAGGTCCCAGATAAGAAACAAGCAAATCCAGATTCTACTTCTCCTTTAGACACAGAAACTAGTTGAGTAAAATTCTTTCTCGAACTAGAGTGGGAAGTGGAAAAAAAATGCCGTCTACCATACCACAGTGATAATTACAGTCCATAACCTTCAGTGAATACAGTCCATAGTCTTCATCATTCAGTGGATAAACTTGGGCTGATCCTAAACTTAAGCCTCTTTCTCTCCCCTTTTTGAATCAATTGATTATTGGCCTTTTTTTTTCTTCAGCCTTCAGATTAGTTTCATATTGTTTAGACCAGGGGTCTCCAACCTTGGCAACTTTAAGACTTGTGGACTTTAACTCCCAGAATTCTGGGAGTTAAAGTCCACAAGTCTTAAAGTTGCTAAGGTTGGAGACCCCTGGTTTAGACAATCGTTCTGTCTGGTCTGGGAAGCCCTAGTTCTCATTTCACAGCTTCAGACATTACAACATTGCAATGATCTTTTAAGGAAGTTACAGTACCTGACCAAAACTGAAATAAAACAAGATTTAAAAAAGGTATCGTTGAGCTGGCAACATCTGATCTTAACAAATCCCTGTTGAATTCTGGTACTTACTGCAGTATTTTCAAGATTGCTTCGTGCCCTGTTCTAGAATCTTTCCAACTATTGATGTCAAGACTGACTAGTAATTCCCTGGATCCTCCTTTTTTTCTCTTTTTGAAGATAGGGTTAACATTTGCATTCCCCCTGCCCTTACCATTTCACTAGTTCTCCAGAATTTCTCAATGCCTTTACTAGCTTTGGTTGGTGTAGGGCACATTTGCTTGTTTCACTCTTCTGGATCCACTTTTAAAAATAATTCTTAGTTTAGTTTTAGATATTCTTCAAAGTATCAGAGAGCAGAACAAGAAATGGTGGATGGAAACTAATCAAGGACAGAACCCAGCTAGTAACAAGGTGAAATTTCCTGACAGACCAATTCACCGGAAGAACAGCTTGCCTTCAGAAGTTGTGGGAGTACTTTCACTGGAGATTTTTAAGAAGAGAGTGGGCAGCCACTTGTCTGAAATGGTATAGGGATCTCCTGCTTCATTGGGGGTTTGGGCTAGAAGATCTTCCAATTCTCTTTATTCCACTATTCTTTTTCTATGTCTATATTGCAAGCTGCTCATAATCAACTGAGAGTCAAGCACGGTCCATGTTGATTAAATAAATAATATAAAAATTGTCAGGGTTCCAAGTAACACCCCCAACGAAAGAAGACTCCAAGGCTTGAAGTTCCTCAAAGTTTTATTTTATTAGAGATGGCATATTGGCACATCTGAGAAAACCCGTATCTGAAAGCTTCCAGGTTTTCCCCACCCAACAGAAAGTCCAAATCCCTGCCCAGCACCCACAAGTCCATCACATGGCCCAATCAAAACACCATTCCAACTGGAGAGGCCTCCCAGTTCCAACCCTCCAGGTGCAGGACAAGATGTTCTTGACTCTCTGAGAAAAGAATGTTATTATGACTATATATCACCCATGCTCCATTCAATCCCCCCCTCCCAGTTTCCCACAGTAGGAAATGTGGCAGGCCTGAAGGCCCAATGCAAAAGATGGCTTCCAGGCCTAACAAATATATTCAGAACAAAAATCAGCAATTTCCTTTAGTTCCCTAGGATGTAACTGATCTGTCCCAGGCTCTAAAAATAAGTATTGTGCTTCTGTCAGTCTCAAGCTTCAATACAGGCCTTTACATTTTGCTCATCACACTTACTTGATGGAACTCATATCTTCTTGCAGAAAAAGGTACAGGCAAAATAAGAGCGGAATTGCTCTGTCTTCATTGTTTATTATTTTTTCCATCTTACTGGTTGACATAGTTAGTATAGCCTGTTTCTTTTATTTTGAACATGTCTAAAAAGCATATTTTGATATTAATAACATTCTGTGCTTTGGTTGTCTTGACAAACATATTGGCGATGTACTGACAGTAATTAATTCTATTATGTCTTTCTTACTTGACATTGTGACTGTTTTAAATGGTTGCTTAGACCTGGTATTGAAAGTACAACATGTTCTGGATTAAGTTACCCTTATTTATCAGATGTACACTATACAACCACCCATATCACAGGTGTAATTCTCCACAGGATACAATAAAATGTTTGCTCAAAAAGAGATGATTCACTATATGATGTTGCCCCTTGATTCCTAGGCAAGGAATACTCTAGCCCAATTTTGGCTGGAAGACCAGCTCTGCTCTTTCCTGGGAAAGTTGGAAGTGATTCATAGCTTATTAGTGCTTGTTGCTACTGCAGTAGCATCTTCCAAAAATATTTAGAGATTTCAAGTGATACAAAATGCAGCCAGACAAGGAATAATGGATGGAAACTGACCAAGGAGAGATTCAACCTAGAAATAAGGAGAAAATGGTGTAGAGCAGTGATGGCTAACCTTTTTGCCATCGCGTGCCGGGGTGGGGGGGTTGCACACGCATGTGCCCACACCCATAATTCTATGCGCCCAGCCCCCACATGTGCACGCATGACCCCCCCCCCCGCTTCCTCTGCTCCTGGCACGTGTTGGCCTGGTAGGCCCATTTTTCTATCTCACCTGGCTCCAGAGCCTCTCTAGGAGTCTGGGGAGGGTGAAAATGGCCTCCCCCCCCCGGAGGCCCTCCGGAAGTTGGCAAACGGGCCATTTCTGGCCTCCGGAGGGCCTCCGGGGGGGTGGGGAAGGCCTGTTTTTCTCTCTTACCTGGCTCCAGAGCCTCTCTTGGAGTCTGGGGAGAGTGAAAACGGCCTTCCCCACCCCCCGAGGCCCTCCGGAGGCAGGAAACAACCTGTTTCCCTACTTCTGGTGGGTCCAGAAGGCCCAAAAATCAGGTGGCTGGTGCGTGCATGTGCACTGGAGCTGAACTCGCGTGCCCACTGATATGGCTATACATGCCACCTGTGGCACGCATGCCATAGGTTTGCCATCACGGGTATAGAGTAGGGGTGGGTTCTACTTATCTTTACTACCAGTTCGCATTATGCACGTGCACACGCAGTCACTTCGCTCTTCTGTGCATGCGCAGATCTACTTTGATGATGTCTGGGTCAGTGGGCAGAGCCTCCCACCAGTTTTACTACCTGTTCTTGCGAACCGATCCAAACCGGGGACAACCCACCACCGGTATAGAGTGTCCTGCTTAGATGGGGGGACGGGGTTGGACTAGATGACCTATAGTACAAGGTCCCTTCCAATCTGTTAATCTGTTAACCAGACTGGACAACCATTAGTCTGAAATGGTATAGGTTTCCTGCCTGGGCA
Organism: Arizona elegans; assembly: GCA_022577455.1. Classification (NCBI taxonomy): domain Eukaryota; kingdom Metazoa; phylum Chordata; class Lepidosauria; order Squamata; family Colubridae; genus Arizona; species Arizona elegans. Next base: position 92,714,526 of record JAKOOJ010000006.1, on the reverse strand, counting down.
GGGGGTTGGATTAGAAGACCTCCAAGGTCCCTTTCAACTCTGTTATTCTAAATTCTAAAATATAATGGTATATGCTTGTTTGAAATATGCAACAGAGAACATATTCATCTTGAATTAATTTCCACCAGGTTGCAGTTCATTTCCAAGATATTCCAAGGTTCTCAGTTTGTCCATAAGGCTCAAATATACATGTACCCAAATTATTTGATTGAGTTTGTTTCTTGCACTATGAATAAATCCACTTAATATTATGGGAAGCATCGTTACTTACTATCCTATTTTCAAATTCAGTTTATTCTACAGAATAGCAAAAAGAATTGCTTAATTTAATTATGGGAGACAGGAACTGGAGGTTGCCTGCTTTACAATTTGATTCTAGTCTTATGTTATATATTTAGTCATGTTAAACATGGCAGAGCAGCTGTCTGAAGGATGTAGCGTATAAATAGGCAAACTCCTAGTAAAAAACTCATTTTGCTCCTAGGGATTCGATTTCACTTCAGCTTAAGATGCCTCTCTTCCAAAACTAGTCACTGCAAGAGGTGTCAGTTAGGTGGCACCTGATTATTGGAATTCTCTCCCGATTCTTCATTTCAACTCCATTTCACATTACAGGAAAATGGTAATGCAGCTGTTCCTATTGCATATGTTCTCTAGACAGAGATCTCAGTTTCAAAATGTAGGTATCTATATTATATACATTTGTCCTTAATTGCTCCCAGTAATGTACAGTATACAGCTACAAATATCTGTCCCATTCACTTTTAGAGACACAGTTGGTCATTAAAGCAATCTTGTTATTACATGCTGAAAGGTGATGAATGCCATCTAGTGGTTGTTTGTAAAAATACATTCCCTCTCATGGGGCCCACCTTTTTTAGCCAGCTCATCCAGTTCTCCTCATAGAATAAATACTGGAAGAATATTTCCAAAACCTACAACCTTTTCAGTGGGGTTTGTTTAGCTTCTTATTGTATATTGTCTTATGCTAGTTTAAAGTATGTTTTACTTAGGATTTTAATATTGTTTTTACTGTAAACTGCTATGAAATACTTCGGCATAGGAAGCAAATATAAATATGTCAAATAAATAATATTAATATATGAAATATGTATTATTTATTTATTTATTTCAAAATTATATGCTGCCCATCTCCCTGATAAGGTGACTCTGGGTGATATAAATATATCAAATAAATAAATGTATATGTAGTATACATCAAGTTTATTATTTACTGATGAAACATTAAATGTAAGCTGTGCTCTTAGACCCATGAGACAATGTGCATCAGGAAGAAAAAAAAAAAGTATAGTAGTTATCTTCTTTTATCGTTACACATCTTGAAGTTAATTGTATTCTTAAGTATTTCACTTTTTTCACAATTTGTATAGCTAGTTTCTTATTTAAATCTCTTTTTTGCTTTTCTGTCATATTTTTCACCAATATTTTTGTTTTTTCTTTGTTTATCTTTAAACCTGCCACCTCTCCATAATCTTCTATTTGTTCTAATAATTTAGGCCCTGTTATTTGAGGTTCCTCCGATATAAACTACTAAATCATCTGCAAAGGCTTGTAGCTTATATTCTTCTTTTTTAATTTTCATCCCTTTTATTTCTTCATTCCATCTTATATTTCTATTTAAAACTTCCAAGGTCAACACAAATAACAATGGTGATAACAGACATCTTTGTCTTGTTCCTTTTGCTATGTTAACTTTCTCTGTCATCTCTCCATTCATCATTATCCCCAGAATAGAAGAGACAAATCCCACCCAAAATTTGAACCTGTATAGGAGCCCCAAGTTTAAAAATGTCCTACTGCAAAACAAATAAAATTGTGCTATTCTCAGAGTTCCAAGTAACACCCTCAACAAAAGAAGACTCCGAGGCTAGAAGTTCCTCAAAGTTCCATTTTATTAGAGATGTCATATTGGCACACCTGGGAAAACTCGAATCTGAAAGTTTCCAGGTTTTCCCCATCCAAAGGAAAGTTCAATACCCTGCTCAGCACCCACATGTCCATCACATGGTCCAATCAATGCACCGTCCCAACTGGAGATGCCTCCCAGTCACACCATTCCAGGTGCAAACTGGATGTCCTTGATTCTCAGAGAAAAAAATGTTAGTATGGCTAGATATCCCTGAAACTCCATGCAATCCCCCCTCCCAATTTCCCACAGTACTAAGTGTGGCAGCCCTGAAGATCCAAATAAAAAGATGGCCTCCAGGGATGACAGCTATTCAGTGGGGACATTCTAAAACAGCAGATGCCAGCCAAGGGAATTCAAGAAAAGCCCGCAGGGAGGGATACAGATGGCTGATTACAGCCAGCAAGCCAATAGAATGAACGCATAAAGTTGAAATGCAAGAAAGGCAAAGTTGAAATGATTCTAGCAGCTAAAATATGTGTGCCTGACTAAAGATAGAAAAAGAACTGACATACAAGTAGAACAAGAAAAGTGATTCTTGTCCTGAACCTCAGAAATCAAACCAACAAGTCATGTTTGCTTTGCAAAGGAAAGGAAAATATATTTTATTATGCTCCCAGTGACTTTCTTAAAGTGCATCTTGGGCCTTCCACTTACTGGAGATCTGCCTCTTCCTTGGTACTTTTAACTTTATATACTTCAAAAGGACCCTGGTTTTTTTGAACTCAGTATACCATATTGGTCTCTAAATGCCTTAAGACTTGAAAATCCACTAGTTCCAGCATGGTCTACAATATGAATTAAATGATTGGCCTTTTTGAGGTAACTTTGCTATAGTTACGTCTACCTATGGTTTTGATTCCTTCATACCAATGATTCTAGTAGCTCCTATTCATCCAGCCCCTGCTTCAATTGTCTTTCGGTTCAATCAACTTCAATACCAATCATCATTTAATTTTCTCTTCTGAATGTTTCGCAGTCTTAACCCGTCTTCTCTGCTGGAGGATGGGAAATGTCAGTCAGACTGAGACAGTTTCTCCTTTTGATCAGCTACATTTTTTCTCTCAGGATCTGATGATGAGTAACCAGGAGGAAACTTCCACAAAGAAACCAATTTCAGGCTTGTGCTCTGGGTTTTTGGTTCAGCCAACTTTTTCAAATTGTAGGTTATTGCTACAGCTTTAGTTCAAATCAACAAAGAAAAAAAAATGGCAGAAAGTGGTTGCAGCAACCCTGACTTCCAATAGATAGGCAACTTATAAAAGGTCAAGGAGGACAGTTTCCATTTTTGTTTCATCATCATCTTCTTCTTCCTAGTGTATTCCTGCAAGTGCAGGGTCTGCTTTTCGGGTCATCAAACACCACTTTGCACGGTCAGCTGCGTCTCCAGGACACAGGCCCGTGGCTTGCATATCTTTGTTGATGGTGTCTTGCCATTTCTGTTTTGGGCACCTCTAAGATCACCAGCCATTGACTTCTAGTTGGTAGGCAGTCTTGGCCGTGGTGGAAGGTGTTGCTCTCTGGACATGTCCATACCAGCAGAGTTGGTCTTCTCTCATCTTCTCTATAATTGGTGCCACACCAAAATATTGTCGAATTGTGTCTTTGTGATGTGGTCAAGAAGGGAGATGCCCGATATCCAACGGAGCATTTGCATTTCCATGGCATGGAGATAGCTTTTGGTCCCTGTTGATGCTGCCCAGAATTCAGTGCCATACAGTGCAACAGGGTGGATAGTTCTCTTGTAAATCTTAGATTTAAGATATCTGTTTCATCATCCTTCTCCTAATTCTTCAGTAATGGAGATGGCAGGAGTCACTATGGAGGAATTGCTATATTTGGTACAAGAAAGCCAGGAAATGGGACTTGGTGGACTTTTATTTCTATTTGGTACCTAGCCTGATAGATATATATGGTCTATATAGTCATTAGGTCTATATGGCCTGTTTAGCAGCAATTTCTATGGGAGAAAACAAGATTGTTTACTTGCCAGAGGGAAAAGTACACTGAAGCACAGTGTACTGCCAAACAATACATCATAAAATCTAGATTCCAAGTGATAAACTTCCTTTGCCTCCAGCTTTGGACCATCCCATCTTCCCACCAAGATTTGAACACTTGGGAGACCATTATTACCAACTTGTCATTATACCAAAGCCAGAGTTTAGAATTTTGGAATTCTTAATTCCATTGCAATCTTGCTTCACTATATCACTGGAAACTTAAATGTGCTATCTATGTAGTATATGAGCACAAAGGAAGTGCTCCCATCACATGTTTTACTCACTATTTATTCATAGGCTTCTCTAAGGAGGAGGACAAATTGCTGTTCTGACCTGGCTCCTAAACATGACAAACCCTCTGTAGTTAAATAAATGTTCCCTTTATTAGGAGCGCCAGCAGCCCCAGCAAAAAGTCTCCCTCTTTCTCACACACAGCAGGCTACTAAGTCTATCCTGCAGGGAGATGAATAGTTGTCTGCCACACCTATTCATCTCCACCGCCTACCTTTTATCCCCAGAGCTAGGGTGGGGCTTCACTAGCAGCAGTAGCTCTTCCGTCCCAAGGATCGGCCCATAGATTTCCACTGCTCTCCTCTCCTCTGCCTTCTGCAGATCAGCACATCAGGCACTGGACCCAGCTGTTCCTTTTCTTCCTCATAGCCACTTCCAGACCTGGGGCCTGTTGACGCTCCATCTGAGGGCTGATGGATGGCCCAGGCTCCGCCTCTGTCTCTATCTCTGATAGCTCCATTCCCTCTTCCACCTCGGAGCTCTCAGGTTGCCTTGATGCTGGCCCGGACTCCCATACCGCCTCATCTGATTCGGCTGCTGGAGGGGCTGGCAGCTGACAGGCCACAACAGTAGCCAAATGAGAAAATTCAGGTTATAATAGCATTTAGTAGTACAGTGGTCTAAGGCACCCTGTTATTAAGCTGGTTATTAAGACCAGCTGCCTGCAATTACTGCAGGTTCGAATCTCGCCAAGGCTCAAGGTTGACTCAGCCTTCCATCCTTTCTAAGGTAGATAAATTGAGGACCCAGTTGTGGGGGCAATAAGCTGACTTTGTATAAATATTCAAAAGTATGAAGGCTATTGCTGAGCACATTGTAAACCGCCCTGAGTCTCCGGAGAAGGGCGGCATATAAATCATTTTTTTAAAAAAAAATGTACCATCATTCTCAAAATGTTGCTATTGATAAGGCCCTGACTGAGGATGAGATTGCTTCAATTGATATTGTAAAAGTTTTGAACACGTGCTTATTTCTTTCCATTGAATGATCGTGCTACCATGGATATGGAATTAAGCCAAGCGGATAAATCGATATGCTGAGCTTCTACACAGCTGATGTTTAAAAGGATTCCTTTGTTATTGGAAAGGAAATTGAAGTCACGTTTGAAATTCATCTGAATAGCTTTTTACAAATTTACAAAGCTATTTACAAATAGCTTTTTTTGCATTTGCAAACATTATTGTTTCTGTTTAGAAATCTAAACTGTGTGTTCTCTCTCTAGACCTACTGTAAATAAACTGGATGAAAGATAGTTGAACAGATAGATAGTGCAGCACCATGAAGTATGGCTGATTTGATGTCCACAATAGCACTATTGTGTGTTTGATATCAAAGCTGCTATGGTTTCATGATTTTGATTCATGTGATATGGCTTTAGCTTTAAAATTTCAGGGTTAACAGCAAATTGCATTATTTCATTAAAAGAACCTTTTTAATCTTATTAATTAAATACCTACCTCATTTGGAAAGTTTTTTTTAATTTCTAATGTGGTCACTTGAATAACATTTTGAGAGATAAAATTATGTAAGCATTATTTTTGAACATTTTATTTTTGGTAAAGTTTGCTCAAAAGATTTCTGTTGTGTAGTTTATTAACAGCCTAATCTTTTTCTTAGAAGTAAATTCTATTGAACTTTCATAGAACTTTTAGAAAAATTAGTATTTATGAGATTTAGAGACTAGACGTCTAATAAATTTCATTCCTCGTATATTTCTACTTTCTGTAGAAAGTAGCAATAACTTGATGCTACCTGAATTCTAACTCTGTTTCATGACCACAATTTCTAATAACTACAGTGCCTCACTTTTATCTAGAGGCTATGGTTGTCCATGGACAGAAATATTGGTCTGATATACTTTCAGCTATTGCAAAGCTATTAGTGACCTTTAAAAACATTTCTGCCAATAACGAAATTCTAAAGTTGCAGGGTGCAAAGAATGATATTATTTTGGACTGTTAATATTAGATAATGCCATTTGTTTTGTGCATATCAGCATTTTCGTATGACAGCAGAACCACCCAAGGGACACATAATAATGCATTGGAGAGGGGAAACAGCAGGAAATGCAGTATATTTTATATTATTTCATTATACTAGTGGCTAATCAAGCAGCATGTAGCTAAGAAACGCAGACACTTAATTGAAAGAATCTGGATATTAACCCTGAATATCCATGGATATTAGCACCAATAGCTACTATACATATTGCAGAATAATTTTCTGCAGAGCTTTTCTAATCCAATAATTGACAAACCAATCGTGGTTTGTCAATCGAAAATGAAAATGATTAGTATGCATAGAAAAAAAATCTACAAACAAAATTCCAGTTAGGAACATTCACATTGTTTTCATATAAGATAAGCATCCATCAAGTGATGCTTCCTGATAGAGCTGTCCAGCTAATGAGAGAGGGAAGAGAAGTGAAGGGAAAGGGGGGAGGGGAGGGGAGGGGAGGGGAGGGGAGGGGAAGAGAAGGAAGAGAAGAGAAGAGAAGAGAAGAGAAGAGAAGAGAAGAGAAGAGAAGAGAAGAGAAGAGAAGAGAAGAGAAGAGAAATCTTTGAATACTGTTATTGTTATAGGCATCTTCTTCAATTCCTAAAGTGGTATCAGCATTAGAGAGACAGAGAATTCTGGAGCCACAGAATGTCTATGTAATATTGATATCTTGTACACATAACTGAAAGAGAGCCATCTAAAAGCAAATAGTTGTCCTATAACAGTGATGGCTAACCTTTTTGCTCTCGCGTGCCAAAAGCTGGGGGAGTGCAGGATAGTTGCACGCGCACGTGCCCACACCCATAATTCTATGTGCCCTGCCCCCGACCGCGCATGCAGGTGCGACCCCCCCATGCTCCCCCCGCTTTTGGCATGTGATGGCACTGTGGGCATAGTAGGCCTGGTTTTTTCCCCTGCCCAGGCTCCAGAGGCTTTCTAGGAGCCTGGGGAGGGCGAAAACAGCCTTCCCCACCCCACCGGAGGCCCTCTTGAGGCCGGAAACAGCCCGTTTGCCAACTTCCGGTGGGCTCAGAAGGCCCAAAAATCAGCTGGCCAGCGTGCACATGCACCCTGGAGCTGAGCTAGGGCAACACTCGCGTGCCCATCAATATGGCTCCGCGTGCCACCTGTCCATCATGGTCCTATAAGACAACATCAGAGCCACTGAACCTGATTCACTCATTTTCACAGAAAACTATGAAAAGCTGCCACTCACTTTGTATTTTTGCTAATTTCTGCTGATCTGTTAGCTGTCTGCCTCTTCCTATGTTGAAGTACTAAACTGCCTCCACATTTTGCTTTGCCCTCGTTCAAGATAAAAAATTTACCTCATAAAGATTGGAGGGATATCTCAAGATGTTAAGAAAATGTTCCCACCCAACAACAAATATTAAGGGTTTTGGGGTTGTTGGTTTTTTGTTGTTGTTGTTGTTAAAATCCCTAGATAGTCACTAGTTGTTCATTCACTGCCATTAGGAGAACCAAAAATATCGATTTGATTCTTTCTGAATGACATTACAGGTTTGTTGTTTTTTAAAAAGTTCATTTTATGGCCAGCATTATGATTATAAATCTTTCATAACTTTAAATTAGAATCTGAGGTCATATTACCCAGCTGAAAGAATGGCCCTTGTAGTGACAGTTATGACATTTAATTTCTAAAGATTGTTCACATGGTCCATATTTCAATATCACATTTCAACATAATAGCTTTTCATTCTAGAATTTTTAAAAAACAAGGAAAAAAGATTGTAAAGGTAACAAAATGCAATTTAAAAGCAACATAGGATGGCTTGACAATAGTAACAATAAAAAAACATCAGTCGCTTCAGAATTGTTAGTCATTTAGTTCCATAAATTAAAGAAACCTAATATTTTCTTGTAGCAAACTGAGGTGGGAAATGTTTCATTACAACTTGAATAAATAGCTTATAACACTGTTGACACACATTTTATACAGTTTTCAACTAAGATCATTCTGGAGGGGTTAGTTTTAATCTTTCTGAAAGAGAAGGTTGAATAGTCCCCTCTTGGCATCAAAAGGATACCTGAATTATATCTGTGAAGCAGAAATGAAAAGTGTGGATGTTTCCTAAAATTCCATTTTTTGTACTTTGCATTCATAATCCTGGAAATCAGTAACATTTCTGCAAACTTGCAAACTATCCACAAACACCAAATAAACTTCTTGGGTTTTTTTTTAAATTTTTCAGCACATTAATAGCATTTTCTTCGCTCACTATGGTGGTTTTGCAAAATTTATTATAAAAAAGGAACAATTAAGCAAAGAAGTCAGTCAAATTCTCAACCCAAAAGGAAATAGAAAAACTTAGCAGGAAAAGCAAGAAAGAAGCCCTGCAATCATTAAAAACAAAACAAAATTTAACCTTCCCATCTGTCATAAACAGCAACCAGCTGAAACCAAGTATAATTTTCTTGTTCAGGATAGCAGATCATGCACCATCAAACAGAAATCACAGACATATTAGCTGGTCAATTCTTGCTGAAAACCTTCTGATAATGAAGGGAAGGTCTGGTGCCTCCATTTCCAACCCCTAGAAAGCCTTTACACTTTATGAGTGGTTGTAGATAACACTTTTTGGTAGGATAAAGGTTGGTGCACAAAAGGTGATGGTAAACTCATAGAAAGGATAGGTCAAGCATGTAGGATGCACAGGTGTCATAGGTGGATTATGTTGGGAAGACTTTTTCTTTTTTAGAAGACTTGATGTTGCCTTGATGATTATGTGTTGGTGTATGTGTATGAATTTCTCACTTCCAGTTGTGGTGGAACCATGTTGCCAATTTCCTAGTAACTGGGACTGGAAGTAGCTCTGGGGGACACAGGAAGAAAGGAAACGTGTTCTGTCCCCAACCACATGCACACACACCAACAGACATTCAAGAGTTAAAGTCCAAACCAGCCGGCAAAATCCTTTTCCTTATTTTAACGGAACTTGGCAACAACCTAGTGGCTGCCTGCCAAGAGTTTATTATTTACGAAGAGGAGAGATAACTTCTCCCCACTCCTGGTACATCAAAAGAAACAGCTCAATAATTACGAAGTCAATGAAGTCCAGAGATAATCCAGCAAAGTTATAGCAAAAAGTCCGGCAATGCAGAATGGCGTGGAAGCTTTCAGCTTTGTTCGTCACAAGGTTTGACTGGCCACCACACTCCCTTTTATATCCTGTGGGGTGTGGTCCAGTGACTCAGCCTAATCTCGGGCACGCCTTTTCTTCTGTTGCGCGCGCTTATCTCTGCAATGCTGGCGTGGATCCATCCAAGACTCATTACCCTCATCACTATCCATCTGTGGCTGCGTGGATGTGCTTGGCCCCGGCCTTATCTCTTGCCCTTCGACGGACACTGAAGGCATTGCCAGAGAGGAGGGTCCTGGAGAGAGGGGCCTTGCCAACTCCTCTCCTTCACTCTCGGGGTCCTCTCCTGCCGATGACACAGGCTCAAATAACGGAGCCACAACAAAAGGAAAGGAAAGGGAAGGGAAGGGAAGGAAAGGAGAGGAGAGGAGAGGAGAGGAGAGGAGAGGAGAGGAGAGGAGAGGAGAGGAGAGGAGAGGAGAGGAGAGGAGAGGAGAGGAGAGGAGAGGAGAGGAGAGGAAAGGAAAGGAAAGGAGGAACAATTAAATTGGATTAAAGACCACAATTCTTTTGATTGCAGTCTGTAATCAACAATCAATAAACAATCCTATGATTGTTTCATTTACAAATATCTTTGAACAATGTGGACTATGCAATAGAAAATCTGTTTGTGTTTCTGAATAGGCCAGTGGAACAAGTGCCATCCAGGTAGTGTGTGTATGTTTGTGTGTGTGTGTGTGTGTGTGTGTGTGTGTGTGTGTGTGTGTACAAAATACTCAGAGATTATTGAGTACACTAGTTGCATTTATGCAAATGTGTGATCGGAAAACCAAAGCTGATTATACATTTTTCTGCTGCTTAAGAAAGGATTGACCCAGCTACAGCTGTGTCATTCAAGTGCCTGAGAATTATCCTGAACAAAAAGGAGTTTTCTGGTTTGTATACTGCTATACTGTAAATGCACATGGAATTCAATAAATAATAGTATAAGCCTTTAGATACTTTTTTGGAAATAAACTCCACTGGGTTCAATAGCACACACTTCACCTCCTTAATCTGAATGAGTCAGTTCTATCGGGCATTTTAGAATATTCATACAAAAGTCGTTATTATGTAATGTTATCTCCTTAAGGAGGAGGCTACAACATAACCCAATATACCCAAAAAAGCTTAGCTGTTTTAAGATGTGTGGACCAACTACCAGAATACTCCTAGTTTGCTGGCAGGAAAATTTTCAGAGTTGAAGTCCACAGAGTTTAAAGTGACTAAGGTTCAGAAATACTGACCCAAACCATCAAGTGTTTCAGGTCAGATTGGGGGGAAAAAACATTTCTCAGGTCATTGCTAATAAACCAGGAGTAGGCAAAAATTGCTCTAGATCTGCCTGAGGCCTTCTAGTTAATTTCATGCTCCCCTTTCAAAACTGTTCTGCAAGCGACCAGTTCAAATTTCAAGTGACAGCCTTTTCTCCTTTCCCTGCAGCCTGAGGAATGGGGGGAGGGAGAAAGGAGGGTAGACAGAGAGGGAAAGAGAGAGAGGGAGGGAGAAGGGAGGGAGGGAGGAAGGAACCGAAGGGTGTTTCAATCATATCTGCTTTTGTCTCTCTCACAAATTTACAGAGCTTCAAACTATTTCCCACCACCTCTGTATTAAATTCATGGACTTTACCAGATCATATTATTGATCTGTCATAAGAAATCAGAATTGTTTGATTTGAATAGCTTTTTTGCACACTGGTCTTCAACTGAATAATCAAATGTGGTTGTTCAGGTCCAGGACAACTCGTCACAGTCAACACGCTGCAGGACAACTCATCGCAGGACAACTCTCCACAGGACAACTTGTCATGGGACAATTCAACGCTGTATTGATTGTTTCATTCAGTTACTTTTTTCATTGAGGACCATCGAAAATATTCTAACTCTTATATTTCTGGATTGGATTTCTTTATTTTATTACCATATTATACTAGCCACAGTTCCATCAAAATTAATTTAACTTTTGAATTTCTTGAATTGTTCCGTGATGAACTGCCTCATGGCAAGTTGCTGCAGCGAGTTGGCCGTGATGAGTTGACCCATTCTCTGATTGACATGTTTTGAACAAATCTTGTACTCCTAAACCAGCATAGGCTTTGGCCAGAATGGCTGGTAATCGTTATAGTTAAGGTCAAGAACAACAGAAGCACATTAGACTGAGAAAAGTTACTCAAAAGACTGAAAAGAAAATGATTGTTGTTACAAGTAAGGCTTTCTAAACTACAACTTTCTTATCAGCATCCAGCTTTGAGAATAGACACTCATTCTTCTTCCTCACTCTTTGATATAAAATTATCCTTGTGGATTAAGGGTCATGTCTACACTAAGTCAACCATGAATGAAGATAACATACTGTATTCTTTCTTCCTGGAGAGGAAAGCTATGGCAAATCTAAATAGCATACTAAAAAGCAGAGACATCACCCTGCCAACAAAAGTATGTATAGTCAAGGCTATGGTTTTCCCAGTTGCAATGTATGGCTGTGAAAGTTGGACCATAAGAAAAGCTGAGCGCCAAAGAATTGAGGCCTTTGAACTATGGTGCTGGAGAAGACTCCTGCGAGTCCCTTGGACTGCAAGGCGATCAAACTGGTCAGTCCTAGAGATCAACTCTGACTGCTCTTTAAAAGGCCAGATCCTGAAGATGAAACTCAAATACTGTGTTTCCCCAAAAATACGACATGTCCTGAAAATAAGGCCAAGCCTGATTTTTGGGATGGGCGTAAATATAGACCCTCCTCTGAAAATAAGCCCTAGTAAAGGAGTGGGCATGGGCCGCACAGGAGGCAGCCCTTCCCTTCCCTGGTCACCTTATGGAAGCTCAGAACCTTAATTGCAGCCCGCGGATCAACTGAGCCAGTACGGGCCGGGAGCTGCCTCTCATTCTGTCTCTCTGTGGAGGCCTCCCAGTGCAATGCTCTGCCACAGCTTCGGAGCAAACCTCTGCCTTCCCTGCACAGGACTGCAAGGCTGAAGGCTTCAGAGGGAGCATTTTTGGGTTGTGAGTCTGTGCAGAGCTCCCCAAAGATAGAACGATCGGCAGGGAAATGGTGGGGGAGAGACTTTCCTGCTGATCAGAGCAAGATGAAGCCTCCAGCCTTGCAATCTTCCGTAGGGAAGGCAGAGATTTGCTCCGAAGCTATGGCAGAGCATTGCACTGGGAGGCCTCCTAGAGAGACAGAATAAGAGGCAGCTCCGGGCCCGTGCTGCCTCAGCTGATGGAGGCTCCCTCATGGGGTGCGATTGAACTTCCAACCCCAATGGACCTGGTGGGTGCAAGCTACCCCAACCCAGAAAGGGAAAGGAGCTGATGGGGGGGCTGTGGGAAGATCTGGGAGTTGAAATCCACAAGTCTTTAAACGGCCAAGCGGCTGTCCATGCTGCTGCTGGCCTCTTCGCCCTCCTGGCAGCGTTGCACTCGGCAGCACTGCAGGACTGCTCCTGCCTGGCCGGCTTGAATCATCCCAGACTGAAAACCTCCAAAAATGTTCTGAGTACCAGCAGCCTGCCAGGGCCCCTTCAGGAGCGACTGCCTGTGTCGCCCCACCTGCCGCTGCCTTTGGGCTGCTGAGCGCCAGCCTGCATGCCTATTCCCCACCCCCCCCCCCGCCCCCATCTCTTTCCCTTCCATTGCTGCTTCTGGAATCACTTCTTTCCCTTCTTGCCCACCCACCCCCCCCCGTTCTCTTTCCTTTCCATTGCAGATTCTGGGATCGCTTCTCTTTAATTACCAGAATGGCAAAAAAGGTTTGCAGAGTTCTGTCCATCACATATACCAAGGTTAAAGGTTCTGATAAAGATGATAGTAACAGCAATAGAAGCCATCCAGCAAGAAATGGAAAAGGTTTCTTGGTTGGTACATTTAAGAGTGCCAGCTTTCTATCCTACTGGCTCAGGAATTCATTACATCATCCATGCTGCAACAGAATATGATTTGACAGATTGTGATATTTTAAGTTGCAGAGGGATTGATGATTTATGTTATGTATCTCCAATAATAATATTCAGTAAGACTGACCAAAAGAAGAAAGAACTGAGAGAATGGCTTCCAAAAGTTGGTTCTACTTTACTGTATTTGTTTTGTTTATTTGTTTGTTTGTTTAATCAATTTCTATGGCAGCCCATCTCAACAGGTGACTGGGTGATGAACAATATTAAAACAAAATGGGAAATCAAAATTATGCAGAAAGGAACCTTAAGTAAGAAAGATAAGTTGAGGCTAATGGAGAAGAGCATAGGAGAAAGGCTGAGTCAATTTGCTCATTAGTAGCATGAGGGAATACAGTGAAAAAGGAGTATTGCCAACTTGATTATTATGAAGAGTAGTAATGGAGGTTATAAAAGGACTTGGGGTTCATCATGCTTGTGAAAAACTACAGGGAGTCTATGAAAAAACAATACCATTAAAAACCTGAACATTTGCATTGTAATGCCAAATGATACGACTTCAAAGTCAAGGTTTTAAACTGCAGCTTTAATTATGGTGACATAATTAAATATGTTAAATATGACATAATTACATATGTTGTAAGCTGTAATGGTCTCAGTTATGCAGTTAACATAGTTATAAAAAATAAAGCATGTCAAGCTTTATAACTTAAAAAGAAAATAAAAATTTTTTACAGTGGGATGGAATGGTAGCGTTCCAGAAAAAAACCCCAGCTCCAAGTAAAGACTGAAGCAAGCATTTTCAAAGTTCTATTTACTAAAATAGGTAAACTGGCACACCTGGGAAAACCCGAATGTGAGAGGTCCGGGTTTTCCCTCAGTAAATCAAAACTCCCAAAACCATCCCCTCAGTCCTCAGTCGATCACATGCTCCAATCTACCGTCATCCCATCTCTAGACATCACTACAAACACTCCTTCTCCAGATGCAGGAGCGCCCTGACCTAGACTGACAGGAAGAATGCTATTATGTCTACAGACAACCCCTCTACTAAATCACCTCTCCTACTTTCCCACACATGAGAAGGTGGCAGCATGGAAGCTTCCGGCCTAATATGGCTTCCAAAGCTGACAGGAAGATAATTGGGAAAGAAATCATGGGAGTGAATAATACCAGGTAGTTCCCTCATTCCTATGCAGATTTTTTTTCTTACTGCCCTGCTCCTATGAAACTTGGATCTTTTCTAGCGATGAAAATATTTAATTTTACAGATCCCTTCTACCACATGAGAAGTTCCATTTTCCTTTTCTTTTTTTTTAATAATTGTTATTGATATTTTTACATGGATAAGAGAAACACTTAAAAAAGTTAAGGAAAAAAGAATAAAAAAGTGCAGAAAAGAAAAAAAAAGAAAAAGATATTAGGAAAAAAGAAGCAAATTCTGGGTTGTTTTTTTTTTTACAGCAGTTACAGTTTATTTTTTCTCTTCCCCCCCCTCTTTAAAATTTAATACATATTTCCCTTTTTCCCATATTCAACCCTGTTTCATTAGTTAAATCAAAAATTAACCGTCATTTTAAACAATTTTTATCCAAAAGTCCATACAAGGTTTTCAGTCTTTTATGAAAGTCCTTATTAAGTATACCTGGTCAGAGAATTCTATTTTTCCCCTATAGGAAAACTTTGTTTGGGCAGAATTAACTGGGTGTGGAAGAATCAGTGGTGAGATTCAAATAATTTAACAACCAGTTCTCTGCCCTAATGACCAGCAGGGTAGGCGTGGCTTGGTGGTCATGTGACTGTGTGGGTGTGGCCAACTCAACGTCACCCAGGTCGATGGGCGCTTGGCGTTAGCTGCTACAATGTAATAAGGGTTAACCGGAGAGGCAGTTTCTGTAAGCAGGGCAATAAAGATTAGGTTAGAAACAACACCAGAATGTTTCCTTCCTGCCTTCCTTACAGGATTAAAGTGTAAACTTTAAAACTTCCTGTAAAGTGGAAAAAAAACAAAATAAGATTTCTTCCAACAACCGGTTCTCCGAACTGCTTAGAAAATTAACAACCGGTTCTCCCGAATAGGTGCGAACTGGCTGAATCCCACCACTGGGAAGAATTGTTTATAACTTGTTCATTTGTCTTCTTCCTGACAAAGTATGCAGGTATATCTCTTGAAACATTTTTTATCTTTTCATATTTTGTGTTGGTTCTTGCATCCTATCTGCTTCTGAGCCCTGTTTTCCTCTCCCGTTCCATAATTTCTGTTAGAGCTTCTCCTTAATGCCTCCCTCACATGACTCCAAAATTACTCTCAGTCTCAGACTAATTTCTTCCCCTCTTGGTCCCAATAACACCACATTCAGGTCTTCATTCATTTCTCTAGTTGTTATTTCCATCTTGTTTTCTGGTATCTCCATTGATTTGTTTAACTTCTCCAATCACTCATATTGCAGATTCTTCCAATATTTATTAATTTTCCCTTCCATATTTGCAGATCTTTCAGCCAGGCCCTTCTTAACAAATTTAGACAGTGAAATTGTCTCTGGCATAATAATATCAAATCCTCAAGCATCATTTGTAACATCTCTGGTATAATCACTTTTCCTGATATTTGCTGTGTTAGTAATCCTTTCCTCCTTTCTTTAGTGGCTTTCCTGATAATAGCTTCTTCTCTTCCTCCCCTCCTCTCCCTCTCCTTCTCCCTTTCCCCCCCCCCTTGTCCAAAAAGGGAAACCAACAGCCAAAACAGAGCCTTTCCTTTCTTTTTTTTCCCTCTATTCTTAACTTTTTAGTCCCATTCAATCTACGCACTTTAATGAAGATTCCTTTCTTTTTGTGTAGAAAAATCCACCCAGCCATTTCTCTTGGAAAACTCAAACTGTCTTCTTTCCCACAGAAATGCTATTAATTTATTTCATTTAATTTGAAACTGCATTAAAATAAACAAAATCCAAATTTGGCTAAACCTTTTATCCATTTTAAATTTTCATATTCCAAATTTGTAGCAAGATTTTCTTTTCCTGTAGTTTATTATTGAATCCTTGTATCTGTTTCTTCCTTTTCTCTTTATTCGTGTTCTGGGTCATAGGGACACTCACCAGGAGATTTAATTACTCTGCTGCTCTGAAGATCTCTATAGCTTTTAAGGAGGTATAATCCAAATGTACAGAGTTTGGACAGACTCAGTATACTTTACAGGCTCTGAGACTGTGAGCTTAATCTTTCTTATAGAAAGATTAAATATATCCTAGTGCTTTTATACATGCCTTCAGGTTTCCTCATGAGGATCTGCCTTCCAGCGCAAATGTGGGCAAACTCTTCAACTTCTCCTTGTCTGAAGAAATCTGATGGTCTGGGCAAACCTTCTTATCACATTTCTCTGCTTCAGCATCAGTCTGCCATTTTCCTCAACCAGAATGCTCAAGTTCCTTTTTTTCCCCCAATCAGGGATGGGTTCTACTTACCTTTATTACCGGTTTGCAACAGGGCCGCATGCACAGAAGCTTTCTGATGATGTCGGGATCGGTGGGCAGAGCCTCCCGCCAGTTTTACTACCGGTTCTTGAGAACTGGTCCGAACCGGGGGCAATCTACCACCGCCCCCAATTATTTGGGTATCTCACTATTTTGGTAATACTCCTTACCACATAGTTTACTGACTGGATTTGGGGCCTGAAACTATCCCTACTGCATTCAATAACCTTGTTATGGAAGTGTAAATCGGGCAATGAGAAGCAAGAGTTGTTCCCATAATCATTTGATCATTTCTTTACTTTTTTTTCCCCATCCTAACTGAAGTTTGGATTAGGGATGGGTGAATCTATTATAGTGTTATCTTTATAGTTCATTTTCAGGCACCATGATAGTGGTGGTGATGGTGGTGGTGGTGATGATGATGATGATATGATGAGCTCCTTAATCCCTCCTTCCCATAGTGAAAGTATGTATCCAATGATCCCATCAGAGGAGAAATTACCAAATCTAAAGGATCAACATTTGGCTGTCTTTTCTTTGGGTAAGACCCAAAGGACTTCCTTGAACTACATCAATAAGGAATAATTGATAGATGTAATAAATGAGCTTTGCCATCATTTCATAGCCTACCAACATCCTTAATCATTTGGGATGGAACATCCCTTGGGAATGATGATATACCTTAAATAGCATTGTAATTCTAGTTATTGACCTATAGTACTACTTCTCTTTGAAGAGAAGCACATAATTGGACAGAAGAGTAAGTAAAATTATAATAAAGTTAGAGTTTGAGAACATAGAAATTGCTTTGTGTCAGATCAGGCTATTTTCTTACAGTCAGATGTTCAAAGTATGTGAGTTGCTAATTGTTTCAAGGGAGTGGTTGCCATTTAATTAGTGCAAAGCTAGTAGATTAATTCTTCTTGAAATCCATGGAAGTCTTAATTTGTTTCCAATCCATAATTTAAAGGCATCTATCTTTTTTCCTTCACTC
This sequence comes from Arizona elegans, assembly GCA_022577455.1. Taxonomy (NCBI): domain Eukaryota; kingdom Metazoa; phylum Chordata; class Lepidosauria; order Squamata; family Colubridae; genus Arizona; species Arizona elegans. Next base: position 92,696,817 of record JAKOOJ010000006.1, on the reverse strand, counting down.
CTTCTCAGCATCCAGCTTTAATGTTATTGCCAGAAAGATATGTTACTGAAATGTCCTTATCCTTCATTATCTTGGTTGTCTTTCTGATTTCTTTGTCTTTATACTATTTATCTATTCTTAAAGCCAAAAAAGCAAAACTATCTGCCATCTTTCTTTATCTTCTACTGGAAGTTCACTAAATTTAATATTGATCTGGATTTCAATTTTTTACTTTCATAATAATCATCTCTTCTACAGCTTCCTTGTTTTCATCTGTCAGCCACCTTTGCCTCTCAAATCATTAATGTTTCCACCTCCAATTTTGATTGCAGCTGTCACTGAATCTTGCCATTATAATAAAGTACCGTATTTTCCGGCATATAAAACGACTGGGCGTATAAGACGACCCCCAAATTTTCCTGTTAAAATATAGGGTTTGGGCTATACTCACCATATAGGACTACTCCTCTTCCAACGCACACCAAAGAAAAATTAAAAAACATCAACTGGCTCACCCACAATGTAAAAGCAGCTGTGCTAGACCCAAAATGGCCCCTGAAACAAGCAGGAACCTCACACAGCCACAAAAAGCCCCAAAAAAACAACTTTCACACTTTACACACACGGAACACAACACAACATAACTGGCTCACCCACAATGTAAAAGCAGCTGTGCTAGACCCAAAATGGCCCCTGCAACAAGCAGGAACCTCACACAGCCACAAAAACCCCCAAAACCCAACTTTTACGCTTTACACACACAAAATTCCACATACAGCTTTGTGAGATTTTGTGTGTTTGTGTAGTTAGAGTGAAACACTACAGAAACACACTAAATCTCAGAAAGCTGCACAAATATTGTTTTATTTTATTTTATTTTTATTTTTATATGAAAGCTAAATTTAAAACTTCCTAAACTTTAAATGGCTAGGTCTAAAAAAGAACAACTAAACAACTTTGTTTCAGGGGCCATTTTGGGTCTAGCACAGCTGCTTTTACATTGTGGGTGAGCCAGTTGATGTTTTTTAATTTTTATTTGGTGTGCGTTGGAAGAGGGGTAGTCCTATACGGCGAGTATAGCCCAAACCCTATATTTTAACAGGAAAATTCGGGGGTCGTCTTATACGCCCAGTTGTCTTATACGCCGGAAAATACGGTACATTTTGATTGTAGAATTTTCAAGTCATATCTCACTGGCATAACCTCTTTAATTTGATTTTAATTTTAATCCACATATTTGACACAATAATTCATTGTCGATTCCACAATCTTTATTTGGAAATGTCTTGAATGACTCGGCTGTAATTCCAGATCTTATTTATTTATTTTATTTATTTAATCAAATTTCTATACAGCCCTACTCCCGAAGGACTCAGGGCGGTGAACAGCCAAGATAAAATACAAATAATACAAATATTAAAAATCCCTTAAAATTATTAAATATTTTGGCCAAAACACAGATTAAAACACCCAATTTATAAAATCACGAATTAAAAAATTTAAAAAATTTAAAAGAGGGGAGTTAGGCCAGGCCAGCTTGCTGAAATAGAAAAGTTTTGAGAGCACGGCGAAACGTGCGCAGGTCCGGGATCTTCCGTATCTCTGGGGGGAGTTCGTTCCAGATGGTAGGTGCCCCCACAGAGAAGGCTCTCCCCCTGGGGGCCGTCAGTCGACACTGTTTGGCCGACAGCACCCTGAGAAGCCCCTCTCTATGGGAGCGTACTGGTCGGTGAGAGGCTATTGGTAGCAGAAGGCGGTCTCGTAAATACCCCGGTCCGATGTCATGGAGCGCTCTAAAGGTGGTAACCAAAACCTTGAAGCGCACCCAGAAGACAACCGGGAGCCAGTGCAGCTCGCGCAGGAGGGGGGTCACATGGGAGCGCCACGTCGCTCCCATAACCACCCGCGCGGCCGCATTCTGGACCACCTGGAGCCTCCGGGTGCTCCTCAAGGGGAGCCCCATGTAGAGAGCATTGCAGTAGTCCAAGATCTTGTGTTTCCTATTTTATAATCTGTTCAAATAGTATCCATCCACTGTTGCCCTTGTACTATATCTTGCTTAAGCCAGATGTTGGCAATAGCTAAATATTTCTCTTTACAAGACTGAATTATTTTCTCTTTTATATATTGCGTTTACTGAATCCAAATTTCTGAATGAGATTCTCTAATTTCTCCAACTTTTGCATTTCAGTCACCTGTTAGTATTGTTACATCCTGTTTTGCTTTTGCTTTCAAGATCTCTTACAATGTGCCATTGAATTCTTCCTCCATGTTATATACATGTTACAAACATTTGTATAACACTGATTTTCAATGGATAACTACTAATGTCAATAGATACATTTCATTACGTATTCATGGAACAGCTGCCACTTCATTCCTTTGTTTGGACTTTAATTGGATGTCTTAATTAATTAATTATCACTGGTTTGCATACATAGCTTTTGTATGATCAATACAGAAGTGGTTTGCCACTTCCTTCTTCTCTTTATATTTTAGAGGTCCTTCTCCTAAGTAGGATGGCTTCCCTCGTGCCTGCAGAGCTTCACCTGATGTCATCCTTATTGTAGATTGCTTTTAGTTTCACCACTCCCCTTTTGATTTTACCAGCAAGGATGACTCTGCCAAGAAGTAATTCTCATAACAATGCCACACCCAACATGGAGCTACTGAACCCTTCTACTTTGTCAAAGTGGTCACCAAAACTGAAGCATAAAGATCAGTGTTTCCCAATTTTGGCAACTTTAAAATCTGTGGACTTCAACTTCTGAAACTGCCCAGCCACCTCACTGGCTAGGGACTTTTGGGAGTTGAATTTCATACATCTTAAAGTTGATAAGGTTGAGAAAGCTGATATAGATGATGGGGGAGGTAACTAAATACAATTTTTCAGAAACAGCAGTCCTATTGAAATGATCGGCCATTGGCCAATGATTACTATTTGAATCAAATAAGTTATAAAATAAGAATGAATTATTGTGTCAAATATATGGATTAAAATCCATATATTTTAATCCTCCAGGGGGAGGGCCTTCTCTGTGGGGGCACCTACTATCTGGAACGAGCTCCCCCCGGAGATACGGAGGATCCCGGATCTGCACACTTTCCGCCATGCTCTTAAGACCCTCCTATTCCAGCAGGCCAGCCTGGCCTAATTTTCTCCCCTTTCTTTCAAATTTTTTAAACTGAAATTTTAATTTGTTTTTAAATTATTGGGAATTTTAATTGTCTCGGGTGAAATTATTTAATTTGGTTTTAATTATGATTTTTAACTTTTGTATTTATGTGTTTTATTCTGTGCCTGTTCACCGCCCTGGGTCCTTCGGGAGTAGGGCAGTATACAAATCTAATAAATGAAATGAAATGAATGAATAGAAATCAAATTAAAAGCAATAGTTATGCCAGTGACATATGACTTGGAGAACATACAGTTAAAACATAAAAATGGATTTATATGGACATGAGAATGCCTGTTCACTCTCTCAGCATCATTGCCATTGCCACCCTGCCCCTAAATCACTTACTAAATGAGAAATCTCTTCTTGTCTATCAACTATAACATAGAATATATAACTAGTTTGAGTTGAGAATAATGCAAAATGTTTCTAATGAAGAAGGGCTATGCATTCATCTGGTCATGATAGAAGGATAATTAACATGTTTAAGATTCTTGAATGGTTCAGAAAATTAATCCATCTGAAGCCACTTTAATCAAGCGATCGCTATTGTGTTTTGCTGTGTAGTGTCCCTTCTGGCACTCCAGCAGGGATCTTCCCCAGGAGTTTGTCTGAAAAGATATAGGGTTTCCTGCTTGAGCAGAAGGTTGGACTAGAAGACCTCCAAGGTCCCTTCCCACTCTGTTATTCTGTTCTGTTAATAGCAGTTCAGCTTGGGGATTCTGTTGCTTGAAGTATATGCACTCTTATAACAATCTGCTGTATGTGCATGCTTTCTCCACTGCTTATATATCCTCTTTTAATATTTTGTATTGCATTCACATCCATCACACAGGTATCTATATTCTACCTTTGCAGGCCACTGTGGGTACAATAAATTGCACAGTGATGCCAAAGATGCTGGGTTGGGTATACTATGTTGACTGTTTGGCTTTTCAGGGAGGAGCATCTGGGTGCTTTCAGAGAATGACTGCTCATATATTATGTTGGTTTCTCTCTATTGATCTGCCTTGTTCTGTGGGAAGGCATCCAGTAGCACATTGTCCCTCCTCCTTTCTGCCTTTCCACTGACAGAATCTAGATCTGCTTTGCTTTGCCCCACCTCCTTTTCATCCTCCGGCATGCCTGAAGTTAAATGAGCAGAGAACCTGGTAGCTACAGAGGAATCACAGAAACAAGTTGGTGTCAGTGGCCAGCAGTCCATCTTTTCCTTTCCGTTTTTTTTTTTTTAAGGCATTCCTGGGGTTTAGGAATTAAACAATCTGAATGAAGCTGGTTGTTTTTTCAGCCAGCCTGCCAGAATGGGCCAGTGCTGCTGCAAGCTTTATTACTGCCTCCAGTGCTTGGACAAAACGGTACTTTCCACCTTTTACATCTTCTTTTCCTGACTTAATTCAAACAACAGACTGCTAGCCTGTTATCTCTGATTCTTCCTCTAGCTACGGTAGGTAAGGTTGCCTTCTGAGCTCTGATTGACCAGAAGGGAGGTGGAGGCAATGGGAAGGATCAGGAAGGGGGGGTGTTAATCCCTGCCTTAATGTGCTGACTTCTCATTTGCTGTGAAGCAAACAAAACCCATCCGATTCACCCTCACACTGCAGTGTCTTCCCTGCATCAGTTGTCCTCTGCAGTCTGAAATTTTGTGGTCGTAGATTTTTGGGGGAGAGTCATAGCCAACCGGTGACACAATGAACAGAGGACTGACTTGATTTGTTGTTTTAATTTGCATCGGTGGAGGCTACCTGTGGAATGCAGATTTAAAGATGATGCTGCCGTGTCGCTCCACATGTAGGTGTCTTGTGTCCTTTTACTTCTCTCTCTGTCTATCTGTCTCTCTTTATTTGACTTGCATGAGAATTACATCCTTTGACTTGCATGAGAATTACATCCTTTCTCCTTGGTAATCTCTGTTTTCCCATTGTATTTGCTTGCCACCAAATTTTTAATAAAGATTCTGGAACTGCATTATTATTGGATAAAAGGAATATGGGTGGGGTGGATTTGTGCATGTCAGACTGAAATGTATTTTAAATGTCAGTTTAGAGTTTGGTAGCGGTAAAATAAGGTATTGACCAAAAAAAAAGCTTGTTCCTAATGCACAATGGGTGATTATTTGCCTCTGGAACTTAGGCATCAACTTTTAATTTGCTTACCATAAAATATCTTGGCAGAAATGTTCAATAAATTATATTACCAATTGGAACCATCTTGATACCTATTAAAGTACAAATTGGAGCATCTTTTTGGTGATCTTGATATTAAAGTACAGCTTGAGATATAGTGCTGATTATGTTAAGATAATGTTTTAATGTAGAACTCATCAAACTGTGGACTTTAAGGGAAAAGTCTGATGATAATCTGGTCTTGTAAAGTTTAATTGAAGGTATTATGAGAAGGGAGGTGCCTGTCTTCCTCTATTGAAGTAACAATATTTCAAATCCTTTATTGGAAAAATAAATGGCAGATAATTTTGAAACTCAATAACCTTAAAAGCTGTTGATTGCATCCTAGAAAGGACAGATGAAATATTTATTGAAAGAAGAATAAGAACAGAGATGTCTTCCACTCCCAAGTTAAACTCTTACATTTGGAGTAAGAGCAACAGTGACTAAGCACCATGTCCACACCCACCAAATGTGACTAGGCTTTGTCCAAGATAGTGAGAAAGACAGAAAAACAGTCTTGGTGCCATAACAAAGAAGGTTGCATTTGTGTTAGAAAGACCTGAGTTCAGCCATGTATTCTGTGGGAGAACCCATCAGCTGTTACATGTGCATGTTAATGACAATAGAGATGTGGTGGTGAGAGGAGGAGTAATTATTGTGAAGTACTGCTAAATGCCTGCAAATTAATATTGATAAATGTAGAGAATTTAAAATTGCAGGAGGAAGAAGTAATTTAAAGTATATTCCATGTAAGGTTCTCATTTAAGCACAGGGCACCAGAGTTAAGGGTGTATCCAGCTGTATTCAGATGAATGAAAGTATAATTTAAATAAATTCATTTACATAAAGCAATCTCATTCACAATATAGAGCACACTGTCTCATAAGGCCTCTTACAAGATACTACAACAAACAGAAACAGCTACAAATATATGGCAGAGAGCAAAAATTGAAATCCAGAACAAAGAACTTTATAGAACAAAGACCAAATATAACTTCAGGGTTGCTGACATTGTTATTATTTAAATGATAATTACATAGTGCTAGATATCTATTTGCAGAATGAGGGCCAAAATTGGGAGCCACTTTTGAGAAAGCTTTATTGTAGTATCTACCATCTTAAGGGCTTCTAATATGGTTTGAATTTTTTGGGGAAGATTCCAGAGATAGGTTGAGGGGCCTTCTGCATTGTTAAACTGAATTCATTTTTATTAAGATCTTTATGAATAGGAAATATGTTTGTTCCAGTTAGCTAACTGTCTGTTTTGGATGTGTCCAATCAGATGCAACCAAGTGGACAAATAAATCATAATAAAGACTGCCAGCTTCAGTAACTTGTCCCCAACATAGTGCTACTGTCCTTGATGATATCAATGGGCATCTCTTCCATGATTTGTCTGATCTTTTTATGAAGGTTTAAATTAGTCGCTACAACTTGAAATTTCAAACAAACTGATTCTAGTAGCAGAAATAGAAATCTGATTGAATACAGGGCTAACATTAGTACCATGTCAGGGCCATTTATCAAATCTGCCCTAAAGCTGAGCAGCTATGCATTTCACTAATTGTTGGTACCTAACTATTGGATTCTTGTAACTTTATTTATTTATTTATTTTTAAATTTGTATACCACCCTTCTCCCTGAGGACTCAGGGCGGTGAACAGCCAAGTAAAAGCATAAACTACAAACATTAAAATACAATTAAAAAGATATATATAAATTTGGCCCCATGATTAAAAACAATAACAAACAATTAAAAACATTTTAAAAAGTGTTAGGCCAGCCCGGCTTGCTGGAAAACGAAGGTTTTAAGGGCACGGCGGAAGGCACCAAGGTCTTGGATTCTCCTTATCTCTGGGGGCAGCTGATTCCAGAGGGTAGGTGCCCCCACAGAGAAGGCCCTCCCCCTGGGGGTCACCAGCCTACATTGTTTGGCTGATGGCACCCTGAGGAGGCCCTCTCTGTGGGAGCGCACAGGTCGATGGGAGGCCATCGGTAGCAGCAGGCGGTCTCGAAGATAACTAGGTCCTATGCCATGGAGCGCTTTAAAGGGGATAACCAACACCTTGAAGCGCACCCAGAAGACCACTGGGAGCCAGTGCAGCTCACGCAGGAGAGGTGTTGTATGGGAGCGCCATGTGGCTCCCGTGACTACCCGTGCGGCCGCATTCTGGACCAGTTGAAGCCTCCGGGTGCTCTTCAAGGGAACCCCATGTAGAGAGCGTTGCAGTAGTCCAGGCGAGAGGTGACGAGAGCATGAGTGACTGTGCACAGGGAATCCCGATCAAGAAAGGGCCACAACTGGCGAATCAGGCGAACCTGACAGAAGGTCCCATTACAACTTCTTGTAATGATGATGTTCTTTATTAGTAGGTAAGAAAACAAAGGTAGCACTGTAGGAAGGGACACAGACTATGTGCGTTTTGCTGAAAAATATCTAAAACCTCTTTTGTTTTGACAGATTGAAATTGCAAGATAAGCTTCATTTTATCATGCTTTTATCAGCCTGACCTTGAGTGTTAAAAATGAATATTTTAAAACTAAATCATTTGCATCAAAAGTCTGAGACCAGACCATCATAATAAATCCATAAATGCAAGCGACTTAGGGGTTCCAAGTCTTAGAACAAAAATATTTCCCATGGAATTAATAAAATGTAGATGGAGGTTAGCTTTAACATAGTTGCTTTAACCATTTCAGTCCTTTGCCAATTTTTTAACATCTGTCAGGATTAGATTATCAGGAATAGACATCATTTCTCTCTTTTTAATTAGCAATCAAATCAAATCTGATGTCATTTACTGGGATGCTTTTGATAATGAAGCTGAGGTACAGTTTGTTTTATTTCATATCAGCATAATAGTTTAATAGTCACCAACTACCTTTGCAATCCATGTTTGCAAGATAATGAAATATGTCATTTGTAAATATTTTATTCCTACATATCCTAAGCATGCTTCAAATACATGCCTATCTACTTTGTCATGGGGAAAACGGGGGTCAAGGTCAAATTTCTCATCTCATTCATCATCAAATGTGATTTGTCAAAATGCATTATAATAATGGGAGAACATGAGTTGTGGCAAAGAAAAACAACAAAAAAAACCAGGCCTACCGATGACCGTGAAGAGTTTTTAAAATACGCCTATAGAATTAAAGTGCCAAATATTTTAATAATGTTTTCCAACATTTAATTCAACATGTTACATGGTTTGTAATTTTCCACCATTTAACATAACTGAATGGATCTAATGTTATGACGTAGGGAGGAAAATGTTTCCCTAGTATTTTTGTTATATTCTGCATAGTTTTATTTGCCTTCATAATGAACCAGTGTTTTAATTTAGCAGTCAGTCTACTTGAGCTATCCATTTCTGTGAAATCCAGATGGAAATAAAGACATTGTTTCTCTCTGCTTCTCTCTTTTTTACAGACATAATTAGCTCTCCTTTAAAATGTTATTGCTAAAATATCTAGGGCGCTTGCAATAATTTTGAATGTGGCCCAAGAATTTGGCAGCATCACCACATTGTTGTAAGAATCAGCTTTGGAAAGGAGGAATATAAAAAAAAAAAAATCAGAGATGTTGATCCAGTCCTGATATAATTAGAGAGTTTGAGTTCAAACTTTTTTTTTATGACCCTATTCAACAATAGTAGCTATAGTAGCTCCTGCCCTCCATAGTTAAGCACAACTCTTAATTTGCTTCATGTGGTGATCTGTAAAAGAAGCTAATATTATAAGGAATGCTAAAATAGTCTAAGAGTCTTTGGCTCTAATACAGGATAATATCACTGAACCAGAAATCCTAGGTAAGCAATATGTAGCTCGACCATGTGACTCATAGGATAAACTACAATAATCTTTTGGCTGAGCTAAATCACTTCAACCTTCGTCTTTGAGTTAGGCTAGAATTCTATTTTTAAAAAAGTGATCATGATTAGAGAATTATGGTAGACATAGTCCAAAACAACTGGAATGCACCAGGTTGGAAGAGACAGAATTAATGTATCCTTTATTTTGTTTTATTTGTATCAGTGGTGTATTCACCTTCCACAGCAAAAACAACAAAAAGCTTAAAGCTTAGCATATTTATTTTGCTTAGTTTTTGATCCACAAAACTATGAAAATAACTTGGTTAGCTTAACATTTCCATAAGACTGTTGTCTTTTGTGTTTACTGCTTAGTAATGCTGCCAAGGAAGATGAAATTGCAGTCAAGGACAATTGTAGGATATCAAATTGGGGAGGGATGAACTATTTGTGCCTTTTGGATCTTGGTAGTGTTTGTTTAGAAAACAAATCTTGTTATGGGAACTTTGGATCATCTAAAATGGATACAACCAATTTAATAAGCCTCAAACTTCGCCCTCCTCTAAATGTTTTCTTTTTTTCCTAAAGCAATTACATTCATTTCTGGATCAAAATTGGTACAACATTGCATCTCTTTGATTAAATGGATGCGGAATCATTCCTGGCCACAGGCCACAATCAGGTTCCTGATGTCAGCTTCATACATTGTATTTCTAGTTCGGCAGCCAAAATTACATCATGACATCAGTAGTGACTAGAGCAGAAGTGACATTTCAATTTTCAGAGATGCAGGCAAAGCTTTATTACTGATCACTACAGTAACTGTGATTCCCCCTTTTTATAAAATTGTGCTTCTTCTGGAGATACCTTGAAAAGATATTTTTGCACTGCTATTAAGTTCCTGTTTAAAATTTCCTGTTCTATTTTTTTAATCGTGATGTTCCTGCCCATGTGTGTCCTTTTCTTAATCTCTGCAAGGCATACAATATTAGTGCACAAGACAGTTATTCCTGTTCTATTGTAAAGTTAATGGTATTTAATGTACCGGATCTATTCTCTTCTTTGGAAAGCTATCCTTTGTTGAGTCTTGAATAGGTTTCCATTTGAATGTTTTTCTACATACTTCATAATCTGAAGTGCTGCAGAGCAAACCCTTCTACTCTTAGCACCTACTTAGAATGGGTCTTATATTTTTCATACATGTCCAATCATACCCTAACTCAAATATAGAACGGAAATATATTTACAAAACACAAAACATCAGAGACTCAAAACACCAGTTGCTAGAAGCTCAAAACACTGGAGCAGTCACTTAAGACTAAAGATCTAGACAGATCAATCTCAGCACATCCTAAATTGAATATAGGAAAGCCTATGATTCAATGCCATGCACATGAATCTGTGAATGCCTGGCACTATGCAGAGTTAACAGGGCATTAAGAACCTTCTTCAAGAACTCAATAGGACTGTAGAAGACAATACTGGAAGTCAACTCAAGACAGCTCACAAAAGTGGCATATAAAATGTGGCATATATCAGCTGATTCACAATGACTGGATCTGGATACAAACTCAGTGGCAGAACTGCCATCAGTCCCTTCTCTACATGGATGACATTAAGTTGTATACTAAGAGTGAACGAGACTTCAAATTGCTGATACACCTGACATGGATCTACAGTAAGGACATTGAGATTATATTTGGACTGGACGGTAGTCAAAAGAGGGAAAGACATTAAAATTGAAGGAGTGGAACCACCAGTGGGCCATACAGCAGATATACAGACCAGTTACAAGTATTTTGGTATTACATAGTCTCATGAGAACCATGAGGAGGAGGCAAGTAAAGAGCAACATCCAAGTACCACCAAAGGGTAATGCAGGCTTTGAAGAGCCAGCTCAAGAGGAAAAACAAGATCCACACCATCAACATATTTCTGTGTTGGCCAAAGAAGGACATGGAAGTTGCCAATGTGAAGATCTGGAAACTCTTCACAATGTACAGACATTTCCAGCCCAAGTCCAATATCCAGAGACTCTACATCAATCCAAAAGAGAGCAGGTGAGGTCTGATGTGCAAGTCTAGTACAAAACCACCGTACTAGACAAAATCTAGAGCATTTAGGGATACATCAATAAGATAACATCCAAGAATGAGCTACTGAGAAAATGCCTCAGGCAGCAGCAGACATGGGAGGAAGTCCCAAAGAGAAGAAGTGCCATGGCAAAACAACACCCCCTGTATCAGATATATACCATCGGCAGATAGCTGAGGTGGCTGATATTGAAATCAGTCTTTACAGATTGTCTGAATGCTGAAAAAATGAGTAGTGCTTCCACAAACCTGGGAACAAGTCCTCTCCCCCATTCCTGAGAGATGGGTTTCTGACAGTGGAACACCTTCAAAAATATTTTTCCGGGAGATCTGAGCAGCTGGACGTGACCATAATGGGAGAGGAATTCTGTTAGTCGGGTCTTAAAGCCATTTGGGCTTTAAGTCAGTGCCAACACCTCATTTATTTATGTGTTGCACTATGAGCAACACATATCACACTGATTCAGTAAAAACCCCAGTAGAAGTGTCATTATGGGAGCTGTGGTGGCGCAGTGGTTAGAGTGCAGTATTGCAGGCTACTTCTACTGATTGCCGGCTGCCTGCAATTTGGTAGTTAGAATGTCACCAGGCTCAAGGTAACTCAGCCTTCCATCCTTCCGAGGTCAGTAAAATGAGGATCCAGATTGTTGGGGGCAATATGCTGATTGTGTAAACCGCTTAAAGAGGGCTGTGAAGCACTGTGAAACGGTATATACTGTATTTTTCAGAGTATAAGATGCTCCGGACTCTAAGACGCACCTACCTTTTTTGGGAAGGAAAACAAGATATACGCTAGTGCATGGATATGGGAAATAATATGAAATTTTACCAGTTTGGAACTGTTTTAAGTTTTTTTCTTTGCATAGATTGGTATTGTAATCAGAATCAGTAAGTTATCAGCATGCAATCTGTTAGATGTAAAGCTTTTCCCCCCTCTCTTTATTTTCCTTCAGGTAACATTTTAATTAAGTTAGTTAAATGCTTTTTAAATTCCAGCTAATTGTTGATTCTAGACAGAAATTTTACAACAAAAGGACACAAAGAAGAAAATAAGACTCATAAAACACTCACAATAACTCTGCCTCTGCCTCCCAGCACAGCAAACAGTCTGCTTTAGTTTCATTTTCAGCACACCTTGATTAGCACAAGGAAAAAAAAAATCTGTCTCCCAGCAATTTGTCTGCTTGCAGGAGGCCCATGCAGCAATAGGCAATGGCAATCCCTGCAGCCTGAAACAGCTGAGGGTCAGGAGGCCGATCCAACAGACAATCAACTGCTTGTGCTAATCAGGCTGTGCTGAAGCTGAAATGGGCTGTTTGCAGTTTGCTGCTTCCTGCAAGGAGGTAAATTGCTGGGAGGCAGAGGCCAAAGGGCGAGGGCCGATGGGTAGCCGGGGCTACATTTGGTGTATAAGATGCACCGAAATTTTCACCCTCTCTTGGGGGGAAAAGTGTGTCTTATACTGCGAAAAATATGGAAAATCTAAGGGAGCCCTTAGTACTATTGTGATTAAGGGATCCCCTTAATACTATTATGATCCCTCAAAGGATCATTAGGATGCTTATTATCATTTCTTTATTCTTGTTTTTCCCATATTTTATTTGAGCATTCTTTCAATATTTGGCTTTTTAAAATTTACAGTTAACTCACTTTATCCCATTTCTTTTCATGATCTGAAAATTTAAAATAAAAGATGCATGTGATTAGAATACTCACTGTTTTTCTGTATATCAGTTACGTTCCGATACAGGTGTCTTTCAAACAATAAAACAATGATCTTATTTTTTTTAAATTCCTCTTTTGATCTTTACTAAGAGATGTAACTCATTTTATTTCAATATCTTGTATGGTATAGTATAAATACTTTATTTATTAGGGGAAATGAGTAAAAATTTTTGCATCCAAATCTTCTGTTATTTGTCTTTTCTTATATTATCTTTTATTTTGCCACTGGGATACTTTTTTGTAGTTTAAGGTTGGAAGAAGGAAAGTATTGGGTTACTTAGAGATGTATCCTAACTAGTACTTCCATTGATGAAAGTAAATTAAATTTTAAATCCAGTTAAGTCATCATATTTACAAAAGGGCTAAATGCAAAGGTTTGTCTAAGCATTGTCATTTAAGCAATAATCTAGATCTTTTAGCATTGATCCCTCTCAAAGGTGAGAATTCATAAATGCATATGTTCCTCCAGAGAATCCAGAAAGATATAAAATTCTGATTACCATCCCCAAAACAGAATTGAATACAGTATTTTGGAGATGTGATATGCACTGAGACATATCAACTGTTTCAGTTAATTATACAGTGGAACTTTGATTTGGCAAACCTTGATACAAGAACCTTTGGTTGAAACAGGTGAAACACACTCTCTCCCAATTAGTCCTAAAATTAAGTTTGGCATGTACAAGGAACTATTAAAGGAAATGTAGCACTGTTAGTCGTTGATGAATATCTACATATGGATTTGGGAAAAATTGTCATTGTTTCATACAGTAACATTGAGAATGTGTAGCCTCAGTAGGTGGTAGAACTAAAAGAAGAGTATTTGATGTTAGCGGTAAGATATAACTTTACTGGGATAAGCATTGTATAGGAATGGAATTCACCACCTAAATTAAATATCAGTGTTATACAGCTAATCCTCGACCTATGACCACAATTGAGCCCAAAATTTCAGTTGCTAAGTGAAAGATTTGTTGTGAGTTTTGCTCCATTTTATAACCTTTCTTGCCACAATTGTTAGGTAAACCACTACAGTTGTTAATTTGCTTGTCAGAAGATCGCAAAAGGTGATCACATGCCCTGGGAAACGGCAACCGTCATAAATATGAACCAGTTGCCAAGCATTTTTAATTTTGATCACGTGACCATGGGGTTGCTGCAACAGCCATAAGTGTGAAAAATGGTCAGACGTCCCTTTTTTTCAGCAATGTGGTAACTTCATACAGCCACTAAACAAAATGTTATAAGTCGAGGACTATCAGTAATACATCTCTAGTTAAGATACATCTCTAAGTAACCCAGACACAAAAGGAGGGCTGGTCATGTTTTGTTCCTCCATAAAATGTAAGAATTTATATTGGTTATGGTGCTAGACTGGAAGCAGGTTCTAATCTATTCTCAGCCAAAGACATCAGTGTTCTCAGATGATTACATGGAAAGCTATATTGCTTGCTTTTCAACCACATTCTGCATAAATAATATTTAAATAAATATAAAAATCCTGGTGACTTTGGGCCACTCCCTCGCTCTCAACCCTACCGACTCACTGAGTTATTGTAGGTAACAAAGGGAGAAGGAAACACTCGACACGTCATCTTCAGCTCATATATGTAACAAACTATAAATCCAGACTAGAAGTGAGTTTCACATATTTTTACCACCGGTTCGCCGTGCACATTCCGCACATGCGCCTGGCCTCAAAAACATGGCTAAATAGGACGGGTCCACCCGCAGTCGCTGCTACGAGTTCGCCCAAACCAGTCTTAACCGGCTGAATACCACCACTGATGCAGACACATCTTTGTGAATATAATATACGTATTTTTCGGAGTATAAGGCGCACCTACCTTTTTTGGTGAGGAAAAGAAGAAAAAGAAATCTGCCTCTGAGCAATTTTGCCTCGTTGCAGCAAACAGCCTTCTTTACTTTCATTTTCGTTTTCAGCATAGCTTGATTAGCACAAGGAAAAAAAAATCTGCTTCAGCAATTTACCTCTTTGCAGCAAGCAGCAGAGCCCTGCACAAAACAGCAGAGAGCAAATTAGCTGAGAGTCGGGAGGCCAATCCAATCAACTTGTGCTAATTAGGATGTGCTGAAGCTGAAAGGAGCTGTTTTTTCTTGCAGTTTGCTTGCAAGGAGGTAATTGCTGTGAGGCAGGGGCAAAGGGTGGGGTTCAATGGGTGGGGAGCTACATTCGATGTATAAGACGCACCTAAATTTTCACCCTCTTTTAGAGAGAAAAGAGGTGTTCTTATACTCCAAAAAATACGGTAACTATTGAGACTTAATCAGTTTATTCAATTGAAAGTAGGCAGCAAATTAACGGAAGTACTTTGTGGGAATAAATGAACTGATTGTCTGTTTTTGATTGTTTTAAACAGAATGAAAGTGCCTTTGTGAAAGAAAAGGAGATCTCAGCTGAGCTTGCAAATGTCAAGGATGAAGTTGGTAAGTAGACATTAAAAAAGCACGTTAAATATATTCTTTGCTGGTTACAGGTTTTGTTATAAAACAACAACAGGATTCTTATTTCTTGTTCTGTGGGATGAGATGAGATGAATATATTAAGGCAGGTTTTTATGGTTGTCAGGGGACAATAATGTATTCTTAGTGGTTGCAAAGACAGGTTCATAACCATGCACAGCAGAAGTTATCATGCATTATCTTTAGTGTTCTCAGATGATTACCTGGAAAGCTTTATTGCTTGCTTTTCAACCACATTCTGCATTAATCATATTTAAATAAATATAAAAATCCAGACGAAAGCATTCACCAGTTGTGTAGCATATCGACATAATTAGTCAGCAATCAATAATTAAAATCAAACTGTATCACTAATGCAGTGGGAGCTGTAGCTATCCCCACCCTCACTTTTTCTAAATAACAGGAACAACAATAGATACGGTACTCTGATTTGAAGTAGTTGTCGCCATCTTTACTACCATACAATTTAACATATTTAGGAGTCAAGGGGAATCCTGAAGTAAAAATGACTGACGATAGAGCTGCATTGCGTAATCTGCTTCATAAGTTTACAAATAAGAGATAGAAAGTCACAGAAATATTATGAGCAACTGTGCTCGTGTTAGCAGAGAAATAGCACCAGTATTTTAATTTTCTGGGCAAGAAAATACAAAGTATATTGGTTATGGGGCTGGACTGGTAGCAAATTCTAATTTATTTTCAGTTAAAGAAGCTTCCTGGGTGAAGTTGGACCAGTCTTTCTCTTAGCCCAACCTATCTCAGAGTTATTGTAGAAAACTGTGCGAGGAAGAAACACTATTTATGCCTTCTTCAGCTCCTGAATATAACAAACTATTGTCCCAGAGTACAGAGTACAATAATAAGATACATGGAGTCAGCTTCTGGTGACTATAAAAAAAACATATATAGTAAGGACAATTTGGCAATGAGACCAGTTATTAAGGGTGCTGGTAAACAAAACATAACACTGGTTTTGTTCGGTCAGAGGCTAAATAGGCATTTGTCAGAGATGCTTTAGTTTGGTTTGGGCTGCACTTGGTAGAGAGTGGTCTAAAGCAGGGGTGTCAAACTCAATTTCATTGAGGGCTGCAGGGGGGCTCAGGATGGGTGTGGCCAGGGTGGGTGTGGCCAGCTCAACATCACTCATGTCACTCATGTCGGGGGTGCCTGTGGTGGCCCAAGCGCTCTGCCAGTGAAAGCGGGCTCCCGAACTCCAGTTCTGACTACAACAGCTTCCTGCAACCCTTTTCCAGCAAAAATGGCGCTCGGGAGGGCTACTAGCGGCCCTCCTGAGCTCCGTTCTAGGCTGAGAGAGTTTCCTGCAACCCTCTGCCAGGAAAAATGGAGCTCGGGAGGGCACCGCGGGCTGATCCTTTGCTGTTTCCAGGGTGACCCCGTGGGCTAGATCTAAGCACCTCGCAGGCCGGATCTGACCTGCAGGCCTTGAGTTTGACACCCCTGGTCTAAAGGCTCTGTCTAGTTCTTTTATTCTATCTCATATATGTTTGCCCCTTTTTGCATAAATCCTTTTGCTTACATAGTCTGTAAGTCCCCAATCAACTCGACCACTATCCTACAATTAAAAGAGGAGAATCAATATGAAGTGGCTGCTCCAACATGTATGACTTCTGTGAAACACTATGTTGTATACTGTATTTTCAGTCTGAAGACTGAAATGGGTATCTGATAAACATATTTTGAGTAAGAAAAATAAACATGAGTGAACTAGTATTGATTTCCCAAACTGAAAAAAATACTGTTTTCAAGGATTTGTCAATGAGAAAACTTTGGGGATCTAGAGACCTAAATGCTAAAATATTATCATGCATGTTCTTGTCTCCTT
This sequence comes from Arizona elegans, assembly GCA_022577455.1. NCBI lineage: Eukaryota > Metazoa > Chordata > Lepidosauria > Squamata > Colubridae > Arizona > Arizona elegans. The sequence continues at coordinate 92,679,540 of JAKOOJ010000006.1, read as the reverse complement.
TTGGATTCAGAATATAAAATACATACATCAGTTAATCCTGAAGTTTTGTTTTGGCCAAAATCCATGAAAGAACTGGTTGCACCATTGCCATTCAGCTAATACTTCAACTTACAATGTTACAAGCCTTGTAACCTAGAAATGCATAGCATTATTGGTCTTAACTATTGCACTGTCCTATCCAGTACAGACGTGAGTGATATAATTCTTTTGACATTGCACTTTTCTTCCCGTTATAAACAATACTGCATTTGGATTGATCTTTGTCAGTAGGTCAAATGCTCAGGGAAATCACATCAGCTCAATGCTAAGAAAACATTTGAGGGCAAGTGCTGTGATTTAACTTCCAACCATCTGTCAAACCAGTAAATGTCATTTTCCATGGAACTTACATGTAGCCTTTAGGTCACAGAGGAATTAGCCAAGGAAACAAAATTATATCTTGACACTCCCTTAGTAGGATGTAGTCTGTGTTTTCTTATGGTGATAGCTCTACCTAGTCATAGGTGGGGTTTCCTGCAGAAGTTTTGGCATGAAGAGTAGATTTGTGATTTAAAAGTTGTAGACTTGTTCTTGGCTGAGATTTTAACTCACCCTGTTACATAATCTCTTGAGTAATGGTTAGGTAAAGCTTTACTGTGGCATTTGACCAACATATTTACACATACATATATATGATCAGATACATACACATAAAATTCAAACAAGTTTAAAAGCTTCATTTTTCTTTGCAACAAAAACATCATACTGCAAAAAAGTTTTGATTTGTACAGATGTGTTTCAGAACCTGCAAGTATCGCAAAACTTTTTGCTGCCATCCCTAAAAGCCCAATATCAACATTCCTGATATGTAATGTAGCAGAAATCTATAAAGGTTTTTTGCAGACACTTATCCTGCTCATTCCTCCATATTTTTTTTAACTGCGACCTGAATTTTATAGCACCAAAAGCTTCTAAGCAAACTTCTGGTTCATAACTACTGCCACAGCCAGCAACTCTCTGTTTTTCCAAGTTGTTTTCTTTTTATGCGCCGAGTTCCTGAAGCCTGTACCTCTCCTTCCTGTGGATGGATGGAAATTTTGGTCTGGCTAAGGAGTTGTTGGAAGAATCTGATACCTATTAATACTTTTATGAGTTCAAGGACTATCTAAGATGTCCCAATAGTGACTATTGAATCTGATTCTCGAATTACGATTTCTGTAAGTGAAGCTATCCATTTGAGTGCCTTGAAATAATGCTAAGATTTGACAGAGCGATATTGCTGACCATGGTTATATTTTAGTGCTGAATGATGGAAGCTGATGGCTTATCAAGAGGAAGAGAATGAAGTATACAGTAGGAAGGAAGGAAGGACACATCTTTCTTTATAACATTAAAGTTTTCTTTGGAAATCTGATCTAGAGCAGAATTGTGTTATATTGCTAATGATGTGAATCTACATTTTATACTCTGCTTGTGTTTATTTTATTAAAGCTTTTTATTACATAAAAGTCATGAAGAAATTGAATCCTGGCTCTCTTAACATTTTTCTCAGCTTGAAAATAAAGTGCATATATGTAATGGTGTATAAACTGGCAGGGTTTTCTATGGCAAATGCTGTTGTAGAGAAATAACACCAAGTTTCTAATGTGTATATAATCTCTCTTTATACTATAGCTTCATCCCTATCATAAGTTTTACATTTTATAGAACAGTGTCTCAAAATCTATATTTTTTCTGCCTGCTTTTTATTGGGTTTTAGGTTAATGTACACATTGCATGATTCGGCAGGTATTCTTCTATTGGTGCAACCTATACTATGCCAGTCTCATTAAATAGATGTTTGAATGGCAAATTTCAATTTAAAGCTTGAATGGGTTTCAATTATGCTGGATTCCCAGTTCTGCCTTTGAATGTATTTTTGTTTGATTGTTGATAGTTTTTATGCCAGAATGACAGGTTAAAAAAAAACTACTAAAAGGTCACTGAACAAAATGACAGAATTATTTAAAGCAGTTGAGAAAACTAGCGAAGAAATGAACAAGCAAATAAACAGAAATTGTCAGATGAAAGATTGTGTGATTGTATGGTTATAGTGTTGTGCTAAGATTGAGAACCCTTAAGTTAAAATTCCAACACAATTATAAAATATATTGGGAGATCTTGGACTATTTCCTGGACTGATTAAAATATATTATTAAGTTCAGCATCATGACAATGAGATGCAAGCAAGCTTGAGACTCAAGTGCTCCCGTTTTCTTCTCTAGCATGGTCATTGTTAGCTGTGAACAGGATAATAAACCATGATTTCAGCCTAATCCTCCTAAAACAAGTCAGAATATCCTACCTCTGCATTTAATATGAAGGTTTGGTTATTTGAACATCCAAAGAAAATATATATACACAAATAATTGCCACCATTTTCACTTCCAAATCTATCAGAAAGAACTTCAAATGCATTCACAGTCATTTTCACTGGTACTGATCTTGACATTTGGGAAACAAGAAGCAAAGATTTGCTGAAAGGAGAAGAAAAACAGTGTCACAAGTTATAGAATAAAAAACAAAGTCCTCATTGGCATTCCATAGATGAAAATTATTCACCTATCTCCTTGTTTCCTGTTTTGAGTGATTACTTGGTTTTATGAAAAACCATCTGGATGATTGAACATAAAATCATCAAGCCATTATTCCCCCAAAGGATTTATTAGACCAATCAAATCCAGAAGCTTTGATGCAGGGTGAAGCAAGAGATCTATCTAATGGTGAAACTTATACTTACATCCAATGTTTCAGAACATTTTGAGGGAAAAGTGCTAGCTTCTCTTCATTTTTACCTAACTCAGAACAGAGTTGGTGGTTTTGGCAATGCTCAGTATGTAAAAAGCAACTTTATCTAACAGAATTGATGTGATTTACAAATGAGTCTTGGTCTCAATAAATATATTAAGAGATGTGCTTCACGACCATTTAGAAAGCAAACTGAGCCTCCTGCCCATCAGTTGACTATGTCACTGGATGCTCTTCATCCAGTGTCCTGTGTCCTGGTCAAGCAGGACCAATTTATTCCATTTGTGTTAATTAGCACAATCCATTTCGGCACATTTTTGCTATTTTTCTGAATGGAATCAGTTCCGTCCTGACTTTTCTGCAGATCCTTAATGTGTGGTTCTTCTGTCTTCAGCCCTCAATACAGGGAAATACGAGACACTACAAAAAGAGAAGGAGGAGATGGAAAAGAAGTTTGAAGGAACTGTGCAGAAACTCACTTGGCAGCAACAGGAGGAGCTCCTAGCACTTGAAGAACGTTTGCAGTTACAGTACAGTGCTGAACTAGAACATTTGCATAAGAACCATCAAATCAAGCTTGAGAGAATCAAGAGTCAACATCAGGAACAGGTTGGTCATTTTTTTTTAAATTTTAAAAAGTTTTTTATTAATAATTCAAAATTAAAAAAACATTGGACATAGATATGACATCACTAGTTCCAAACATCTTTCATCACTTTACATATTAGTACTCATATAAACATATAGTTCTTAAACATACATTTATCTATAATAACATTTATATTTTTGTGCTAACACTATACATTTGTCTTGGCTACCCTCTTGTTATCTATCCAATCATAAAATTGTTCCCAGATTTTGTAGTACTTAGTTTCACTTTTATCCTTGAGTTCCAAAGTGAGTCTGTCCATTTCTGCGCAGTTAAAGATTTTCAGTAATATTTCCTCTTCAGTTGGAATATCTATTTCCATTTTTGAGTGAAGGCTATTCGTGCCGCTGTGAGTATATGCAGTAATAAATAATTTGTATCTTTCTTATATTTTCTTTCTATAATTCCCAGTAAGAAAAATTCCAGTTTGACTTCTATATTTGTTGACAAAATTTCTTCCAGCCAGTTCTTTAGTAAATTCCAATTTTTTTGCGCCTTTGGGCATTCCCACCACATGTGGTAGTAATTCCCAACAATCTCTCTACACTTCCAGCATATCGAGGATTTCCCCTTATTCATTCGTGCTAATCTTGAGGGGGGCAGGTGCCACCTATAGAACATCTTATAGAGGTTTTCCTTGTAGGAAGTTGCTAGTGTGATTTTAAAAAAAAAAATCCCCATAAAATTTGCCAATTGTCCAAATCGATATTGTGCCCAAAATATTTACACCAAATTATCATCGTTTCTTTCACCTGTTCCTCAATCATATCTAGGAACAGGTTGGTCATGTTCACTCAGTGTAAGCTCACATGAGAGTGACTATGTGCCATGATTTGATAGGCAGACTTTATTTCTGTACATTGCAGCTAAAACACTTTTTTAAAAAATCATAGCGCCAAGTCCATATATGTGTTTGAAATAGGTACTATTCGTTAGAGGATTTTACTATGTTGTGGATGATGGGAGTTCACTGTTTTAAACTGGATAATATATTTGCCAGGCTGTTTGGCAATTTGGGAAGGAATCATGAGTGGTGCCCAAAGCCTGTTTCCTTACCTGGATTATGGTTTAGAGAACTAACCCTCGTATATTGGAGCCAGCAGCAGGGGCAGCTGAATTGTTGAATTGATGGGTGCATGGAATGATTGCCTCGTGCTCGAGCTGTTCTGTGTTTTGCAATGACAGTTTACAGTTTTCATCCAGTCTCCAACCTGCCCGTTTTTGGGAAGGTTGTGGAGAATGAACATGTGGCAGCTTCAAAGGATACTGGATGAAGCACATTAGCTGGACCTCTTTTGCTCAGGGTTCAGGCCCGGTTATGGGATTCAGTCTCATCGATTATAATCTTAGATGACCTCTAGTGGGAGCGGGGTGAGAGTAGTGCATCTATTCTTGCTCTCCTTGATCTTTTAATGGCCTTCATGGCATTCTTCTAAACCAGCTTTGGGAGTTGGGGATGGGCAGCACTATACTGTGTTAGTTCCCCTTTTTTCCTCCAGGGTTGGTTCCAATCATTGTTGATGGATGGGCAGAGATCCAGTGTTCAGCCCCTGTTTTGTGGAGTCCTCAGTTCTTTCTTAGAACTCTCCCTCCCGTATTTTAACATCCACATGAGACTACTGAGTGAGATGATTCAATAGTTTGGGGTGATGTATCATCAAAATTGAGGATATCCAATTTTGTGTCTCCATCCTGGGCTGCCTGAGTGATGCCGTGAATATCCTGTTTCAGTGTCTCAAGGCTGTTGGAACCTAGATAGAGTGTAATGGGCTTTGACTCAACCCGAGGAAAGCTGAGTGCTTTTTCTCCCAGCTGTTTCTAACCATCCAATTTGATCCAGTGTGTTACAGGTCCTGTCGGCCAAGTAATGTTGGTTGATGGGAACTAGGAAATATGCTTTCTCTGCCATAATCCCTGCCCTCTGGAAGATTTCTCCTTTAGAGATCAGGATAACCCAGGCTGGCCTTCCATAAAGCTTCTTATATCCCAGATTCAAAGTTCCAACATCCAGGCCTCCTCTCTGAGTTGACGTGGCCACATTTTGGGCACTTGGCAGCTGGCCAGCTGGCCAGCATTTACAGCTGTTTGCAGAGTCCCACAGTCACATGACTATAATTTATGACATTTTTGCCAGAAACCAGCATTTACTTTCAGTTTCCAAGAAAAAAAACACCCCATAGCGAACAAACACAGCCACTTAACAACCACAATGTTCACTTTATGGCATTCACTTAATAATTGCCACAAAATAGGTCATAAGATTCAATGCCATCATGTAGTAGCCTGTGTTACAATTGCCTGATGACCAAGGACTACTTGTACTTAAGAAATGCTTTTATGGGGAAGGTTCCAGTAGGTTACAAAAATATATTACATTGTTCTGTCCAACCATGGCTTCAGAACGACTCAACTTGGTGCAAGAAAGTATATAAACTATATAACAGAGTTTTGGACATGAAGCACCATAGCTGATAGGTATACAAAATATCTCAGGTTAAATCTCTGGGGTCCCTCGGGAAACCCCTAACTGACAAACCAACCATGTAGAATTTTTGCAAGTCAACTGTAGGCACTCATGCCATAGTTCAAGGCAGCCTGCTGTGCAACAGAAGATTTACAAATATAATCAGTCAAAAGATTCATAGATGCTATCTGTGAACAGGCTAGTTGGAAGGTGGGTTGGAAGAAAATCTGTTAGTCAGGTTTTGACTCCGCAAACAATTACTTTTCTCACTCTTAGGAGTAACTTGCTGAAAAAAATGTGTTTCAAATGTAAAAACTCTACTGGATTACACCTATCAAGTGTAATCTCTTGTTTTGCTAAACTCTAACTGTTCTTTTTCTTTAAAGTTCTTTAAAACCACCATAGCTAGTTTACTTCTTCTTATACTTGTGTGTTGTTATTTGAAAAGGTGGATGACATTGCAGCAACTCAGGAAGTGGCAGTATTAGAGATGGAAAATAGCCACGCGATTGCCATTGCAGAACTTCAGGAAGAATACGAGCACAAAATTCAAGGTAATTCTGCAATCCCAGCAAGCACTTATTCTACCATTTTAGATGGTGATCTCTGTGCAATCAATTTGAGTTTGTGGGATGTCTTCCTCAGAAAAATTCAGGAAGGAGAGGGCATGGCTGGCATCGGGCGATACGGTGTGGATTCTGGAGCTCCAGGAGAGCACCGATCTCCCAGCCGATTTTGGAGATCCCTAGGGATCATAGTTGTCTTGTAGGGACAGTGGAGAAAGAAGACACAGGCTAGCACGGATAGGGAAAGAGTAAGTTCCCTGAAGTGCCGGCATTAGTCTTCGACCCATCGGCGAAGGAAGGCAGCCATGGAGCTGTCAAAAGCCAGAGCGGCCACGATCAGAAAGAGGAAGTGCATGAGTGGTGATTGAATAGAGTATTGTTACCGGATGAGTGATTGGCCAACTCACAGGTAAGAAGAAAAAACTTTTAAAAGCTTGAAAGAAGTCCCAACGAGCAATTAGCGGCTAATTTGCACTTGGGAATTTAAGCGGAAGGGGGAAAAAAGAGGAACTTTAAAGTTAAAATGAAAGCTCTAAAAGGAATCTTCCACCTGGATTTAAAATTGGATTTTGAAAGAAATAAAAACAAGACAAGGGAAAAGGAGACAGAGGAACATTTTTTAAACAATAAAAAGATTTAACTCGGAAGAGAGGAAACGGGCGTTATAAAATGGATACTTTGTTGCCGAAAGAGTTGTGAATTGAAGAGAGACATCTGCTGGAGGAGAGATCGTGGGAAAGAGCCGTAGGAGTATACAGCTGAAAAGATTAAGAGAAGCAGAGAGGACGAGGACTGAGATTGTGATGGCTCAAGTGAGCATTTGAACTGGACAGAAAAGTTAAGGAAATTATACCATATTGTACAAATTCATAAGCGTCAAGCTAAAATTCTTTATTTTATTTTAATCTCTTTATTTTAATCTTAAGTGCCAGTCTAAAATTGGGCCGTGTTGGTCTAATGGTTAAGGTACCAGGCTAGAAAGCTGGAAACTGTAAATTCAAGCCCCACTTTAATCGTGAAAGCCAGTGATTTGGGGCCAGTCATTCTCTCTCAATCCAACTCTCTTCATATAGTTATTGTGGGGAAAATAGGAGGAGGAAGGAGTATTGTGCATGTTCGTTGCCCTTGAGTTACTTGTAAAAATAATAAAGGCAAGATGTAAATAAATACAGAAAATCTCATTTCTACAGAAAGTCACCAACTAAAGGAATGAAGAAGACTTTATAATTTAGTCAATTGATTGTATCATAAACAAATGACTATAAATAAATGGTCACTCCTCTAATTAACCCCAATCTGATCTATGTATTCTGTCTTCTTTGAGATGGACTTTGAAATGAAGTGTGCAGTGTTACTGGTGATAATGCATGTTCGTTCCCTGCAGTAAATAAGATTGTTTCTCCTCACTGCCCCAATACTTTTTAGTTTTCAAATAAGGGTCTAATAAGCTTCTGGAGAGTACAATTTGCAGTCATCAAGAATGTGTTCAATGTCTTCGGTGTCTTTCTTCAGCTGAGACTCCATAAAACCTCCCATGTCTTACCATGGAGCCCATTTTTTCAAACTGATTTCTAAAAAGATGCTTCTGAGATGTTGAGGCATATAAGATGTCAAATATTTTTATGACTTGGAAGCTGGCTTGTGTTGATCCAGTCCCTTCAGAGACTTGACACATTTAAGTGCTGCAATATCATCTTGGGCAGCAACATCAGTAACGCTTTTGTTTGAAGGCTTCATTGGCCTTTAGAACTGATTAGACTGGGAATTGAATGGAGAATTCATATTGAGAGATTGGGTGGCCCAAGTGTGAGGTTGCCTGTTGTGAAACTACTCTTCAAAACTCTTTGAGGTTGCTTGTTGTGAAACTGCTTGTCAAGGTTCCAACAAATGCCCTAATTAACTCATGAGTCTCCAGCCAAGTTTCAAAAGAAATCCAGTTATTTATTAGGAGCAACATGTCAGCATCTACTCCGGTGAGGTCAACTCTGCCGCAGGTAAATTACGGCTCAACTTTGACCCTGTTCCCCCCGCCTCTCAGTCTGTGTCATAAATCACATTCTCCAATGCCTCACAATCCGGCTTTGGTAATCTGAGATCCAACTGTGGAAGAAGGTATGAGTGAAATGTGCTCCTCCCTTGCTGCCCATGGCAACTCGAGAGCAGACTAGAAATGCTTTGCGAGTTAACACTGCTCTTCTGGATCCAGGAATAGGATCTTCAGCTAGTAATTGAATATTACAAAACAGCTTGTATGGGATAAACCCAACTCTGCCCTTACTGCTGAGGCTGTCCCCAGTTGAATTGTTCTATTGATGTATAATTCTAAGAGTCTATAACAGTGGTTCTCAACCTGTGGGTCACAACCCCTTTGGGGGTCGAACGATCCTTTCACAGGGGTCGCCTAAGACTATCGGAAAACACATATTTTCAATGGTTTTAGGAATAATTTTATGGTTGGGGGTCACCACAACATGAGTAACTGTTAAAAGGTTGTGGCATTAGGAAGGTTGAGAACCACTGGTCTATAATGAATGTACATTGCAACTGCCTAGATTTTATTTAAATATAAAGAAAACTTCCAGATAGTTAGGTCTCTACAATAGCTGAACAGTGCTTACTAGGATTGTGAGTTCTCCATCTCTGAAGGTTCTTAAAGGTTGGCCAGCCAGGTCTCAAGGATGGCTTAATACATTACAGAATTTTGAACTAGATGATCTTTGAAGTTCTTTCCAATTCCGCAGTTCTTGGATTCTGAGATTCTATATCAACTTTTGGGATTATTATCCAAGAAGCATTTTTATTTGTACCGATATCATGTGTCTTATTTTTATTTTTACAGGCCATTCATTCAAAAAGACATTATTGTAAAAAGAAAATATTTTGATTAGGCACACCATTATATTACACTCATTTCTCACCTTGTCCCTCTAAATATTTTGTCTATAATTCCCAAAACTTTTGATCATTGATCATGTTGATAGGGTTTTATTCATCCAAAATGTATGAAGAGCACTAAACTGTCTCTTCCTACCATCAGAAATCCATATTAAACAACTCACAGTCAAATTCCTTTTTTGCACGTATTAGTACTAAGTTATTGTCTTAGCAGAGCTTGCTAGGGAAATCATAAAAATCGCTCCAATCTTTTTGACTAGCAGTTTTATTATGACATAGTTTCCCTAGCAACAGCTTCTACCTAGGGACTTATAATCTATCAAAGTTGGGCAGGATAAAGTTAAAGGCATTGCAAATGGCCCACTAAAATTGGAGAAGCTTTGTCTATCCGAGAGAGACACTGCTTTAGAAATACATATTTAGAACAACTCATAAGGTAAAATATTATTAAAAGCATTACTGACTTTCATAAAGAATAGAATCCCAATCATTAAATATCAATACTGCTTCTCAGTTATGCCATTTTCTAACCATCATTATTAATACTTTTCAAAATATTTTGGTCTATATTAAATAAATGACATCTCTGTCGTGAATGTTATTTCTCACCATCCTTTACTAAATTAAATCCCACCTCTTGTCTAAACTATTATGCTTTTTTGAAATAATTGTAAGAATTAACACAGAGATTGCTCCTCTCCAATTATGTATGGTTTATGCAGTAAGATTGCCCTCTTGTGAGTGAATTTAGCATTGAAACAGGTTTTTATTATTTATGAAGTCAGGGGGTTATAGCAATTAGTTGAGCTATTAAATTTTAACACATGGCTTATTAAACCACAAATTACTGAGGGTCAACAAAATGTCATCAATATTTAAAAGGAGGGGCGTCTTTCTTTCTTTCCACACTGTATAGGATGTCAGCTAAGTTTACAACAGGAAACCTCTAAATTGACTAGATCAGAGGTCTCCAACCTTGGCAACTTTAAGGCTTGTGGACTTCAACTCCCAGAATTCCTCAGCCAGCTTTGCTGGGAATTCTGGGAATTTGCTGGGAATTCTGGGAATTTGCTGGGAATTCTGGGAGTTGAAGTCCACAAGTCTTAAAGTTGCCAAGGTTGGAGACCCCTGCACTAGATCACAGTAACTGAATCAACAACTATTCATTCAACAGTTCCAAATGTTAAAAAAAAATAATTAACAATTGCCGTTTTCATTGAAATCATATTAAAATGAAAAAAATGGGCATTATTTATTTTCTTTTCTTTTTTTAAATTCCCTCTAGACATAAAGTCTGCTCATGAGCAAGAAAAAAGAGAACTGGAAGAAAATTTTGAGAAGTTGCGCTTGTCACTCCAGGTTAGTATTTTATTCATATGTTGGTTGAAATTGTTGCTTGTTATATTATGTGGGTCTCCTGGAGGAGCAAATTTCTTCCAGCGGTTCAAAAGCAGCAGCATGAAACAGACCCTGAAGTATCTTGAGGAGGACTCTAAGGAGCGGTTTGTGTCTATTATGATGCCTGATGGTTTCGCTTTCCACCAGCTGTACTTGTCTACTATTTCCCTGAATAGTGCTATGAGATTGCACACAGATGATACTCAAGATCAAACAACATAAAGTTTAAAGGCAGCAAGTGAGGAATATGTTGGAAACAGTAGAATAGAATAGAATAGAATAGAATAGAATAGAATAGAATAGAATAATAGAGTAAAGTAGAATAGAATAGAAAATAGAATAGAATAGAATAGAATAGAATAGAATAGAATAGAATAGAATAGAATAGAATAGAATAGAATAGAATAGAATAGAATAATAGAGTAGAGTAAAGTAGACTAGAACAGAACAGAATAGAATTCTTTATTGGCCAAGTGTGATTGGACACACAAGGAATTTGTCTTTGGTGCATATGCTCTCAGTGTACATAAAAGGAAAAAAATACATTCATCAAGAATCATAAGATATAACACTTAGTGACAGTCATAGGCTACTAATAAGCAATTAAATCATACTAGGAAACAAATAAAATAAGATACAAGCAACATGGTTATAGTCATAAGTGGGAGGAGATAGGTAATAGGAAGGATGAGAAGAATAATAGTAATACAGTCTTAGTAATAATTTGACAGTGTTGTGGGAATTAGTTGTTCAGCAGAGTGATGGCATTCAGGAAAAAGCTGTCCTTGTGTTAGTTGTTCTGGTGTGCAGTGCCCTATAGGATCGTTTTGAGGGTTAGGGTTAGGTTCTATGTTTTTTCTAGGTTCTACCATATCTCACGACCTAAAATGGACACCCAACATCAAAAACGTCATCAAAAAAGCACAACAAAGAATGTTCTTTCTGCGCCAACTCAAAAAGCTCAAACTGCCCAAAGAGCTGCTGATACAGTTCTACAGAGGAGTTATTGAGTCTGTCATCTGCACCTCTATAACTGTTTGGTTTGGTTCTGCAACCCAACAAGACAGACACAGACTTCAGAGGATAATTAGAACTGCAGAAAAAACAATTACTACTAACCTGCCTTCCATTGAGGATCTGTATACTGCACGAGTCAAAAAGAGGGCTGTGAAAATATTTACAGACCCCTTCACATCCTGGATATAAACTGCTTCAACTCCTACCCTAAAAACGATGCTATAGAGCACTGCACACCAGAACAACTAGATACAAGAACAGGTTTTTCCCAAATGCCATCACTCTGCTAAACAAATAATTCCCTTAACACTTAACACTGTCAAACTAGTTACTAAGTCTGCATTACTATTAATCTTCTCATCGTTCCTATCACCCATCTCCTCCCACTTACGACTGTATGAGTGTAACCTTGTTGCTGGCATCCTTAAGATTTATATTGACTGTTTTCTAATAGGATTTGATTGCTTATTTGTTCCCTATGACTATCATTAAATGTTGTACCTTATGATTCCTGATGAATTTTTCTTTTCTTTTATGTACACCCAGAGCGTATGCACCAAGACAAATTCCTTGTGTGGCCAATCACACTTGGCCAATAAAGAATTCTATTCTATTCTATTCTATTCTATTCTATTCTATTCTATTCTATTCTATTCCATTCCATTCCATTCCATTCCATTCCATTCCATTGAGTTATCATTGTAAAGGAAGAACTGGACTTCTTCTCTGTCATCCTATAAGGTAGGACCAGAATCAACAGCTTGAAATTAGAGGGAAGAGGATTCAGGTCAACCAATAGGTGTCTCAGAAAATGGTATGTAGGTCTTCAAAGAAAAGGTTAGGTAACCATCTGTCCAGAATGCTTTGGTGAAAGAGGAGGTAGGATTAGATGACCTCTGAAGTCATTTCCAGCTCTGTGACTTTGACAAAACCTGTTAAGAGTGCTTTGTCTATATATTCATGATATCCAAGCTGGCAATGACTGTCTTGGAGCCATAATGCACAGCTTGATGAAAATGTCAGTCCCTTTGTGAAACAGGCCAATTTCATGCTTGGAGGCAATAAAAATGAAATTGAAAAAGTAACTGCTAATATAATACTGCCCTTGTACAATTCTGTGATAAGACCACACTTGCACTATTTGCTCAGTAATGATTTATAGTGACTTCCAGCTATCACCAGCATGATAAAACTGTAACAAAGGCAGGCTTTATATCACTACAGCCCTTGCTGGCTGATGCTAGAAGACACTATAAATTACTAGTGAGGAAATGTCCTTGGAGTATTGTGTACTGTTTTTGTTATCACGACCGAAAAAGGATATCACAGAACTAGAAAAGGGCTGGCCAAATGATCAGAGGGCTGGAGCAGCTCCCTTGCAAGCAACGATTATATGAATCCTGCACTAGCCTGATCTAGCCAGGCTCTTCTGAGTTTCTGATGAACATTGGCATCAAGCACATCTAAAGGTAAAGGTGTTCCCTGCCCAATCGTGTCCGACTCTAAGGAACAGTGCTCATCTCCAATTCTTAACCAAGGAAGCCAGTGTTGCCCAAAAATATTTCCATGGTCATGTGGCCAGCATGACTATACATTGAAGTACACTGAATGCTGTTACTTTTCCACTGAAGTGGTACCTATTTATCTACTCATATTTGCATGGTTTTGAGCTGCTAGGTGGGCAGGAGCTGAGGTGAGTAATGGGAGCTCACCCCTTCATGCCGTGCTCAGGACTCAGCTGACAAGCTCATAGTCTTTATCCACTGAGCCATCACGCTTCCTCAAGTACATATACGAAAGACATATATGTAAATTATCAATTGTTGATTTATACATTACCTTTGTTCAATGGGTTGCAAAGTCAGATTTCAAAAGGTTGCATTAAAACCAAATTGAAATCATCATAAATACCACATAAGAGGTAGAGGGAAGGACAAATGACTAAGCTTATGTTGTGTCACAATTTTAAAACCTTACATATTCGTGCTTGCTGTTGCAAAACAAATAAGAAGCTTGCAACATTATGTCACAAAACACATTTTGGCATTACTGTATCACAGTTAGGAACAGAGTCATGGCTATCATTACTAAGGAACCAGCATTTTCAAATACTGTATTCAGTGTAACATATTCTTCAATGAATGAATAATAAGAAAAAAGAAATGAAGATTATGCTTTTTTCATGTATTGGCAATATTCACATGTCCCCATGGATTATTTTATCTATGGTTTATTCAAGAAGCCACAGTTGCTGCATTAACATACTAAAACCTATTCTCCTTTATTGGTAAAAGCTAAACATTATGATTTGCCTTAAAAGTAACCCAACGGGTACACTAGGATGGGTGGGAAGCATTTTCTGTGTTTTTGAAGGGTGACATTGGTATCTTGACACTTGTGGCAACTCTGTCTTAGAATGATGTGGCAGCATAGACAATTGTCATTTCTTAAACTAATACAACACAGCCCTGCAGAAAGATTAAAACTGCCAACTTCATGCCAAGGACAAAGAGTCACTGGTGGGCTCAACTTCTATAAATCTTCAAAAAGCAAAGCAAAAAAAAAATATTTTAACTCTTGAATAGACAGGAGGAAAATAAAACAGTTGCTTCAGGCTTATGCATGTGACATTTTCACACACCATAAATGCACACATTGTATGTTGTTGCTGTGTATTCATCTAGTTGTATAAAAAAATATCAGAACCATTTCTGTGCTTGGGATCTTAAACATTATCAGACTTAAATACTTTCTCCTTAAAAGAGAGGCTAAGCTAGAACATCTAAAAGCTCTGAGGCAGGAGGCAGAATGCATCCCAAGTTCTTGCAAGCTTGGAAATGGACAGCTGCCAGCTCCAGCAAGCTGCAACATTTGAAAGACAAGGCTAGTTTTACTATAGCTCCAAATGTCCTGCTAAGTCAAAATAAGTTGACTTAGTTCCTGAACATGGATAACAATTTAAGTTCACAGAGATTCAAAGCTGGCATAGAGGCCATGTTTGGAAGTGTGCAAGGGCCTACAAAGAAGGAAAGCAGGAAAGCCATTCCCCCATACCTCATACATTCTATCTAAAATGGAATTTGATCATGTAGGCCACAAGAGGAATTATATACCAGAGAAGTAAGATTTACAGGCAGAAGAAGGAGAAATAAGGTGCTGTTTCTGCGGCTCAGTCACATCCTTCTCCAGTTGGCCCCTCCTCCTCTCCTTTCAGTTAAGAAAGGGATATTTTATGTAATCAAAATGGTGAAGAAAAATGGCCGTAAAGCTCAGGTTCATTGCCACAGGGGAGAAGATCCTCTCCCTTGTCCTTTTCTCCTCTTTCTCCTCTCCCATTAATTGCTGGAGCCAGTAGGACGCTTCCTCAACATTAATTAGTAGCTCATGTCTGACAGATTTGCCTTGAGGCTCTATAATACTAATCTTGGGTTTTACTTAAAACAATTACTTTTTGTTTCAGAAGAACTATCTAAAATGTTTGCCCAGAGGTGAATTAGATCATCCCTGAGAAGTGGTTGTGTTTAATATCATTTACAGGACCAGGTAGATACTCTCACTTTTCAAAGCCAGTCTCTAAAGGACAAGGCAAAACGATTTGAAGAGGCATTGAAGAAAAACACTGAAGAACAACTAGAGGTACTCAATATATGTTCCTTCTAAAGATATACTGATATACTTTATATATATTGATCAAGGGTGAAATCCAGCAGGTTCTGACAGGTTCTGGAGAACCAGTAGCGGAAATTTTGAGTAGTTCGGAGAACTGGCAAATACCATCTCTGGCTGGCCCCAGAGTGTGGTGGGAATGGAGATTTTGCAGTATCCTTCCCCTGCCACACCCACCAAGCCCCGCCCACCAAGCCACACCATGCCCGCCAAGCCACACCCACAGAACCGGTAATACAAAAATTTGGATTTCACCACTGTGAGAGATTGTTGGTCCAGTGGGCTGTCTGATATTGACATAAGAAGCTGGCTAAATAATTGTATCATTTCAATCTGGCTTTTGGATCATTTTTGTGATTGGGTGAGATTGCTTTGTCCTTCAATCACTTTCTCGGCTTTCTGTTTCTTTCTGGTGGACACACTCAAAACCTTCCCTTTCTTCTCTCTTATGCTAGTGGAAATTTATGCTTCTACGCTGGCTTTGTTCAACACAAATAGGAGTTGCACTCAGCTCCTAGCACTCTCAATCTGGGTTTAAATCTCATAAATTCTACATGGAAGAGACAAATTTAAATCTATCACCAGTGAGTAGCTGGTGGCCAGATTAATACTTATGAGTGCTGGCCCAAATATTTGCTAGTTTTAAAAAAAACAGCCTATGAAGGTTATTTTTCTATATAGCCTGCCAATCACTATGGCTCTATATCTCACGGTATTTCTGCTAAGTAAATAATGAATATAGAGTATTGCCAAAAAGACACAGTTTTGACATAATTAAGTCTGTCCAGAACTGGCCAGACTTTACAAATGTCTTCTACCTAGCTGGCACCCCACTGAAGTTATGGATAAAGTCAAGCCTGCCAACTAGTTAGGCCAATCCCCTGGCACCAGTGGTGGGTTGCTCCCAGTTCGGTCCGGTTCTATAGAACCGGTAGTAAAACCGGCGGGAGGCTCCACCCACCCGCCATGATGTCATCATGGGTGATCTATGTATGTGCTCCTGCTGCGAACCGATAGTAAAGGTAAGTGGAACCCACCCCTGCCTGGCACCGCACATATCCCAGTAATAAAAAGCATCAAATCTGCATAACCCTATGCAGATAGGGTTCAGAGACACATCCATGGGCTTTCTTAATTGTCATGCCAAACCTAGACCACCTGAGAGGCAAATTGAAAAAATAAGGACTTAGTTTTTAAACAGTTTTTCAATATTTTGAAATTGAAATAGGACTTTTTTTGTATTGGTTGAACAAACTTCTTTACATGTTTTTTGCTAAACAAATTGAAGATTGCTGTGCTGTCCTTTCCTTATTCCCAATCCCACCTTCATAGGGAAAATATTTCAGAAAATTATTATGCTGAAATCTTTGAAACTGTAAAACTGCAACACCCTGGATTAATGTCTATGAATAAGTCTACCATCCCTGCTGTTTTCATTCCATCCTGTCAAAATATGAAGCCGGTGCAAGCATTCCGAACCTTTCCTTCATAGCTTCTGAATGGATTTTTTTTCCTGGTTAAACCTCAGAGAAGCTTCAGTCAGTTCAACTGCATCAAACAGCATTTTGCTGTTTAGTTTAATCTATTTGTATTCAAATTGCCAATTTAATTAAACCAGGACCGATTCGTATTAGTTCAGTTTGTATTATTTTTATACCACTGAGCAAAGGAGCCTCTGTCCTGGGTGATACAACAGTGCTACCACTGGTGGGTTTCAAAACCTTTTACTACCGGTTCTGTGGGTGTGGCTTGGTGGGCGTGGCTTGGTGGGCATGGCAGGGGAAGGTTACTGCAAAATCCCCATTTCCTCCCGATCAGCTGGGACTTGGGAGGAAGAGAATAGATGGGGGGCGGGGCCAGTCAGAATTTTTACTACCGGTTCTCTGAACTACTCAAAATTTCCGCTACCGGTTCTCCAGGACTGGTCAGAAGCTGCTGAAACCCACCTCTGAGTGCTGCTTCTCATATCATTCTTCATTCTTTTAGGTTGCCCTGGCTCCATATCAGCATTTAGAAGAAGATATGAAGAGCTTAAAGCAGATTCTGGAGATGAAGAATGTACTCATTCATCAACAAGAAAAGAGGATCATGGAGCTAGAAAGGCTGGTGAGGTCTCATTTGCTGCTATTTTTAATTGTTTATGAAAAACTTGAAGAGCGATTAAAAAGCAAAGATCAATATGTTGTTACTTATCTATCAGAACAATCTTGCCCAATTAGATATCCGCAGATGCTCTCACCATTTCCAATCAGTGTGTTTTGGATTTTTTTAGAACTTCACTCACATTCTCTTTGCCTAGCAAAAATTGTTTCCAATGACAACATTTGATCAGCAACTAATATAGAATTGTTAGTGACAAGTTCTTAGAAATTTTTGTCTGCTGTGACTGCATCTTACGTGTGGTTACAGTAATCCTAATTTCCTAATTATTAGATTCCAGAGGTGAATGTATCTGTGGTTTAATTCAGATGACTTGTGGGATAACTTTTATATCATAATATTTTGGAGAAAGTCTCCAGTACAAGTTGCTTGGATTTAGAGGCATCCGTAGAATTTCTCAGAATAACAAAACTCTATGCAGGATTTCCCCCTTATTGACATACATGTTTGCATCATATTGTCAAAATATTTTCATCATTTTCCCAGTCCCACCCCTCACAGACACCCATGTTTGTGGTAAATATAACAGCCTGCCTATCTCTTTAGGCAGAAAAGAACTTAATTCTAGAAGAAAAAATTCAAGTACTACAGCAACAAAATGAAGACCTCAAAGCCAGGATTGATAACAACACTGTGGTGACAAGGTCAGTTTAAATGTTTTCTACAGAGCAAGAGGATAAAGCAGGGGCAGGTTTCAAAACCCGTAGCTACTGGTTTGCTTGTGGGCGTGCGCTTGCAACACTTCTGCACATGCGCAGAAGTATCCGGGTGGGTGGGCGGAGCCTCCCGCTGCCGCTGCTACCGGTTCGCACAATCCGGGGCAAACTGGTAACAACCCACCACTGGGATAAAGGCAACTATCAGCGGATTTAATTACCGCATGTCTTTTTTATGTTTACTTTGCTGCTATTGCTCAAGAAATCAGAATACTGGAAGAATATGAACATTACTCTATACATTGAGAGTTCATGCAGGAATTATTTACAAATAGTTATGAAGGTATCTTCATGTGTTTGGTCATAGTTTTTTGCCCATTGGTAAATGCACTGAAAATATGAACTTAAATATGAACTGTAAAATCTGCATTTTTTGTACATTTTCTACGTATGTGTATTGCTTGAACTAGACAGTATTCTGATCCATGGAGGGGTGCAAGTCAAGAAATGTGAATGGAAAACATTCCTTTTAAAAAATGGAGGCCAAATAAATTTCTACAGCATCCCAAGTAAACATTTACAGGATTGTACTCTATGAGACTAAACTGTGAATCAAAGATTGCCTGATTCAAATTACAACATCCATGAATTGTTTGAGTACTTATTTGACCATAATGACATTTCATAAGTTCACTTCCCAATGGTGACTGATAGTACATGAGTCAGAAATGCTTTGCTGAAGTGGGGTTGTTGACCTTTGCTTATCTTTATGTAGCCACGTGATGTAAAACATCATTGTCCATTGTTGCACCAATGTTAAGGATGCTTGTCTAACCATGTTGTTCCTTCCTTGAGTCTTTGGCAGAAAATTTCATCAACTTTTTCCTTTGAAGGAGTAGAAGCGAAAAAAGTTGCAAAATAAGCAAGAGTTTAAAAAAATTATGAATAATCCTAGTTATGAAACAAAATGCAGGTGAGCAGTTTGTTGTAAGAAACAAACAGCTTCAAGAATCACATATACATTTATTAAGGCACAGACTTCCTTATTTGTTAGCTAGACAGCTATAACTGTGCTATTTGAAAGAGGTGTTTCAAAATCTGTATACTGAAGTACATCTAAATTCCTCTTTTCATCTGGCACTGGTTGTCTCAGACTAATCTACTACCTAAGGTCTTTATAACTAGGGGCCTTATCCAGATACATTTTACATTCAAAGCCACATGCTTTTCTGCTGACTATACAAGGGTGAAATGCTCCTGGTTCAGACTGGATCGCCCGATCCAGTAATGATGCTGGCGGGTGGTTCGGAAAACCGGTAGCAAAAATCCCTGCCCCCCCACCCATGCCCAGCTAAGCCGCACAATCATCAGAGGCTTTTTTTTTTATTTTTAAAAGCATTTTTTCTACAACCTCTGATGATCACACCGCTCAGCTGGGATCGTCAGAGGCTTTTAAAAGCTTCTTCGGCCAAATAGGTTTTAGAAAAAATGGTTTTAAAAGAAAAAAAATCCTCTGCCGATCAGGCAACTCAGCTGGGATCGTCAGAGGCTTTTAAAAGCATTTTTTTCTGCAACCTCTTCGGCTGAAGAGGTTGTAGAAAAAATGGTTTTGAAAGTAAAAAAAAAAAAAAAAAGCTGGGCACGCCCACCATCACATTACCCCCCAAGCCATGCCCACAGAACCGGTAGTAACAAATTTTACATTTCACCACTGTGACTATAGTGTGTCTCTTATAAATGTCTCCACAGTTGTTTCTAAATGTATAATATAAAATTGTTCAGGTCTAATTTATATGTAGGCCTGTTGCTGGACTTCTCTACACTTGAAAATGATTATGTTTTGTTTTGTTTTATCAGTGCAGGGGGAAAAAAGCTCTTTAAGAAAAATATTGTATTTGTTGAAATGCAGGTGGATGATCACAGTGTTCTTCCTGACCTGTTTGTGATGACTTGTACATTCCTGGAAGTCACTCAGTGGGACAGTAATCAAGAATCCAGTCAACCAAATGTGAAGTGTAGGATGAGGGATTGATCTACCGTATTTTTTGGATTTTAAAACACACATTTCCCTCCCTAAAAGGGTGTGAAAATTTGGGTGTGTCTTATACACCAAATGTAGCCCCTTCCACCCAAAGGCCCCCACCCTTTGGCCTCTGCCTCCCAGCAATTTACCTCCTTGCAGCAAGCAGCAAGAAGAAACAGCCCATTTCAGCTTCAGCACAGCCTAATTAGCACAAGTATGATTGTCCCCGACTCTCAGCTGTTTCAGGCTGCTGGGATTGCCGTTGCCTATTGCTGCGCGGGCCTCTGCTGCTTGCTGCAAGGAGGTAAATTGCTGAGAGCAGAATTCTTTTTTCTTGGGCTAATCCAGCTATGCTGAAAACGAAAATGAAAGTAAAGTAGGCTGTTTGCTGTTTGCTGCAACGAGGCAAAATTGCTGGGAGGCAGAGACAGATTTCTTTTTCTTGTTTTCTCTCACAAAAAAAGGTAGGTGCGTTTTATAGTCCGGTGCGTCTTATGCTCCAAAAAATATGGTACTTTATATCAGATCATGAAAGCACCGTATTATGAGCTGTTGTCAATTTGAATTGGTCTGAGGTTACTTTTCTTGGATGAAAGCAATGGCAGGAAGGCAGGGTTAGAAAGGGGATGGGCTGATCAGAACACAAAGGTGTGCAAGGTGAGCATCTGATAATTACGAAAGTCAAGTTTGATGTTGTCTTGTCACCTTCTCCAGACAGTTATCTGAAGAAAATGCTAACCTCCAAGAATATGTGGAGAAGGAAAGCAAGGAAAAAAAGAGGCTGAGCAGGACAAACGAAGAGTTGCTGTGGAAACTCCAGACCTCAGAACCCATGAGTCCTGTTAAACTATCTCCAACTTCTCCGACGCGCATTTATCGCTCTTCATCGGGACCCCCAACTCCAGCTAAAGTCAGCACAGTACCAAGATGACAGACCAATGCAGCTACTTAAATAGACTTGGTCCAGAAAATGGAAAACTGCAGTCCAAGCAAGTTGTTAATGAACTGCAGTGAAAGATTTGTTGCTGTTCCCACATGTTCTCTAGTTCTTTATGATTAGGCAATGTACTTTTGTCATTTCAGCATCAGCAACTCAAAATTAGCATATGAGGTCAAAAAAAAATAGCAATGTAGTCTGATGCATGGAAACATCTTCTGGGATTAGAGGCAAAAGCACTGGAAAATTGTTACTTATCATTCACCCAGAATGATTTCTTTTTCCACAATAATATTTCAGGTTAGTTGCAAATAGCTCTGCTTACATCTGTGGCTTTGGTGGGGTATGGATTGTATTGAGATCCAGGCACAAAACGTACTCAACAGCCAGAAGGCCTACATATACAGCTCTGCATGTGTAACCGAAGCTGTTCTGAATTGCAATTTTTCATGAACTAATTCTGCAAAAAGTGCTGATATTTTCAAGACAGCAGTTTTCTAAAATGTGCCTAAAAATTATTCTGAAAGGAATTGCTTTTTGGGGGGGGGGGAGGGAGGGGTGTCTGTGGTCAAAGCTTCCCAGGAACATTTCTACCCAGACTAGAAAAAAGTTAGAAAAAAGGAGAAGCATCTTCTAAATGACCACCAAGTGGTACATTTTCTAAAGCAAAACACCAGCGACTTTTGAATTCTTAAGTAGTTACTGACTTCAAAAATGATAATTGGTTTTCTACACACAATGCCTACCATGGTCACTCATCTTCCAGGCTTAGTATTAGATCTTGCAATTGTAGTCAGTCAGTTACTTTCTTTCTTTAGCTCATAAGAGTGACTGACTTTTTTTTAAGGTTTCTAAATTGTTAGCAATATATATATATATATAAATATGAACATAAATATCCTCCCCCCGAACACCATAACACCTTTGTTTGTACAGTGACCATCAAACTTTGGCTAAAATCCTAACTTACAGTCAATATACTAATAAGTTCAATTGAAGACATGAAGTAGTTTGGATGTTCTTTGACTGTATTTTGCTCTCTTTTGCATATAAAAAACCCCAACTCTACTGACAGAAATTGCTTCTCATTCACAGAGATGGCCAAAGGCATAGTCATTCCAGGCAGCTGCTTGTAGCTCATTATTTAATGCCAGTGAAGCAATTTGCAAGCAAGCTGAGAATTGCCTTTGATCATTGATTAGTCAATTATGTTGTGGTTGTATGCAGTATTGGCATATTGAGCAACTTTGTCAGAGATACCAGATACGGCTCTAAAAGCAGGGGCCTAAACTTGACCATTAACATTGTGCACTTCCACTTATTCCATGTTCACAGAATTTTGTCTCAGTTTATGGCCAACCTACTGGGTTCAGTATTTCTGCTTTTCTTAATTGCCATCTGAACACTGGTACCCAAATATGTATTTAGTAGTAGCATTGAATGGGGTATTCTGGTTGCTCAAATGTAGACTGGCTTCCTAAAGTGTAGGAGACAGGATAGTAATATATTTTGAGATGATTCTTGATCTCAATGAAAGTATGAAAAGTATGCAGCCAATACCCCTTATTGTCTTTGATGTGTTAGAAGGTGAGTTCTAGCATGTTGTCAAATACAGTATGTTAGACTAGACTGTAAAAGCATTGATGCTAGCACTTGAATGCTTGTGGAGCATAAATTGCCTAAGTCAGCCTTCCCCAGTTAAATGCCTCCAGATATATTGGACTGCAAGCTCACATGGCTCTTAACCTACTTTTTGGGAATTAAGGGATTTGTAGCCCAGAAATCTCACTAATGCTGCGTTGGGCAAGGCTGAGTTAAGCAAATGTAGGTCTTGTTATTTGATAGCTGTGTGGCACTTTGATTCTCAAGTAATGGCTGTGGCTTAGTGTATATTTTGCACAGCCATGGATGAGTCCATCAATTTAAGAACTGTTCAAAGGGCCACATTATGTGAGAAAGCAGGAATAGGTATAGTGAAAAACATGCTATGACAAATACTTTGCTGAAGTTTGCACAAACACTTAGTCCAGAAAGTCTGCTTAGTGTTTGGGAATTGCTGGTAAAGCCTAAACTTCATCTCAAGAGCTAGCCAGCATTGTCTGATGACAACTACAAATTTGGGGCTTAATTCCATTGTGTACAAAGTAACAAGACTGATTTTCCCCCCTTAGGACTTTATTTTTGTAGCTGCCTTGCATGATACTATGATATTAAGAACATCTTCTTAGATTAGCTCATGTCATGTTTGTAAGTAACACCAACTGCAGAATTAGATTTTACATAAGGGCAAAATGAACTGAGAACAGGAAGGTAGAGACAATGACTTACTAATGCAATTTTATCCACTTTTTATACTTAAATGCCTGAAGACAGAGAATGCCACAGTACGCTTGTCCACTTGTTCTGTTATCATTGTTCACAGTGTTGGCTCGTCTAATCCATGTTACCATGACGATGATCTATTTGTTCTTCTATTGCCCTATAAGTTATGTATCACTCTTTGCTTACAGGCTATGGAGCTAGTCATTGACAGATGAGTGATTTGTCCATTGGCATCTCTGTTAAAGTTGTTTCATTTCCCCCACCCCCACCCCATACACAATAATGCTTCCAGCAATGATGGGGATTTCAGCTGATGGTGGTCAGAGCCAGCCTACAAAAGCTCAACCCCAACCGTTATTTCTATGCAAATGGCAGTCTAGAAGATAGTTATCACCCATGTATGCTATACTGATTGTTTTCTACATCCTTAACAGCACGGGCAACTTTTTCCTTCTGTATCATAATTCACTGCTTTTAATCTCAGGCAGAAAACTATCATTTGCATGATGTTACATTGCTAAGCAATACCAAAACACAGAAGGCCCAATTCACCACTGCCTTTGTGCCACCTTCGCAAACCATTTGTGAAACATGTTAAACTCACTTTTGAGATGGCACAAAGGATTGAAACAGAAGGCAACCATCCCAATGGAACTGCCAAATGGCTTTGGCTCACCCAATGTAACATCCTTGATGACTTTCTGCATGACCACTTCCCTGCAACTTATGAAACTAATGAAGATACGCAATGGGGATAGTCCAACAGCCCAACAATACTAGTTATGTGTAACAAGAGTTCTGTACAAAGTTAAAAGAAACTTGTTTTTGTGCAGCTCCCATCTCACAGCATTTAAAGCACAAGAACAGGCTGAATTATGTTCTTCGTAGTTCTTGTGGACATTTAAATCTCAATGCCAGGTGTGTATCCCTTTTCCTAATTAGGTTTAAACCAATCAGCTTGTATGAAAGGAAGTACAAAAACTAGCTTGGAAAAGTGATTCCTAACTTTGACTCTTGCTTCTATCATTTCAAACTCAAGTGTTGGACAAAATGGCTCCAAGTGTACAGGGCAAAAGGGGCTGCAAGGATCAAAAGATTCTTTTGATTCTTATATTCTAGTAATTGCAGTACTGGAAAGAAAAATGAGAGAACTTTGCCCAATGAATAAGTGGTGCTGCTGGAAAGATTTAAGAAGTAAGAAATCAGCCTTGACAGAATTCTCCCAAAGAATAGCTATGGTATATTATACTATATTGTACTGATATATTAAAGGACGCAATGGATCAGTGGCTAAGAAGCTGAGCTTGTCGATCGAAAGGTCAGCAGTTCAGCAGTTTGAATCCCTAGTGCCACGTAACGGGATGAGCCCGTTACTTGTCCCAGCTTCTGCCAACCTAGCAGTTTGAAAACACGTAAAAAATGCAAGTAGAAAAATAGGGACCACCTTTGGTGGGAAGGTAACAGCATTCTGTGCGCCTTTGGCGTTTAGTCATGCTGGCCACATGACCACGGAGACATCTTTGGACAGTGCTGGCTCTTGGCTTTGAAATGGAGATGAGCACTGCCCCCTAGAGTCAGAAATGACTAGCACATATGTGCGAAGGGAACCTTTACCTTTACTTACTGATATATTAGGTAAGTCTCCCTTCTGCCCCTCCGCCCCCGCAATAATTTATTTTTAAATGAGAAACCTTGACTTACATTAAGAATGTTTTAACGTAAGCTTGTGAAAAACATTGGAGATGGTTTCACAATTAAAATGTGTAGGTTTGGTAAATACACTGTACTAGTTGAAGATCCAAATGGAAATAGGTGAGGAACAAGATGTGTGTGCATACCCTCCTACTACATTTAAGACACTAGAGTAAAACAGTTGCCCTGAAAAGTTAACAGATGGCCTTTGACATGACTTGCCGGCAGATAGTTTAGGGAACAATGCAATGCTGGAAGCATACAGTAGCACACTTGCCATTCTTTTCACCAAACTGTTCTATCTTACCTCGAAACCAAGAATGCAATCTCATTTCCACTGTAATCCTTCTTTTAGGGACAAATGTGGCAATACAAGTACTACAGTACATATCTCTGAGCTTCAAACAAGATGTGGCAGTTACAAAAAATTATGAGTTGTGTTTCCCTGTATCCACTATTTGTCTTTCCTGGAAATCATCAAAATTCATTCTGGCCACCAAATATTCCCAGAAAAATCTTCCATAGGTTGCCTAAACATTCTTCAAAGTAATTCATGAAGAAAATAAACAGGTAGGGTGAAATGATGACCTTAGAAAGAACTTTGGAGAGATAAGCTATAAGTCATATTTATCATCAATAAATCAGCCAGAAATGAACCCAAAGATATATTTTGGATTAAAGAACCCAAATCAGGTATTTTAGGGTCTGCGCTAATTGCATTTATGTCCCATGGACATATGGTAGACCTTCATGTAAAGTGTCTCCTGCCCACCCACCACCCCACCATTGTCAGGGGTTTGTGGTCTGATAATACATGGCTGTTTGAATTAGAAGAAAACGTTTATATTATTTCAGTTACTGTGTAAAGGTGTGTGTAATATATTCATGGTAATAAATAACATGCTCCAGCATTACATTATGGTGTCCTTCTGCATTTCTTTCTATAGCTTCACAACATCTACCAAAATTGTGCATTTACCCTGTTTCCCCGAAAATAAGACCCAACCAGAAAATAAGTCCTAGCATGATTTTTTTTCAGGATGCTCGTAATATAAGCCCTAACCCCAAAATAAACCCATTAAGATTGTCAGCCAGATGGATGCATTTAGTACCGAATTTCCCCAAAAATAAGACCTAACCAGAAAATAAGCCCTAATGAGTCTTTTGGAGAAAAAAATCAATATAAGACCCTGTCTTATTTTCGGGGAAACACGGTACTTTATAAAAATCAATCATCTAATATTGGTGAATAAAGGAAACCCTAAAGCAATTGCAACACTTTTATTTTTTTTATTAAAGCTGAGTTGAAAACTCACATGCTTGCTGTCTTTTCGAAAACATGATTAGCACACGCGAGCCCTATGTATAAATCAATATATATCATAAACTGGCCTAAGGCAAAATATTTAGTCTGCAATGCCTTCCCAGTACTGCTCTCATTCCAATAATTTCTCACTGATAAGAAATGCTACGTATTTGCTTTGTAGTTGAATATAATGCAATTACCAGTGGCAGATTGTAAATACAACTGAAAATAATTTTGCAATATGCTATGCAGAGGTTGCCAACAAGGGTGATGTATTTCCTTTCTTCTTTCCTATAACACATTTCACGTTTGCTGCATTGCCTCAGTGGTGTTCTATATTTTACAGTGCTCCTGCCATTGATCGTTGCTATTTTGGGATTTTGACATTGTGTTCCGAACGACATGACATTGCATTAAACTCAACAGAGGAAATCCCTCTTTCCTACTGTGCTATTTTCCCAGGAGAGGTTTATACTTTTTTCTTTAGTTGGGGCAAAAGCAAATGGTAAGAAGGGCTATTTTCTGCCATCCATTTTCTCCCCATCTTCGTATTTTCTCTGAGTTGCTGCAGGAGGACCGCTTACTTTCTCCAGATAAATCTGTTGGAGATAGCATTTGAAATCAAGACAATCTGTCTTTCTCCACAAAAGCCACTGGGGGAGGGCGGGGTAGGAATAGAAAAATGAGGTAGAGGGGGCACATCCCATGCTAAGTAATTTATGTTAATTAAATGGTTGAAAAAAATTATATTAAGACCACAACTGTCTTAAGCAGGAGAGCTATTTGAAAACAAAAAGGCAAAATTCAGAAGTTGGATTCCTACACGGAACAGCAATTACACGCAACTTGTTTAAACAGAACATTTATTAGAACAGGCAAGACAAAATTAACATTATTTAAATTTCAAGGAACAAATTAATGTTGTTTACCTATTTACAAATTGATCTCTAAAGTAAAACAAAAAACAAAAAACCTCACTCTCCAAAGGGAGACATTTACAGCATCCCTCAACAGGTTTGTTATTGAAGCAGAGGCCTTGCTCTAAATGAAGTTTCACATATATAAAGTAAAAAACAAAGCTTTGTATTTGAAGGAAGGGAGAAGCCAAAAATCCGAACAAACCCAGAAGCTCCAGTGGAGAGGCAGAAACATCAAGGTTTAAGTAACTATATCTTGAACCCATTATATATTCTGAGAAAATCATTAGAAAAATAGAAGAAAAACTTATATACATTTTACTCAGTAAAAATATGGACAAATTATTTCATGGCTTCTTGATTATGAAAAGGTGGGTATTCTCAAAGAAACCACCATATTCTCCAACAGACTGTAACATACAACTCCAAAGAGTGCCACACTGATTCTTTGTACCCCTGGGAATAGAAGTACATTGAAAGGCACAACAGAAAGGGAGGAACCCAGTCATTTTATCACTCACTGCCCTTCCAGCGTTTGCAAAACAAAGCATGAGTGTGATCTGGTTAAGATCCCTCACCGTCTAGAAACTTAATAAACTTGATAGGATTTTTCTTAGGATATGTGCCAAGAAGAATGAGAAAATATACCCTGAGGAATTCTAGGTTTGTTTGTTGTTGTTTTTTAACAAAAAACCAGGCACAGTTTTCATAAGGTTTGGCCTCTGCTTCAGAAATAAGGAGCGTTACAGGATGTAATTATTCCTTATCACGAGTCTCTGTAACAATCAGAATTGTGTGAAACATTTGGAAGAGGTAATTTACAAAGTACATTACTATTGCAAAGAGAGAGAGAGAGAGACAGTCATCTTCAAGGCTACCAGCTGGTTATCTGTACATGGATATACATTCACAGCTTTCAGATGGTCCTTCTGTGTCATCTCTACACACAAATGTAGATGAGTAGAGACAGCCTTCAAAATACTCCCACAAGCCTTCCGAAGGCTATGGCTGTGTTAATACTTTAAAGAAAGGTTGTCTGCGAATCACCTCCCTCAAATGCCTTGCACAAACGTATTACCAAGTGTTAACAATTTTTGCAATGAGGAACTATCTACTATGAATTTATTATCAGAGAGTTAAAACATGCTTTCCCAACCTGGTGCCCACTGGCCGTATTATTTTAGTCCAATACATATAATAAAGGGCAGCAGACTGTGGAACACTGCAATAAGAGGTTGAGGGGGAAAAAAACCTACTCATATTTCCATGTTAAATTTTTCTAAAGCTCTCACACTTCCTTCAGTCTCAGAAGAAGGCACCAATGATATAATTTCAGTAGTATACAAAATTTAAATGCGTAGCACTATCCTATGTACAATTTCTCAGAAGCAAGTTTACTGTTTTCAATAGTGCATTCAACATTCTTTCTTAAAAGGGTGTTTTTAGGAACACAGTCTCAATCAACTAAAAAGTTCTAATTACAGAACTTTGATAAACATCAATGGAACTTTACTGTATTCCCTTCCTCTCTGAAAAAAAGCCCTCTACAACATGCAAATTTAACTCTACCACAGTCCAAGCTGCATGCATGAATTTGGAATTCAAACTTAGAATTCAAATTTAGAACCCCAATGTAGTTAGTATCTGTACAACACATGTCTAAATTTTGGTAAATGCAGAAGAGGTCCGTCACATAAGTTGAAAACTCCTTTTGTACAACTTAAGTAAGATTGTTTCATTTTGTTACCCTGTAAATACACCACATAGTAAAATAAGAGATACATAATGAAAGGCAACAGATTGCAATCGGCAATTAATTGAGACAGCATCATATATACAAAGCACTTTGACCTTGCCAAATATGGCATTCATCCAGGAAAGCAGGCTTTAATACACACATCCGTTATTAGAAATCTAGTACATCTGGATGACAAGAACAAACAGTACCTTCCACAACCACTTGCTCACATTGTGCAGGCTCTGCATGTGTGTGTGTGTAGATATATGTGAATGATTAGAAAGTGACAAAAAGTGATGATGAGCTTTTAACAGAAAAGTGAGTGATAATACAAAGTCTATTAATGCTTATATCTGAACATGGCTTCTGCTTAAACACCCTTGAAAGCATATTGAGTCTACATTTAAGGCAAGCCACTTATAGTCTGCTTCCTCCTGTTGATAATTAGCTATTCACTAACTGATAAAAACATAAAAACAAAAAAGTATTTCTTTTTTTAAAAAAATGGCTTAAAGAAAAGGAATTAAAAATCCTCACCTTATCAGACTATTCTATGATCCAGTGTTTGTAGTATGTTTCCATTAAGTACATGAGGATTAATAGAATTGATGAACATAAAAATAGAAACCTGAAAATTGTTGTTGCAAGTTTTTAGTGACTAGGTTAACATTTTTACCGCTTGCTGAACACTGGTGAGACATCTCTCATTTATCAACGCACTGAGTAAAAGTAGATATGGAGATGAAAAGGTGACAATCGAACATAGAAGGCAGAAAAAAAATGTACAAAATATACAAATTTAAATAAAATATTTTGAAGACAATTGTAAAATTTTAACAATTGAAAATATTAACAAAATAGATTGCATTTTAGTTCACAATATAAGACTTTCAAATGCACAAGAGCAGAATATTTATATAAATGACATTGTAAGGGAATAGCCATGCGAGTCTATAGCAGCAAAAGAAAAAAGTCTGGCCGCACTTTTTCTAACACATCTGAAAGCTTCTACCTTTTAATAAAATTGGTTAATTGAAAAAAGTACTAGCAGATTACTGATAACTGCCATTGGTTTTGGAAGGAACTGATGAGCAAGCAATTTGTTGCACGTGAAAAGCTGGCGTTGCAACTGAAATTAATTTGGGGATTAATTTGCATAAATCTGACTTAGTAAAACTGACTTTTACGGTAATGGTTTGATCAATTAGAAATTGTCAACTTTGTTTTATGTTGCACATGTTTCTCCCTCACCACCCACCCAATGCACTAAGGAAGCAACACTTATTCCCAATTAGATATCCTCCAGTTATGGAGAATTAAAAACTTCAGAATACTATGCCTGTTTCAAAACATATTTGAAGGATATCTAATGATCGAAAGTCACTTTTTTAAAAAACTTCTGTACACAGCGAGTTTGCAAATTTGGCTTTAGGTTAATAAAAACCTAGTAAGATTTTAAAGCAGGCAATTCCTGAACGTAGCAGGGATTTCCTTAGATTCAAAACCACAATTATTGAGAAGCCCTTCCCTTACAAAGAAAAACTGCACATTTTCTTTGAAGGAGCCATGTGTTTTGAGAAACACTATAGAATAGGATTTTATACAAAACGTCCAGCAGCTATACAGAACAATCCTAATATTAAAATAATAAGTTATTCATATATTTACAAAGATGAGCTCAAATAAATGGCAGTCTTATTCTTCACTCTAGCAAACTTACAGCAGCAGCATTTAGGTTTTCAGCATTAGACCTCAAGCTTTTGCATGTTTCTCCATTGAAGTTTCAGAACTAGAAGCAAGGAGGGGTCCCTGTTTGGGAGGGTTATATTTACCGGTCCAGGGTTCCTCCTTGCTCCCTATCTTAGTTTCTGAATACCACCATAAGCTATAAACATCTCCATAGAGACAAAAGCAGCTAGTCATAATGAGAATAACCCACAAGAAGTTCTTGGCAAGTCTTTCTCCCGGAAAACTTTTCCCCAGGCCTAACATCTCCTGTTGTTGAATCTCAAGTGAGAGGAAAAGCAAAACTCAATCAAGTCTTGGATCTGTAACAACCTTACTCAGAACGATGTCTCTCATCCTGGTGTCATTTGGATGTGGTGGACTTCAGCTCCCAAAATTGCCTACACCATGGGAATTATGACAGTTGAAGTGAGGCTTGAGAGGTCTTATCCCAGGAGACTGCTTTCATTAATCTGTGATCTTTTCCACTAGTGATGTATGTGTGAAAAACTTTTTTAAAAGTTCCTTCACGTGTGACAGAATTTCCTTCCAAAATAATTTCCTTAAATGCCACATCTGAAAAGGAGCAGCTTTTTACTGCATGCATGTATTTATCATACAGAACCAAACATGATGCCCAGTGTTTAAGGCTTTTTCTAATACTATTTTCCCTAGTATAGGTAGCCCTTAACTTACAACCATTCATTTAATGACTGTTCAAATTCATGGCACTGAAAAAAGTAATTTATGACTTGTCCTCAAGGTCACAACTGTTGCCCAGTCATGTGATCATGATTTGAGCGCTTGAAGACAGTTGCAGCGTTCTGTGGTCACATGATCACAATTTCCAACCTTCCCAACCAGCTTCTGACAAGTGAAGTGTAGGAGAGGATAACTTTGCTTAATGACTGAATAATTCATTTAACAAACAGGTAAAAATGATTATAAAATCAGATCCATTCACATGCTGACTTTTTTTTAATGATCACATCCCTTGGTGGCTGAAATTCCAATCCCAATTGTGGTCATTAAGTCAAGGTCTACCTATAAATTTAAAAATGAATTAGACTAAATACTGCAATTCAACCATACTAAAATATAATGTAGAGATTTACTGTCCTTTGGAAATGCAATTGCCAAATTGAGAATTACATTGTTCTTCAGACTGCTTTCAGTTTCATCAACTGCCCACACACAGTATGGATTTATCTACTTAAGAACAACAAAAGTGGAAAAAAATAAGTCACTTCCAAAAATTACCTAGGGACCCTTCTCAAATTGAATTTTAATGACTAAGTAATTTGACTTTTATAGAAAATCTGACAGCATCTTTCTAGGCCATTTTCAAAGACAGTGATGTATTAGGGGAGGCATGTTCAGCCTGTGGCCCACAGCCCGCATGTGGCCCAAGACAGCTAGTAATGCGACCCCACAAAATCCTAAACCTTTAACATTATTATGGGATTTGTATATATTAACTATATTATATATTTTATACGCAGCCCAAGGCAAATTATCTTCACTCAATGCGGCCCTGGCAAGCCAAAAGGTTGGACATCCATGTAATAGAGTGTAATTTAATAGTAAGTAAAAGGTTGAAATCGGCATGGATGATATGAAATGTGACCATACAGAAGAGATTTCTGCAAAAGACTTTTGTCATGTATGAAACAATCCACAAAGGTTGATTCAGGTAAGAATGAAAAGTTCAAAACAAGCGCCATCTCACTCCTCACAGACTCTAAAAGAAGGATTCATATGACCTGAT
Source organism: Arizona elegans (assembly GCA_022577455.1). NCBI lineage: Eukaryota > Metazoa > Chordata > Lepidosauria > Squamata > Colubridae > Arizona > Arizona elegans. Next base: position 92,646,875 of record JAKOOJ010000006.1, on the reverse strand, counting down.
GGGATCCATCCAAAAGAACCCAAAAGCAAAGTTTAGGTATTTTCAAGTCACATATAAATTTTCATCTGAAAGGAACATTTTCTAGCCAGCCCTGAGGGCGTCCCAAATCACCTTGAGCAGCCTGGCCAATTTACTTGAGGAAGGTCTGGCTGATTCAAACTAAATTATGCATTTCTCAATTGTTCAACGCTGAAGCCCTTTAAAAAGAACATCCTCATCATTGTAACTGTAGCCTTCACAGACTTTTGTGATGTCAAAAGGAAGTTGCTGAAGTATCAAATACAATAAACTGCTTTGTTATTGGTCCAGCTGGGTCAACATTGTCTGCAGAAGCTCTGTCTAACCTTCCGGACAGGTAGATGTAACCACTAAATTCTCAGCAATCACCATGGTGATGGAAAAACCTTGAGTCAAAATTCACATCTAATAACGTTATCACTAGGGTACAACCTGGACAAAACATAAGGAGTGCCATAAATAAATAACCCCCCTTCTAAATTTCCTCACACAAAATAAGCAGTCTCTCTACAAAATGATTTCCCTTTCTTCTAAGTGCTATTCTTTTCTATATAACTTGCTCAAATACAACACATCAAGGGGCTAGACATAAATACCACGAACAAGTAATAATAAATTCAAGCCTCTGAGGTTAACAGTGTAAAAGAAAAAAGTACAATAATAATCTACACTATTTACTAGAATATCAAAACAGCAAGCATCAATATTATTTGACCGGTGTACAGACTTTTACCCTCCCTTTGGAAAAACCACATTTTAGAAGGAGGTGATTCTCCCCCTGCATAGATGGTTTTATGATTTCCCGTCCCATCCATGCCTAACAGAGGAAATAACACAGTTTGAATTTTAAATCTGATGGCCTATTTGGAAGCGTCAACGCTAACAGGATAAGGTGAGAAACTTATATTCTACAGTCCCCAGGCAAAACCTAAGGCTGGTTCCTACTCTGTACCCGAAAAGCTGTATTTGTCAGAACCCTTCTTCAATAAAATATTAATTTTAAATATATTATTTCAAACATAACAGTAAAGACAATGCTGGACTTTGACCCAAGAACCCTGTGTTCAATTTCATCTTTGAGGGGCCCTTGGTGCTCTCTGAGCTTGCTTGTTTCCTTGTGGACGTTTCATTACCCAAACTAGGCAACACAGACTAGACTAGCACTAGTGATGTTACCTAGTTTGGGTAATGAAAGAAAACAAGCAGGTTCAGAGACACCAAGGACCCCTCGTGTCAACCCTGAGCTACAAATATTCTCCTTTATTAATTCCATCTTTATTACAGGAAACTGTTGCCTTTTCTCAGCCACAGGGCGTATTGATGAGTTACCGCACAATTATTATGTTGAAATACAAGCATGGGAAAGACTGTCTTTGACCGGGACTGTCTGAGCTGAAATGTGAATTTCACATTTCCCAAGCAAGCAATTGCCTTTGATTTGGCAGATCTGCATACCTGAAAGTCATACTTTCTACACAGCAGTTCTATCATAAGCAACAGACTCTGTTTCATATCTACACAGCTGTTTGAAGCACAGGAGAGGAATTCAGCTAGCAGGTTGCACAGAAGCCTCCGAGGGCTGCAGGAAGCCTGGTTTGTCCGCCTTTGCTAAAGGAGATTGCTGTAACATTGGATGCTAAAACTCAGGCATCACCTCTCTTTAAATGTGTAAAGCGCAATGTTTAAATAGCACCACTCCTTTTTTTTTTCCATTCCAGTCTTGGGAAGTGGGTAGTTTATAAACATGTAAGAGAGTTTATGTATGGTTTGGTTTGAGTTTGCTTAAGTTTAGTTCTGGTGCTGCAATATAGGTGATTTTGGAGAAATAGTATAAAGTGTGTTCCATTCCAGTAGCCAGGAATTAATTCGCAAGCTTGAGAATCTTATTCTCACAGTAACATTGGAAGTAAACTGGCACCCTGAAAGGCAATTTCTATTCAAAGGGTAAAGAAGAGAAATAGCTGTCAGCAAGAAGTAACAGTGTTGTTGGAAGTGCATCAGAGGTTAGGTATTTTTTTTTCCTTGTGATCCCTCCCAGCTGCATCCCCATGTTAAAGGGGACATGAGAGCCTGCCTGATATTCTACCAAAAAAAAAAAAAAGTTCTTTCAGAATTTGGGAGAGAAAAGTATCCTGCTGTGCAGTAATAGCGATCTTAATAACCTCCTGAGCAAGAAGGCTATCATTTACAAGTATCCATATTGTTATCCGTACTTCTTTCTTGATCCGTTGGTACTGAATAAGATGCCTCTACGCTATGCCATATGCCATAGCCAAAATATATCACCAGGCCTGGAGAAAAGAGGAAAGCAGATTAGCATTAGGAAACATGAGGCAGCGCACAGGATGTATCAGTTTAGGAATCTCTAGCTATAAGGAATACAATAGAAAATGAGATGATGCTCTTATGCAGAGGTGTCAAACTCAAGGCCCACATGTGCTTACATTTGGCCCGTGGGGCCGACCTGAAAATAGCAAAGGATCAGCTTGCAATGACTCTGCTAGTGAAAATGGGGCACAGGGGGCCCACGCACGGCCACCTGTTTTCGGCCTGGATGGCCTCCTAGAGCATCCTGCAGGCCAAAACGGGGTGCAGGGGGGCTGCATGCAATTCCCCTGTGTCCTGTTGTGGCCAGCAGGGTGCTGCAGGATGCGTTCATCCCATCTGCCATCCATCCCGTCTCCCCCATCCCTAGCTGGCGTGCGGAGAACAACTACAACACTGATCCGGTCCTCAAAGAAATCCAGTTTGACACCCCTGGTCTTGTGGAGCATGCAAGGACTTAAGTATATACTTCTAAAGCGCAGTGCAGTACGGATGAGGGGGACTGATGAGTTTTTCTAGTGACTAGTCTATTTTTCAGAGTGTTTTCGACCAAAAAAATAGGGAACTCTATTTTAATTCTGCATAGATCAGATCTTGCCATGTTTCTCACTTGCTTTCAATATTTACAAGCTTAATTGTCATAACATACCTTGCATGGGCCTATTCCTGGAGATGATTTAAAAGATTTAATCAAAGTAATTGAAGCCTACTCCCAAGTCTTAATATGTGTGAATCTGGGTTTGTTTTGTTTTAGACAAATATTAAAACACAGTCAACGGTTTCATACCAACTGCCTGGGCTGACATGCTTATTAAATTGCTTGGTTTTAATCTTTTTTTAATGACTGGGATTCTCATATTATATGGAAGATAACTTAGTTGTAGCTTTAAGGCTTCTGACCACAAGAGTAAAGAATCTGAATTCTGCTTCAACCTTCAAAACTTTGTTCTATTCATTAATCTGCCTATATGAATGAGAATGTCATCATATCAGACAGTTGAAATTTACCTATGACCATCCAAATGGCAAATCGTATCCAGGTGCCGCAATCCAGCTGCATCATGAGATAAACATTCACAAAGATGCTCAGGATTGGAAGGACAGGGAGAAAAGGGACCTGCAAAACAAAATTATGCTTCTGGATTACATTTAGGAGTATGGGATACACCAGTTCGCATATCTACCTTCTCCTGAGATCAATAATTTGATTCTATTTGTAAGGAATTGTTTTCTCACATCAGTATTAGCAAGCATATAATATTGTGAATGTACGCAAGGCAGCAAATTCTTGCAGGTTCTTCTGAGTATAGCTCTAATTGGATAAGTCAATAAGATGCTGCAAGAATTCTCTGGAATAAGAAAATATTGACAACAGATTTTAAAATATGTCATGCTTACTGGCTTTCATCTAGGTCAGGGATGTCAAACTCACATCGTCACGTGATGTATCATGACTTTTTTCCCCTTCACTAAACCAGGCATGGGTGTGGCCAGTGCGTGCTACATCCGGCCCCCAGGCCGCGAGTTTGACAGCCCTGATTTAGGTGTTTAAAATTATAGTCAGATAACATTGGAGACACAAATCTACAAGTATAGATTTGTACATATACAGAAATTTTGCCACATTTTGCCACATTGCAACATTTTAGACACATATTTTTTAAAAAATAAATCCTTCCTATTCTATACAGAATGATCACATTTCAGAGATGGTGTTTTAGGGATATTCTTGATAGTGGTTCAATGTGGCAAAACAGGAAGGTACCTAGACAAATTGTATGGAAACAACAGAAACTTTCCTTTGTTATCATACAATGAAGTGAGTCAGGATCTTCCTCGGGAGATTTAGCATGACAGCATATTTTGTTAGGATTGAAAATCTTATTATGGTAATATGATAAAGAGTTTCCATGATAAGGTTGACTTTAAATATTGTCACTGAATGTTATCCTGTTGTGCACACATTTTCTGATATTTATGTTGTAATAGCAATTCTACAGAAGCTACTCCTACCACATTCCTTTCAATGTATACTGTATTCACCACTGTGTGCCTGCTTACACTCTTCTAATCCCTTGCTCTCCAATGAATGTAAATACAAACACTAATTCCTTTCTTGCTAATTATCCCAGGGTTGGAATGAGCATTTGAAAGGGGGGGGGGGGGGAAATGGGAGAAATGAAAGCACAGTCACGCTCATATGATTTCCCCCTTAGCAATCAGTTCCCTTAATGACAGCTGTCAGTCCCAATTGTGGTCTCTAAGTGAGGGCTACCTTAACTTACATTCGCAACGCTCAATTTATTAGAATGAGTTGATACATAGAAACACAACTATATAATGCCTATACAGAACTATATAATGCCTATACTCCAACACAGATGTTATAATACCTAATTAAGGCTTGCATATCATATAGGCATGCTGAACTCAAAGCCCCTTTTTACCATGAGTTTGTGCATACAATGTAAACGTTTGGAGATACACACAATTTCTGCTATGCCAGGTGGGGAACCCACGAGTTATTGCATAACTACAACACTCAGCAAACCCAGTTCTCAGATTTTCATACTGAATGCTGCAAGTTGCAACTTCTGAAAAGTCACCAACCGCTTACCCAACTTTAACAATTGGCATGCCTTCCTTCCTCTATATATGTATATATTTACTCGCTCATTTACTCATTCTGTCAAAAGAATTCAGACTTCACTTCTAGAGGCTGCCCCATAATATAATGAGTTGGTTTATTGGTAAGATTTTGTTAGGACACCAAAACAAACGCAGTAGCCTTGCATGCCACCGATTATCTCCCAGTACATTCAAATAGAACAGATAAGACGGAGAACCGTCCTTCCCACAAAAATAGCATCCAGAAAGCTGAAGGTCATGTCTGAAGGTCGTATGTTCAATCTGCGTGGGAAAGTGTCTTTTGCTATGTCCCCTCACTGCTGCTTTTCTGGCAAAAGCAGGCTGACCTCCACTAATCTCTCTTTCCAATCAGAAAGCCAGCAAGGACTCCAGTTCTTCTTTTATGCATGTATGTTTTACACTTCACTTGCCTTAAATGAGAGCTTGGTTTTGCTTTCAGGTTGCCTCCAAATGATGACCGTGAAAACAAAGCAGATGAGGAAGATGACAACAAGTATGCTAATGGCCCACATTGCTCCACTCATCAGAGCCTTCTTGGCAAGGACAGCCAAGCAACAGAAGCTGACAATAAGAAAACCTGAGAACAAGAAACATTAAGATGTTGGATGCATTGTTAAACCGGGGGGGGGGGGGGGGGGGGACGGGGGGGAGGAATAAAAAAAAAACAGCTGTTGTTAGCTAAGTGAAGAATAATATGATCTGTGACATGTGCAGATTGACAGCCCAGGATCCATAGCTTCCAACATCCATTTTTCTGAGCCACTGTTTTGCTCAATGAATCCTGTAGAGGAGTGGTCCCCAAACTTTATGGCTTGGCAGCCCGGGGGCGGGAGGTAGGGAACTAGCCTGTGTAAGTGGTGGGCCAGTGTATGTGTATGTGTGCGTGCACCAGCCTGCCACTCATGTGAGTTGGGCTGCGTGCGTGTTGCCCCACAGCTTGTGCGAGTCAAGCTATGTGCGGACACATGTACTTGCACCAGCCAGCAGCCCGCTACTTCAATTCTGAACCAGCCATGGCCCGGTAATGAGCCGTGGCCCAAAGGTTGGGGAGCCCTGGCAGTATAAAAAGCCCCTGCGGCAAAAAGCTCATCTACAGGTAATTCTTGCTTGATAACCATTTGTTCAGTAACCCTTTGAAGTTATGAGGGCACTGAACAAATGGTAGTTATGGCTGCTTCTCAAAATTACAGCTATTGCAACACCCCCCCACAGTCACGTGATCAAAATCTGGATGCTTAGCAGCCCCCTCTCATTTACAATCACAGGCTGGGCTTCAACTCTTCTCATCCACCTTTCTCCCCCCACCCTCCCAATCTCTGCCCCTTTGGCTGACCAACGTTCTGCTGCCTATCCCTGCCACCTCCTCCCTGACCTTTGCCTTCTTTCTCCCACTGCTGACAAGGCAGGTGGGGGGAGTTGGACGCAGGTACAGTAGGGCAAGAGAAGCATGAGACCCTTACTCAGGGATAGTGTGGCCTTGGCTTAATAACCACAACCGGGACTACTACTGGAATTGCAATGACTAAATGGTACAAGTCATATGTTTCATCTAACAATCATTTTGCTTAGCAACGGAAATTCCAGTCCTAATTAGGGTTAAATGGGGACTACCTGAATTAGGATTGTTGTGTATTCTATGTTTCTTTGATGGGCTTCCTTTGACTTTTACTTGCCAATTCTTTGCCTGTTTTTTTCAGGGGTTTTCTCACCATTATCCCTTAACTTCCACAATTTATTCTAAATTCGGCTAAATCAAAATACAAACTGCAAGGAGGACATTCTCAGTTTATCAGCAAACTCACTAACCAACTTTTCAGAGAGGAAATTCAACAGTCAGAGCCACAATGATTGAGAATAATACTAGTTTTTGGAATCAGCTGCTTACCTATGACACAGGTAGAGACATTCACTATAAACCCAGAAAGTTTGGAAGGAATTGTATTTTGGGGGAGGAGGATAACTTTTAAGGATAATTTCTCTTCCTCTTCCGGCAGAAACGCAGTTTGAGATTCACTTGTGCTCACAGACTCATTTGCATATATCTCCTCTGTAGTACTAGCCATCTGATACGCCAAGTTAGGTTGCTCAGGTTGGTATCTATAGGGAAAACAAACAAACATAACATACGCATAGCAGTATAGTACTGGAAATTATAAAGATGCCATTATAAGGTTTTATTTAAGTATTAGAAGAGCACCCCGATTTACGCACCTTCCGCCGGGCCCTCAAGATGCTTTTATTTCAACAAGCCGGGCTGGCCTAATTTTTTAAATTTTTTAATTGTCAATTCTTAATTTTAAAATGTCTAAATCAGGTAATTTTATTTTAATTAGATATGGGCCAAACTATTTAATATTTTTTAAATTGTTTTTAAATTTTATATTTGTGTGTTTTATGGTGGCTGTACATCGCCCTGAGTCCCTTTGGGAGAAGGGTGGTATATAAATTAAATAAATAAATAAATAAATATTAAGAGAGTAAAAAAGTAGAATACAATAGGGAGAAACTTTATCATTGTCAACTAAAACTACAGGTATTAGGTTTTATTTCATGTATTCCTACGAAATCCATAAAATGAGATACAAATTACAGAGCTGCCAAGGCTACATATAGACAAAACTGTTAAGATTAAATGTGTTATGTTCTTCTTAGAGCTTTATCGCTCTGGTAAATGCTCCACCATAAGTTCCATTTAATATTAAAGAGTATTCTTTAAATGCCATAGATAGACTGACTTTTCACTAATGCTATCCAGAAAGCTATGCAAGTCTCAAACTGTATTTCCAGGAATAAGGCTAATACTGTCTTCTTTAGTGAATCTGATTCTGATATCTTGATCAAGGTGTAATGCAGGTATTATATACTATTATATTTGTCCTCAAGGAGAAAAGGCTCTTGAAAAAAAATATGTTATGTTTTATTGCAATCTGCAGTTTGCACTTAAAGTTGAACTATCAAGGGAACAGCGAAAATTGCAGAGAAAAAATAGAGGCTCAAATAATTTCTATGTTTTAAAAAATTGGGGATCAACTGCTTATTTATTTATTTCATCTGATATCCCTATCAGGGAGATCTACACTTTACAGACTAGTTCTGACAGCCTAATTGCTAGTTTGTTCAGTTTTGCGCCTGCACACTTATTCACGGTACATCACAGGGGGCAAACTAGCTTGTACTATATTTGTCTAGTAGTATTTGGGTTGATGACAAATTTTGGGCTCCTCAATCAATCTTGCCTGATGTCTGGGCAAGTCGAGCACAGATTCCCTTTCTCCTTGTGCAGCTAGCCTTTCCCACCAGAATGGTACCCATTTATCTACTTGTAATAATGCTTTCGAATTGCTAATTGGGCAGGGCAGGCGTTAGGGGTGAGTGATGGAATTTCATCCTGTCCCGCAGTGATTCCGGGGTCAAATCTGCAGAGTGCTGACCATTTTTGGTTGGCAGATCCAGTGTCCTTAAGCCGCTGCACCACCACATCTCCTGGATCAACTGCTATTTTAAAAACAGGTGAACAGCAAGTGAACAGGATCAATTGCTGTTCATCTGCTTAATTCTGCAATTGTTTTTATGTAGTGGTAGAGCAAGCTTTCTATTGGGCTTTTCATCTTCATATAAACATGAGGTCCTTTCTCATACTACTTAGCTGCTTCTCTAACTTAGTAAATGAAGCTGCAAAAAGTCCTAACTCTTAAAAATGAAAGCTGAAGTGGAAAAACGGTATTGCAAGGAAAATCTTATGTGAAGCAGTTTGCGAAAATAAACAAAGATAAAAAATCCAAACATCTGTTTTGCATTTACATGGAAAGGGTAAGATGACCTGTCCCAAGGGCAGCACAGCAGATGGGACACAAAACTATCTGCACCAATAATGAAGCAGATGGGATCTTGGGAGTGCAGACGAATGATGCTCCTGAAACCAGTTTTCATAGTAGAGAATCATTTGCCCTGACTAGCATAGCAGATTCTTCCCAATGTCTCCTAGGATCTGCTGCTGTTGAGCAAGAGTTCAGTTCACATTTTGGACTTAGTAAGTAATGAAATCTAAAATCAAATACATTTCAAGAAAGCAAATTTGGGCTATGTTTGAGGTTACTTTGTCAGCAATGCTATCATTTCTTACCTTAGTACCAAGACACAGGCAGCCACCAAGGAGTAAGCTAGAAGTGTCCCAATAGACATCAGGTCTACAAGATCCTTGAGGTCTAAGAGAAAGGCCATGACAGCTAATGGTGGAGAGAAGTGAGGGGAGGGAGAGGGAGAGGCAGAGAAAGAGAAGACACAAATTAAGTGGCAGGATATTTTTTATTTTATTTACAAGCCTGATGAATCATGACAATTTAATCCTTATCCATACTTCTGAGCCAACAAGCTCTTCTGTTTCCCAGGAGATGAGGTAAAATTCGTGAGAAAGAAGCAAGAAAACCAGAGTTCAAAAAAAAGGCACACTGTATGTCAAGTTGTGCATGACTTATATAATACCGTGAGTAAGAGTAGTAATATTATTTCTGAATGAGCAAGTCTTGCAACCTTAAAAATATTTGCATCTTAAAGTGCATTAGAATATATGACATTAGTTTTGATCTGCTTTATAGATGCAAGGTGTTTTCCTTACAGAGTTATGAAATGCATGTGTTTACAATAAGCACACCCATTCCTAAGAAATCTTTCATACCTGCAACAGCTCCTGAAGTTATTGTAGCTAACATTGGTGTTTTTGTCCTCTCATTGATACGTGACAAAAATTTGAATAGTAATCCATCTTCTGCCATCGCATAAATAACCCGAGGCATTGGAAACATGGATCCAAGCAGGCTAGAAAAAGACAAGAGACATTAATGTTGACTTATTTCTTGTGTACAAAAATGAAAAATTGTTTAACGTATTCCAACAATGCAGTCGCTTAATGCAAGGTAATCATTTTTTAAGGAGTAACTGTCTTTCTCTCAAATTGAGAAAGTTTTGGTCTTTTGCAGCAGTGAATCCTATACCTTCACCATAATGAAAATGGGATTTAAAAAAATCAGTCAGATATTTATATTTGCTGCAGAAAAAAATGAAAACTTCTATTACTTTTCATATTCTCTCACTGCATTCTTTTCTTTGGTTCTCCCGTGTTGTATTAGTTTGTGTTAGTTTTAATGTTCCCTTAAAACCTTTTAATAAGATTTATTTCCAAAATAATTAGTGAGAGACAAATCCTCAATTTACAACCACAATTAGGACTAGAACGTCCATACTAAGCAAAGCAGTTGTTAAGTGAGTCATGCCCAATTTTACTGCAGTTGTTAAGCGGATCAGCATGGTAAGTGAATCACTGTTGTTAAGTGAATCTGGCTCTCCCCCCGCCCCCCATTAACTTTGCTTGTTGTAAGCCAGCTGGGAAAATGGCAAATGATGATCACATTATGCTGGGATACTGCAACCATTATAAATACATGCCAGCTGCCAAGTGCCCAAATTTTGATCATTTGACCATGGAGACGCTGCAGGAGTTATAAGTGTGAGGACTAATCGTGGGTCACTTTTGTCAGCACAGTTATAACTTCGAACAATCATTATCAAATGGTCACCAGTTGAGAACTACCTGTACATAAAAGTGGGCTTTAAAAAAAATTCTGTACTGGTTTAATGATAAAACTTGAACAAGTAGCATTGCAGACAATATCTGAAGGAAATATGCACGGTTATTTTGTTTTGTTTTTTATGTTTAGAACCTTGTCTAGCCTATGAATAAGAGCTAGGATTTGAATTCCTAAAACTAGGTAGGACAGGATAAAGGAATGAGTGAGGCTGGAGAAAAACTAAATCTGATTCCATTTCCTTTAAATAAATGATTATATTTATTTCTTCCTTTTTCACATTAAAAATGGCAAATTAGTGATAACTACTGGAAGGGCTCTGAAAGCTGTAACAAAAGTTTCCTAGGAGCACATAGCCAAAGAATTTCACCTCAGAAGAGACACAGCTAGTTTCTATCAAGTCCAATTATATTGTTCCAATTATGGACCAATTAACCCTATCAGTCATCCCCCCCATCTCATACATGTGATTAAAAATTTCCAGAATTCCTAATCAGCATGGTTTCTGAGACACTGACTAGGAACTTAAGTTCTATGTACCAGCACCAGATTGGAAAAGTTTGTCTCCAGTAACTGGTAATTAAACACCCCCCCTTCCCCCAGGGTTTTAGACTTACTAGAGGTAGAGTCAATGACCTCTTCCACAAGCTTTATCACCGACCTTTAACTAATATGGGGAAAAAATTATAAACTGTTACCGTCTAAGTGACCCACCTTTCCAAATATATCAAACCTGAACTGTGGAGCTTAGCAATAGCACTTAGACTTATATACTGCTTCACAGTGCTTTACAGCCCTCTCTAAGCAGTTTACAGAGTCAGCATATTGCCCCCAACAATCTGAGTCCTCATTTTACCGACGTTGGAAGGATGGATGGCTGAGTCAACCTTGAACCACTCAGAATCAAACTCCTAGAGTGAGCAGTGAAGTTAGCTTGCAGTACTGCATTTTAACCACTGCGCCACCACGGCTCTTAAAAATCTGTCAAGTTAAAAACAGCCAACTCCTAAATCAGCCATGAACATTTTTATTTAAAGATGAATACACTTGTCGGAGAGTACACACTTACCGCACGTATGCAAAAAAACAGTTGTAGCCCTTACCTTGTAGAAAGAGCACATAGGGACCCAACAGCAACTGCATAATTTGCTCCTTCCCATCCCACATACTTAAAAGCAACTGGCAGTGGGCTATTTTTATCGAGCAGATAGTAAGGCATCATGAGAGTAAGAGCAGCCGATACCCCAAAATATGCAACAAAGCAGATCAGAAGTGAGGCCACTATGCCTATTGGAATAGCTTTCTGGGGATTTTTTACTTCTTCACCTAAAAAAGGAGATATAACCCAAAGATTACAAAAGGCAGATTTAATTATTTCTTTTCAGTGAAGAAACTGCATTTGACATGTTTTCTCTAGTGAAAGCAAAAATGAACTCTTTCACCAAATTAAAAGTTGTCAGTAGCATATTAAATGTATTGTAAGAGCATGCATTTTACAAATCCTTTTTAAATTATTAGGAATTATTTCCCTGAATTACCTGATTGTTTCCAATAAGGAAAACCTACAGATATTTATGAAACATATAACATTTCATTACATTTGTATATCATGCAATATTTGCCTAGATAAATAACTTACATGTTTGAGAATCAAGCTATAGTTTGACTCAACACCTTAATTTGTACTTTAAAATTATGCAATGCAATATAGAACTTCTATAGCTGTTGTTCAAATACTAAGAATATATTACTATAACTTCATTTTCAAGCTTAATTATAAGATAATGAAAATTAAGAGTAAGAAGTAGTGATATCCAAAATTACATCCAAAACTGGCATATAGAAGTTATCCACTGTTTACATTTTGCAATGTTGATTTATTTCTGAGTAGAAATGTATAGAGTCACACTGCATGGTATAATTAATCTCTCAATCAAATACAGCTGAAATTAATATTCTGATGCATGTTCAGGTTCCGGAAGTACCGTCTACTGTTTATGTCTTAAAAAACAGAATCCCTTCTCCAAGAATCTAATTAGATTCTGATCTGTATGTAAATATAATATATTTCAGGCTGAAAAGAAGAAGCACCATTCATGCAGAGCTGCAGGAACTATTTTCAGCAGCAGAATGGAAAAGATGGCTCAGAATCTCCTAATGAGTGGCACACAATGTAGGCCCAGCTAAGAATAGAAATTATTATTTTTAAAAAGTAGGTTTGTTTTTGTTGTTGTTGTTGTTGTTACCTTACCTGTGGTAGCAATACAGTCGAATCCCACAAATGCATAAAAGCATGTAGCTGCCCCTGAAAGAACTCCAGAAAAACCATATGGCATAAACCCACCAACACCATGCGGCAGATTCTGTGTGGAACTAGAAGAAGCAGCAAGGAATTACAAGTGAGTCTGGTTACCCAATTCCAAGAGTATCTTGCAACTATGAAAATTCAACAAGGCAAATTCACTTTACCAAGACATAGAATACAGCTGACTCATCAAGACTTACCAATACTAAATGGCTACTATATTATTAACTTAAATGGAATAGCCTCCCCGGACTCATTTGCAGCACCATTAAACAACTGCACGAATAAATGGACCTCCAGTTTTGAGAATATTAATATCAATCTGTAATAATCCAAGAATATATAAAAACACTCATCCAATTCAAATGGACCTATTTGTGTGTACTGTAAATATGAACAGGACTGGGCAGCGTGAGTCATTTTTGTCATTTTTAAAGTTTGGTTTCAAAGCTATTTTCAGATTTTGGAACAAGTTGAATGATCATTTTTAAAAATTAATCATTTGAATTAAATAACAATAATAAGCCCTTTGTCATTAGCTTCTGGGTACACAGGGGAGGGGACGGGAGGGGAGATTCAGCTTTGTAAATCAAAGAATATTCTAATCCTGTAATTACTAACTGCATTTTCAGAGGTACAGGTCTCTGTTTAGATGCAGTTATTTAGTTCAATTTAAAATTCATACAGAGGTTCACTAAAATCTTAACTGTCTTAGCTTGTGCTTTTAATCTGTATAAAGTGTACTAAGAAGTTTAGCCAGGCAATTCTTCTATGGCTCTGCCCAAAGAACAGTACAAACTTGCTGGTCCATTTGGTTCTAAGGTTTTATTACTTCTCTTTTTAAATTTATTTTTATTGTTTCCAAGTCGAGTCAAGGTTTTATTATATAAAATGTCTTGTATTATATAAAGTGTCTTAGGTCCATTATTAGGCAAATTATTCTATCCTGCAAAGTTTTTGAAGCACTTTCAAATTTAGGTTGATTAAAAGGGCAAAAATACTTGCTACCTGCTAGAAATTCACCCCTTTTGGGAGTCAACTAACATATTCCAATTCCTAGGAACAAGAGGACAAGGCAAAGGGGAAAATGGTATGGTCAAAGAAGAAAGTAGGCATAATTAGAATGCATTTCTCAAGTTATGTGTACTTTTTTCTCCTAACTTGATTCTTCCCGTTGCCTTTTTTTCTTTAGCAGGTCTTAAATCTGCCAATTATAATTTACTTGCTAAATATTGGCAACAGCCTAAGGACTGAGTATCTAAAATGTCCAGGGAAAGAGGCAATGTACCCATGGCACAGAGAATTATAGCTTTTCTCTTAGATCAACCACAAAAGGAGGCAGCCTTCCTGGCTGTCAAACTTCAGTATATTAAACCAGGACTAACAAAAGGCCCTCTGTGTGGTGAAAAACCTCTCACTGTGTTGCTTAGGAGGTAATAAGGGAGGAACTCAATGTTGCAAAGCAGCAATGACATTTCAAATATTTTATTCTTCTTAGTACAGAAACTTCTTTCTATGAGGGAAGTTTTTGCAAGATGAACAGAGCATGACTTTCCTTCTGCTGGTCACAAACTCTGCAAGATCTACATAACATGAAGTGAAAAAAATGGGCAGCCCCACACTGTAGTCTTTGATTTTAAGTGTAATTTGAACATATACATGAAGTCTGTGAATAACCACAATTTTACTAATTCACACATGGGGCTGCATCCACAGCAGCATTAATTTTAGATGGAATGGTGAAAGTTATAACCCCAAACATCTGGCTACACAGTAAGTTGGGTAAGGCTGTTCACTCTGAACCAGCTGCTATTTCTTATCTTATTTGCAACAGAAGCACTACTCCTGTAAATAAAATGATGTCTTCAGGTATACAATTAATTTCTATCTATAGCAACAAAATATAGCGAAAGCTTATTGAAACTATCTGAACTTTGAACCACTTATGATTCAAAGAGCCGCATATGAACAAATCATCGGCAGCCTGGCACCAGCCATGAGACTGATTTTTGTTAATTGAATAATCTATATAGTATTGAATTTCAGTCTCCATCAACCATCTGATGTGTTACAAACTGCCCACTTCTCTTATCTTCATACCTGATACACAGTCAGTGTGCGCTAAACAAAAGCTATGAATGCGTATATTATTTCAGATATCTGTATATAAAAAATAAGAACCAACATACTTCTCCGGAAGTGAGAGATTTTCTGGGATCTGCCAGTTTTTTATTGAGCCTTTCACGAAACCTGATACCATCACAAAGCCCAAGACGAGGACGTTGATACAAGTGAACACTTTGTTAACCATTGCAGATTCTTTCACGCCAAAAGTCAGAAGTCCTTAAAAAAAATTACCGTGGATAATTGTATTATAACTGTTTAATCAACACTGACAAGAATATATATATATATATATATATATATATATATATATATATATATATATATATATATATATATATATATATGCTTGTAAAGAATTGCTTCGACATTTCCCTCTTTATTCTTGGAAAAATTTTTACCAACATATTTCTCAGCTGCTAGCTTCTTACATAATTTTTTTTTTGAAACACAGGCAAGGAAAGGAAATTATCCAAAACTTTCATTCAGATTCCACACAGTAATACACAGTAAGTGCCACAAATATGGCCCCTTTCCTACTAATTTTATGTTTTAGATTATGCATATCCAAAATATTTTCATAACAACAAAGCTATTGTTTGGCTGTGTTGCGAATCTAGCCACGGACGAACTTTGTAATGACTTTAAAATGTCCAGTTTCCAATTATTTCAGTCACTTGGTTTAGTATTTATAAAGTGCACCTCCAATACATGGTCCTGGTCCAAACTATCAGTCTATGAAATTGTATTCAGGGATATTTTTAAGAAGCAAACATATTTTTTAAGAAAGTGCTTAGACATGTTCTGGTCAGTCATGGAAATCTCCCACTGCTAGCTATTGAGTGATGTCTCAGACAGGAATGAGACTCAACAAGCTTTCAAGTTGCTTTACAAAGGAATGTGACAGATATGGGGAGAAAGAATTAGGAAAAACCTTTCAGATCTGAAAGAAGATTTGGCAACTGCAGAAATAAGACTGCACAACTTTCTCAACAGAGCCTTATGCTATATGGCCAGAGTTGCCAAGCAACTGGAGAGTATCTTGCCTGACATCTGAGAAGCATATAATCAGAAAATGTGTATCGAGCATTTACGTAGCAGCCTTTGAAGTAAACATCAAAAGTAAATCTGAATTTTAAATCTAATTCCCTTTAACATTGTGAATAACATATACATTTGCTTCTTAGGTCACAAGTGAAAAAAATGGGAAGTTTCAAAGCCCATTATAAAGCCCATTAAAGGTAATCTTTAATCACAGTTTTTATTACAAGAAAAAAGCACAGCTAGAATGTTCCAATGATTTCCAGCCTGTACCTACATACACACATAATTTTAAACAAGTGGTAGCAAAAAGTAATCCTGTCTCTGCAACCACTCAAAGGACAACTTGAACCAGCAAATAATAATGCTTTTAAAAAATGGCAAAATAAATAAAGTCCGTTCATTTTCTCTACAAAATAAGATTTCAAAAGCACCACAAAATGCTCATCCCAAACAATATTTATTTATTTCTCTCACCTGTTAAGATTAGAATAATGAAAACAGAAAAGACATCTGGGTATTTTGCTAGTATACCAGGAGCATTCATAGACATGTAGCGACCAAAGAATTTCTCAATATGCTCGCCTATAAGCTCATCAAATGTTGCACTCCAAGCTCTGGCTACACTTGATGTTCCTGCATGGGAATAAAAATGAAAGCTACCTCTTTATAACAATTTATCCATTAACATATACATGGCACTACTTCATCTGGAGCGAACAAGGTTATGCAAAACAAAAAAATTGCTAAGGAATTTATAAAACATGTAAAAATACATATAGAAGAAGTGACCAGTTTGAAACTGGAATCTCAAATGCCTTGATATTATCTCATCACAAAGGTGTAGATGTTCCAAATAGACTTATATAATTTTTGCCACAATTCATTTTTAAACTTTTTTATTTTGAAGGTGCTCTGTTTTTGTTCTACAACCCAATCAACAAGACATGCTTTGGCTTCTGACATGCCCTTAATAACAGGCACCAAGCAGAATTGCACAACTGCTATTGAAGAGTTTTGTTAATAAGTTCACTTAATCTTCTAGAAATTTTAAAATCAGGATGAACAAGAATGGAAGACAATTTGACTATCTTCCCCTAAAATGTTTGCTGGTTATTTCCTACTATTCCCCAGGTTCCTAGCCTGTGTCATAAGAACAGGAGTTATTCACACAAATTCACATTGTGTAATTGTTGTATCCAAGAGTTCAGAAGTGACCACGAGGGGGTTGTTCCCTGTTGGGTATTTTAGAGGCCAGTGGTTCGGCAAATTTTTGCAACTGAATATTTAAATCACAGAGGTATCACCAAAATCCATTTCTCCACCTCAGAGGACAAAACTTGGCACGTCATAATGTACTTTCCAAACCAAGGTGATCAATTCTATATTCCCTATACCACCCATTTCTTTCTTATAAGCATCTGGGTATCTACCATATTTTTTGCTCCATAAGAGACACCTGACCATAAGATGCGCCTAGGTTTAGAGGAGGAAAACAAGAAAAAAAATATCAGGCGGAGCCTGAGAGACCACAGATAGATGTCCTCTCATGTGCCAGCTCTGCCTATTGACTCCTGCACTGCGGAAAAGAGACAGAAGAGGCGGGCAATGACAAAGACAGAAGAGGCGGGGTTCAGCACTGTAAAAGGACCCTGCTGCCGCAGCCTGGCCTGTGACACAATATTCGCTCCATAAGATGCAGACATTTCCATCCACTTTTTTTGGGGGGGGGGAATCTTATGGAGCAAAAAATATGGTAATTTCTTTTTAATTTTTCCATTTTTACTAAATATCTACCAATACAAATGCATCTACTACCTCTAGTTTTCGCTATTTATGTGTAACATGTAATTTGTTTGTTCTATTTCCTCTGTCAGATTGAATTACCTTGATCTTCGACATATTGTTAATTATTATTATTTAATAATTTTTTTGGCTCCCATTTCACCCTGAGGTGACTGAACTCAATCTCAAACTTTAGTCAAATCCTTACAAAATCATTCATATCCCACTCATTTATTGTGTGATGGGTAAAACTCAGTATTTTAGTCAAAATGAAAATAAATTATTTTCTGATTTAAGGAAGAAAACGATGAGGTCCAGCAAGTTCAATTGCACTTTGAATAAAGGACAAGGGGGGTAATTTAGAAGTCTAGAGAGGCAATGTTAACTGGTGACAATTGGAGCTAAGGTTTAGTCTACATCTCAAGGGTACAAGACTGACGAAGGACTCTCTGTGTACTTATACAGTGTAAAAATCATCTTCTCTAGCTGATACCCTTTGAAGGCATTGGACATCAAGAGGAAGTCTCCATAATTGATTTTGTACCTGGAACAGCTGCCTAACAGAGTGAATTTTTTTTCTGGAAAGCAAATATAAAAAGATTCACAGAGGCCATATTCTGATCAACAAGATCAGGGGATGCTAATTCTATAAATGCATACAAAGCAAGGAAATTCTTTATGCAAACACCAAGTAGTTGTAAATAAATACAGAGCTTTTGAAGTTCAACCTACATTCCCTTCCAAACCCTTCCTATTCAACCACTCCTACTTATTTTGGAACAAATTCCATCTTTAAACAAATTCATGCTGTGCTTCTCCCAAGTATTTTCTTTTATCACAGAAAAACATGAACCACTATTTCTTTACCCTTCTACAAAAAATAAAATATTAAATACTTGCTACAGGAACTGCCTGTTAAAAAATTATTCTACAAAATGTGAATTCCACCAAAGATAAATATTGTCCAGCTATTATTTCACTGACAGCCAATAAAAATTGTTTTAAGCAGTTTTCATCCACAGTTACTTGCTAAAATGATTAATGTATTATTAATATGTTTCATTTTTTTAAAGTTATAAATGAAGAAAAATACTAATTATTATTTTAAAAGAACGATTTGCCAACTTTCAATTAAATGTTTCTGAATATTTTTCTTTCATGCTTCTTACATGTAAGAGCTCTTAATCCTCTATTATTTTAATTAATTCTACATTTTAATTAATTTTATTATCCCTTCACCAATTCTTACACTTAAAATACTATGATGTCACTCTTTCACCTGGCTGAAACAATAACCTCCTGTCTCATTATTCAAGAATTGTATGTGCCTTTTGCTTGAGTATGTACTATATCACTTTTGTTCAAGTCATGGTTAAATCATCTTCCAATTCAGAGCCTACAAAACTTATCTTTGTCCCAAATTTTAATCAGAGGCTCGGGCACAGATCTGAAAAAAAAAAAAAAGTTTATAGATCTTATAAGAGTTCACCTAAGACTGCCGATAGTCTCATGGAACTTCAGTAATTAGAAAACTAAAAGTCCTCTTGCAGCCAGATAGGCATTATGTTTCCATTTATAATTTAATTAACTGGAGTTTGCCATTTCATACACATAAAGAAACCAGAGTTATCAGAAACTGGAGTTTCTAGAAGCCACACAATGCTTTTAGTTGTTTGTTTTTATTTATTAAATGTATTTGTTGTTCCCAACCTGCTAGATATAGTATCTCTTGCTAACATGACAAGTTATTACATATAATCTGAGATTCTGCATTTAATTGTGCGTTAAAAAGAGAAGCGTATAGAACTACATAGTCTACATTGGTCCGATTTCCGAACCTATGCCTAAATCGTGTTTCTTTTCTTTTTTGATACACTACTTCTGCAATTGACAAAATAGAGAAAAACACAAAATAAATTTGAATGTTCTCCTATAATCAATCTTATAAGAAGGCTCAGTTTTGCTTTCGCTCAAGTCAAGCTGCACATGTGCGCACCGGCCCGCCACTCACATAGCCCCACACACACACAGCCAGGCTGCCAAGCTGCAAAAGTTGGGGACCGCCAGTCTAGTTGTAATTTTCCCTTCAAACATTTGTTTGTGGCCAAAAGGGATTCTTAATGTTCATCAGCATTTGTCAGACTTATGCAATCAGATTAAATCCTAATGCATAGCATTCTATCATAACTATCGGGACAGATTTAAACAACAGGTTTTCTCTTTTTCATGGTTATTATACAATCAAAATACTTATTCAACAGAAGAAGTCCCTAAGAGCTCTAATTGCTAGTCTTTACTAAAGGGAAAGTGAAGGTCATTACACAAAAATTCCAGCAAGAATTCCACTTTCAAATTAAATACTTATATATAGACACTCCAAGGTAACAAAATGTCTGTTCATTTGCTTCCTCTTTTTTGATGCAGAAGTGAAGTTTGTGTCTTTTGAAAAGGCAGGGTCTGAATCTCCTCATTGTTTCAGTATAAGAAATAGCCTTGACACCTAATTTTTCTTCTGGTTAACAGTTCCTCTCATGCACTATCCCAGAAATCAAGTATTTTCAGCTCCATTTTTTTGAGTGTTAGAAAAAAAGGCAAAGGTTTCCCTGTCAGACATGTCCAACTTAGGGCAGAGTGGTCCTCTCCATTTCTTGGCCGAGGAGCCAGCATTGTCCAAAGACAATTTCCGTAGTCATGTGGCCAACATGGCTATACCCACAGGCATCCGGAACACTGTTATCTTCCCACCGAAGTGGTACTTATTAATCTATTTGCATTTGCATGCTTTTGAACTGCTAGGTGGGCAGGAACTGAGGCAAGTAATGGGAGCTCACCCCATCAATGCGTGTTTAGGTACTTCTAAAATAATGCCCAAAATAAGATCAGTGAAATAATGAACATATACTTTTAATCTCCACAACTCACCCATTGAGAAGGCTCACACATTTTGCCTCCATTTCTTTTAGTTACACCAGTCTGTTCTTACCTTCAGAGGCTGAAACTTTTTAAAAAACCGTTCCTTTCCATGTACTGCTCTTGTTAGCCAGTATTCTCTACTCAAATAATATGCTTTTGGGATTATCATATTAAGCTATTCTCAGGTTTTAAAAGGAAGCTATTATTATGACAGAGCACAACACAATATTTCACAGATCTAAATCTGTTCTTAATTAACCAATGATACAAAGGAATACCCACCAATGACATAAGAAAGAATCAAGTTCCAACCAGTAATGAATGCCAACAGCTCACCAACAGTCACATAACTATAGAGATATGCTGATCCAGTCTTTGGAACTCTAGCACCAAATTCTCCATAGCAAAGTCCAGCCAGCACAGAAGCCAGAGCTGCAATCAGAAAGGAAATGACAATGGCAGGTCCTGCATTTTCTTGTGCCACTGCTCCAGCCAGAACATAAACCCCTGCCCCAAGGGTGCTGCCTACTCCAAGCGCAACCAAGTCAAATGTGTTGAGGCACCGCGAGAGCCGGCTGTCATTGCTTGTACAGTCTACCACTTTCCGACGAAACAACTGCTGCCCAAAATGGAGAACTTTCTGGCAAGGCATCTTCTTGACTGAACCTGTAAAAATAAGAAAAAATATCTGAATCAGTATCATTGGACAGGCAAAGCTAAGCTACTTCTGCAAATAGTTCTGTTACATGGTAGGAACTCCCCAAACGTAACATCCTCCAAACCTGTTGGGACTATGGACCTTTATTTTAAGGGATAAGAAAATACCGTTTCCCCAAAAATAAAACCCAATTGGAAAATAAGTCCTAGCATGATTTTTCAGGATGCTCGTAATATAAGCCTTACCCCCAAAATAAGCCCCAATTAAGATTGTCAGCCAGATGGATGCATTTAGTACCGTATTTCCGCAAAATAAGTCCTAACCAGAAAATAAGCCTTTTGGAACAAAAATTAATATAAGACCCGCTCTTATTTTCGGGGAAATACAGTAGTCAATTACTTCCTGCCACAGTTTCTGAATTTAAGAGTACAAACCTATGAGTTTCTACTTAGAACTCAGATCACTTGACTTTAGCTAAGTAAAAGTTCATGGTGAAAGCCCATTTTGCAAAATAAAAAACTGAAATGAAAGAGACTGAAACATTTCACTTCTTCATTATAAATATGAAAGAATTTGTTATGTATTTATTTTCATGAATACCTCAATGAGCAGTAATATTTTACTTTCTATTACATAGATAAAATGGTTCTTTTTCCAAGCAGTTGCCAGCCTGAAATCTGAGTATTTCACCACCAATGTAATGTACTCCTTTCTCAATTTTTAGTCTCTTGTCTTCAAATAGATAGTCCCTGGTTTAGAGTAAACAACACCTGATCTTCCACTTTTAAAAGTGCAAACATATAAATCAATCAAAAGGATTTTGAAAGACTGAGTGAAAAAAACAAATGGGAATATTATCTGTCATGTATACCGTATTTTCCGGCGTATAAGACGACTGGGCGTATAAGACGACCCCCGACTTTTCCTGTTAAAATATAGGGTTTGGGCTATACTCGCCATATAAGACTGCCCCTCTTCCAATGCACACCAAATAAAAATTAAAAAACACCAACTGGCTCAACACAATGTAAAAGCAGCGGTGCTAGACCCAAAATGGCCCCTGCAACTAGCAGGAACCTCACACAGCCACAAAAAGCCCCCAAAAAAACAACTTTCACACTTTACACACATACACACACACAACACAACACAACTGGCTCACCCACAATGTAAAAGCAGCTGTGCTAGACCCAAAATGGCCCCTGCAACAAGCAGGAACCTCACGCAGCCACAAAAAGCCCAAAAAAATCAACTTTCACACTTTACACACACAAAATTCCACATACAGCTTTGTGAGATTTTGTGTGTTTGTGTAGTTAGAGTGAAACACTACAGAAACACACCACATCTCAGAAAGCTGCACAAATATTATTTTATTTTTATTTTTATATGAAAACTAAATTTAAAACTTCCTAAACTTTAAATGGCTAGGTCTAAAAAAGAACAACTAAAAAAAACCCAATTAACTATTTTTTTAAAGCTCCCAAAGGGGAAAAAAACTTACCCAATAGAACAGGGGTCTCCAACCTTGGCAACTTTAAGACTTGTAGACTTCAACTCCCAGAATTCCTCAGCCAGCTTTGTTTTACTGGCTGAGGAATTCTGGGAGTTGAAGTCCACAACTCCTGCCTGCATGATTGCAGGCAGAGAGTGGCTTGCTGATGGAATGGATTCAGGCAAGCGAAGCAAGGCAAGTGTTGCGATTACCAGCTAAGGTAAGCAAGCTGGAGGGGGAAAACTTTTTTCTTTTTACAGGACTCTGGGCTCTGGCGATCCCAGCTGCGATGCCTGATTGGCAGGGAACTCAGCTGGGATCGTCAGAGCTTGCAGAGCCACGTGAAAGTAAAAAAGTTTTTTCCTTTAACATGGCTCTGGCATCCCAGCTGAGTTGCCTGATTAGCAGGCAAAGCTGGGATCGTCAGAGCTTCGATCGCCAGAGCCATTTAAGGCTCGTTAGAGTCTTTTGGGCTGGTCTGCCTGGTTACAGGAGAACGACACCCGGCGTATAAGACGACCCCCGACTTTTGAGATGATTTTCATGTGTTAAAAAGTCGTCTTATACGCCGGAAAATACGGTATATTACATTCTATTATACTGCATAATTCATAATATTCACATTCTAATGTTTCCTTGCTTTCAGAGAGCAATGACACTATTAATATGGTGATTTAATTATCTGCCTAGCCTTTTGAGCCTCAAGCAAGCTGAACAAAAAGATGCTTAATATGGAAGCATATGTGTGTTTAATTAATAATTTAGTACTTCTTTCAATAGCCTTTAAAATAGGCATAAATAGTAATATAGGGAAGGATAAGACTAGACTTTCAATTTGTGGATTATGAGCTCAATATTGCTACATCTGGAGCAATAAAAATAAACAGCAACTGTTCAGCTTTTATTTTAGCAACAGAAGACAAAGGAGAAGGGGGAAATTTGTTCTTCTGCAAAGGCCAATGTTTGTGTGATAAGAATTCCACAACTTGTACCAAAAAAAAAAAGAAAGAAAGAAAGAAAGAAAACTACTTCCCTTCTTATTCTGAGCTTCCCAAATTCTCAGAATTTCAAGAAGAAAGTAGATGAGGAAAAGTAAAATCCTTTGAAGTTTCTCTAAGAAATGGGTTCTTTTGAAATGCTTATTTAAATAAGCTGTTCCTCTGTTAGGAAACATAGGAAATAGTAGAGCAGGTTTTTTTCATTATTCAAAGCATACATTGCATGCCAATTTATTAAAGCCCAAAGCACCTCCTGTAGGCTCCTTCACTTCCTCCCAATACTAAGACTCAGACCCAAACTTAGCATGTAGCATGGTTTTCCCCCAAACACCTCTGGAAGTCCTAGATCTGCTGAAAAGGATACCATTAGAACTGGGCAGCAGCATTAATTTTATAGCCAGAATAGGTGGGGATAAACCTGAGTAAAACAACTGTTCCACTCAATGAATCATGGTTATCATTCACCATGACTCTTATAGCATTGGAGGCAGAAAATAATTATTAAAAGTATGGCCCTTAGCCAAATATCTTATTATATAATCAGTATATAATTCTAAATTTTAAAAAGAGAGGGGGATAGATTCAGCAAATTATAAGCCAGTTGGTTTCATATCCAATCTGAGTAAAATCGAGGTAAGAAAAATAGAAAATTGTATGTACAGAATGTATGTAAACAAGCATGAAAACAAGAATGATTTGATATGTGCTAACAGCTGAATGTCTCCAACAAAGCTCCTTATTCAAATTTTCAGGGAAAATATAGAAGCAATGTCATAAGAGGACAAAGTCATCTCATGGATTTGTGATTATCAAAAAACGGGAAGCAGAGATTAGGAATAGTTTTCACAAAGGAGAGTTGTATAAAATGGGTATAACATGGATCAGTTTTTTAAGCTCATTTATAAACACCCTCTGAATAAGAGATGAGCAACGAGGTGGCAGGTTTGCTGAGGATTTCAAATTGCTCCAGTTGATCAGATCAAAAAAGGAGCTGTGGAGAGATCCAAAATGAAAGGGGTGAATAGGCCGTAAAATAGCAAAGGCAATCCAGGGTAAGCTTTGGCTTGAAGAGCAAGCTCATGTATTCTTTAGCAGAGTTGGAATCACTGGTCAGGAAAGCAATCTTGAGCGACCTAATGAAAGCATATCAGTGAAAATGTCAGTCTAGTATGCAGTGGTTATAAAAAAGGGAAATTCTATGCTGGGAATTATTTGAAAGAAAATAGAAGCAAAAATTGACAAAAGTAAAATTTTAATGTAAATGTACATGGAATGATTTGTATATGTATTATTACAGAAACTAGAAAAGAACAATCAAAATGATTAGGGATTAGCCAGAACTATTCTTTAGCAAGGAAATTACTTCAGGCAAGTTTGAACAGAATTGTATCAGTAACATTTACAAATAAATGATACATTATTTTATAGTTTAGGGTTATTTTTTAATCTTCCTTGCTGTTATTGCTGTTTTTACATAGATGGTTTCAACTATTTATTATCTGCAAGATGCATGAATGCTGGAACAGGAATTAGGTCTCTCTCCCATATGTTGTTTGGTTAAAGTCACCTGAATATTAATTCTCTGTAGACCACAGACAGACATCATTCTTCCACTGTTTTTATTTTCAGATCATCTGAAATACATCTAAAACCATCTAAGAATTTCCAGAACACAACACTATCAAGAAAACTATCGTAACTTTTGTTTTCCTTCCTCTAACCAAGTTTCTCTCTTCGCCTACCTCGCAACAAGCTTTTAGTTTTAACAAGCTTTCAATTTTGAGATAACATATTTTCTTCCAAAGCTCTTTTATTACTGCAGAATGTGCAATAAACCACTCATATTGCATCATTGCTTAAACACAGTGGCTTCCTTCTGCAATACTATCAGAAACAATTTAGTACCGTGTATTTTAATACAACTACTGCAAGCAACAATGTAAGAATTCAAGTTTGTTAATCAAACACATTTACTATGGTAACATCACCTATATACAGATTTACCTTTAATCTGCAGTTACTTAATAAATGCAAGAAAGGTATTTCTTTTGTAATTGTTAAACACACCTCTGGTTCCACACATTTTAACAAAAGTTCACCAATATGCTTCATGTCTAAGAAAAATGAAAAGCAAGTTGCACCTAATCATAACTTTAATTTTAAAAAATAAAAGAAAAATCCCACAAAAAAATTAATAATAATAATAATAATAATAATAATAATAATAATAATAATAATAATAATAATAATTTTATTTCTATACCGCCCTTCTCCCGAAGGACTCAGGGCGGTGTACAGCCTATTTAAAAACACAAGACAAAACAGCAGCTAAAAATTAAAATGATTAAATAGATTTGGCTCAATTTAAAACCCCAGAAATTTAAAATACCCCAATTTAAAATTATTAGGTTGATAGCCCAGCCTGGCGGAACAACAGGGTCTTCAGTGCACAGCGAAACACTCGGAGGTCGGAGATCTTACGTATTTCCGGGGGCAGTTCATTCCACAGGGCTGGGGCTCCCACAGAGAAGGCCCTCCCCCTGGGTGTCACCAGCCGACATAACTTGGCTGATGGCACCCCGAGGAGACCCTCTCTGTGGGAGCGGACTGGCCGGTGGGAGGCTATTGGTGGCAGAAGACGGTCTCGAAGATACCCGGGTCCTATGCCATGGAGCGCTTTAAAGGTGGTAACCAACACCTTGAATCGCACCCGGAAGACCACTGGGAGCCAGTGCAGCTCGCACAGGAGGGGTGTCACGTGGGCACGATTTGCGCCCATAACCACCCGCGCGGCCGCATTCTGGACCAGTTGGAGCCTCCGAGTGCTCTTCAAGGGGAACCCCATGTAGAGAGCATTACAATAGTCCAACCGGCAGGTAACAAGGGCATGAGTGACCGTGCGCAGGGCGTCCCGGTCCAGAAAGGGCTGCAACTGGCGAATCAGGCGAACCTGATAAAAGGCCCCCCTGGCCACGGCCGTCATATGCTCTTCTAAAGACAGCCGCGCATCCATGAGGACACCCAGATTGCGAGCCCTCTCTGTGGGGGGCAAAGATTCATCCCCAATAGACAGCGATGGCACCTGCTGACTATATCGGGGCGTCGGAAGTCACAGCCACTCAATCTTGGAGGGGTTGAATCTGAGCCTGTTCCTCCCCATCCAGACCCGCACGGCCTCCAGGCAGCGAGACATCACATCAAGGGCATCATTGAGGTGGTCTGGGGTGGAGATG
The DNA here is from genome assembly GCA_022577455.1 of Arizona elegans. Classification (NCBI taxonomy): domain Eukaryota; kingdom Metazoa; phylum Chordata; class Lepidosauria; order Squamata; family Colubridae; genus Arizona; species Arizona elegans. The sequence goes on along the minus strand of JAKOOJ010000006.1, from coordinate 92,619,749 downwards.
TACAGCTGAGTATCATCAGCGTACAGATGACACTTCACCCCAAAACCACGGATGATCTCCCCCAGCGGCTTCACATAAATGTTGAACAGGAGGGGCGAGAGGACCGACCCTTGCGGCACTCCCCATGCGAGACGCCTCGAGGTCGACCTCTGCCCCCCTTCCAACACAAACTGCGAGCGGTCGGAGTGGAAGGAGGAGAACCACCGCAGAATGGTGCCCCCTATTCCTAACCCCCTCAACCGCTGCAGCATGATACCATGGTCGATGGTATCAAAAGCCGCTGAGAGATCTAATAGGACAAGGACAGAGGAGCAACCCCTGTCCCGAGCCCTCCAGAGATCATCCACCAACGCGACCAATGCCGTTTCTGTGCTGTACCCCTGCCTGAAACCCGACTGGTACGGGTCTAGATAGATAGCTTCATCCAGGTACCGGGGAAGTTGTCGTGCCACCACGCTCTCAACAACCTTCGCCACAAAATGAAGGTTTGAGACTGGACGGTAGTTAGCTAATTCAGCCGGGTCCAGGGAAGGCTTCTTGAGGAGGGGCCTCACTACCGCCTCTTTCAAGGCGGCGGGAAAGGCACCCTCACTCAAAGAAGCACTTATAATTCCCTGGAGCCAGCCTTGTGTAACCTCCCGGGAGGCCAGTACCAACCAGGAGGAACACGGGTCCAATAAACACGTGGCGGCGCTAATCTTACCCAGAACTCTGTCCACATCCTCGGGAGTCACAGGATCAAACTCAACCCAGATAACATTCTCAAGACCTGCCCTCGTCTCCTCCCATGGACTCATCCAATCGGAGTCCAAGCCATCCCGAATCCGAGCGACTTTATCATGCAGGAATTGCACAAAATCCTCAGCACGACCCTGCAAGGGATCTTCCCGCACTCCCCCCCCCCCCTAGTGGTTAGCTAGCACCACCAACACTGACCAGACACAATTCTATACCATCTCATAAATTTCATTTCCTAGAGATGGGAATATAGGCTAGAAGGTAAGTTTACTTTGGGGTGAACGTTCTTAGTTCTTTATTCATTTCAATCTATTTTGGACGAGTTATTCCAGTTAGGTCTTTCAATTTTCAGTATTCTGTTCCTTATATTAATGGGACTATTGTCTTTAACTTACATAATTCTACACTTTAAAATAATTTTTTTTTTCCTACTCTATATTCTGAGGCAAAGAATGAGTATAAAGGAATAATAGCCTAAAACCATTAAAACTCTCACTGATTGAGAGTTTCGCTCACTGAAGCGAAAAGATTATGGTAGAAACCTTATAACTTATGTGTGATCCTTCCACAGTCCCTGGTCTTTCAGCTGACACCTTATGAACAATGTGTACTTTTAATAAAACCCCTACCATATTCAGTGTCCAGAGCAGCATACATAAAGTAAATAAGCCAAAATTGGGAGGCTGAATAAATTTGTTGTTTCTAAGGCAGAGGTGGTTTCACTTTCTGTGTGGAATGCAGAGTAGTAAAGCATAATTTGTGGAGTTGGATTTAAAAACTCTGAAGTAGTAGAAAGATTGAAATTGAACTTTTTAGATTTCTTGTTAGCAGAAAAGCTTCCTCTACAATATTGGTATAGAAAGTATATGTTTCTGAGTATACTAACATGCTAGAGAACAATGGATCCATGGAGTCTCCTATACCTAACAATTTTCATAATCTTTCTTTGTAAAAGACATTTGTTCCAAGAAAGTCCATAAGAAGCTTCATACTGTAAGTTCAACAATGCAAAAACAACAAATGCAGGAGAGAAACTTATAGCGTGAATTTATAGGTAAATATAGGTAGTCCTTCCTTAACAAATATTTATTTAGCAACCGTTAAGTTACAAAGGTGCTGAAAAAAGTGATTTATGACTGGTCTTCATACTTATGACTGCCAGAGTGTCCAGGAGTCATCTGATTGCAATCAGAATGTTTGGCAACTGACTTACACTTACCACAGTTGTAGCATCCTGCAGACCCGTGGCATTTGCAACTTTCCCAGTGGCTTTCAAGGAGCAAAGTCAATGAGGAAGCTGGCAGAAGTCAGGGGTTGAAGACATGTGATGTCTCCCTTAATGACTGCAGGTGATTTGTTCAACAAAAAAAAGATTGGGAAATTGGGCTTGATCACATGATGCCTCGCTTAACATTGCATTGTTGAACAATTTTTCTACTCCCTTTTCTGGTTGTAAGTTGAGGACCTTCTATTGCAGTTCCTATGCAACATAAATTACTAAAAGGTAACTTGGAAAGTGGGATAGACATATTAGCTGCAGAGTAAAATCCTTCAGTTCTCTCAGTTAAAGGAAATTACTCAACATAAGGCAACTATTTTTGGTTGGTCAAAACAAATTAGAGAAAATAGCAGCTCGGACCCCATTCCTCTTTCACTCTCAGGGAGAAAAAAAACGAAAGTACAGTCTTAGTACTTAAATCTACAGCAGATCTTCAACACACAGGGAAATTCCAGCTCTCTGACAGCTCTAAAGTAAGAACATGGGAGCAGAACAGTGGGGAATTGTTTCTATTCCATCTATCATCTGCACAGATGTTCTCAGAAAATATACGTAACTGTTGATGTAAGCCCAGCCTTCTCAGTAGCTCCAAAATGAAGCAACTTGGGACTATCAAGCTCAAAATATCATTTCTGATTCTTTAGAGAGTATGGCTGAGATTTGGAGGTGTGGGTCCATAGCTTGAAAAGAATCCAGGTGCCTCAGTTTTCTTTTTTAGACTGTAATGGATTTTTCTCAATAATTAATTAGACACATTAATCAGAGGATTCTCTGAGCTTGGGGCTCCCACTGGACTGTGTTCTAAGGAAGTAGAGAATGTGAAATCTGATGGCATCTATGTTAAAAAGTCCTATGAAAGTCCTTAATAACCACCCTGCAAAAATAGACATCCCCAGGACAATTATTGTAAGTTTTGCATATTCAAATTAATGATATCTCTTCACTTATTTCTTGTACCCTCTAGCTAAAGTTTACAAAATCCTTACGGCCTGAAGAATCTTAAGCAAATCCTCAAGACAATCCAGTTTAATTTACCTACATGACTTATTAAACATCCACATTATTTGAATAATCTAAAATTAAAGTAAAATTCTATTTATTACTAACAGTGACTCAGAACTGTATGGACACATGTTCTAATAATATATACTTAGGAGAACAAACGGCTGTCTCAATTAGGTTTGTACTGAGATCAGAAGGAATGCAGCAGAGTGAACAGAGGAGAAGTTGGCAAGATGCTTTTCCACCAGCTGAAATCTCTTAATTACCAATTGCCCAGGCATGAAAAGATACGGCTAGTAGTAGATGGACTCAACTTCCTGGGTTTCAAGTTATATTATTGGCTAAATACTCTAAAGTAAGTATATTACAGTGTCATCCTTGTTCATCAATTTATTCATTGTAATCTTTCTTAAGACTTGTAATGCTTCAGATTACAAGTAGTCATCAATTTATAATCATTCATTTATTATTCATTTAAGTCATGTGATCACTTATCTGTAACCTTCCAAGCCGATTATCGACAAGCAAAGTCAATGGGGGAAGCAGAATTCGCTTATCAACTGTGTAAGTCACTTAATGACTACAAGGAAAGAAGGTCATAAAATTGGGCAAAGCTACATGCCGCACTTAATGATCACATCATTCCAGGATTAGGAGCCTTGATGGTGCAGCGGACTAAGTGCTGTTATGTAGCACTTAGCTGCCAGCTGCTTGCAATTAGTGCGAGTTCAAATCTCACCAGGCTTAAGGTTGACTCTGCCTTCCATCCTTCCGAGGTAGGTAAATTGAGGACCCGGATTGTGGCGGCAATAAACTGACTTTGTAGAAACACCGCTTATGGGGGATCAAAAGCCCTAATAAGCAGGTATATACAAAAGAATGAAGGCTATTGCTATAAATGCATTGTAAGCCGCCCTGAGTCTTCGGAGGAGGGCGGCATATAAATTGAACGAACGAATGAACAAACAAACAAACAAATAAATAAATAAAATGAAGTGGTTTCACTTAAATTGAGGACTACTTGTACAAGGTTTTTTGTCCAATGGACCAACGATACAGAGGAATATCCATCAATGACATAAGAAAGAATTAAGACTCCAGCTAGTAATGAATGCCCATAGCATACTGACAGTCACATAACTATAGAGATACCCTAATCTAGTCTTTGGAACTCTAGCAGCAAATTCTCCATAGGAAAGTCCAGCCAGCACTTATTGTTTTCTTTGTATTTTAATAGACTGTAATTTGAGAGAGGGTTCTTTACATGCATAAAGAGGTAGTCTATGGGCACACTATGCACAGAATTAGTCTAGGAATTCCAATCACTAAAATTGGAAATTGTGATTATAAGAGTAGGAAGTCTGTTTGTTCATTCCACATATTGATCCGTTTTTCTAATGAAAGCATCACATCATCATATTCTATTATGCAATTCTAAATTACTCTGGAATTAAGAATCATCTGCCAATATGATCTCATGTTAGAAGAAGAGAGGGAAGACATTCAACTAGTCAGTACAGAAGCAGCATTAAAACAACATGTCTTCTACAGTGATGCAATGCTTCGGGTTTGATTAGAAGAGATGCTCCAACACAAACACAACACCTGCCTGGGACTCATCAACGGGCACAAATCACCACCCCATCTTTTCTTCTGCATTTACCTTCAATGAATCAGATATCATATATATTCTTAAAATAAACTGATGAGATGTATCCACAGGTTAGAACAATGTAGCATATCTTAAAATACAATAAAACAAGGAGCAATAAAATAAATTTAAAAAACAAGTATAAGATGTAAAGAGGTCCAAAACATAATAAAGCCAGGGTTACAATAAGAACTTAAATACATATTTCGAAGTTTAAATGACAACAAAGAAAAAAATAACCTGACTGCTACAATTGGAAACATGTCTGCAAGAAGATAATTCAATCATTCAAGTCCAAACACTTGAATGTATATATTATTAATAATTTGCCCCAATCTCATTTTAAAAGGCCAGTAGAATATATATTGAATAATGTCCAACAGCACAAGGACTGAGACACTTAAAAATCTCCTTTCAAAATTTGAAGGCATAGTCTGTGAACGAAGAGTTGTAAAAGCCTTTCTTGGGGATAGGGGACACTGGTAACATTAATCAGATATTGCAAGTCATAGGTTCATTGCATTATCTAAGTGTGTTTTACGCATCCCAAATGCACTTGACATGCAACCAATTTTGCAAAAGTATACAATCACTTCTGTTAAAAAATTAGAAAATTTGCAAATCATCATATGGTGTAACGTACATAAATATATATTCACAGATCTCACATCAATAGCTTTTATAACAAGGAAACGGAGTACATCTTCTGGGGATGATTTCATTTTTAGTTTTGTTTTGTTCAGCTTTCTTTACACTAAATGCTGAGGTACTTAAATGTTGGCAAAAACTTTCTAGCATTTGACAAGCTTTTTTTTTTTAATGCAGCAAACATCCAAAAATAGTAGTAACTGTGAGGGACTCTTGTCTGCCAGCCTTGAAGATTATATGTTAATGCATTTTTCAGGGGGAAAAAACCCAATCCTGAAACTTTTCGGAGTTTCCGTCTTCCTCATACCATATGGGATCATGCTACAATTACAGACATGCTGTATCTTTGCAAGGTTCAGGAAGGAAGTATTGCCAACACACCCAAATTTTCTACTGAGAGATACTGAGATTAGTAGCAAGCTAGAAGTGATGGTTATAAAGCCAGAAACATACATTACAAATTTATACACAATGTGCCAGCGTGAACATATATACTCTAGAAAAACTATATACCAATATACCAAGAAAAATGATTTCTTTATTCTAAGAAAAACCCCTATTTTTTTATAACTTTAACTAGCTATGCCAGCTGCATTTAGCTGAACAATAATAGCTTTAAATCAATGGACTGTATCAGACCATAGATAAGAAAAATTCTATTTTAAAGCTATGGTTAATTAACTTATTGATTACACAGTGACAAGCAAAGCTACTGCTGAAATTTGAATGAAAAAAGGGGAAAGGTTTACAGTATAAACCTAAAGGGTTAAGGGTTTTTATTACTGATGACAGCCTTCCCAATCATGGTGTCCAAATATGCAGACCAACTCTCAGAATTAACAGAAAACTTTGCTGGCTAGAGAACTTTTGGGATTAATGTCCAAATATCAGGCAGGCATCAAAGTTAGAGGAGGCTGGTTTATGAGAATACAGGAAGCTGTGCAGTCATTCATTCAGCTCAAGAGAGTTTGCCCCAATTGATAGCGGGCCTCTGTGATTTTAATCATTCCAGAAAATGAGGTTTAAAACTGAAACCTTTTGCGTGCCAATGAAAACTATAATGAAGTGTAGAATCAAAGAACAAATTTAATAATTATAGTACAACCATCTATAATGAAAAGGGAAACCAATTAAACTCTCCTTGAGATGTAGTCACCTAACATTTTCATAAAAGCCTTCAGAGATGGAAAACAATTGTAATGAGCAATCTATACATAGTTCAACAGCTGTACAGATCTTATGATAATGTAGTTTTTCCTTACATTCAACAAGATTCAGGTAGTTGCAATTTGTACTTTTTTCTGGTCCTAGACTTGATGGCATTAGTTCCTGATCATCTTTTTATTCATCTGAGCACTGATACCATATCGTCCCTCAATCTTCTTGTCTCCACACTGAACTGTAACCTGTATATAAACTCTGCCAGGCTCAATTACTTGTCATTATTATATTCTCGGAATTTACCCATTAGTCATTATTTCTTTTACTCCACTCTTCCTGAGATAAAACTGTTCTTTGGCACAACTGAACAAAAACAGCCTAGGCTAGCTGAAAACTGTGTAGCCTGAACACAACTGTTGATGTTAGCACATCACTTGTCGATGTTGAAAAGGCACAGGGTGACATGTACCTGCCCTGAAACAGAATACTATCAGAATTGCTACAATTCATGGGCCCAAATGTCTTCCATATCCTTAGTCTTTATGTCTATTCTAAGTACAAGTCATTAACCATCATAATGAATAATTTTCCTCTGATGCTTTGAGAAACTAATTAATATGTGTATAAATCTTAAGTTACCATCCTTCTATAGAGTTTAAAGCATCAACATGTCACTATCTCCACTATTATTGCTTCCTGAAATACATTACAGAATTCTGAAGAGTTTTGGAAGCTCCAAGCATATCTGGAAGACACAAGATTAGAGAAGACTGCCGACTACTGTTTTTCTCTGCAGCTACAAACACTGAAAGTTCAAAGCAAAGTTTATTGTCCCGGAATATAGCATCAGAATAGAAGCTTGATTGGGGTCAAATTAGACTAGGCTAAAATGTCCAAACTATTTTGCTTGGTTGACCCTGCACAAACTTTAGGTGGTCTATTCACTAACTAGTATGGTTCCGATATGACACCATCTTTGATGCTCACCAGGCTTCATGCCTGACCTGGTACTTTTTCTAGGTTTTTTTTTTTTTTTAAATCGAAAGGTAGCATGTTTTGGATGCTATTGGGAGTTCTTTAGATTCATATTTGAAAATCATTTTCTTAAGGCCAATGGCTGAGGCCTACAGCTTTGTTTGAAAGTACGCCCATCTGTCTAATAAAAAGACAAGCAAACTGAACTGGAAAGACAGCTTCAGTTAAGGAAGCAAGAAGGTGTAAGATCTACTTTAATATTTTGTGCTTGAGCACATTATCCTTGGTAGTCATTTTGTGAGAATGCCGAGGACAAGCTGTTAAACTTCCAAATATGGTCTACAATCAAAAAAAAACCCCGCAGAATTTAATAAAAGGGGAATTATGATTTTCTTCCAGTGAAACGTGTTTGTTGATTAAATTAAACATTATTTCTATGGAACAGTTGATAACTATAAATACCTACCTGACAACTCATCACATCATCAGTTAACGTGAAACAGTATCTTCAAATTGGCATATAAAAAGATATGGGTGAATCTTAAAGCCACTCACAAACACAGGCCAAACACCAGCTTGGCACCCTCTTTTAATATCCTGTACTTTGCATACCATTACAGGTTAAAACTAGCACTCAAAATGGGTGTGGAAATGGACTGGAAGCTACTACAGTTGATGAAGTATAGACCTGTTATAATAGAAACTGCTCAGTTCAGTTGATAATATAAATAACCTATTTTGGACCATATGTCTTGTAATGTAATAGTCTAAACCAAAGAATGTCACAACTGATATCTGTGCTAAAGCTAATAAAGGGCATTGCAGGTATATGGTCAGGAAATCACATGGCTGAGATCATTTCCACACATAAGCATAAGGATACAAATTTGTAACTTCAATTCCATATGCTGTAAAACAAGTTCACTAGATAGAGGAGCATTAATACTACAAGTTGTAGCAAGTGATAAGAAGATATATCTTTTCTATTTTAATTTTGTACTTATTAAGAAGGTATACAAGAGATTTCCATAAAGAAAGGAAGAAAGCAGTTCTCAAGGGGATTAAGGCATAATGAAAAATAGATAAGTAGAATAGGATAGCAAATTGCAATAGGATGCATTCATGCAATTTTATACAGCAAGAACCATTGCGGGTGGCTAATTATGTATTCAAAAAGTCACTTCCAAAAAATGCCAAGAAGCTAATTACAAAGAAAATGAAAAGTAAAATTTCAGTTTATCTTGTCACAGGTCATTATGTCCAAACAGAAGGGGAAAATTTTATACTGAAATATTGAAAGTGTCACTGTATTTCGTAACAGCTGTTCAGAAACAACTTTAGACAAAGAATGAATAGGTCCTGGTCTAGGGCATCAAAGCTTAGGAAGCAGCAATGCTGTTTCTCCTACCAAATCATTCCAAAAATTCTAATGTAGCTGTATGCTTGTGAGTGCATACTGCCAAAGCATCACTCAATTTTCTGTTTTATTTTGTTCTCTGACACCTACCTGGGAGTAGATCCATACTAACACCAAATAAATGAAAATCTGATTATTCCTCTGAAGAGTGCACATATTTCTCAATAGTAACAGGAAGCTCACCTTTTGGTATGATCAATATAACTCAGTAGGTGACAGTTGCAGCAATTTTGCATCATGGTCTATGCTCTCTATGAACCTTGGAGATCAATGAAACTGCAGTGAAAACTATAATGTACTACTGTACATTAATTCCATAAATGACAAAAAGCATGAATTAGTCCTAACAATAGACAAAAAATACTTCAAAAGGCAAGAATAAACAAAGCTGAGAGCTTGTTTTCAGATAATTACACTATAATTACAAAATCATAATTGCAGAAGTAATAAAAGCATAAAAGTCTGCATTCATTTGTACCAGTTCATACATGTATTAGTTTCACTCTTTATTTATTTAACCTTACTTATCTTTTTCTTCCCTTCAGTTTCAGAATTAAATAAAGTCAATCAAGGAATGACAAAACTTTAATGTCAGTTCATTTCACTGGCAGGGTTCAGACATAGTATGCATAACCTGTTGTTACCTGTTTGGGTTGCACATTTCTATTTTCCTATCACATATTTAAAAATATTTTAAAGTCCTAACAATAGATTGCAGCCTGTTGTGTGCAAATCAGAGAAATGATCACTTCTTAAGGCGCCAAAACAGAAAACCAAACTACTTTGAACTAGCATTGTGTACAGTGTTTTGATTTATGCAAAATAAATGATTCATGGCTAGCCAGAAAAGCTTGCAATCAGTTTGCTGTTGAGTAACCTACTTGATCTGATTTTACATAGTTTATAACATAAACTGACATTGAGTGGCAGTTCCCTCAACATAACTCGATTACTTCTAGTTCCTTGTGTCATCTACACCCAAGGAAGAGTGTTACTTAGAAATTAATACTCTCTACCAATATTCAAAGATACAAGAGCCAGGATGCCACAGTAGTTTCAACATGAGACTCCTCTGGCATACCCTCTCTTCTCCTTTTTATCTTCCACATCCCACCCAAGAGGAATAGAAAATAAGTGGGGAAAAAACCCTTTCTTCTCCTGTAACCTTAATAGCTCCAACCTTCAGAGAATTTTAATTTCCTCTCCCTGTTACAGACACACAAAAAATGGATTGTTAGCCAGCCAGCCAGCCATAACAAAATCTAGAAAGACTGGACAGTCTACAGCCATCTGAGTCATTTGAAACCTAAGTACTCACAAGTGGTTCGTGAAAGATCAGTCTCACAAGTGTGCAAACATATTTTCATGTCCAAATGTGGTTCATGTAGCCAGAAGCAGTGGAGGGTCACCAGGACAATGATCGCTGTTGAAATTCGTGGTTGCAGACACCTAACATCAGTCTTAGTATCTCCTGTCCAGTGACAATGGTTCTCTGGATCTTTTTTTTTTAAAGCTGTGTGAAGCTTACTTTAGGATTTACCTGAGGGTTTCAATCTATTGCATGCCACAAAATAGCAGGTAAACCAAATACAGCAGCATGAAAGTCTCATGGACAATTGCTTTTGTATATGGCAGCTGTAGCAAGACTGCTATATGCACAAAGATGAAAATATTCTGAAATATCGACCATGAAGGAATAGTTAATGTATTTACCAAAATGTAAAATTAACTTCTTGATTGAGAAGATAACAAGTACATTTATTACCGTGCTTCCCTGAAAACAAGACCCTGTCTTATATTTTTTTGAACCCTGAAATAAGCTCTTGGCCTTATTGCCATGCGCTCAAAAGCCCGATTGGGCTTATTATCAGGAAATGTCTTATTTTGTGGGGAACAGAGTAGTGACTGGAAATCTTTTATGGACTTTTTGTTGAAAATGGGGAGAATGAACTGGTGATTTATAGATCTGATGAGTCAAAAGGATAAATATTGGAAGGGAATTATGATGTAACCTTAAAAGGAGGAGGATAGATGATAATCTTATTTGTAACTGCTGTAAAGATCAGAAACAAATTGTTTTTCTTTCTTTTATTTACTTTTTCTGTTTATTCATTTGTTCTGTATTTTTATTTATTCTTTTTCTTTAAATCTGCATAGTTTTATTACTGTACAAAATCCTTTTAATAAAAATTAAAGTCAACTCAGCAGTATGGTCAGGGAACAGAAAAGATGGGGGCTGTTCACCCTCATATTAAGAAAGAGACAGGATAGTACGGTATGATACCGTAGTTACTACAGCTATTTATGTTGACAGCAGCTATGATGGGTAGCGGGAGATGATTTCTTGATATCTGAAGTAACAATATAACTTCCTGAGCAAACTTAAGCCAAGGAGTCACAGTTCCTTTCAGAATCAAAATATTCACTGCAGGAGGCAAGACAGGAGAAGACACAATATAGAAACCAATTTTGGAACTTTTGTGTATAATTTGCCTAGGAAATATATACGGTTTTAGAGCAATTGTTTGTGTCCCATTCATAGATCGCAAGAGGAAGGAGGCAGATAAATAAAAAACCCCGATTCATAAAACAACCATTAACGATACACCGAGCAACCTCCCTCTTCTCTTTCCATAGAACAGCAAGGAAAACACGAGCTTCTTTACCAGAAATAAACGCAGAACATTTTTATTTAATTCGCAGGTTACAGCTGCATCATGGGGAATATCCCGAACCCGAAACCAACCCGAGACAAATTACGGGTTAAAAGGGTCCAGTTGTTGGATTTTAAGTGATGAGTCACTATAAAGAACCGTCGCCCTCCCTCCCTTCCCCCACCCCCATCCCCATCCCGGGGACACTGCACGATCCGAAAAAAAGGACCATTTAAGGAAGGACTTCTGTCATCCCTTAAACCCAGTTAGCTTAGCCGCTCCAGCGCCTGGGACCTGAGCCTGGAAGGGATCGCTTGGAAAGCGCCCCCGGGAAGAGGTCGAGAGGAGAGACAAACGGAAAGACGATCCATCCAGCCCCGCGTGCTCGATCTACCTACGGCAAGGGCGCATGCTTCCGCCCTCCTCTCCCCATCGCTATAAACATTGCATCATGCAACACGCTACTCGCAAAATGGACTCCTAAAAGCCTGGCATGTGGCTGGGCGCCGAAGTACACGTTGATCGGTCCCAAACAGCCACGGCTTGAAGCGTATCCGTCTTACGACCCCGGCTCACGGAGAAAGCGGAGCGGGCCTCCCACTCCCCACTCTCCACCTCCCCCGTGGTCGCGGCTTTCTCTTTAGCGTGGTCTGGACTGGCTTCTCCACCTCTCCTCTCCTTTCCCCACCCGCGATCTCTCTCTCATTCAGGGCATCTTCACAGCAAAAGCTCGAAAGCCACGGTCCCACTCGGGAGATGGTAGAGGAGAAAGGAAGGGCAGAGCAAGGAGAAGAAAAAGGGGGAAGAAAAAAAAATACCTTCCCATCGGCTACTCACCTAGCTCGTCTGCCGGGGTTGTTTCTACTACAGCAGCCGGTTTTGTGTGTGTGTGTGTTTTTGAAGAAAAGAGAAGAGAAGGAAAAGGGACGCTTGAAAAGAGGAGCCGGAGTTGGGAAGCGAAGCGGGGACCTGCCGCGCGCCGAGCTCGAAGGTGGCAGCGCCGGGAAAAGAGAAAGAGAGGGGGGGAAAAATAGAAAAAGCTCTCAGAGGGCACTCTTTACAACCGCTGCCGCTGCTACTTATAGTAACTCCTCCTCCCTCTCTCGCTCTCGACTGTCGTGAATGAAAGAAGGGGAGGGAAATTATAATAACACACACACACACAAAAGAAGCAGCCCAAGGGTGGTTGTTGAGGGCGGAGAGAGATAAAAAGAAAAAAAAAAGGCGCAGAGGGAACGGTTGCTCGTAACAACCCCTCAGTCAGTTCCCGTCCTCCCTGCTTTCTTCACCTCAGGCTGGTTCGTCGCGGGGAAAAGACAAAAGCGTCGGAACGATAGTGGGGGGAAAAAAACTGAAGGAGGCGCGCGTGCCAGGGAACCCCCCCCCCAACGGCCGATTAGTGGCCCTGAGCGCGCCCACGCGGCTACAAACCACCACCCCACGGGTGGGGCGCCGCCACGCGCGACGGCCGCCGCCACCCCTTCCCGCCTAAAGGTGGGCAAGGCCAGAAGATCCGCCCCAGCTTGTCCTTGGGGCCTCCCTTTCCTCGCACGCGCTGGCAATTGTCTCTCCTAGGCGCGGCGGAAGCCACTTCAAAAGCCGAGCGCTTTTTTTTTTTTCCCTCTTGTTCTCGAGCGAATGTGGAGAGCTTCCGATGAGGCCCGGCTTTCTCCGCTGGTGAGAAAGAAGAAACAGCTAGAGGGGTGGAAAAAACCGGCGTGGCTTTCCCAGCCTGGAGTTCTCTTCATTGTTTTGGACTTCAATTCCCATGATCCCCGCCGAGGAAAAAGCAGGATTCCGTGCATCTCCACTTCTGTGACCCCAAACCTTGAATGTTTTGTCCATTCGTTTGGACAAGGGAAAATTCTTTAAAATGTATTCCGGTGTGCTGCATTCAACGTCCCCAAACTGGAGGGCACTACTAATTTATTATTTTTTTAAAAAAAAAAACTTTTGCACGGCTCTTCTGTAACTAGGAGTGTGCATTTCACTAACCTATGTTTAACTGAATTAAAGATAAAGGTAAAGGTTCCCCTCATACACATGTGCTACTCGTTCCCGACTCTAGGGGGCGGTGCTCATCTCCGTTTCAGAGCCGAAGAGCCAGCGCTGTCTGAAGATGTCTCCTTGATCATGTGGCCAGCATGACTAAACTGTTACCTTTCCACCAAAGGTGGTCCCTAATTTTCTACTTGCATTTTTTACGTGCTTTTGAACTGCTAGGTTGGCAGAAGCTGGGACAAGTAACTGGAGCTCATCCCATTACACAGCACTAGGGATTCGAACCCCTGAACTGCCAACCCTTCGATGGACAAGCTCAGCACATCCCTTTTCTAACTGAATTAGGGTTTACTAAATCAGGGGGTCTCCAACCTTGGCAACTTTAAGCCTGGTGGACTTCAACTGGCTGGGGAATTCTGGGAGTTGAAGTCCTCCAGGCTTAAAGTTGCCAAGGTTGGAGACCCCTGTACTAAATGACTTAATTATCTGGGATCACGGAAATGAACCCCGCAGATTGCTTAGGGTCCGCCCCCATCTTCTAGTAGAGGCCTTTTTGCGAATCCAGACAAGGGGTAAGGCACAAGTATGCAGTCATAATAAAATTAAAAACCCGGAAAAAATGTCAAATTAATAAAGGACAAGAAGTTAATACCATAATCTATATAATAATCACTTTTTGAGGGTAATCCCTTTTTAAGTTCATTGGGAAGTATTTCCAGATGCACAGATAAAGCAGGAACAACATGTTAAAACAGGAACAAAACTTTTTAATGTAAAAGTTGGATTTCAACGTTTGGAACGTGCACAAAACATTTCTATCAATGTCTGGATCTGACATAACAAAGGTTCAGGTGTCACTTGAAAGCTGTAACAAATGTTTTGGGTGCTGATGTTTTTGTGTTTTTCTCTGTATACTGCTGTTGTGTTTTTCCTGGTAGTTAGTCTACACAGAGACAAAGCTTCAGTCCAAAGAGCTATTTCAAACTAGAACTGTTGTGCACTCAGAATGTAAACATGGTTAAATTATATGGATGATGTACTCAGATTTCACTTACAGACCTTGAAAATTAAAGTTTCTTAGCTACTTTTAAGTGCCTTTTTTTTAATTTCCATATTGCTTGGATGCAGCCAGGCTAGCAAGGAAATGCACAGTAATCCTCTGTCTGGATTGCATCATTTACTGAGCAGTGTTTCCTGAATGCAGTGAAGGCTTTCACAGCTAAGTATGGTCATTTAGCACCAACTCTGTTAATGTAGGCAGCATGCATTACAACTGCCTGTGCAGAATAATCCCATCAGAATACCATATGTACCACTATCTACATGGAATATTATTTAATTTGGAATCATCATCGACATTCTACAATTACAATTATCATAAGTTTATTAGCCATGCAACCCCAATGGAGGGGGGTTTTGGGGGGGGGAGATGGAGAAGATTTTTTTAAAAAAAATCAATTAAAGTAAGTATCAGGATGTTTGGAAGATTTTTGTGCTAAAATATTAAGGAATTAATATTCAGCAGAACATTTTAGCAAAGGCAACCTTCCATTCCACTAATTTTGGAGAAATAAACACAGATGGTGAAATAGTACAAAATGGATAAGGTTGTGGCATACATATGGACAGACCAAAATTTTCTGGGTTTTGCTGGCAGAATTTATTTTTAACCACATCAAACCTATTTTATGGCATGTGTCCCATTTTGGGTTGTTTCTTATTTATTGGTAGAAAATCATGCCACCAATGATTAACAACTGATCAGAGAGGAACAATTTCTTGGTGAGACAAGCAGCTATATAAATATTGTAAATAAACAAAAAAATACTGTGGGTTTGTAGACCTCAGGTGATCCACCCCCATTTTATTTATGATTCAAGGAGGGTATTTTGTTCTTATAAAGCTGTTTCTGTATGAATTTGCTATTCAGCCTAAGCTTGGATAGAAGAGCTTTGAAAAAGAAGAGAACTTCACAGAGCTTCAGTCTCACCTATATACCAATTTCATCATTTATCATTTATAAATTTATTTAATATAATTTATCCTTCAAAAGAATCCTGGATAATGAGCTACTACAAATACTTTTGGTCATCTACATCTGCATTTTCCACATCAGAAAAGTAGACAGTAGCAACAAGAGGGAAAGATGGTTTGCTTAGTAATATCCAGATCCCCATGGAAGATTCTTTTCAGATAATTCTATGTGGTACCCATATTAGAGTATTTTTATTGTCAGAATATAATTACTCTTTTCTCCTAAAATTTTAAAAGATGCCATCTTCCTGTGGTTTGCATATTTCAATTCTACTAAATTTTTTAATTACATGTTTTATAGTTTTAGATGCGAAAACTACAAAACGTGTAGTTTGGGGGGGGTGTGCGTTGAATTTAATTGTAGATTCATATTTTTGTCTTTGTAGAAACATAGTCAAAGGGCTGTGTACTTCCAGAGAAGAACATTATTTCTAACCACTCTGTCCTACCTATGGGGTAGGAATCCATCTTTTCACAAAAAGAAAAAGTGCATATGCCTTGTGATTGGTATTAGAAACTGTACACCTGACACTTTTAAACTATATAAAGCAATTTATCATATGAAGGGCAAGAAGCTGGGGGCTGTCCTACATTCTTAGGGATTTGATTGGCTGGCCAGTTTAGGGCAAACTGGGCAGGTCCTTGAAGGTACATCTAAGATGTGTAAATAACAGATATGCCTATTATTAGGCAAAATGGGCCTTTCCAGAGAATATCAAAAGGGGAAGTTTCTTATTAAAGGAGATGGTGAGGTCATCAGGCTGATTGAGGTTGGAAAGTTGGGGTTTTTCTAGGTTCCCATTTTCCTGTAAGAGCTGCCCTTGGATTTTACTATTTACTGGTGAGGAGGCTTCTATTCTTTTTGTATTCTTTGTCTTTGAGATTTAGAGGGGCTTTTCTTGATGGGGAGCAGGAGGGTCAATTTGGGTCTAATAAGATTAGGCAAAGATATGAAGATTTGAGCTTGAGGTCAAAAATTTTATCATAGTCATGTCGAAAACATGGAAGGAGAAGAGGAAGGGGTACAGTCTCCATTCTGTGTGTTAGATTTATTTTCTCCACTATAATTAAACTTGTATGATGCCCAACTCTCAACAACTCTGGGCAGCCAACAGGCAGATAGATATCAAAATTATGTGGCAAAGATAAAGTAGAACATTAACATCATCATATCAAAAAAGAATTCCTAACCAATAAAATTAGAACTAGGTTATTACGGTCATTTTTCTTTGAGAAGTAAAGAAAAATAAGAGATTGGTAGCTGTCACCTCTTGGAAAATTTGAATCTTTTTTTAAAAAAATTTTAATTATATTTTTATTGTTAAAGAATAACAAAAAGGAAAAAAATCAATACAAAAATCAATAGTAAGGAAAGAAAAAAATTTTTCCCTCCAACGTGCTATACAAACGGAAAGGAAGTTTTAGGAAATTGAAGTCTTCAATTCTTCCAGAAATCTCTTTGATAAGGTACTGGTGCCGATTCATCCAATCTCCCAAGTGCAAAGTCCACAAATGGTTGCCAAGTGTTCCAAAAAACATTTTCTTTATATATACCGCTTCTAATTTTAATATCACAAGTCAATTTATCATTTAATGCAAATTTCCATGTTTCATTATACCATTCTTCTAATTTTAAGTCAACATTTAATTTCCAATATCTAGCAATTATAATTCTCCCCATTATAACCAAAATCCTTACCAATTCTCTTTCTCCAGTTGTTAATGTTGTTTCATTCAATATTAATAATAATATGGTTTCCAATTTCAATTTGACCCAATTTGAATCTTTTTTTTCTCCCCAAACAGTATAGAACTTCCACACTTCATTAAACAGTAACTTCAAGCTAAATTCAAACTTTGTAGTCCTTGATGCCCCTTGACGTCCTTGATGCCCCAAGGACGCCACAGTTCAACTCTGAGCTATGTATATTCTCTTCTATTGTAACTTCAAACTTAATGGCTACAATTTGAGCATTGTTTTCATTGTTGTTTATACCTACGTCAGATAGAGATTATAAAGAGGCTGGAGTCTTGTATGGTTGGGGGCCCCAGAACAACTACAATAGCAACTGCCTAGACATCTGCATTAAAAAGAGGCAGTGACAAATATTTTATATGTTGTTTATCTTCACTTCTGCAGATACAGCCTCTTTGATGTACAAAATACCTATTTCTAACTGATATAGCTGTCCCACAGTGCAGCTAAATTTCAGTTTGTTTTCCTTTCTCAACATGCTCTTTCGTGCGTCAGTAATAACCTTGACTCTGGTTTTACCAAAACACCAACTATTTAAAATGTTTAAAGAATGAAATAAATGCCTAAGAAAAAAAGGAAAATGAGAAAGGACATTGTGGGTAGAAAATAAAATATCAATAAATACACAGAGAATTTTAAATTGTTGTAAAATTAGCATATATTATTTCATTGATAATTAATTTTAATATATAAAATTAAAACCCTTGTATCATCTTGAAAAACAGTACCACTACAAAACTCTAAGCTGTAATATTTATAACCATGTCATACTTAAATGCACATAATCTTTTGATAAGAAGAAAACAAAAAATACTAAATCAGCGAAAGCAATATTAAATTCTAAAATTCTCTTCCACCATACCCAAGTGGTGATTCCTCAAATTATTTATAAACATTGAAATTGCTTCTGATTATTACCTTTACAGGAAATATTTCTTCCTTAATACCATACTCTAAGCCAGTGTTTCTCAACTTTGGACATTTTAAGATGTGGGGGTTTAAACTCTCAGAATTTTCTGGCCAGTAAACTGGAGAATCATAGATTAGCCAGTTGGGGATAGTGGTTAAGATGCTGGCCTAAAACCAGGAGACTCTGAGTTCTAGTCCCACCTTAGGCATGAAAGCCAGCTGCTGACTGTGTGCCAGTGATTCTCTCAGGGCAACCCACCTCACTGGCTTGTTGTGGCAAAATTAGGAGGAAGTATGTATGTTCACTGCCTTGACTTATTTAAAAATAATGATAAAGGTAGAATCAAAACATGTAATAAATAAATAAAATAAAGCTTCATGAACCTAGTCTTCTGTGATCAGAGTTCATTCATATATATTTAAATATAATATTTCAAATAATACTTGTGAACTATAAAAAAGTAATTGATATGAACAGATTATTTCTGAATTATGCATACTATACTGGCAACTCAGAGGCATATAAAAATGTAAGCTGTGCAGATAAAAATGAAATATCACAGGACTAAGATAATAAATTAGTGCTAAAATAAGCAATTTGTGTTGGGTGAAATACCGATAGATATGTGTTCAGTGTTTAGGAGTGTTGCTTCAACTGTTTGCAAGTCTGGAATAGATGCCATGGCACTAGAATATTCAGGTTCTCACCTCTACATAATCTCCTACATATTGTCCATTGTGGAAATGTCTCCAGAAGGTTAGTATCAGAAGTAAGTCTTCCAGTGGTCAGTTTCAACATCTAGTTGTTATTTCAATTGGGTCAATGGCTCAGGAGCAAATAGAGTAGTCCTGAAACAGGATGAGCGTATTCTGTGAGCAATACCAAAATTTAGCAGGGCCAGTAGCAACAAGTGGCATCATCCAAATCCTATAAATTGAAAGAAAACAGATTAATCTGTCAATTTCTTCTCTTAGTCAGACATACAAACCAGGTTCGAGGGCAGAATGTCAAATGGATAGGGCCCTGACAGACTGCATGTTAATTCAGTATATCTAATTAAAAGAATTAAGGAAAGCAAGTTCAGACTTAGTTACAAAAAATAATGAACAACGATTTGTCTTCGCTATAAAATTAGGACAAAGAAGTCTTCAAGAAAACTGTCTGGGGAGAAAATGCATTGTGTGCTCCACCCAAGTCTATAATTCATATGTTGACCTGAGGTCCCAGCATCTCTATTTCTGCCACAAGAATATCACAGTGCCCTAAATCCTCTTTCTATTAATCCCATTTTATGTTTAATTGTGTCCATTTTTATTTTGGTGTCCTTTTTTTGTGGAAATTTCTGTAATTCTTTTTCAAGTTTCTTGTAATCATCCTCTAATGTTTTATAAGCTTGTGTTCCTTTTCCTTGTATAGTCTATTATCAAACCTCTAGCATAGGCCTTCATTGTATCCCAAAGATTTTGCATTGATGTGTCTTCCTTTCTATTTTCTTTAAAAAAGAAAGCCAATTCTTTCTCCGTTTTCTGTGTAAATTTCTTTTCTTTTAGTACTATATTATTTAAGGTCCATCTAGATCTTCTTCTTTGTCCTTTCCATTTTATTGTCATTGGGTTATGACCATCATGATGTTGACCATATTAGCTGGAGATGAAAGAAGTTGTTATGCGGCATATTTGGAAGGAATCAGGTTGAAGCAGGCTGTCTTATACACAGGGTTAAATCGACTCTTAAAAGTGCTCAGCCAGATCTACAGTATTTCCTAATATTTCCTAAGACAGCTTCTTTCTATTACTTAGCTGGTTGTTGAGAGAGACTCCTGGGTGACCTTCTACTTAGCCTTAAAAAAAAGTACCCGTATCCAGTTCTGGGAACTTTCCCCTTTTATTGTGGTCTTACATAATCCATAATAGGCATGGATTCTCAAATTAACTGAATGATTTGGGCTTCCACAGCACAGTGAATCATATGCTAAATGAAGACACTTGACATAGTGACCTACAAAATTAACCAACCATATTTTAGACTAGTATTATGCAAACACAATGTCTTTGCTGATCCCTAAACCCCACATTCTTCACATGATTAACTCTGAGTGAACATATACACCTGGCACATACTTGTGCTGTTGTTTGAGAATAAGCCCTACTAATTAATATTTTGCATACAATTCTTTTTTCTTCCACAGAAATCCCAGCTAGAATCTGCTGTTCGATCTTTTGGCCCTCATAAACAAATTAGACCATCCTGGAAAAATTATAGCGAGTTATCTGCCCTTGTGTTTGCACTCCTACCGTGTCATGTAAACACTTAACTTTGTTATGATGACGGCCTCAATCTATTCTTAGGCACCATACAAAAAAACTATACTACTTAGAAGAAATCACCAAGCTTCTCCAAACCATGCTTCTAGATGTATGGATTGACACATTCTAAATCATGGTTTGCTTATCCATGATTTCTTGCATACAGAATGGTTGGCTGATTCATATAACATGCAAATAGTAAAGAAAGTCAGGAGATATTCTCAAATCCACTCAATGTGCCATGGTTGCTATACAAGCTATCCAACATCCAGAAAAAAGTTGACTTATAAAGCAGTTATTGCACAACCAAGCAAATTAAAGGGAGGTGCAGTTTAGGACTACCAAAAAGAAAGAAAAAATTCCTGTCTATTTAGCTATCATCTTGTGGCCATCAATTTTTTTTCAATCCTGATATAGTAGTCTTATTGCACTGGGCTCAGAAGCCAGGACAAGAGAAGACACAAGGCAGAGGCCCCAAAATCATTGCCAATATCTGGGGTGTCACTGGGTGCTGACACTTACCGGTAGCTTAGGAAGTTCTGAAAACTCTGTCACTGGCAAGCATATTTGCTACCACATGTCATCTGCACCTCTATAACTGTCTGGTTTGGCTCTGCAACCCAACAAGACAGACACAGACTTCAGAGGATAATTAGAACTGCAGAAAAAACAATTGCTACCTGTTAGATATCAAGTAACAGTTCAAATAAGCCAATCAGGAATTAGTCCTGAGAGCGGGAAATTTGGAGGCACGTCAGTGGGTGCAGCCGGGGACAGCTCCTTCCTATATAAAGGGCTGCCCGGGCTAGAATTGCCATTGCTATTTCTGGAGTTAAATAAAAGAGTTACAGTTACATTGTGTCGAGTCTTCCTTCAATCACCCACAATTTAACACTACCAACCTGCCTTCCATTGAGGACCTATATACTGCCCAAGTCAAAAAGAGGGCTGTGAAAATATTTACAGACCCCCTCACATCCTGGATATAAACTGTTTCAACTCCTACCCTCAAAACGACGCTATAGAGCACTGGACACCAGAACTACTAAACACAAGAACACTTTTTTCCTGAATTTCATTACTCTGCTAAACAAATAATTCCCAGTCAACACTGTCAAACTAGTTTCTAAGTCTGCACTACTAATCTTCTCATTGTTCCCATCACCCATCTTCTTCCACTTATGACTGTATGACTGTAATTTTGTTGCTTGTATCCTTACGATTTATATTGATATTGTTTCCTGATTGCTTATTTGTACCCTATGACTATCATTAAGTGTTGTACCTTATGATTCTTGACAAATGCATCTTTTATTTTATGTACACTGAGAGCGTATGCACCAAGACAAATTCCTTGTGTGTCCAATCACACTTGGCCAATAAAAACTCTATTCTATTCTATTCTATTCTATTCTATTCTATTCTATTCTATTCTATTCTATTCTATTCTATTCTATTCTATTCTATGGCAGCTCCACTTCTTCCTTGGACAATATACACATTGAAGACCTGTGTTACCAAAGAGTGTCACCTGGTGGACTCCAGAAGAAGAGTCTTTTTTGCCATGGCACCCACCTTTTGGAGCATTCTCCTCCCTAAGATTAATTTGGCCCTGTCCCTGCTGGCCTTTTACAAGGTCTTGAAAACTTAGTTTAGTGCCTGAGCTCAGGGCACTGGTTGTGCAATCAACCCATTTTCTTTGCGTTGATAGCTGTTTGGACAATGCCTGGCTGCCATGTCTTTTGTTTTTTATATTCCATGTTTTCTGTATATGTATTTATTTTATCGTAAACTGCCTAGAATCATGTAAAACTGAGAAGGGCAGCTATGTAAATCGAATGAATAAATGAATAGACCTCTGCATTTCAGAATTAAACTTATGGTGAAATAAATTCTAAATAAAGCTGAAATGTTCCATCAGAAACACCCTAATATCTTGGCTCCATTTGCCGTTATTTAAGACAGACTGGAAATCAGAATGACTGCCTGGAGCCAGTAGTAAGATCCCACTACTTAAGAGAAACAATTTGTGGAAAGGCAGTACTGCATAAACATATATTGTACAACAACAAAGAATAATTAGATGGTATGTGGGGATCCATCTTTTGGGCTATTAACCCTAAGTCGGTGTGATTTGTTATTTTCATGTTTGCGTCTTTTATCTCTTTCAGAGAAAGCGCATAGCCATTTAAAACATATTTCAAAAATAATAATCAAAATCCCCTCATGTACACATTTTTCTCCAATAGAAACTGTAAGCATTTAATTGGTTAATGCATCCTAGCAACCTTTTTAACCTGTAGCACAGATGCATACATAAGATTATGATCTACAAGGCTGATAGGCCTTTGGTTTTTTTCCCTCCCCTCTGAAGCCTGTAGTTTTGTTTCAAGGATCCTAAAGGTACAGTCTATCAGGCTACCATAGTCAGTTAATCAGTACTGGAAAATTTCAGGCTATTCTGATGTATTTACCTTGCTTCACGCATGGAATTTGTCAGGGTGGTTTTCCACTGTCTTCCATTTTATTGCCTTGTTTTTTCCTATTATTGTGAAATCAGAGATTAATGGAAATAGTAAAACAAATGCTTTGTTTCACAAGAAAGTTTTCAAACACCCTATTCTGGAATTGTGGCTGTCAAGGCTGCCATGATGGATTAGATTTTAAAAGTCACAACTACATTTCTATCTCTATGGGCAGTCCTCAAGTTACGACCACAATTAAGCCCAAAGTTTATGTTGTTAAGTGGGAAATTTTACAAGGCTTTTCTTGCCACATTTCTTAAGTGAATCATAGTAGTTATTAAATTAATAACACGTTAAGTGAATCTGGTTTCCCCCCATTAACTTTGCTTGTCAGAAGGTCACAAAAGGCGATGACATAGCTTCTGCGACTGTCATAAATGTGAGTCAGTTGTTAAGCATCCAAATGTAAATCACGTGACCATGGGAATACTACAATGCCTATAAGTGTGAAAAACAGTTATAAGTCACTTTTTTCAGTAATCTTGTAACTTTGGTCACTAAATGAACTGTTGAAAGTTGAGGACTACCTGAATAAGGTTGGCGGCCTGTCCTTTTAATATACCTTTGGAATATTTGGAGTATTTGTAATGCACACAAATTAAGTTATAGATAGTGATGGCGGTGCCCCTTGGGAGGGGGGGTGTTGAAAAACTAAGATTCCACTTGCACCATGTTATCAAAGCCAATCCCTTTTGTATGTATGTCATTACTATCCACAAACCCAAAAGGAAAAGAACTTTCTTTGTGGTCATCATCTTGAGATTCCAGAGAGGTCCCTTTGTGCCAGTGTGACTTTCGCCACTCTTTTCCTACTTGCTTCCCTTCAGCCCAGTAGTGGGTTGCTACTGGTTCTACCCGGATTGGTGAACCGGTAGCAGCGGCAGCGGGAGGGTCCGCCCACCCATGCCGCATGCTTCTGTGCATGCACAGAAACATTGTGCATGCATGAGCGAACCGGTAGCGACAGGTTTTGCAACCCACTACTGCTTCAGCCCCACCAGCAAACATGGCCTTTCTCATGGGTGTCTGCAAGAGTGGGGAGGGTGCCAGTTATGAATGTGCATCAGAGGTGGGATTCACTTACCTTCCCCACCGGTTCGCAAATGTGAACGCGTGTGCGCATGTGTTAGCTTCACTCGCATACACCACCTCTGCATATGCGTATGGCCTTCTGCGCATGCGCAGTAGTCGCACATTACATCCGGGCAGGTAGGCGGAGCCTCCCACAGTCCCCGCTATCAGACAAAACCGGCTGAATCCCACCACTGATATGCATCACAAAACCGCTACTCGTGTGCAACAATTTCTATGTTTCTATGGCCATTCTTGATGCAGGAGGACCCAAAATGCTTCCACCTATGCTCAGTTTCACATAATTTAAAACATTTATGAGTTAGTTTGTTTTTACAAAAGTCCCATTTGCTGTGAAATAGCTTCAATTATTTTCTCTGGATCTCCACCCTTCTTAGAAAAATAAAAAGACATATTAAGAAGAATAATGACCTCCTCATGAGAGGACCTGCAGTGTGATTTAGTTCTTGTTGAAAACTAATGATGCCTCTTTGTCTGGAGTATTTTATTGACAAAGGTAACATATACTGACACAGAAATTCTTACTTGACAAAACCAGCATGTCAAGTTTCCCATACTTGCCTCCTGGGCTTCTTACTCACAACATTCCATCCTTTGTTCTTACCTGCATCTACACTGTGATGTCAACACAGGAAGTAATGACTACACCAAACATTGTAAATGACATGTTTTGGGTGAAATGTTTGAAAGCCTATTGCACGGGTGGCAAACTCGATCGTGTCACGTGATGTATCACAACACTTTTTGCCTTTGTGGAGCCAGGGTAGGTGTGGCCTACATGTGACGCATCTGGCCCAGAGGCTGCCAGTTTGACACCTCTGTTCTATTGGGTAGTGGAATCTGGTTCCAGATGACTTCCTACCAGCAAGTCACCTGGGAACCCTGATTAGTGACATTAATCCCTTCTTTCTTCAGTGTTCAGGTTATAAGTAACCTTGTTTACAGAGTAAAGATTTCTTCTTTGTTTTTTATAAGCTAGTCAGAGATTTTTATTTATTAATAACTTAATTTATTCCCAAAAACTGTAGATAAAACTGCTTACAGTCCTTCAATCTCCTTTCTCTGATGGAACTCTAATTACTTAGTTAATCCCTGCTTCTGTTCTTTCTAAGCTTTCTTTATTATCTAAGGCCATGATGGTGAACCTATGGCACACGTGCCAGAGGTGGCACACAGCACCCTCGCTGATAGCACGCGAGCCATTGCCCCAGTTCAGCTTCAGTTTTGCCATGAAAAATAGTTAATTTTGGGTGGATAAGAGTCTAGAGACATACAGGCATGTACTATCATTGGAAGGAATCAGAAATGCTAAAACATGATTCTCAGAAATGCTAAAGTAAATAAGAACAAGTAGAATTAGAAAACTGAAGGGAAAATTAAGGCAGCAAGCAGAATCAGAATTGGAAATTCCAGAAAAGAGAGAGTGGAGAAATGACCTTCATAGTTTTGGAAAGTAAGAGAGACAGACAGATGGACGGACAATAGATAGATAAATAGGTAGGTAGGTAGATAGATGGATGGATGGATAGAAAGATAATAAATAGGAAATGCTAGTAAAGCCAATCTTGAGAGATGAAAGAAGAA
The DNA here is from genome assembly GCA_022577455.1 of Arizona elegans. Lineage (NCBI taxonomy): Eukaryota > Metazoa > Chordata > Lepidosauria > Squamata > Colubridae > Arizona > Arizona elegans. The sequence goes on along the minus strand of JAKOOJ010000006.1, from coordinate 92,594,016 downwards.
ATAAATCAAAATAAGAGAGAAAGACTTCTCATGAGATAAAAAGAGCATGTAGGAGACTTCTTTCTTCAGCATGGTGCCCAGCCAGTGATTCAAATCAGTTGGCATACTTGGCAAAATGGATAAAGAATCTGAAAATTTTACCCATGAGGGGATTACCATGTGGATTTAGCTGAGCCAAAGGGAGGAGGAGCAGATGGGATTCAGAAGGATTATGAAGGAGTAGATCTGAGAAGGATCAAGATGCAGAGGGGGGACTGCTTGAGACAATGCAGTGACCTGGGCATTTGGCAAGAGAAGAGGAAGAACTGATCTGTGGGAATAAGTACAGTGAATTTGTACTTACTCAGAGACTGTTGTTTCTGAGTAAGCCTTTAGGAAACGCAGAAGGATTCATTCACAATGAGTTATCATTGTTTAAAATTATTCTTCTGCCTATGTAACACTGTATATCTATACAGTTACTGGTTTCTCAGTACGAATGTTTAAAAATGTTCTAAAAAGATTGTCCATGGTTAAATGTTTAACTTTTTCTTACAGGATTCATGTTTTAAACTCGGGGCCATGTATTGTCCTAAAATAGGAACTACTATCCTCCTCTCTGGGGAATTCTGGGAGCGGAAGTTTTAAAATTGTCAAGGTTGGACATCCCTGGTCTACAAACATACAGATAATAGTCACTGGAATGACTCTTTTAGCCAGAGTTGTCTGATTAGGGGAGGCAAGCCCACACTGGCGTCTTTTTGTCCAGAAATTAATCTCTTCTAATCTCTACCTCTAATCTCTTAAAACTATAAATCTTTCTCTTTTTTTAAAAAAAAAAAGTTAAATGTGGAAGATATACTGCACGCACATGATGACCAATCATTTGAGTTCAATACTAGAGTGGTTAACAGTTGTTTGATAATCCTAAAAGTTTCATTGCGTAGCCAAATGCTTGGTGTTTTGGTAGCTCATTTAAAGAATGAAAGATTCTTTCAATAGTGATGCAATTTATGTAAACTATTGACCCATAGTCAAAACTAATTGGCGGTTAAATATGGAGGGGTAAGCACAACCTATAGCCGTGAGGGCGAACCTATGGCACGTGTGCCACAAGTGGCACGTGGAGCCATATCTGTGGGCACATGAACATTTCCCTACCTCAACTCCAGCACGCATGCCAGCTGATTTTCGGGCATCTTGAGCCCACCGGAAGTCAGGAAATGAGTCGTTTCTGGCCTCCAGAGAGCCTCCGGGGGGGGAAGGCTGTTTTTCCCCTCCCCAGGCTCCAAGAAAGCCTCTGGAGCCTGGGGAGGGTGAAAAATGGGCCTACTAGGCCCACCAGTAAGCTTTTTGCTATTGCATGCCAAAAGTGGGGGGAGCGTGGGAGGGTTGCACGTGCATGTGTGGGGGGATGGGGCGCGGGGGGCATTGAATTATGGGTGTGGGCACACACACACAGGACCGCCCCGCACTCCCCCTGCTTTTGGCACGCGACGGCAAACGGTTAGCCATCACTGGCCTATAGTGTATATTCCAGCCATATACAATATGTGCAACAAAGACAAAAAATGGTGTCCTCCAAATATATTGAACATTTCCCAAAGTTCATGAACTGGGCTCTATAATACAGGAAGAATGCCAAAAGACCTACTGTTTAGGGCACTTCAAGTATACAATTTGGCAGATTCTTCAGTTAAATACTGGGACAACTAATATAGCTGCCAGTAGTCCTTGACTTGCAACCATCCATTTAGTGATCATTTGAGGTTACAACAACGCTGAAAAAAAATGGGCTCAGTTACAGGTAAGTTAAGCACTACCTGTACTCCCAAACAATGCTAATCACAAGGCTCATTCATTGTTACTTTTAATACTAGGTTCAATTTTTAAATTCATTTTAAAAATAGGTTCATACAGCACTTTGTTTGCTTTGGTGTCTTTAAGTCAGTATTGACTCCTGAGATTGCCAAGTCCAGGGGTCTCCAACCCTGGCAACTTTAAGCCTTGGCGAACTTCAACTCCCAGAATTCCCCAGCCAGCAAAGCTGGGAGTTGAAGTCCGCCAAGGCTTGAAGTTGCCAAGGCTGGAGACCCCTGGACTAGTCTATTTCTTCACAAGATTTCAGAAGTGGTTGCCATTCCTACCTTTCTAGGTCTAAGGGAGAGTGACTTGTCTAAGGTCACCCAGCTGCCTTTGTGTGTAGGCAGAACTAGAACTCATCTGGCTTCTAACTTCGTCCCTAAACCACTACACCAAACTGTCTCTTTAATGCCCCATATTAAGAGAGAAAACATAGTGACCAGGGGTGGGTTCTACTTACCTTTACTACCGGTTTGCAATGGGGCTGCATGCGCGCCCTCGTTTTGCTCGGGCGCATGCACGCTCTTCTGCGCATGTGCAGAAGCGTTTTGATGACATCAGGGTCAGTGGGCGGAGCCTCCCACCGGTTTTACTACAGGTTCTATAGAACCGGTGCGAACCAGGGGCAACCCATCACTGATAGTGACTTTCCACATAATAAGGTGGATGGAAACAGTGGCATCAAGCAATTTAGCACCACATTAGAAAGGATTAGTTGGCACAAGTTATGCTTATTCCACCTTAATTCTTCAATATCCACTTTCCTTTCCTTTGTATTTCTTTTCTTTTGCAATATGCTTATGAGCAGCAATGATAAATAAGTAATAAGTTCCCTCAGTATATCAAATGCTTCATTCACTCTGAAGTTTATAGAATGCTTCCATTTTTAATAATATCTGTTCTATAACTGGAAATGTTCTTGTGAGTCAGCTCTGCCTATGAACCAAAGGAGATAAAACTAGACGTCAACTTGGTAGTACAACTTGGTAGTAAGAGCCTTGGTAGTACAGTGGTCTAAGGCACCCTGTTATTAAGCTGGTTATTAAGACCAGATGCCTGCAATTACTGCAGGTTCGAATCTTGCCAAGGCTGAAGGTTGACTCAGCCTTCCATCCTTTCTAAGGTAGGTAAAATGAGGACCCAGTTGTGGGGGCAATAAGCTGACTTTGTATAAATATACAAAAGAATGAAGGCTATTGCTTAGCGCACTGTAAGCCGCCCTGAGTCTCCGGAGAAGGGCGGCATATAAATCAAATTTAAAAAAAAAAAAAACTTATTCTTTTCTGTATGCAGTCCCTTTCCAAGTGGATGCAAGTATTTGATTTTTCTCCCAACTCTTCTTTATATTTCTAATATAGGTATACCACATCGATTTACAACAGTTCGTTTAGTGACTGTTTGGCATTACAACAGTACTGAAAAATGTGACTTATGACTGCTTTTCATAGTTACGACTTTTGCAATATCCCCATGATCATGTGATCAAAATTCAGGTACTTGGCAACTAGTTCCTATTTATGACCTTTGCTGTGTCCCAAGGTCATGTCATTCCGACCTTCTGACAAGCCAAGTCAATAGGGAAGCCAGATTCACTTAACAACCAGTTTACTAGCCTATCAACTGTAGTTCTTCACTTAACAACTGTGGCAAGAAAAGTCGTAAAATGGGGCAAAACTCATTTAACAAATGTCTTGCTTAGCAACATAAATTTTGGGATCAATTGGGGTCGTAAGTCAAGGACTACCTGTATACTGTGTCTTCTGATGTCCACACATTTCTTTCATACACTTGTATTCAGTCAAACAGATTTTGAAGATTTTTTGAAATGACGCTTATTTGTATAATGTCTGATTTCCAGAGATAAAAATAAGAAAAGTAAAATTCTCTTTTAAAATCCATGTCACATCTCTGGAAAAAGAGGGAATGGACACCACCTGACATGCACACATATCCTGACTCAACTTCAGTCCAAGATAATGACTCTCTTGTTTTAAACCAAAATACAAAAGACAGGTAGTAATTTTTGTGCAGTGCAAATAATACGTTAATACTTTAATAAATTTATATTTTATTTATTTTATTAAACTTGTTTGCCGCCCATCTAACTGCAAGGCAACTCTGAGTGGCAAACATCTAAATAAATGTATATGCTGCCTTGCACACTGGAACAAATGATTATTGCCATATTGTTTTCCTTCCACAGCTTGAAGTAGTGAGTCACTAACTGTGATATAAATATTTTTATTCCAGGCTCTGAAGTTTTGGAAGAATTTCAAAAATGGCCAAATTTAACCAGAAATAGTAATGGAACAAAATAAACGAGTTCATCTGCAGTGGCTGTCATACAATGACAAGGTGTCAGTTAGATGAATTCTTTCCCCAAGTATGAATCTGTGTAATTTCTGTGACAGGTTCTTTCTGTCCCATAGCTTTTCAGCAATCGTTTGAGTCTTGGCTCTTTCACATACAATGTTGGAAATGAACAACAGGTTTCATGGAATAAAAATCAGAGCTCATTTTATCATTTTAAAAATGAAGGAAAACAGTGAATCCTGGGCAGAAACAGGAAATTCCAGTTTATTTATTTGTTTCTCTGTTTGTATGTTACCATGTAATCTCTACATAACTTATATGTACAAAATATAAAAAGCCACAAAATCACAATAAAACAAGTCACAGTAAATAAAAGGTGAGATCTTCATAGCTTTCAGAATAAGGCTATCTTTTCCACTGTTCTAAAAATTGTAAGGATGGAGGCGAATGTGAACTTGAGACACATTATTGTAGAGAGAGGAAGCTGCTACTGAGAATGTTCTCTGAATGCTAAAATAGAGAATGCATTCTATCTGTTAGATTGTGAAGAGTATGAAGGTTCTATCTGGAAGGGATGGTCCCCAAATTAGATGTTGTTGAACCACAACTTCTAACTGTCTGTGCCAAGGTAGCCAAATTCAAGGATGTTGAGAGCCATAATATAGTGATAGCTCAAGAAATGGGAATTCCCTCTATTTTCTCTCCAGAATTTTTAGCAGTCTTAGACCTATCTGTAATATCATGGTCAGGTGGGTGGGTGGGTGGAGTGGAGGTACAGTCAACTCTATGAAGTTTGTTGACTGCTAATTGTACCTAGTTGTCCACAGTCATGGCAGAGGAAGCATATCAGTTATCATTCATATATTTGCATGGTGCTAGCTTTAGCATTAAATATGTAATTGAAAATTCCATAATTTCCAGGTTGCCTGGCCAACAATAATTCTAAGCATTACATATTTGAAAGGACCTAAGTCAGGAATATTGAGGTAAACCCAATGGACAGAAATAACTGCATCCAAGACATCTAGATGAGAAGTCTAATGAGAAGTCTGATAGTCAACGGCAGTGTTCCATAATTCCCAGGGTTTTTTTTTTTAACTGAACATCTATTAGCAAAGAGTTACAGAAAAATCTTAACATTTTGCTGCCATCTTGTAGTTGTCCATATTTTTGTGGCCAAAATAGCATATGTAACATCTCCAGAATTGTAGCTCAAAGGAATTCTTGTATCTGGAAAAAAAGTGCCCTATGATGAAATATAGGAACATGTTTCCAAAACTTAACCTCTTTTCAGATTTGGCAAGTTGGGAAATGAACTGGCAAAGCAATGTTTTTGATGCCATAAGCATAGTTAAATGCCATGTTTTCCTCTTTGATCACTTAAATGCATCACAGGTAATTGTAACCAAAGGCAAAGATGATGCAGAGATAATAGTATTTCTTTAATTGCATGTTGCTAGTGAAAGCTTTCTAGGGTGTGATGCCCTGAGAAGACATAGCAACTTTCCACTCCTTAATCTAAAATCATTACTAAGGTGTGCCATCATCTGCAAATAGCATATGGTTAAAAAAAAAGATGCAATGTGTGTTTCGGAAGAAATCTGACTGGATTTCTTCACTGGCATCAGTGTGACTTAATTTCACAGTGCATTCCAGAGTGTTATAACTGTAAACAGACAGATTTCTAGCAGAGAGTAATTCCATAAAGTATGGCTCACAATGTTTAACATTCCCTTTCTGCATTTAACTATGAATGTTGGCAGCTGAAAACAGTTTCCCATCAGTTTGAGGATAAAAATAAGTATATCACATTAAAAAGCCCTGAGCTCTGGTGGCTCAGCAGACTAAAGCACTGTTATTAACATCCACTTACATCTGCTGCCTGCAATTACTGCAAGTTCAAATCTCACCAGGCTCAAGGTTGACTCAGCCTTCCATTCTTTCTAAGGTAGGTAAAATGAGGACCCAGATTATGGGGGCAATAAACTGACTATAAATATACAAAAGTATGAAGGCTATTGCTTAACACATTGTAAGCCGCCCTGAGTCTCCGGAGAAGGGCAGCATATAAATCAAATCAAATCAAATCAAATCAAATCAATCAATCAATCAATCAATCAATAAATAAATAAAAATGCCCTCCCCTCCAACTCTTTTTCCAAAGCCAGTCCCGCCTACTGTATATGTATGACATATAGTATTTCTGGTTTGTTCAAAAGGCTTCACCATTTTGAACAGACCAGAAATAAATGCATGTAGCATTTGTCAAACTTAAAGCAATTATGTATATGAGACACAGGTATTCGGGGGATAACAAATGGAACATTTTATACATCCCTTGCCTAAATCAAGTGACATTTTTTTCATCCTGTTATTTACTGTGGTATAACTACCAGAATGGTGATTAAAAGAATTCTGCCATTGATCTAGCTCAAATCCAAACCAGAACAAATTCTACTCTTCTTTCTTGGACAGTTATATAAGATGGAGGATCATAAATCATCCCACATGAGGAGGAAAAAGGGGAACATTTGGTAAAGCAGGGGTCCCAACGCCAGGACCATGGCTCACTACCCTTCAGCCATTCGGAACCAGGCCTCAGAAGTAGTGGATGAGCAGACACACATGTGCATCCCCACTTGCGCGAGTAGTAGACGAGTGTGTGTGTGCATGCTCCATTTGCACAAGCAGCAGGCGTGTGTGCCCACTGCTCACGCAAATGCAGCTGCGTGTACATGTGCTGTTGCCTGCTGCTCATACGGAACCATCCCCTCTCCTTCCACCCTTTACCCACAAAGCCAGTAAAGGTTGTGGAATTATTTGGTAAAGCAAAGAAAGACCAGCTCCAGTGGTGAGTCAGAATTATTCTCCATTGCCTTTTAGAAATCTTTCCTTGACAACCCCAGCTGTGACCCAAAGTTTATCCCACCTACAGGAGCTTCACTATCTCTATGGAGACAAAGACAATGGAGGAGGGTGCAGTTGTACAACATAAGATGATTTGGAGGTAGACTGGAACCCCAGTGGTCTATTTCTTGCATCAAGACTGATTGATGGTGGTGTACTCAAGGGATGGCAGGATCCTGAATATTTAAGGATCCCACCCATGTAAAATCATGGATTGGAATAGATCCCCAATGTAGGCCAATTTTATACAGCGTCCCACACAACTACTTTGGACTTAGAACTGATCACGTTTTGCCTTGAACCTGTTTTTCTGAAAAAACATCAAAACCTACTGTATATTTCAATCCCATATGCATTTACAATCCCCTATTGAAACCATAGGGTCTTACACCCAAGCAAACCTTTTCAAAACCAAGCTGCTGATCTGATAAACTACTCCTCAGCTATGTTCAGCTATGTTCAGATCTGCCTGTTGCTGACCTACATTACAGAATTATCATTAGGATAAAGCAGGATTATCCCCTCATGTTGTTAATAGCTCTGGCTGCAGAAGTTAACTTTATGATGCAATTATTTTATTGCCTGCAGAAAATTGATGGCAGAAGTTAACTTTATGATGCAATTTTTTTGACATATAAAAACACAATTCCTTTTCTGTAATTTATGCTCCTAGATGGATGTTCCTAGATGAAAACAGCTCCTGCAAATCCAGTTCAAACTTGAGATTTCAAAAATCATTTGTTATCTGGATTGTCACTCTGTAGCTTACCAAAATGGTTGCCTGCCCTTAACCAGCTGTGACTTACTCATGTTTGCATTTGTATCAGCTCTAAGAAATTATAGTTACAGAAGTTCACCAGCACTTAAAAACAAGGTAATGGTTACAACAAGGAGACTGAAGTCCTGCCTCAATGTTAGACATATAAAGAGGTAGGACTTTGATTGCTCTACCATGTCTACTGTTGAGTCAAAAGCTAAGTGAAAAGCTTGGGATCACATCTGGGACAAAAGTTAGAAGCTTTGAAACAATTAAGTCCATAGTCCCATTTCTTCATTCCCTGGAAAATTAGTTTGATAAAAGACAAATTGCCAACTAAATTTGGATTGCAGTGCTGAGATGGAAATCCCAAATGATCACAGTGGAATTTACTTCTGAATAAATAGACCAAAGATAGTGCTATAAGCAATCAACATTAGAACCTCTTTTTGTTTGGGCTATGCAAATGCCACCGCTATTTTTTCCAAACTGTAAAAGGAACGAAATTTGTTTTGACAAGTATATTCAGAGCATTGGGAGTGAGAGGTTAAGGAGATTTAACTTTGCATGGAACATGAAATTCCATTTAGGTGGGTTTGGAGGATTAAGTGCAGTTGCTGGCCACAAAATAAGAAACTGGAATTTTCAAGCCTGCAGGTAATTTTCAAGTACAAAGAAAGCTGTTGCCTCAAATTTATCTCAGACATTTGGCTTCCTCACTGAGGAAGAAATTTCAAAGCCCAAGCCAACAAAAGTGATACAACAGCCTGGCTTTGAGGTTACTAAGCTGTATTAATGGCAGCTGTGTTCTTGTTCCCAGGAAATGATACCGGTATGAATTACAGTTTTCCATTGTAGAAAAATAATGTTTCAACATTAATGAATGACATGCCAATTTTCAAAGAACCAAGGACTACTGATTTTGGACCATCTGACCTGGCATTTTGTGTGCCAAGTGACTGAGAAGATCATGAAGAGCTTTGCTTTTATTGAAAATTCCAGAATTCCATTTCCCTCCACTGCTTTAGGAACATTTGAAGAAATACATTTTTCACCAAATACAATGATATATAAATTCAATTCCTGGTGGTGGGTTTAAACACTATAGTGTAACTCAGTGTTTCTCAACCTTGGTGAGTTTAAGATGGGTGGACTTCAGGGGTGGGTTCCACTTACCTTTACTACGAGCTCGCAGTGGGAGCATGCGCCCGCATGCACAGATCACCCATGATGACATTGTGGCGGGTGGGCAGAGCCTCCCATCAGTTTTACTATCGGTTCTATAGAACCGGACCAAACCAGGAGCAACCCACCACTGGTCAACTACAATCCCAGAATTCCCTTAGCCAGCATGTCTCTTGGTGGTCAGGGTAACTTGTTTCAGTAATGACTATGTAATCATGGTAGGCATTTGTTGAGCTGGTGCAGATTACAGACATACCCTTGCTGTTTTATTATACAAATATAATTGTTTTAGTGTATAAAATACAATTTCTGGGTTGTTTGTTATACAAAAAATAAAATTGGTGAAATGACTTTGTATAATCTTAATGTCCTGCTCTTTAATATTCCTTGTTTTTATGTTTATCTCACTTTCTTACTATATATGGTGGTAGTGATCTAGCAGATGACCCTCACTTTGTTATGGACCTAGGTGTACTTATCTCTGACGATCTATGCTCCAAAGTTCACTGTAACAGCGTTGCTAAAAAAGCACTAAGAGTTGTAAACTTAATTCTACGAAGCGTTTTTTCTGGAAACATTGTATTGCTAACTAGAGCTTATAAAACCTACACTAGACCAAACTTAGAATATTGTTCAACTGTTTGGAATCCCTACCATATGACATTAATACAACTGAGCGGGTTCAGAAGTATTTTACGAGAAACGTTTTGCACTCTTCTGTACATAATAGAATGCCCTATGCTACTAGGCTCGAAATTCTTGGTTGGATAACTTGGAACTGCATCGCTTGCGGTCAGACTTAGCTATGGCATACAAAATTGTATGTAGTAATGTTTTACCTGTAAATGATTCTTCTCTGTTTTAATCACAATAATACGTGCACGAACAACCACTCTAAACTCAATGTAAATCGTTCTAAACTTGACTTTAAAAAATACGATTTTTGTAATAGAGGTGTCAAAGTCTGGAATGCTCTACCTGATTCAGTTGTCTGAGCTACAAATTTTCACAGTTTTAGTCACAAATTGACTTCTGTGGACCTCACTTCATACTTAAGAGGTCCGTAGAGAGGGCGTGCATAAGCGCATTAACGTGCCTAGCATCCCTGTCATTGTATTTTTATATTAATCCTGTTTTTGTTTTTGTTTGACTAATTATAATTTTAAAAATATATGATTTTTCTATTGCCAGTAGCTTCATAAAACATTTTTCTTATTTAATCTCTATGGTTCTGTGTTTTAGTTATATATCTGTGTTTTTCTATTTCACATTTCTTATATCCATATTTTTCACATCTTGACTATTTCCTAGATCTTCGAGTCTTTCTTATTTCCTACATTGTCAGCTATTGTCACCAAATTGTCCTTGTACATATGAACACTTCTTTCAATCCTTCTCTAAGGACTTACGGGGTCAGTGTCTCTTCTTCTTCCTCCTACCACCCTTAGCCAGTCCTCTCTTCCTGGATGCGGTTTATCAAACTCTGCACCTGAGTTGTTGCATGCTGTGGGCTTGCTCTGTTTGCTTCTTTACAGATGCTAGATGAGACTTTTCTATACCCTGACCATCTTTGGGCTGTGTCTCAGCATGTCTTGGTATTTGGAGTCTGCTTCAAAACTTGCTGTTCCCTTCTGTGATCCACTGAGTTTGCCCACTTTTGAAGAGTCATATTGTCCCATTAAGGAGAAGGTGGGGACTATTTTAAATATCATTCCCAGCAACACTGAAATTTTGGATCTCAGGAGGGAAGCAGAAAGGTCCATCCAAGGTCCACATCTTCAGTGGCTTCCCAAATTCAAATTCACACTTCCAGGAATTATTTATTTTTATTTTTGTGATATGTATCTTCCGTTCCAGACTGCATAGCTGAGAGGGAACAAAACCAGGGGTGAAATCTACTTATCTTCCTTACCGGTTGGGAAGTGCATGTGTGCGCATCACATGCGTGTGCAGACCCTCTACAAATGCGCAAAACCTTCTGTGCATGTGCAGAGGGTAAAAAACACATTAATTCCTGATTAAAACCAGGAAGTAACAACACCCGGCCGGGTGGGCAGAGACTTGCACCACCATCACTACTGGTTCTCCGAACCACTGGCCACAATCACTACCAGATCGCCCGATCCGGTCTGAACCGGGAGCATTTCACCCCTGAACAAAATCCACCTCCCTCCCCAATACACACTTCCAGCCTCCAAGTGTCTCGAGGATCATACCCCCAGAGCGTGATAGCAAATAGCAGATTCTGTACAGCACAATTTTTGCTTCATATAAGAGCTGAGGTGGCACAGTGGTTAGAGTGCAGTACTGCAGGCTACTTCAGCTGACTGCTAGGTGCAGTTCAGCAGATCGAATCTCACCGGCTCAAGGTTGACTCAGCCATCCATCCTTCTGAGGTAGGTAAAATGAGGACCCAGATTGTTGGGGGCAACATGCTAACTCTGTAAACTCTTAGAGAGAGCTGTAAAAGCACTATGAAGTGGTATATAAGTCTAAGTGTTATTGCTATATTAGATATTTAGGACAGGAAACGGAAGTGTAATGGCTCTGTAGTTCCCATAAGGAGGACTTTGGTTGTGCATAGGGAATGGATTAGTGACAAAAATGTTTCCCTTAATTTGTATAGGGAGGGAAGGGAGTTTCAAAAGTTTAACAGTGGGAACACTAGACTGTTATGAAGCTAACGGTTTCTTGCAATTCCCAAATCAAGCAAACTACACAAATAAAGCAACAGTGAATAAAATATGCTTGTTCTTCCTTCTTGTGATAACACTTCACCGGAAGTTCTTCTCCAGGACAGGAAATAGCCATCAATATGAAATATACAAGAATTTATTAATTCCTTGTATAGTTCACAGTTTACCCATAACGTGTACCTATGCAGACTCAGTATGTGATAAACCATAGATTACCAAATTAGGAGGAAAACCTCCATCACATCTTCAGTGGCTTCCCACCTCCTCTGTAAACTCTTCCATATTTTCTAGTTTCCCAGACACAGGCTTTAGATCAGAGGAAGATTAACATATGACTCTTGTCAGGATCAGATTACGTAGTGGTTAGGTTGTAGCTTTCCATTCATACTATCCCTTCCCACCCCTCCAGGGAAGTGGGTCCTATTGGATTGATCCTACCCTAAATGCCTGAAACTTGGTTTCAAGAAAATCCACTTGGGGAGTTTTCTGACTCTTCACTGAGCTGTTCTTTAGAAGTCTTGGTTACTTCCTGAAACAAGGCAGTGTGCTGGTCTTGGATAAGATTACACCTGGGTACCTAATCTCTACACATTGATCTTAGTTGGCTATTTGGTTTTCTGACAAATCTCCAAGAAATGTAGCGTCAGAAGAAATGCCTAGAATGTTACTAGGGCAGGGGTCTGCAACCTTAAACACTCAAAGAGCCATTTGGACCCATTTCCCACAGAAAAGAAAACACCGGGAGCCACAAAACCTGGGTGGGTGTGGTCAACTCGACATCATTCACTTCCACCAGTCACATGACCTACCCAGTCAGTCATTAGGACAGAGAACTGGTTGTTAAAAAACACTGGGAATCACAAAACCCTTTTGATATCTCTTTTCCCCCCACCTCTGTATCTCTCTGTCTCTGCCCTGGCCGCTTCTCCATCCCCTTCTCAGGTCAGGCAAGGAGTGCCTGGGAGGGGAGAGAGAGGGGCGGGGCCAGCCAGTGGTGGGATCACTTGACATGGAGCCACAACAGAGGGCCCAAAGAGCCACATGTGGCTCCGGAGCCGCAGGTTGCTGACACCTGTACTAGGGAAAAGTGAATAATGAATCCGATCAAATACTTGTATGAACCTATATTAGGAATTAAAACCTATATTTTAATGATAATAAGGTTAGCAAAACATGATTTTCTGCCCTTACTGCATGTATACAATGCCACCCTGCAGCTCTTTTGTAAGCAAATGAGACTCTTATGGAAGTCAATAGAAAATGAAGTATTTTGAGAGCAGCAATCTGGAATATTTCACACATCTGACAGATAAAGTTGTTTGAATGTTTTTGGAGTCAGACTCTGGCTTGGCAGGTCCTCTGGGCCTGATTGGGAAAGGTACTTCCTCCATTGTCTGAGAAGATTGTTAGCCTGTGAGTCTCAAGAAAGTGGAGAGGATTTTGCAAGAAGTTAAGTGCTGCCACCTGGATGCAGATCCTTATCTCTCCTGCTCATCAAGGCTTGCCGAGATATAATGGTTGGTTCAAACAGTGATTAATCCTATTACCTTGTGGCAATTCATGCGGGAAAGCAGAAATACTTCTCTGCATAAATTGCTTCTGCTGATAATTATCCAGCGGTCTTTTTCAGAGTGACCCAGGTCTTTCTGGGAAAGGTAGACTCGGGTGTCTACCTTATCTGCAGGGGTGTGCTGAGGAATTTGCTGATTTTTCAGACAAATAAAAGTCACTCGGATTTGATCAGTTAGCTGTCGGCGTGGATACTGGACGAAGCAGGTTATCTGAATCTCTTTCATACAGATTTAGGTCTGGGTACTAGATGTCAGACTAGATTTGACTAGGCCAAATCTACTAGATCTTTTGAGCAGAAGAGAGAAAGATGGTTCTGCAGATAATTACTTTAAAAGGATCTCAATGGGTTTCCACATGCTAGTGATAATGGACCCCATCACTAACATCTCTGCGTTAGAAAAATTAGGCAAGCACAATGCACAAACCTATCTTTTGTTGCTTTGTGTCAGCCTCCCCTCTTGCTTTGCCTAACCCTTTCCCAATAATCAGCCAAATATTATAAATGGGAGAAGTGGTACAGGCCCCATCTATAGTTTGTGATGCAATTCAGACAATCCTAGTTTAGCTATCACTAATTCACTTGACCAGAAAAGTAAATGCCCATCCCTCACTCTGGTCCCAATTTGGCTGGGAACTTGGTACCAGTTTCTCTTTTTCTGAGATTTTAGGGTATTTATTAAGCCAACGGCCATTTGAACCATTACATTACCAAGCCCTTCAAATATCATTGTGTTCTTTTAGTAATTCTCATAGATCATTAGAAGCAAATAGTTTAATTACAAAGCATATGCTTGGCATGCGTAAGGGTTTAAGTCTCCAGGTCCATGAAAGGTTTGTATGATCAGCTGGAGGCTGAACTGATGTTTCACTATCCCTCTTTGTATTTTTAGCCCTCTTTCTTTTTTCTCAAGTGTTGTTTTTGTCTCTATTTTTTCTTCCTTTTGTTAAGCTTAATTCAGTGATGGCCAACCTATGACACACGTCAAAGGTGACATAGCTTGTTTTAGGTCACACACTAATATTCACCAACACCCCACAACAACTATTCTTGAAACCTGCCCCACTCTCATGTGGTTTTCAGAGGCTGTGGATGCCACGTGAGAATAGGGTATGTTATTGTGGAGCCTCCAGTTCTTCTGGAAATCATGCAAGAAGGCCGTACTCTTACACTTCGCACAATTTTCTGAGGCTGTAGAAGAGCAGTCTCTGAAGCTGCTTCAACAATGAAGATCTCGTGTGACCCAGAGCACCCTTGAGTAGGCTGTAAGGGCCTATCAACAGAAAGAGAACACTGTCTGAAGTTGTGTGCAGCAGATTCTGGGGAGTGCTGGGCTGTGGGAGCAATTGTGCCATTCCCCAAAGGCTTGCCCAGGCCACCTCTTTAGAACCAGTCTCAGCACTGCCATGTGCCACTATTCAGACTGCACCACCACATCCCTTGTTCTGTAAGAAGATAAAGGACATCACAGAATTCCTTGAGGCAAGGGGCATGATATGACATTATGCAAAAGATGCAACTTGTGTCAGATATCATAGGACAAGTACATCATTACATTATTTGCACATTGATGTGATGATAGATATTGGTTTGACATCCTAGTGGCTTGTTACAGAAACCAAAGGGAGGAGAAGTCTTGAATGTGCATCATCTTCACTTCCATAGAAAAGGCTGGTAAAACAAACAAATGCAATCAAACTAAATTGTAAAATTCACATCACTCCTGTGGTATTCCACAGGTTTGGTATTCCAAACCTAGTAATTTAATGATTAAAAAGAGAACTAGGAGAGTTCTGTTACAATAGAACTAATTTAAAAATGATGCCAGCCAGATCAAGCTCCCCAAATCACAACCAGGTACACTACAATATTCTTCTTTTATTTAGTTTACAGAAGAATCTATCAGTACAGGTTGCAGAAGGAAAATGTTTAGTGCTATTTACAATTTGTTTAAAACTCTGCTCTATACAAATTTAATTTTGATCATTATGAACAATATCTTTGTAGGCCTACTGCATATAAAGCATTTTCTCAAAGCAGTAACATTGAATAAAGTAACCTGATTACATTTAAATGAAAATCATTCAAAACACGGAACGTTTGTAATGGCTATGGACTCAAATACAGAACACAATGTCAGTCTGCATCTTTAAAAGCCTAGATCTATTTATATAGTTTATTGTTGTATTATTTTACCCGCCAATCTATACTTAAGTTCTATAGCCATGTTTTTATAAGTTTTTTTAATTAAATATATTCTACATATTTTTTACTTTCAACTAGGAAGATTTCTCCCTAGTAGAAAAAAATATAAAATCTTTATATAATTTTTACAAGTTTAGATGAAACTACCTCATGCTTTAGTGCTGTGCAAATTTTTTAGCATATCTTTTTTTAAATTACATGAAATAAAATAATGGCATCCTTTGTAACTATGTATGCTTTTAAAAAACAGTTTTTGATTTCCAATACAATTGCAAGCACTAATATCAAATGCAAATAACAAACAAATGAACTCATCATTTAGCATTTTTTTCTATTTTATCCTTTTAATTATCTCTTTGAAGTCACTGTTGAGTAAGCATGACACTGGACACTAAGATCAGATGAATAAGGATGACTGGAAAACATCAATTGTAGATATTCAAAGACATAAATTGATTAGTAAATGAGGTCTTTAATATTTATGCACAATAATAAAAGCCTATGAACTACAGGAAATTACCCCTCCCATATTAAGGCTAGGAAATGCACTCTCTGCACTTATTTGTGCTGTCTAAACAAGCACTCAACAAATGTACGAAAGAAGAGTGCACATCGATAAAAAAAAAAAAAAGTTGCAAGAGCCCTCTACAGAGTGCTTTAAAATTACAGGCACATAGTTTGTTGCAGTGAGATTTTTTTAATATATAGACAATTTTAGCAGTTAGTGTTTTGTGCCACTTGGTCATCAAGGGTGACTTAGGTAGAATTTACTTAGTAGTTATTCTTTCCCGCCCATCTATCTCCCTGCTTTCTATTGGCCATGACTGAATTTAAGAAAAAAACTATGGATTTTTTTCAGTGCTGATTCATTTCTCGGTGTTGGAAATACTTAAGAACATTTGTTGATGAGGTCTATATATATTCAACTGTTTTAGTGCAAATTGCCTCTAGTATTCGTGATTGGTTAAAGTTCCGGTTAAGAATGATTTTAAGGTAACAAAATGATTTCTGCTGAAGGGTAGTTAATTGTTTTCTTGGAGAGAAAATTCATTGGCGAAATGATGCATTAATAAGCTTGTTCAACAACATAAAGAATAGAAATAAAAAAGTATTCATTGTTCTAGAAAAAAAATGTGACCAGGTTCATGTAATATTTCAGTTCAGTGGATTCACAGATAGGCAGAAAGGGTTTTTGAAACAATGTTGGTCTCCTCTAATCCTGCAGCATGAGAGACAAAAACTATTCTACATCACAAGTAGCAGATAGAGTGGCGCTTCTACAGGATCACACAACAATTGCTCTCTCCAGTTTTTTCACGATTTCTCTGCCCTACAGAAAAATAAACAAAATGTTTTCAAGATAATTAATGCAAAACACCATATATGCATTATAAAAGCTTTACAGTATTATTATAATGTTGAATAGACTAGTAATAGGGTTTTACATGGAATGAAAACAATTGCTATCCTATTTTCTCAAAAGATTCACTGGAATATTTTGAATTGGCTATGTTCTGACGGAATAAGAACCATAAAATAATCAATGGGAAATGCCACAAGTTCCCTGTTGTCTTGTTTTTTTATTCTTGGAATACAAAAATAGATTAGATGGTAGACCACACTGATTATTATCTACCATGCAATGTACTGAAAATTGGCTAACAGATTATATGGATGTGCGCATGTGTTTGTTTGTTTCTATAAACATAAATAATAGTTAAGCGCTTTTGTAGCCTGTATGAAGAAAAAAAACTGCCGCTCTTCACTTTAATCTAACAGTTGGGTTGAGCATTCTCCCTAATGGATGTGGACAGGATACTGAATAGACTGAATGCTGCCACATGTTTATTGGACCCGTGTCCTTCCTGGTTGGTGCTGGCCTCTCGGGAGGTTACACGAGGCTGTCTCCAGGGGATTATAAATGCTTCTTTGAGTGAGGGTGCCTTTCCCGCCGCCTTGAAAGAGGCGGTGGTGAGACCTCTCCTCAAGAAGCCTTCCCTGGACCCAGCAGTATTGGCTAATTACAGTCCAGTCTCCAACCTTCACTTTGTTGCGAAGGTTGTTGAGAATGTGGTAGCACGACAGCTCCCTCAATACCTGGATGAATCGGCTTATCTGGATCCATTCCAGTCGGGCTTCAGGCCTGGGTACAGCACGGAAACGACATTGGTCGCATTGGTTGATGATCTCTGGAGGGCTCGGGACAGGGGTTGCTCTGTCCTGGTCCTATTAGACCTCTCAGCAGCTTTTGATACCATCGACCATGGTATCATGCTGCACCGGCTGGAAGAGTTAGGGGTGGAAGGCACCGTGCTGCGGTGGTTCTCCTCCTTCCTCTCTGACTGGTCGCAGTCAGTGTTGGCAGGGAGGCAGAGGTCAATCCCAAAGCCCCTTGTATGTGGGGTGCCACAAGGGTCGGTCCTCTCGCCCCTTCTGTTCAGCATTTATGTGAAGCCGCTGAGTGAGATCATCCGTGGTTTCGGGGTGAAGTACCACCAATACGCTGACGACACTCAGCTGTACATCTCCACCCCGGACCACCCCAATGATGCCATTGAAGTGATGTCCCAGTGCCTGGAGGCTGTACGGATCTGGATAGGGAGGAACAGACTCAGGCTCAATCCATCCAAAACCGAGTGGCTGTAGTTTCCGACATACCGATATAGTCAGTTGGTGCCATCACTGGCTATTGGGGGCGAGTCGTTGGCCCCCACAGAGAGGGCTCACAACCTGGGGGTCCTCCTGGACTCACAGCTGTCTTTAGAAGAGCACTTGACGGCTGTGACCAGGAGGGCATTTTATCAGGTTTGCCTGATTCGCCAATTGCGTCCCTTTCTGGATCGGGACTCGTTAAATACGGTCACTCATGCCCTCGTCACTTCCCGCCTGCAATGTTCTCTACATGGGGTTCCCCTTGAGGAGTACCCAGAGGCTCCAGCTGATCCAGAATGCGGCCGCGCGGGTGGTTATGTGAGCGACGTATCGCTCCCATGTGACCCCCCCTCCTGCGCGAGCTGCACTGGCTCCCGGTGGTCTTCCGGTGTGCTTCAAGGTTTTGGTTACCACCTTTAGAGCGCTCCATGGCTTAGGACCGGGGTATCTACGAGACCGCCTTCTGCCTCTCACCGACCAGTATGCTCCCATAGAGAGGGACTCCTCAGGCTGCCGTTGGCCAAACAGTGTCAACTGGCGGCCCCCAGGGGGAGAGCCTTCTCTGTGGGGGCACCCACCATCTGGAACGAGCTCCCCCCGGAGATACGGAGGATCCTGGATCTGCGCACTTTCTGCCGTGCCATCAAAACATTTCTATTTCAGCAGGCCGGCCTGGCCTAACCTCTCTTTTAAATTGTTTTTAAAAATTTTAAAAAATTTTTAAATTTTAAATTTGTCTTATGAATTTGGGGTGTTTTAAATTCCGTTTTCCGGGCCAATTATTTAATTGTATTTTAATGGTTTTTTTAACATTTGTATTATATGTATTTTATTTGGCTGTTCACTGCCCTGAGTCCTTCAGGAGTAGGGCGGTATACAAATTCAATAATAATAATAATAATAATAATAATAATAATAATAATAATAATAATGCACATACAAGATATGAATTTATTACAATTGAAAACCTCTTTTCAAAACTCAGAAAGAAAATGCAGGTTCATGAGCACTAGTTTTCGAATAATAAAAAAAATAAAAATAGTGTATCAGATTGGAAGCAATGAATGTTTACAGACAACCCTTACCTCTCACCTCACCCCCTTTCTCATCACACTATTCCAACCAAATTCTGCAGGGACAGAACAAATGTGTACAGCTAATATTGTTCAAATCTCCATGGCCTAACCCAACCCACAAGTTTTGATCTCAGATTAATCCAGCAAATTAAATGTCCAATTCTGAGTTTAAATTCAATAGTTCAAAGGAATCCAAGAAAACACTAGATTGATCATAAACGTAACATATTTACAACAAACAAAAGTTGTTTTCTTCTCATTTTTCATCTACAATATCCAATTTAAAAATATGTTGCAATTTGCTAAGCCTACCTTGAGAATTTGGCTCTGGCAATGTCTCTCTAGCCACCAAATGCATCACTGTTGTTTTGCCAAAGGGCAATTTTAATGCTGCAAAAAAGAAAAAAAAAGGTTTGTAATGCTCCTCTATAATGCACAATATTGTTCCATAATTTCAATTGCATTACAATTGTTTCCTGACTCTGCTAATATTCATAGTACACATTTTTTTAAAAAAATATTAGCATTTCTTTAACTGAATCTCTCAAGCCACTTACAGAATATAAATTGTAAAAGCAGAAGTAAAGTATTTTATTAACTTCTGCAAAGCTATTGACGTGGAAGGATAAATTAAAAGTCAATGTAGCCATAATTGATTTAATTAAAATAACAGATAATGAAACACTTCTATGCCTATGAGGTTGCTATGGATTGAACAGCTGTTTTATATCACTTCATACTCACTGACCCTTCCCATTAATTGCTCTGTATTACCCATCATTATGCCAATGATTGCATCAACTATGAATGGAAGAAACTGTAATATAATATATACTACAATCTATATACATAAATTCAATAATACACTGTTGATTGTGTGTCTATGTGCATAAACTCTTTTGTAATTGAGCTTGATTCCTGTTGATTTTATGGACTTATCCATTTAGTATTCTTGTAGTAATATAAAAGTGACTTGTTATGGCCTTCTGAGACTTTTCAATTTCCAAACATAACCTATAGCTTTGCTCTTTCCTGGCGGTTTTGTCATCGAAGTCCTAATCATGGCTAACTCTATTTAACTTTTAAAATTGAAGTAAGTTTGACCATTGGCTGCTACTATGCATGGATCCAGAGAAGAAAATGTGCTTTTCATCTTGTGTGGACACATTCATTGCACACAGGATCTGAACAGTGGTGGGATTCAATTTTTTTAACAACCGGTTCTGTGGGCATGGCTTATTTGGGTGGGCGTGGTTTGGTGGTCATCTGACTGGGTGGTTGAGGCTTGCTAGTCATCTGGCCGGGTGGGCGTGGCTAGCTGGTCATGTGGCCGGGTGGCCGTGGCTATGTGTATAAGGGCTATTCAGAGGGCTGAAAAAAGTCATTTCTGACCAGTCCTCACACTTTTGACTGGTCCTCACACTTATGACCATCCTCACATTTATGCCCGTTGCAGCATTCTTAATAACCGTGTCACTCATTTCACAACTGCTTCTCTTCATCATGGTGACGATAGGGCGAAAAACATAAAATGTTAGGACAGTCGTAAGTGTGAGGACTGGTCAAAAGTGCGAGGACAGGTCAAAAATAACTTTTTCAGTCCTCTGAGTAGTCCATATGCACATAGGGACTACCTAGAGGGCTGAAAAAAGTGATTTTTGACAGTTCCTCGCACTTTTGACCAATCCTCGCACTTTTGACCAGTCATCATTTATGTCCATTGCAGCATTCTTAACAACCGTGTCACTCATTTCACAACTGCTTCTTTCACCACAAAACGTAAAATGTGAGGACAGTCATAAGTGCAAGGACCGGTCAAAAGTGCGAAGACCAGTAAAAAATAACTTTTTCAGCCCTCTGAGTAGTCCATATGCACAAAAGGACTACCCAGAGGGCTGAAAAAAGTGATTTCTGACAGGTCCTCGCACTTATGACTGGTCATCATTTATGCCTGTTGCAGCATTCTTAACAACTGTGTCACTCATTTCACAACTGCAGTGCTTCATGTGACCGGGTGGCCGTGGCCAGGTGGTCATGTGGCATTGCTTCTTTGCCCTAATGACAGTTTGCTGCAATGGTCATAAGTGTGAAAAACAGTCATAAGTCACTTTTTCCAGTGCCATTATAACTGTTGTAAGTCAAGGATTACCTGTACAAAAATACAAAAAGCTTCTTTGCTTGCAAAATACTGCCCTAAATACCAATCATTAGATTAGAAATACCTGCAAACTGGAGTTACAAATCAGGGAGGGTGCCAGAGCACCTTGAGGAATTAAAATAGTTAAAATGCAATGATAACTATCAGCAGCAAACTCTTGCTCATAAAGTGAAACCCTTTAGCAGAGAGGTCATTTAAGCTCTCCAGAATGAAGCAAAGGAGCAAACAGAGTATCTGTTGCTTGTAAAACCAATTACCAGAACAAATAGACACAGAACTAGTCAGATTTCCAAAGCTGTTTCTTTTCAGGAACAGAGATTAACATTTTTCCTTCCAAACAAAGCTGAATAGGGAAAATTATATCATCACTAAACATAGGATTAAACATCACCAAGCACAGAATTAAACTTCACCAAAAACCAGTTTTAGACCAAAAGTCAGAAAGGGTATGTAAACTCATGTTTGAATGTCAATCTTTCTAGCTAGCCAATAAGCCTTGCTGAATGTCACTCATCTTGGTTTCTTGTCATTAAAAGCTTCTGCTTCGTTATTTAATTATTTCTTCAAAGTGCTGATCATTGCACCCTGGCTGGAAGAACTCCAACAGGGGAGTATTTCCTCCCAACAGCAGTGTAAAAAGCTTAAAACAACCCTTCCCCTTTAAGAAAGTCAAGCAAAAAAAAAAAAAAATCTCTGAGAACCTCCGGAACCGGAAGTGACAGTAAATCTAGGCATACTGCCAGGCAGTTTCTGTAAGCAGGGCAATAAAGATTAGGCTATGAAACAATACCGAATGTTGTAATTCTTTACAGGATTAAGTAAAGCGGGAAAAAACAAAAGGAGATTTCTTTTAATAACCGGTTCTCCGAATTGCTTAACTACTTAACTACTTAACAACCGGTTCTACCGAACCAGTGCGAACCGGTAGAATCCCACCACTGGATCTGAAGCACGTTTCTAACATTGAATCCAAATATCTGCACAACCCAAATGTACTGCAAATATAGCAGCTTTATTTTGCTCTGTCTTAACTTCTTTAGTATCTGCCTGTCAGATATGTCGCTGGAAACAAGTTTGGTAATTTCAAAACTCCATGCTGCTTATTTTTCAGATTAATGTTATAAACTGAGAAATTGGGATTTCATGATTCCCCAGTGCATGGTTACACTGGCTGGGAGAAAAAGGAAGGTCAAACTAACTAGAAAAGCTGAAAAGAAATGAAAAACACAAGGATCTGTTGTATTTCCTGTAGCTAGACTGATTTATATTGCTACCTAGCAGGTTTTCTACTTCCTGCTGTGAGATAAATGGAGAGGAAATAGCCAGAGACAATTCCTTCATGTGCTCTTTTAATTTTAGCTTTTCAATGGACATCTCTGATGGCTTTCTTGAAAGATATTTAATCTGTTAGTCCTTCTCAAACCTGAATCACAATGCCTTGCATGAGGTATCATTAGAAAGAAGCCATTAAAATAGAAAAAAATACCAGATTTAAATATAAAGGCAAGAGTACATTAACAATGCTACAAGAAAAAGCATTCAATGTAACTCAGAAAATATTCTGAAAGAATGCAAATTATTCATAGAAAACTAATAAGTGATAAAACCTATCATCTGGGAAAAGCCTACATCAAGAATCCCAATGCTTCCAACATTCCAAGAAATAATGTTTCTTCGTTTCAAAATGTCTTAATCCTGCACATTAATCCTCTGTATTATGACAGAGATAGTAGTAGAGAAAAAAGAAACAAATTTAGCAGCTCTAAAGACAGAGTAAGCATCTTCGGCTTCTTATATGAACTAGTTCTATTTCAGTATTCATAAGAATTTTTGCCTGCACTAATTCATTACATCTTCTGTCCCAGTTCCTTTCCTTTTTGTCTCTTGCTAACAAGATAAGCCTAAATGCAGAATTTTTCTGTTAGTTCAATTTTGTTCATTTTCTGGAAGCTAAAAGTCTTCATATTTAAGTGTTGTGGTAGAAATTAGAGGTAAATTGTCAATATCCAAATACATTTATACTCCATCTGAGATGTCATTAGCGATCTAAGAATAACCTGGCAGGTACTAGATACTGTAGATGTTATTCAGTTAAAAAGAATCAGTGAGGCACACCACAAGGGGGCACAACTAAACAGCTTTTCTACTCCAAGTGAGATAATACCATTCTTGTGTAACTAACTAGTAGTGTGTATCTGAAAAGCAATGCTAGATGTGAGAAAATTTATTTTGAATCAGCCATCAACATTTTTACTCATAATTATAAGATCTAGGATACTTAATCTTAGTTTCATTTTGATTATATTTTCTAACATTACCATGCAATATAAAAACTAAAACTACAATACTTTTATAATTTCAATTAAAAAACAATTCATATTAAAAGTATTCTCTGTTTCAATTTCAACTATACCATTTGCTGAATTTTCCAAAAAGTGTATTTTAACTTTCAATTGTTCCCAAATCAATGAAATATTTTTTTAATTTTTAGTTCACTCAGAAGATGTTTAAAAGCCAATTTCTTTCGTTACCTCCTAGTGTCACATTGCCATGAAGAAATCTTCCTTGATAAATAAGTCTCAGAATATTTGGACTGCTCACTTGTTCTTCTTCCCAATCTGGAAAAGCAACGAGAAAAATAACACATTTCAATTATTTAATTTTGAAATTATATATTACTTCTTATAAACTCCCAGCAAGGCTAATCATACACCAGTTTATACATATTCTTTTGAGTATGTTTCTTTTCTTGTCATAAGGATAGGTTTTTAATTTCAGTCTTAAAGAGACAAGTTAAAGGGAACTGAACTAGAAAATAACTCCAGAAATTCCTTCTAAAAATACTCAAGATAATGTTTATAAATGTTTATATTGAAGTTATTTTGTAACTGATATTAACGGCTCAGTGCAAATGAGATGTGAATATAGAAAAAGTAGGTCATTTAGGGAGTAAGAATCAGAATAGCAACTGTTAAGAAATACCTGCTTAGAAAAAGATGTTTCAACTATGTGGGTTAAGTATCAGTCTATTTACATGTATATATCACAATGGGATGATTCTAAAAGCACACACTTCATTTGATTGTTTGTGATGAAACATTGACATAATTCACTAAGGACACAAGGGTGATACAAGGTTTTGGTTAAGGACCAAATCATTATTTGGCTGAGTCAAGAGTAGAAATGGGAATGGACTGGAAAGAAAATAAAAGAAACTAATAAAACTAGAATAAAAGTATAATGACTGTAGATAAAGTACAAGTCCTGTACATACAAAAACAATTAGAAAACAGATTCATCTCCATAAAAAGGAGCAGGGGCGCAACCCGGTGGCTCAGTAGTTAAATAGCAATAGCACTTAGACTTATATACCACTTCACAGTGCTTTACAGTCCCCTCTAAGTTGTTTACAGAGTCAGCATATTGCACCCAACAATCTAGCTCCTCAATTTACAGACCTGGGAAGGATGGGAGGCTGAGTCAACCTTCAGCCTGGTGAGATTTGAACTGCCAAATTGCAGGCAGCCAGCAGTCAGCAGAAGTAGCCTGCAGTACTGCATTGCCGGATTTGTCAGGTGGAAAGCCAGCAGCCCAGGTTTGAAACCTGAGTGCCACGCAATGGGTGAGTTCCTGTCCTCAACCCAGCTCCTGCCAACCTAGAAGTTAGAAAGCATGCACGTGCACGCATGCATACATAGACATATCACATACACACATACATATATACAGTGGTGGGACAGAGCCAGTTCACACCGATTCAGTCAAACTGGTAGCTAACTTTTTGGACAGTTCAGCCCCCCAGCCACTCCTTGCCTGGCCTTCCGCCCACTCACCTGACCTGAGAAGGTAAGGCCAACGGCAGGGGAGGGAGACCCGCACAGTCAAAGGGCCACCTTGGTGGGCGGGACCCAGTGAGGCTCGGCCGCCTTTCGGGCCTGGCTCTTGGCTTCCATGGAGGTGGGAAGCCCAAGAGAAGGCACCTGGTCCAGGGACACAGTGCTCCACGATGGAGCTCTTCCCAGGTAGCAAAGCCTTGGATGACCTGATACATCCTGAAGGCCTCAAGGGGCTCCACAGTTTCCATGCTCCTTCTCCAGCCCGAGTGCCCTGTCCTTCAGATCCCAACGGGGCCAGCACCTGGTTGTAGCGCTCATAGCAGGCAGGCAGGGAGATGTCCCGGGGCTGCACATGCGCACCTCACCGCAGAGCAGAGGCTTCTGCTCAAGCAAAGTGCTCTCTCCTGAGGGCCACCAGCCTACCTGCCGGCCAGCTGGGCTGGCCCAAAGCGGTGTGTCCCTCATTGCAGGCTGGATGCAGGACCTGAGGTGGAAAGGAGGGTGAGCAGGCAGCATTTGTCCAGAGGCCCGGCAGAAGCCAAGCACACCAGGCCCAAAAGGCAAATGAGCCTCACTGTGTTCCCCCAACCAAGGTGGCCCTTCAGCCGAGCGCAGTGGATCCAGAGCAGATCTCCCTCCCCCACCATTGGTCTTACTGTTGCAGGCAGCCGTGGTGAGCAGAGCAGTGCAAGCCCCATGGGCTGTAATGTAAGGCCAACGGCGGGGGAGGGAGATCCATTCCAGGCCGGCCACACTCAGCCAAAAGGTCACCTTGGGGGGACATGGCAAGACTCACTCGCATTTCAGGTCTGGCTAAAAGGGCAATCATCTTGGGATTAAATTCCAAATGAAATTGGGTTTACAGGGTAAGGAGACATGAAATACTTTCAACTGCAGGTTTCTAAAAATCTATTAAAATGAATGTCTAGATGCAACTCTTTAACTCATTAGTCCAGAGGGAGAATAAGAGATAGATTCCCAATGAAGGTTTTAACATATTTAGCTCAGGAAGAACAGAATAAAAACAGTTGAAAGGGACTTTGGAGGTCGTCTAGTCCAACCTCCTGCCCAGGCAGGAAAACTGAGGATACCAAAATCTGAGTGGAGGGCCTGGGAAACGTGTCAGGATAATAGAATAACACTTAGAAGGGACCTTGGGGGGGACCCTATACCATTTCAGAGAAATGGCTGTCCAGTCTTTTCTTAAACACCTCCAGTGATCGAGCACCCAGAACTTCTGAAGACAAGCAGTTCCACTGGTTAATTGTTCTCACTGTCAGGAAGTTTCTCCTTAGTTTTAGGTTGCTTCTATCTTTGCTCATTTTCCATTCACTGCTTCTTGTTTTGCCTTCTGCTGCTTTGGAAAATACATTGCCCCCCCTCTTTGTGGCAGCCCCTCAAAAACCTGTTTTGTGACCTGCCTATCACACTCTTGGGCAAAGCATGTGAGCCATTTCTTCCTTTCAGTGATCCATGAAAGTACATCTATAGTATGTAGATGCAGATAATAAAGTCGAAAAAAGGTAAACAACATTTTTACAGAACTATAGATATGTTGAGGCCTTTGAGGCGAGTGGCCAGGATGCGAGAAAAGGCTGGGAGTGACAACGAGTGACTGGGAGGAGAGGGGCATGGTGAGGAGAGGAGAGGCGCCCCTCTATATGAGTGATGTCAAGTTGGCCATATGCGTTTGTGTGCATATTCAAGCCACGCGCACACGCGCGCACACACACAGACAAATAACAGCAAAAAGTGAATGAAGAGAATGTTCTCATCAAACTTGGTCATGAAGTAGAGTTGTGGCTTGTAATTATTGCATTTTTCCATATAACATAAATAGGGCTGCCTATAACTCTGCTTACTGCTCTACTATTAGGTATAAAAATAAATGCATGAAAATTTGCTTTCAACATGGGAGAAATGTTATGTTCTCACTTTAATATCAGAAACGCACAAGGGTATATCCCTGCATTATACTTTAACAAACATATTGGAAATAAGGGTTAATAGAGGGGATAATAAGGTCCATGCTTGAGATTGTGTATAAACTCATACTCTGGACACTGACATAGCAGCCATTTACAAAGGTTAACATTAAATAGGTTTCAGTTCTAAACTGAATTGGGTTACCATAGTTTGAATAGCAAATCTGAGTTTGCTTCAGAATTGATCTACATAATTGTGTTTTTTACGAGTTCGGGAGTAAACAAGCAGGGAATTCATTGATCACAGGCCATGATATAGTCCAGACAAGCCATCACCATGGCCAAAACACTGATATCTGGAAAGGTAGTTCTTTAGCCAGCTTCGCTTCCAGCCATTTACGCGTAAGAATTTAGCAGCTTAAAGCTGCAGGATGTAAAAGCTCTTAAGATTCAAGTTTAGCACTGTAACTATGCTAATTATTCAGTTGGAGCATTTAAGTTAATTTGACAATAGACAAACTGCCACTTTGTTATATTCCTAAACCCCTCAGCAACTTGTGATATTTATTAGACTGGCTGATAGACACATCGTGTACCAGTGGTAGGATATTTAAATGAAAATTAGTTCAAAGAGAAGTTCTGACCATCCATATGCAACGGAAAACTCTCAGAAGTGGCATGCTCTCCAATGAAGCTTCTACTCAGTGAGATAGAATTTCTACAGACTATAGTTACACCACCTTTCCACTTTCTAGTTCTACTCTATTCCATTATCAAATAGTCTAGTGAGCATTCTTTCTTTTCTTTTTTCTTTTTGTAAGTATCCCAAAGCTGATTTGGAAGTATATTTTGGACTTTTGTCTTGATGAGACAGTCTCTTTTCAATTATAAGACTCTGCTTGTAGGTCATGTTCCTTTGAATGTTGAAAAAAGCAGGTCAGAATATATTTTCAATAAACAAACTCAGATTGTCCAGGTTAGATGTTAATCAATTCTCACCATCTGTTAGTCAGCATGGATGGTGGTGAAGAATGGCAAGAACTACAGTCCAACATTTAGAGAGTCTTGCATGTCCACCTCTGAGATCAAGTTTGAAGCATTAGTATTAGACTACACTACCCAAAAGACATGTGTAATAAGAATGTCTTTTAATAACAGAATGTAATATACCAAGTACACGTCTTTGCAATAATATTAAGCACCCATTGATAATATTAACATAAATCCACTACAACCTACTATACAATGGGCAGTTTTTGAAAAACATTAATAAACATATAGCAATTAAATAACTGACCATAATTAGTTGCTTGAAATTTTATCTTCTTAAATGGCAATTCTATTAGTTTTCAAAATGACTAGGCAGAAGTTATAATGATAGCTTTAAGTCTTACATGACTTGATGCCTAGATATATTAAGGACTGCATAATCTTAGAATTGCTCAATCATTAAATTACAAAGATAAGAGCAATTAAGCAAAGTATCTTTACTGAGATGTACTTTGCCAATAGAACTCTCCTCCAAAATTTGATGAACTTGGTGCCACGCTAAAATTTTCATTACTTTTCTTTGCTGTTGCTGCTGCAACTATTGTATTTTCCTTTTACCATTTCTACAACCTCAAACATTTTAACTTTACCGATTTTTTAAAATGTTGCCATTATTGTTTGAAGGGTTTTTTCCCAAGCCTCTATGTAAATGTTTAATTATAACGTTAGTAGGATATATATTGCTAAATATGATTTAATGGTAGTGTCACTACATTCCTAATTATACTTAAATGCAGCAGAGAGCAATGCTAATCTAATTCCAATCACATGGTCAGTTACTTACATGCATTTAGGTTTCATCAATTTTAAAGGCTTATCCATGCAAAAGAGGGCTCCGGTTTAAAAGTTTTAACATTATAAATGTTATCTGTTAATAAATATGCACATGAATATATATTTATTGGGGGACACAAGATCAATCCTACAGTCAGAATTATAATGCCTAGCAGACAACTTGTCTTTGGAGGCCTAGTTCCTACTATTCTACTTCCAAATAGTACATGGGGAATATAATTTCATAAGAGTTACAATGGTTTTATAGATATATAATTATTAATAAAAGGCAAGATGTTATGAATGTGAACCATATGACATTTAAAACCTTTTTTTAAAAAAAACTCCTTCAAAACAACTAAGGATATCTATTTGGATTGTGAAACAATTTAAAATGAGGTGGTTTGAATCTGAAATATTTTGCATTCCATTAGCCCTTCCCTTCTTGACATTTTTCCTGCTAGATAAGAATTTAAAATGTCAGTTTATTAAAAATATAGTTCTAGGGTACAATTTTGGCCCTCCTGGTATTTGCATTCAGTGTTATTCAACACTCATTGATTTTAGACAGGAGGAAACAAACCACATTAACTAAAGCACATAAAGAGCTGATGCATATATTTTGAAATGCATATATTAGCATTTCAATATTTTATTTTTGATGAGGATATTCTTTCTACCTATTCCATGGAATAGACTGGAATACTGACCAAATAATAAATATTAACATTCTAGTACTTACCCATTGGCCAGTTGTCATATACATGTTTTGCAATGTCCGCTGCTGAATCATTTGGTGAGAACAAGAACTCTTTCGTTTTTCCACTTACCAAAATGAGGCGCAAATTTATCTGTAGAAAAAAGTAAAAGATCAGGAAGATCTGTTCAAATTATAGAAGTCATTTTTTGGTATAAGTGTCTAAAGCATTCACCGAAGAGGAACATGTACTGTGCTCAGAAAAAAAGAAAAAACTGGCTTGTGTTTTATGATAATGTAACATTACTGCAGGCATTACATAAAAATGATATCCCTATTTTTTCCTTTTTCTTCAGTTTCTGATACAAACATGCAATAATATATTTACATATTAGCTGAACGAAAGAGACAACTCTAACAAAAACTATCTGGATGATTAGAAAGTATTAACTATTTTTAGAAAACAAAAGAAGAACTATAACAATAGTCTAAAATACTGAGACTTACTGATTTTAGGACAAAGAATAACATCAAAACATCAAATATAATTTTGCAGTACAGAAAACTGCAATACAGAAAATTACATTAGATTATTCATTAACACCAATTATATTTAAACATTTTGATTTAAATGACTAGTTATTTAACATATCAAATGTGCCCTTTATACTCATATACAAATATCAATTTGATTGAATTGATGTTTCTAGGCAAAGAAAATCCAATTTAATCCCACGGTTAGTCATGTAGGAAAAGATACATATGAAAGGACTGCTGACATAAGGTTATAGCTCCCATTTGGTCAATGTGTTTGACCAAAGCATCATGATCTTAATTGGCACATTTTAAATCAAATTCTATAGGCAGAAAAGAAAAATTTGAAGTAAGACCACAAAGATATGAGGAAACTAAAGTGTAGGTGAAAAAGAATGAAACCACTCAAGAAATATCAGGAAAAATGAAAATTGGGTCATAAAATGCATGTCTTTTGTCTTTATTCTAATGGTTGAAGAAGAAGAAATAAATAAAACGAAGCCAAATACGATTTAATAGCAGAAACGTAGTGACAGTTATAACAATATAGTAATTAAAGAATACATTTGTTCAAAGGAAACGAAAACAAAAGAAAGGGAAAAGTTATACTGAGGGTTAAAAATATCCATTCATGCTCAGAAAGCCAAATGAATAAATCTGACAACACTGTACAGAGCATTCAGATTAAAAGAAGAGAAAGAGGAAAAAGAAGTTCAATATTGTTGTTGATGTCTACTATTATTTGCATAACCAAGTAGAGGAAGTGGATGAGTCCTTGCAAAAGCAAATTGCACATCTTTCAAAGATGCATGAAGTTGCAGTGATGGAAAACTTTAATTACCCTGACATCTAGTGGAGAACAACCACTGTGAAGCATAGACTTTCCAGGAAATTCCAGACTTATCTTGCTGACAGGCACCTTCACAGGCACCAGACAATCTGTTATTTTATGCTTGACTTAATACTAATCAATAAAGAACACTTAGTTGAGGAAGCAGGAGGAACAATAGGGTAACTCTGCAATGATGGAGTTCTTGATATTAAAGGTAAACTAAAACTGAGGGTAGTCATTTTATATTTTAGATTAAACTTTAGATTTAAATAAACTCAGAGCTATGCTAAGTCCCATGACAGAAAAAAAAAACTTATGGGCAAATGAGCTCAAGATAAGCTCAAAAGGAACTATCAAAGACTTCAAAAATTTCAATAAGGAGGGAAAAAAACCTGAAAGACAGCAGAAGCGGCTAATACTTCTACCAAAATCTTAGGGAGAATCTGAAAACAAAAAATATGCAGGGCCAGGTCACAAAAGAAGTACAGACAGATAGTTCACTACTGTGGAGATAATATTAGAAAAGCAAAATCTCAAAATGTGCTTAAGAATCTTAAGAATAAAATCACCTTTAAAAATCAAAATAAAAGGGAAAGAAGTAATATAGGTCTTCATCCAAGTTTTGATAATAACAGAACATTGAGACCGCCCCATTAAACTATGCCTCCCTAGAGAAATAATTCTTCTGGAATTCAGAGCACCCACACTTCTTTATGGGTAGAACAGAATAACTAGATTCTCACTGAAACACAGTGGAAGTAAAAGGCAAGCCAAAATAAAAGGAGCCTTCCTAGAAATAATCTTGAGAGGAATAAAATAGGATATGGAAGGAATTCTTCTCACCAAATATAATAGGAAGAGCAATAGTACTATTGTCCACAAATGTGTTCAAAAGACCTTTGTCCTTAATTGTACCAGTATATTAATATCTTTGATGGCTTTAACAAATAGAATGATAGAACAATTAACAACTAAAGTTCCAGAGACATATTCAAATTAACTAGCATAATTTTTTTCCTAATATAATTACTTCAGTCAAATAGCAATACATGCATATTTAGATATTCATCTATTTAAAATATATTTAGATAGTCTATAAAAGGCAAAACTCTTTCACCGGGAGGTTATATAGTACCATAATAATAATATAAAATTTTAATAAAATCTGTAAACAGTTGGCGTTGTAGGCAAAGGGTTGGGAAAAAAAACAAACATATTTTGACATAACAAAAGAGTTGACATATTTTGACATAACAAAAGAGGGCTACTGTAGAAGATGACTGATTTTTTGTTAATCAATTTAACAGTCATAAAAAAAGAACAAATGAAAAAAATACTTCATTCTTAAATGCAGGCAAGTTGAGGTGAATAAAAATGATATTTTAAATCACTTGGTTCCAGGACACCTGACCTGGTCTTGTTAACTACAACTATTTCCTCTAAAATCCTGAGCAAGGCTTCCATCAACCTGCTACTTAGTCCTGAAGGCATTGAGGATTAAAAGCTGTAAATGTTTAGCTAACATATTTACAGATTTTTATATCCAAATTATTCAGTAACTTTCCTTGTCTTTATAGTTAAATGGCATTTCACAGGTTTTGTCTAAGTGGAAAACATAAAGGTTATAAATTGTCAGTAGAAGCACAATATGTTTGTTTAAATAGATAGGCTTGTAAATAAAAAAAAATGATGAAAGCACCTGATATAATATTCCATGTAATTAGGAGTCTCAATAGACTGCAAGCCATATGAAATAGTGCTGAACAGATGAACTAAATAATTTTTCTAGATGAGGAAAAAAACAAAGCCAAACTGACATTTTTCAAAATCAAGTGATTTATCTTCCCTATTCAAAAGAACACTTTATTAGGATTATTAGGAATTTGTCACAGTAAAATATACATTTTTACATTCAGCAATTATTTTCATAAAATAATTCTGTGTCTTTAAACATACAGAATATTCTTCTATGAAATTATTGCTAAATTAAGAAATGGGACGCAGTGGCTCAGTGGCTAAGATGCTGAGCTTGTCCATCGAAAAGTTGGCAATTCAGCGGTTTGAATCCCTAGTGCCGCATAATGGGGTAAGCTCCTGTTACTTGTCTCAGCTTCTGCCAACCTAGCAGTTCAAAAGCATGTAAAAAATGCAAGTAGAAAAATAGGGATCACCTTTGGTGGGAAGGTAACAGCACTCTGTGCGTCTTTGGCATTTAGTCATACCGGCCACATGACCACAGAGACGTCTTTGGACTGAGCTGGCTCTTCGGCTTTGAAAAGGAGATGAGCACCACCCCCTAGAGTCAGGAACAACTAGCACATATGTGCAAGGGGAACCTTTACCTTTACCTTAAGAAATGGGCCTGGAATGCTGATGTACAATTGAGTACCACCTGCAGGGAGACAATACCCTACCTTGAAATAACAGATTACCTCTTCCAATATTTTCATCATATAGATGTTAAAAAAACAGGAGGGAGAGGACTGAGAGGACTGGTTACCAAGCTGAACTCTCTTTCCTCACAATGGCCAAGGGAAACTATTCCTAAGGAGTGAGAGCACTGTAATCCCCAACCCAGTGATAATCCAAAAGGATATTATTTTAGTTAACTCATTCCTTTGCTACTGCCATATTTATTTTTATTTAAAAAAAACCAGCAATACTAGGATATATCTTTTTACAAATGTACTGTATTGCATCATAATTATTTTTTATCCATTTTAATCTATACATCCTGGGAAAATATACTAGCTGAGCCTTTGTAAGTAGACAATTACTGTCATAGGAACAGTATATTCACGGAGGGACAATAAAATTTAGAAAAACACAGGAAAGACATGATCACAGGTTAGGTTTAATGAGTTACTGTCTAAATCAAAATAGGCTGGGTCTGTGCAACTTATTAAACTATATAACATAACTACAGTGACAGGGTCAAACAATGCTTTAAATTAAAACCACCAAAGATTTTTTTCACACACTTCAGTTTTGCCATTTATACCAATTACTGCTTATAAGAATTTTTTTAATAATGTAAATTTATAACAAAAACCATATAATAATTTAATTAATTAAATTTATATGCTGCCCCTCTCCAAAGACTCAGGGCGGCTAGAAAGATCCATTTGAATTTCTGTGATTTCATTATCTAGACTTTTTACCTTATAACCTCATTTTAAATGGCATCCTCTCCCACCTTTCTGGTTTGCTCACTTTATCTATGAAAATAATTTTGAAGAAAAGCCAAATAATTAATTGGGGAGAATATTGCACTAAGCAGAAGGTAAGTACTGAAAATTGGGATATAGTAAAGTGCTGTGTTTGAATGAGATCAGATTTAAGTCCTTCCTCATTTACAGAACTCACTTACTTTGAGCGCGTATCTGAGCTACTTTGAGTTACTATCTCTCAGCCCAACCCACCAAATGGAACTGTTCTTATGACTATAAAATATGCCATTTTGAAGTGTTCAGAATAAAGAACAAGTACAAATGTATGATATATATAAAAATAACAGCATTATGTTATGACTTAATAAAAATTTTAAGTGACATGAGCCTATGTTGCCAACCACAAATAAAAGTGATTGGTTGCCATTACTGAAAATGCATTTCCCCCTCTGTTCATGAAACCATTCTGTCTGTTTGCAGTTTAAAAGTAATTGCATTCCTATAGAATTTTTACTGACATCACATATATAATGCCCCCCAACATAAACATAGTAATAGTTTTTGTAAGAAAAGTAGTCAAGATAAGGTTAAAAAGATGAAGTACCACAACAAAGCAGACATTTCCAGCTCCAGATATAATATTAAATGTAAACTGTGTTCAAATGCATGATGTTGAGAAGGAGTGAGAGAAAGATAGAGGCAACCTGAACTCCACATTATAGAGAATCTGCTTTTGCGTAGCAGACACATTTCTAATTTTCTTTTGAAAGATTTAGAATGCCCAAAACTCATGAGATATCTGAATCTAAGTAATCTAAATGATACTGGCTATATTCCAAAAAGATGTAGCCACAGTATTATACTAAAAAATGCTAACATTTTCATTTTTTAGTATTATACTAAAAAATGCTAACATTTCAATTAGATTTTACTGTAGTAAAAATATTAGCTAATTATTTATGTTGTTCTGGGAAGCAATCTGAGCAATTCTCAAACTAGGAGAAAAATGTTCCAGGCAGTTGGCTGCATGTTAGGGTTAATCTTTATATTTTATTTATTTAAATTCATAATCCTATATGTACTTTACTATATCTAATCAATAGTTGTTCTCATGCAAGTATGTAAAATACTAAGGCATAAACATACTAATTCAATTCAAACTCAAATTGCCAATTCAAAGCCTAATTTTAAAAAAACTTCTAATTCTAAAGCATTCTTATCTCTAGTTAAATGTTTAGGTCAGGGGTCTGCAACCTTAAACAGAGCCATTTGGACCCATTTCCCACAGAAAACAAAACACCAGGAGCCACAAAACCTGGGTGGGCATGGCCAATTCAACGTCACTCCCACCCAGTCACATGACACACCTATCTATGTTTTGTGGCTCTCAATGTTTTCTGTGGGAAATGGGTCTCTCCCTCTCCCTCCCTCCCTGCCTCTCTCTCTCTCCCTCCCATTTCTGTTTTTCTCTCCCTCTCTTCCTTTCCTTTCCTTTCCTTTCCTTTCCTTTCCTTTCTCTTCCCCTTCTCTCTCATTTGTTTCCCTCTTTTCCCTCTCTCTTTCTCTCCCTCCAGCTCTCTCATTTCAGCCTCTTCTCTCTCAATTGTTTCTTTTTCCTCTATTTCTCCCTCCTGCCATCATTTTCTTTTCTTTCTCTTTTTCTCCCCTTTTCTCTCATTTCTCTGCCTCTCATTTTTCTCTTTTTCCTCCCTCTTTCTTTCTCTCCCCTTCTCTCTCACATTTCCCTCTTTTTTCTCTCTCCCTCCAGCTCTCATTCCTCTCTACCTTCTCTCAATTGTTTGTCTTTTTCCTCTCATTCTCTCCCTCCATCATTTTCTCATTTCACTTTCTCTTTCTCCCCTTTTCTCTCTCTCATTTCTTTCTCTCTCTTTCATCTGTCCCTCTCCCTCCCTCTTTTTCTTTCTCCCCTTCTCTTTTTCCCTCTCTTTCTCTCCCTCCAGCTCTCTCATTTCTTTCCTCTTCTCTCTCCTCCTTCTCTCTCTCATTTGTTTCTCTCTTTCCTCTCTCATTCTCTCCCTCCATCATTTTCTCATTTCTCTTTCTTCTCTTCTCCCTCCCTCTCTCTCTCTCTCTCTCTCATGCGCACGCACAAGCGGGATACCCTCCTGGGTCAGCATCATGGCAGCGGCGGCAGTGACGCCTCTCTCCAGCTGCCGCCACTGTGCGCTCAGGTGTGTAGCTGGGAGTGCTGCATAGGAGAGCCAAAGCTCTTTCCTCTCTGCATCCGGCAGTGGCGGCTGCTCCTCCCTGTTCCCCTCCTTCCTGAGTGATACGAAGGGGACTGCGGCTGGCGCTGAGCTGCCCACGAAGGACGCAGAATCACAAAAAGCAGCTGGTCACAGGCAGTGCAGAGAAAACACTAGGGGAGTTTCAGCCGTGTGGCTCTGTGAAGAGGCTCATGCCTTCTCGGGGCGGAGAGCAGGTCACGCGACCAGTTCGGGCCAGTGTCTCAAGATGGAGAGCATCGGGTCAGCAGGGACTGGGTTAGCAGGAGCCACAGGAGAGGGGTCAAAGAGCCACATGCTGCTCTGGAGCTACAGGTTGCCGACACCCGGTTTAGATTATAGTGTGTTATCTGGATGTTAAGAATATTTGTTTATTCTTAAACATAAAATTGAATGTTTTCTATTAATCACACAAACATGTTGTTGTATATTTGTTTAATTCCAACCGAAGTCAGCAGAAAACTTTTTCTACTTATATTCTCTACCTTATCTTGAGTTCAGCCATTTAGTAAGATTGCAAGGTACAGGGGCAGAGAGCCTATGGAGATTCTCAGGCATCCAGATCAAGATTGTCCCAAAGGTCCTTTTTCAAAAGGCAACTGGACTTTCTTTGTTTTTTTCTTGAAGATGCTTCACTTCTCATCCAAGAAACATCTTCAGCTCTGACTGAATGCTGGGGAATAGAATTTACATTCCTCGCAGTCATCCGATTGTTAGCACTTTGAAGGTGGATCAACAGCGCTCTGAGAGTCACTGCAGCCCTTCGGAGTTTTTCTGTGTCCTCAGGGTCACCTGAATCAGAATGCAAATAGGCGTGGAATCTTCTTGAAACTGCTGAAAGAACTGTGTTATAAACAGGTGATAGGTGGTGTCATACCCCTCCCCCTCTGTTGAGAGAAGGCTGTTCAGTTTTAACATAGATTTTTTTACCCATCTTTCAAACCAGTGATCCCCTCTGCTTTTTGAAAAATCACCTTTGGGATATCAGGGGCAGGCAACTTTTAACAATCAGTGCTACCATTTCTTTAAAAAAAGGATCATACTGTTTAAGGAAGTGATACAACAACATCATACTGTACGTGTGGGAGGATGTGATATTTTGAAAAAATAGTTCATTTTTTCATTTTTAAAATTACTTTTAAGAAATATATTAAATCAACCTGTGTAGCCTTTTTGAGTATTTTGGTCAGGGGACCCCAAACTTGGCAGCTTTAAGACTTGTGGATTTCAACTCCCAGAATTCTCCAGCCAGCATAGTCTTGAAGTCAACTGAGTAAAAAAGACTGACGGGGTGACTGCACTGGGGGCGGAGCCAAGGCTGCAAGAAAATTATGGGCACTCAGTTCATCCAATCAACGTAACAAGATCCCATGAGTAGGATTGCTGGCGCATCAAGTCAAGAAAATGCAGGATTTAGAGAACCACATATAGCCTTCAGGCTTTTGCAAAGATATTTTTGCCATACAGTTTATTCTATATTTCTCCCATACTGCCAGTATTTTGTGATTCATTCCTGGCAATACAGTATCTACTCTGGTGTCAGATGCACACTTCTAAATTCAGAATGATTTGGCTTTTACAACGACAGATGTTAATATCCCTTACCTTCAGATCATGTCTCATTTGTCTCTTTAAAAACCCAAAATATTTGACCACCTATGTCTGGTGGGCCTTCAACAACCCAGCCAGATCTGTGGTGGTTATGAGATAAACTCCCAAGCTGCTTCAGCCCTACTCCAAGTCAAGGTGGATTGATATTTCCCAGAACTAGGATACTCCAGAGCAGGGGTGTCAAACACAAGGCCCGCAGGCTACATCCGGCCCGCGATGTGGTCAGATCCAGCCCATGGGGCCGTCCTGGGAGATGTAAGGGGTCAGCCTACGTCACCTCAGCCCAGTCTACCCAATACAAAGAGGAAACATTGGGCCAGCATGGCTTCAGCCCGCTGTACCCAGTGCGAAGAGAAAACATCGGGCCAACATCACTTCGGGCCGGTCTACCCAATGCAAAGAGGAAACATGCCAGCAGTTGGGGAGTGGCATCAAGCTGGCCACGCCTGTCGTTGCCCACACCCCACACAGTTGGCCACGCACACCCATCCCACCGAGGTCAATCACAACCCTGATGTAGCCCACAATGAAATTGAGTTTGACACTCCTGCTCCATAGCAATCCAATAGCAGTATCAAGCAATCATACCTATATCCCAAATGGGCACTACTTTGAGAGCGGGACTCCCAGATATCAGTGATACACACCAGGTTTGGCTCTCAACCATGAAGGAGGACTTCTTATAGCAACTGTCAGCCCTCCCAGGTAAACTACACAGGAAAAATGACTAGATGGACTAATTGTATTTATTGTAAGTACAATAAATATTAATAAACTCTTACAAGTCAGAAAGTACAAATGTGCTACCACCATTTATAACTGCTAGATCAGTTAGGGCAAGTCCTTCCTAAGTTTTTTCTCTGTGTTAGGCCACTGGAGGCTCCTGTTTCTCTTGCAGATTGTTTGCTAGGCATCTCTTTCCCTTATTCCCCAAATTCATCCACATATTCCATTACACCAACAAACAACAACCAGAAACCAGGTCCATTGAGGCTGGTGATCTAGTACCAGAATGAGCATCAGGGAACTTGCTGTAAGATACCAAACCCACTTTCCCAAAAAGCAACCGGACTTCTACTGTCATCATATCTCTCACTGCTTGACCAACAGAGTATTTTTTCTTACTAATTCTCAGGTCCCTATCAATCTAGTCTTCTCCAATCTTTAAAGACCCACACTTAGGTATTGCTTGAATTCAGATGAACATGTATGCACAATGCAAGGCATTGGTGAGTAGCATTTGTAACAAGCAGTAACTTGTTAATAAAATTTTATTACTTTCAAATATTGTTATCACAAAAATAGAATCTGAGTGAAAATATGGTTTGTTTCATTATTGTGCACGTCTGAAGGAGCTGATTCTACTTTAGCAGAAATAGTAGCCCAGACATGAATGAAACAAAAAACAAATAAG
Organism: Arizona elegans; assembly: GCA_022577455.1. Lineage (NCBI taxonomy): Eukaryota > Metazoa > Chordata > Lepidosauria > Squamata > Colubridae > Arizona > Arizona elegans. The sequence continues at coordinate 92,554,566 of JAKOOJ010000006.1, read as the reverse complement.
TTCTTTCACAATAGTTTTGTAAACATTCAAGCATACATATGTTTAAAATAAAAGACAAGAGCTGCCCAATTCCCTGGAAAAATACTGTAATAATGATTTTTGACACAGTTTTTTCACAGCTGTGCATAAATCACTGTAACCTTCTTGCCTTCTATGCATGATTCATTAACTACTGCATCACAAAAACAAACACCGTTAAACATAGTTAATTCACTGGGCCAATCAATTTCTGTTTTACAACAAACATGCAGAATTGTTTTATTGCTAATTACCAAATATCGAAGCTTTAAATGAACACAATATAATTTAGTCAGGTAGTTACAAGGCCAATAATGTCATTCAAGAACCTTACTCCTGGGCATCCATCTTCTACACCAAACTGATCTTTCTCAAACAGAATAGGAAGTTAAGTATTTTGAACCAATCATTATAAAGCAGTTGCTGAACAAGCACTTCTGGACAGAAAAAATAAAATTAATCCTTGAGGGATGCTAATTTTGAAATTAGCATTTAAAGATAACTATATAACTGAGCAAAGCCAACTAAACTACAATAATAAACATGTATTAAGAATGTAATTACACCTTATAAAGCATAAAACTAAGATCAGAGGAATGCAGTTGTTATAATAGAACTGCAAGCACTGCTAAAGTTATTTTCTCTAAAGTGCTATCTGAAACAACTGTCCAAAAATAAAAAAGAGGAAACTTTAAGAACAAGGTTTTTCTAAGAAAAATCAACGCTTTTTACTCTGTGGAATTAGTTACTGTTCCCTTATGGAAGAGGGAAAAAGAACTAAAAGTGTTATCAACATGAACCATTCAATCAAAATATTTGCAACTGATACTTAGCTTAAATCTGAGGGGACGTGATGGCTCAGCGGTTAAAACGCTGAACTTGTCAGCTAGAGTGCTGACAGCCCAGGTTCGAGACCTGAGCTCCATGCAATGGGGTGAGCTCTTGTTACTTGCCCCAGCTCCTGTCTGCCTAACAGTTCTAAAGCATGCAAAATGCAAATAGATTAACAGGTACCACTTCAATGGGAAGATAAGAGCATTCCATGCACCTTTGGCCTATAGCCATGATGGCCACATGACCATGGAAATTGTCTTAGAATAACGCTGGCTCCCTCAGCCAAGGAACGGCCCTAGGGTTGGAAACAACTGGCAGGGAAACTTATTTTACTTAGCTTAGTCATTCACAAACCCAATCAAACCCAATTACTTGCCGTTCTAGCTGCATCTAGCTGCATAAAAAGTGTTGAAAAATCAATGGATCGAAGATCAGAATTTTGGAAAAATTGAATACCAAGCTATTTTATTTTGGAAATATTGTACTGGTAATACTTTATGCCATCATCATTCTCTTTTCCACTGGCCAAGTTTATTTTACACAAAAATTCTCAATTTTTCTTCTCCTCATAGGAATCAATCTCTGCACCAGGATTTCCAAACTAGGAAGTGTCCCTACTTTGGGGAGGTATAGAGCGAGCCCAGGGAATGTGCGTAGAATGGACATTGTCTTACCTGAACATCCTTTCTGCTGAGCAGGGGGGCCAGCAGTCATGCATCGGTTAAGTGCTACTTCCGTTCTGGACTGAGTCTGCAATTTGTGAAGCTCCTCCTCTTCCTCTGGCTTCCCAGATTTCCGACGAAGGAGATGCTGCAGACTGCAGAGCTGAGCTGAGAAAAACAACATTAGACACACCTCGACCCGTAAGCGAGGACTGGGATAACCAGGGCGGGGATGACTACTGGCCCCCCTGCTCAGCAGAAAGGATGTTCAAGTAAGACAACGTCCATTCTACTGGAGTGTGGGGCCAGCAGTCATGCATAGGACATGCCAAAGCAGCCCCTATTATTGGGAGGGAGTAGCCCGGTCCGAAGCAGCCTCCCCTGTAAGGACCCGTTGCAATACCCGGAGGCCAAATTCTGCCTCCGCCAATGCATAAACGTCCAATTTATAGTGACTGATAAACAGGGAAGGGGATGACCAGGTGGCTGCCCGGCAGATGTCCTCCAAGGAGGCCTGAGTGGACCAGGCCGTGGAGGTGGCAGTGCTACGGGTAGAGTGTGCCATGATACGGCGTGGAACCAGATTGAACCTCATAAGCCATGGCAATGGTTGCCTGAAGCCAATGGCCAACAGTGGAAGAAGAAACTTTCTGGCCCAAGGTGCCTGGTTGGAAGGAAATGAAGAGACTCTCCGAACGCCTGAAAGAGGTAGTTCTTTTAAGATAAATCCGGAGAGCTCTATGAACGTCCAATGTATGCCAGATCCATTCTAGATGATGTGACGGAGAGGGACAGAAATTTGGGAGTATCAATTCTTGGGCCCTATGGAAACTGGAATTAATCTTTGGGATGAATGAAGGGTCCAAGCGAAGGACCACCCGGTCCGTGTGGAAGATACAGAGGTCTGGTCTCGTAGAGAGCGCCGCCAGCTCTGATATCTGGCGAAGTGATGGCCACTAAGAAAGCCACCTTATAGGAAAGGAAACATAACCCCACCTCCCGCAGGGGTTCGAAGGGACCTCAGGTCAGGGCGGTGAGCACCTTGGAAAGATCCCAGGTGGGGTACCTATGCAGCGTGGGAGGGTGAAGGTTAGTAACCCCCCTGAGGAATTGCCTGATCAGAGGGTGTTTGATGAGAGGCACTGAAGAACCACATGAGAGAACAGAAGAAAGGGCAGGTACCTGTCTCCGTAGTGTGTTGGGCGACAAACCTGACATCAGACCAGTCTGTAGAAACTCCAAGACTTGTTCAGTCGACGCCATAGTGGCCACCAGGTTTCGTCGAAGAATTTCGTAGTGTTGTAAATGCGGTTGGTGGAAGCCCGACGTGATGCCTGAAGCGTGACTATGACTCTGGAAGAGAGATTGCGGGCCCAAAGTATCTGCCACTCAACCTCCATGCGGTCAATTTGAGCCAACTGACCTCTGGGTGAAGTAATGGTCCTTGGCTGAGGGTCCGCTTGTCTGGTGGAAGACGCCAAGGATGTGCCACCGATAGAGACACCAGGTCCGCAAGGGACGACGAGGCCAATGAGGGGCGATCAGAATCAGCTCAGCCTCTTCTTCCAGCATCTTCCGGATGACCTTGGAAATTATTGCCAGAGGTGGGAAGGCATAAAGTAAGCCCGGTGGCCATGGGCTCCTCAGAGTGCCCACGCCCTCTGCCACCGGGGATGGGAAACGGGAGAAGAATCTGCTCGTCTGCTTGTTGCTGCTGGAAGCGAAGAGATCGACCACTGGAGTGCCGAACTGAAGGGTGATCTCCCAAAAGATGGAGGAAAGGAGATGCCACTCGCTGTGGTCCACCGTGGACCTGCTGAGACGATCCACCCGTACGTTTGCTGAACCGGAAACTTGGATAGCTCTGATGAATCTCAGGTGCCTCTCCGACCATAGACCCAGGGCTCAGCTTCCTGCATCAGATGATGGGAATGGGTTCCTCCCAGGCGGTTCACTTGAGCTTTCGTGGCCACATTGTCTATCCTGACTAGGATGTGACGATCCCGTACCTTGAACTGGAAGGCCCGGAGATCCAGGTGAATGGCACAAAGTTCCAGCCAGTTGATGCCGTTGGTCAAGTCAGCTGGGTTCCACCGGCCCTGGGCAAAGTCGGACCCCAGGAGGGCTCCCCAACCGAAGAGGCTGGTATCCATAGTGAGAACTAGGCAAGGAAGATCCCTGAAGAACTGGCCCTTGGACAAGGCTAGGGATAACCACCATCAAAGAGAGAGGGACACTTTGGGGGGAAGTCAAATCAGACAGGCAGAACAACTCCTGTGAGCTCATTGATACGGGAAGAGGAACCACTGCAGAGCCCTGCAATGGAGACGAGCCCACGGAACTATGCCTATGCATGACACCATCTTTCCAAGGAGCTGAGACAGCAACCGTATCTATATGGGCTGTCCTGCTGAAACCTTCCTGACCAGTGACCTCAGGCTAGTCAAGCGCTCCTGAGAAAGATAAACCGTGCCCTGTACAGAGTCTATTACTGCCCCGAGATGCTGAATGCGGGTCGTCAGTATCAGATGGCTCTTGGCCGTTGATGGAAAAAAACATGGCTCTGCAGGACCCGAATGGTGATGCTCAGGTCCTGTTGTGCTAGACACTCCAAACTGGACTGGATCAGGAGATCGTTCAGGTAGAATTGGATCCTTATCAAGAAAGATCGGAGATGGCCCATCAGCGCCGCCATCAATTTGGTAAACACTCGGGGAGCCGAGGATAGGCCGAATGGAAGAGCTCTGTACTGGTAGTGATGAGTCGCATAGCAGAAGTATAGGGATTTGCGGAATTACAAATAAATGGGGACGTGGAGATAGGCCTCCATCAGATCGATTGACGTGAGGACATCCCCTTCCTTGATGGACTCTAGGATGGTTTGCAGAGACTGCAGCTTGAACTGACGGTAAATGATCTGACGGTTCAAGGATTTTAGGTCAAGGATTGCTCTCCAACCCCCCTAAGATTTCTGGATGATGAACAGGCGTGAGTAAAAGCCTTGTCCGAGTTGATCCTGAGGAACCAGCTCTATGGCTTGAATTTGTAAGAGTGTTATGACTCCGACCCCCGAGCCCGTTTTATCAGAGGGAGAAGACTCCGAATTCTGTTATCAAAAGAAATTCTTGTCTGCTGGTTTATTTTAACTCTTGGTCGACTGCTGGTGTGCGTGTGTGAGACGGGGACAGAACAAAGAGATGGTCGATCGCTGATTCCACCAGGAGCCTGTGTGACTGATCCCTTGAGAGCGGGCATCGGACGAATCTGGTCGGGGGGATGGAGAGGAATTCCAGGGAGAGGCCGTGGGTGACCGTCTCCCTGACCCAGGCAACCGAGGTCAACACCTCCCACTGGCTGACAAAGAGTGCCAGGTGGCCTCCGATGGGAGGGTCGAACGAGCCGTCAGCGATATCTGTGGGAGGGGCGCCCCCACCTCCCTCGAAAGGATTTGCGACCTTGGCCTCTGGGGCCGGGGCTGAATTATCTGTCCTGAAACCTGTCTTGTCTAGGGGAGGGAAATCTCTGAGCCCTGGAATAGGAAAAGTTGAAGGCTGATCCTCGAAAGGGGTGAAAGGAGGAAGGAGGACGGGAATCCGTCCTTCATGATAAATTGGGAAGGATTCTTCGCTTGTCTTTGGATTCGATAAGCAAGGGCTCAAGAGGAGGTCCAAAGAGCATATTCCCCGAGTACGGGGAAGATGCCAGGTGGAACTTATTTTTGGTGTCAGCTTGCCATTGGCGCAGCCAAAGAAGGCAGTGAGAGGTGACATTGGAGCCAATGGCCTTAGCAGCAAACCTGGAGGTGTTAAGAGTGGCATCTGCCGAGTACTCCAGGGCAGCCAGAATTTTGTTCACATCCTGGTGAGCCCTGGTATCTGAAGCTGGCAAGCATCCTGTAACTATTTTACCCACATGAGAGTGGCCCTGTTAAAGAAAGAAGCGGCTGGTGATACCTTAATGGCCCAAGCCGCTGCCTGATGAGCCTTGGTAAGGGAATGCTCCAGGGGCTTGTCCTCGGGCCGAAGACCTTCCTCAGGGGCCCCCGTAAGGATTGAAGGGGTTGATAAGGCAACCACTGGGGGGTCCACTGCAGGAACCTGCAAAATGGAAGAAATATCAGAAGCCATGTTATAGAGACTTCTGTCCAGTGTATTCAGATTAGGACCTGAGACGGGAGCTGACCATTGGGGAGTAACCACATCCTTGAACATCCTGGGGCCTGGAATTTCCTCAGCCTGAAAGGTAGGTTCCTCAAACAAGGAGGAAGAAGGGCCCGCACCATCACCTGTAGAACTCGTCTTGGGCAGGGGAAGCCCTAGACCGGTGGTGAGTTTGACCTTGTGCAGAAGAGACCTAAAGACCTGAGGTTTGAACAGGCCAATGAAAGAAGGCTGGTCAGGTGAAAGGTCCTTATCATCCGACAAACCAGGTTCTCCTAGGTCATCTCCTGATGCAGACCCCTAACTCGAGGAGGCCCTAGCATAAACGTGGTCCTGTGCCTGATCTAGTTCTGCAGAATCCTGAGATTGAAAGGTCCCTTGAGACCTAATCTGGTCTGAAACCCAAGAGCTGGTTCTACGTCGCATTTTTGCAGCGATGCCTCGCTGAACCGCTTCCTGGATAAGAGCTGCTAAGTCAGGGGACTGATTGGAAGGAACCCCAGCTACAGGCGGGGGAGTATCCACTTGAGAGGCCAGATTAGCAGGAGAGGGTAAGGGATCCCCTTGTTCCTGTGTCAACAATGGATCAGGAGGAGACTTCTGTGGAGGAGAGATCACCTGAACCACAGGAAAGATATGAGCCGGTGGAGGTGAAGACTGAAAGGCCCCAAATAAATGAGTGCTGACCTCAGTCTGAGCAGAGCCCGTTGAGGCTGGATCCCCATCCGGGGAACCAGGCTGCAGGTGCAGGCTGAATGGAAGGAGTACCAGGAGATTTCTGTGGAGCAGGTGGATCAGTAGTTGGGACATTGGTAAAGATGGAGTGGTGTTCCTTCCTTCCTTGTGGCCTCCTTAATGGCTTTCTCAATGACCCGTTCAAGGGTCTTATGTCTCTGGGACTCTGTCTTTTCCCAGGATTTAGAAGCCTTATGGGAAGTGGGAGGCTTTGAAGAAGCAGCTCTGCCCCGCTTTGAAGGACCCGGATCCGAGGTCCCCGTAGGCTCCGAGGCAGATTGGCTAGACGATGCCGTCTTGGAGGGACGAGTTGAAGACCTGGAAGCCATAGGGTTCGATAAAAGGACCCAAATTGAGGCTGAGTATGCTCAAAAATGGCCGCTGGCAGGATAGTGACTAAGCAAAATGGCGGCCAGCATGAGGGAACACTCAAAATGGTGGCCGCGCGAGGTCTTGATCAAAATGGAGGCCGCCCAATAAGCCTGCCCAAGGAGACTGAGAAGAAACTATTTCCTTCAGCCGCACGATCCCCTGCAAGCCATGGCTATCGGAACAGGTTTACCAATCTTGCGCTGTCCCAGCGACTTCTGTGCGGCGCTCCGGCGGAACTGTGTAATGGAGATCTTAAAACCGCTGCTGCCGCTGCAAGCATGTGGGGAAGAATCCCAGGGATGCCGATTAGCGGCCCTAAGCGGTCTCTGACCGAAGCTGTTCTCGCTGGAAGGAGGCAGTTCTCTACCAGCAAAGCCGGGAGAACTGTCCAAACAGCTGAAGCAGTCTTCAGTGGTATCGGGCGTGAGCCCTTCTCGCTGGCAAGCGCAGAGCTCTACCAGATCCCTGGGAGCTCTGCAAGTTCTTTAGAAACTACAGAAAACACTATTTCCCAAATTACTGTAAAAACAGTCAAGAATGGGCAGCTCAGCTAAAAACAGTCCATTCAGAACGACTGAGTCTGAAATCTGGGAAGCCAGAGGAAAACGAGGAGCTTCACAAATTGCAGACTCAGTCCAGAACGGAAGTAGCAGTTAATCCATGCATGATTGCTGGCTCCACGCTCCAGTAGAACCTTTTAGTTGCACTTTATAATAAATTCATCTTTCCCAAAGTTTCAGTGTATTGTTTTCATTGTTCATTTGTGTTCAATTTTGTGTTTGGATTTTTAAGGGAGATATGTACATTAAGATTATACTGAAGGGAGGTGTGTGGCAAAAGCTTTCAAAATCCCTTCTCTATCTAGAGCTTGATCTGTCCTTATTAAGATGTTCAGATTTCTTCTTTTCTTTGGTGGAGAAATGAACAGAAAGACTGACTTTAAATTCAATTCATAATTCAAATTTCAAACTTTAAGATAAAATGTTAAATATGGTAATATCAGGAATAATTAATTTTTTTTGTAGATTGCATAGTGTCACTTTGATTGCATTAGATTATAAGAAATGAGAAACCATCTTTTTATTCCCACTTATTTTATACAATAAATACAATAAATACAATAAATCGTAAACATATATGTACATTATTTTTCAGATGTAAAATTGCTCACATTGTTACATTGTATTTACAAATGTATACTGCTTTTCCTTAAAAAAAGTGACTATTTGAAATGTATAACACTGATCCAATATAAAAATTAGTTTCCCTTAATATAAACTATTCTACAAAAACAGAACTGTTTCCAAAATTGCTCAATATATATTAAAGTTGAATGTTTTTAAAAGAGTAATCATCAAATCAATAATTAATTTGATAATAATAAATTATCAAATAATTGTTTTAATAAACATTCTATTCATTTTATTTTTAGATTAAGATAATTTTATGCTTCTGGAGTTATTCTGTTCTGGCCTTAAAAATAATATCCACAAGGTTGTCAGCAGACATCAATCTAAAATGAATAAATCAGCCTTTTAAAAAGTTCAGAGTGAGTTCACAGTTCAGTGATAGAGCTCAAGTTCTACATTCAACATCCATTATTGCAGTTAAGGTATTTTAACTATCATAGCCAGGAAATACTTCCATTTGGAATCTTGAGGACTAGTGCTAGAGTAGAAAATGTTGTCTAAATAGATCAGGAACTGACTCAGTATATCATTCTGCTAAATTAATTTTATTAGAGTACCAATAAAACATTTGCACTGTGGGTCAAGATGTCCCACAAGATTGCAATTCAAAGGGAATTATGAATTGTCATTAAACATTATCTGTTCAGTTTCTGAAGACAAGAAAGGAGTACTATCAAAGTTCACTCCATGCTTTCTTGCATAAGGTCACAGCAAAGCTTAAGAAGCAAATGGTTTATTTACTTCTTGCCCAACCCTAATCCCCTTTGAAAGAATTATCTTACTTAAGGATAGGTTATTACAGGTTCATGTATTATTTTCAGGGTCAAAGTTCTCAAAATTCAGAATTCCTAGAGTCACTTCTAGGCTAGATAGGTGACATATAATTTTAATAAATAAATTCCTGTTATTGAATAACATTATTACATAGATATAGGAAAACTGTGGAACTGTTTTCTTTGAAATACGTACCATGTTTTCCCCAAAATAAGACATCTCCTGATAATAAGACCAATCGGGCATTTGAGCGCATAGCAATAAGGTCAAACACTTATTTCAGGGTTCAAAAAAATATAAGACAGGGTCTTATTTTGGGGAAAACATGGTATTAGGCAAGAACTATGTTTTTCAGACTGAGGGACATTTTCATTATGTTGTATAATAGAAGCCTTACTCCAAAAATTAATTGGATTAGAATAAAGAAGTAGGGAGGGCCATTAATATGATTGTTCCTCTTGCATTTCTCCTTCTAAATACAACTCAGTGGCAATTTTGGAAGTCTTTTGGTATCAGAACTAAGGCTTTCTGGGGATACATGAAGTCTTTATGATCTATGCATAGTTTTTCCAATTGGACACATTAATAGGATAATTAATTCAGAATAAACATATTATTCACTCTAATCCTGCTTATATAAAATAAAATAAGTATTTGGGACATACTTTCAACCAGGGTGGATTTGATTTAAATCGAGTTGATTTAAATCACAATTTAAATCATGATTTAAATCACTAGTAAAAAGGCTTGATTTAAATCAACTCGATTTAAATCATATTTTTTAAAGAGCAACTGTCATCTCTGCTACTCTTTGACCCACTGTTGACTCACCGATAGTCCCAGTATTGCAGAATATACAGCCTCATGCTACATAACTAAGCTCCATTTCATGCTGAATAAACTAAATTATTTATGTATCTTAAATAGAAAACTATCTTACAATAGATTTTTACCCCAAAAGTTTGTTATTAAAATAAATTCGATAAAAATAAAAAAAAATCCGATTTAAATCAAAAAAATCCAATTTAAATCAAAAAAATCTGATTTTTTTGATTTTTTTTTTTAAATCATTGATTTTTATCCACCCTGCTTTCAACAGTTGAGGAAGGGAACATAGTGCATGTATTCTCATTACCCTTGCATCAAAATATGTTGAAATAAAAGCAGTCACTATCATGTGAATTTAATATTCTGGGATTTGAGGTAAAACCCAATGCAATGCTACTACGTAAGTGCATAAATAGCAAGAAGAGTATATAACAACTCAGTAGTCATTAGATTAACAAATTTAGCTACATGCTCCAGCATTTGCACTAAAAAGTGGTATGCAATCAAATTCATATGTTCTCCAATAATAATCTTATTGGATAAAATCCAGTGATTGGATACATAATCCAGAACAAAGTTTAGGTGTAATAAATACAGACAGTCCTCACTTAACAACCCTAATTGGGACCAGAAACTCTGCCACTAAGCAAAGTAGTAATAATTTGACTGTGACAGAGCTTTCCAGTCAGAAAGGGACAACTTAATTTCACACTTTTGGCTTTTTAATGCCTCTTAACCACTCCCCATCCTTTGGAATGCTCAAGTGCCTGCTTACTGTTTTGTATACATTGAAAGCAATATAATCATGCTACAGCCCTGGACTGGGAGTCATGGATATGCCAAACATCTTATTCTCTTGAAATCCCTTTGTCTCCAATCTCTCCAATCTGTATGGGGGTGTAGAGCTGTTCTATACACAATCTTTCCTTTGTCTTTTTTCCCACTGCTAGCAAGGAAGAGTCAGGCAAAGGAGAGATTGCCTACAGAAATCACTTACTTTTTTTCTTCCCCTAGCCTCACAGAGCAGAGAGAAATTGCAGAGAAAGAGATTTCAAGAGCTTAAGCTGTTTGCTTTTTTACACATCAAGAGCAATGTAACTTTACCAGCAGCAGGAAAAAGTCAGGACAGAATAAGAGAGATTGGAGCAAAAGAGATTTCAAAAGAGCACTGTAAAAACCCTGTCCAAGGCAAGAGTCCATATACCATCCTAGACAAATGCATGAAAACCAGATAGGAAGACAAGATGGAAAATAAACATGAGCAATATAAAAATTGTCTAGATCTGCAGATGAGGCTAAAGGACTAGAGGAGAAGTGTCAAACTCAAGGCCCGGGGGCCGGATCTGGCCTGTGGGGTCAACTGGAAACAGCAAAAGACTGGCCCATGGTGCCTGTGCCAGCAAAAATGGAGCTCGGGACGGCTGCCTGAGGCTCCTGAACTCTGTCTTCGCTGGCAGAGGGTTGCAGGAGGCCATCACAGCTGAAAACGGAGCTTAGGAACCTGTTTCGCTGGCAAAGTGCTCAGGCCACCACAGGCGCCCTCGACATGAGTGATGTCAAGCTGGCCATGCCCACCCTGGCCACGTCCACTCCAGCCCAAGGTCAAACACAACCCTGATGCAGCCCTCAATGAAATTGAGTTTGACACCCCTGGACTAGAGTAAAAGAAAGAGGAGATATATTATACAAAATATACAATAATATAGAAAACATAAACTCCAAATTAATAAAACCCCAAATATAGTGCACAGAATCCCAAAAGCCCTGTAGAAAATCTCTGTTCTCAGCTTTTTCCAGAAAGCAAGCAAATTCGCAGACAGATAACATCTCCAGAAGAAGGAGACTTCCGGTCAGCACCACAGGCTCCGTGGATGGTCTTCTTAGACTGCCAGCCCTGTGTCTTCATAAAAGCCGCCCTGACAGCGTAAATTGGCTGTCTGGTGGCTGAAAAACCTCCCCTTCGGGAAAAGAAGGAGAGGAGAGCCGGTGGGCAAGAGTAGAACTCCCCGAAAGCCCTCTGGAATATTTCCAGAGGCTTGGAGGGTGAGAGCTCCCCAGTCAGCCCGCCAAGAAGCTCCGAAGCCGGGACAACTCTGTGAAAGCAGAGCGAGAAGCCGCGATCCGATCCTGCTCTCAAAAGTGAGTTTTACTGATTACAAGCACAGGCAGAGCGGAAACAGGAGAATAAGCCTTAAAAGTACAGAGCTCAACTCCGGAGTTACTTTGTTTCAAAATGAATTTCATTGAGCTGGAGGCTGAAGATGGCATCTTTGTTATGGTTTTGAAAGTGAAAGCCAGAAACGAAAGTGCTTATTGAGAACTTTGCACTGGGAGAGTGGATTAGCTGCTTATTAACTGCTGGGAAGTGAGAGCTTGTGGAGAAAAAAAAAATATCCTGCCTGATAAATTAGAGACTATAAATTACAAACATTTTAAAGTTGTTTAAGGGACTTTGTGGCTTTGGGGGGGGAAAAGATCTCTTTAAAAGGGGGAAAAAGTGGCTTCTAAACAAGTGAAACCAGGAGTTGTTAAAGGAGGGGGAGGTTCTCCAGTTGTGTCAGTGGTGATACAGAAAACACAACTTCCGGCTGATTCACAGAGTCAGAGTCAGGAGGCTGCAGTTAATGATTTTAAAGAATTTATGAAAGAAGCCATGAATAATCAAGCAACAGCAATGAATAATTTAACAGTACTTGTGGAAGGGAAATTAAAGAAAGTTGAGGAGGATATAAGATCAATTAAGGAAGTGGTTGCAGAAAAACACGATGAAATAAGATATGATATTGTTTATGCTGTATCAGGATTGTCAAAACTTATTATCCAGCTTGATGGGAAAGTGGAAGGAATTAATGAAGCCAATTTAAATTTGGAAAGCAAAATGGGAGATGTAATGACCAGAACAGAGAAAGTGGATGATGAACTGGTAATTTTACAATACAGATCCATGGAATTTGCCTTGAGATTGAGAGGCCTGAAAGAAACAGGAACCAGTGATGATGGAAACGTGGGAAAAGATTTGGGTCAGAAATGTTAAATTTACGCAAGCACAAAATTTAAGAGATAATTTTTATAAAATGTTTTATAGATGGCAGTTAGATCCTAAAAAATTATAATGTATGTACTCGAATTTGCAAGCTAAATGTTGGAGATGTGAATGTAATGATGCAACCTATTATTATATATGGTGGACCTGTAAGAAAATCAAGGCATTTTGGATAAAAATTTGGTGGGTGATGCAGAATATTCTGAAAAGGTGGTTGAAATTTACTCCTCAATTGTTCCTATTGGGTATAACGACGGATTGTACAGTATCAGAGACTAAATTGATTTTGAACTTAATATCAGCAGCTAGGCTGTTGGTAGCGCAATATTGAAAGAAGGACTCTTTGCCTACTATTGAAGAGTGGATACTGAAAGTAACGAATTTAGCAGAAATGGCGAAAATCTCAGCATACCTGAAGGACTATACACAAGAAAGATACATATCGGAATGGAGAAGATGAATTGATTATATTCAAAATAAGTATCAGACAAGGAAATATCAAATAGCTTATGAATGAACGTTAAGTATTAGAAGTATTATGTTATCTATAGTGGAGTTAAGGTTTCAGGGGGGGAGTTAGTAGTCTGAGGATAAGTAGGTTAATCTAGTTTATGATTGTTAAATGAAACACCTTGTATTTTGCTCTGGGAAGTCTGGGGGGGAAGGTGGGATGAGGGGAGGGAAAGGGTGGGGGGAACATGTGGGAGACGAAAATTCTTGTTTTTCTGTAAAACTTTTCAATAAAAAAAAAATCTCCAGAAGGAGTTCCAGTTGCTCCATCAAAAATAATGCTTCTGGAAAATTTAAATAGAATTCTATTTAAGATATCCAAGGCATAGATTCCAACAACTATTCTGTTTACAGAATTTATCTTTTCTGTCTGTTCAATTATTAACAGCTTTTTTCATATCTTTTCAAATTCATTCTCAAAAACTAAAAACTTTCTGAAAGACAAATATTTTTAAAACAATAAATAGGGTACAGCAGAAAAGAAATACTTTCCTTTCTACAATATGATGCCACTTACTTTGGAAAATATTACCTTAAGAATGAAATATGAGTTTAGATTGAGAAGTGAAATGAAAAGGAAACATTGCTTTAAAACAACTTTCTAAACCTAGTGCTTTCACAGAGATCCATTAATAATCTTATTTTGTTATTTCATACCATTTTTTAAAGGACAGTAAAATGCAAAAATATTTGTCAACAAAATCTTAGCTAATTCTTGCATATATTGGGGTGGATTATAAAAAAATTCATGACCTGTACCTGTCAGATAGGTATGAAGATAGTATGGCAACAGGTTTATGGAAAAAAAGAGACAGAAGTCATAAGTCCATACACAAAGTTAGGCAAATTTAAATCTTACCAAAAGGAAGAAATATCTTATTTTTAGACATTACTTTAATTCTTTGTAATTAGTTCAGATTGTATGTATATTAAAGCAAAGGGGGTTTTTTTTTGTCTCCAATTACAAATGTTAAATTTTTATTAGTTTTTGAAAAAGTGTTTTAAGTAAATGGAAAATTGGAAAAATGTAATATTTTTAGTATCTTTTACAGATACATGATATATAAAAATATCTTACAATCATGCTAATCCATAACTAAATAGTCTGAGTATTTATTTAAAGTAAATATGTTGTTCAAACATAGTAAGCAAGCTACAAGCATTCAGATATAACCAGAGTATGCAACAATGGCTTATTTTAGATTTTGTTTTGGCCACCTCTGGAACAAAAATGCTTATCTCTAAACAAAATGAATGGATGTTTGGCTAGTCGTATCACCCAGGTGACATTCAAAACAATCACAACCTCCTGCATTTTTGCTAATTAAGTTTTATGGCTTAGTGTAACTTGAACATAGATTCAAAATGTTTTTATATAACTTATTACACTTTTGTATATAATTATATCATGCTTGAAGATTAAATTTAAAAGTTTGGTTGATTCAAACATTTAAAACTGTGAATTAATTAGTAATTTTATCACAAAATATAAGATTGAATTCTTATCCATCATAGCTTAATTACATAGATTAATCAGTTTCCTTAGTTAAATAGAGATTTAATACCATTAATTCAGAAATGCAATTTTCCATGAAGTAGCCTGCAGTGCTTACTTTCAGCCACTCTCGCGTTTTTATGGATTGACAAGCAGAATCACAAGACCAAGAGGGGTTCCCTCCAACTCCAAAACTTCTAGCCAGCAGATCAATCAGTTCCATGTTTCCAATTTAGTCTCTATAGCAATACATGAAATGCTGCCCAGACTACTTATTTATCACAATAAACAAGAGAGCACATAATCTAAGAAAGCATCAATGACTTTTCCTTGTATTGTGAAAATGGGAAGACCTTCTCTCCAACCCCCATGTTTAAGGCAGTAATAAATGCTGCCCTTATAAAATGCTCTCTCTTTAGTTTAGAAGTCCTAGCAATCTCATTAAGAAAAATCTTCCTTTCATAATTTTATAGATCATTTTGAAGGAGTAAATTATTAACATTTACATCATATATAATTTAAATTAACAATATGTAATATATTGTTACCATGCCATGAGCATTTTTAATTCATGTATTCCATAAATCTTTAGTATTTTTCCAAATTTTTTGGTGAAAAAAACATAGTAAAAGACTAAGAAGAAAACAAGGAAAAAAATAATCCCAAAAAATCTCTCACATTCTTCCTTGATTTTTCTTGTGTTGTCTTCTACTCATAAAACCAATACTAACTAGAAAGTCATATTTAATATAATGCTAGACAAGATGACTCATCGGGTCAGCTTTTCAGAGATATTTCCTTATCAGATTTCTCAATGCTTTCAACCATGGCAGAGTTTCTAATGAACTGCCTTCACTGGAACTGTTCTTAAAAAATAGTGGAGATATTTAGAGGTGTGTCTACCTTAAAAGTAGACCATGTTGAATTAAAATAAAATGGGAATAAAACAAGCTTGTGTAAAATACTACCAAGAACTCAAAATGCAAGAAAGATAGTGCCATTGATTATTTTCATAGTTAATATTTTAATTCAATATTGCAATTTAACAATTTAACTAGTTCTTTAAGATCTACTCCTTCTATACTGACTATAATAAAGTAGCTTACACTATTTCAATAACATAATAAGAAGTCACGGTGGGATGATACACTGATGATACCCAGCTTTACATCTCCTCCAGTAGTGAAATCCAATTTTTTTTTTACTACCAGTTCTGTGGGCGCGGCTTGGTGGGCATAGCTTGGTGGCCATGGCAGGGGAAGAATACTGCAAAATCCCTATTCCCACCCCACTCTGGGGCCAGCCAAAGGCGGTATTTGTCGGTTCTCTGAACTACTCAAAATTTCCACTACTGATTCCCTGAACTGCTCAAAATTTCCACTACCGGTTCTCCATAACCTGTCAGAAACTGCTGGATTTCACCCCTATCTCCTCCTCTGCAAGTTACCCCCCTGTGATTTGCACTGGTTGCTAGTATCCTTTCAGGATCAATTCAAGATCCCAGAAATGACCTATAAAACACTACATGGCACGAGACCAGGAAAGCTGAGAGACTAGTTTTCCCCAGCTACATCTTCCCATCTCATCAGGTGTAGCAGGAAAGTCATGTCAAAGATCCCACCCTCCAAAGAATGTCATCTGGAGGGATACAGGAAAAGAACTTTTTCTGCTGTGTGCCTATTAAAGTATTATTATCTCCAAACTTAGACTGACCCTGGTGGCCTTTAGGAAGGCCCTGAAGACATGCTTTGCCAATGAGTTCTCTTCTAGAGGTAGAGGAGTTTATTATTATGAACATATTTTATTATGAAAATATTGAATGTGATGCTGTTATGGGCTTTGCTGATGATTATGGTTAGTTTTTGTTATAATATGGTTTATTAATGGATTTATGTCTGTATATTTAATTTAGTTGTTTTTAACTGTGAACCAGCTAGAGTCACTCAGGCGAGATGGGTATACAAATCAAATAAATAATGGTCTTACTATGCTAGTATTTTAACACAGTACTATAATATTTATTCAAAAATATGGATATATTCACCCACCTCATTTTGCTAAAACTATGTCTTACATTTTCTATTTTCTCCCAAATTATTCTTAATATTGGGAAGCAGGGAGGGAGAGTGGTGACACAAGAAGTAAGATTGTGATTTCTGTCAACTACTAAACTATATATTCCAGTCTCACAACAATGTAACTCTTCTCAGACAGAGTAGAACTTGTTTTACAACATTTTTTCCTACCCTCTCCTTGACCTTATTTTTTTACTGGCATTCCTAGTGAGCTGCAAAGGTACACGTGCAGTCACCAGACTTCTTTAAAAAATATAACTTGGGACAGCAGCAACACTTCACTTCTATAATGGCAATACTCACATGTTTACATATAAAATACATAGAACCCTTCAAGCATCATTTTCTTGTTAGTGTTCTACAATGTACTAAACCGTAGCACTTCATTTTGTTCTAACACAGCAGGCATTATGTTGTACTCCTCGACAAGTGCCATATTATATAACAATTTTAGAGTGCCAACATCACAAGGATTGGATGGCATAAACATTAACTTTAAAAAATTCTACCATGGCAAATGTCCTACTCCACCAATAAAAGATCAACTAACATAATACAAAGAAAAAGATTGTCATTCAACACCATCAGCTAGGTATCATGCCTCAAAGGCCTACTTACAAAGGAATGTTTAAGTGTTTCTTTGAATGCCAAGAGTAAAGAGGCCAAGCATATTTCTGGAGGCAGCAGAATGTCCTCTGGCTTAAGTGTGCCTTACTTCTTGCTGAGTTGGAACTTTGAGCAAGTCGTCTGCAGGTGACTAGATAGGATGAACAAATTCATCCTGAACAAGTCAGGTCTAATGTAGTCTCACATCATGCCAAGTAGGCTCGCACCATGCCAAATCAAGTCTCAAAGGTGCTTTTTCATTTCATTTTAAAGTAAAGCTTTATAAATGAAAACCAGCAATAACCTGTACCCATAAACTAACTGATAACAGCAACCCCAAAACTGGGAATATTCTGCAGTAGAGGGTGTTGTCTGCTAGTTACTCTGTACCAATTCTAGTTTCTGAGTCATCTTCAAAGACAACCCTATGTAGAAAGGTTCTTTGCCACAAAGAAGAGGGAGTCAAGCTATTCTCCAAAGCACCTGAGGGCAGGACAAGAAGCAATGGATGGAAACTAATCAAGGAGAGAAGCAACCTAGAACTAAGAAGACATTTTCTGACAGTTAGAACAATTAACCAGTGGAACAACTTACCTCCAGAAGTTATGAATTCTCCAACACTGGAAGTTTTTAAGAAGAGATTGGACAACCATTTCTCTGAAATGGCATAGGGTTTCCGGCCTGAGCAGGGTGTTGGGCTAGAAGAACTCCAAGGTCCCTTCCAACTCTTGTTATTCTGTTCTATTCTAGAACACACTGCATATCAACCATGTGGTAATATAGGCATAATCATTGTTGCCAAGACCTCCAGATTCAGACAGAACTGTATCTACATATCAACCAAAGCTAAGCAATCCTCGCACCCATCACCCCATTATGGTCTCCACTTGCTGTTCACACAGAAATCACAATGCCAGGAGGCCCCAATGACACAGACCTGCTCTTTCGGGGAGCATGACAGCCCCTAGAGCAGCAATCCCCAACCTTTGCGGCTTGGTGGCCTGGCTGGGGAGGGAGGGAGAGGGGAGCTGGGCTGTGCAAGCAATGGGCTGCTGTGCACACACGCTTTAACTTGCACTAGCAGCAGGCCAGCACGCATGTGTGTGCAGCTCCACTTGCACAAGTCAAGCTGTGCACACATGCATGCATGCCGGCCCACCAGTTGCATGGCCCAATTCCAAATAGGCCACAGCCCAGTACTGGACTCAGGGTCGGGGATTCCCGACCTAGACCTAATACCAAAACTGATATTTCTGGGTTTCAATATGAACAGCAACTTTTTCTTCCTTGGATTTAATCAGAGCTCAGCCTGTTTTCCACTAACCCCAACATTTAAAAAGCAGGCATAGTTATGCTTTTGCAAAGTTAGAAGCTTCAGTATAGCTACTAATAAAAACCTAGAAGAATTTAAATGCAAAGCAGCAAGACCACAGAAAGCTCACATTTGTTTGAAAGACAAGATATCCTGAACTGCTTGTTGATAATTGTTTTATACAAGTATGTCTCAGTGAAATTACTTGCAGAAATAACATTTGCAATGTGAATTCAATAGAGTTTAGAAGTCACAATGGTATTTAATAGCTTCATTATTAACACATCAGGAAAGAATTAGCAAAGATGGAATACATAGTTACACTTTTCCCATTGATGAACCCAAAAAAACACAAACATCCATATTTAAAGATTATGTTCATGCATCAGTATATTTGACATCATTTGATAAATCATTAGCAGAACATCTCTCAATAGCACACTGTTAACAGAAACTCCCTGTAGCTGACGCAAATTCTCAAAGAGCCCAAGGCAATATCTGATTATGTCACTGTTGATATTTTCTTCTTCTTCCAATACCAACTGGCACTGTTCAAACTAAGATCTGCATACAATAAATACAGTATCATAAGGATTACTGTCTTTTTTAAAAGTCAGTCTTCTAATTTATTTATATTGCCAATTATTTGCTTAATCATGGTATTTCTACTTAGGAAACAGCAGCAGTTCTGCAACTACAGTGGCTTAATCACATTTTGACAGTAGCATATTTGTACATTGTAGGGGCTGACCAACAAAAACAGGAACAGAACATGTATCTGACAGTTTACAGCAATAGCAATTATGAGAGAAATGAAAAATTAAGACTCAGGTCTTCAATGAGGGTGGCACAAATGGTCAGAAGGATATTTTCTTAATTGGGGCAACTATTCAAATTGATAAACAAGAAATCCACATATCAGTTTATTTTATTTATTTATTTTATTTATTTTAAATTTGTATACCGCCCTTCTCCCCAAGGACTCAGGGCGGTGAACAGCCAAGTAAAAACATAAACTACAAACGTTAAAATACAATTAAAAAGATATATATAAATTTGGCCCCATGATTAAAAACAATAACAATTAAAAACATTTTAAAAAGTGTTAGGCCAGCCCGGCTTGCTGGAAAAAGAAGGTTTTAAGGGCACGGCGGAAGGCACTGAGGTCTTGGATTCTCCTTATCTCTGAGGGCAGCTGATTCCAGAGGGTAGGTGCCCCCAAAGAGAAGGCCCTCCCCCTGGGGGTCACCAGCCTACATTGTTTGGCTGATGGCACCCCGAGGAGGTCCTCTCTGTGGGAGCGCACAGGTCGATGGGAGGCCGTCTGTAGCAGCAGGCGGTCTCGAAGATAACTAGGTCCTATGCCATGAAGCGCTTTAAAGGTTATAACTAACACCTTGAAGCGCACCCGGAAGACCACTGGGAGCCAGTGCAGCTCACGCAGGAGAGGTGTTATATGGGAGCATTGACAGAATGTGGTGTCATAAAGGTGACACTAGACAAAGTACTAAAGCAAAGACTCTCACAGATCAAATTCATCTCATGTGACTTTCCTGACATTCAGCTGGTCCAGAATGCAGATGTGTAGGCAAAGATGGGCATGCCTCAATATGCCCATGTAACACCTCTGTTTCACAAGCTGCACTAATTGCCAGTTTGTGTCTGGGTACAATTCAAGGTGTTGGCCACTACCTCTAAACCTCTACATGGCGTAAGTCCTAGTTATTTGAGAGACCACTCTCTTCCATAGTATCCACCCAAATGATTCAATCAGGCAGGATTGGCATACTCCAGGTTCTATTGATTAAGCAATTCCACCTACCAGGACCCTGGAATTGTGCCTTATCTGTAGTAGTACCTGCCCTATGGATTGATGCTACTCCTGAAATTTGAACAGCTTCCACCTAACGGGATTTCAAAGGGCCTTAAAGACTTTTTCAGTCCTCTGGAGAGGATTATTTCTTTCTTCCTTTTTCCCCCCTCTGCCATTTTGTTCCTTTGTCTTATGCTTTCAGTATTGTTTTGTTTATTAAATGTTTTAAGAATTGTAAACAGCTCAGAATTTCTGGGAGTTGGGCTGCATATACATTTAATAAATTACTATTTATACTACTACTATTATATTGTTATGATTATTACAAAAATTGTTTGCTATTGTTTCTTCCAAGTTGTTTTTTCAAATTCTCACCTAGCCTATAGCTGTAGGATGAAGTCCAGTGAATCTCTTATCCAGGAATTAATCAAATTCAGCCATGCTGTTTTTCTCAAGATTATCCACAGTAACCTAGATGCTTCAACTATAGGCTTAAAAGGAGTCAAAAATATGAATAACACATTCAGGGTTAGATCACAGTGTAACAGATGCTTCCAATCTGCAACAAGCATATCTTTGGTCATCACAAAACATGTTGTGAAATTAAATTGATTTTTTGTTTGAATTCATAATTTCTTAACTTTCAAAAACATTTCCTTACACTTTAGCTATATATTCAGAATATGAGTTACAAAAATATTTCATGATTTCAAAAGTATGAAATCATACTTCTAAAATTAATTTCATCTGGAATTAGTAAACAGTGAAGCATATTAAAACTTTATTATTTAATTGCATTGAATTGCTTTAGCATCACTTCCAATTAATTATTTCAATTTATAGAATCACCCATCTCAAATACATGTTTAATAAGAATTAAAAATTATATAAAAGACCAGAAAGCAATATTGTAGATAACACACTAAAAACATATAGCAGAATCAATAGCCAAGATATAAGAAATCAATAGCAATCAATTAACACTCTATAAACTCCACCACACATCTATAGAATCATATCTTATGAAAAGACTGTAGCATTGGATCCAATCTAATCTCTGGGGAGATAATGTTTCAAAGGAGAGTGCTGTGACAGAAAAGACTCTCATCCTGGGCTCCACCGGTGGTATTTTCTGACAAGTACCAGTATGCCTCTTTTGTCAGACCTAATGGGACAGAGATGAGGTCCCTCAAATAGATCAAACCCATGGATAAGTTTGCTGTGCCATAATAGCAGTTGCCAAGAAACTAGCATGGAACATACCTATTTAGTTACTCAAAATGAAATTCAAATTAGAAAAGACTTGATTTTACTTAAGTTTTTATTACTTAATATATTTCTATCTCCTTAAATAATATCAGAAGATTAATTCATGTGAAAAAGTAGCATAAATAGTTTGGATTGCTAAAATGCATTTCAAGCTCATCCATAAGTGGAGTAGCAACTGTTACAAATATTTCATATGAGTGTCTCTTAACTAAAAGAAACTTCCTTCATTGCTTCCTCTCCAGTAAAGATTCTGTAAAGTTAAGGTGTGTGCTATGAAGTAAATCTAGACGTATCTTTAGTAATATATTTCTAGCTGATGTTGTCTTAACATACAATTTCTGTTTGTTTTTAATATTTATAATCTAGAGACTGTAAATTCCATGCTCATGGGTTTCATTCTTTAGATAATGAGAAAAATTATAATATACCATATATCCATATAACAACTGATCATGTTCTCATTCAGTTATGAAGAAGATGCCAGCATTTCTATTCACACAATACCTAAGTGTTGCAGCAGTAGTTTTACAGAGAATATGGGATCAACAGAAAGAAGAAAACATTTTGTTCTACTGTTTTACTAATCTTCTCAATTTTAGACATCACTAAATTAAAATGTTATGCCTTTAACTAAAATATTTAGCAGATACTGGTAAATTATGCAGTTGAAGTATTCATGTGTTTTCAGACACATGAAAACATCGAACTTTCAACATAATGAAGATATTTTAAACATATTAGTACAAAATCAATTATTGTAGTTTCATACTAGAGAAATAATTTATTTACAGGTAGTCCATGTTTAATGATTGTTCAGCAATCACTGCAACTTACAATGACGTTGAATAAATGATAGTTACAACTGGTTCCTTGGAATACTGGTCATTATAGTGTCCACATGTTCACAATCTGGATATTTGGTTTATGATTACAACATCACAGTGAACCATGGTCACATGATCATAATTTCAGTCGTTCTCTGCTGACTTCCCAAAGCCAACAGCAAAGCTGGCAGGAAATCAGAAGTAGCAAAGTTGTTGAGGTCTTTGCATAATGATAGCAATCAGGAGTGCCAGAACTATCATCAGACAGCAATGCACATGATGTCACATTTTACTACCACATAGCTCCAGTCCCAATTGCTGTCATAAACTGAGGACTACCTATAATCACCCCATCCCTATTTATTGCACTTTGAATGCAATATAAAGTATAAATATATACTTTATAAATATAAATACAAAATTTTAAAAATCTACTGCATCTGAAGAAATTTAGATAAATATAACAAAATAATGTACTTTTAAATGCTTTATATGTTATGTGTCGATTTATGTTATCATTTACATAATGGCATTATTAAATACTAAATGACTGGAAATTTATTTATTTATTTATTTTATTTATTAAATTTTTATACCGCCCTTCTCCCGAAGGACTCAGGACGGTGAACAGCCATGGTTAAAATACATACAGTATGAAAATTAAAATAATTTAAAAAATAATTAAATCCAATTTGGCTTCCCAATTTTAAAACCCCTTACCCATAAAATTAATCAATTAAAATCTTAAGCCAGCCTGGCTCGCTGAAACAAGAAAGTCTTCAGAGCCCAGCGGAAAGTACAGAGGTCCGGGATGAGTCGTATCCCTGGGGGTAGCTCGTTCCAGAGGGCGGGTGCCCCCACAGAGAAGGCTCTCCCCCTGGGGGTGACCAGTCGACATTGCTTGACCGACGGCACCCTGAGGAAACCCTCTCTGTGAGAGCGTATTGGCCAGTGGGAGGTTATCAGTGGCAGAAGGTGGCCTCATAGATATCCAGGCCCTAAGCCGTGGAGCGCTTTTAAGGTGAAAACCAAAACCTTGAAGTGCACCCGGAAGACCACCGGAAGCCAGTGCAGCTCACGCAGGAGAGGTGTTAGATGGGAGCGCCATGTCACCCTCATAATCACCTGCACGGTTGCATTCTGCACCAGTTGGATCCTCCGGGTGCTCCTCAAGGGGAGCCCCATGTAGAGAGCATTACAGTAGTCCAGGCGGGAAGTAACGAGGATATGAGTAACCATGCATAAGGAGTCCCGATCCAGAAAGGGTGCAACTGGCGTATCAGGCGAATGCTTTACTTGCGGATTTAATTGAGATTCGTGAGTAGTAATACCTCCTCATCTATTTTGTTACGACAAAATGTTATTCTAATTAAGAAATAACATTAGGAGTAGGTAGAATCAGCTGGTTTTTTAAAAAAAACACGCATATTTTATTTTTCCTCTATGTACATTGGGAGGTTATGCACCAAAGAAAAATTCCTTGTGTGTCCAATCACACTTGGCCCATAAAGAATTCTATTCTATTCTATTCTATTCTATTCTATTCTATTCTATTCTATTCTATTCTATTCTAAACAAATAAGGTGGGTTGGGCTACTAGTCTTAACAGCCCTGGTTCTAAATTCTTCAATAGCTTCAAGTTCCATGATATCATGGTGATTATATGTTGGCATTAACATACCACACTTTACTCCAATGCTCCTAACAAGATTAATATTCAAGTCTCATATACGAACTGGAAAACTAAAAAAGAAGTACAACTGCTGTTTTGCAAAATGTATTCAGTAAGCAAACTTCGTTAATGTAAGAAAACCAGTAACATTATATAGAACTAGTTTTTTAATATAATAATGTAAGTTTTTGAATATACGTTTTTGAGTATATGTCCCACAGAATTAAATACAGAAACTAGACCCAAATAAATACAATTCTTGGAAGCAATTGGCTTAAGAACCAATTGTTTCAGTAAGAACTTCTATTAAGGTTTTTTTAATAATTTAAATTACAATGGGAAATGAATATTAATTCCAAATCATGTCTGGACAATTCCTAAGCACTCCATATTTTTATACTGGTAATTTTAAAAACCAGTTATGTGCACTGCTATATAGTTGCAAATATATACAGTATGGACATGTTATATAAAGTCCATCCTGGATGCTCAGATATAACAGAGGAATGAAGATAATGAAGCAGAATAAATTTCTAATATATTTTAATGAAGGTCCATTAAAAGTGAAACACTTCTAAGTTCTACATTTCAATTATAACACTTAACATGGAAAACATGTACAATTTCATGTACAGAACAGCTGATTTTGGCTGGCTTATACCCAATATAAAACATGTGTTTTTGGTCTGGATATGAAATGAAGCAGGGTCATTTTGTTCCAAATACAGAGTAAAGTGCTGTTTGTTCCAGACTGTAGAGTTTCAGTTGAAGAAATGTGGAGGAAAATGCCAAAACTGAAGATTTTATTTAGTGATGGCAACTGAGAAAGGGCAGGAGAGGAAAAGATACCAGAAATGATAGGAATGAGCAGGCAGGCCTATGGGAACTGAGACCATTTGGAAGTGGGTACATAGGCCATCTGGAGAAAAAAAGAGAGACACAAGGTATCCTTGTTTCCGAAGGAGGAGAGAAAGAAACAAGTGGACACCAGCTTTGCTCTATCCACCCTACAAAAATCATTCTGAGTTTGCTGTAGGACTGGTTTCAGCTGCAGCACAAAACAAAAACATTCAAAGTTGTTTCTGCCAACAGCAACCAATCCATAATGGTTCATCAAAATATCCAGAATATGAGGGCTGTGCTTTAGGTTTAAAATAAAACACATTTTACATTTTATGCAGAGTCCTAAGACATAATATAGAAGGATATGATTTAATTATCCATTCTACTAAATGGTGCTTCTCTTACAATAATTGACATCCATTCAGAATTAAATTCCAGCAAAATACAATGTCAAAAATACCAAATGGATAACATTGAGAGTTTGCAGCTGTATATTTTATTATTATCTTAATATAGGGGGTATTTTTCAAAACCATCACACACTTTCAAGAAGCACTGTTAGAAAAATGTATATTATAATGAAAGACAAGATGCCACAGTGTTGCAAAGAAAATCAAATAAAAACAATTCAAGTTGAAATCAACATGATTTTCTGTCCTTTTTTTCTAATATTTTGCTCAGCTACTTTAAGCAAGTTTGAAGCTGTGGTACAATCTTTATTATAGTAGTGATTTGGTCACAAATTACTGTTTTCCTGCTATGGAAAGCCAAAAACAATCTCCTACCAAGCATGAATTGAAGTTTTAAAAGCTGAGATTTGTATGCATATACATAGCACATACAAAATACTAATGCCCCAAAGCAATTACCATTTATTTTTTTAACAGAATCACATAAGTAGTAAAAAAAAAACATTACTGTATGTTTTAAATATGAAAACCAAAAATATTTCTTTAGTGCCAAAAAGGAATCGAGTAATTATATATCAAAGTTTAAAAATAATTCAGTTTCATACATGTTTATTCATAAGAATACCTGTAGGTGGTACTGTCTAAAATATATAATTTTGCTTCCTTTTGTCCAGACTTTGAAATATACTCTGATCACTAATTCAGTAATTCACTTTATTAGCATAACATCTAATATTATCTCAGGAAGACATGGCTCAAGAGAAGAGTTTCTAGAATATTTTGTTGCAACCAATACACTGTATTAAATTATAGCCTTCCACACCACTTGAAGTTATTAAATATTGTAACTGGATTCAAATAATAAAACTATAACAGGAAAAAAGGTACCAAAATGTTGATTAATTCAAATAAAATAACCCTAATGAAAATATAATTTTGTTTCATTTATACTTATGCTCAAGTTAAATCTCAAATGTATATAAAAAGTCAAATAATAAAAGAAAGTAGTTGATTAATTCTACTATACTGAAAGTAGGGTGCTTCTTCCTTTCAGATCTGTTAGGAAGAACCAGTGTAGTACAGTACAGAACTGGGGAGATCCAGATTCAAATTCACCCCCTCAAAGGAAATTGGGTAACTTTGGGCCAATTACTCATTCACAACTCAATCTATATCACAGGATCATTTATTTGTTGTAAAAATAAATGAAAATAAAAGGAAGGGAAACCTCTGTGTAACCTATCTTGAACTCCTGGAGAAAAGGCTGTGAATAAACTTAATAAATACTAAGTGAATTCTACCCACAAAAGCTTATACTATAATAATCTGGCCTTCGATATACAAAAACACTTCTTGCTCCAACACAAATCAATTTTCTGAAAATCAGTTCTTTCTATTTCTGGAAATAAAGTCAAATCCAAACTTACCATATCAGATGGAACACTGCTAGACATCTTGATAATTACGCTGTCGGTTTCAAGAAACAAAGAAGGGGTGGGGGGGAAATGTAAAAGCCAGCCAAAACAACACAGGTACAGTAAAAGATCTTCCAGCTAACCAATCTTTGGTTTTGTTCCTGGTTAAGTTGTGCGCGTTTTGCTTCCTTCAATAAAAGCACCTGACCCGCAGCAAGGAAACTGACAAAAAAGACTCCAATTGGTATTAAAAAGGCTGGATCAGAGAGGAAACCACAGGGAAACCAGAGACAGCAACGGATTCTTGTCAACAGCAGCACGAACGCCAGTTGTGCCAGATAGACCAGGCAAAAACATACAACAACAACAACATGAATTGTGTAGGAGCGCTTTTTCTTCCTCTCTTGCTCTTCCTCTCCAGCCTAGACCAATAATGAATGACGAAGATGATTCAGAGGATAGTTCTGTATCCGAGTCACCTTCTCATTAAAAAGAAAAAGAAAAAAAATAAGCGACAGGCACTCAATGAAGTAAATAAAGCAGCGACCGTCCTTCTTTCCCTGAGGCCAAAGTTCTTGTGGGGGAGGCGGGGGGGGGGTCCTCTCGTCCGAGCCTCAGTAAGTGAAAGTGGGGTGAGGGGGGAGCTTCTCTTCCTTGGAAAGGCGTGCTTCCTACAGCATTTACAAAGCTGAGTTCAAGATATACGTATTAAAATAAGCCGGGGAAGAGGGAAGGGACAAAGAAATGTTACCCTCCCCCCTCAAACTGCAGCAGCAGCAGCAGCTCAAGGGGGGATTTAAACTGCAGTTGCCTCTCGCAGCAGGAGCAGCAGCAGCCCTCGCCGCCCTCTCCGCCTCAAGTCTCGGCTTTCATCGCCCCCGCCGGTTCCTTTCTCCACAGTCCCTTCTCCGCTTCTTCTTCTTCCTCCTTCTCCTTCTTCGGGGTCTCCCTCAGCAGCAGACGGTTAACGGAAGCCCCCCGCAACCGAGGCGGAGGAGCGGCTCCTTCTCCTCTCGCCAGCTAGAGAGCCCGTTGGACGAAGAAGGGCCGGGGTACGGCTTTCTTCGGCGCACTTTCTGCTCCTCGGTACCCTTCACCGCCTACCGCCGCCGCCGCCGCCGCCGCTAGTCCCGCAGCCGCCTCTTGTCATCTTCCCTTCCAGCCAACATGGCGTCTACGCCGAGCGGAGAAAAGGGGACACAGCAGGGGAAAGACGGACCCGACGCCCCCATCCCCCCCCACCTCACTCGGCTTTGGCTCCGCCTCCAGATCGCTATTCGGTGACCGCGTCAAGTGCGGCCCCGCCCACTCATTATGGACGTGAGCGGCGGACGCCGGTCGCGCGGCATCCTAGGAAGTGTAGTTCTGAAGCTTCGGAAGCGTTAAGAAACCTCGGCCGCCTTTTCATCGTGAGGCAACTTTGGCTTTGGCCGCTGTTTACTGTGGTGGCAGCTCCGCCTTCGACAGCCGTCGCTTAAAGCGATCTTGGAAATTCCCTGCTTAGAGTCAAAAGTACATTACGTGATCGGTGCGAGATTCGATTTGACTGGTTTCAGTCAAACACATTTCGTTTCTCTCCTATCCGGAATCTGACACATACGTGCAAAACAAACATACAAAAAAAAACGAGATTTAGACAGATTAACAGAATTGAAAGGGACCTTGTAGGAGGTCATCTAGTCCAACACCCACCACCCACCACCCCCGCCCAAGCAGGGGAAAAATAAACATTTCATTGACGCCCAGGATCAAGGAGCTACAAACCGAGGCGATAACCGTTTCAGGCAACCGGAAAAATCAAAACATTCGGGATTGATACCTGAACTCAGTGTCAGTTCAAAGGAGAGGACTCCCAAACTTTGTGGGCAGAAGGTCATAAGAGTGAAAGATTCGTGATTACCCAACCCAAGCCGCCCTAGGAGAAGGTTGAGTGGGTCGTCGAATCCCAATTAGTTGGCCGAAGTATGTGGTGAGAGTAAATAGCCATGCAAATATAGATAGCTTATCTTCCTTTGTTTGCTTTTGGGAAAGGACCTTTTGAGGGCATTTAAAACTTCCGAGCTGTTAAGTCCGCCGATCGACCAGATCCAAGCATTCTGATTCTAGTTTTTGACAAGAATGCCCTACAATCGTTGAGACAGCCTCTGTGAGCGCACCAGTGGTGAAATCCAATTTTTTTAAAAAACCGGTTCTGTGGCCGTGGCTTGGTGAGCGTGGCAGGGGAAGGATACTGCAAAATCCCCATTCCCAACCCACTCCAGGGGAAGGATACTGCAAAATCCCCATTCCCACCCCACTCTGGGGTCAGCCACAGATGGTATTTGCCGGTTCTCTGAACTGCTCAAAATTTCCACTACCAGTTCTCCAGAACCTGCTGGATTTCACCTCTGGAGTGCACCCTCCTGCCTTGGTTGTGAAATACTGTATATGCACCCAACATGACATGGCTGAAGAAACCTTAACCCTCAAGAAATAGATGTCAAAATCTAAAAAAAAATAAAAATGTACAGACCTTAATTAAAAATATTTTATTATTAAAAATGCTAATCTTCTGAACCTTCAGCGAGTCATACTCTTTTTGCTGATGGAGGGTCTTGTAAAATAGTGTAATATCTGTGAAGCACAATTAAATGATGCACAATAAAACAAGATATGCCTGTAGATGTCCACCGGTAATTGCCTATCTATAACTAGAGCTTATTTCACATATTTCCCATAAGCACTTCCTAAATGAAGACAATCCTGTTGTTTAATTGGCCCAAGGGATCATATGATACACGGTTTCCATTTTCTGTTGTCAGAGAAAGATTCTTTCCAACTGTTTAGCCTACATGTAGCAGAACAATTGTTTAGTGTTCTCCGGGAAATAGGAACACTAGAGTTTTCATTCTTTTTACATTTATTACGATAGATACCAGGCACAAATAACAAAGACTTCCCAAAGATGAATGATGTTACTATATGAAATAATGAATATGCCCTTTTTTGCTTTTTTGAATGCGCTTTTTTTTAAAAGAAGGGACAAAAGTGAAGAATAGAGAAATTCTATAATGATATATAATGAAAAGCCACGTCAATATACATTAGTTTGTGAAAAGTATTAATGTTATATTTTATAATGGTAGATTACTGTTTAAGATATAAATCATAACTGTTTAAGATATAAATAATAAAGTATGTGTTTTGTAACTGTGCATATATAGCTTTAATTGTATAAGCTAACGTATATAAAAATAAACAAAAGGGAAACATTCTGGTTGCTTTAAAATCAGCAGGGCAGTTCCTAGAGAATTATCTTTCTGGATTTGTTTTAGTTTTTTAATTATGCTATTTAACTTCCTATGAAATCTAGTAGAGCTTTTAATAATAGCAGCCAGTCTAATTTATTTTTAAAGTTTAATTAGGGGCTATGTTGATTCAAACTTAAAAGAAAAATATTGTCTGCAGAAACACAGCATGCTGGCTGATGAATTCTGGGAGTTGAAGTCCACATAACATTGTCAAGGTTGAAAAACACCTGGGTTGGATTCTCTTTTATTATTAGCCTGCACATGTTTTCTTCAATGAAAGCAAGATGTCATGTGTTTTAAGTTGCAGCCTTATATGTATGTTCCTTTGATTTACAATATATTGCCACCCAGTCATATTTTATGAAATGGGCAGCTACATACAGTAAATGCGATTGATTCAATCAATATTGTTTACCTCTATGTGCCAAGAGTACAGCCCTGTCACAAAATGCACACAATGTGAGAAAAATCTTCCAAATGAGAACTGCTACAAGTGACAAACTAAGTAAAAGTTGTTTATAATGTTCACAAACATTCACTAAACTGATACAACTAAGTGTGAGCCAAGACACACTTTGATACCTTCTGTGAGATCTTAATATAGCAAGGATGTCAACCTGACAGCTCATGTACAGGTCATGCCCACCCCAGATCCATGAATGGAGAAAACATCGTGAAACATCACGTGACGGCAACGTGACACCACCAGTTTGACACCTGTGCCATAGGGTTCAAAGGGGCATATGGTGAAATGAGTGCCACACAGGGGTGAAATTCACTTTCCTTTGCTACCGGTTCGCAAATGTGAGCATGCGCGCCTCCTTCACGCATGCACAGAGTCTTCTGCGCATGCGCAGAGGGTCAAAATGGGATATGATGACATCCGGGCAAGTTCGCCCGAGCCGGATAGAATCAGCTGAATTTCACCACTGGTGCCACATCATAAAAATGAAAACCCTGTTCCTTTTGTACATACTTTGTGACAGATGGGGAAGAGATTACAGATTGCACAGATGGGAAAGAGGGTGGAGAAACAGCCTTCCTTTCTTCCGTTATACCACACAACCTATGGGCTTCTGGAAAGTATAATCAAAGGCATAGTGGCACTGAAGCAACCACAACTTTTCCAAATTTCATTCACAAATGAATCATGGATCCTGGCATCCTCTAGATTAGCTCTATTTGAGTTACCTTGGTTCAATAATTGTTGCCTTTCCAATTTCGCTCAATTGAAGGTTACAAACAGTCAAATAGACATGAGAGTTCTATATTAACATTTTATACATATTTATATATGCTCCCTTTTTATGACCCTATAATCCCTTAATTCAGGGTAGAATTGGGGTGACTTGATAGAGCTGAGTGTTTACTGGCTGGATGCCCTTCCTGATGCCATGTGGAGTTCGCAGCAAATATTTTTTCTTTGCGCCCTAGGAGAGAAACATCTGCGACTACCAAGGACTGAACTCTCAATTTTGTGAATGGGAGGCAAGCAGCTTCACCACTAGGCCACCATGCTGCTCAATATAAAATATTAATATAATTTATACATTTCTTTAAACACCTTGAGTGTGAAATCCAGAATGGAAGAGGTGTGGGAAATTGCAGTGCTCTGGATATTCATATATGTAGTACATTTAGAGTGGTTGAACATGATAAACCATGCAGGATACATCAGTATCAGCATAGACCATTTTTGTATCTGGGCATCTTTTCGAGTACAGCTAGTCCTCGACTTATGACCACAATTGAGCCCAAAATTTATGTTGTTAAGTGGAAACATTTGTTAAGTGAGTTTTGCCCCATTTTACGGCATTTATTTCCATTGTTGTTAAGTGAATCACTGCAGTTGATAAGTTAGTACCATGGTTGTTAGGTGAATCTGGCTTCCCCGTTGATTTTGCTTATCAAAAGGTCGCAAAAGTTGATCACATGACCCTGGGACATTGCAACCGTCATAAATATGAACCAGTTGTCAAGCATCTGAATGTAAATCGCCTGACCATTGAGATGCTGCAAGGGTCATAAGTGTGAAAAATGGTCACATGTCACGGCAGCGGTCATAAGTATGAACCAGATGCCAAGCATCTGAATTTTGATCACATGATCCTGGGGCTCTATGAAGGTCCTAAATGTGAAAAATGGTCATAAGTCTCTTTTTTTCAGTGCCGTTGTAACTTTGGTCACTAAATGAACTGTTGTAAGTTGAGGACTACTTGCATTGAAAAGAATACTTGTTCTTTTTCTAGTCTTTCTCAACAGTTATTCTCCTCCAGTCATCTGGCATTTCACCAGTACTCCAAAATACCTCAGAAATAATGGTTTGGACCAGTGGTAGGTTGCCCCCGGTTTGCACCGGTTCTATAGAACCGGTAGTAAAACCGGCGGGAGGCTCCACCCACTGACCATGACATCATCAAAATGCTTCTGTGCTTGTGCGTGGCCCCGTTGTGAACCAGTAGTAAAGGTAAGTAGAACCCACCCCTGGTTTGGACAGACCATCAACACCCTAGGATGTACTTCCTTAAATATCAGGCTGGCCTGATATTTCACTTAATTAAAAGACGTATACTCTGACCATGTTTCTATTACATTGTTCAGCCTTGCCCCTTTTCATAATTACCTGGCAAGACACATATTTTTTTTGTTAGAAAAAACTGAAGAGGAATTGAATAGCTCTGTATTCCCTTTGTTCCTTATTAGCACGTTGCCATCTTTACTGAGCAACTAATATACTAATTCTTCGCTTTTAATTTCCCATTTAAAAGAAGCCCCTTTTATTTTCTTAACATCCTTCACTAATTAGCTTATTCTGAGATTTCATTTAATGTCATGCTTATATTTCTGAGCTACCTAGCTGTCTTTTGTAACCTAGTCCTCATGCCATTTCCTGTATATCTTTTGCTTTCAGAACTACGGTAAGTTTTTGGGTAGCCATAACAGCTTCTTTTGTTGCTCCCATTTTTTGCTCCTCATAGAAATTGTTTGCAATTATGATTTTAGTAGCTTCTTCTTTAGGAATTCCAATTCATTTTGAACCCAATATCTCATTAGTTTTCCTGACAATGCGACCTTATTTAACCTTCCTCTGCATTAATTAAAATCCACATGTTTTAACTCTAAAAATGTGTGTCCTTGCATTTAGTTTCCCTTAAAAATCAGAATCCCAGCATTATATAGTTATTCTCCCCAGCAATCTTGCTACTTGCACTTGTACTTTTTGAACTTCCTATTGGGCCTTCTTCCATCTTCTGAAAGAGAAAGCAGTATTCTTATCAGATATGGGTCAATTTTGCTTTGCCAGAGTGAAAACTACATTCAGAAGGTGAATTACAATAGGCATGTCTTTTTCTGTTGATAAAGATCATGAATTATTGTTTGATTCTTCTAGAAATTGCTTTTAAACAAATACAGTATGTAGTAGCGATTTCTTTTTTCCATAAAAGATACCTGCTTACTTTAGATTTTCCGTTTGGAATTACCAAGTGATTTATAAAATTGACCAGACATATGGGTATGTTTCTCTTTTTCTAGACTAAACTGTGAATGTTTAAATACATTACAGACTAAATATTTGTTTTCAACACCTAACTGTTCTTATTCCCTCTTTTCAAATGTTGTGTTTGGATTTGAGAACAACAATCTGGAATTTTACATAAGCTGTTTATTGTAGCAGGTAAGACTTCTGAGTTTATCATCTCCTCAATGGATCAAGACTTTATTTTTCTGTCATGACAGAGGGGTTAATTCTGATTTGCTTCATTTTAAGAAATGACAATGACAGGCTTCATCTTTTCATTTTGTAACTTCAACACAACTTAAGAGCCCAGGAGGCACATTGGTTAGAGTGCAGCACTTCAGGCTACTTCAGCTGGCTGCTAGCTGCAGTTCAGCAGTTCAAATCTCACTAACTCAGCCTTCCATCCTTCTGAGGTAAGTAAAATGAGGACCTAGATTGCTGGGGGCAATATGCTGACATTTGTAAACTGCTTAGAAAGAGCCGTAAAAAGCACTATGAAGCAGTATATAAGTCTAAGTGTTATTGCTATTGCTATAATGTAAATAATGCTTTGTTCTATACTCCCTCCATATTTGTCCCCTCATCAACAAACCCTCATCTTTCCACATTTGTCCCCTCATCTTTCTTCCCACCCACATTTCTTCCTCCTCCAGCATCTGACCCCTTCATCTGCAACAGCCATCTTCTTCATTCTTTTCTTTGTTCCTGTTTTTGCCTTTGGAGATCCTCCCACAGTACCCTAAATTCTACAGCTCAACTGCCACAGATTCTTTCCCATGATCAATAACCTACCTTCTTCCTCTGGAACACAAGCTCTTTCCTTTTCTCAACTACAGTACAATTTATTAAAGTCTCTTCATGGTATTGCCAACCAACGAATGTTTAAAAGAAGGGGCCCCAGATAAAATAGGCGCTTACACAAGCCAATTCAAGGAAACCCTGACAATAAATAGGTAGAATTAAACTGATCATGAAAAACTTGATGACACAAAATTGACTTAATCCTTATAAATATAAAAGCTTTAAAGGGTGTTTGGATTTAAAATTTTCCTCTTCCCCTCATAGCAGGGGTGAAATTCAGTAGGTTCTGACAGGTTCTGGAGAACCAGTAGAGGAAATTTTAAGTAGTTCAGAGAACCAGCAAATACCACCTCTGGCTGGTCCCAGAGTGTATCCTTCTCCTGCCATGCCCACCAAGCCATGCCCACCAAGCCATGCCCACAGAACCGGTAGTAAAAAAATTGAATTCCACCTCTGCCTCATAGTTGTCTTTAGTTTTATTGTAACATTTATGATGAGGGATTATAAGAAATACTCTCACATATAGAGAGGCAGACAGACAGACAGACAGACACACATACACACATTTTTGTCCCTCCTTCCCTTCTCTTTTGCTTAGATTTTATTGGTCACTGTAGTCAAGCATTATTGATGATACTTTCCTTTTTCTAAAAACCCATTAGCAGATGTTTATTTCATTGCCTGGGGTTTTAGACAACCATTTAAACAGAATCCA
Organism: Arizona elegans; assembly: GCA_022577455.1. Taxonomy (NCBI): domain Eukaryota; kingdom Metazoa; phylum Chordata; class Lepidosauria; order Squamata; family Colubridae; genus Arizona; species Arizona elegans. The sequence goes on along the minus strand of JAKOOJ010000006.1, from coordinate 92,519,380 downwards.
CATTATGGATTGAACTTCCTCCTCTTATCAAGAAAATTAATGCTCTCACAGTTCAGATTAAAGCAACTAAACTGCAGCAAGCTTCATAATTCATGCACATATTTTGGAAGTTACTTCCAAGGTTCCCAACAAGCAGTGCTTTTTCTCAGATAATATTTTATGTATCCATGCTAATATATAGACAAGGAGAATAATAAGAGCCATTTTTTTAAAAAAGGGTTCTGTAGAGTAAGAAAGGAAACTATAGGCAAATTTGCTTGACATCTGCTCTGTGGAAAATAGTTAAAAATATGATGTAAAAATAAGAAAGTACTTAGAAAAATGGGCCTCACTGAAAGAAAACAAAATCCATGCCTAGACTTTTGGGGGGTTATTAATAAGATATAGACTATGGTGACCCCAAAAAATGACAAGTAGGACAAAGTCAGCTCCTCTTGAACAAGAATCAGTTTGGGGATAGATGCTTCATTACCCAACTAATATCATCTGTGTTAGTGAGTTGTGGGGTTTGCTTCCTGTTTTGCCCAGCCAGTGTTGATGTAGTATTGGCTTTCTTCTTGGTAACTCCTTAATTAGGATATTGTTTTCTGCTTCATTGTTTGTCTGGTGTTAATTCCTGCTTATCTGGGTATTGGCATTTGGGGGTGGGGGCATGTGTTCTGGTCTTTTGTTTCCTTCTTAGCTTTTTCTTGTCTCTTTTGAATGGTGTGTAAATATGGTTTATTTCTGTGTCTATTGTCTATGTATATGTGTGTCAACCTGAGCTACATATATTTTCCTTTATTGTAATCTTTAAATAAATGATTTAGAGTTACGACAGAGCAGTAGGTTGTCATGTTTGCAGATGATATCAAACTGTTGACATTGGTAAAATTTATTTTATTTTATTTTATTTTAAATTTCTATACCGCCCTTCTCCCTGAGGAGAAGCCAAAATTAAAAAACATGCAGTTCAAATATTAAAAACAATTAAAAGATATATAAATTTGGCCCAATTAAAACTCACTACCAATTAAAACATTTAAAAATTTCTTCTTAAGCCAGCCCGGCTTGCTTGAAAAAATGGGTTTTAAGGGCACGGCGGAAGGCACTGAGGTCTTGGATTCTCCTTATCTCTGGGGGCAGCTGATTCCAGAGGGTAGGTGCCTCCACAGAGAAGGCCCTCCCCCTGGGGGTCACCAGCCTGCACTGTTTGGCTGATGGCACCCCGAGGAGGCCCTCTCTGTGGGAGCGCACGGGTCGATGGGAGGTCGTCGGTAGCAGCAGGCGGTCTTGAAGATAGCTAGGCCCTATGCCTTAAAAAGACATTGTAAAAAGCTCCAAGTGGATCTCTCCAAACCAGATAAAATGGCTCTAAAGTGGCAAATAGATTAATTCCGCTGGAGAGCAAAGGAGAGCCATCATAATTCTGCTGGAGTTAATCTATTCGCTGGACTTTGCTGGAAACAAATTTTACTTCCCAAAAATCTAAATGTCAATTATATTTGATAAGATCTGAACCAACAGCAACTGATAAGGAAAAAGATCTTGGAGTTTGAATGAAGCAAAATAAAAGTGTCAGCTCAATATACAGCTGCTGTCAGAATAAGAAAAGGTTCATTGCCTCTTTGGAATCCTTAGGAACAGGAGTGGAGAACAGAATGGCTGATGTGAAAATGTCCTTAAATAAATATATAATGGGACAATGTTTGGAATATTCGATAGCCTTAAAGAAGGTACACAAGCACAATATCCTTAAGAGGGATATTACAAGGATAGAAAAGATGCAAAATGGGGGTGGGAACCAAAATTGCAGTGGAATAGTTCCTCGTGTTGAAAGCTATAGCAGCTGAATTTTTTAGTTTGGAACAAAAGAGAGCTTATAATCATGCATGATACAGACATCATGCAAGGAGAAGAATCTTCTTCCTCTCTGACAGTATTAACTACACAGAAGGACAAGATATAACCAAAGAATTCTTTCCTCCATGATTAAGTGTACAGTATGGAATTTACTGGCAACCAGTTTAGCTTTTTTCTTTTTTTAAAGGACAAGATCATGGAAGATCAAGTTGTCAGGGTTTACTATTATTTATGAATGTGTTCTAATGTAAAGGAAGCGGGCTCTGATAGATGACCACTGGATAACTTTCTATTCACTCTATTCTAAAAAGCAATGCATCCGGTTGGAAAAAGTACAAACTCAGCCAAAATCTTTTTGGTTCCTCTAGGAGGCCTCTAAGTTGTCAGAAGAAAGGAACATTCTAATGACATACAGCTTAAAGGTTGGTTAGGTCAAGGGGATCCACATGAGTTAAAAGTTGTCTATCGTCAGAAGATGATTTGAATCTATGCTTCAGTAATCTACAAAAAGAATTATAACTGTTTTGCAAAGAAACTCTGTAATTAGGAAATGTCAATTAAAAATGATAAATGTATATGACCATATGAATTGCTGAGTTAACAGAATCCTTTGTCTAGAAGGGTATAAAACCATTGTACCTAATTTCTGTCTTTGTTCAACGCTTCATGTACAGAGCTTTGAATCTATTGCGCAATATATAAATTTGTCTCTGATTAACCCAAAAGTTGTGTTTGTCTTATTAAATCCACAACAGTTCTGCCAATTGAATTGTAGGCTACTTGCTTTGACTACTGATTGCTGCAAGATGACACAGAGACGGAGCTACTGTCCTCAGATCCATTCTTATGAGCAGGGCCGGATTTAGATGAAAAGAGGCCCTAGGCTATTCCACTTATGAGGCCCTTTCACCTCCCATTTTTAAGTTTTTATGTTTGTTTATTAGTCATATGCGTAGAATTTCTCCTTATTTTCGGTTCAGTGTTTTAGTGTTCACTGTTTTTAGAATAGTGTAATTTTAATTTTGCTAACAATTTGAATGTAGGCCCCTCTTGATCTTGAGGCCCTAGGCTGAAGCCTAGTTAGCCTATAGGAAAATCCGGCCCTGCTTATGAGTTTCCCAAATGCAGCCAACCAACAGTGGGTGAGAACAGAGGTGGGCTGCTGGGGGTTCACAGGGGTTTGGGAGAACCTCTAGTTAAGATTCTGTGCAGTTCGGAGAACCCCCAAATCCCACTTCTGACTGGCCCCGCCCACCCCGCCCCTCCCAGGAGTCCCCATGCGGCCCATTTTGGATGCAGGTAAGTGCAGGGTGTGTGCAGAGGCTTGGGGAGGGCAAAAAACAGTTTGGGAAGGCTGAAAACAGGCCTGTTTCTGGCCTCCAGAAGGCCTCTGGAGCCTGGGGAGGTCGTTTTCGCCCTCCCGGAGGCTCAATGAAAGCCTCCGGTGCCCAGGGAGGGCAAAAACACCCCACCCCCATTGTGGTGCAGGATGTCAACTAGGCCACGCCCACCATGGCCACGCCCACCCAGCAACCGGGCAGAGAACCCCTTGCTAAAATTTTTGAAGCCTACCCCTGGGTGAGAGACAGTGCTGGCTGAGATGGACTTACGGCCTGATCCAAGAGAACAATCCTCATGACCCTTTTTAAGAAGGTCACTTGGACATTTGGTCACCTGGAGCCCTAGCGTAGGCTCCAGACATGCATCAAAGACTGTTTTGTTATGACTGGCAATATCAACATTTATAAATTAGGTCAGTAAAATGAATCACCAGTTATGTCACATGATTTACTGTTATTTCATCCGCTTCTATTTGGGAAGTATTAAATTTAATGAACAAAAACAATTAATAAAAACTGACATTGTCATAGAATTCAGTGAGAAGAACATTTTGCTGCTGTTCACTTGAAGTGTCACAACATCCATAGTGGATTTCAATTCCTTAGTAAAAAAAGGAGTTTGGATATAGTTTGTTTATTTCGTTTTGGTTTTTGACAATGTTGCCCCACCCACTCCCATGTAATAATTTATGCCATTGTTTTCTACATGTTTTCTACAATAGAAGGTTTTTTGGGAACCAATCATGTATGCAATTAATTGCTAATTGCCCATACTGTTATTTTACCTGCTACTAATCATTAAGCCTGCACTGTTTATGTCACTCATAATTTGAGATATTAATTGGTCTGTCAGCTGTTACTCTGGCCTCTCAAATTCAAGTAGAGATAGGCAATGAACAGCAATTGACTATTTTGAAAGCATTCAAATGAATTGTTGCCAGCCCTTCAAATTAGGCTAGTGGAAGAAACAAGCATGACAGGAATTCCAGAAAGGTTCTACCTTGTAAGGTAAAATAGTGGAATCTTGAAAGCCTATCTCTCTATCCCATCTTATATCAAACAAAAATCAAGAGGGGGATATATCGTACATTTTCTTTCAGAACAATTTTCCCCCCCTGAAAGTTCCCCTTTAGCAGTTTGCTTATTCCTTCCCATTCCTAAAAGTAGGTCTGTTCCATCACAATTATAAATCAATGTGCTGTTCCTGGATTAACTTTGATAAAAATTTCCATTATACAGTCAGAGAACCTGCAAGTTACTCCATGTAAATAATTAGGCAATAAATCTTAAAAGCAAACTGTTTTTCTCATTACGTCTCTCTTTTTCACTATACATGTATACTAAAATCATTCAGCCCTGAAACCGATCAGGATGTAGCTACAAGGAAGGAGGTTGTCCGCATATATGATTTACCAAAGTCTTCACTTACTCAGAGAGTAATGTGCCTAGTCAGCACAAAGAATAATGGAATGTGAGGTTCACTGGAGATTCACTCATGCTCTCTGCAACCTTGTCACCTGATCTGAAATGCACAGAATAACATTTAATTCTCTGTCTTCCATTACTAATTTCTTTATTTACGATGGCTTCTTTGATACTTAATTCCTGCAGGCTCTGAGCAGCTCATCCCACCTCCTTACAAGTACTAACAAAAGTCAGACAAAATTAGTATTTTATCAAAGGCTGGCCCTACCCTTGGTTTTATAAGTATAATTCTTGTTGAAGACATTATAGCAAGATAAAAGCAATACAAATATTAGAAAAAGAAAAAAGGAAACGAAAGAAGAAATGTGAATATTTATGAAAGAAAATAGAAGAAGAAAAAAAAAAGGTTGTAAAGAAGCGGCTTCCAATCTTTTTTGGCAGTGGTTATAAATGCATTTATATGTAACTGTAGGGAAAGGAGTAGTAGAACCTGGAGTAGGGTTAAAAGAGGGATCAGCTTAGAATTCATACATGGTCACAAGCAGACTAAGTCCACATGTCCCCTTGTGTTCCATTGTCCCTTATCTAACTCTAGAAGATGTTAACTAGTAGTTCAGAATATTTCTATGCACAGGAATGAGTAGCAATAAATCAGTTTAATGGAACCTTCATATGTGGACCTGGTCTTTCACACCTGATATTAATCTTTTCACCTGTCTTATCCTCTGAATGACCTCCCCCCAATATATGATAGGTCTAACTCTGTTTGCCATTAGAAAACCAATTAAGACCTAGTTTTCCTTCCAAGTGTATTTAGGCCCGGTTAAGTCCCCTTTTGGTTGTTTAACTATCGTGTTCAATCACCACTTTATATTTTATACATTGGATAGCTTTTTTAATGTTGGATGGGCTTAGGCAATTTATGGCTTATTTTGTTTATTTATTGGTTTCTTGCTTTTATCCATTTATCCATTAAATAAATAGCTGTACCACCATCCAGGACAAGGTGGCTCCTCTTCTACTCAATCCCATCTCATTAAAGAAGCCACACCTTGAGTAAGCCATACAAATCAAATTGGTTTCTTAAATTAGAATTGCTTTATAACAAGCTCTTTAAATTGACTAATCAGTAGCTTTTTTTAACCCATCCACATGTGACATTTTATCTTTCTGAAGGATATGCAAGAATTATAATTTTCCATTTAAAAATTTAACATTAATACTGTATTAAAACACCATTTTTTTTAGAAAGGCACAAATAAGAAAACCAAGAAGCAGCTAATCTGCAAAGGTAGCACACTTCAACATAATGTCACTTCCTTCTCCTGTCTGTGGGCTTAAGCAACGCATGACTTTCATCAGAATAGTGCCCTCTCTTCTGATTCTGCCAGCAAAAAGAGAAAAGTTGTAATCTAGCAAGCTTCATGTCTCACCTGATTTTTATTTTATTTTAAATAGGAAAGCACAATTCAAAACAAAGTACCTTCTTCAAACACAGTTTTTTATTTTTGAGAATGCACCTAAGCAACATATATATCCTAGAGCTCTTTTGGGGGTGAGTTAGGGGATTACTATTTTTGAAATTCACTCTTCTTAGAACAATTACTTGATCTCTTTTTCTGGTTTTTTAGCAGTAGGTTAAGATTGTTTTAAAGGCAAAGGGAGACAACCCTTTGAATATTTTTCTTTTTTGAGTTGCTTGTTTAAAATGTTTTTTTTTACCCTTGTTAAGTTGTACCAACAATTGATCAGAGTTCTGGTAAGAAAATTATGTGCAGCATCATTTTTAACTTTCCATGTTTCAGACTTATTCACCCATTTGCACTCAAAATAAACACCATCTTAGATTCCTTTAACTGAATGTTGCAACAAAAAACACATTTCAGGAATGACATCCTCTTAAAGAGATTCAAGATGATGTTTGCTATGAAAAAGAACAACACCAAGAATCTGAAAATTCTGGACTTCTGGGGGAGACAGGGTCAGCTGAACCAAAAATGATGAACACAACGAAGACTGAAGAACCAGTCAGTAGACCAGGGGTGGGTTCTAAATTTTTTTACTACCGGTTCTGTGGCCATGGCTTATTTTGTGGGTGTGGCTTGATGGTCATGTGACAATTCTTTAGGATTTAGCAGAGGTACTGGTCTACCAGGCTTTTAACTGCTTGCAGAGCTATACCGGTCTACCCATTCGTTTTTGGAGGCACTGGTTTACTCATTCGTTTTTGGAGGCACCGGTCTACCACCACACTGCCTTTTAACATTGATCAGCTGAAGCCCCGCGGCAAGAGTTTAAACAGTTTTTTTCCTTCTAGCCGATCAGTTGGGACTCGGGAGGCAGCAATAGATTGGGCGTGGGGCCAAATAAAAGGTAAGAATAACACAGGGGGAGGGCGGGGGGGGGCAGGAGGGCCCAGCTCCAGAACAAAGAGAACCGGTTCGGTGACGTCATATCATCATCGCTACCGGCTCAGCCGAACCGAGCCGAACCGGGGGGAACCCACCACTGCAGTAGACCTTTGGAACCTCTCCAGACAAGGAGATCACTCACATGTGCCTTGGTCAGCTGCACCTCACAAGGAGGCTTCAAGATAGCAGTCTTCCATAGGTTTGAGCACAAAGAGATTAGACATCTTGTTCATAACTGCAGCAGAGTTTTTCAAAGGACACCAAGTTTGCAAGCCACATTTTCTAATCTATTCAGAAATTGCCCATTAATCATAATAAATCTACTAGGAACTTGGGAACAAGTTTGAAAAGTCACTAAGTGAGTTTATCTCCACCTCTGAACAAAAGAAAATTTAATTATAAGCATAAGAACTTAACAAATTTGAAAAAGACAGCAAAAAGCTAAATACGGTAATATTTTGATCTAAAAAAATTATAAATGGATTAAAGGTCCAGTTAAATTTGGGATATTGATTTTTATTATAAGATATTGGAATTAACTATAAAAAATAGCTTCTTTATTTTAGCTATCCTGGGTTATTGTAAGTCATAACAAAGATAAATGACTTTATAATTTAAAAACAGAATATTAGAAGATACTAAAGATTGTAAATAGAAGAAAGAAAATGCAAGATTGCTTTTGGTGTCAGTTAGAACTAGGATTTAGAAAATTATTAAAGGAGATCTTTGAAGAATGGAGCCAGAAATTTGTGGCTACAATATCAATATGTCTGACTACAATATCAAAAATGATGTCTGACTCTATGGATAGATTATATCTAAAATATGTTAATGAGGGAATGACAAATGTGGAGCAAATTTTGTCTGATAAGACAGAGAAAGTACTGATAATGGAACTACAAATGCAGGCCTGTCTGCAAAAGTTTGCAGAACAACCATGGAGACCTCAGGAAGAGCAAGGGAAAGCTGCTCAGAATCATTTGTGATCTGCACTCCTGTAATGGCAGGGGTGAAATCCAGCAGGTTCTGACAGGTTCTGGAGAATTTTGAGTAGTACGGTGAACCGGCAAATGCTACCTTTGGCTGGCCCCAGAGTGGGGTAGGAATGGAGATTTTGCAATATCCTTCCCCTAGGAGTGGGGAGGGAATGGAGATTTTGCAATATCCTTCCCCTAGGAGTGGGGAGGGAATGGGGATTTTGCAGTATCTTTCCTCTGCCACACCCACCAAGCCACGCCCACAAATCTGGTAGTAAAAAAATTTGGATTTCACCACTGGGTAATGGTATGCATGAATGACCGTGGGAGACAGAAGGAAGAACCACAGACTGGACAACTGTCATGTAAAGGATTTCTCAGTCCACAGAGATAGAGGATGAGGAATGGGAAGCATTTCAGAAGGGGTCCTTCTTAGTTTCCAGAGAAAAAGAGAGAAGGTAAGAGATAATTTCAATCTTTCAAGAGTCTTTTAAAGTAATCTTACAATAGAGTTGATACCCACAGATGTGCTTTTGGTCATTGTGTTTAAGAGATTGACAAAGCCACAAGTAGTCCATTGCAGTAATAATGGGATATGATGCAGACATTGTAGTGAAACACTTAAAACCAAACCTTGAGCTTATGTTGTGATCCTTACACTATATCACTCTAACAGCTCCAGAAAGTAACAATAGATGGGTCTGAAGCTATAACTCTGATGTCATGACTTAAGCTGTACGAACATGCCAAAAACTGCAAGGAGTATTTCAGTTGCTACAGCATCCTTTCTTAATTTTTAAAACATGCTCTAGTCAGAAAGGTTACTATAGAGATTCCCACATGAAATATGGGATGTGCAGAGATTCAGACTTATAGGGGAAGAGATGATATGCAGGTAGGCAAATACATAACACCAGATGGCACATCCTTAAATCAAATGCATTTTCCCCCTGAGAGTTTCAATCAATGGCTTCACAAGGCCAGAAGAGATACAGCTTCTTTTTGCAAGAGGTGTCAAGAGATGCCATGTGCATATCCATAAATCCTCTGAATCACGTTTCCCTTCAGATCCAGATCTCTGGCTTTTCTTTTCCTACCGCACAATTGTGCTTCTTTCAGATAACTGAGTTTCACATCAAAGGAGCAGTGATGATTGTCACTGTAGCTTTGGGGCTTTTTCAGACAATCATCCTTTTCAAGCAATCAATCTTCCAGTTTCTTTGGACATTTCAGAATCCAGTTTAGAAACAGAGAGAGTGGGAGAGAACATTGAAAATAATGAAAATAAACCTCTATAAAGAAAGATTTGTAGAATAGAATAGAGCTGGAAGGGTCCTTGGAGGTCTTCTATTCCATCCCCCTGCTCAAACAAGAGACTCTGTACCATTTCAGACAAATGGCTGTCCAGTCTCTTCTGTGAACATGGGCACATTCATGTTTGGGCATCTAGGATGAAAGAAAACCAGCAGCCAATCAGCGTTTGCACTTTCTGGCCAGCAGCTGATAGCATAAAACTGTCAGCCAATCAGGTTTTGCTTTTTGACTAATCACAGTGCCTTAACCTACCCCCTTAGGTCAGTACATAACCACCTAACTCCTCCCCTTTTTCACAACAGTAAAAAGAATAAATTGCTAGAGTTTCTCTATGTTTCTACATTTGATAAATAAAATGTTGCTCCATTCAGTGCAGTGGCAAAGCTTTGTTGCCTTTCAAATTCTGCATTTAGACCTCCTTTGCTAATCATACAGTCTGCTACTATAATGGAATCCCAGGAGGTAGGATGTTAGCAAGCTAAAAATTCCTTCCTGTGAAAGCACAGAGTGTGCCTTCAAGCTCAAGATAACAATATGTTGCCATTTCTGAAACAGTATGTCAGTCATAAAAGAGTGTTTCTCAGTCCAGGGATAAAATGCACCTTACCCCGGGGCTATCAAAGTCCCTCACAATTGCAAGCCCATAGTGTGACATTACAATTCCCAAAATTCCTAGGCAGCATAAATTTGGGGAATCTTTGGAAGAACACGTGGTTGGGGAATATAATCTTAGATTTGAATTTATTCAATTTAAAGGTTTGCTAGGCTAAAAGATCTGGGCTGTAAAAATCCATATCCTTACTGGAGGGCAGCAAAGAGATAAGAAAAATCTCTAATTTTTGCTGCTGTGGTCCAGAATTTTGCAACAGATATGGCAGCCTACAGATTAAATGTAATAATAAGTGGGGGGTTTTAAGCCCTGCAATAAACCACAGGGCTCCTTTAAGGTTAAAAACATCTCATTAAATCATGTTGCTGAACCTTATAGTTCAAAAATATTACATCAGTGACCTTCAACCTGAGATATCTCCAAAGTAGTTGGGACCCAGTTCCCTAAAGTCATGCTGGTCAGGAATTCTGGAAGTTGTGATTCTAACATTTTTGAAAACCCCCATGCTGCTCTATATTTGAACCAACGGCCTTTCCCAATAAAATTACTTTAGAAGTTACAGTCCCAGTAAATCTGGAAGCACCATATTGAGGAAAGTTGCCTCAGACAAAATAATCCTGTTGAGGCAAATAATGAGGAGTTAATCAGTTTTATGCTTTTTTCCTATCTATTGATGCATAGAACAAACTGCCTTCATAAGCTACTCAGCAACAGCTGCCTGCGCTGAGCTGTTCCCTCAGGAGTAGCTCTAAGCTTACCATAGATTTTGTTTTGCCTTCAAGTCAGGTTCTACCCAGGGAATTCTTGTGACTTCCACCAGCAACATGCCATGATCCAGCCTGACAGTGCTTCTGATAAACAAATCTCAGGGCCAGTCTTTCAGTGCAAACTATGTGTGCATCTTGAAGCTTAACCATGATACTTAGCACAATTTAGAGGTATGGATGGAGCCATGTAGGAGATGGAAGGTTGGAGTTAATTAGCCCTTCAACTGTCAGGTCTGATTATTTCCAGCTGGCACTGACATTTCTAGGATTAATTAGGGAGTAAGATGTCATATTTCACAGAGACCACCATTATATAAGCAATGTCTACCTACTTGCTTCAAAATTCATCCCAAAAATAATTGTGGATCCACAGAAGGAAAAATACCAATGGTGGGCTGCTTACTGAAGAAAGTGCCATATCTTCCCCCCTCCTATAATTCTCTATATACTTATCCTATCTGGCTTCCAGATAAGTACAGAGTGATGTGCAGCCTTATATACTGAGCCTTGACCTTTGAAGTTTCCTGCAGCTTCAAAAATGGTTGATGGGCTTCATTTCAATTCCCTTGTAAGAGCAGCTATTCATTCTGATGGCTGAAGTTTTATAAAGGGAAACAATATGAATAGAACATTTCACTGCAGGTTGAGTTAGGTCAATGAATGCAGTCAGAGAAAGATCAAAAGAAAGGAGCTTGAGAAAAAGAGTTAATAATACAGCAGCTTTCCCCAAGCTGCCACTCTTTGAATTTGTTGAGATGATAATTCCCATGAATTCTCCAATCATCTCAAGGACGCCAAATTCCAAAAGGTTGATTGAAGCTTTTCAGTTATTACACTCAGTAAAATGAATTGCACCCAAGTTTCTAACAGAACAGTATATAATATTTCATTAGTTCATGATGCAGCTGGAGTGAACATTCACTTACCCTAAATATTTTGCAAATCTGCAGGAAGCACATTTGACCAATTTCAATCTTTTTCATTCTGGGAATCATCATTCCAACACATCTGGAACGTCTTACTGTGACAGAACTGCAATAGGCCATCAAAATAGATTAGTATAATCCACAAGTATGGCCAGGAGTAATTGGAATTGGAATTGGAATTGTAGCCCAACCCAACTGGAGTGGGAAAGGCTGGCCTGCAAAGTCTTCTCACTCTGAAACATTGAATGAAGATATGAACTGCACAGTCCATTCTCACGAGGAATGACTGAGAAAATATTCTAATAATTATGTGTTCTTGAGAAATAACTGTTTTTCAGCTGTTGTGGACAGAAAATAAACTTTTGGTGAATAAAATGTGTGCCGTCTGTACTTGGAAATTACATATATAGCTCATCTTTGTAAGCCCCTTAAATGGACAAAAGAGTGCCTGATTAATGAATGCTAGACATTGTTTAGTTGACTGCATGGTGGTATCAGTCTAAAAGGAAAAAATAAATGCGGTACATCAATATTGTTTACCGCCCACAGATTTATTCCAACACTGATTAACTAATATACCTGCATTTTATTTCTTTTCCATGCATCAATATCACTCCTAGTTACCTGAATGTTTTAATTATCCTACATGTTTCACTGGAGAGAGGGAGGTTATATTCAGCAGCTCAGAAGCATTTCTGAGGTAGATATATTAGCTCATAACTTCATTAAGTTACCATTAAGGTTCTTCAGCAACATTAGAACCCATTCACTGAGACGAACAGTCCAAAGATAGCATTTTAGTCTGGAAAATTTCCTCCCCCCCACCTTCCAGTCATGTCCTTATTTTATGCCTCACAGCAATACATTTGCATACCTGTTTCAGGTATAAGAGAACTCTTTTACTTTGTTCCCAAAATCGACAACACTTTTGGATGCACACTCCCCTTTTCCAGGCTAGTAGCAACTCAGATCTATATTTGCTCAGCTTTGGTGTATTCTATTTGAAGCACAAATATAGTACACAGAGAACAATTTTGCCAACAGTGTTTATATCAGGAATATAGTTGGTCAGATATAGAGCAGAAATACAGCCTCCGTGATTGTTCTGCCCTTAAACTTTGCCACAAGGGACTCAGATGATTAGATTGTGGTTAATGTTGATTTACATATTTTTCCTAAAAAATTACCAATTGATCTGAAACTCTTCCAGGTTCTATCATGTCTATAGCATATGGTTTAAGCATCTTGGGTGAAACTAAAAATATATGTAAACATGTTAACAGATATTTCTTTTTCCTATTGTGTGTTTTGTAAATAAGGAGGAGAAAAATCTGTTTCTTTACTAAACCATAATTAACTGGGTTTTTAGTAGTAAAAAAAATTGAAATGTGTTTACATAATATGTTAAAATTACCTAGAAAGTTGTCATCTCCTTTTTTGTTTGTTTTTTATTAAAAGATTTATAAATGTATACAGCATTCTAATATGAAAGCAAACATGAAAAATCAATACACTAGAAGTCAATATATTCCAACAAATGCACTAAAATAATTGTAGAACAAGTTTCCACATATTTAAACTTAAATTACTGTAAATGGCATTGCATTGGGATTTGAATCACTGTCTTCCCTTTTTAATGTACAGTATGCACAATATCTGTAAGCTTGAAAATATAATGATGAAATATTCCTTTGAGTGTGGATAAACACTCCATAGTGTTAAGTAGAATTAGTTTTTACCCAAAATATGGATGTAGAAATAAGGACACAAAGTAGTTATTTGAGGTCTCAAATAGATTTTGAAATTCAACAAGTTTTGCTAAGCTGTCATGCCAGCGATGTGTATTGTAAGAGGGGGTAGACTTCACATTGTGAGTTTCGTTTTGACTTCTGTTAGAACATGGAAATAAACTAGTTTGAGCCGGTTAAACCAGAATCAAGCTCGAAGTATCTTCCACAAAAAAATGTAGTTTTCCCCAAAACATCTTTTAAAATATAAAATTAAATTCAAAACGAAGCATTTTCATTGCTGTAATTTTAAGACAAATGAAAATCATGTAATACAATTTATTTAAAAAAATTACAATAAATCTTACTACTTTATGTCTACTAAGATGTATTGAGTGAAATGCAACACAGAATGGCTGACAGAAAAGTAAGCCTTACCTAAATTATTATTTTATTGGCATTTTTATACTAGTTGTGATACAACTAATGTTGTAATGCAATGTAACACATTACAAAATTTTCAGTTTGATAACATTTATTTATGGCTAAATTCTAAGAGCATTGGTATTTTGCATTGGTTTCAAATCAGCAGTACAAATCTAATTAACTATGTAATTATCAATTACTTTAATACAAATGGTTATGGTTGTTGACTTTCCGTGTCATGGTGTGCTGTTTGTATATTTGCATAAATGTATGTTAAATTTAACTCAGCTATCTGACTGATGACTCAGAAGCTTATAGGACAATATCTATTAATCTATAATATAAAATTTGCTAGCAAATTCTTCCTTTTTAAAAGACCTCTTTACAATCTTCATTTCTTAATGTGTGTAAATTAAACTCCTCTTTGAGAAGAATGCAATTTTAGCATTCAAAAGTCCTAAATTATAGAATTTAGGACTTTAACTTCTGGTTAAACTTCCTCTGCTCAGGAAATGCATCAATCAAAATTCGTCTATTCCTATCTGACCACATAAATTAAGAAGAATTGGAGCAGTGGGGAAATCCTCCGAGGTCTGCTACTGGTTCACTGTGCAACTGCATGCATGGTGTGTGTGCCAAATGCGTGCTTCGTGGGCATGTGCACCTCAGGTGCTACCATGCAGCATTGAAAAAGAAAGCTTAAGAAGCCTTTTCTAAGGTAAGTAGAGCAGCGAGGGGGGAGGAACAGCTGTGCCGCGCGATTTAGATTCTCTATAAAGTAGGATTTCCTGCTTTCTAGCGAATATAAATCACGTGGCACAGCTGATTGTTGGAAATACCGGTTCATCTGAACCGGTAGCATTTTTTTACTACCAGTTCATCCAAACCGGTAGTTTTTATTACTATCAGTTTGCCCGAACCGGTCCAAACTGGTAGCATTTCACCCCTGAATTAGGGTGAGACCAAATATGGGATGTGTGTATTATGTGGACATTTTGGGTTACCAGTTCTGCTTGGTGAATGAATAATTAACTTGAGTGTATCATTGCACCTTACCCTATTGTAATATATTAAGCCTGCTCCTCTGAGGTTGAGTTCATAAATATCCTAGGTCAAAAAATGAGCAAGGATATTATGTGTGAACCTATCAACATAGTTTAACAAACCCAGTCATTAACTGTTAATTCAGTAAGTTGTGGTTTAAACTAATATATGAAGCTAAGCTGAAATTTTCCATCTGTTTTATCCAACTTTCAGTATGTTAGATCACAATTCCATCATGTTCTGATAACCAAAGCTGATTAGGGAATTTAGGAATTGTAAAGCTTTAAATCTATACGATATCAAATCAGAGAAGTATCTTTAGAAGTTCTACAAATATCTGATTCATGGGAATCAGGATCTAATTAAAAAAGAAAAAAAATAGAAATTCTCATATACCCAGTTTTCATTTAGCAATACTGTATACAGCTTAATTATTGGGGTGGAAATGATATTACAATTCTGGATCATTTCAACAGTTTGCATCAAAAATTAATTAAATATTGTTTGTTTTATATATGCCTTTTTATTCCCTTTAATTAACATAAAATCTCCAAGGTCAAAACAAAATGAATGCAAATTATTGTATTCAGAAGCAATATGCCTAGGCTGGTTATTATTCTCTACAGTTCTACAAATTGCCATTACACTATAATTTTAACTTCTGAGTATCATTAGAAGTCCCTCTCATTTCAGTCATTTAGAATTAGGATTGAACTACAAATTATACTTTTAAGAAAAATTGCCTCATAAGAGATTGCTTATAGAACATTATTAGTACATCAGCATCTGGATTCCCTTGTAATGTAATAAGTAATAAAATAATAGTTTTGCTCCGTGACATATGTTACAAGGTATGATTGATAGGCAGACTTTCAAGTAGAAGTATTCTAACTAACACAGTGTTTCTCAACCTTGGTAGCTTGAAGATGGGTGGACTTCAACTCCCAGAATCCCCCAGCCAGCAGCGCTGGCTGGGGGATTCTGGGAGTTGAAGTCCACCCATCTTCAAGCTACCAAGGTTGAGAAACACTGATTCCTAACATCTTGTTCTGTTGTGTTTATTCATTGATAGGATCAGTGAGTAAATATTATTGCCCTTAATGGCAGAGTGAAATACCTATTCAACATTATGCTACTAAAATCTAGAAGACTTGTATTGGTTCAAGGACAAGGTGATCTTTATTTACTGAAAATAACAATACATAGCTAGAAGTAAAAATTAATTTTTAAAATATAATGAACTGACTTTTCTACTGAAACATGTCATAAACATAGTAGTTACAAGTCTAAACCATCAAAACGCTCCTCTCTTCATTGACATCTGTAAAATTTTACTACATATATGTGACACCATAACATATATATAAATAGCAATGGCCCTTAGACTTAAGTACCACTTCACAGTGCTCTACAGCCCTCTCTAAGAGGTTTACAGAGTTAGCATATTGCCCCCAACAATCTGGGTCCTCATTTTACTGACCTCGGAAGGATGAAAGGCTGATTCAACTTTGAGCTGGTGAGACTCAAACTGCCCAACTGCTGGCAATCGGCAGTTAACAGAATTAGCCTGCAATGCTGCATGCTAACCACTACACCACCATGGCTCTTAAAGGGCAGGGTTTAATGATATAACACTGCTGCTTTTTTGATTCTTCCTGTGGACACTTTTGCATTTGTACGGAGAATAGTCCAACCCCTTACTCAGGCAGGAAACCCTATATCATTTCAGACAAATGGCGGTCCAATCTCTTCTTAAAAACTTCCCGTTTCCAACCACAACTTCTGGAGGCAAGTTGTTCCAATTCTTCTCACTGTTGGGAAATTTCTCCTTAGTTCTAGATTGTTTCTCTCCTTGATTAGTTTCCATCCATTGTCTCTTGTCCTGCCTTCAGGTGCTTTGGAGAACAGGCTGACTCCTTCTGCTTTATGCCAGAAGATTGTTTCAAATCAGAACAACGTTAAATCTTTCACAGAAAAAGAAAAAGAAAGGAGCAAAGTTTCAATATAATACGGAAACTTAGCATTTTTATGGGGCGATGTAATATTTTATTTATGTTTATATATATAATTTGTATATATTTTATCCTGCAATCATCATTCCAGCAATTTGCAGCCTCCTTGGATTCCTACATTTAGGTGAAATCCCAGGGGAAACATCAGTCTTTTCTCACTTGGGAAATATGCATAATGAGGAAGTTCTCCAAGTAAAGTTGAATAGAAAATAACAATACCACCAGCAGCAACCTTGCCACACAGACACTACCAAGATAAACTGAGGAATTTTCAAGCAGCCTGAATACAGTTATTGTTCCTCAGTCCAATATCAGGTACATATTTGATAGTTTCCAACTTTTTAAAAATTTTGTTGTAGTGGATGTTTGTTCATTTGTTAGATGGTTTGCTGTATTGTTGCTGCTTTTCATATTTTTTCCCCTTTGTTTTTTATTTTTTTTCTGTAGAGTTTGTTAATACAAATAAAAAATATTTAATTTTTCCTACCTAGCTCTATAAAGACTGCTTTTGTATTTGCTCATTAGTCTTCTCCATATTAAACCTATGTCCTCCCCTCCCCCTCATTTCTGTTAATTGCATTTAATTTTGGGTTTTGGGCCATCTTTATTTTCTAGTGCAAGAATTTCATGTGTCATTTATGTTACATTAAGCTGTCACAGTAAACAGAAAGTCTATACTCAAAAAATTAGTTTCCAGGATTCTTGATGATTGTAACCCAGTCATATGGAATCCATGATCATGGGCTAAAATCAGCATTAAAACTAAATTTTAAAATTTGACTGCAAAGTTTCATTTTAAACAATTGTGATAGGCTGCTGAAACTCAGCCATGTGCTGAAAATTAGACACTATGGATTGAGGCAAGTCTTTACTTCAAAGTTTGTACGTACCAATTAAATCTGTAAAACGTTGACAGACATATTCATACATTCTAAATAAAACAATTTTATCAAAGTAAAATTGGTGAAAGCAGATTGCGCTGCATTAGTCGGGAAGAGAGAGAATTAATAAAAATGATATGGACAAGTACATTTCTAAGAACCTTAGAGAAGTAACTAAATTCATGTCTTGTTCTATGCCAATCATCATTGGCTAGGTTCACGTATTATCCTAGCCAGCAGCAGAACTTTGGGGATAGATAAATATTTGACCTTTGAATGGCAGACAGGATCATTATTCTAAATAGGGAATGGTAGGGCCAGGAGAAAGAAATGAGTTGGTTCATTCCAAAAATTAAATTAAAATTTAATTATATTAAATAAACACTGTTGATGTTACTACCTGTGTAATTAATGTTTTTAAATTATGTTCTGTTAAAAATATCAATTTAGTGGAAGCTTTTACAAAATCCTGGAAAGCTGCATCCAAGACAACTGCATCATGTTTGGGGACATGAAAAGTTATGATTTACAAATCCAAATTAGCTGGATTCATGCACTAAACCAGGGGTCTGCAATCTTAAATACTCAAAGAGCCATTTGAACCAGTTTCCCACAGAAAAAAAAAGAAGCGGGAGCCACAAAACCTGGGTGGGCGTGGCCAACTCAATGTCACTCACTCCCACCAAGTCACATGACACACACCCAGCCATGCCTACCCAGGTTCTGTTGTTCCCAGTGTTTTCTTTTCTGTAGGAAACAGGTATCTCTGTCTCTCTCTCCCTCTCCCTCCCTCTCTCTCTCTCTCTCTCTCTCTCTCTCTCTCTCTCTCTCTCTCTCTCATATATATATCTATATAAACAAATAAATAAAGTGTTTTTCTATCGAAGATCTGGTCTACCCCAATATGGGAGGGAGCATACTGCTTCCCTTTCGCCTTTCAGCTCCAATCCAGGAGCCCTCAAGCAGTCGCAAAAGAGTCAGTGGTGTCTGACTATATATAATCAGCAAGTACGGGGGCGCTTCACTCCCACTCTGGAATATGGAGCAAATCTCCATCCCCGGCTGTCACCCGTACCTTCTCAGGCCAGGTGAGGAGTGACTGGGAGGGGAGGGTGAGGGGCGGGCCCAGCCAGTGGTGGTTCAGCCAACAGGGAGCCACAGCAGGGGGATGAAAGAGCTGCATGCGGCTCCGGAGCCGCAGGTTGCTGACCCCTGCGCTAAACCAAAACTCAATACCACACGTTCCATCTTAGTCCAATATATTAATTAACCCAGGCAATGTACTACATTTTAACTTTAGCATATCTAGGGAATAATTAATATGGCCCAAAATTGGGTAGAGACGACTACTATGAAATGGAATGTTAACTTTACATATCCTGTATAGCTGATTTCAGCTGTTCATACTACAGTTTGTTTGCTTTAGAGTAGCAAAAAAAAACCCCTGCATTTACACCTTAGATAGGATTAATTCAACTTCTCTTTGAAGATCCCAGAGAGTTTACTAATAAATGGCCTAAACTTCATTCCAACCAACCTGAAAACTTCCAATGCATACGAAATGAGCTAGGAGCACCTGATGGATAGTATTTTTTTATGAAACAATTTGGGTGAGATTTCAGGAGTAATATTTGATAAGCCAATTGACAATTAACTTAGCAATTAATTGCTAATTGCTACAAGTGGCCTGATTCCAAATCATTTTAACTTTCCCCTATAACCAATTCCGCAATTAGCCCTTTATTGCCACATACCATACTTCTAAGCTGTTGTTGTTTTATGTGTAAACAACTTTATGTTACCTAAGGTAACAATGAACTGGTTTTCTGAATTTTAAATATGGCTTTAGAGCAGTGGTTCTCAACCTTCCTAATGCCGTAACCCTTTAATACAGTTCCTCATGTTGTGGTGACCCCCAACCAGGGGTGGGTTCTAAATTTTTTTACTACGGGTTCTGTGGGCGTGGCTTATTTTGTGGGCGTGGCTTGGAGGTCATGTGAATGGGTGGGTGTGACTAGCTGGTCATGTGACTGGGTGGCCATGGCTATGTGTATAGGGACTACTCAGAGGGCTGAAAAAAGTCATTTCTGACAGGTCCTCGCACTTTTGACTGGTTCTCACACTTATGACCATCCTCACATTTATGCCCGTGCAGCATTCTTAACAACCATGACACTCATTTCACAACTGCTTCTCTTCACCATGGTGACAAGATAGGGCAAAAACGTAAAATGTGAGGACAGTCGTAAGTTCGAGGACTGGTCAAAAGTGCGAGGACCAGTCAAAAATAACTTTTTCAGCCCTCTGAGTAGTCCATATGCACAAAAGGACTACCCAGAGGGCTGAAAAAAGTGATTTCTGACAGGTCCTCGCACTTTTGACCGGTCTTCGCACTTATGACTGGTCATCATTTATGCCCATTGTAGCATTCTTAACAATGTGTCACTCATTTCACAACTGCTTCTCTTCACCATGGTGACAAGATAGGGCAAAAACATAAAATGTGAGGACAGTCATAAATTCGAAGACTGGTCAAAAGTGCGAGGACCAGTCAGAAATAACTTTTTCAGCCCTGTGAGTAGTCCATATGCATAAAAGGATATAGCAATAGAGAGGGATGAAGGAAGGGAAGGGAAATTAGAGTAGGAAGGAGGGTAAGAGAGGGAGGAAGAGAGGAGGAGAAGGAGAAAGGAAGAGGAAGTAGGGAGGAGAAGAAGAGGGGGAGGAAGAGAAAGTAAGAAGGAAAGAAAAGAGAGAGGTGGTAAGTTTGAGGAGAAAGATTGCTGTACAATAAAAAAGATGAAAGGGAAGAAAGCCAACCCCAAACAAATATAAAGATATTAAGATAAAGTAAAGAATGAATTGTTAAACTTTAAAAAATAAAAGAGAACAAATATGAATAAATAACAATAATTAGAAACACACATACAAACATACACTGTATTTTCTTTGAACAGAGTATTTGGCCGGTTCATAAATTTAAACAGTGTTTAGTCATTTCAATTAAATTTACAATTTCTATATTTCCTTTTTGGCATATTTATTCCTCATCTATTTTTGTAAAAAACCAATATTACCCTTCATCCTCATCTCTAATCTTAATCAAATTCAATTTTTCCCTTCTATTCTATATTATACCCTTTCCCATTGTCATCTATTTTTATATCCATCCTCACATTGGTTAATTAGGTAATATTACAGTTGTTTAATATGAATTCAACATTTTAATATAAATCAATTAGTTATATAACTACCTTTTTTGTATATTAATCAATATGAACATAAATATTCCAATTATTTCCATGCAATCCAATTTCTTACAAATCAATTAATTATATTTACCAATAATAATAAACCAAATAATTTCCCCCATATATTCCTCCAAACCACAACTTAACCATTTCTGCTTTCAACACAATATACAATTAATAGTATCTCAATTATTACAATTCCCTAGTTAAATAGAGCTTTTTTTTCTTTTGTGTTTTAAAATCTCCTCTTTTTCCCTAAATTTCCTGTTGTTTGCACCTACCTTTTTTGGTGAGGAAAAAGAAATCTGCCTGCCTAATTTTCCAACGTGCAAAGCCAACAGCCTGCTTTACTTTCTCTTTTGTTTTTCAGTATAGGTAGTGGGGGAAAAAATCTGCACTCTTTGCAAGCAAGCGGGGTCAGGAGCCGATCTAAGCAAGGGCTAATTAGCCTATGCTGAAGCTCCGTGGGCCAATAAAATTACAAAAAAACACCGAACCGTTTGTTAAATTGCTGGCTTGCCCGCCCCTCACCCACCACTATTTATTGGCAATAAATAGTGGTGCGGAGGGGCGGGGCAAGCCAGCAATTTAACAAACGGTTCGGCTGCACCACTGGCTATAGGGCGGCCCTTTGAAGCCCTGCAGCAAGAATTTAAACAGTTTTTTTCCTCTAGCCATCGGAGGCAGCAATAGATTGGGAGTGGGCGGGGTAAACGAACGGCTGGCGATCCAACAGAGCAGAGAGTGACGGTGAGTGAAGGCGTGGGGGAGAGGGCTTTGGCGACCCCTGTGAAATGGCCGTTCGACCCCCAGGTTGAGAACTGCTGCTTTAGAGTATTGTTGCTATTGTCAAAGAAAACAGAAAGGTAAAGCTGAGAAAATAGCCCTATGTCCAGGACCAGGTGCAGAAATCACAAAGTTGCTCTTCCATTTAATTGGCTGTGTTTTTTTTCTTTGATATGTTTGTCAAACAAAAACTTCCTTTATCTTGAATTCCTCACCATGAGCTGTTACTTAAATCTATTGCAGCCTGAGAATTCAGACTGTATTTCAAAATACAGTCAACCATTGCCTTTCCTGTCCCACTTTCAGATCACTAAACACACAGTTTCTCCTTACCCAAGGATCAGAAAACATAAATCAAACCTTGCATCTTGTTCTAACCTTGAAAGGAGCCTCAATGATTTGTTGATTTGTTAGTGTCAGCTAGATCAGTTTTTCCCAGGATTATTTAGAAAATAATAGGAAGGAAATGGTTGAAAACCATTATTTTCACATAGTTCTGTAGAATCGTGCAGTTAAAAGGCCACTGAGTGCTTCCCCTTTTTCACTATGAAAATCCAAATTAATACAACTTTGTCAGATAGCTGTCCAGCCTGTCAGAGTTCCAAGTAACACCCCAATGAAAGAAGACTCAGAGGCTTGAAGTTCCTCAAAGTTCCATTTTATTAGAGATGTCATATTGGCACATCTGGGAAAACCCGAATCTGAAAGCTTCTAGAACTTTCCCACCCAGAGGAAAGTCCAAGTCCCTGCCCAGCAACCACATGTCCATCACATGGTCCAATCAAAGCACTGTCCCAACTGGAGATGCTCACAGTCACACTCCTCCAGGTGCAGGGCAAGATGTCCTTGACTGTCTGAGAAAGGAATGTTATTATGACTCTATATCACCCCTGCTCTATACAATCCCCCTTCCCAGTTCCCCACAGTACTAAATATGGCAGGCCTGAAGGCCCAATGTAAAAGATGGCTTCCAGGCCTGACACAACCTATACTTCAACATCCAGTAAGGAAACATCCTTAGCTAATTGGTTCCACTGTTAAAATACTTTTATGGCTAGAGTTTTTTTAAAAAGATTCAACTGGAAATATTATTTCTGTACTTTGGGATTAATTAGTTAGGAGTTTAATAACTTATATAGCCGACCATCTCACAACAATAACACTGGGAGGAGTATAAAGATTAAAAACCAACAGTTACAAACAAGAACCTCAGATGCTCAAGGTAAGCAATTGTTAAACTATATCAACAATAGAAAATTTAAATTTAAAACTGAATAAAACCGAATTAAACAATTTGGCCGAAGACAGATTTAAAACACCCCGATAAATTAAAAACGAATTAAAATTTGTGTTTTAAAAAGGGAAAAAAGGGAAAAATTAGGCCAGGCCAGCCTGATGGAGCGCGGTGAGAGCGCGGTGGAAGGTGCGTAGATCCGGGATCCTCCGTATCTCTGGGGGGAGCTCATTCCAGATAATAGGTGCCCCCACAGAGAAGGCTCTCCCCCTGAGGGGCCGCCAGTCGACATTGTTAAGCCAACGGCACCCGGAGGAGCCCCTCTCTATGAGAGCGTACCAGCCGGTGGGAGGCTACTGGTGGCAGCAGGCGGTCCCGTAGATAACCAGGTCCTAAGCCATGGAGCACTCTAAAGGTGGTAACCAAGACTTTGAAGCGCACACGGAAGACCACCAGAGCCAATGCAGCTCGTGCAGAAGAGGTGTTACATGGGAATGCCATGTCACTCTCATAACCACCCACGCGGCCGCACTCTGTGCCAGTTGGAGCTTCCAGGTGCTCCTCAAGGGGAGCCCCATATAGAGAGCATTGCAGTAGTCCAGGCGGGAAATGACGAGGGCATGAGTGACCGTGCGTAAGGAGTCCCGATCCAGAAAGGGATGCAACTGGTGAATCAGGCGAACCTGATGAAAAATCCTCCGGGTCACGGCTGTCAAATGCTCTTCTAAAGACAGCCGTGAATCCAGGAGGACGCCCAAGTTGCGAGCCCTCTCCGTGGGGGCCAGCGATTCGCCCGCAATAGTCAGTGATGGCACCAACTGACTATATTGGGACGTTGGAAACCACAGCCACTCAGTCTTGGATGGGTTGAGCCTGAGCCTGTTTCTCCCCATCCAGATCCGCACATCTGGATATTAAATACATATCTTAATAATAATCATAATCATAAAGTCAATGGTATTTATGATACATTTTTAAATGTTCAGTTGACTGAGTTGCATGTTTAATGAATAAAAGATATAATAATAATAAGAAGAAAAAGAAGACCAACAACTAGAACAACTTGAAATAGATACAATAACATTAAACAATTACATCCTGTTGTATATTGTAGGATAAAAATCCCTGCTGTAGTAGCTGAACCATGCAAAACCTTTTTTAAAAAATATTAATTTTCCAATATGCCAGAAGCCAATCAAGATAGATACCAAATAATAGCCCCAGATATTTAATTCAAGAAGATAGGTAGACCACACAGAAAGACCTGTTCCCTATAATCAATACTCTGCAGGGAATAATATTTAGGGAACTATTGTGTGCAGAGAAGAGACTTGTAACAGAAATTAGTTCCTGTAGAATCCTGTCCAATTTATTTAGAGTTTCAAGCAAATAAACTGGAACTGAACTTTTGTATTCAACAGTGTATTAAGAGCTCACAGGGTTCTTTTAGAATGTATCCTGGAAGGTACAATGAAGAGACATAAATTCAGATTGCTGAACACAGTGGTTAGCCACTGAGTGACACGGATTGCTAGACTAAGTGTATTTAGCCTGTTGTAGCAGAACTTTTCAAAGAAGCATATAATAGCAGTGATGGAGAGTTTAATTACTTTTATATTCTTTGAGAGACAAACTCTGACATGTATGATCCTTTCAGGAAATTCCAAACTTCTTTTTGTTGACAATGTTCTCCTTTAAAGGGTAGAAGCTTCTCAACTTGCTGCTAATCATTAGAGAAGACTTACTCAACTAAATAGGAGGAATGTTGGGGGAAAGTGATGCTGCAGTTCTTGATACTTGGTACTAAAAGAAGTTGCTGATGGCCGGAATAAATTTTATGTATAATATTTAAGAAATCCTATAGAAAGAATGTCTTCGGACAGCGCTGGCTTTTTGGCTTTGAAACAAAGATGAGCACCGCCCCCTAGAGTCGGGAACAACTAGCACATATGTGCGAGGGGAACCTTTACCTTTATAGAAAAAATGAAGTTTCAGATTATTGGAGGAATGTAAATATTGTTCCTTCAAAAAAGGAAGGAAGAGAGCAACCAGGGAACTAAGAACAATTCTTACCATAATAATCTTGCCTCAATTTTTAATTGGTTAGCTTCCTTAATGAATTGTGGAAATACTGCAGATGCAGAATATCTTGATTTCAGCCAAGCTTTTGACAAAGTACTTAAGATACTCTGATTAGCAAACAAGTGAACTGAAAGCTGGAGGAAATGATAATTAAGTGGATACATAGCTAGCTCAAAGTCATATTGAATGACTGGTTTTCAATAGTTCCTCAGACTGACGATATCAGTGAGGGGTTTGACACTGGTTCTATACTCAAGGATTAGGATGATCAGGGACTGGAAATGAAGTCCTATGTTGCAACTGGGAAAGTTTAATCTGGAAAAAAGAAGATTTGCATGTTCTAGCCCTTCGCTGGTACCTGAAAAGAGATTACACAAAAGTCAAGATCTCTTCTGTAATCTCAAAGGGTAGAACATAAAAAAGGTAAAATTACATTACCGTATCTAAATTTTAAGTAAAATATCTGATTAAATCCTGTTTAAATATTGGAAAGAATATCCTAATAGTTTGATACTAGAACCAGTAACTCAGGAACGTGGTGGGCTTTCATTTACTGGCTGAGTTAAAGTAAACAGTAGACATTTATCTGTTAGAAATGCTTTAATTCTGATTCCTTCATTGAGGAAGGGATTAAAGTAGGATCTAAATGCTCCCTTCTCTTTACAATTCAAATAGAAGGGGATAAATTATTATGCAAATGTAATAAGATGGGCATGCATTTCTTTGTTCATAAAATGAGATTCCCTACTAGTTCCCTACTAGTACAATAAGACTCATGCCTTAAAAGACTGATCATACTAATTTAATGGCCACATTTCTAGGGAGCTGTAATTCAGACTGAACTACGGCCTTCTCCTGTGTCTCCTCCAGCCAATCCATAATTAAGTTCTACATATGAAGAATGGTTGCAGGAATTTATCTAGTCTAGGTTTGTCTAGTCTAGTGAAAAGAAGGACTAGGGATGACATGATAGCAGTGTTTCAATATTTGAGACACTGCCACAAAAAGGGGAGAGTCAACTAATTTTCCAAAGCACCAAAATATAGGACAAAAATGGATGAAAACTAATCAAGGAGAGAAGCAACCTAGAACTAGGTTGGAGTGGGTGATGGGGTGATTTTATTACATTAATTTATTTGATTTTTTAAAATTAGTTTTACTGTTTTTAAATGTGGTTTTTATATTCTGTAAGCCACCTTGAGTTGCCATGTGCGAATAGGCGGCAATATAAATTCAATAAATAAATCAATAAACTGAGGAAAAATTTCCTAACAGTGAGAACATTCAACTAGTGGAATGGCTTGCCTTCAGAAGCTGTGGGTTCTCCATCACTAGAGGCTTTAAAGAAGAGATTGCACAGCCACTTGTCTGGAATAGCATAGGATAGAAGTCGGCAACCTTAAAAACTCAAACAGCCACAAAGGTCTTAACCGGAAGCCCTCCGTTCAATTCTGGAGCCAACCAGAAGTCCGATTCCCCCCACCATAGAGTCTCCTCCTAGCATGGTATCCTTTTTCCTCTACCTGGAGTCTCTTCCTAGTGCGCCTTGCTTTTCCTCCCCATAACCGGAAGCTCCTCTCAAAACAGGGAGCTGCAGCAGAGGGATGAAAGAGCCACATGCAGCTCCAGAGCCGCGGGTTGCTGACCCATGGCATAGGGCAGTGGTTCTCAACCTTCCTAATGCTGCAACCCTTTAATACAGTTCCTCATGTTGTGGTGACCCCCAACAATAAAATTATTCCTAAAACCATTGAAAATATGTGTTTTCGGATGGTCTTAGGCGACCCCTGTGAAAGAGTCATTCGACCCCCAAAGGGGTCCCGACCCACAGGTTGAGAACCACTGGCATAGGGTCTCCTGCTTGAGCAGGAGGTTGGACTAGAAGACCTCCAAGGTCTCTTCCAACTCTATTATTTTAAAATGGCAATGCTGCATTTTAAGATAACATATGTTATCCTATTTTTATGAGTCCCAAATTATGTGCCAGTTTCTTCTGATTACTTCCTCCTCAAAATGAAAAATAGCAAGATGATCAGGGCGGCTTTTCCTAGACAAGCTAAAACAAATACTAATTTACTGTGGCTTGAAAATATTTTTAGTTACCATCATCTACGGCACAGGAAATGTTTCTGTAATAGATTACTGATGTGATGAGTGGTGACAGAAATAGGGTACCTCCATTTCTCCACAACTATTGGATCTGTCCAGGGAAGCAGGAGAGCCTGTCCTGCCTTAGCAGAAAGCCTCTGCCACTCATGAACCATTAGCAAGTTCAGCACCTGATCTGCAGTATTGAAGGCTGTCAATAAATCAGGACAGATTCTTCTGTCTGACACCCTATGCCCACATATCCTTTGTAGCCATTGTCTTAGTAGACTCCACCTTAGACTTATCCCATGTTCAATATTTCATTTTTATATCTTTCTTAGTTTGTATTAGGTTTTTTCATCTTTATTTTTGTAAACTCTAATAAAATCATAGCAAAAAATAATAATATGGTAGATATTTTCCCCAAGTGGATGATATTTTTTAGAAAGAAAGGGAGGAAAGCTGAGGGAATGCATTTGCCTCAGAAGGTCTATTAAATCAAGATTCTGTTGAAAACTTCAGAGGGAGATATCTCTCAATAGAATCTTGATTTAATAGATCTTCTGAGGGAAGTGCATTCCCTCAGCTTTCAGGTTTCAGATCTCACCAAGTAAATAAAAGTAACCCTGTAGGGCTCAGAAAACAGACCTTTTCTGTGTCAGTGCCAGCCCTCTAATACACCTGATTACCTGAGATCAGATTGATCCTATCCTGCTTGCCTTCCAGAAAGTCCTTCTTGTTTGCCCAGGCAAGGTAGTCGGCAAGTTTAGTGAAAATTAGCATTTTATTATAATGTATTGCTTTTTACTCTTAGCAGACATTTTAGTTTTGAATTTTATGTTTAGCATTGTATGATCCGATCTATTATAGTTTCCATTTAAAATTTGTTGACTACTCAGTTGTGTGGTGAGGGGGTGGCCAATCAATCAATCAATAAAATTATATGCCATACCTGACATCATTTGCAATATACTCTCAATGGAACAAACCAATCTTGGTTTAATGGTCAGTGGTCTTTTAAAAGAAGGTGGAGTTGGAACAAAATGCCCAAAATATCTAAAATCCCTTAAATTGAGCTTTCGCTGTAATGTAACTTCCTACTTATAATTTCAGAGGCGTTCTGGGAGCTTTATTCAAAGAATTGTGTTTCATTGGGGATGGGCTCAGTGTTATGTGAGGATAAGCCTTAATGGTTGAATTCAAGAACCAAGATTATAGATAGCCATGGCTAGTCCAATGTTTAAGTGTCTGTGTGGAAGAGACGGCACAACAATGGTAAGAAAAGACAACTAATAATATATGGTGTCCCTCTAAAGTGAGCTTTTGTTAGGAAATATGACAGCATGCAGCAAAAAGTCTGTTCAAATGTTGTATGACTTTGGTTAAAATAATAATTACATTTTTTAAAAAAATGAATCAACCAAGATTTTTGAAGGTTAGATTTAAATATCAAGTAGTCTGTATGCTGCCCCAGTGCATAATTTCACACTTGCCTCAATCTTACAATGGTAGGCTTGAGGGTTATTTCCCTTAGCATAAAACTTGCATATAGTGTATCTAAACTCGTTTAGTTAAACACTTGTATTTACTGAAAGACAAATGAGGAAAGCTAAATGGTGCACAAAGCTGTGAAAAAGCTGGTTCAGTTTAAATGTAGCAGAAATGGACAGACCATTAATGATGCAAGGTATAGAGAAAGGTGGGACAATATCCACAGGCAGTCACAGAGGACATTGTACTATTCTGAGGGGAAAAAAATGTTTTCAAAGAACTGTATTAAGTGGAAGCAGGGCAAATTATTTGGCTTCCTCTCAGTTGCCACCCAAATGTGTTTTTCCCCCTTGCAAGTATCAGTATTGCTATAGGTATTATCCCTTATTTAATAAAAAAAAAAAAAAGCAAGCACAACGGCTACTCAGTTCAAGGTGCTGGTCATCACCTTTAAATTCCTGCATAGTATGGGCCCAGTCTACTTGAGGAACTATCTCACACAGATGGGACTGGCCTGCCCCATCTACCCCAGCAGAGGGGGCATACTGCGGATCCCATCAGCCAAGGAATTTCAGCTGGCGGGATCTGAGCCTTCTCTACAGTGGCACCTGCTCTCTGAAACATCTTATCTCCTCAGATGAGATTGGCTCCCATCCTCTGGACATTTTGAAAGAGCCGTAAGATCTGGCTCTGCCAAATGGCTTGGAGACCCAACAAGGGAGCATCATACTGGAGGTGATGAACTAATTAAAATTTAATCGCATCTTCTACCACCACCACCCCCAGTATGTCCAGATTCTTTCTTTGCCATCTTGTCTCCATGGTTTTATCTGTTAATGTTTTTCATCTGCTATGTTTTTTCACAAAGGAGGATTTTAATGTTTTCAATGTTGTATACTGCCCAGAGACATTGGATACGAGAGGGGTGGCTAAATGAATGAATAAATGAATGAATGAATGAATACTGTGTTTCCCAAAAATAAGACCCAATCAGAAAATAAGCCCTAGCATGATTTTTCAGGATGCTTGTAATATAAGCCCTACCCTCAAAATAAGCCCCAGTTAAGATCATCAACCAGATGGACACATTTAGTACCATATTTCCTCGAAAATAAGACCTAAACAGAAAATAAGTCCTAATGCATCTATACCCCTGGGTCTTTTTAGGTGCAGCACAAAATCATAATTGAAGTAATAAACAGGAATGAAAGGTGATCAGTTACAAAAGGCATTGAAGACTTTGTATGATTTTGCTTGTGTGATGAATGAGTACAATCTCTCTCTCCTCATGCCTCCTCAATCCAAACTTACTGTACTCTTAAATTAACAGCCATTGTTTTTGACAAATGGTGAAAATAAAATAAAATAAATGTTTAATGTTTAAATGACAATCATTCTCGTCCCTCCAGCCAGCATATTCGTGTAGTCAAAAGTTTTCATTCAATATATTTAGCAATTATAGATGGGAATGCTGTATTTTAAACTCACATACAGTATATCAAAACAGGTTTTCCTATGCCACTCCAATAGCGCTTCAAAAATTCAATTTATCTGGAAAACTACATTCATCAGTCTGGTTAGAACTGGCTAGGGGACAAAGAAAGTGTCAAAAACTAGAAAGAAATCTCTCTTCTTTGGTAACTATTTCTAGGACATTTTTAATTACACAAAAGTGTTGAGAGTTTTGAATATTTATTATCCCAACATACCTGCTGGTTAAAGTCAGACATACACATCATATCAAAATGCATAGTTGATCACTGAGTAGTTACGCTATTTTTGTAAGGCAGAAAATAAAAAAACATGGCAGCAATTCCATGGAGGAGATCAACATTATTCTCTTAGAGAAAATATAATTTTTTTTAAATGTTCATTCCGAAGCTGCTGTTTGATACTTAAGAGAAGCTGTCAGAAGGCTGAGATAGTGTGACTTCCCTAAAACTGTTTCTTTTCAAAATATGCAAAGAGGGAAGTGTCTGCCAAATTAAGTTCTTAGGAAGAAAAGGAAGGATGCCCCATGCATATGAATGCTCTTGGCCAAAAAGCCATAATGATGCAATCATGTCCTATTCCAAGGGAGCAAAACAAAGCAATTATTATACATATCATATACAGATAGTTCTCAACTTATAATACCATTGTTGCGCGAGCTGCACTGGTTGCCGGTGGTCCTCCGGATCCTCTTCAAGGTGCTGGTGCTCACCTATAAAGCCCTTCATGGCATGGGCCCGGGGTACTTGCAGGACTACCTCCTACCGGCCTCCCACCACCCAGTGCGCTCATATAGGACTGCCCTCCTCCAGGTCCTATCAGCCAGACAGTGTCGGCTGGCGGCCCCCAGGATGAGGGCGTTCTCTGTGGTCGCACCAACCCTCTGGAATGGTTTACCCACTGGGCTCCGGACGGCCCCCAACCTCCACACCTTCCGCGCCGACCTAAAGACATGGCTCTTTCAGCAAATCCCCTGATCTGCCGTGTATTTTAATTTGGGGATTTGGGGTTTTTTAAATTCGGATTTTAACATTTTAATTCTATTTATTGTTGGGTTGTTTTATCCTGTGAGCCACCCCGAGTCCCTCGGGAGAAGGGCAGCATATAAATATGACAATAAATAAAATAAATAAATAAACTTACAACCACAACCGGGTCCAGAATTTCTGTTGTTAAATGTGTCATGCCCGATTTTATGACATTTTTGCTATAGCTCTTTACCAAATCATTGCTGTTGTTAAGTGAAATATGAAGTCATTTGGCAGTTCAATCCTCACTGGCTCAAGGTTGACTCAGCCTTCAATCTTTCCAAGGTCGGTAAAATGAGGACCCAGATTGTTGGGGGCAATATGCTGACTCTGTAAACTGCTTACACAGGGCTATAAAGCACTGTGAAGCGGTATATAAGTCTAAGTGCTATTGCTATTAAGAGAATCTGGCTTCCCCCATTGAATTTGCTTGTCAGAAGCTAGCTAGCGTCAGCGTTCCAAGTAATGCACCCACCAAAAGCAGAGCTCTGGTAGCGCAGAAGACTAAAGCACTGTTATTAACATCAGCTGCCTGCAATTACTGCAAGTTCAAATCTCACCAGGCTCAAGGTTGACTCAGCCTTCCATCCTTTCTAAGGTAGGTAAAATGAGGACCCAGATTGTGGGGGCAATAAGCTGATTTTGTATAAAATATACAAAAGTATGAAGGCTATTGCATAATGCATTGTAAGCCGCCCTGAGTCTTCGAAGAAGGACGGCATATAAATCAAATTAAAAAAAACAAACAAACTCCAAGGCAGGTAGATACCTCAAAGAACATGTTTATTGGATACATCATATTGGCACAGCTGGTGAAAACCAACTCTAAAAGTTCCTGCTGTTTTCACCTAATTAAAAGAGCAAATGTTCCCCCTCCCAGATGTCATCAGTCACATTGTCCAATGAAAGTAGCTGGCAGGTTGCTTGGTCACACTTCTCGTCTTTCAACTGCCACCTTTTGGGATGACCTTGGTTCCCATAAGAAAACTTTTCATTTTGACTGTTAGCCAGTCTATTTACTTCCCCCTTCCCTTCCCCCTCTCAGGGTTCGTGGCAACTATGAGGCAGCAAAATATGGCTTCAGCCAGGTTTTCTTCAGAGTTGACAGTTGGAAGATACATGACAATCACATGGCCCTAAGACACTGCAACCCTTGTAAACACAGGCATTTTGATCACTTAATCCTGGGGATGCTGCAATAATCACAACTGTGAGGTCTTAAGTCACTTTTTTCAGTACCACTCTAAATTAGAACGGTTGCTAAATAAATGGTTAAAAGTTGAGGACTATCTATGATAAAAATACAACATTTTACTGAATCAGACCATCTAGTTCAACATCCTGTTTCTCTTAATGGCCAAGCAAAGGCTCAGAGAACTGTCCAAGTTGTGGTCAAGACAAAGCTCTCCCCATAGTGTTATGCAAAAAATTAAAATCTCGGGTGTTTTCTCGCGTCAGTGTAAATAAGTTGGTTAAAATGTTGAAAATTCTGATTAAAATCCCAGCTTAAAATCTTCTAAAAATCCTCACAGAGCACTCTGCAAGGTCCTTTAAAACCTCAGCTAAAATCCTACCAGTAACTTTAAAAGTTTTTCTTATAGCAACGTTTCGACAGGCTCACAACCCTGTCATCTTCAGGCTCTTGTTTCGTTTAGAAGCTATGGGTTCTCTGTTGCGAGGTCGGAGCTGTCGCTTATCTATATTTGCTGCTGCTGACGTATGCTGGCTAGCCTGCAACTCTGTGTCCCGATTGGAGGACAGCAGTTTTTCTTCCTGCTTCCTCATCCTGGCTGCTTGGCTGCGTGTTACAGACCCAGCTTTCTCAGATTTCTCAGATTCTCTATTATTATCTGTCTGCTGTATAGGGGAATCTCTCTACAAGCAGCCAGGATGAGGAAGCAGGAAGAAAAACTGCTGTCCTACAGCAAATATAGATAAGTAACAGCTCCGACCTCGCAACATAGAACCCATAGCTTCTAAACGAAACAAGAGCCTGAAGATGACAGGGTTGTGAGCCTGTCGAAATGTTGCTATAAGAAAAACTTTTAAAGTTACAGGTAGGATTTTAGCTGAGGTTTTAAAGGACCTTGCAGAGTGCTCTGTAAGGATTTTTAGAAGATTTTAAGCTGGGATCTTAACCAGAATTTTAAATATTTTAACCAACTTATTTACAATGACGTGGGAAAACACCCGAGATTTTACCGTATTTTCCAGCGTATAAGACGACTGGGCATATAAGACGACCTCCGACTTTTCCTGTTAAAATATAGGGTTTGGGCTATACTCACTGTATAAGACTACCCCACTTCCAACGCACACCAAATAAAAATTAAAAAACATCAACTGGCTCACCCACAATGTAAAAGCAGCTGTGCTAGACCCAAAATGGCCCCTGCAACAAGCAGGAACCTCACACAGCCACAAAAAGCCAAAAAAACCCTAACTTTCACACTTTACACACACAAAATTCCACATACAGCTTTGTGAGATTTTTTGTGTTTGTGTAGTTAGAGTGAAACACTACAGAAACACACTAAATCTCAGAAAGCTGCACAAATATTATTTTATTTTGTTTTATTTTTATTTTTATATGAAAACTAAATTTAAAACTTCCTAAACTTTAAATGGCTAGGTCTAAAAAAGAACAACTAAAAAAAAACCCAATTAACTATTGTTTTTTAAAGCTCCCAAAGGGGAAAAAAACTTACCCAATAGAACAGGGGTCTCCAACCTTGGCAACTTTAAGACTTGTAGACTTCAATTCCCAGAATTCCTCAGCCAGCTTTGTTTTGCTGGCTGAGGAATTCTGGGAGTTGAAGTCCACAACTCTGATTGCAGGCAGGAAGAGGCTTGCTGATGGAATGGATTCAGGCAAGCGAAGCAAGGCAGGTGTTGTGACTAGCAGCTAAGGTAAGCAAGCTGGAGGGGGAAAACTTTTTTTACAAAACTTTTACATGGCTCTGGTGATCCCAGCTGCATTTCCTGATCAGCAGGCAAAGCTGGGATCGTGGCTCTGGCCATCCCAGCTGCGTTGCCTGATTAGCAGGCAAAGCTGGGATCGCCAGAGCTTGGATCGCCAGAGCCATTTAAGGCTCGTCAGAGCCTGTCGGGCTGGTCTGCCTGGTTACAGGAGAACAACACCCGGCATATAAGACGACCCCCGAATTTTGAGAAGATTTTCATGTATTAAAAAGTTGTCTTATACGCAGGAAAATACAGTAATTTTTTGCATATGCACACCCGCAAAAACTTAAGAAGACATATATATATATATAAGTTTTACGAAAGAGAGTGAGGTTTGGGTAATGAAAGCTCTCTGGACAAAGACGTTCTATCAGGGGTGAAATGCTACCGGTTAGGGCCGGTTCACCCGAACCGGTAGTAAAAAAATGCTTTAAAAGTTTTTTAAAAAGTTCCGACAATCAGCTGTGCAACAATCAGCTGTGCCGTGCAATTTATATTCGCTAGAAAGCAGGAAATCCTGCTTTTTAGAGAATCTAAATCACGCAGCACAGCTGTTCCCTTTTTACTTCGCTGTTCTACTTACTTTTGCAGACTCAGAAAAGGCTTCTTAGTGTCTGTGGTACACATGCATGCGAAGCAAACTGGTAGCAGACTTCAGAGCATTTCACCCCTGCATTCTATAGCTCTGGGAAATGCCCTACAGCAGGGGTCTCCAATCTTGGCAACTTTAAGCCTGGAGGACTTCAACTCCCAGAATTTCCCAGCCAGCTTTAAGTGATACTCACTTAAAGGTCCCCTGTTCTTGAGATATAATGTAATATTCAAAACCATCATCTGATTTGGCAAAGAAAAAGGCTGCCAGGAGAGGAAAGTGTTCGATCAGGAGAGGAAAAGAGCTAGAGAAGGGGCATTTGAGGTCTTTGCTATCAGAATCATGGGACAGAGTTTTGATACAACAACCAAAAAAAGACCCATTGCTTGTTATCACCATTGCTTCAAGCATTATACAACAAGATAGAACCTGATATGAAGAAAGAACCTGATATGAAGAATCCTAGTTACTTCCTTTTTCTCAGGTGTGTAATCCTCTAAACAGCTAGAGAACTTGGCAAGCTTTTGACCACAGAGGGAATAATGGTAATGTTATGATAGAAATGTTTAGAATCCAATTTTTCAGTATTTAAAAAAATACTTTCCCCCCCTAATTTTCTGTGACTTATAGAGGGCTTTTATATATATATATGCCTGATGACTTTCCTGCTGATGTTTGGTGAAATGACAACAAATTTCTGCACTTCAGTCACAGCAGGTTACAAACAAGGGTTTGAGGAATCATACGTGGTCCTAAAACAGAATGGATTGAAAATAGTCTTCTATCAATGGTGAAAACTAGCACTTTGTACAAAAGAACAGCACAAATGGTTACAAAGACATTTCATGTGATGTCCTTCCTAAATTGCAAATAAGGCTATCTAGAATATTAGAAATATTACAAAATGTACCATATTTAGTCATGTACATACACTGAGTCCTGACCGATGCGCAATAACTTAATTTTTATTAAGAAAAACATGAGGAAATCTTCATTTTTGCCACAGCTTTTGCAATTGAACACAATGCAGCACAGTGAATGGCTTGGCATTTCTCTCTCTAGACTAAATATAACTCTAATCTTCTAGGGAAGCCTTTGGTGCAACATATTTTTCCTCCTGGCACATGCATCAACCATCAACCAGACACAGGTCAAATTAAAGGCCAAGAGCAGAAAGTAAATACAGTTAAATTGCAGCTTGCTGAACTGGCTTCATTAGACTTGAGAATAACAGGAGAAGGAAATGAGTCAAAGCAAGAAATTGTCAGTGGTCAAAAGAAAAAAGTCGAGATGGTGGTTTATTGTTTTTAAGCAATTGCTTAAAGTGGCCTTCCTCTTCCATTAAAGATTCCTGCTATGTATGAATGCATTAAGATTGGATGACACATCATTGTTTTATTCTCTTCTTGCAGGCTCAAAAGCACATCCAGCTTTATTTAGAAAAGAGGGCAAGCAAGCTGATCCAGCAATTTCCTGTAGCAGCACCCCCTGTCTGAAATTATAAGATATGGGATCCTCCAAGGCTCTTGTTACCTCCCTGCTCCTCTTGTTATCTTCTGTGTAAAAAAAACCCTCCAAGATCTGCTTGTTGTTAAAACAATATAAACAGGCATAAAAATAAGGTATACTTTTATTTATTTATTTATTAGTCCAATTTATATGCCGCCCTTCTCCGGAGACTCAGGGCGGCTTACAATGCATTATACCAATAGCCTGCATACTTTTATGTTTATACCTGCTTAGTAGGGTTTTTGGTCCCCCCTAAGCGGTGTTGTTCTATACAAAGCTGGCTTATTGCCCCCACAATCCGGGTCCTCAATTTACCTACCTCGAAAGGATGGAAGGCTGAGTCAACCTTGAGCCTGGTGAGATTCGAACTCGCACTAATTGCAGGCAGCTGGCAGCTAAGTGCTAGCACTTAACAGCACTTAGTCTGCTGCACCACCGAGGCTCTGTATCTTATATCTATTTTTTTATTTATTTTATTAAACTTTATTATTTATACATCTATCATTTTAATATGTAAAATTGTATCTGTAAGTATACTGCTTTGTATGCAGTAGTGGTTAAAATCCTGGCTTAGAAATAAGAAGTTTTTAGTCCCCGCACCTCCTTAGGCATGAAAGCCAGCTGGGAGACTTTAAACCAGTCACTCTCTCTCAGCCTAGTCCACCTCACAGGGTTGTTGTTGTGGGGAAAATAGGAGGAGAAGGAGTATTAGGTTATTTCACTACCTTGAGTAATTTATAAAGTAATAAAGGCAGGATAAAATCTGTAAATAAGTACAGAGTTAAAGATATAAAAAGAAGATAAAAAGAAACATTTTGTGCTTCTTTATTTGCAATTATTTATATCCTACTTTTCAGAATAACCATTTTCCCAAAGTGGATTTCAAGTAATTAAGTAATTGAAAATGAAAATAATGTAATATAAATATTATATAAAAACATCCTAGGACACAGGTGTCAAACTCGCCGCATCACGTTGCCGTCACGTGACGTATCGCGATGCTTTTTTCCCTTCGCGGAGCTGGGCTTGGTGTGGCTTGCGTGTGACACATTCAGCTCATGGGCCGCCAGCTTGACACCCCTGTTGAGGGAAGACAATTCAGACGGAACAGAGTTTTGGAACTTCTGTTTGTGGAAAAACAAGAATCATAAATCAAAGTATAGGTCTTACATTGAAGAGGTGGACAATGTTAGTCCAAAGATAGAATACAGTCTTCTCCCAATTTTTGTTTGTCCGCCCCATCCCCACAAGCTTCACCTTGCTGTAATCCAGTGCCCTTTGTGTGTATTTTCACCATGTGTTCAAATAGCCAGCCTTCCAACACAGAGAAATAAAATGGAAATGTAACCCCTTTAACATGCCCTTTATAGCCTTAGGAGTCTTTTATTTTTAGGAAAGCCTGGGTCCTTGGGTACAAAAACTGGCACTGGCAATAGGAAAAGTGCTGGGAATCCTGGGAATTGAAGTCCACACAGCTTAAGGTTACCAAATTCGAAAAACACTGTTGTAAATAGTCCTAAAATCCTCTGATAGGCTCTATTTCAACAATAGCCATTAACTAATTGTTCTGGTTAATGCCAGAGCCTTTCCTAACATTCTTAACCTAGGTTAAATTCCTGGTTCCTTCCCTGGGTAGGCATTTATCTTCTGCCCACCTTGGCATTTTTGCCCTGTGGAATTCAGAGATGCAGCATTCTTAAAGGCATCACATATTGACTCCACATTTTACAGTGTGTAAAGTTATTCAGGGCTTTATGCCAATCAGTAAAAATGCCTGCAAGATTTTATCTTTAAAAAATAACAGCACCTGGTTCCTACCATTTCTGTTTTATAGGTGAGAGTTGAGGCACAAAGCAGAAAGTTATTCACTTCACCCTAGAACTATAATACAGAATATGCAAACATCCAATATTCTCTCTCAAATCATACTGACTTGCTGTATACAAGAAGACTGGAGCACCCTAATCTATAATTGGTATTTGATGTGCCAAGATGAAGCTGGAAGTCAAGGAAGCAAAGCTTGAACTTCATATGATCCCAAAACCTTCCAGTGAATTAGTTGTGATGGCCATATGAAGGGAGACACTATTATAAAAGTTAGAAAATTATAAAGAAAGAACTTCCAGATTAACTACCAGGTTCCTAACTGCTTTTTAATGACACCACATAAAAATGCAACTTTGCAGATCTTTAGAGCTGGGAAGAAATACACTGGTTTTGCAGTGTATAAATATTTTATATTGTATACAGCTTTTCCATTGTCCGTTAAATTCATCAGTTTGATAAAGTTTGAACGGTTTTGAGGTAGAACCATATTGAATTCCATTATGTAATGGTTGTGAGGCACAGCAATCATGACTCTCAGTAACCAGGCAACCCTCTTTTTAGGAAATGATACATGGTGCTTCCAATCTCTATCCAAATGGTTAGCAAAACATCCTATTACAGATCATCATTCACAGTTATGACGTGATGCAAAATAACTTAATGACCAATCCTTCCTTTTACAACCTTCACATGTCTATAAAACAAAGGAAAGCTGAAGTAAACACAGTGGGAATTTCACTTAACAACCATTTCACTTAACAACCACATTGCCAGTCCTAAGTGTAGTCACTAAATAAGGACTACCTATATTGACATCGGCTGAAAAGTTTCCTTAAAGATAGCTGGATAGGTTCTGGGATGTGATCCTACAGTTTTTCCCAAGTCTCCTCCAGACTGGGCTTCTATTTTAATCTCTCAGGATACTTAGAATCAATTTCACTGTGTTTTTGAGTTTACTTTATTGTTGCAGACTGACAGAGTGTGACATTGTGCATTAATATAATCTCCATCATTCTTCAGCTTCTAGGCTGCCCCTGCTTTCCAGTCTGACTCCATGGAGCTCCCACACAGAATTTCTCTCTCAAATGGAACTCAATCATAACAAATCAGAGAAACTGCAGAGCTGTGCAGAAATAGTGCATAGTGAATGATATGACACAAATGTGCAGCCGATGGAAATCTTAACCTATACCCTTCCTATCAGAATTTTACTTAAATCTTCCTTTGGGTGGGGAAAAAAACCCTTCCTTATCAGGTTAAATCAGTGAGAAAGAAAAAAAATGCAGTTAATATTCAGAATAGCAGTAGCATCAGGATGCTATGCCATTTGATCACTGTTCTCATTGTTGCAACTTGCAGGAATAAATACCATATTTTTCGGAGTATAAGATGCAACGGAGTATAAGCCGCACCTTAGTTTTTGGGGAGGAAAATAGGAAAAAAAATTCTGCCTACCAAGTATTCATCTGGCTAGCGTCCTTAGCCTGGTCAGCTTCAGCACATTAGTTCACTCACTGGTTTTAAGGTTGGGGCTGGTTGGGGCTGAAAAACAGCTTTAAAAGCACAGCTGATCATCAGAGGGAGCTCTAGTGACTAAAGCAGGCGAAGCAAGGAAGGGATAAGAGAAGGCAGCAGCTTTTCTGGGTAGCCATTTTGGGCACCATGCGTTGTGTTTTCAGCCTCCAAATGCATCGTGTTTTTGGGTGGCAATTGGCAGCGATGTGCTTTGGCAATCCCCGCAGCCTTGAAGGGCTCTCAAACGAAGCATTTGGAAGCTGAAAATGTGACACACGGAGCCAAAAAACACAAGTCGTTGTCGGTGGCAATCTCTGCAGCCAGGAAGAGGATGCACGGAGGCTGAAGGGTGGGGGCCGGCGGGAGGACAGGTTACATTTGGAGTATAAGACGCACCCAAATTTTCAGCCTCTTTTAGAAGGGAAAAAAGTGTGTCTTATGCTCCAAAAAATATGATAACTATCAAGTGAAATCATTTTCACCAATTCATGAACTGGCTCTGACTGGAATTCAGAGCATGTTCCAGATCTGTGTCCTGTGCAACTGCTTTTGTTTTAAAAATATTGCTATTGTATGTTCTGTTTCAAGATACACAAATAACATTAACCCAGAGCAGTGTTTTTCAACCTGAGCATGTAAACGCCAACTCCAGGAGGCTGGCTGGGGAATTGTGGGAGTTACTCATCTGAAAGTTGCCAAATTTGAGAAACAAGGACTTAGAGTTTAGCTTTTAGACAGCCAGTCTATCCAGATGCTACTATTCTGTAATCTCCGAAGCTGCTGAGAGATATAGAAGAATTATCAGGGTTTTATTCACCCTATCTTCCTCCCAAATTCATCCATCATGGTAAACAATGTCATTCAGTGCCAAATCTAGGCTGGAATCCTGCTTAAGAAAGATTAAGAAAATCAGCATGATCTAAAGGGATAAATGCAATGCAGAAAAGGATGAACACAACACACTTCCTTCCCCAGCATGAAAGGAAGAATTTTTGTGTATGTATGATTAATTTAGTCAGGAGTGTGGCTACACTGCTGTTCAAATATCATGCTATTCTTAACCACAGTGGATTAAGACATACAAGTTTGGATGCTCAAGTGTGTGGAATGACACATGCTCTGGGTGGTTTGAGTATCATGTTAAGACACACCTCCTTGGAGCATACCAACAGCGTAAGCAAGATAAACCTGTGACACCTAATTGTAGTTCAAGTGTTTTCCAAAGAGGATGTTTGCCGAAATGTAATTAGCTAGTGGCTGTGTGATTAGGCTGATGGCTCACATGTTTTTGTTCCTTTAGCACCTGCTGGTTTGCATACATCATATAAATTGGCTAGGTTCCATCCATCTGAAAGCAACTTCCTCACAAGAAGCTATTTTTGAAGGTTGCCCTGATCTTTCTTTGTTATTGTGTATAGAAACAGAGCCAAAAGAATGCTAAAATAATGGAAATGGTCCAACTTTCTTGAGTGAAGAAGCTGGATGGTATTAACTGCTGGTGTAATGTAAGAACCTCAGAAAGACTGAGTTCCTAGATTAAGAAAAATGCTAACAGTTTCCTTTACATAACACATTTTGGTTAAGTTAGAACAAGGGTCATATGAAGAGTACAGTTAGAGTAACCTAAAGACCCAACCACTGTCCCCATCCTTCCAGATGTCTACTCCCATAATTCAGAAATTCAGATTCTTTGCCATTCTGCCCAATTAGAGAAGATGCTACATGAGGCACATATACTATAGGTTGATAGGGAAAGTAGCGACAAAGATAGGAGAAAGAAAAGGAGGGTTGTGTGCGCTGACCACGCAGCAAGAGAAGAGAGTGGAAAGAATAAGGATGGGCTGTAACTGTCCTTTTCACACTGTGATCAAAGAGTCATAGTCACACTTCTCTGAATCAAAAGCAGCAGAGTAGACAGATGGGATCAAGATGATTCAAAAAAAAGTTTTCCTCTAGGCCAAAGCAAGTTCAGAGATCTGTAGAAACTGAGTCATCCAAGTAGTCAAAGCAAGGATTAGATTTAAGGAAGAGAACAGTCTTGGTCAATTGTCACATACAGTGTTACAATATTTGAATGATTCTGGGCAAAAAAAATTTATTGCAAAAGTTCCTGGTCTCCTCCCAAGGCTAGCTATTTACACAATACTAAGTGAATTGCAATTGCTGGGTTACTCGGCAACAACAGTCTAGTTAGACTAGGTAGACTGTTACTTCTACTATACTTCTAATATATACTTCCTAGTAACATAGTATTTGTCTTCCAGCTCTTGCCTGGAAGTATTATTACAATTTTGATAACTGTGAATTTCCCTAAAATCTAAATGCTTTAGAATCAGAAAGTGAAAGGCAATTCTGCCAAAGACACAACAATGACTAAACAATCAGTACATGTAGTAATGGCCAGGTAAAAGCAAATTTTCAGAGATTAGAATCATAGGGCTGGAAGGGATGTTAGAGGTCCTCTAATCCACTGCCCAAGACAGAAGTTCTTATTCCACCCCAGACAAATGGTTGTCCAATTTTTTTCTAGAAAATGTCCAGCAATGGAGCACCTACAACTCCAGGAAGCAAGCTGTTCCATTGATTAATTGTTCTCACAGGCAGGCGCTATTGACAGGCAGGAAAGAAAAAGAGATGGATGGGCATAGGAATGGTGTGCAAATAATCATGAGGCAATCCAGAAGGAAAGAGGAGGTAGGAAAAAAGATACATATAGCCTGGAAAAGATCCCAGGAAAGAAGACGAATGGAGTAGACAAGTATAAGGAGATAGCAGAAAATGAAAATCAGAGTTTTTGTATGTGTCTTAAGATGGCAGCAGACCTTGGGGGGATGCAAAGAAAGTAAACATAGTACAGTGGTTCGTAGACTTTAGTGGGTGTGGAAATAGATATGAAGGATATAGAGATGATGAGAGAAAAGTGTGGATTAAGGAAGAAGAAGCTGAAAAAAATATGGAAATAGATGGATTTGATCTAGACCAGGGGTGTCAAACTCGTGGCTGGATGCGTCACGTGCTAGCCCTGCCCCCACCCGGTTTAGCGAACGGGGGAGAAAGTACCAATACGTCACGTGATGACACCGTGATGACATGAGTTTGACACCCCTGATCTAGACCAATTTTATGAGGCAAGGTATCTGTGGATGTGATTGGGATGCTGAAGGCAACACAGACTTCAAGATTAGAGTGGTAAAAGGGACCTTCTAGTTGCCTGAATTGGTGACAGCTGGGATATTGAATCTAATCACATGATAATCACCATAAGAGCTGATGAATGTAAAGTGAAAGTAGAGATCAGGAACTATAAGAACAGCCCTGATCTGTCTTCTGTGAGATATTCCTGAAAGACTATTTTGGCCAGAGCTCTATCAGTTCCTGGACCATGAGGCTAGTAGAAAACATACTAAAAGAGCAGAAGTGGTGAGAGGACAGCCTTGGTGTCTATTGGATTGCTACTTGGAGAAAGGCAAAACTCAAGTTATAGAGAAGGCTGGAGTGGAGTTGCTGGTGCAGAACTGCAGTGTCTGATCAATGTTAGCTAGAGTCAGAATATGAGTGTTATGGGGGGAATTGATTACAATCTGAGTCTTGGTGGGGTGGCCCAAGGGAAGGTGGCGGGAAGGTATTTAGCAAATTTGTTGTATGGGGTTGGGGAAGTGCACCATGAAAAACAGTGGGGATGGTCTTGTCCCTAATTCTATGATCCTCTTAAATGTTGTGGCTCCGTCCTCCAAGCCTATCTTATCGGAGGAAGAAGGCTCCGAACATGAAGGAGAGGAGACGGCCAGGCCTCCCTCTCCAGGACCCTCCTCTCTGGCAATGCCTCAGCTGTCTCCCGAAGGAGAAGAGATTGGCCAGGAGCCAGGTGTTTCCGAGCCGTCAGATAGTGACAAAGAAACATTGTGGTTGGACCCACGCCAACGTCGGAGAGACAAGCGTGAGCAGCAGAAAAGGAGGCGTGCCAGAGATTAAGCTGAGTCACTGGACCACACCCCACAGGCTATAAAAGGGAGTGTGGT
Source organism: Arizona elegans (assembly GCA_022577455.1). Taxonomy (NCBI): domain Eukaryota; kingdom Metazoa; phylum Chordata; class Lepidosauria; order Squamata; family Colubridae; genus Arizona; species Arizona elegans. Next base: position 92,475,801 of record JAKOOJ010000006.1, on the reverse strand, counting down.
GGCCATTCGGACTCTGTGACGGACAAAGCTAATCTCTGGCGAGGCACTTGCACCTTCGGACACAACACCTATTTGCCGTGGATTTAATTACAAACTGGACTATTCAAACTGTGTGTATTTTTGTCTGTGTTATCGGAGTAAAAACTTTTGGCAGGCATCCACGGTGTTGCTGCCAAGTTCCTTATCACTGACATTGTGTGTTTGAAGAGTTTATTTAACCCTCGGCTGGCTGGTTGGGTGTGTGCATGGTACGGGGGGCGAACATTAAAGTGGGGGAGGTCCTCTATCAGAATGGGAACACAGATTGCTATAGATCAGGCCTATCAAACTGCTGGCCTGCAGGCTGGGTACGTCACGCACAGGCCACATCCACCCTGGCTCTGCAAAGGCAAAAAACGTCGCGATATGTCACGATCCAGCCTATGATGTGATCGAGTTTGACACCTGTGATATAGATGATATTGTATGTCAGATGATCTATGATATAATATGTGAGCCACATAGGCTTTAAGTACTATGAAAAGCATTTTCTCCAACTACTGCTGACTACTCAAAATGCTTATCCTAGGAGAAAATTATAATGTCTGCTTTGGGGAGATGAGGGAATTTGTTGTAGCCCTCTTCCTGTGGAATATTTTCCTGCTGGAAATCTGCCAGTCTCCATCTTTTACCGGTCTTCCAGAATCAAGTTAAAAGTGAATTATTCCAGATGCATTTTGAGGAATTAATGGGGATGTTGTCTATCAAACTGCATGGATTGCAGTTTTATCCTTACTTTAACTCACCAGCTCCCAACTTTTTGAGCACCAGAGACCGGTTCCATGGAAGGCAGTTCTTCCATGGATCAGGGGTGTGTGGTTTTGCATGGCACCTTCATGCATGGGGCTTTCACTTGCATGGCCTGGTTCCTAGCAGGCTGCAGATCAGTGCCGGTCTGCGGCCCAGGAGTTAGGTACCCCTGCTTTAATTGATTCTGCTTTAATTTGTATTGAGGTATTATGCATGTTGTAATTAATACGTTGTGGTTTTTATACACTCCCTGCAATTGAAATACATGGTACAGAAATTTAATAAAAAAACAAGGAATACCTGATATGCCACCAAAGACAGCACAAAATCCTTGGGGGAACTTATGGGCTACACTTAAAATTTTGTGAAGGTTATCTTGTTCATGGGCGGTAGTTTTAAAGACCTCTTTTCTAAGCAGATGCATCTATTCCCATCAACATATCTATATTTGGAGGAAAAAGCATTGCTCTTTGAATTGCCTGCCATGTTAAAGTCACAGAGTTTTAATCAAGAAGAGAAAATATAAATGTAAATAGAATTGGTTAAATTTCATCAAAGGAATTTGAAGGGCTAGGCAAGAGAAGTATGAAAAGCATCTATCACAATAAGCTCCAAAACCAGGACAAATCATTCATTGTGTAACAAATCTGCTAGAATCTTAGTTAGGGTTGTGGCAAATTAGGAAATAATCATAGCAGAAAAGCCATCATAACAAAACTGTACTGAATTACTTTCCAGCTTCTTAATTACCTGATGATGTCATTGGCTAAGACTGTAATAGCCTGAAATATTAAAGACATTCCATGTAATTATGAGAGCTTTTGAGGCTCAAATATAACATTTGGCCCATTTTACAATTATGCTATTTTTTTATTATGGAGTTTTGGTTAACAGTCAAGTGAAATAATTAAGAATTTGTTTGCCCTGATGAATAAATAATTACTAAAATTTTGATTGATATGATTGATAATGCCTTATAAATATTGAGTCTAAACAATCCATGTATGTGGTTTAGATCCACAAATAAAATGTGTCATCAATATCTTAAAATGATTAATAGCAAGAATTTTCCTTTCTGCTTCTACTATTGCCTCCTAATAAAGTATTAGTGTCATTTGTTCTGTTATCTTTTCAAATGTCATCCATAAAGGGTCTCCAAACACCCCTAAGTTACTAGGGATAATGAAAATTTTTATAATTTTCTAAATGGATTTCATTCACACACCTCAAACTAATGTGCAGAATATGATACAATCATCCTTCAGAATACATACTTTTCCTAAATTTTGCACTACTGTTGTCAGCTGTAAAAAATGTTTGTCTCAAGGGCAAAGGCACATAAAAATTTAATAGTGGAAGAAAATGTATACAAAAGTACAGGTCTAGGGAAAAATGCATGCAATATAAATGCAAAGTTTTGTTGCTTGACTGAGCTTATGAAAACTGACATGGACTGCATAGAGATAGATCTGTCCATATCTAGTAAATTCTATGATGAATGAGGCATCACACATTTGTACTTATTAAATATATCCCCTCTGGGCTGCAAAAGCCCAAATTTGGAAGCAAAGCAATATAGAGAAACTATCTCCTTGCAACCAACTAGTGGCCATCTGGATTTCAGTAGGCCAGATCTGTTAGTCACAGTATGTGGTGATTTAAAATAGACAGGCAAATCCCTCCAAGTACTCCCCACCTGGAATGGGACTTTTTGGCTCGAATCCTTGGCTCTGCTTGTTTCTCCTCCACGTTATTACGCCCAGGCACTTTAGGCCACGGCCCCTCCGTCCCAGTCCCTTCACTGCAGCCTCGGGAGGCTCTGAACTGACAGGCAAGGGGCTTGTGGCCAGGGTGGGGGGATTCAGAGCCCCAAGCGCTACTAACTAGGGCAGCCCCAGTTGGGGTAGAAATACCTTTGCCCCCTCCCAGGCCCCTCTTCCACAGGGAGAGGCCCTGGGAACCCCACCTGATGGATCCCTCACCATCTCTAGTCCCTCTTTCCCCCTTTTTTTGTGGCTGGATCCCTCCCCCACACTGCTCTCGGCCGTCTCGGGAGGCTCCGAACTGACAGAGCCTCCCTCTGAACTGCAGCTCCCGCTCTACTCCCAAAGCCCCTGAGCCCCTGCACCAATTGCCTGGCTGCGAACTGTCCTGGGTGCCCAAAAGCCCAAGGCGAACTGTACTTCAACAAATGGGCCACAGCGAAGGGACTGGGACAGAGGGGCCGTGGCCCAAAGTGCCGTGGCATAATAACGCGGAGGTGAAACCCTGGAGGAGAAACAGGCAGAGCCAAGGGTTTGAGCCAAAAAGTCCTAGACCCCTCCCCATCTCCTTCTTAGTTTTTTGTCCCAGCCCAACCTTCCTTCTTGAAGACCAATGGTTTCCTTTAATAGTTTTTAGAGATAGATTATGCTCATTTTAAATATTACACTGTTTTAAATTTAAAACATTGATAGTGTAGCAGAGAAAACAAACCAAAAAAGAAAATGGAGATTTCACCCTTTTTCCTCCCTGTCCTTTGGCCATCACCAGAGTTAAGCCCAGTTCATCTCTTTGCCTAAGGTCTCCAGATCCAAATTGACCCTTCCTGCTCCAATCAAAGCCCTCTCCCATCCTGCCTAAAACAAAGCATACTATAGAACAGGGGCCTCCAACCTTGGCAACTTTAAGACTTGTGGACTTCAACTCCCAGAATTCCTCAGCCAGCAATACTTGAAGTCCACAAGTCTTAAAGTTGCCAAGGTTGGAGGCCCCTGCTATAGAATCCTCCCCAGTAAAATAGCACAAGGGCAGCTCTTACAGGGAATTGCAACCTAGAGAAACCCCAAACTTTCATCCTCCTCCATCAGCTGATCACCTCAACATTCCCTCTTTAAAAAAAAAAAAAAAAAGAACTTCCCCAGCTCTGCTGCCCTCCTGAAGGGCTTTTTTGCCTAACATAGAATAACCCCAGGTATCCAGGACAAAGATCTGCTTAGCCTCCTGAAACTGGCCTGGCAATCTTTTCTATCTTGTAGCTTTCAGTTTCTATAAAATCTTTCTTTTTCCATTGCTCATGGTACAACTTTCTTGTAAAGCAGGCACCCAATAGATATTTGCAATAAACATGGTTCTTCTACTCAGCATTGTACTGTTCCCTCACTTCAGTCATTCATGTTCATTCAGCGCCCATTCATTATAACCCGATCTATCTTCTTCTTTTACTGTACACACTTAGGTATCCCGGTCTCATTCAGCTTAAAAGCTTTAACACATTTTGGTTTTTCAAACCGTGCGAGCAACCTAAATCTGCAAAAAATTATCTATGCCAAAGGATACATTAATCCAGGAATGACATTTTTCAAGGCTACAAGGCACTCATGTTTTAAAATTTTGTCCTTGCAAAACTGTCAAACAATAAAGCTTTTCATGAAATATGTCCCCCCATGAATGTACATCATTCTTTCACTGCCAGATACAAGGAAGCTAGAATTATTTTTTAGATTATTTGCTCCTCCATGTATCATTTGAGAAGAGAGAAGCAACACATAGTATCTAACAGTGAGCAGGCTAATTTTCTTTATAAACATCTAAACTCAATGAAATTAGAAAAGAAGCAATGGGTGGAAACTAATCAAGGAGAGAAGCAACCTAGAACTAAGGAGAAATTAGTTTTCAGAGCAAATTAATCAGTGGAATGACTTGTCCCTAGAAGTTCTTTTTTTTTTTTTGTTTATTTTAAAAACAAAACTTTATTAAACATATAAAAAGTAAAATGTTATACCATGTATATACAAAATACATATATCAGATGAGAATACATAAAAAAAGTGACTTTGGTCTCACATCCATTATCTTATTAACGGTGCATATTTGTTAATTATTATTATCATACAGAATTTTACATTTACTCTCATTTCTACAAGTTATTCAATTATACCACCTATTCCACGCTATATAACCTTTTGAGTCTACCTTATCCTTCATTTCAAATGTTAGTTTATCCATTTCCACACAATTATAGATCTTTTGGATTATCAATTGGTCTGTTGGCAGTTGATCAGTTTTCCAATATTGGGCGAGCGCCAATCTGGCTGCAGTGACTATGTATAATATTAAGTACTTTATTTCTTTCCTATAGTTTTCTTTAATCATCCCTAGTAGGAAAATCTCTGGTTTGAGTTCTATTTTTTCTGAAGTTATTTCTATTAGCCAAATTCTTATTTTTTTCCCAATATTTCCTAATTTTTGGGCAAAACCACCAGACGTGGAAGAAGGTGCCCTGTGCCTGATTACACTTCCAACAGATTGGACTTAAATTTGAATACATTTTTGCTAAATGCAAAAATGCCCACAGAAGTTCTAAATGCTCCAACACTGGAGGTTTTTAAAAAGAGTTTGGACATCCATTTGTTTGAAATGGTATAGGGCAGTGTTGGCGAAACTTTTCAGTACCAAGTATCAAAACGGGAGCACGTGTGCGTGTGCCGGAAACCAGAAGAGCAGCCGCCCAGTATGCATGCACATGCCAGGAAGATGATCTTTCAGTTTTCAGCATGTGTATGCACACTGGCCAGCTGGTCTTTGCACGTGCATACATGCCAGAAACCAAAAGACCAGGTGGTTTGCGTGCATGCGCATGCCAGAAACTGGAAGATCATCTTCCTGGCATGTGCATGCGCACCGGGCAGCTGCTCTTCCGGTTTCCGGTGCTCCCATGTGCGTGAAGACCAGCTGGCCGGTGCGCCGGAACCCGGAAGGGCAATGGGCGATGGCTTGCATGCCCGGAGAGATGGCTCTGTGTGCCACTTCTGGCACACATGCCATAGGTTCACCATCACGGGTATAGGGTTTTCTGCTTGAGCAAGGGGTTGGACTAGAAGAACTCACGGGTCCCTTCCAACTCTCTTATTCTGTTAGTTATTGATTAATTTCAAGAAATTTGGGGAATCAAGCGCAGATGATGGCTATTAATTGATTTAATGAACTTTGAACACATCTGAAAAAACATGGATTGCTTCAGTCAATAGTCAAATTTCAGTCAAATCCTTACGCATATTCCGCCGTGCCCTGAAAACATTTCTATTCCAACAAGCTGGTCTGGCCTAACTCTCCCTTTTTAATTGGCTTTTAAACTGGCTTTTAAATTGGGTTTTAAACCTCTTTAGATAAATTTGGATGTTTTTAATCTTTGAGCCTAAATTACTTAATCTGTTTCTTAATAGTTTTTAACTTCTATATGTATTTGTATTTATTATGGCTGTTCACCACCCTGAGTCCTTCGGGAGTAGGGCGGTATACAAATATGGAAAAAATAAATAAATAAATAAATAGCAAAGAGATGTTGTACTTATGTGAAGTCCAAAGCACTTCTCCTAAATTCTTTTCAAAATGTACATAACTGTAATATTTAATTTAAAAAGGTCTGTTTCCTGCATGAAGGAGGATAACTGTGGCTTAAAATAAGTCATTTAATATAGGAAAAATGAAGAATTAGTGACCAATTGCCGTTACAGCTTGGGAAATAGAATGTCCTAGATTGGCCTAAAATTAGGAATGTTCCCATCTCCTCCAGCAATATAAAATAGGGATAGGATCAGATTGTAGGTTATCAATAGCTCTGTGTATATTTGGACAATAATTCTTTCCTTCCTGAAATTTTTTAGCATGTGGACAGTTGAAGGGTATTTGCCAAGTAGAGTTGTCATATTTAAGAACCTGAGAAGGGCAAGAACAGCCGTGCCATCTCTTATTAGCAAAATTAGCTTTATTAATCAAGCCAGACAGTAAACGAAGCTCCGTGCTCCCTCCGTTCGGAATCTGGAAAGTGAACAAAGTTTATATGTTCTGTAATGAAATTGTATCTAGTAAGAGCACATGAGAGAGCAGTTCAAAGGCTGGATGAGCATATGGTGCAGCTCTGCAGATGGGAAAAATCATTGCTGGAAAGAGGCATAAATGCTTCTTTCATTAAGAGATCATTCATTGTGGAATAGGAAATACACAGCAAGTAGCAATCATTTATTCTGGGTAAAACAGGTCTGGCTAGCTTCCCACACATACACATACACACATACCATACACATACACACACAGAAATACACACAGAAATACGGCTAACCTTAGCTGATCTGATTTAACAGTCTGCAGATTAAGGTTTTGGATAGAAAGCTCAGCTATGACATCCAGTCAGTTTATGTAATCAGATTGATTTAAACTGCAGAGAACTGGATGAAACTACCTGATTCATACTTATTTTATTTACATTTACCAAATCCCAGGTCTGAACTGGAGTTAATAGCATTTAGCTGTTCAACTTTGCACTTGGCAGGATAAAAATGAAGAGGGGGAGTACATAATTAGTGGAAAATATTCAGAAAAATGCCTGCATTCAGCTGCCATGATAACATGTATAAAATACATTGTAGATGAGGAAAATTGCTTTCTTCCCCCACCCTCCCAAAAAATCTGTCTGGTATTAAAAAATGCATAAATAAAGATTTGCAGAACAAGTGGCAGCTGTGGATAAGAAGGCCTTTGCAGAAGTCCATATTGAGCACCAATTGTGCCCTTACTGGACCAGAAGTCCCTTCAGATGCTTACTCATGCTCTGGTTTCCTGGACTATTGCATTGCCCTGTACATAGGGCTGTCCTTGAAAACTATTTGGAAGCTCCAGCTGAGCAGAATGTGGCATGTTGCCCCATAACCACTGCTGGTTACCAGTCAGCTCCTGGATATAATTCAAGGTCCTATGTCAGCGTTGGAAGCCATATTAGGCCGGAAGCTTCCATGTTGCCACCTTCTCATGTGTGGGAAAGTAGGAGGGGGGATTTAGTACAGGGGTTGTCTGTAGACATAATAGCATTCTTCCTGTCAGTCAAGGTCAGGGTGATCCTGCATCTGGAGACAGAGTGGTTGGAGTGATGTCTCTAGATGGGACAGATGTTGATTGGAGCATGTGATCGACTGAGGAGTAAAGGGATGGTTTTGGGGGCTTTTGATTTACTGAGGGAAAACCCGGACCTCTCAGATTCGGGTTTTCCCAGATGTGCCAGTTTACCTATTCTAGTAAATAGAACTTTGAAAAATGCTTGCTTTAGAGTCTTTACTTGGAGTTGGGTTTTTTTCTGGAACACTGACATTAACCCAAATCTCTCTTAAAGCATAATGGCACCCTGAAAGGGGTCTGTTGGGGGCGCTGAACCCCAGCATCTACCTGGTGCGAAGACTCAGTGAAAATGGAGGAGAAAAGAGAGGTCGCAGAGGGGGCTGTGGGGACGGATACTCAAGGATTTACCGACACCCTGCTTTCTCTTTCTGAAGAAATGATTTGAGTCATTGAGGCTGCAGAGGAAGCCTGAAGGCTAGGCACTTGGCCCAAGGAGTCGGATTCCTGGAAAAGTTGCCAGTCTGACCCAACTCCAGAAAGGGGATCAGAGGAGGATATTAGTTATCATCTATAAAGCCCTTCATGGCATCAAGACTGATAGTCTAAAGAACTATCACAACTTTCAGCATCTTTGATTATTGGCCACACAGGTTGGAAATTGTTCAGTTACGTTTGAGGGGATCACAGCTTCTGAATTAAAACTAAAATTCAAAAACACGTTGTGTAATTCTTATGTTCCCACATATATATTGACGGAATAACTCTGCTTTTTAACAGAAAACCATGCCATACAATTAAGGAATGTGCAGGAATCCACAGATCATTATATTCTGATTTGCATGTCAGTGCTGTGAACATAAATTAGTTCTGTTCAAAATGGATTATACTGAACAGAACATTTTTTTTCTCTTCTATAGAAACGAATCTTTTTAACCTGACAAGGTTTACTTTTTCTGAGCCTTATACATTTAATTCAGGGAAGTTATAGTATAAAATGATTTCAATGCAACCTACTCCTTTCTCTGCCTCCTCCCACAATTTCCACCTGCTTTAAATATCATATAGATATGTTGATAGTCTTCTTATATCTCCTAACCTCCATTGAACAGAGCTTCAATAGAAAGCAGCAACAGAATATAAATAAAGGCATTTTGGCATGGATATTGATCAGAAAAAGGACGTAGAATTAATGTAAACAGCACTTCAACTAGCTGGGTTACCTGATAAAAAAATCTAGTTTCTTTTGTATCAAATTCTAGGTGAAATCATTGGGTGGTACTCTATTCCCAAATTTTCTTATGGGAAACTATGGAAAAAGTCTTAAAATCTACAGTTAAAAATAAGTTGTGTAGGAAATAGATATAAAGGTCCATAGGCCAAAGCAAAGAATGGCAATGTAGTAGAGCATTAGCTAGAGTTTCAAAACGGAGTTAATGATGATGATCATCAGATGAACATTGCCAAGATTATGGAAATCTTATATAAGAACCCAGAAATGCCCACTGAACTTCTATAAGATCTCACAAGGTTCTGGAAGTCTTGCAGCAGATTGAGAGATTATTAAATCTTTATGAGCTTTGGTGACTGTCATTATTTGAGCTAATTTGATGAGGCAGTTTTTTACATTCTTAGGGGAGTAAAAATAATAATAGCAGGTAAGATCTGAATGAACATCATTCACTCTGTGTGCATATTTTAAGTTTTAAATGTGTAGCCTATCTCATTTAAATATGTTTAAAACCAATTCTCGAATACAGCTTGTCATCCTGGAATCTGCACTGTATATCGGAAATTAATACATCGAGCAAGTCCAGAGGTATTTCATGAGAAGAGTCCTCCATTCCTCTGCTCACGACAGAATACCTTATGCCACCAGGCTTGAAATTTTAGGCTTGGACAACCTAGAATTACGCCGCCTACAATCTGACCTATGTGTAGTACACAAAATTATCTGCTACAACGTCCTACCTGTCAATGACTATTTCAGCTTCAACCGCAATAATACACCATCACACAATAGATAAAAACTCAAGGTAAACCACTCCAAACCCAACTGCAGAAAATATGACTTCAGCAACAGGGTGGTCAATGGCTGGAATACACTAGTCAACTCTGTTGTTACATCCTCAGAAACCCCCCTAAATTTAACCTTAGACTCTACTGTTGACCTCACCCCATTCCTAAGAGATCTGTAAGGAGTGTGCATAAGCACACCAGCGTGCCTACTGTCCCTGTCCTACTGTCCCCATTTATTCATACCTATTTCCTGTGTTCATATTCATGTTTATACTTATACCTATTATCTCGTACATGTTTGACAAACAAAATAAATAAATAAATAAAATGTACTTTAAACTCCTGAAAAATTAGAAAACTGAGTTTTTGGTCTTAAAAATCCTAACTTTTGTTTTGCTTGACACATACTTTTAAGGTAAAATCTCAGTATTTACTGACCAACTGTAGGTTTTATATTTAACTACTGATGATTTTATATTCTGAGAATCAACAACCTCCACTGTCTCATAATCATGACCCACGTCCAGTTCTTGATCCAAAGTAAGGGAAAGAGTGGTGTAGGTTATTTTCTTTCCCTTTTCTATCTTCTTTTCATAAAATGGAAACTAATTGTAGGTTCCTAATAATACACATGAGAAGTCTTGCTCATCTTCTTCCAGAGCAAACGAAATGGCTTTGCCACAAAGGTTCTCTGTTAATGTGTACATTAAAAGACTGACAGCTACCAGATTTGCCTGTCACAGATTTCCATGGTAACTCTACATCGTTAAAGAAGGACATCTGCAAAGACACTTCCCTGAAGCCTTGTTGTCAGCAGGCTTACCCATACTGGTGGTTCTCATATTTCAAGCTTATTCTGCACAGGAAACACACACACAAAAATCCATATTCTGGAACACAAAGAACAATTTGCCTCTTTTCTTTTGGAAACATCATGTTGATAAACTGTAAATACACAGTAGCATTGTGTTATTACTACAGGCTTTGCGGTTGTGAATCACAGAGTCCACAGAGTCACACAGACCCTAATTAAGCAAGGGAACACAACGCATCCGAAGGTGATTAGCAAACAGCACCATGGAAATAAAACCTTAATGCTGCTAGTTTACAGATGGGATGAAAAGTAAAGAAACCTGAAGGCAAAAGAACCAGAAGTCACTCTCCATGCAGTCTTGCCTACCCCTTAAAAAGAAGTGGAATTATTTTCTTCTCTCTTCATAGCATTCTGACAGTTGCATCTCTATAATAGTATTTGCTTAATCTCCCGAGGATCCCTATTATTGGCTTATGCAGCTTCTTCTGACAGTGAGCCAGGAATTCAACCCAGAGCTGATGCTAATGTCTAATATCAGTTCTAAGGCTGCACATGCCATCAACAGTATTATAAGAGTCACTTCACTCCAGCTACTTCCTGTAGTATCCACGTAATGTGAGAAGCTTCAGGCTATGAGGGAGGAGTGTGACCTGTGACTCTACAGCAGGTCAAGAGATCCAGCCACTTGAGGAAGAAGAAGGACCTCTCACATGAGGTAGGATGTGGATTGGCCTTTGATGATAGTCATCTCACCATGCATAGCTATCTCCCTACTAGGCAGATCTGTGGGATACTAGGGATTAAAAGTTCATACATTTGGAGGGTGTCCAGATTGGAGAAGGCTACTATATTGCAGTTGGTAGGGTTGCAAGGTACTTCAAATTGGGAAGATAGTGGGTGGATGCTTGACCTTAATTCACCACTTTTTTCCCAGTAGGCCTGATATGACTCGTTTGAAATTAATATGTCCCATGCAGATGTTGAGTAAAGGTGTGGTTGATTGGCCCTTGTATAGGTTCTTCTAATTTTATCCTAATTCAGAAACACACAAGGATTGAATATTCCAATGATTTCTATAGCAGTAAAATTCTATAACATATGGAGGCTCCAGGTTTTGCAAACTTGTTCTGCAAGATGTGTAATATAGTATTGTGTCAGCATTAATGAATTCTTATAGCTTACTATGCTTACAGCCTTCTGTAGCTTGGCTCCCTGCCTTTGATCTCATCACTCTGGTTGCAGAACAGAACCATAATGTTCTGCATTATACCATGAAATTTTAATCACAAATACTATATTTTGACACCCTTTCAAAATTTGAAGTTTTAATCCTTCATTTCTGCAATAGGTAAATATGTTCTTTCAGGGTCCCTTAGCATTTTTTTCTCCTAATTGGACAGGCTGCTCTTTGTGGCTTTTCTCCTGGCCTCCTAGTTCAAGCTTTTCCCAACCAAGCTTGAATATAAATTGTTGAACAAAGCTGTGCTAGCAACCATCCAATATTCACAAAATGCATAATACCTCACTGGCAAACAGATTGACTTTCATGAAGCAAGGAAATTATGTTTGGTTTTTAGTATTTCTTATAAATCTCCAAACAGCCCACCATAGTATCTTTCCAGGTACCATGTCAACAGTTTCTCCCTATGCTTTGCAAACCCGTAAGAAATGCAACTAATACATGGATACACGTGCATGAATTATGGAGCGGGGAGGGATGCTTGAAATTTTTTTACCTCTATAATCTTTTTACTTCTCTTTTTGCTCTTTATAAATATATGGAGAACTGTAACCAGCGGGCTCCAGGGATGCCATATCTGGATTGAAAAAGTTTGGATGTCTATTAGAAGGCAGTCATAAAATACGGCAAGAAAGCTGACTATGATAAAACCTGGGATTAGGAAATGGCATACTAGACTCGGGGAAAGGAGCCTTGATTGCCCAATATTCATAGGGAGGTTGGGCTGGTGTTCTCTGCACTCAACTACTTTGATTTGCTGAAGGCACTTTCAAGCTTCGGATTTGACAAAAATACTAAATATGCAGTCCAATGGCTCAGCAGTTAAGACGTTGAGTTTGTCAGCTGGAAAGCCAACAATCCAAGTTCAAGACCTGAGCATCACACGACAAAGTGGGCTCCCATTACTTGCTACAGCTTCTGCCAACCTGGCAGTTTGAAAGCATGCAAATGCAACAGGGGTGGTATTCACTTACCTTTGCTACCGGTTTGCAAATGTGAGCGCGCACAGACACTCACTTCCCTCGCACGAGCCACCCAGCATGTGCAGAGCATCAAAAATGGGATGTGATGATGTCCAGGCGGGTTGGCAGATCCTCCCACAGTCGCTGCTACCGGTTCACCCGAACCAGATTGAACCAGCTGAATACCACCACTGAAATGCAAATAGATAAATAAATACCACTTTGGTGGGAAGGTTAACGCATTCCATATTTTCATGCTGGTCACACGATGACAGAAAAGTCCTCAGACAATGCAGGCTCCCTTGGCTGAGAATCAGAGATGCACCCCTTGAGTCAGTCACAACTGGACAGGGGAAATCTTTAAACCAAATATACCTGGAAACTGCCTTAGACAGAGACAACAATGGGTATGGTTTTCAGAAGCTCAGAGGAAAAAGGGAGCAGCAAGAGGAAAAGAGAAATGATGACACACAGAAAGATGAAAGTGCTGGGGGAGTCAAAAAGAAATAAGCAAAAGGAAAAGGAAGCAAACAGAGCAACCATGAATGGGGGCCAAGAAAAGTGGAAAGGATGTTTGGGGTAGAGATATACAGCAAGCAGGGTGGTCCCAAATTACTTCTGATTCTGCACACAGCCAAATTTAAGGGTCATTGCAAAATGCAACCCCTGATACTTTTTTTAAAATGAACCTTTGTTTTAAAAGTGCAGCCTTAACTTAGTGAGGAAATTCCATTTCAGGTCCAGTAGTTAATGATATGACTGTGCTCTTACTGCACTATGTCTGGGAAATGAAGAATTTCCAGGATTTTGCACACCCATCTAAACCAGAGTGTTGATATTCTCCACATCCAGTTCTGGACCTTTCCTGGGAGAGAGAATCCCTGTCTGTTATTCTATCTATGTCAAGAGGTACAGCAGTGGAGAACTGTAGAAATGGGGCAACAAAATGTGAATTAAAGTAGGGGTCTCCAACCTTGGCAACTTTAAGCCTGGAGAACTTCAACTCCCAGATTTCCCCAGCTATATCCCTGTCCCACACATGTAAGTACACACTTTAATTAATTCACGTTTAGATTTCAGATGGTGTGTGTGAATAGTTTTCCAGATATGATTCTCAATTTCTATATAGGGAAACCTTAGCCAGATTTGGCTGGATCAGAATTGAGTGGACCACACAGAGAGCCAGAGTATGGAAGTGGAACTCCCTTCTGAAACAAAAGAAGCAGGATTAAAGATTAATGCAAGGAATACCAGAGTTGGCAAATAATAACACAGGAACATTTGGAGGAGTATTCTTGGGACTGTAAAGAAGCTATCTAAATACCAGGGGGATTTTTAGCTGTAATATAAGTATGTTTTGCATACCCACAAATACGCACACGACATAGCATTGTGGATATAGTTATGTTTCCTGTCATTTTAATGTGTTTAGCAATAGCAATAGCACTTAGACTTATATACCGCTTTACCGTGCTTTACAGTCCTCTCTAAGTGGTTTTACAGAGTCAGCTTATTGCCCCCGACAATCTGTGTTCACCTCAGAAGGATGGAAGGCTGAGTCAACCTTGAGCCTGGTGGGATTTGAACTGCCAAATTGCAGGCAGCCGGTAGTCAGCAGAAGTAGCCTGCAGTACTGCACTCTAACCACTGCGCCACCGAGGCTCTAATTTGTTTACTAAAATATGGACATGAAAATTACAAAAAGGCAGATTCTGATTCACTGGTAGGCAAAAAAAAAAAAAAGAATTAGAATAAAAGCAGTTCAGCAGTGGAAACCACGAACTTGCCCTTCGAGGAGACAGGCAGCCTTCCATCATGGATGTGTTAATTTGGATACCTACATGGAGCACAGTGAGCTAAATGGCTTTTTCCAACTTTGAGAACCTAAACGAAATGCAATCAATTAGATATTTAAATCATTTAAACTGTGTACATGCTTTTATGTTTGTGCATTTTTAATGCACTTGAACCAGTTAAATATTAACATTTAGACATTTGGAATCTTGAGTTCATAACCATGGGAACAGTAACAAAAGTCATGTGTTCTTCTGTTTATTATAATGTTGTATTTGAGATCATCTTTAGACCTAAAAAGAGCTTAGTAGATATAGCATGTGGAAAGCTTCACTGAATAAATGAATAAGATTGGCAAATAAGCAGACTATACGGAAATCTTTAGCTGCTTTATACTTCAAGTGCTCCCTACTGCATCACAGAGAGAGAGATAAAAGCCAAGGTCAATTTTCCAATCCATTGAATAAATGCCACTAAAGGTTCTTCTTGTTCTACAGTCTAAAACCCAATGCTTTCAAAAGCTTCCCTGAAAATTAATCATCTTTTTATGATTCAGCAATGATGGGCAAATAAAGCCTTTAAGGGGGCCCAATATCCATATGATAATCTGTCTTTCATTCTTGAGCTCTTATTTCACATCCTCCTGAGTCTGGAGTCATAATTTTTTAATCAACTTCTCTGCTTCCTGTTGACTTGCTTGTTATTGCTCAAGGATCAATTCAGGAAGTTTATTATGACAGGTATAACAAGTTCCTGAACTGAGAGTTACCTGCCGATTAGCAGCAGTGCTTCAGTGGCTCATTATTATAATGAATACCCATGAAAGCTTGAGAAATGAAACTGCGGAAGGAGCCCAGAAATTAACAAGTACCCAATTCCCATAAAATAGTTTTTTATTTGCTTAGTTCAATCCACAGGCTAACAAATCACCCTGCTATGGTTATAACATTACCAACATAATTATACAGCCTGAGTACATACATTTAAAGAGAAGCTGCCTTCTTATTTTCATGACTTGAATGCTTTATTGGCCATCAACATGATTCTCTTTCTATCTGATATATAGCATGATGCAGTCATCATGTAATGTTTTATTGAGGGGAGATCTCACTAGAGCAGAGGTGTCAAACTCAAGGACCGGGAGCCAGATCCAACCCACGGGGTGTTTAGATTTGGCTGGCAGGGCCACCCTGGAAACAGTGAAGGACTGGCTTGTGCTGCCTTTGCCAGAAAAAACGGAGTTCGGGATGGCCATGTGTGTTTTCGCTGGCAGAGGGTTGCAGGAGGCCGTCGCAGCTGAAAACAGAACTTGGGAGCCAGTTTTCGCTGGCAGAGCGCTCAAGTTACCACAGGCGCCCCCAACATGAGTGATGTTGAGCTGGCTACGCCCATCCTGGCCATGCCCACTCAGGCCCCACAAAGTCAAACCAGAGGTGGGTTTCAACAGGTTCTGACCAGTTCTGGAAAACCGGTAGCGGAAATTTTGAGTAGTTCAGAGAACCGGTAGTAAAAATTCTGACTGGCCCCACCCCCTCTATTCTCTGCCTCCCAAGTCCCAGCAACAACCTTCCCCTGGATTGGGGAGGGAATGGGGATTTTACAGTATCCTTCCCCTGCCACACCCAACAAGCCACGCCCACCAAGCCATGCCATGCCACGCCCACCAAGTCACACCCACAGAACAGGTAGTAAAAAAAATTGAAACCCACCACTGGGTCAAACACAACCCTGATGCAGCCCTCAATGAAATCGAGTTAGACACCCCTGCTTTAGAGAATTTCATCATCTTTATTTAAAAAAAAATCACAGTGGACCACAGATTTAATGACTGGAAAAAACCTTTATAGACATAAAAAATTAATAATAGGGCATGAATTATGAGGAAAAAAAATATGATAAGCCATTCTGTCTTCTTTCAAGCCATGATGAAAGAGAAAGAGAAAACAATTTGAGTCACTATTGTGTTGGCTGCAGTTACATCATATCAGTTTTGCTTCAGTTCATCATGTTATCTATTCTCCTTGCTCTGAAGGTTATGATGTGTTCTCCAATATATAAATAACGACACTTGCTTTGTGTGAGTTCTGGCAAACTTATTAGATTTCAGAGTACACCATAGAAAAGAAAACCTCATTCAGAGGCACTAGATTTGTCTGATACCTCTAATGCAGGGGTGTCAAATTGGCAGCCCACAGGCCAGATGCATCACGTGCAGTCCACACCCACCCAGCTCCGCAAAGGCAAAAAAAGTTGCAATATATCATGATACGTCACGTGACGCAGTCGAGTTTGACACCCGTGTTCTAATTTCCTTATTTAAGGGGGGAGATACAGACAGAAAATCTTCTCCATCACTGTTTCTACTTACAAGTCAGGAGGAAAGATGAGCTTTAGACAGATTGATTGATTGATTGATTGATTGATTGATTGATTGATTGAATTTATATAGCTACCCACCCATCTTACTTTCCTGTGACTCTGGGTGGTGTACACAATTAAAAAACCCTAAACGATCAATATAATCTATCCATAATGGCATAGTTAAATTGATAGAATTTTGGGAAATAACTTAGTAAAATATTAAGTTCTGTTAATTGAAAAATAAGATTTGTTAATGATTTGTATTAATCTGTGACCTGATCAATGCTTCGTTTTGGGAAAGATGTGTTTTATGTTTATGTTTTAAAAAAAAACTTTTTTTAAAAAGAATATATAATCTATCCATTAAAACAGCTAAAATAATTTAAAAAGTCTAATAACAAAATAAGGAAGAATGCAATCAAACTTTTATCAGCTATTTAATGGGTTCCACACTTTCATGGGATTCCCAGGCCCATTGACAAAACCATGATTTTAAAAAAAACAAAAATAACAGTAAGACCAGCGTTGTTCTCTCCTGAATATGACTGCAGTGTCCACTAAATAAGGCAGAAATGTATAGAATGGTGTCCAGGGTAAGGTAAAAGTAGCTAAAGTACCAGATTTAGATCAAAAAGAGCCAGGCCTGTGGTCTTCCTTCACCCTGGACTACAGTGGATCATTTAGAGCCAGTTACTCTCACTCTCATTCTTAGCCCAACTTATCTCACAGGATTGTTTATTCATTTATGAATCAAATTTATACCACCTACCTCACAAAGAGTGACTGTGGGACATACAACACGGGTGTCAAACTCACAGCGTCACGTTGCTGTCACGTGACGTTTTGTGAAGTTTTTTTTCCTTTGTGGAGCTGGGGTGGGCGTGGCCTATACATCAGGGGTGGGTTCTACTTACCTTTACTACCAGTTTGCAGCGGGGCGCATGCGCAGAAGCGTTTTTGTTGCATCCTGAGGCCGCACATGTGACAAGGACGGAGCAGCCGATTGGCCTGATCGACGGCTACCAGCCGGCGGGAAATAGGCGCCTCCTGATTGGCCTAGCCACTGACAGCTCTGCATATTTAAGAGCTGTCAGTGTCTCAGAAGCTGCCCCGCTCTCCAAGGTCCTCAGCACTGAGAGGGTCTGATGTTAGCTGTTGTTATTAATAAAAGTTATTATTAATTCGCCTTGCCCCCGCTCTCATACATTGTTCTCAGTACAGAACAGTTTTGATGACATCGGGGTCGGTGGGCAGAGCCTCTCGTCAGTTTTACTATCGGTTCTATAGAACTGGTATGAACCTGGGGCAACCCACCACTGCTTTGCATGATGCATGTGGCCCGTAGGTCACTAGTTTGACACCCCTGATATCACAATAAAGTTGTTATAGGAAACATATTAGGATACTATACACTCCCATAGATGGAACATTAAACTATCAAAGGAAAAGATGAGATGTACCATCAGTAAAAGATACAAATTATAATTTACTCTATGATTTTTATTTCTTATTTTTGCAATGCAAAAATAATGCTTGTGGGTAGTCCTCAGCATGCTCTTATCTTTAGGTGAAGGGAAATGGCTGCATCAGGCAATTATTTGTGGTGTTGTGGAAGATCAGCAGATTCCTATTTAATTTATTATTGTTAGAGTTCTCTTCTTGGGGAAAAATGCCTGCTGCTGCTTTTTTTGCAAAGCTGCATAATAGACAGGTCTGCAACCAAACGCTCTATATAAACTGATGTTTAAAAAAGTACATATTGGTTTTTGAGGAGGTGAAATAGCATTTTAGTTAGTGCTGCAGCTTGGCCCTGTTGAAGGCAAGGCTAAATTCCAATGCAAATGGCTTGGTTTGGGTTTACTAAGCTGTGCCAACTCAGAAAATTATAGCTTGCTGCAGTGTATGAAGCTGGTCACTCTCTGTGGCCCATCTGCATTTCATCCATTCAACTGTGAACTTGATTTTCCCGAATAGTTTTCACTGTTGTGGAAGCCCTCCTCCAACCTGATCAGGGTTAGCTTGAGAATGGGGAAATGAATATTGCTTCTGTGGGCAAAGAGAACCCTAACATGGGATAAAGTTTCTGAAAAAGCTGCTGTCTGTACTGGTCCTTCAGGTGGTGACAGAACATTCTTACCGGCTATGCCTGTAATTGGAACTAAACAAACTCTCTAGAGAGAAACAATAGAGAGTGAGGGGGATGAAGGCAAAGATGTGCTTCAGAAGCTCTCTTGTTCTCGCTCTGTCTCCTTAAAGCAGCTTCCCTCACATTTTAATCCTCTGAAGGGCCAATTAAAGCATCATCTACAGTAAGCTGTCAACCCACTAGAAGGAATGGCCTACTTATGAAATAATGGGCCAAATGTGGGTGTCCCAGCAAGCAGAACTGCAGAATGTCTAGCAAGGAAATCTGCATAGTGCTCCAGAAGTGAGTAATCGCTTCAGTTCTGTTCCTAAAAACAATACCTCAAGAAAGTCCTCAGCACTCTCGTATCACCATACAGGATACCAACCATATTGCTATGCACTTCCCCGGCAAGATATTCTGGGATCATTTTTTTTTTTTTACAATGTGGTCTTTTGGGGAACAGTTGTCTTTAGGATCAGGCTAAAATTCTTGTAATGGATGCAAGGCAGCTCTGAAGTTATAAATGCTAATGCTGCTTTCATTATAAGGTCAGAGTAACACAATCTTGCAAATCTGAAGGCACCACCACCCCTTCCTGCCTTTACATTCAAGAGAACTAGGGAGGGCTAAGTCTGAGACAATTTCTCTTCTACATTCCTGCTTTGGGCTCAGTGTTCTCTTCTCTGACCATTGCCTTAGTTGCAGCATTTCTTGGTGTTTCTCAAGGTGATTCTCACAGTCCATTACAGATATGAACTGCCATTAAAATTCATGATGAGCTGGGTGGCTTATAAATATATTAAATATAAGCACCAGGGGTGAAATGCTCTCGGTTCAGACCGGATCACGTGATCTGGTAGCGATGGTGGCGGGTGGTTCGGAGAACCGATAGCAAAAATCCCTGCTCCCCCCCTCATGCCCAGCTGAGCCGCACGATCATCAGAGGTGTTTTTTTTTTAATTTTTAAAAGCATTTTTTCTACAACCTCTTCGGCCGAAAAAATGCTTTTAAAAGTAAAAAAAAAAAAAAAGCCTCTGATGATTGCATGGTTAAGCTAGGATCGTCAGAGGCTTTTAAAAGCATCTTCGAAGAGGTTGTAGAAAAAATGGTTTTAAAAGCAAAAAAAAAAGTTGGCCATGCCCACTCTGTCACATTACTCCTCCCCATCAAGCCACGCCCACAGAACTGGTAGTAACAAATTTTACATTTCACCGCTGATAAGTACCCTTATTGAGAGGAGATGACAAATCTAAGTTTGATTTTTAAAAACTCCCCACATCGTACAGACCACGGGTGTCAAACTCGTAGCGTCACGTTGCCATCATGTGACATATCATGACATTTTTTCCCCTTTACGGAGCTGGGATGGGCATGGCCTACGCATAATGCATCTGGCATGTGGGCCACCAGTTTGACACCCCTGGTATAGACAGAGTTGCTTTCACCCTATCCGAGGATCATTGATGAGGAAGGAAAATGATCCGTCAGGAAAATGACACTTCAAGGTAAGACCACATTTACACAGGATTTTTTCAAAATGGAGTCCTAGTGGGCAATCACTTAAATATGAGGCAGCAGCATGCTGCAGCTGCCAAAAGAGCCAACATAGTTCTAGGCTGCATTAATAGAGGGATGGAATCAAGATCACATGAAGTGTTAATACCACTTTATAATGCCTTGGTAAGGCCACACTTGGAGTACTCCAGTTTTGGTCACCATGATGTAACAAAAATGTTGAGACTCCAGCAAGAGTGCAGAAAAGAGCAACAAAGATGATTAGGGGACTGGAGGCTGAAACATATAAAGAATGGTTGCAGGAATTGGGTATGTCTAGTTTAATGAAAAGAAGGACTAGGGGTGACATGATAGCAGTCTTCCAATATCTCAGGGGTTGCCACAAAGAAGAGGGAGTCAAGCTATCCTGAGAACAGGACAAGAAGCAATGGGTGGAAACTAATCAAGGAGAGAAGCAACCTAGAACTAAGGAGAAATTTCCTGACAGTTAGAACAATTAATCTGTGGAACAACTTGTCTCCAGAAGTTGTAAATGCTCCAACGCTGAAAGTTTTTAAGAACAGTTTGAACAGTCATTGGTATAGGGTTTCCAGCTGAGCAGGGGGTTGGACTAGAAGACCTCCAAGATCCCTTCCAACTCTGTTATTCTGTTTCTCTATTAAATGTTTACACAACTGCTTGTTGATTACCCTATGGCAATGACACAGAGCAAGCTTTATCTGTAACAGAACTGCCTGAGATCCCACACTAATATATTTTATGTGGGTGTTTTTAATGTTGGTCTTCCCCAGCTGTTAACACTTCTCCCATATTTGTGTTTTTTATACATTTTTTTATTCTGTTTCAGCTTCCTTAACATTTGCAATAGTTGACCTCACACAGGAAGAAAACCCCCACAACGTTATGGGTCAATATTTCAAATGCATATGTGGATCAATACTTTTAATTTATTCAAGGCATTCAGACACATCAATTGCAATGTAATTATTTCAATATTTGCTCTCTAAAAGTCTTTAAGTGGAGTCATTGATGTTAGTGGACAAAAAAAATATGAAGGAAAAAGAGATACTTTGATACAGGATCCAGTGGAAGACAGTATGAGAGGCAGACGGGCCCAAATGTATATTGTTCAGCTCAGGGGTGGGTTCTACTTACCTTTACTACCGGTTCACAATGGGTTCACGTGCGCACACTTGCTTTGCTCACTCGCGCGCGCATTCTTCTGCACATACGCAAAAGTGTTCTGATGATGTCGGGATCAGTGGGCGGAGCCTCTCTCCGGTTTTACTACCGGTTCTATAGAACTGGTCCGAACCGGGAGCAACCCACCACTGGTTCAGCTGTGAAAATATCTACAGCCCTGTCACATCTTGGACATATATTGTTTCAACTTATACCCTCGAAACGACAGTATAGGGCACTGCGCACCAGAACAACTAGACACAAGGACAGTTTTTCCCCCAATGTCATCATTCTGCTAAACAACTAATTCCCACAACACTGTCAAACTATTTACTAAGACTGTATTACTATTATTCTTCTCATCCTTCCTAGTACCTATCTCTTATGGCTATAACCATGTTGCTTGTATCTTTACAATTATATTGTTTTATTTGTTTTCTACTATGATTTGATTGGTTATTTAGTAACCAATGACTATCACTAAGTGTTGTATCTTATTATTCTTGATGAATGTATTTTTTTCTTTTCATGTACACTGAGAGCATATGCACCAAAGACAAATTCCTGATGTGTCCAATCACACTTGGCCAATAAAGAATTCTATTCTATTCTATTCTATTCTATTCTATTCTATTCTATTCTATTCTATTCTATTCTATTCTATTCTATTCTATTCAAATAACACTAGTTAATAATGATAATACTAGAAATATTTGTGAGCCACATCCTCAGAAGACCCATGCAAGTTCAAGCATGATGCAGAAGAAATGTTTCAGATTTGGGGAAGAAGAGCATCTTCAAGCCATTAAGAGCATCTTCAAGCCATTAACTTTTATAAAATTTCCCTGGAAAACTGAAAAAAGTGCCACTGTACTACTACTTTTAAATTGGCAGTGCACTAGTTTGCATTCCCTTGCTGGTCAGCTGGAAGGTTTTTTTCCTCCTCTTCTCATCCACTGAAACTTCAGAGAAGACCTTTGAATCATGAAAGTGCAGCAGAAGTTAACCGGAATGAAATCGTATGATGCAGATACAAAAAAAACTGAATTAGAGACAGTTTGGACCTGCAGAGTAGCAAGGACTACATCCGGTCATGTACTCAGGAAAGAATCGAGACAAAACATCTGCTAGGATCAAGGTCACAGCCATCATTGTTGCCCTGGGGATATTTACACCAGGAAAAAAAAAAACCAGTCACTTCAAATTGCCTTTTAATTGCAGCTGAAGTGTCTCCTGATTCAATCTTCCCAATCTGAATATTCTCTTTTGAATATGTGGACTTCAACCTTTATGATTTCCAGGTTGTGTGAGCAGGAATTATGGAAAATCCAACACATCGAGAGGACATCAAGTTGGGAAAATCTATTTTAGCTACTTAAACTTTGTTGAAATAGTTAGTCTTCTATGGATATGTCACAGAAGGGGGTATGTAATTAAAAGGCAGATCTGATTCCAACCTTGTGCTTCTAATACAGATGAGAACTGTCTGATAGACAATCCTGGCAGACTATATAATACAATGGCATCTAAGAGTCAGACTGTGAATTAGAACTAAAGTACTAATTACTAATTAGGCTACAAAAAAAGGGTTCACCACTAGAGGACATCAAAGAGACTTCACTATCCCCATCTGCCATCTAGTGGCCATATGGAATTTTGCAACCCAATCTCATAAGTAGTTGTTTTTTGCATTTCTACACTTTGTTTCTACTAATCCTGTTAGTTTCCACAAAATGCTCGTGACTGCTGAGTCTAGCTGAAAAAAATATTACTAGTACAAAATTTGCTATCTAATAAAATAAATGTTGTCCCAAATAGTTTTGATATTTGAGAAATATTTAATATCCTTTATATTTGGGAAGAAAATCAGTGGTATATCATAGACCACGGGTGTCAAATTTACCGCGTCATGTTGCCATTATGTGACATTTCACGATGTTTTTCCCATATGCAGAGTTGGGGTGGTGTGGCTTGCACGTGACGCATTTGGCCCGCGGACCGCCAGTTTGAGACACCCCTGTCATAGACAGTTGCAAAATTAAACCAGCCTGGTACTGTATATAACTTATAGTGTTCCAAACCTATGTACTTTCACATGATGTACTTTCACATCATGATTTTTTTTCCATTCCAGAGATGCAAAACACAATAGTCTTTGAATCTGGGACAAATAATTCTGTGTCAACCTAACTCATCTTGAAAGATCTTGGTGGATTTTGATATGATTTTCTAGGCAAAAATGAGAACTTGGGCTATATAGAGAGGAGCAGATTAGAAGAAGGCTTGTTGACGAAGGTAAGAGAGCAAATTACAAGAGAACATGGGGAATGGTGTGTGTGTGAGAGAGAGACAGAGAGACAGGAGGGAGGGAGGAAGAGACAGAGAGAGGGAGGGAGGGAGAGAGAAAGAGAGAGAGAGAAGACCACTTTTCCATTTGTATTCACCAGAGCTAATATTTTCAGATATAGTCCTTCTAAATACCCTGTTTCCCCCAAAATAAGACATCCCCTGATAATAAGCCCAATTGGGCTTTTGAGCACACGGCAATAAGGCCAAGTGCTTATTTCAGGGTTCAAAAAAATATAAGACAGGGTCTTATTTTCAGGGAAACACGGTAAGTTTAGTGATTAAAGTCACAGCAGCAAGCACATCAGCAATTCTGCATCTATATGGTGATTACTGCAGTTACCAATAGGGCCTGCAGTTTCCAGGCCCAATTTAGAGTATGAATATTTTCTTATAAAAGCATAGGCATAGTCAGAGGTGGACTGCTGCCGGTTTGGACCGATTTGGGCGAGCCAGTAGTTCCGAGCAGTGGCTGGGCCCATCCACCCACCTTGGTGCTATCTTGTCCTATATAATTGCCATTTTTTTGATGCTGCGCGCATGTTCACATTTTTGGTTCTGGGCGAACCGGTTGTTACAGTATGTGACACCCACCTCTGGGCATAGTCCTTATTTAGTGACCGCCTTGTTTAGAAATCATTCACAGTTATGATGGTGACAAAAAAGTAGCTTTGTAACCAATCCTCGCATTTATGTTTTTTTCCAGGTCTGTAAAGGAAAACTGAAGTAAAACATACATGCAATCGTAGTTTCACTTAGTGATTGCTTTTCTTAATGACCAAGTTGCTGGTCGGGACAACATATTCAATAGTTTAACTATATGCTGTGCAAAGAAGTCTTATCTAGCTTCATTGGATGATCCTGAGTTCTAATATTATAACAGAAGGAGAAAAAAATATCATGCCCCTACATTTACGACTAAGCTACAAAACCAAAGAGATAACCATTCCTCAGATGGGAAAGTTGTTATCTGTTTGAAAAGTCCTATTTGTAAGTAACAGCACTAATTGACCTTGCTGATCTAGACGTTGCTGAACATCATGAAGCTACAAGTGGTTCAAATTGCAGTGGTGCAAGCAACAACAGGCACTTCTCACTGTGTCATGAGTCACCACTGCGGTGCCAGCTACAAGAGTGGCCAGTTGGCTTCTAAGCAGGGGTGGGTTCTACTTACCTTTACTACTGGTTCCTATTGTGCCTGCGCACTCTTCTGCGCATGCACAGATCAACTTTGATGATGTCCGGGTCAGTGGGCGTAGCCTCCCACCCATTTTACTGCCAGTTCGAACCAGTCTGAACTGGGGGCAACCCACCACTGTTTCTAAGTATAATTCAAATTGCTGATGATCATTTATAAAGCCCTCCATGACATAGGACTTGGTTACCTGAAGAACCACCATCAAAACTGACAGCAGCTAGAGCATAGAAAAACTCAAAGAAGAAGTAGTACAAGATTGGAAGGTATGGAGAGACCTGGCTCATAGAATTGCCAAGGGTCAGACACAACTGAATAGATAGCATCATCATCTTCTTCATTATCTGAAGAACTGTCTGTCTCCAATAGTTTCTGTCCACTCTTCTTAGGAAAAATGGATGTGCTCCATTGCCACTCAATTATACTTTGATATCTTGATATCGTGCATTCCCTGTCACTGCCCCCACCTTCTGGAACAGTATCACTCCGGAGTTATGGATGGTGCCCACTTTCCTGGGATTCTGGAAAGCCCTTAGGATTTGGCCCTCAGCCCTGGAGGCCATCTTTTACTTTGGATCTTCAGGGCTGCCACACTTGGTGGATAGGCATGCTGTGGGAAACAGGAGAGGCGGGGTGGATGGAGACAGGATGAGAGGGATAGCCGTAACAACATTCTTTTCCCTGGGAGTCAAGGACATTCAGCCTGCACCTGGAAAGGAGTGACTGGGAAGCAACTCCAGTTGGGACGGGGGACGTGATTGGACCATGTTATGGACATGTGGGTGCAGGGGAAGGGATTTTCATTTAGGTGGGAAAAACCCGGGGACTTTTCAGATTCAAGTTTTCCCAGATGTGCCAATATGACATCTCTAATAAAATGGAACTCTGAGGAAAATGCCTGCCTTGAAGTCTATGTTTTTATTGTTATGATTCTTTTTAGTCTGGGCTAGCATGTTCTACTTTATGTGTTTAACTGGAAGGAAGAGAGGGAGGGAGGGAGGGAATCTAGTTAATATTTGGGGGGATATATCTTAGAGCTGTGCTCTAGACTGAAATTCAACAATTACATCTTGGAAGAAGGTGGTAGCAAATCACTTCCACCTTTTTGTCAAGGTAAAAGAAAAATCAACTTGAGGGAGTCTTTACTTTTTAACTGCAAGCATAAGCATGCCCGGCTTTGTGTAAAAGCGACAAATTCACTGCTTTTATAATACAGTTTTGAAACTTTGTGTTATACCAATTGAACCTTAATCAGTCTTCAATCGATGGTTTATTGGTAAGTGAAAGGTGTAAATAAGTATTTTTCTTCTTTCACAGGATGGGGCAACAGGAAGGTAGCCTGAGAGAGTCTGTTTCAAGAATCCCAACAAGTATTTGAGGCACTTCAAGAGTTAAGGCTGTGTTAGGAAAAGCAAGATGAGTCACTCCTTATTAGCCAATGGCACATCCTCTTTGCTATCTGAATATATATTTTGCTTAACTGGGAGAGATAATATCTCTGCAGCTAATCAGTCCAAGTTATTTACATAGCTAGACGAAAGAGAGCTATACCAGCTTGCTGGCTTTGAAGTTCAATATCTTTTTAAGACTGGCTCAGAGATGGAATGCAGATGGATTTACCACCCAAAACCAAGAAAACCTAGATCACATTGTTTGTGCATGGACAAACTGTCCCCCCCCCCACCCCCCGGGAGCTTTAGTACTCTTTATATAATGGTTTAACAGCCACAGTGCTTTCTGAGAGCTGAAAGGATGCACAGATCCAAGATGTATGTCATTTGTAAAAGTCTTCTGGAAAATAACTTTGGCAGAAATGATGAAGGGAACCTGAGAATTCCTAGTCCCTCTCGAGCCACCAAATATATTCCATAGAGATGTTTCGAACATTAATTAACAAAGCAAGTATTATCCTGCGTCAGCATTGCCACAATAGGGGATTGCCTTAACTCCATGTAAGTGAAATGTATCCAGGGGTTTTGTGTGCAAATGCATCATCAGTGGCAGCTTGCTAAATTTGAGTTGGGTTATAGACCATGAAAGAGTCCAGATGGCAGTTAACTCACTAAAAACCTCCAGGGTAAGAAATAGGTCTTGGACCATCTGTTTACTAAACAGAACTCCACATCTAAGCAATACTTCTCCAACCTCTTCTTGCTGCTCCTCAAACTCCTCTCTTTAACTCTCTCCCCTTCCTCAAATCTAGCCTGCTTCCATTCTTGTATTTTTAACATTTATGTCTCAAGAGTTACACAAATGTCATTTAGATGGAGGAAGAGGATAAAGAGTTACTACATCTATCAATGTTTTTCATTTGTTTGTTTGCTTGCTTGTTTCTGAAGGTTTAATGCTAGGAAAACTTGCTATCTATAACCTTGGGTGCCATTCAAGGTGCTGGTTGTCACCTTTACAGCCCTTCATGGTTCAAGAGTGAAGAGAAGGACCAGGGGAGACAGAATAGCAGTGTTCCAATATTTGAGGGGCTGCTACAGAAAGGAAGAGGTCAGGCTATTTTCCAAGGCATCCGAAGGCCAGACAAGGAATAATGGATGGAAACTGATCAAGGAGAGATTCAACCTAGAAATAAGGAGAAATTTTCTGACAGTGAGAACAATCAACCAATGGGACAGCTTGCCTTTGGAAGTTGTGGGAGCTTCATCACTGGAGGCCTTCAAGAAGAGATTGGACTGCCATTTGTCAGAAATGGTGTAGAGTCTCCTGCTTGGGCAGGGGGTTGGACTAAATGACCTACAAGATCCCTTCCAACATTGTTAATCTGTTAAAAAAAAAGACCTGTTTTTTGCAAGACCATCTGTCCTCAGTAGTATCTGCCCATCCAATAATATCTGCTGATGAGGCATTCCTTCATATTCTTTAATACAGAGAATGCTATCTTCAGGAACCACAAAAGCAAACCTTCTCAACTACAGCTCCCCTCCTGTGAATCAGCAGTCCCTTACTGGTCTTTAGGAAGGTCACTCAAATGGGTTTGTACTAGCAGGCCTTGGAGGGTGGGATACTGTGAAATTCTGCCCTCTGTTTTTTCTTGGGTTTGGTCAAGTATTTAAATGTTCCCATTGTTCCCATTGTAGTTCCATGTTGTTTTGTTGTTTTTCTGTCTTTTAGGTTTTAGCCAGATTTACTTCAGAGTTATTTTAGTTTTTAAAGGATTTACATGCCTTCCTAACTTATATAATGTCTTTAGGCAGCTCATAAGAATCCAGGGGAACATGGCTAAAAACCAAAGAACATTTTCTCCCAGGCACCAGACCAAACATCCTCCCAACTCAGAGGTGGGTTTCAGCAGGTTCTGACCAGTTCTGGAGAACCGGTAGTGGAAATTTTGAATAGTTCAGAGAACCGGTAGAAAAAATTCTGACTGGCCCCACCCCCATCTATTCTCTGCCTCCTAAATCCCAGCTAATCTGGAGGAAATGGGGATTTCTGGAGGAAATGGGGATTTTTATCCTTCCCCTGGAGTGGGGTGGGAATGGAGATTTTACAGTATCCTTCCCCTGCCACGTCCACCAAGCCACGCCCACCAAACCATGCCATGCCATGCCACGCCCACCAAGCCACACCCTCAGAACCGGTAGTAAAAAAAATTGAAACCCACTACTATCCCAACTAAACCCCCACTCGAACCCAATGCCTGGGGAAAGAGCCAGGTTTTCATGGTCCTCTGGAAGGCTACATCGGTATAAATCCTTTGCATCTTAGGTGGGAATCTGTTCCAATGGGTTGGAGCGGCCACCAAAAAAGCACATCTTCAGGATCCTGTCAGGTGGCAACATTTAAGGGAAGAGACCTGGATCTGGTCCTATTTGAACTGGAATGGCCTATGAGCCTCGGAAATAAATAAGTAAGTAAATAAGTAAAAGAGCTGAGGTGGTGCAGTGATTAGAGTGCTACACTGCAGCTACTTCAGCTGACTGCTAGTTCAGCAGATCAACGGATCAAATCTCACCGGCTCAAGGTTGACTCAGCCTTCCGTCCTTCCGAGGTGGGTAAAATGAGGACCCAGATTGTTGGGGGCAATATGCTATTTAGTATACTGTCGATTGTTGTAAGCTGCCCAGAGTCCTCGGAGAGTGGGCGGCATAGAAATATGAATAATATGAATAATAATAATAATTTTAAAAAATCTAAATAACCTTTATCCACAAGGTGGGACTGAGGATCAAAAAATCATGTAATTGAATCCCTGCTCCTTTTTTCGTATTAATTGCATGAGTGATGCATATAATATAAAGCAACAAAGATGGTTAGGGGACTGAAGGCTAAAACATATAAAGAACAGTTCCTGGAACTGGGTATGTCTAGTTTAATGAAAAGAAGGACTAGGGTGACATGATAGCAGCGTTCTGATATCTCAGGGGCTGCCACAAAGAAGAGGGGGTCAATCTTTTCTTCAAAGCACCTGAAGGCAGGACAAGAAGCAATGGGTGGAAACTAATCAAGGAGGGAAGCCAGCTAGAAATAAGGAGAACTTTCCTGACAGTTAGAACAATTAATCAGCAGAATGACTTGCCTCCAGAAGTTGTGAATGTTCCAACACTGGAAGCTTTAAAGAAGAGATTAGACAACTATTTGTCTGCAATGATATAGGGCAGTGATGGCTAACCTTTTTGCCATCGCGTGCCAAAAGTGGAGGGAGCGTGGGGGGGTCGCACACATGCATGCCACTCCCATATTTCAATGCACCCGGCGCATATGCGCACAACTCCACCGCACGACCCCCGCTTTTGGCACACCATGATACTGTGGGCCCAGTAGGCCCGGTTTTTTGCCCTCCCCAGGCTCTAGAGGCTTTCTTGGCCTTCCCTGCCCCCCCAGAGGCCCTCAGGAGGCCAGAAACGGCCCATTTCCTGACTTCCAGTGGGACCGGAAGGCCTGAAAATCAGCTGGCCAGCTGGGGAATTCTGGGAGTTGAAGTCCGCCCATCTTCACCTGCCCGAGGCTGAGAAACACTGTTCTACAATATGTCACCAACTGTTGGGCAGAAGGACCTGGATAGCTCCTGAAGCTAATCCTAAGCAAAGGTAAAGGTAAAGGTTTCCCTTGTTCAGTTGTTTCCGATTCTAGGGCACAAGGCTTATCTCCGTGTCTTGGCCGAGAGAGCCAGCGTTGTCTGAAGACAATTTCCTTCATCACGCGACCAGCATGGTTATATCACCAAAGGCTCAAAGAACACTGTTAACTTCCCATTATTTATCTATACCTATTTATTTACTTGCATTTGCATGCTTTTGAACTGCTAGGAGGGCAGGAGTGGGGCAGTAACAGGAACTCATCCAGTTGCATGGAGTGGGGTCTTGAACCTAGACCAGTGATGGCTAACCTTTTTGCCGTCGCGTGCCAAAAGTGGGGGAGCGCGGGGGGGGTCGCGCACATGCATGCCCACTCCCATCATTCAATGCACCCGGCGCATATGCGCACAACTCCACCGCGCGACCCCCGCTTTTGGCACACGATGATACGGTGGGCCCAGTAGGCCCGGTTTTTTGCCCTCCCCAGGCTCTAGAGGCTTTCTTCGAGCCTGGGGAGGGTGAAAATGGCCTTCCCCGCCCCCCCCAGAGGCCCTCCGGAGGCCAGAAACGGCCCATTTCCTGACTTCCAGTGGGACCGGAAGGCCCGAAAATCAGCTTGCCAGGCCGCACATGCACGCTGGAGCTGAGCTACGGCAACACTCACTTGTGGCACGCGTGCCATAGGTTTGCCATCACGGACCTAGACTGTTCAGCTCTCCAACTGACAAGCTCAGCATCTTTAACTGCAGAGCCATCTGCACCCCCACACACACCAGACTAAAATAAGACTGAATTTCTTTTTGCAGTGTTGACCCCCCCCCCCCACCAACACTATCCTTTCTAAAGCATCTGCCTGAGTCTAAATCACACTATATCTTTCAAATGTCATGCTGTAGCTTTTATCTACTTTCATGATCGACTGGTCTTTTGGGGATTTTTCATGTCTTAATGATACTGAATGCTGCTCCCACATTCCTGGCCCATGGAATTGTATAGTTTCCCATGGCAACTAAAGTATGATGGAGTTTGTTTTTTAAGTGAATAGACATTTGAAAATTAATATTCAGTAGAAATCTAATGTATGTAGGATATGAAATACAGCTGTCTGATATACGGACTAACATAGTTTTCTGACCAGTATAGCAATAGGAACTGAGTGTAGACTGAAACAATTGGGTTTTCCGACACAGGCATTTTGAAGAAATTGACTGTTGTAGCTTTGCTTCCAAATGACACGGGTCCCTGCGAGTCATTAAGAAATGAAAATAAATTAGATTTAAAATAAATTACATTAGAAAATAGATTAGCATGAAAGCCAACTGGGTGACTTTGGGCCAATCGCTCTCTCTCTCAGCCCAGCCCACTTCACAGGGTTGTTTTTTTGGGGGGGAGGGAAACAGGAGACAGAAGGAACATTATGCATGTCGGCCACCTTGAGTTACTTATAAAGTAATAAAGGTTCAAAACAATGGCACATACTGGTTGATCTTACTGACTTTAGAACAGAAGTATGGAACCCTAGGACCTTCTGAGTATTGCTGAACTACAATTCCCCAAACCCCTCACCACTGCCTGTTCTAGGTGCATAGCAGAGGTGGTATTCATCAGGTTCTGACCAGTTCTGGAGAACAGGTAGTGAAAATTTTGAGTAGTACGGAGAACCGGTAAATACCACCTCTGACTGGCCCCACCCTCATCTATTCTCTGCCTCCTGAGTCCCAGCTGATCAGGAGGAAATGGAGATTTTGCAGTAACCTTCCCCTGGAGTGGGGAGGGAATGGAGATTTTACAGTATCCTTCCCCTGCCACGCCCACCAAGCCACGCCCGACACACCACACACTACACCCACCAAGCCACACTACACCCACCAAGCCACGCCCACAGAACAGGGGTGAAATCTACTTACCTTCCTTACCTGTTCGGAAGTACACACGCCACACGCGCATCACATGCGCGCACAGACTTTCTGCACATGCTCAAAACCTTCTGCACATGTGCAGAAGGTAAAAAACACATTACTTCCCAGTTAAAATCAGGAAGTAATGATAGCTGGGCAGGTGGGCGGAGCTTCGTTCTGCCATCGCTACCGGATCACCAAATCAACGGCCAAGATCGCTACCAGACCGGGCGATCCAGTCCGATCCAGGAGCATTTCACCCCTGCCACAGAACCAGTAGTAAAAAAATTTGAATCCCACCACTGGTGCATAACCATTCCCTGAGGTACAGCTCAGCAACATCTGGAGGACCTTAGATTCTAAATCGCTGTTCTAACATTTCTAAAACAACAGGAAAAGGTGTAACTCTTCTATCTCTTTTCTGTTGCTTCACCAGTTACTGATGATAATTCCTCAATTCTGAGCCACAGTGGCGTAGTGGTTAGAGTACAGTGCTGCAGGCTACTTCTGCTGACTGCAGTTTGGCAGTTCAAATCTCACCAGGCTCAAGGTTGACTCAGCCTTCCATCCTTCCAAGGTGGGTAAAATGAGGACCCAGATTGTTTGTTGGGGGCAATATGCTGACTCTGTAAACCACTTAGAGAGGGCTGGAAAGCACTGGAAAGCGGTATATAAGTCTAAGTGCTATTGCTATTACTAATTCCATCAAAGCAGTTTGAAATTGATTTAGAATTGTCTTCGTACTTAATAGCTGAGGCCACCATCAGTGCTCTCTCCAACTGATGGGTATTATAGGTGAGTGCAGCTGGCACTCATCAATCATTTGCTGCAAATCTTAGAGAAACACATATCCTTTCTCCTCTCTTCCCCCTTATGTCCATCCACTTTGCTTTAATGGTGAGCTATACAATGAGCAGTAGTCCAAAGGAAATTTCCTACTCAACTTGGCACCATCAGTATATGGAGTATAAAACCATCAGCAACTGTGATGGCTCTGCACTGACAGTTCTGTTTCCCAACATCTCAGTCAAATAGTTGAACTCTTCTGTAGCATCTGGAAAAAGGAGAGGGAAAGATAAGCAAAACTGATCCAGGCAGAATTCAAAATGCAACTGATACAGGCTATTTTGATTGTTTTCAGATTCTTGTAGCATGTCCAGATGTGCAGTAGCCCAGGCATAAGAGCAAGGATGAAATAGATAAGAGTGCTGCACCTTGCTTTGTGTGGAGGAGGGGAGTTGGATGGACTGTCTTGAACTAGAGTAGCTTGTTTGAATTCATGAAATGTGAGAATTCCCCCTAATAAGCAAATGGACTGGGACCATGCAGATCTTCAAAGAAGTACTCCGCTGAGACTTCGATCAAGTGCACCTTTGAAGTGAAGGCATAAAACTAAGGATTATCTTCATCGAAGTGAACTAACATCACCAGTTTGGTGGAAAAAGTGGCTTCTACAATGTGCTGTTGAGTTTTTGTTGAGGTAGACATTTCACAGCATCAAGGAGAATGAAGCAATGCAACTTCCATTAGGCAAGGAACCTCACTTCAGAGGTCACAAGTGATTTTTCACACTTTGCAAATGAACTACTCAAAGCATTTGAGTTGCCAAAGAAAAGTCTGGTTTTTCTTTAATTTCAAGTTAAGCTGTGCAGAACCAAATTATCATCATCACCATTACTGTCATGCTTGATTCTTGAAATGAGCCAATGTAGTATAATCATAAGTTCCTTGTCTAAAGATGGTACTGGACAAGGAAAAAGACCAGCAGAAAAGATGGGATAAGGGATTGAGCGATACAAGAAAGTAGAAAAACCTGTAAGCACTTAGCATAGCAGGCATAGAATAGCATTTGTTTTTGATAGCTCCTACTGGAACAATAACTGACATCTGGCAACATATATTTTTTGTCACTTGAAACATACAATTCTTTAAATTATCTGCAGGCAATTCCATCATATTGAGTCTGTGGGAGGTAGAAGGCAAAGAGGGATATGACAGTTCTCTAAAATTCCCTCTTCGGTGTATTCCCTAGCACCCACCCCTCTCCTAAAAGAATGAAATATTTTGAGAAATATTAAAAAAGCAGAATATTATATTTCCCTAAAGGAGAAACATGCTCTTGGAAAGCAGCCCCCACCTTTCTTAATAGCCCCAGCAGAACTGGACCAGCCTATCTACAAGACAAAAGACCACCAGCTCAGGGGTGAAATCCAGCAGCTTCTGACAGGTTCTGGAGAACCGGTAGCAGAATTTTTGAGCAGTTCGGAGAACCGGTAGCGAAAATTTTGAGTAGTTTGGAGAACCAGCAAATATCACCTCTGGCTGGCCCCAGAGTGGGGTGGGAATGGAGATTTTGCAATATCCTTCCCCTGCCACGCCCACCAAGCCACAGAACCAGTAGCAAAAAAAATTGGATTTCACCACTGCTCCAGCTCCAGGGTGATGGGATTAAGACATGACTGTGCAGAACATAATAGGATTAACCCATCTAGCAGCAATGCTCACAACATGGCACAATCACCTAGGGACATTGTATCACCTAGCAAACTTCAACCAAACCGAGGACTCAGACAACCTACAAAGTTAGTTATGACCCCTACAATAGCCAGTAGAATACATGTTCTTGCACAGGAACAGGAACCTCAAGTGCAAAGCCCAAGAGAAGGTATATGGTTCTGGTCACCATTAAACCCTCTTTCCAATCAGCCTTCATGTTTCTGTGTCTTTATCCCAGCTTGGAACTGAACCAGATAGATACTTCTTCCAACACTATGCTCCTATTCAGACCAGGGGTGGGTTCTAAAATTTTTTACTACCGATTCTGTAGGCGTGGCTTATTTTGTGGGTGTGGCTTGATGGTCATGTGACAATTATTTAGGATTTAGCAGAGGTACTGGTCTACCAGGCTTTTAACTGTTTGCAGAGCTGTACCGATCTACCCATTTATTTTTGCAGGCACTGATCTACTCATGTATTTTTGCAGGCACTGATCTGCCTATTTATTTTTGCAGGCACTGATCTACTCATATATTTTTGCAGGCACTGGTCTACCCATTTATTTTTGCAGGCACTGATCTACTCATATATTTTTGCAGGCACTGGTCTGCCCATTTATTTTTGCAGGCACCGGTCTACTCATTTGTTTTCTTTTAACACTGATCTACTGTAGGGCGGCCCTTTGAAGCCCCACACAAGAGTTTAAACAGTTTTTTTCCCTCTAGCCATCAGCTGGGACTCAGGAGGCAGCAATAGATTGGGGGTGGGGCCAAATAAAAGGTAAGAATAACGCTGGGGGTGGGTGGGTCGGGCGGGGGGGCGGGGGAGCAGAACCGGTTCGATGATGTCATATCGTCACCGCTACCGGCTCGGCAGAACCGGGCCCAACCAGAAGGAACCCACCACTGATTCAGACCTGATATAAAAGCAGAAACTCAGTTTTCAAGAATGTTTATCAATATACCTGTCTCAGGCTTTTGTTCTAATTGACTGTTTTTAGAAGTTGGTTCGTTTTTGTTTTAAACTTCTCACCTCATGTACTTCCTTTTTAAAAAGTCTGGTATAATTTAAGGATTATTCCAGTTATTCATATGTAGTCAACATTGCCACAACACAGTCAGCTAGCCAGTTAGCATGCTTATATTTCTTCATATCAGGACATGATCATCTAAAATAAGGAAGGGGAGAGAGTTAACCTTTTTTTTATTTTGGACTAATCTCAACTTTCTGAAAATTGGGGGAATGGAAAGTTGCTTTGTAGTTATATTTAAACTATATGCATATTCTCTTGTGTTGCAAGGAAAATGACAAACTGCAAGTTCCTCTGTGAAGACTTTCTTCAATCTGTGGCTGCGCTACATACTGCACTAAGCCAAAATGTGACTTGCTTGCCTATGACTTAGCCTTGCTTTGTGAATTTGGTTGGTGGTTGGGACCATGGCTTATAGCTTAGCATGCTGTATGAACCCCAGCCAATTGTGATTTATTGCATAAATATGGTTTGCTACAGCATGTGCTTTTAGTTCTAGAACAGGGGTGTCAAACTCAATTTCATTGACAGCCGCATCAGGGTTGTGTTTGACCTTGGTGGGCCGAGATGGGCGTGGCCAGTTCAACGTCACTTGTGTTGGGGCCTGTGGTGGCCCAAGCGCTCTGCCAGCAAAAACGGGCTCCCAAGCTCCATTTTCACTGGCAGAGAGTTGCAGGAGGCCTTCGCAGCTGAAAACGGAGCTCGGGAGCTTGTTTTTGCTGGCAGAGGCACTGTGAGCCAGTCCTTCACTGTTTCCACCCGCGGGCCTTGAGTTTGACACCCCTGTTCTAGAATAAAGATCTAAACCCGGGGTGTAATCCAGCAGGTTCTGACAGGTTCTAGAGAACCGGTAGTGGAAATTTTGAGCAGTTTGGAGAACCGGCAAATACCATCTCTGGTTGGCCTCGGAGTGGGGTGGGAATGGAGATTTTGCAATCTCCTTCCCCTGCCACACCTACCAAGCCATGCCCACCAAGCCACACCATGCCCACCAAGCCATGCCCACAGAACCAGTAGTAAAAAAAAATTGGATTTTACCACTGATCTAAACTAAATATTTGTAGAGTTTCTGAAATTTAGAACAAGAAGCCCATTTAAGGAAATGAGCCCTTCAGGTGTCAGGTTGTCCACTTGACCTCAATTGAACCCTTTAAAAGTCAATATGATTTGCTCTATGTCTCACGTTTCTCATATAAAAGAGAAGGAAAACCAAATATTGCTTAGCTTCTCTACGGTGTCTGACTGCAGCTCCCTTCCAGATTGTGTTTTAGTCCTTTAATCCCTCATTCACATTCAATTCTTTCCTTGATAGAAGAGGCAGACGTCATTCAACATGTGGTATGGCTTTGGAACATACAATCTACCATTTTTTTAAGCAAGTCTTTGATCCTGCTATTCATGCTGAATTCCAAAAATATTCATGACTTGCCTATCAACCTTTGGCACTTTTTTACAAGTAGGTCCTGAGATTCTAATGAGACTCATCCGTTAAAACCACAAGTTAAGATATATAGAGCTTTTTTTTTTTTTTACACCAGATGAAATTTATTGTATAAACATTACTTTATTCTTGCTGTTCTGGAAAGCAAATTTTCCATTTAATATCCATCAGAATCTTTTTATAGCATCCATCAGAAAACTGTTGCTACAGCTGTAGAAAAAACTGAGTATAATGAAATCCACATAAATACCCCTGCAGCTGCTATGAACAAAGCAATATTTTCTTTTGTAACGCCATCTGATAAGAACAAAATTTTCAACTGAGCTTTGCTGATAGATGTTTGTTTCTGGTTATCTCAGGAAAAGAAAAATTGTATGTATGTAACCTCAACTAAATTTGATGGCTGTTTCACAGAAATATCTCAATATTACTGTAAATTGCAACCATTCATTAATTAAAATAAAAGATATTTAGAAGTAGAAGTGTTTCGGAGGAAGAAATCCAGTTCAAGGACCTGAGCAAGGTCCTTGTCCTCTGTCTTCTTTCTACAAAAGAGCCATAAATAAAGTGTTTTCTTCTTTCATTGTCTTGGCAATTCCATTGTTTTCTCATAAAATCCTCCTTTTAAACTGGAAGAACTGGAGTAACGATTCTACATGTTTCTCAAGCTGATTTAGAATTAGAATAGAATAGAGCTGGAAGGGACCTTGGAGGTCTTCTAGTCCAGCCCCCTGCTCAAACAGGAGAACCTATACTATTTCAGATAAGCGACTGTCTAGTTTCTTCTTTAAAACATCCAGTGATGGAGCACCCATGATTTCTGAAGGCAAGCTATTCCATTGGTTAATTGTCCTCACTGTTAGGAAGTTTCTCCTTAATTCCAGGTTGCTTCTCTCTCTGATTAGTTTCCAACCATTGTTTCTTGCCCTGCTCTCTGGTGCTTTGTAGAATAATTTGACCTCCTCTTCTTTGTGGCAGCCCCTCAAGTAATGGAATACTGCTATCATGTCACCCCTAAATCTTCTTTTCTTTAGACTAGCCAAACTCAAATCCTGCAGCCTTTCTTCATATATTTTAGTCACCAGGCCTTTGTCTCCAATTTAGGCAAGTAATACACTTTCTAGATATCTAGCTCAGTAAAATTATCGAGTCCAGATTCTAGAAGAATTTAACTGTATCATTGTGACTACATTTTCTTGTTTCTATCGAGTTTTAATGCTTTAGAATAGCTTGACCTATACATCATTTAGCCTAGCATTATCTAATCTCCAACATACTCTAACCAATCTGGTGCTGACAAGAGGCACTGAACTACAATTCTCATCTCTGATAGACAGTATGGCCATTGGCCATTGAGGAAGCTCCTCTTACTGACAGCAGCTGTCCAGGATCTCAAGCAAATCTCCTCATCTTCTCCTGCCATTTGATGCCTCTGATGGGAGAAATAAGAGCTCTGCCTGAATCAAGTCAGGACTAAGGACAAATCAATCCCAGAGCATGCAGTATTGAGCAAACAGATACTACATTCAGGACACACAAACGCAGAGGGACAAAGGAGAGGAGTGATCATGCCTTTCTTTTCCTAAGAGCAGATATTTAAAGAATACTATTTGTGAACAAGTAGGCAATAAAGAGCTGTTTGAACGAATAGCTAGTATCTCAATCTTCCATGAATTTGTCCAATCCTCTTTTGAAGTCATGCTTAAATCTAGAGTTTAAAGCAATGGGCTAGGACAGGGGTCTCCAACCTTGGCAACTTTAAGCCTGGCGGACTTCAGCTCTTAGAATCCCCCAGCCAGCTTTGCTGGCTGGGGAATTCTGAGAATTGAAGTCCGCCAGGCTTAAAGTTGCCAAGGTTGGAGACCCCTGGGCTAGGAAGAGAGAGAGGCCGGTGTTCAAGCCACTTTCAGCTTTGAAATCTCACTGCGTGTTTTTTTGCTACTCTCTTTCCCCCCAATCTCCTTTTCAAGTTTTTTATCATTGGGGAAGAAAATGGAGGAAGAAATACAGATAGTTATTTGACTTATGTCTGTGGTTTCAGTAGTAAATGATGATAGTTGTAAAGTGGATCACCATGTGATTATGCCCAATTTTAGCTTCTTTTTTTTTTTGTGGCAGTCGTTCAGCTTTACCTGGTGTAATGCCTGGGTTGTTAAGTGAACATTAAATAAACCAGGGGTGAAATCCAGCAGGTTCTGACAGGTTCTGGAGAACCAGTAGCGGAAATTTTGAGTAGTTTGGAGAACCAGCTGGCCCCAGAGTGGGGTGGGAATGGGGATTTTGCAGTAGCCTTCCCCTGAAGTGGGGTGGGAATGGAGATTTTGCAGTATCTTTCCCCTGCCACACCCACCAAGCCACACCCACCAAGCCATACTATGCCCACCAAGCCACGCCCACAGAACCGGTAGTAAAAAAATTTGGATTTCACCACTGAAATAAACCCATTGTTTGCTATGGGGTTTGGTGTTTTTTTTTTTTTTTTTTTTTGCAGGAAACTGGAAATAAACAGTGGTTTCCAGCAAAATATCCTAAATCACAGTCATGTGACTTCAGGATGCTGCAAATGGCCATCAGTGCAGGCTGATTGTTAAGCGCTGAAAAGGTGGTTATGTGACATGGGGTGTAGATGGCAGAATGTCAAATCCAAGTCAGAAGTAGCTTTTTCGGGGTGGATCATACTAAGCAACTGGTCCCAAGTCTAGGAATACCTATACCACATGCCACACCTGGTAAAAAGCTGGGCATAATTCAAATTTATTTATTTATTTATTTATTTAATTTGTATACCGCCCTTCTCCCGGAAGGGACTCAGGGCGGTGAATAGCCAAAATTAAAAAACATACAAATGCAAAAGTTAAGATAATTAAAAGAATTAAATCACTGGCTACCCAATTTAAAACCCCAAATCCATAAAATTTAAAATCCCAATTAAAAACCATTTAGGCTAGGCCGGCTTGATGAAATAAAAATGTCTTCAGGGCTTTACGGAAGGTCCGGAGGTCCGGGATCAGTCGTATTCCAGGAGGCAGCTCATTCCACAGGGCGGGTGCCCCCACAGAGAAGGCTCGCCCCCTGGGGGCCGCCAGCCGACATTGCCTGACCGACAGCACCCCGAGGAGGGCCTCTCTGTGAGAGCGTATTGGCCGGTGGGAGGTTATCGGTAGCAGCAGGCGGTCTCGCAAATACCCTGGCCCTAAGCCATGGAGCGCTTTAAAGATGAGAACCAACACCTTAAAGCGCACCCGGAAGACCACCGGGAGCCAATGCAGCTCGCGCAGGAGAGGTGTTACGTGGGAGCGCCACGTCACTCCCATAATCACCTGCGCAGCCGCATTCTGCACCAGCTGGAGCCTCCGGGTGCTCCTCAGGGGAAGCCCCATGTAGAGAGCGTTACAGTAGTCCAGGCGTGACGTAACCAAGGCATGAGTGACTGTGCACAAGGAGTCCCGATCCAGAAAGGGGCGCAACTGGCGTATCAGGCGAACCTGATAAAAAGCCCCCCTGGCCACAGCCATCATATGCTCTTCTAAAGACAGCCGTGTGTCCAGGAGGACACCCAAGTTGCGAGCCCCCTCTGTGGGGGGTCAGTGACTTGCCCCCAATAGCCAGCGATGGCACCAGCTGGATATACCGGGACGCTGGCATCCACAGCCACTCGGTCTTGGAAGGATTGAGCCGAAGCCTGTTCCTCCCCATCCAGACTAAATAAACTCATTATGTAACTTTATCTACTTGATAGCCATTATTAAATTTGATGGCAGAAAATTTGACAGTTTAATAGTGCATTAGCTGTACTTGGCATCTCCTACATACAATTAGGTAGCTTAAAACTGAGCTGCAGTTCCTCCCCACAGTGTCATGGCAAATCAGCATAGTTGTAAAGACTTTTCTTAACTAGATTTAATAATTTCTTTAGAGCATCTCAGAAAAAAGGTAGCAAAATACATTTTTAAAACTTTTGGGTGTGTTTTACATAATGTCTTTATGTGTAAATGTGATGTATAAAGCAAGTTACTGAATTAACTTATTTTCCAGCTGGCAAAATTTACTGAATGGGCTTGGTTCACACAACAGGAAAATCTAACAAGGTTAACTTCAGCTCACCTTAG
Source organism: Arizona elegans (assembly GCA_022577455.1). Taxonomy (NCBI): domain Eukaryota; kingdom Metazoa; phylum Chordata; class Lepidosauria; order Squamata; family Colubridae; genus Arizona; species Arizona elegans. The sequence continues at coordinate 92,434,588 of JAKOOJ010000006.1, read as the reverse complement.
CAGGCTGCCCAAATGCAACTGCTACTACTCTAACCTGGTACAGCCTCTTGCATTCTTGTCCATGTGGTTTTGCAAAACAAACTGGTGAAAGACTTTGAAACCCTTCAAAAGGAGGGGAGAATTGAATTATCATAGACGTGCGACACTGTAAAAAGTTATGGGAAAATCCTTCAAGGCCACCTTATGGTTACCTTTTTACTAGTTACGGCATTTAACAGCTGAAGTGGCCCCAAATGGGGTTCCCCAGTTCCTTACCTATTTGTCACTCAGCTCAGCATGATGGCCGAAAGTTCCCCGCGAATGTATGAACGACTTCTAGTCCAATCTGGGCAACGTGATTAATGTTTCTCTTGCCGAATTGCTGTCTGCATTGAAAGCAATGTGTCTATAATATAAGCATCTATCAGAAAGCCAGTGGGGAATCAATCTTAAGTACCAGGCTGTCACCAAGTTGAGGAGGAGGCAGGAAACAGAGGTGCCGTGGTGCCGTGCTTTTCAAGCTATTCGGGCTGGTTTATCACAGCAGGAAAGGCTATTTATAAATTATGGGCAATAACTCCTTGAGCAGGTCTCTCCCTTGCCCAGGCTAATCAGAGATAAATCACTGCTCCTCTTTTTCATAATAGGTACACCCTTTGCAAACAATAATGTACAACAGCAGAGACTTGGTATTGAGTTTCCAGCTATGCTGACAAGAGGGAGAAGCTAAAGAGAAGCTGAGCTGAGCCAACAGGGAATATCTGTTTTCCAGGGCCAAATTAATCACAGCAATAAGCCTATCAACTGATCTATGTTTTGCTGTGAACATTCTTCCGAAACTCCTTCCAAGGTTGTATTTTTGCTGAAGTAACAGTATACAGACAGCTGGAGGGGGAGGGAGGGAGGAGGGAAGGAGGGGGAGAGAGAGGGAGGGAGGGAGGGGGAGAGAGAGAGAAAGAGAGAGATGTGGTTTCAAGCTGCTATGTAAATGAATGGTAATAGTGACACTAGGGCTGTTTGGGAGAGGGAGATGCCCAGTTATTACTAATAAATGTATATATTAAAAAGTTTGTTACATGTTCCAAGTCATTTTTCTTGCATCAGAAAAATTATTTCCAGCATCGTATCAACAGTAAGCAAGAATGGAGGCAGAAATGTTCCTTATCTATAATGTGAACCTGGCTTTGCAAATGGATGGATGGATGGATGGATGGATGGATGGATGGATGGAATGTATTCAGAGTCCTGTCTTGTTTGTGTTTCTAATGGCTGCTGCACTTTCCCAATGTTTATGCAGATTTAATTTCTTCTTTAGCTTGCCAACTTTTTTTGCAAAATTAATTTTGAAGATCTCTCAGATTCATACCTTTACTAGAGATAGGAAGCTACATTCCATTTAATAATTGTACTCTTCTCCTTTCATACCAAAGTATTTATTTAATAAAACTTGTAATTCATTAAATACCAGCGAGGCATTGGAAGTCCTGGTCACATGACTGAGATCGATGAAGGATTAAATGTAACAGAAATGTTTGGTTCCTTACTACTGGATAAGGAAGTCCCAGTATAGTAGCTAATGTGTCACCAACATCCGCTCTTGAAGAAGGATTACTTGGCTATTTTAGTCACATGGGATTGAACTGCTCCAATGCCCTTTATTACAGACAATTTTTGAAAAGAACTCAAAAATTACAATTGGCACAAATTACTTCACATTTGTTTGTTTGACTTCCCAGACCTTCAACTTCTATGTTCTACCATTTTCAGAAGCTCCATTGTTGGGCTCACAAAATAGATATTTGTCAAAGCACACTGATCCTGAAATGTCTTGAGCTGGAAATTTCAGGTAGTACCAGCCTTGATGATATTCTGCTGGTTTTATTCAGTCTCAAGAGTCTGGATTTCAATCATGCTCAATCTCATCTGTATTATTCTTTATGCAGGATCCAATCTGGGTCGGTCACTGGGACCAGAGGTTTTGCCTTCAGAGCTTTCAGACTCTCGCTGGAGCCCATTTTCAGGGATCTTCTTTCAAGGAATTTCTGTCTAATTATTCTTTATTATATATATTTTAGAACTTGTAAGTTACTGCAATGGTTCCATTTATGGGAAAGAAAGTTCACCTTACATATGATTTAATGAGCTGTGGTGGTGCAGTGGTTAGAATGCAGTATTGCAGGCTGACTCTGCCCCCTGCCAGGAGTTCGATCCTGAGTGGCTCAAGGTTGACTCACCTTCTGTCCTTCCAAGGTTGGTAAAATAAAGACCCAGATTGTTGGGGGTAATATGCTGACTCTGTCAATTGCTTAGAGGGGGCTGTAAAGCATTATATAAGCGGTATATAACTCTACATGTTACTTCTATTAATCTATAAATACCAAAGCAATTGCAAAAGAATTTACTTTAAAAACAGGCATACTGTATAGCAGTGATGGCTAAGCTTTTTGCTGTCGCATGCCAAAAGCAGGGGCGCGCGGGGGGGGAATGCGCTTGTGTGTCCACACCCATAATTCAATGCGCCCCGTGCATGCGTGTGTGACTCCCTGCGTTCCCCCGCTTTTAGTACGTGATGGCACAGTGGGCCCGGTAGGCCCGTTTTTCACCCACCCCAGGCTCCAGAAGCTTTCTTGGAGCCTGGGGAGGGCAAAAACGGCCTTCCCCACCCCCAGGGGACACTGGAAACGGCCCATTTGCTGACTTCTGGTGGGCCCGGAAAGCCTGAAAATCAGCTGGCCGACGTGCACATGCGCACTGGAGCTGAGCTAGGGCAACGCTCGTGTGCCCACCGATATGGCCCCTCATGCCACCTGTGGCACATGTGCCATAGGTTTGCCATCACGGCTATATAGTAAATAGAATCAGAAGTTATGTCTCTTGGTAGAAAAAAGTTTTGTCAGGACAGGAGTCTATGTACTTTATTCAGGACTCGTGGATTAGGGACTAAGAGTTTTTGTGTCTTCCGAGCATTTTCCCCAAATGCTCAGTAGAACCTGACAATAATTAACATTTAGCATTGTATGTTACATTCCATCTATATAATCCATTCTGAAATTGATTTTAAAATACAGAATTTACAACTGAAAATGTTGGTCTGCATTCGGACTATTATGATTCTTCTCACTTTCTACTTTTCAAAAATGTATTTGAAATCTTGCTTACATTTTATGCCATTTTGGTTGATCTTCTAGTAATGACATTACCCAGTTCTGATTTTTTTCCCCCCTCTGTGGTCAACATGTGTATGATAGCATTAAATGTCTTTCGATAGAAAACTATGCTTTTCTTATATGCACATCTATTAAACCTAGTTAAGGACAGTATCATTTTCGTGTGTGTAAATCACAATGGAAAAATATTGAACAGGATATTTTCTTGCAGTATGTGCTTGCAGTTAACTATTTATTATTTCTATTAGTCTTGATGTTCTTGTATTATTGCAGCATGTTCTACCCTTCCTTAATATATTTTCTGCAGTAAGAAAAAAAGGGAAGAAAGAATGGAGAAACAGACAATATACACCAAGAAGGGCAAAAAACTTAAACCCTCAGGTACCCCATATAATTCTTGTCTGGAAGAACAATAAAAATATTGCTCTAGAACTTGCTGATCATATGAAATATATGCAATCAAACCCTCTCTCTTTTTAAATATATAGTCCCATTACAAAGAAATTGTTTGATCACTAGGCTAGCCTTATTATGGGAACACAAAGTATCATTTATACAACATATAATTTTCTCGTTTAATTTATTGTTTACTGTAATCACATCCATAGAAGGTAGAAGAATTTGGGAATAAAGGGAGGCAGATCCAGTCACCTTTTTGATATTTTCAACTTCAACCTTAGTTCTGATTCATTTAAACTTTTATATACTGGTAATTTTTACCCCATTCTTGAAGAAACAGAAACATAGAATCATTGGGCTGGAAGGAATCTTAGATGTCTTCTGTCCATGGCAGGTGGTCTGATACCATCCTGGACAAATGGATATCCAATCTTTCCTTGAAAACTGATTTTACCTTGAAGTAGACACTAACTCAAGATTAGGTCCTGTTTCAAGAGAGTCTGGCTCCTTCCAGAATAGGATTAAGACAGTGTAGTACTGCTCTGCATTATCATTGGTCTCTTTTAAATGAAGGTGGGCAGCCTGGGAGAAAGTTTTGCAGTTTCCTCTATGTGTGTCCATTCTTTTTTCTTCAACAAAAGTGAAAACACAATGCTTAGTTCAGATGAGTTGACTGATTGTTTTCACTTGGTTGATTAGTTAACGAGAAGCACATGACTAGTTCATAGAGACTATGAGGTGCTATGAATCAGTGTTGGATGGTTTGGGAGTGAAAACTGTGTGGATGTGACTTTATTTTACTCAGGCACAATGGATGATCAGTCAGGCTCTTCTGTTGGCAAAGTGTCACTATGACTAGCGTAATTAAATGTTTAAGGCAAAAGGTATTTGGGTCAATTTGCCAGCACATCATAATGTCTTCTCAGAAACAGAACTCGGTGAGACCAATTTCCAAGTGTTGATCTGCCCCCTAATAATTCAGCCCTATTTGTACCTAATTACCTATGAAGATGAAGGTTCAGTAGGTTCAATGGAACTTACTTCCCGTATTACAGGGCCCCCCCATATCCCCAAATTAGGCATAGTACTGACCTGAAAATGACTTTGTTGTTGATTTGCTTGTTTACTGCGATTGAAGCTTTTCTTCTCACCCAAAGATCTACTTTCATTGCAAAAAGGACCCGTTGACATGTTTGCAAACTGGACTAAAAAGACAAACTTCTAAGAATGTTCTGATTAAATGTCATGTAATGTAAATGTAAAACTGGTGGGAGGCTCCGCCTACCACCCTGGATGTTCGATCCCGTTGTGAACCAGTAGTAACGGTAAGTAGAACCTACACCTGACTCCCAGGCTCTGTTTTCGAGTGGGACGGCCTCCTGCAACCCTCTGCCAGTGAAGATGGAGCTTGGGAGGGTAACGCACAGCCCTCGCAAGCTGAGTTTTCAGTTACGATGGCCTCCTGCAACCCTCTGCCAGCTAAAACAGCGCGCGGCCCTCCCAAGCTTAGTTTTCGCTGGCAGAGATACCGCGGGCTTATCCTTCACTGTTTCCAGGGCAACTCCCAGGCCAGATCTAAGCACCCTGCAAGCTGGATCTGATTCGCGGGCCTTGAGTTTGAGAGCCCTGACTAAGAAAGAATGGAGCACACAGTAAAAGAGGATTCCCTGCCCCTGATTAAAAAGTAAATGACAATATGGGGGAAAAAAAAGTTTCGCCTAAAGAACTTTGGTCGCTCCATCCAGAGAGGCTCTTTCTGTTTAAATAATCACAGAACAAATCCTACATTTAATATGCTTTATCAAAATAATAAAGACATTGCAAAAAGAAAAAGAAAAAAAAGAACCACTCATCCTTTCCTTCTCATATTATCTTTGGCAACTATATGGTCTCAATAATAGAGAGTTGTGATTAAAAATGCATAGACGTTTTCAGAAGTAAATGTTTCATTGGGAAATAGATGCCTGGACAATATGATAGTGGTGAAAGAAAACAGATATTTATATAGGCGGCAGCATCCTGCATTTTTTATATTTATCTTGTAGAATAACAACTGCACTGCTAAATTGATCTAAAGATGGAACATGTCCAGTGATGTCTATTCTGAAAGCTAGCAAAGGTCTAAGGTTTCAGGTAAGGTCTTTCATGAATTATCTGAGATTCTTCCACTTGTAAATGCCAAGGCTGAGGACATTCCAGATACCAAATATCTAGTTTACAGCTCACTTTGAGTCTTTTCTTGTGTACTTTGAGATCAAATGGAAAGTTCACAAAAGGGGCAATATGGAGGAAGCTCTTGTTGCTCGTTGCGGCATTTGATTACAGGTATTCTTCTGGTGAAGAAAACTAGACTAGAAAATTATGGGGAAATGAGAAAAATATAGCACCAACATAATTTGCCTCATCAGAATCTCAGCATCAATACCAAAACAAGGATGGTAAATTTGAAAGAAATTCAAAGGCATCTTGAGAAGGAGTTTGAAAAGCAGAAGCCGTCTTTTTGGTGATAGCAAACATTTGAAACTTGAGGGCAGATTTAAAAGCAGTATGCAGTATCAACAAATCTATTTTTAAAAGCAAAAGATCAAAAAGAGACTACCGACTGTTATAGCTCTGTAGATACTTTATTTCATGGAACATATAAAGAGATTGGATAGGTTTTTTGCTTTTTCTTGTAAAGTCAGAATGAGGAAATATTAAATCCAGACTGAGCCACTGAGGGCCTTTATTAGATCAGCTGAAAGCATATAAAATAATTGCAAGCTTTTGAGTTTCCATAATGCTGGAGCAGGCAAAATATTTCATGAGCCTAATACAAAGGTGGAGCGGGGACGATGGGAGAAAAATAGCTAGCGATGAGGTCACATCTTCAGCCATTTACAATTCTAGATGAATTGTGGGCTTAATTTGGTCCCATTCATTTCATCTCTATCATCTAGCAAAGATAGTTTTCCCCATTTTAACAACCTAGTTGTTAAAGTCAACATTATTTCCATGTTATTTAATTGCAACATCAGAGAGGTTACAATGCATTTCAATGTATTTTTACTTCTTCTCTATGGTCCAATCTTTATTTATAGTAATAATTTTCTGGATATGCATATATTTGTTCCAGTTTTTTTATAGTAAGATGGAATAGATGAGTCCCATGTGTTTATATGTGTACAAGTCTTATTTGTTGCACAAGCAGTCTTTGACTTAATAATCATTTGTTTAGCAACCTTGCAAAGTTATAACACTGAAAAAATGACAAGCCGTGTCTCTTATGACCATCATAGCATTCCAGGGTGGCGCAGTGGTTAGAATGCAGTACTGCAGGCTACTTCTGCTGACTGCCGGCTGACTGCAATTTGGCAGTTCGAATCTCACCAGGCTCAAGGTTAATTCAGCCTTCCATCCTTCCAAGGTGGGTAAAATGAGGACCCAGATTGTTGAGGGCAATATGCTGACTCTGTAAACCATTTAGAGAGGACTGGAAAGCACTGTGAAGCAGTATCTAAGTCTAAGTGCTATTGCTATTCCCGCTGTCACATGATCAAAATTTGGGCACTTGGCAACCAGTATGTATTTACAATATTTGCAGCATCCCAGGGTCATGTGATCACCATTTGTGACCTTCTCAGCGGACTTCTGACAAACAGAGTCAATGGGGGAAGCTAGATTTGCTTAATGACTACATGATTCACTTAACAACTGCAGTGAGTCGCCTAACAATCAGGACAAAAAGGTTGTAAAATTGCGTGTGAGTCACTTAATAACTGCCTTGCTTAGCAATGGAAATTCTATTCCCATTTGTAAGTCGAGATCTACCTGTATGCATGTAGCTGAATGTGTCTTACAGTGGAAAGACCAGAAAAATAAAACTCTTCCGGTGATATATTTTTGAAAGGAAGGAAGAAGGGCTGCTGTGAGTAATGTCTGATGTAAAATGGGTGAGGTCGTAACACACATATAGGTAATTGGGTTTTCAGTCTGGGGAAGGGCAGCTTTTAATTCTTTTTAATTCTCTTTTGAAGCTTCAGTTTTCATGTGTTTCCATCTCAAAATGATATGAAACTTTCAGAAATTGTCATCACATAACCTGCTCAGAAAGCTCTGAGGTCCTAAAACAGGGCAGCTCTAAAACTAAAGGACCTTTCTTTGCTTTAAGCGAGTCTGTTTGCAAAATGTTTATAAAACTTTAAACTTTTAAAAAGTTACAGATTAGTCCGCCATTCTGTAATAGTCCTCTAAAACTAGCGATTGATAAAAATGTATATAAGAAAAATGGAATTACATAGAAGGCATTAATTGCTCTGATACAACATCACTAAAAATAAAATGCTAGGAAAATGCTTCAGCAAACTCTTCAGTTCAAGATGAAATTGATTCAGTAGCAAAAACAAAAAAGCCAGGAAGCAAAGAAATTGGATAAATGAGAAAGTAATGTTGGTTTGCTTACCTGTTCTAAAAATCTACTTTCAATTTTCTAAAAATAACAGTCTGATTCTCCAAAAATAGCTAGATTTTGTTTACCGTTTTATTTTACATGTATTTTCCCAAGAAGCCCAGAGTAGTATTGTAGTACACAAGAGCCCCATGTAGGTGGGTTACCCAGCCAATTACATCAATGCAAATTTCCCCATGGCTGTGCCTACCCACACTGTCAGGGATCCGTGGAAGCTAGCAAAATGGTGGGTTCTGGAAAGAACAGTAGGCATGAAGGCAGTGTAAACAGTCAACCATCATCAACAAATGAAACTTGGGGGCAGCAGAAGAGGAAGGTTTCTGTACATAGACACAAGAAAATCATGTATAGCAGTGATGGCTAACCTTTTTTTCCTCAGGTGCCAAAAGTGTATGTATGCATGCGACTACGCAACCGCATACCCACACCCATAATCCCCCCGCGCGACCCTGCGCATGTGCACATGACCTCCTCCCACACCCCATTTTGGGTCTAGCAGCTTTCCCTGAAGCCTCCTGGGACCAAAAATGGGCCACGGGGGGTGTGCAACTCACCACGCCCCATTTTGGGCCTAGCAGGCCTCCCTGAAGCCTCTTGGAACTGAAAACAGGGCGCGCGTGTGTGTGTGTGTGCTGCATCCTTGCGCGACTCCCACGCCCCTCCCCCCATGCATGCACAAGTCTCCCGCATGCATGACAGACACCCAGCGAGAATCAGCTGGCCAGCGGGAGGCATGCACACATGCGCGGTGGAGCTGACATAGGGTGACTGCTCACATGCCCACAGAGATGGCTCTGTGTGCCACCTGTGGCACACGTGCCATAGGTTCATCATCACGGATGTATAGGGTTTGAAGTAGAACAGATATAAACTCTGTATTATCTTCCTACTGTAGGAAGTTATCACCCATCCCTCTCCTAGGAAAATGAGATATTTTAGGAAATATTAAAAGGGCAGAATATTTCCCCTAAAAGGGAGGCAGAAACTCACACACACACCCTTTGTCAATGGGCCATTAAGGTCTGTCTATTCTACATAACAAAGATCTTCCCCCTTCAGGCAGAGCCATAGTAGGAATTGCCCAAAGCCCTTTCATTACATCATCACACAGCAAGAGTCAACCAAGCCTGGGACTCAAAAGACAACCTACAAAGTTACCCCTACATTGCCCCATGGGAGTAACAACCAATCAGAACACAAGCTTAAATTCAAAGCCCAACGCAGGGCATAAAACCCAGACACTCTCAGCATCTCTGCTCATTTTTCACCCAAGATCTCCAAGGCATGTGATCCTGTTCATCAATAAACCTTCTTTCCAAGCAACTTCCATGAATCCAGTGTCTTTTTCCCCACTTGGAACTGAACCCAGAAGGATATTTCTTCCAACACCACCCATTCACAGATTATCAGCTGTTTAATATTGCTAACATTCCAAAATCAGAACAGTAATTTGGTTCAATGTCTATGGAGATTCTCAATCATCCAAGTCATAATTGTCCCAAAAGTGCTTTTTTAAAAGGCAACTTGGACTTCGATTTTTCCTTGAAGACATTTCACTTCTCATCCCAGAAGTTTCTTCAGTTTAGACAACTGAAGTTCAGAGAATTGAAGAAGCTTCTTCGATGGGAAGTGAAACATCTTCAAGGAAAAAACCAAGTCCAGTTGCCTTTTGAAAAATTTGGGACAATTATTTGGTTCATACTTGCATGAATCCAAATCCCTAGGTAGTTACATTATAGGCAGAGGTGGGTTTCAGCAGGTTCTGACCAGTTCTAGAAAGCCAGTAGTGGAAATTTTGAGTAGTTTGGAGAACCGGTAGTAAAAATTCTGACTGGCCCCACCCCCATCTGTTCTCTGCTGCCCAAGTCCCAGCTGATCAAGAGGAAATGTGGATTTTGCAGTAACGTTCCCCAGATTGGGAATGGAATGGAGATTTTACAGCATCCTTCTCCTGCTACATCCACCAAGCCATGCCACGCCCACCAAGCCACACCCACAGAACCAGTAGTTAAAAAATTTGAAACCCACCACTGATCCTAGAGTCAGAGAAATCTCTGCGTTTTACAGAAATTTGTAAAACTTTGTCTCTGAGAAACAAGAGTGCCAATGCCCACAACAGTCACATCTGGGTCTGGCCCATTTAAGCACAGTCAACTTTGCACTGGGAACAACTCATCAATGTCGGATCTGTGTTTCTCTGTCTTTACTTCCTGCTCTGCTTCCTGACTTTCAGCTCTTCGACTTGGAGCAGCTGATTAATCTGCTTGTCATTTGACTCTAGGACAGTCATGGGCTAAATTGCTTCATGGAACCTACGCTCCATCTGACTGTCTGAATTCTCAGCCAAGACTTTGCTCTTTTCCAGAGCATGTATGCTCATGCACAGTGACTCTGCCTGCCTGTTAGACTACTTCCTACTCACAAGTAAACCTTTTGTAAATCCATCTGAGTCTATGTGTACTAACACTGTAACAGTACTGGGGGAAGGGTGTTTTTATAAAATTGAGATGGTGCCTGTCTGATCAAAGCCCTAACATGTTTTTAAGTGCATGTATTTATTCATCAAATTTAGATCCCACCCATCTCGCTCCTTGTGACATCCTTGTAGATACTCCTGGTTTATTCTATTTTGTTTTTTCCTCCAACAAAAATAATATCAACGTTCTGTGGCCATGGAGCATGGGAGATGGAATATGGAGTATTGGAGATTATTATTATTTTTTTACCTTTAGGTAGGGCAGCAGCCCCAACCTTTATGGTTTGGCGGTCTGGCAGGCGTGAGGAAAGGTGAACAGGCACAAGGGATGTGCATGTGCCGGTCAGCCATTTGCACAGCCCAGTCCCAAACAGGTCACGGGCCAGTAGTGGACCATGGATTGGGGCAGTGGTGGGTTGCTCCCGGTTCCAATTCTTTAAAACCGGTAATAAAAGCAGCGAGAGGCTCCGCCCACCCACCCGGACGTCATAATTGACGATATGCACATGCGCAGAAGCTTCGTGCACGCTCCCATTGTGAACCGGTAGTAAAAGTAAGTAGAACCCACCCCTGGGCTGGGGGGTTGGAGACACCTGCTTTAGGGGGAAAAGATTTTATGTGCTTCATAATCATGGGTTACCTTTAGTGTGCATATAATTGCTCTTGAATGTTGCTAGTACTGATTTGACTACAGAAGAAACAGACATTGCATCAAACGTTACTAGAAAAGGAATGAATGAAGCTTCTAATAATATAATATTCTGGCTCAGAATCATAATTTAACTAGCAATGTCCTCATATAATTATTTCTATCCTTCCTGGAGCTTAAATGCTGCTGTAATCCAACAGGACTTTGAGTGGCTTACATTCTCTTCTTACAGTATTAGGGTTAAAATAAAAAAAAAACATTATGTAACATAAAGTAATCAAACCACCAGCAGGGTGTAATGGTAATGATGTGATATGGCATAATGTAGTAATTTAGTATAGAGCAGAGGTGAAATTAAAAAAAATTCCCTACATGTTCTGTGGGCGTGGCTTGTTGGGGGAGGTTATGTGACTGGGTGGGCGTGGCCAATTCAACATCATTCACATCGAGGGGCTCCTCACTAGCCCCTCGCTTACCAGCCACTCCTTGTCACGAATTGCAGGAAAATGGGGAGGGGAATATTCCTGCCTATCATCCTTCCCTCAGTCTGTGCTGAGATTGACAAACCCAAATATGCATGCAATCTGTATATTTAGATTTACACATTTATAAGGATATTTATTTTGTTTACTTCCAGGTAGTCCTCGACTTATGACTGTCACTGCGCATTCTGTATATTTGGCAACTGCCCTGCATATATAGCCATCTGCAATGTCCTATGGTCACATGAGCACAATTTACAACACTTTTTCTCAGAAACTGGCCTTTATTTTCAGTTTTTTTGCAAAAAAATGCCCATTGCAGACAATGGGTTTGCTTAAAGACCTCCACAAGAAAAGGCTGTAAAGTTGGTCCTAGTCACATAATCATCCGCTTAACAACCGACACAACTTACAACTGGAATTCTGAGCTCAGTTACGATTTTAAGTGGAGGCTTACCTTCACTTACTTATCTATTCATTTATTTAGGCCTCTCCAAAAGAATAGACTCTGGCTGGCTTAGAATACCTAAACATAATATCAACACATAAGTCCCTCTTTTGAATTTGCAATTTATTTTTATTTTATTTATACCCTTCCGCTGTGAATCTGCTTTAATGAATCATATTAAATGCAATGTTGGTACCCTATTAATAATGCATGTGAATAACTATTAATCAAAGTAACATGCTAGGATTTTTTAAAAATTAGTCCTATGATAATGAAGGTTAATACATCCATTAACTGGGTTTCTATAAAATGTTCTCCAGTAAGTTAAATTTAGTTCTACACATTTCCCAAAACAGTAATCACTGCTGTCTTTAGGAAATGAGTTGGGAATCAGCCCTCATATGTCTGTTTTCTGTTTTGAGCAGCATTGGGTGATTTGGCAGACAGGGATAATAGAAAATTCCTGTGTTTCTCCAAAATTATAGCAAGCTCTTAACACAAATTGCTGACAGCCCATACAATTATCATCAACGGAGGAAAAATTAAACAAGTAAAGCCAAACCCCCAATGCCACCCTGATGGCGTTAGATCACCCGTGCTCTGAATTATTTCTATTTCCAGCTGCGCAATAAAGTGGGATCTTGATCTTTCCTCTCTGGATCACCCAGATTGTGACCAGACCGCTGCTAATTAGGGACAGAAGCTTCAAAGTGCGTGTCTCCTTTTGCCAAATTTAGGGCAGTGTAAACAATCTGCAAGATGGGAGAAGGGCACTGAACTTCATGTAAGAATAAATCTATCATGTTATGTAAACTCAAATGAGTCCAGTAATTGGCTCTGGGTAGGTATTTTGCATAGATATTCCAGGGGATTAATCAGAAGGATATGCAGAGGGCATCTGAAGACAATCCCAAACCAAAGCACTCCTGGTGCAGACACAAAGGTAAGTGGGGCTGGAACATAAAGGAGCAATCGATCTGGTTTTCTTCAGCTTTGATAAGTAAAAGCTGCCTTTAGGTGACCAGATAAGAAGGTGTGATATAATGGAAAAGTGTGGGTTCAAAACTATCTTTCAGACCACCAATTCATTGCAATTAAATGACTAATCTCCCACTCATAACCATCCTACACCCTTGAACAGCCCCACAAGACATTAGCATCTCATTTTTCTTTTAAGTCTGTTTAGTCAGTCCTAGAGACATATGGAATGGAGTGAATTCAGAATAAAATTTCCCTCAAATATTTGTAGTCTCAGTGTGTCATTCCTAAAAGATAGACAAAGAACAGAGATGGGTTTCAGCAGGTTCAGACCAGTTCTGGAGAACCGGTAGCGGAAATTTTGAGTAGTTCAGAGAACCGGTAGTAAAAATTCTGACTGGCCCCGCCCCCATCTATTCTCTGCCTCCCAAGTCCCAGCTGATCGGGAGGAAATGGGGATTTTGCAGTAACCTTCCCCTGGATTGGAGAGGGAATGGAGGTTTTACAGTATCCTTCCCATGGAGTAGGGAGGGAATGGAGGTTTTACAGTATCCTTCCCCCTGGAGTGGGGTGGGAATGGAGATTTTTTAGTATCCTTCCCCTGCCACGGCCACCAAGCCACACCCACCAAGCCATACCACGGCCACCAAGCCACACCCACAGAACCGGTAGTAAAAAAATTTGAAACCCACCACTGACACAGAGGCATATTGTTCACATGTAATCCCCTATCAAACCACAAAAAACTGAGAAAAAAGATGGCTAAAGAGTTAATTATTCCAGTAGTTTTTCTCGAAAAGGACCTCCGTAAAAACTTTTCCAGCTATGAGGATCCTAATCAAAGACTCTGCTTCTTCCTGTCTTTCAAGGAAAGCCAATGATAACTCTTGATAAGGTTTCCTTTTGCCCAGTGGTGCATTCCAGCTCAAAGTCCTGTTCATTGTCTTACTACTGTCCTTTTAATTTCTCTCTTCATACATTGCAGAATTAAAGGCTGGAATACACTAATACTAAATATATTGAAGGTTCCTGATGGGTATTAAGAAAGTTATGGAGTATCAGGAACTCAATTATAGTTTATTAATCATATCTGAAGCAAGTTTGTCTCCAGTACCAGAGGCAGAATGGAACTATGGAAGAATGAGAATGCAAAAGTGTTCTTTAGTTCTTGTCTTCTTGTTTATTTTAGCTTACAGATTTTTTTGCCCACTTTGAGAATTAAACTCTATGTGCTAGACAGTTCTTAAATGTATTCCAACAGAGCCTTTATTGTACACTCATAAATATAATTTTTAAATACCAATTCTTGTTTCTTTTAAACATAAGATGGTCTCTTTACTATGTTCATACTTACTCCAAGAACTAAACCATTTCTTCCAGCTACATCAAATTTTATCAGAGTTGTTGTTTTGTTGTTTAGAAAAAAAGCAGTATTTACCTTGGATGCTGATTTCTTTTTCTTGCTATGTAAATGGAAATACAAAAGCAAACAAATGTCTTGTTTAAAAACTTCATTGTTCTCATTTTATCCAGAGATTACTCCTTACTATGTTAGCATCTTTAAAGCTTTAGTTTTATTGAATTAAAATCAAACAAACAAACATTATCTCAAATAAATATTGTAAAGCTATTTGGTCATGATAATTCTGAGTTAAGGTTGCTTCAGGATGAGGTATGTGATAGCTGGAGAGTCTTGCTTTATTCATACAGTTTTACAGGATCTGATTCAGCAGGTTCTGACCAGTTCTGGAGAACCGGGAGCGGAAATTTTGAGTAGTTCGGAGAACCAGTAAATCCCATCTCTGACTATCCTGCCCCCATCTGTTCTCTGCCTCCTGAGTCCCAGCTGATTGGGATGAAATGGAGATTTTACAGTATCCTTCCCGTGCCATGCCCACCAAGCCATGCCCACAGAACTGATAGTAAAAAATTTTGAATCCCACCACTGATCTGATTCCAGCTGATGTTGCCTTTAGTTGTAATTCTCCTACATTTTCTTGGAGAAAATTTAAGCATCTTTGATAGCAGTTTTTCATTTATCCTTATTAGACTAACTTAAATGAGATTTTTGAACAAAGATATATACATAGATAAAAGATCAGAGGTGGGTTTCAGCAGTTCTGGAGAACCGGTAGCGGAAATTTTGAGTAGTTCGGAAAACCGGTAGTAAAAATGCTGACTGGCCCCGCCCCCATCTATTCTCTGCCTCCCAAGTCCCAGCTGATCGGGAGGGAATGGGGATTTCTGGAGGAAATGGGGATTTTTAACCTTCCTCTGGAGTGGGGTGGGAATGGAGATTTTACAGTATCCTTCCCTTGCCATGCCCACCAAGCCACGCCCACAGAACTGATAGTAAAAAAATTTGAAACCCACCACTGTAAAAGATATGATATTGGCACCAAACTAATTTACATAGGAGCACTTCCATTTAAAGCCTACATTTCCAAGATTTACCTTGGAAAATAATTTATTGATCAATTTCTATGTGCTTTTCTTTTTACTTATATCTTTCAGTCCCATTTTTTCCAAGGATAATAGCTACAGGCGTCTTTATAAATTGTCTTAACAGAAATCTGTTATTTTCTCATTTCATTTCTTGTAAATCTGTTTCTAGCACCTTCTCTCTCTGGAGAGATTTTATACCTTTTTTCTCACATTATGAAAATAATGAAACTTTTTGGGGGGAAATTAAGAACATAAATAAATCTTACAGTTCTATATTAAATTCTCCTTCTCCCTCCTAACGTTCACTTTTACCTTTAGAGGCAAACCCAAGAAACTTCTGATAGAAATAATACATCATTTCCCCCCCAAAGACACAAATCACCGATGACTTAACACAATTTTAGAATTGAAAGGTCTTTGTTCTTGCCTGCACCAGAAATTACATATGCTTTAAGGAGCCATAATTCAATTTAACAATATTGAATATCTAACATTGCTACAGTTGGAAGACTAGTGCACATCACTAACTGGACTTTAAATAAGATATAAGTGGGCAAAACTATCCAAGGGCCACAGATAACTGCAGTCTCATTTTTGTGGCCCCACAACTCCTCCACAATTGATATTGACATTCACTGATGAATTAATCATGAAACCTTATTAATTAATTTGTTTGTTTGTTTATTGTCCTTGTCATGACTCTCAAACGACTGAAAATATTTTGTCATTATTACATTTCTTGTAGAGGCTAAAAATTAAAATTTTAAAAGAAAGATATCTCTTTTTCTAGGAAAGCAACTTACTGACGGGAGTAGCTCTGTTAAATGATAGAGGCCATTTCCTTTATAAAAAAAAAAAAAAGCAATTGCACCATCTTACATAACCAAACCAGTAGAGGGCAGCTCCACCATATTTTAAAAACATAAAGAATAATTGTTTATGGCGCAACAGCTATTTACAGCAGGTTCCAAATCAGGTTAAACCTCTTTTAATAGGATTAAATGGAAGGAGTTATTCCAATGAAATAGATGCAGGATGCTTTCATACAGACATGACTAGTGTTGCCAGTCTGAAGATCAACAGTTGTTCCATTCTTCTCACCCTAAAAGAGTTTATTATGAAAAGGGGGGGAAAATACAGGTACAGCTATAGAAAAACTTGGGAGTGTTACATCTGGAAGTCAACACTGTCTGGGCTTCCCATGCCATTCTGTGAATGAGGCAGGACATTGGATCATTAAAGCTTCTCTTAGAAATAACTCCAAACTTGTTAGCTTCAGCAGCTCACATTTTATATTCCTCTTTTGCATACCCTTAGCTAAATGCAGCTTAGCCATGGGATGGAATTCATTTTTAAAAATCAAATCATTTTCTTATTATGCTGAATGTGAACACAGAATGTTCTGCTGCCTGTTGTAGAGATAGATCCATGAAATCCAACCCACCAATAGTGGGTTCCACTTACCTTCGCTAGCAGTTCAGAATCGGGAGCACGTATACGCTGGCTTTGCTCAAGCATGGCGCTTCTGCGTATGCGCAGAGCATCTGTGATGATGTCCAGGCAGATGGGCGGAGCCTCCCACCGCCGTCACTACTGATTCGCCTGGATTGGAGCGAACCAGTAGAAACCCACCACTGCAACCCACTCATTTTCCAACACTAAGACAATATTTCGAAAAAGATTAAAGGAACAATTTATCATGAACTTTTTTTCTTTCCTGCCTCTCTAAACTAGCTGATCCAGAGGGCTACATTTTAGAACCAGTTTTATTTTATCTTGGAAAAGTTCAATTAAAAAAAGGATAATCTGCTGAGATTATCTGTGTTCACAGAACATGTTTAAACAAGTCACTTAAAGATCTAGTAGGTGCATACGTATCAGATGCTAAACTTGGTTAATTTTAATCTTAGTATATTATACACACACACACCGTGTTTCCCCGAAAATAAGACTTCCCTTGATAATAATTCCAATCGGGCTTTTGAACACATGCGCTAAAATAAACCCTCCTGAAAATAAGCCCTAGTGAAGGGGTGGGCGTGGCCAGCACAGGAGGCAGCCCTTCCCTTCCCCTTTCAGCTAATGGCAGCTGGGCCCCTTAATCGCGACCCACAGATCAGCTGAGCTGATCGGGAGCTGTCTCTCGTTCTATCTCTCCCCAGCGTTCTTGGCGCTCACCTGCAAACTCCCACCTCACTTGCAAGAGACCAGCCACCCAGCACCTCTTTCCTTGCGTGCAGCCAAAAGCAGAAGCAGCAGAAGTCTTTCTTTCTCTCCCCCAAACTCCACCTCTGCGGCTTCCAAACCCCAGCTGGAAGCCGTTGGAAGTGGAGAAAAGGCCGGTTGGGCCAGCCGCCTGCTGCTGCGTCTTCCAGCTGGGTGGCCTAGAACACAGCCAGGGCAGCGGCTGTTCTGGGAGTATTTTTCCCGATCTGTTGTGGCCCCGCCCTCTGAGCCTGTCCCATCGGAGGAAGAAAGCTCCTAGCATGAGGAAGAGGAGTCAGCCAGGCCTCCCTCTCCAGGCCCCTCCCCTCTGGCACTGTCTCAGGTGCCGGCCGAGGGAGAGGAGATTAGCAAGGAGACAGGTGGCTCGGATGAGAGCGAAGGAGAAACATCATTCCTGGACGTACGCCTCCGAAGGCATGATAAACAATTGCAGCAGCTCAGGAGGCGTGCTAGGGATTAGAACTGAGTCACTGGACCACACCGCAGAGACTATATAATAGAGGGTGGTGGCCAGTGATCCTTGTGACGAACAAAAGTAAACCTTGGATAGTCACTAAAGCCTCGTCCGGAAACTGCTGAGAGAAATATTATTCTGATTGGACTTTTGTACGCTAAGTATCTTATCTTTCTGTTTTGTGGAAATAAACGCACTTGGCAGACGGTGTGTAAATCGCTGCCAAGTTGGAGATAAAGACCTGGGTGTGTGCCAAAGTGTTTCCTTAACCCTCGGCTGGCTGTGTTTGTGTGTGTGTGTGGACGGGGACAGATCACGCTCTTTGGTGATAGCCTGAGGAACAACACATGCACGGCACCTGGCTGGAGTCCCTCGCTGTCCCTTTTTCCCACCTGCTTCCTCAGTGCTGGGTTGGTGGCTGCAGCGGCGGCCCTGGCCCTGCAGGGAGAGCTGGCCCAGGCCGTGGCTTCCACATGGGTGCTGGTGGTGGGTGCAGGAGGCATTGGCTGTGAGCTCCTCAAGGACCTGCTGTTCACCGGCTATGCCCATATCAACGTGGTGAGGCCTGGGAGGCATGCGAGCGGGGGGGGGGGGTAGGCACTTGTGCGGCTTGGTGCTTTCGGGCCGCTCGCATTCCACCACCCCCTGTGGGATGGGAGGGGCTTGATGGTAGTGCACAGAGGGAGCCTCTCTCTGCCGGACTCCCGGCTGTGAGTGTGCAGGCCACCCAGGGCCTCCCAGCAGGCTCTCTATAGGAAAGGCTCAGTTGGCCTTGGAGCCATTGTTGGGCAATGCTGTTCATGGTTGGGCAATGCCGTTCATGGCTACCATATTGTAACCAAATTGTACCATGAAGGTACAATTGCTTAATGCATTGTAAGCCGCCCTGAGTCTCCGGAGAAGGGCAACATATAAATCAAATTAAAAAATAAAAATAAAAAAATAAAATAAAATAAAATAAATAAAATAAAAAAAGATCATGAGGTCATGATTCTGGGATACCGCTCAGTCGTGAATGGCACTCTGCCCAGCCAGAGGGGGGTTGTCCAGTGGGTGGGCATCACATGGCAAGAGGTGCCAGGCAGCTGCTCTCTTGTCAGCTGGCTCCCGAAGAGCCAGGCGCAGGAATGGGAGGATGCAAGCACAGCCTCAGGGCCAAACAGTCGCAGCAGCGCAACACAGCAGCAGCCATGAGGTGGCCATGCTCGCCACTTCCTGCACCTCCAAAATAATAAGACACCCCCCCCCAAAAAAATAAGGCCAAATCCTGGTTTGAGATCCTGGGCAAAAAGAGCACATGGGTGAAAGAGGGAGAGAGATTTATACCCTCTGTTGGGCTTTGAACTTGCTTCCTGTTCCTGTGGCAAGAAATGCATCCTGATTGGTTGTCAGACTCCCATGCCAGGTTGAATCTTGCTGGGTGATGTAATCTTCCCAGGTGCCATGTGGTGAGATGGGTAGAGGGATAATCCTATTATGTCCTTAGGGTGAAGGTTTTTTGTCTTGTAAATAACTAAAGTATCTGCTGGGGGCAGGGAGCTGGAGCTGAATTTCTGTTTTAAGATTTTTATTTCTCTTTTAGGGGAAATATTCTGCCTTTTTAATATTTCCTAGAATATTTCATTTTTCTAGGAAAGGGCTGTGTGCCAACTTCCTACAGAAGAATCTGTAGGGCTTCCATTTCTCTGTGCTGTATTAAATAGCTCCTACCACAAGTAACGTATGTTGTGGTTTGACATGGAAGTTTTGAGTTTGCAACAGAATTTAATATCTGTTGGAGAATAAGTACTGAAGTGAGTAAATAAGGTCTATAAGACTTGGAGAACTGGGAAAGAGCCTAAAGGTCAGAGTCAGACTGAAACCAGAATGTGAAAGGAAAAATGGAGGAGCAGAAAAATACATGACTACGTTAAGTCATAAGTCATAAGATTATTTGTCAAGCATATATAAGATAACAGGTACAAGTATAAACATAATTTGAATATATGAAATGAGTAAGTAAAAAGGAATATTAGGACAGGGAGGGTAGGCACGCTGGTGCACTTATGCACGTCCCTTACAGACCTCTTAGGAAAAGTAGCATTAGAATGGTAAGATGAGAGAATGTTTTGGAATGTAGCTGAAGTCTTCTGGGAAAGGGACCAAAGAGACAAAATGAAAATGTGAGAAGGCAAAAGTGAATATTGCTAAAAATGTGGAGAGATACTTGTAAAATAAAAGATGAAAAGAATGATGTATAGGATTATTATTAGAAGTGGAAGGAGTGGCTCAATAGAAGTTAGTTGGAAAGAATTTCATCATTTGAGTATGATCCTATTCTCTTTGAAGGAAAAAGGAATACTTCTAAAGGAAGCATAGAGTACTTCGTAACTCTATACTATTCTGAAGTGCTCAGGCAAGAACTGTTTTCTTTCAACTATGTTTGATTTACCAACTTCTTTTCTTCCTGGATAGGTGTAATGTGGCCTCCGTTATATACTTACTGGCTACTTCCTGAATATATTACTGTAGTAAGTTTTATGTGAGGATGTTCTTACAGGAAACTCAGAAACTCTACTGGATCTAGAATGTGATAATCTGGCTTCTGATCAATGTGATGTTTCTCATTGGGAATATACTTTGCCCGATTTCCCATGGTTTTCTAAGTCAAAATCAATGTTTGTTGTAACATATAAATCCTTTTTTATTGCTTGAATCTATATTCCTCAAAGAATACTTTGAGATGGAACTTGCTGAGATGGTCAAATTTACTGCCTTAATTAGAGATAGGACATTGTCCAAGTTTAATACTCCCTTTTTACAACCCTTATTTCAGGGTAGGGTCCGGCGACTGGATGGAGCTGAGTCTTTACTGGCTGGATGTCCTTCCTGATGCAGAGTTCGCAGCAGATATTTTTTCTTTGCACCCTAGGAGAGAAATATCGGCCACTACCTAGGATTGAACTCTCAACCTTCCGAGTGGGAGGTGAGTGTCTTCACTACTATGTCACCATGCTACTCATTTGTCTAAATTCAAATTGGACTGGAAATTCCTCACTGACTTTGTGCAGGAAGCAAACAAGCAAACAAAAAATATGTTATGTGTGGTTTTGAGAATTAGAATAAAAATAATAATAGTTTATTAAACACTTATGATCTGGATGTTTATTATCTGTTTCCTTTTATTAAATTGTTCTTAAGTTTTTAATGTAAGCTATCCAGTGTCATTGGGGGTCAATCATCCTCTAAACTGGATGGATGGATGGATGGATGAAGAGAGGAAGGACAAGTAGCTCTCCTTAACCATGATTTTGTTATCCATAGTTGTGAATGTCTGTAGCTAATACGGATGAGACCTCAATTTCTGTGCTAAAGGGTTTTGCATATCTGCAGTTAGGAACATATGTTTTGTTAAATCTGCCATTTGTATCTGTAAATCAAACACACAACCTATTTGCTCAATGATCTGCTGCCAATCTGTCCATCCACCCACTCAGCCTTGCTCTTCCTACTGTTTACCCACGAATCCTTAAGCACTTCTCTCCTTCCTTCCCTTTAGCTCATCTATCCTCAGTCTTCACACTGTAAGTCCACTCTTCTTCACAGTGCCTTTTTCCAGGGCTCTTGAGCAGTGGTGGGATCCTCCCAGTTTAACAACCGGTTTGGTGATCACGCAATTTGCACATGGTTGGAAGAAATCTTCACTTCCTGGTTTCTTCGGAGGAGTAACACAGCTGATTTGCGTGGCAATCCGCTCTAACATGCGAATCAGCTGAGAAGATAAAGGTAGGAAAATAGTGCGGGCGGGCATGTGGGCCCATTTGATTGTCGAAGCGAACCAGTTCCCTCCCAGCTGATCGCCGGAGCTACCAGTTTGCCCGAACTGGTCTGAACCGGTAGAATCCCACCCCTGCTCTGAAGCCTAACCCCCATTCCTCATAGATTCTAGGTCTCATTATCTATGGTTTCATTATTCACAATAGTAGACTGGACTGGAATGCACAGAAAGTATGATGGCCACCTGTTTATTTTACATATAAAATCCGCTTGATTTAGGGAGCAAATCCATTCCAAATTTTTTGGTTTTCTGCACCTAATATAAAACCTACTACCGGTGCCAAAAGTAAACAATGTCTATGTATTTGTTTATCCCAGTATGATTTATAAAAGTATAAATCCTTTTATAAACCTACTGAGAAGTAAGCATACGCGAAAGGACTTCCAAATTGGTTTCTGTAGGATTATGATGTGTTCCTGGGTTTTTACATGGAATTTAGAAATAATCATATAGTGTGAAGAACTTTCTCAACTGAATTTAAACAAATAAATATGGTAAAGCAGAGCACTTGGAGTAATGTGAAAAGAAAATATATCCTGATAGAAACTTCCTTTTGTTCTCCTCTGATCCAGCATTAGATGAGAAAGATCATATTGAACAGTGTGTCTAGGTCTCCTGAGTTTATTTGCATGTACTAAAATAAGATTAAGTTGGATTTATGTATATGGAATAGAGGATAGATTAAAATGCTATCTTTTTTTTTTTTTTTTTTTGCCTGGGGCAACAAATATTGAGTCAGAACTATTAACGTGTTATAATTTCTTTGTTTTCTTTCTTTTCCTAAGCTAATTATAATTATATTGTTGTGCTTAGTCACCCAGTCAGATGTTAAGAATGGATTTGGCATTTTGTCCACTTACTGACTCCTTCCCAAAGACCCAAGATAGATAGATGTTATTCTTCTTGTTGTTGTTGATGACATTATTCGTTTGAAATGTTGTACTTTAGATTATAAAGTACCATTGCAAAATAATTCAACAATAACTGAGGAACTTCTGAGCACAATGGAGATAAATCCAACAATTTACCTCTGTAAGTGACAAGGAGCTACTTCAGATCAAAAGACAAAAAAGTGTTTTTGAGTGGTCCATGCCACACATCAGTAACTGTTTAAAGAAACAGCATCCCCCCCCAGCTCAAATGGTTGCCATACACTCCTACAAAAATACATATTTCAAAGAGGTGCAAGCAGTGCGCCCATACTCTCTAGAACACCTTATCGCTTGCTGTTAGCACCTTCGCAAAGTTGAATGTAATGCTCTATACCCGTGATGGCGAACCTATGGCATGTGTGCCCAAAGGGGCATGTGGAGCCATGTTGCCTTGCACTCACAGCATCACCCGTTCCTATTTTGGGTTTCTGCCGCGCATGTGCGCGCGATGATCAGCTGGCCTTCGTGTGTGCAGCAGTGCCGGAAATGGGAAGAGCTGGTCTTCTGTTTTCCTATGTGATCATGTTTTGGTCTCCATGATGTAAAAAAGATGTTGAGACTCTAGAAAGAGTGCAGAGAAGAGCAACAAAGAGGATTAGGGGACTGGAGGCTAAAACATGTGAAGAACGGTTGCAGGAACTGGGTATGTCTAGTTTGACGAAGAGAAGGACTAGGGGAGAAATGATAGCAGTGTTCCAATATCTCAGGGGTTGCCACAAAGAAGAGGGAGTCAAACTATTCTTCAAAGCACCTGAGGGTAAAACAAGAAGCAAGGGGTGGAAACTAATCAAGGAGAGAAGTAACTTAGAACTAAGGAGAAATTTCCTGACAGTTAGAACAATTAATAAGTGGAACAACTTGCCTCCAGAAGTTGTGAATGCTCCAACACTGGAAGTTTTTAAGATGATGTTGGATAACCATTTATCTGAAATGGTGTAGGGTTTTCTGCCTGGGCAGGGGATTGGACTAGAAGACCTCCAAGGTCCCTTCCAACTCTGTTATTCTATTCTATTCTATGTGCGCTGGCCACCTGATTGTCATGCGCTCATGTGCGCTAGAAACCCAGAAGACTAGCTGACCAGCACATATGCATGCTCTGGAAACCGGAAGTTCATTGTCGGGTGCGCGCATGCGCCCTGGGCAGCTCCTATTCTGGGTTGCGGCACAGACTAGCCCACACACGCTCTCCCTTTTCAGCACTCAGTGCCGAAAAGATTCGCCATCACTGCTGTATACAAACCACTTGTGCTCTCTTACTTTTATGATGCCATCACCTTTTCACAGAAAAACATCTTCAATTGTCATGACAACCTACATGAGAGAAAGTAAATAGCAGAAACTAGTACATTAGCTGGGGTAGGAAAAACAGTACAGAGGAAGTAAGACATTTTAGTATTTTTAGATTTCATCTTTGTGGATTTAAAACCCATATTAAAATTCAACTGGATCAGTTTTCTATCATGAATGAAGATATAAATGAAATGATACCTTGCCATTATGCCATTGTTACATTATTCCTTCAGTATTGATACAGGAAGTTTGTTCTCTTGCTGATTAATCAGAGAGGTGTCCAGATTGTATTATATGGGTGCTCAGTGAAGCACTTTTAAATATTTTTTACATAAAATTGACAAACCACTTCACATTAAGAGAATTCTGAAGAGAACACACACACCCCTTAGCAACTAGTTTCAACGGCAGTCACATTTTGAACTGAACCAAATTGGTTCTAACCATCAACTTTCTGTCATGCCGGCAAACAACCAAGTGTTTAACTTTTGGCCCTTCAATGCCCCAATAGCGACAGAGAGTTTAGAAAAGCTCTCACTAACTCCCAATTTTGATAACTTCCATTTGCCTGTTCTTGATTCGGAAATTATAGTGATCAGCCAACATATCAAAGGTAGCTTCCATATTTCATTTATTCTTTGTGGCTACAAAATGGCAACAATGGCAAGTCCATCAAATACAATCCTTTAAAGTAGGGGTGGGCAATGAATTTTCCCAAGGAGCCACATAAGAAACGAGGACCATCACCATAGGCTGAACAGGGACAGTCAAAGGGACAGATGTGGCCCGTGGGCTGTAAAATGTCCAGGTCTACCTTAAAGCCTGTAACCACCATCAACTTACCCAGCTAAAGGAAGTATTGTGTAGCTAGCCTAGCCTTGGTCTCCTGGATATTACCTGATCCCTCTTCTAAAATTTGAAGCTGGAAGCAATTGTTCCAAGAAAGGGTTGTTTTCAAAACCATTCTGTTTTTGGATGTAAAGGAAGAGATCCTGTTCCAATTAGGTAGCCAACATATACAACAATACTGATAGTGTCCCTTGAAGATAGCTTGTGTACATAATAAGCCATGGAAACCTGATCAATGTACATCATGACATCAATGACCAAAATGATGAAACAAATCCTACTGATTGATGCTCTATTTTTTCCTCATAAGCACTCAAGATGAATAAAATTGTATAGAAACACATCCAATATCTATACAAACTCTTTTGAGTGCTTTCTTAAAAGCAGAAAAAGTGATGGCAAAGCATAACTGGGTCTGTGTAATATAAATTGAGAGCAGCAGAGAAGTCCCAATTAATAGATTTTAATTATTGCTCCCTAGAAAGCAAGAATCAGTAGAGCTGGATTAAAGGCTCAGGTCATTTTGATTCAACAAAGAATCAATACGTTCAATTTCGAAAGAGTCTGTTGAGTTAATTCTATTCTGCTGCATTCATGAAATTACGCAGAGCAAAATATTCATATTGGGCTCACTCTACCATGAAGCAAAGCGAAGTAGTTGCCTAGATTTCAATGGAGGGAGGGAAGGACTACTGGCAAGGGACTATATGTTCCATACAGCATCCCTTCCATCCCCCACAGGTTGCCTCTACCGCCTTGGCTGTCCCCTTCCAGTTATATTGAGAAGCAATTGTTGACATTTACAACTGAACATTTTCAGAAGAGATAGCTTTGGAAAATATGAGATATAAAAATATGAGACATTACAAGATCCTGGCTGCTTCTGAAAAGAAGCAACCGATTTATTTAGAGCCAACAGACATTTAAACATCTGTTGTATCATTTGCTGTAGAAGAGTATTATCAGAAAATATGAGGTCCTGGTGCTTTACATCCTAATTATCATAGCATTTAATCTTCACAATATGAAGATTCCTCAACACTCAAGACTTGCATGTGCTCAGTGGAACTGAACGAGCCAGAGTTAATTAATTGGACAGGGTAAGAAATTCTGTGGCATTTAAAAAAAAAAATCAAATGACAGACGTACACTTTGAAGGTTAGAGTCCCTTCCCTTTGTACTTGGAAATATCTTACATGTAACTGGTTTACATATCACATGAATTCTTAAGTCTGTAGGCCTGATCTGGTCCATTGGGTTGAGCTGTGATTATATTACTAGACAATAGAGAAATGATTTTAAGTGTCTCAATGCATTTAATACCATTTTATTAAACATGTAGGAATTCTAAGCTATTGCTCAGCAGAAACGCTTCAGGTTATTCAACCCAAGTCTGCTAAAGTATATACTACTATGTTATTTCTGAATAATATTAATAGGAAAACAACTATTTCAAGAAAGCCCTTGGGATGTGATGTGGAAAAAAATGAATGAACACAGCCAGAAATCAGCATGTTGTTTCTGCCTTCACAATACAGACATACTCATTATGAAGAGCGGTTGGCGGCAAACATATTTACTCACGTAATAGTAGTTTTAAATATTGCTCTGAAAATACATATTTCAAAACATAATACAATGTGTGTGTGTTGTCATAATATATGCCTCAGTATAGTGCCTTTTCTGTGCTGTTGCGACTACTCTGGAAAATCCCTAGATGAATTATATGCAACCTTTTCAAACTTTTCCACAGTGTATGTATTTTGCTGCAGTGTTTCAGCATCCAGTCACTTTATTGTATTGTTCCCAACATAAATACTGAGATGATGGTTCTCTTTAGGCTCCAACAGGTTTACATTTATAACATGTGGGATCCATAAAGCATTAAAGAAAAAAAAAATCAAACTAAAATCTGAATGCAAGTTTTTTACAGCGAAAGTTCCTCAGAACTGACTGCCATCCCAAACCTAGTAGAGGATATTATTTGGATCTTCAGAAGTGAAGGTTTCCATCAGTGGTGAAATCCATTTTTTTTTACTACCAATTCTGTGGGCATGGTTTGGTTGGAGTGGTGTGGCTTGGTGGGCATGGCAGGGGAAGGATTTTGCAAAATCTCCATTCCCACCCCACTCTGGGGCCAGCCAGAGGTGGTATTTGCCGGATCTCCAAAATACTCAAAATTTCCGCTACCGGTTCTCCAAACTGCTCAAAATTTCTGCTATCGGTTCTCCAGAACCTGTCAGAACCTGCTGGATTTCACCCTGGGTTCCATAATGGCAGTGATGAATAAAGGGAGAAAGCAGAAAATGCTGGGCTCTAGCACACACTGGCTCTGATCTTAACAGGATTCTGTGCTTTTTTAAACCATTGTATTAGATTTTTTTCAAATAAAAATAAAATAAGTCAATCATTCTGGACTTTTTGCATGGAACAGGGGAAATATATATATATAACCTATGGATTTGATGATTAGGAAAAATCAGTATATAATAGAAAAAAAGAAAGTCACGGTGTCAACAGCTTAATGTCAATTTGTACTTATATCTGATAAAAGAAAAAAGTCAGAAGTCATTTCTTTGTATTTCTTTTTCTCTCCACACTTTTGGTTCTCTTTTTTATTCTTTATTTTTTGCTCCTTTCTATCTTAATCATCACTTTTGTTAGTTTTTCAAAATCTTTTTATTTGAAAATAGGGATAGGAATTCTCCATATGCCCCAGTTGACTTAATCTTCCAGATGAGATGATTCCCATTAAAAAAACAAAAAACAATCCTGCAGATACTACCTGCCAAACCATTAAAGGCTTTATAGCATAAAACCTGTATGTTTGATTTTTAGAGTCTTTTTGTTGCAACTAGAACGGGAAAAGAACTCATTTGAGATCAAGCATTTCTGGGGAAAGTAAGAAACAGAACAAATAGCTCCAAGGTAAAATATCAACTTTAAAATGTGCTTACTTCAGTCCTTCATAACTAGGTAGTTATGAAGGACTGGGAAAACTTTCCTTCATAACTAT
Source organism: Arizona elegans (assembly GCA_022577455.1). Lineage (NCBI taxonomy): Eukaryota > Metazoa > Chordata > Lepidosauria > Squamata > Colubridae > Arizona > Arizona elegans. The sequence goes on along the minus strand of JAKOOJ010000006.1, from coordinate 92,406,534 downwards.
TAAAAGATAGGGAAATCATGCAGAGACTGGCTTCAGAGGTTTTTTTCTAACACCTTCACAGGTAGTCCTTGACTTACAACAGTTCATTTAGTGACTGTTCAAAGTTACGACACTGAAAACAGTGACTTAAAACTATTTTTCACACTTACAACCGTTGCAACATCCCCCTGGTCACATGATCAAAATTCGGATTATAGTTTTGATGGTTGCAGTGTCCTGGGATCATATGATCACCTTTTGTGACCTTCTGACAAGCAAAGCCAATGCAGAAGCCAGATTCACTCAACAACTGGGTTACTTAATTTAACGATTGCAACTATTCACTTAACAACTGTGGCACGACAGGTCATAAAATGGGGCAAAACTCACTTAACAAATGTTTCACTTAGCCACATACATTTTGGGCTCAATTGTAGTCATAACTCAAGGGCTACATGTACTTGCAATGGCATAACCAAGTAACATTTGTGTCTCTCTTTCTGTCCTTTTCTACCCAGGAATTTATCTGGATGTGGGCATATAAACAGATTGTATGTACTGCGCGTATGAGAGTGAGAGATTTTAATCTAAGCAGGTGCATATCAGGGGTGAAATGTAAAATTTGTTACTACCGGTTCTGTAGGCGTAGCTTGGGGTGGGGGAGGAATGTGACTGGGTGGGCGTGGCCAACTTTTCTCTTTTTTTTTAACTTTTCAAAGCATTTTTTCTAATGCTTTGAAAAGCCTCTGCCGATCAGGCAACTCAGCTGGGATCGTCAAAGACTTTTCAAAGCATTTTTTTTACTACTTCAGCCAGGAGGTTGCAGAAAAAAATGCTTTGAAAAGCCTCTGATGATCCCAGCTGAGCCGCGCGATCAGAGGCTTTTTTTTTAACTTTTAAAAGCATTTTTTCATCAGAAGAGGTTGTAGAAAAAATGCTTTTAAAAGTAAAAAAAAAAAAGCCTCTGGTGATCATGCGGCTCAGCTGGACATGGTGGGGGGAGGGGGGCGCAGGGATTTTTGCTACCGGTTCTCTGAACCACCCACTGCCATCGCTACTGGATCAGGCAATCCGGTCTGAACCGGGAGCATTTCACCCCTGGTGCATATACTGATGTATTTCTGCTGTCCTGTCACGGTGCACCTAAGCTTACCTGTGTAGAGGTCCACTAGGAAGCACAGGACCAGTTACACTATCTGCTCTGGATCACAGGACCAGGATTGGGAGGAATGGTGGCTTAGAATGGCAGAGAGATCACAACATTCAAGCTGCTCTCTCTCCCAGAATACTTGGAGGTATTTTAATTTCTGAAATATTTTTCTCTAAAACTCCCATCAGATCTGGTTCATCTAAAAATATGATGGTTCTTGTGCTCAATTTTCCTACCCCCAAACCAAATTCATTCAGTTACTCTTCTTCTAGACCAGGGGTCAGCAACCTGTGGCTCTGGAGCTGCCTGTGGCTCCTTCACCCCTCTGCTGCAGCTCCTTGTCACTCAAAATATGCATCACAACCGCCAATGTGTGACACCCGCCAGCACGCGATTTATTGAGCTTTTCAATCCCTGGTAGGCCAACCATGGATAAATCCAAGAAAAGAAAAGTTTCAGAAGAAAACAGAACATTTAATTCAAGTACATATGCTAGTTTTGTGGCCGCTCAAGAAATAGTCAGGCATGGGAAGGGTTTTGTGGCTCCCGGTGTTTTCTTTTCTGTTGGAAACGGGTCCAAATGGCTCTTTGAGTGTTTAAGGTTGCAGATCCCTGTTCTAGACGAATAGATTGATGGGGTCTCCATCCCCTTAATTTCTTTCCATCATTTCACTGGGTTGGAAAGAATAAAGGGAAACCTGGGAGAGAAGAGAAGTCCCTAACCTGAGATTTTGAACCAGGGTCAGGTAACATTTGGCCCTCCAGAGATCGCTGGATTAAAACTGTCAGCATCCTTACCTTAGTGATCCTCCCAGAAATTTTCATTCAGCAACTTCCTGAGAGCTCACCTCTAGATTTGAAAACCTCTGTCAAGGAGAAAATATGCCAGCCTAAAGGAAGAAATTGCCTGATTTTTGGCAATTTCCCCTGAGCAGAAAATATGTCTCTTCGGCATCTAATGTTGGCAAACCTTAGCAAGATACAAGAGTGTTTCTGTCTGTTTCTCTGGAAAGCAATTTGGGGATGTATTATGATTTAGCTCCCATTATTTCCAATCAATATTCCAATGGGAATTTGGAGAAATGACCGAAGTTCAAAATTCTAGGGAGCATCAATTTAGAAAAAGACTGACTGAAACAAAAGAAATATTTTTTTTAACACAAGATAGGGCTATTCATGTGCATACTGTTTTGTGATTTCTTAGCTTGGATACTGCAGTGTTGCCCAGAAGTCCTTTGTGTAATTTATTTAGTTCAAATGACTTATATTTATAACTCTTTCTTAGGGTTGCTATGGTTTCCGTTACATTCATCCCCAGCTAATTTTCCTTTATCTCCATCACTACAATCTTAGTGTGATTTCTTTTTAGTTACAATTTGTGTCATTCCAGACCAGTATGGACTAAAAAGCCCCATTAAGCCAAGGACAGCAGAAAAAGCATTAGAACAGTAAAGAATTAAAACCATTAAAACAGTAATTTTAGGCAGCCATAATGAGAAAGGGCCCATTTTTGCCCATTCATTGACCAAACCTAGTAAAGTTAAAGGGATTGATTTCTTCTAATTAAAACAATGTCACTAGAGATTTATATATCATTATAAGCTGCAGCAAAGTAATACACTGCAACTGCATTTCCTTTGTTAGGTAGTTGAGAAGCTTAAGTAATTCCTAAACTTTGTAAAATCTTATTGAAAATGTACTTGAAAATATCTATGTTAAGAGAAGGTTAAAGAAAAAGATGTATTAGCTTAAAGAAAAATCTAGAGCAGGAATTCCCAACCGGGGGTGCTCGCATCCCCTGGGGTTGCGAGACGATATTCCAGGCGGTGCGAAAACATGGGTTTAGAAGTTTCAAAATTATAGTGTATATGTATAATTATATGCATATTATATGCATATAATTATTTATTTTTTAAGGGGTGTGAGAATATATCAGAAGCTTTCTAGGGGTGCAGGGTATAGAAAAGACTGGGAACCCCTGATCTAGAGCTTTAAAAAGGATGTATACAAGAAGAAAAAAATATTCTGAGGGTAACTTGGAGGGAGTGATCCAAATTCAATGAGGTAATTGGAGTTAGTTGGAATTTTATTGGTCTGAAAGTGAACTTTAATGTATGCATGCTAAGAGGAAGTTTTAAAAAAGATGTATTAGAATATTTTAATTTTAGAAATGTTTTTAAAGAAAAGCTTAGTATTTTAAAATGGATACAAATATTTTCCCTTTAAGGTTAAAGAACCTGAAAGAATACAGTGAATTTTGTTAATATAAATGGTGGTGGTTTATAAAGATTATTAAAGACAAATAGAAATACATATTATTTCAACAGCAAGGAAGATAGAACAGTAATGGTTAAATTGATTGTTCTATTCAAAGAGGAAAATATATTTGGATGTTTATTTGGGTATCATTTCTAGATTTTGTGCTTGTGATAAAAAAATGAAACTTTAAGACTTTGGTTCTGCTGATTAGATAGAATTGTTGTTATAAAAATGGCTAGTTATATACTAATGTGTAAAAGCAAAAAAGTTAAGATTGTAATATTATCTTGTACTATTCTAAAGAGACAGAAATCAACGCCTTTTTTCCTTCCCTTGTACCCCATATTTTCTTTTCCTCTTTTTTTGTCCCATAATTTCCTATTTTTATTTTATTTTACTTTGTATTTTATACATTGATAAAACAATAAAAGTTATATATTAAAAAAGAGAGAAGTTAAAGGGAGGAACTGCTTCCTTCTAAAGATATTTTTTCAAATAAAATAATCAAAACTATCAACAGTTGTTAAAGAGAATAATGCAGACACATGTTGTTTTTCTGCTGTAATCTAAATTGCAGTCCTTAACAGTTGCTATGAAGTTTAAGAAAGTAATTTTAATTTTTAAAAAATCACACATTTAATTATGGGTTTCCTGCCCAATATCTACTTCAACCCAAATTTACTTTTAACAGACATACTGTGACATTATCAACAGCTATAAGAACATTACTTCTTGGCTCAGCAATTTACTCATTAGTAATTTTAGGCATATTGTTTCTCAGCTGAACTCCATTATCTCTATAAAATAGAATTGTAAATCAAGAAGAAAGGAGAGAACAGGAGTGAACATTCTAAACACACTGAATAAATGTTTAGTAATTCTAAATGATACCATATGTTTAAAAAATTGGGTATGTTTTATGAAAATCTTGAAAGTGCAACCCCATGCAAATAAGGAAATATTGTTCTTGGCAGTTAATAATAGTAAACATTGTTCTATAACATTCCACAATAAAAAAAAACCTACAGATAATACTGATATTTAAATTATTCTTTCCATTTCACACTAATACAAATTAAATTAATAAATAAATAATAATAAATAATAAATAAATAATAATAAAATAAATAATACATTTTTAATTCGTTCTCAAAACTGCGCTGAAAATGCAAATAAAAATAATAAAAATTAAATAAAACAATTTAAAAAGAAAGCAAAGATCACTACTATTAGTAATATTAGTATATTATATATTAGTATATTACTATTACTATAGGTGACTTGGGTGCAATCCCAAAACTGGAGCACCACTTAAACACCATCGGAATTGACAAAAGCACCAACCATCAATTGCAAAAGACAGCTCTAACTGGAAATCTTACATCCTGGGTCATCTTCAACACTAGATCAAACATCAACGTCTGCCTATCCCAGATGTTGGGAAGGACGTAATGGATAAAAAAAATGCCAAATCCAGTCTAAATATCTGGCTGATTGTACAACCAACCATAATAAGCCCCAGATTCTAGATGGTTCAGCACTCCTCCAGATGAGTTGGTATACAATTCAATAGGTCCTCCTAACACTCATCGGTGACAACTATGTCTAGGAAGGGCCTTTGCATAGCTCTACCTGATGTGCCAATTGGGAAGCTTTGTTCAGAGTCACTCATGCCTTGGTCACCTGCCATTTGGATTACTGCAATGAACTCTACATGGGGCTGCCCTTGAAGATCACCTGGAAACTATAACTGGTCCAGAACATAATGGTGCACAGAGTGATGTATGCTTCTAGGTTTACCCATAGAACACTGCCATTGCATGAGCTGCACTGGCCGCCAGTTTCCTTCCAGGTGCAATTCAAGATGCCAGTTCAAGATGACCTGTAAAGGACCCAGTTATCTGTGGGACCAGCTTTCTTTGTGACCGTTCGAAGCTACAACGGTACTGAAAAAAGTGACTTATGACCGTTTTTCACACTAAAAACCGTTGCAGCATCCCCCATGGTCACGAGATCAAAATTCAGATGCTTGGCAACTGACTCATATTTATGGCAGTTGCAATGTCTCAGTCATCTGATCCCAATTTGCGACTTTGCAAGCAAAGTCAACAGGGAAGCCAGATTCACTTAACAACTGTGTTACTAATTTAAGAACTTAGCAACTGTAGCAAGAAAAGTCGTAAAATGGGGCAAAACTCACTTAACAAATTTCTCACTTAGCAACATAAATTCTGGAGTCACTAGAGATCGTAAGTTGAAGACCACCTATATAAATGTTCTACATAAATAAATAAAATTAATAATAATATGAGATTTGATTAGATGTTCCCCATCATAGTATCAGGAAAAAAATTGTCTACAGTTTTCAGATTAAAGTATCTTGTATCATCAGAATTAGAATAGCTGCAGTGACCTCTGCAAAGAAACTGTTGCACCTGTGTTAAATCAGTATTTAGTGTTCCCGTCCCAGTATTTCCATCAAAGAAATACTGATAGCTAACTCCTCATATCATTCCTTTAGCAAGGGACTAAAGTGGTAATCCAGAACATCTGGAGTACACAATTGATTTTCCAGAAGATGAAACAAAATAAAGCAATCCAAATCAACTGGGAGAAACTAGCAAAGATTGCCAAATCCTGTAAATAGGTAGGCAGGTAAAATTTTAGGAATTATTTTTACTTTTAACATACAAGGTCTTTATTTTCCATTTATTTATGGTAGTATCTAGTTTTCCAAAAACATTTATGTGCATATACTCTCAATAAATCATCATGCTGAAACTATCATGCTGATATTTTACAAAGATTTCAAAGATTTTCTCTATTTTTGAAGTACAGAAAATGTGAGAGCAAAAAAGCATGCAGCTTCTAGTAAGAAAACAGCAGAGGGTCCTAAAAGAATTTTATGTTCCCTATGAGAGCCCTTATTTTCCTTGCAAATTACAATGCCAGGCCACTTTGTTCACAAAGGAAAACAATGAATGGATCTAAAAGAGATAATGTTGTTAAAACTGGAAGATTTATGAGTTACTGATTTCCTCATATGTTTTCAGAACATCACTGCCAACTCAGCTACCGCAGGAGTGCAAAATCTGTCCACGGAACAAAAACTGCCACATAAAAGAAAAGTGAGTCATCATTAGGACATTTATTACGACTTCTTCTGTTCAAGGTAAAAAAAAACTGTCTTTTGTTGGAAATGAACATAATGCACCATTCACAGTCTTGATACCAGATGACTTCAACTGCATTTAAATTGAAAAAAAAAAAATCTGGTTTAAACAGATTCATCCTGCAAATGCTTATGCTGCTTGATCATTCCTACTTGGCTCCTCCCCAAGTGGGTGTGACTAAACAAAACAAGAAATCCATCTTGGGTGGCTTAGCGTTATGTTTGTTTAGCACTGATTGGGTTCTTTCTTCTAACAAACCAAAGAAATACGTTAGAAAATGGCTGGATTATGTTTATGGATTTTAAGGGAGAGAGAAGATGACAATTCTCAGTTCTCATGTACAGATGGGACATTATGATTTGTTTACCTGCTTCTACTGGCAGAAGGAGGCAAACACCAACAAACATTCTAGATTACTTACATTTAATATTAGGTGGAAATTGGTGCAATATCTTGTCAACACAACCTGCATAATTTGTCATATGTAGTGTAACAGGTCTCTGCCATTGGAGCACTGGCCTTTCTCTTTCCTACTGAGCCAAACCAAATTTGTCTCAGCTATTTTATTATCTCTTTCCTGGGTTTAATACAAATTTTATTTGTACAAATAAAATTATTAATACTGATCTATAACTGTAGACATGGCCAAAGATTCTGCCAAAAAGTTGGTAATCACAATGTATAAGCAATGACACATGGCATCATTGTAAAGCAAATAAAAGCTAAGGGTTAACTGAAATTAAACTAAAGCTGAACTTAAAGTACATCAATAAAGAAGAGATGTCAGCTAATTCTTAATATATGCTAGGGAGGGCAGAAAGGTTGCCAGGGATCCATTTCCATTTTATTGTTGGCATCAAAAATGACAAAAAAAGGGCAGCTTTGGGGTGCTTTACCTCCAAGTAAAAAAATACTTAGAGAATCAGAACAGAGTACCTAAATCATGTTTTGACAACAAAACCTTAAGCTTGGATTTTCATAACATCTGAAACCAACAGGATGCAATCCCTTGACATGTAGACAGTTTGGTTTGGAAATCCCAATCCATGTTAACTTTTCTAGAGCCACATTCAAAATCAGAATCTGCTAGGACTTTTTATCACACATCTTTCTTCAACAATAAATAAATAAATAAACCAGTTCCACTCATTCAGAGGATCACTTCAAGATCTCAACTATACTTCATGTCTACGTACTATAGACATACCTCACAAATGATGACACTGTTTTGTAACACTTCCCATGTACATCATAAAAAAAATATTTAGGCATGAATATACATTGTTACATCTGGGAACAGCATGTTATACAAAACCAATGACAAATATTAAAAGAATTTTTTTTCTAAAAAAAGGAAAGTAGGAACAGAGTAGTTCTGGATTTCAACAATTCTATAGCTTCAAGTTGGAGTGTCACTGTGTTCCACTTCAATTTCCTATATTGTAAACACACAACTAGTGTTCATAAAATATAAATTAATGTTAAGTTAAATCAGTAGCCATTGGAATACATATGCATACAGTCTTAGAATGACTAAGATAGTTGAAGAATTAATATTTTCCTCGCTCACAGTGGTACACAGAAATTGGAATAGTTATATATCAGCATAAAGCAGAAACAAGAGCAACAGTGGTTCTGAAATTTCAAATAACAAAAGTATAAAGCAAGTTGTCAAATCCCAATGCTTCCAATTTTGATGCAGCAATTGAGCTAATTGCATTTAATCTGCTGCTGGCTACAGTAAACATGCACAGATCAAAATTGTTTTTCAAATTTCCACAAGTGATGGGTACGATGTCAAGAGCTATCTTTGGAGACATATATCTCCTTTCCCTCATAACTTAACTCTTCCTGAATTGCGTACCCTCCCGGTGTGCTTGGAATGTAATTACCAGAATTCCCAGCCTTCCCAAAGGTTTCTGGAAATTATGGGAGCTGTAGTCCTGGTATATCAAGAGAACAGCAGATAGGGGAAAACTAAAACAGTTTTGCTTTATTACTGAATTCTAGCAAATATCATTGTAGCCATAGCAACCTGAATGCAGCATAAAATGATCCCCAATATTTTTGATGTAGATCATACTGATAATCTCTGCATAAAGGGGAAAAAACAAAATAAAAACCTTTCACCCTCATTCAAGGTAATGCAGATCTGATGCTAATCTGACAAATATAGCCTAATATTAAGGATGCAGTATTACTTATTTTAATTTCTTCCCATCCAATCTCATGTCTGATTAGCAAATGAAACTATGTCAACAAAAATAGGACACAGGCATTCACTGTTAAAGTGCAGAACACCAAAATTAGATAAGGATTTCTCCGTTTCAAGCTGCTTCTATGGAATACTATGACCTCATTACATTTTCATTTGTTCCTCTAAAAGTGCAAAAAGCGAAAAAAGAGGAATATTGTCCATAAGAAAACCACAAGCCTAAAAGGTTTCAAAATCCTTCCAACATTTTATAATTAAAAATCTAAAATCCTTCATAAAGTGATGTCTCCAGGATTAAGCAGAGCCAAACTCTGACATCCACTTCTCGTACTTCTCCAGATCTGCAGCTGAAACTGATTTGGAGATTTTCTTCAGAGCCAAGTCAAAGTCCCCCTTGGTGACGGGCATCTGAAGCTCTTCTTTAGAGAGGGCCCGGATCTCTTCTGGTGACAAGCCATTAATGCGTCGCCTCATTGCCATCAATGAGGCATCCCTAAAAATAAAATCCATAAACATATTAGTAATGATGTATAACAGCAAGACTGAAATACCATTTTACTTATTTATAACAGGGTCGTGTTGGGGTTTTTTTGCATTGCCAACAATGATTCAATTACATTTCATTTCCTTATTTATAACAGGGTGGTGTTGGGTTTTTTTTGCATTGCCAACAATGATTCTATTACATTTCATTCCCTATATTTAAAAACAACAGCATAAAAATTTGCATTTGTTTACACATTTTCTTTAAAGGATAAATTCTTGTATAACCGATCCCCTGAAATTTTCTACTTATCTTCCAAAAGAGGTCTGCAAAATTTGGATAAGTATACAGCCTGAAAGCTAAGAGTTTGAATTGGCATGTTAGTCCAAGAAGTAGTTAATTAAAAAAAAAGATTTCTATGTACCATGTTTCCCTGAAAATAAGACCCTGTCTTATATTTTTTTGAACCCTGAAATAAGTGCTTAGCCTTATTGCCATGCACCCAAAAGCCCGATTGGTCTTATTATCAGGGGATGTCTTATTTTGGGGGAAACAGGGTATCAGTTGTAAATTCCCAACATGAGTAGATAAAGTACATCCTATCCTGTCTAGCTGCTTACCTCCACTTCCAATATAGAATCAAAATATATGATTCTACATTGGATATGTTTAAGTAGAGGGTGGATAGCCACTTCTGTGGCCATAAGTAGGGGACAAAGGGCAGGTGGAGGGTTAGACTCCATGGTCTAAATTAGAATTCATGAGTTGAAGTTCACACATCTTAAAGCTGCTAAACTTAAGAAACATTGATCTAAATAGTCTCTTCCCCTATGATTTTATAATCCTTCACAGACAAGATTGGAACTAAACATGATACAACACTAAGGATTCACCAATAATTCACCAATAATTCACCAATAATTCTAGCAAATAATTCACCAATAATTCACCAATAATTCTAGCAAATGGGCAGATGTAAACGAAGCTATGAAGCAATTGTTTTGTTATAATATATAGAGGTACTAAAGCAATTATTTCGATTATGAACTAAAAGGCAGTTTAAATTCATCACTGGACTTACCTACCAAAAGAACAAAACAGCCCAAACATCAGCTTTATATATAAACTGATCCATCAGATTACACTTCTTCGAACAGTTTTAGGCCTATTATGCCACTCTAAAAGGCTTCTTTCTACTGCCACAAACACTGCCACTTTCCAATGGCAACTTTTCTTCTATATAAAATTAAGCTGTACTACAGAACAGTGTTTCTCAACCTTAGCAACTCTGAGATGTGCAGACTTCAACTGAATGCAAGCTGGATGAAGAATTCTGGGAATTGCTTCCAATTCCTCTTTACTACTCTGTTCATCTTCTGACCCTCTCAGTTGGTCAAGGAATTCTTGAGCCTCCACCAGGCTGTTTATTTTAATTTTCCTCCCTTGCCATGTAACCAGCATACCCTCTGGCAAGGTCCATCTGAAGAGTATATTCCTTTTATTCAGCTGTATAGCGAGGAATCTATAGTCTCTTCGTTGTTCTCTCACCCTCCTCGGCACTTGCTTCAAGACAACCACCACCCTTTCCTTATAGTTGATTGGTTCTTCCTTTACCATTTTATAAAAGATGTCTTTAACTTTCTTCCGTGCATATCTTATGTGTACCTCTCTAGGTAGTTTGTTCCGTCTAGCGTAGTTCGTCTGTACCCTGTATACCTCCAATTCTTTTATTATGTCGTCTGTATCTTGTTGAAGAACCTCCGCTATTAATTCTGCCATTACTTGGCCCAGGTTTTCGTCCTTATCTTCTGCAATATTTTGGAAACGCAGATAGAAAGAAGCTCTATCCATTTCCAGCTGCATAATCGAATCTTCCAAATCCCTGTTCTGGGCCATTAATTTTTGATCTACTGTCTCTAGGTTCTTCTCTTGTTGTTCAATCTTAGATTCCATTTTTTGTATTCTCTGTTTGTTCTTTTGTATAGCTTGTTGTATGTCACTCATTTTCTGGTCAATGCTTTGTATGTCTGTTTTCAATTCTTGATGATTGCTGGACATCTTCTCTTGCATTAAGAGCATTGTCTCTTGAATCGTTGCTAATGATGACTGCATCACTTGCATTGTTGGAATCACTGATGATTTCTCGATTTTTGATAGCCCTTCTATCGACTTTTGGGTTGCAGGGGACAACATTGTAATTGTGAGGTTTGAGAAGCTGGAGGTTACTTTCTTTCCTGTTTTTGCCACGGTGGATGCAAGACTTGTCATCTCCCTCAACACTTTCGCCTGTTCTCTGACTATCTTTTCTATGTTCCTCCAAATAATCATCCACTAATTGTTTTTCCCTTTACTTAGATTAGCAGGACTAAGAATTATTTTAAAATATTCCCAATTTGCAGGACAAATATTAAATAGCACAATCAAACAGTTTCTCCACTGTGCTACCAATTAATTAGCTTTGGTAGCTAGTCAATATTTAAAGACAATATTTCTTATTTAGCTTAAATCCTAATTATCAATTAATTGAATTCTCAATTCATAAAAAGGCTCTCAGTACATATATATATAGTCAGCAGGAGGCCAGTAAGTTAATGCTCAATAGCCAATCAATAAACAATTAATTAATTAATATTATAAGATAAATCACTATTTAAGAAAAAAATCCTTAATAATATTAGGCAATATAGTCAATCTATGCACATAACAAGCAAAAAAGAAAGAAAGAAAGAAAGAAAAACAAGAAAAGAGAATAGATCCAAATATGACTATGCAGATATTTGACCTTATAATATACTAGTTATTTGATGCAATAAGAGTTGTATTCAACTTTGTAAATATGTTAATTAGCTATGTTATATTGATACTTTAATACTTTAAATATGTAAATACTTTAAATACTTTAAATACTTATATAGATACTTTAAATTCTTTAAATGTATAAAGAAAAGAAAATAGATATAAATATATTGTAAATATAGACTAATTTTAAACTAATAATAATCTATGTAGGTACAAATTTTTATTCTGTTCTTCTTAGTCCCTTCAGGAACCACACTTGTTAAAGTCTGTGCAGGAAAGTATGATAATTTAATATCACCCGTTTTATTTCTCGCTTCTTTAGAATCTTATGAAAATGAGTTTAATTGTTCCGCTTGACACTTCCTGGTATTCCTTCTTTCCTCTCTAGCTCTTCATTGTTCTTCTCGTTGGTATCAAGTATGGTTGCACTTCCGGTCCTAATTTCCGGTCGTTCTCCTTTCCAATCAGCAAAATCTCTTTCCTACGTCTTCAGAGCTCTCTTGATCGATCCATGCAGCAAGTTACATCCAAATCTGGTAGCGCGGCTGTTCCGCTTGCCAATCTCTCCTTCTTGTTTCTTGCTGGCCTGTCTGCGATCCTATCAGCTGTCAAATTCTCCTCTTTCTTTCAGTCGCCGCTTTTTCCTCTTATGAGACCTTTCGCTCCGACCCAGCTAGCAAAGCTCTTGCCGATCTCAGGCGTGCTCTAGAAGAAGTGGTTACGAGTGCACTCCACCTCTCTTTCCCGGAATTTTTGCTTCCCGTCTCGTTAGCTATCGTGGCTTCGAGTCTGCCATTAACAGGCAGACGCGCCCCGTTAGATTGACAGTGGAAATCGGTCCCGCCAGGTGGATTTGCGCTCCACCACTCGACTCACTGAAACCCCACTATTGTCCGCGAAGCCCTCCAGGCTTCCATGCCTCGAAGGGTCCCCAAAACGAAGCGTTAAGTGGCAGTGGGAAGGAGCTATCGCTCTTACCACGCCATGTCGCCACAAGTCACCAACCGGAATATGATGGATATTTCAGGTGCTACTGTCCAAGGGACCTAGAAAGCTTAACTCTTCCCCGAAGTGCCTGGAAGTATCTCTCCTAACCCTGGTTTAAAACAACATTAAAAACATGCCTCTTTCCTCCAGGGTTGAGACCAGGCTGAGTGGAGTTTCCACCTGGAGGAATATAATGTATATTATGGATTCCCAACTGTTTTGATTTTAACTGTAATTTGTACTTGTTTTCTATATGCTGCCGAGTTCTATTTCTTGTTCATTGTATATTGCCCAGATTCACAAAAATGGGTAGCCATATAAATCTCATACATAAATAAGTCTACACAGCCTCCAAGAACAGTACCCAGGCGAACCAAAATGGTAAAGTGGAATTCTAAGGACCAAGTTGAAAGCTCCTAGCCCAAAGATGTCTTCTCATGGAAAATAAAGCACTGACTCAGCTATATGGTGTCAAACTGGGTCACTGCTCCATTACAAAACACTTTAGCCACAGGACATTCAGAAGGCCAATCAGTGTTAAGTTGAGGGGGAAAATACTGGTAAAGAACACAGCTCTGAGAAATTCTCTAAAAAGACACCTATATTCATGGAAAACTGCCTCTTTGTTCTTTCAAGCCCCCATTGTTTTTGTAGTCTTGGTTCATTATCTCAGTTATATTCTAATTACCTCACTGACTTCACTAAACATGATATGTTATATCCAATGAAATGCCCAACTGCTATATCCAATCACAGGTATATTCTAATTGGTTAAATCTATAAAGAGAGACTGTAATGCCATCTCTATATAGGCCATTGTTTGCTTCCACACTATCAATAATCCAATTTGTGTTCCAATGTAGTGCATCCTGGTCTCCAATTTAAATGAAGCTACTCGAAGAAAAATATTTTTTACTACATTGGGAACAAGCAAACATCATACTGCCCAGCTACTAAATAAGCATAGTAGAAGTACAATTAATATAAATACAGGAAATATATAAATGACTGAATATATTTAGCAGAAAATAATACTTTTTCACTAGGTACATGATATTAAGAAATTTTATCTTGGAACAAATGGTAGAAGTAGACTAAATCTAATTATTTCAGTGGGAACAATCTTTTTTCTAATCCTTACTTAGTATTTTACTTATCAATCATGTATGCACTCTGACAAAATTATGCCAAATCTTTATTCACACGTTATTCAACAGTTTCAATAACTTTCAGAAGCCATTTTATAATTAATAACATAAAAACAAATTCCTGTTACCAAGATCAAAGCATTTGGCTTTAGTCATAAAACACTCTGTTAATCTGATTATTCTTTCATTTTCAACCTTGAAAAGTAATATAATAGTAAAAACTGAGAATTAACCCATTATTCTTCCACCAGTTTTTGCAAATATTGAATTTTACAGAAGTCAACATTTCACTAATATATCTGCAGATATATTAAAGATATATTATTTTTAATTGAATCCAACTAATGTTGGTGAGTTTTGTGTTTCTTCAAAAATATCTTAGAGAGCCCTAAGTCAGAAAAGAAATACAGAGAAATATGAATATACTTCACTAACTGTTCATAATAAGCAAGAATACTTAGTAAGCTTGTTCAAGTACCTTTGTGTAGAAAGTGAATATCCTAAAAAAAAAATCCCAAAGATTTTCTGTTTTTTATAAAATATAAAAAGTGAGCAAAAAGTGCTTACTCCTGGGCAAAAAGTGAGAGGGGAGGAATTACCAGAAAAGTATGAAAAATGTATATTCTGAAAGATTCAGAATTTAGCAATGTTCTTGGAAAATGTGTGTTCTGATTGGTCTAGACAAGAAAACAGGATACCTGCAGACATTAGTGATATCAGCACCAGAGTAGCCTTCAATCTTCTCAGCAATTTCTTCCAGACTAATGTCAGGATCCAGTTCAACTTCCCGGAGATTAATCTTAAGCAGCTCCACTCTGCCTTTTCCTGTAAAAATAAATGTCTATAAAATTCTTTCATTATGGTTTCCTCAATTTTAGCTGAAATCAATTTCAACAGTTTTCTGTGTCAGTTGGTTCGCCATGAAGTCAAAGGAAAACAGGGCTTTTATATTTTATTCTCATATGAAAGTTTTTCTTCTCTTCTAATACACTACTGTAACTTTTTGAAAGTTGTTTTTCTTCTTGTTAGGTGATGAATTTAACTTAACTTCAACTTCTGCAATTGTTGTTGTATTAGTTTCTGGAACTGAAGTGAAATATATTTGACATCATGAATGAGCCAAACATTCTAAAAACATTTATAATTACTCTCTAATTTTTGAGTTGTCCCCATCATATACATCTTTTAAATAATAAAGTTCTTTCCCTTTACCAACATTCTTTATCTTCATCATAAAAGAATGATGAAATATAAAAGGCTGAAGCAGTAAAAAAAATTCCAAGTTTTGAAAACATTCATAACAAATGATTTCTGAGTAAGTTCCAATTCTTAATAAATATTTCTGGGAAAAAGAAGTAACCTAATTTTCACTGATGTTATATTTATACATTCCACTTCTAGTCATGATGTTAATTCTTCTGAATTTATCAGTCTAGAAATGTTTGTGATTAGCATCCTAAAAATATTTAATATTTGGAATACCAAGGCTACCTTCAATGAGATATTTATAGAGAATATTTGAATTCTTGTTTTTTTGCCCAACACATATGCTTATTAACCATTTTCTGCCATTTTTTCAGTAATATATGTATATATCAGGAAGAAAGGTGTTTAAGAAAGAAGTTCAAATTTAAAAAGTAATGACATTTTTACTGCTTTTATTTAAACAAGCATTGTAATTTTAATTTTGACCACTCTTTCAAGTAATGGTTTCAAGTTTAACTTGAAGTTCATATTTTTAGGAATATGGACCCTTAATGTAAAAGAGAATTTGCAGTATTTAATTCCTACATTTCTGCACTATCATAGGGGTATTTATGCACATACATTCTTAGAAAAGTTGCTAATTTGCAAAAATGGCAAAATATTCTGGAAAATATCTTAAGGGGATTTGAAAAATGTAAATCAGTGCAGTAACATAAGATAAATGAATTTATGAATATATAAGAATAATTTATCATGTATCAAGATGGCTGCAGAATTCCTCATCCCATCAACAGTAACAAATATGAAATGAGGTAGGGAAATTCACTTCAAAGTCCTTATGTGGAAAATGATGGGGTTTTGTTCTTTTGTGTTTTATAGCTAGTGAAATTGCAGAGCCAAGACCAGGTGACAAGAGGAAATGGTGAGTGGAAAAAAGGCAAGAATTATTTAAGTAGTAGTGTTCAGAGATACTTGTGCTGGCCTTGTCATGGACCCATCTAGGTCAAACTGGGTTTTATTGACACTCAGAAGCAATTCAGGATAACCAATCCCAAACTGACAGACTCATTATCCACTTTCTTCCTGCCCTTTGCTGTGTTTACTTCTAACTGCTATGGAGAAGATAAAGTTCAGGGATTATATTTTTTATATCCCATTTTAAAGAATACCCAGGTAAATATCACAAGGGCTACCTGACTCTCTGAATTTGACCAGGACTTTGACATATTTTCTAGGTTGCCCAATTCTTGAGTCTTAAGTTAAAAATATAAGGGAACAATGCACTTGTTTTAGCTTCTCACTGTTCCCTACTTGAAACACTCTTAAGGGAGTTTTTTTCATTAGAACCAAATGAGAACATTTCAATGGAATGCAAGACTTTTTGTCCAAGCCTTGAAACAAACTGCTTTTATTTTCATTAAATGCATTTCCCTAGCAAGCAGGAAAAATAACGCATCAAGGTTAAGACAGTCCTCCTTTCCACAAAATTTCATCAAAACCACTGTCACACTGTGTTCTTATTTAGAGTCAAGTAGTAAAAAGCAGGTAGTATGCTACCCTAAATCAAGAGAAGAGACAGCTTAAAAGCAAACCTAAGATGATACAGAATCTTGAAGTTAATAGCAGTTCTGACTGACAACCTGGAGAGTCATTCTGCAATGAGGTTTTCTCAAGCAAGGAACAAATCAGCCAACCGTTCTATGAAGAGCTGAAAAATCTAGTCATAAAGTTCAGGCAGGAGTTGATTTGCAACATGGCAAGCTTGAAAGTTAAAATTAATGGCTTCGCTTTTCTGTATTCATCAATAGGCACACAGGAAAATGCATTGGCAATAATTCTTTAAAGATGTCTACAAGGCTCAATCTGTGCTCGTTTAAGGAATGCCTGTTAAACATTCAAAAAAGTTTACAAATTCATTAAAAAGCTTGATCCCCCTCATTGAGTCTACATTGAAAGACTGCTACAGCTCTTTCATTCTGCAATCGCCAGCAACTTTTTTACTTTTTTTCCCCAATGATCAAGATAATTATTAAAGCCTGAAAATCCAATGTTGTTGCATAAATTTCAATGTGTTCTTTAACAGCTCCCTGAGGAAGTGTCAAATAACAAGTGCCAGACAAGCACATTTAAAAAGAAAACCCACCTGTTGGCAAAGGTATATAAATTCTTTTTTCCAGTCTCCTTCTCAAAGCTTCATCAATATCCCAGGGAAAATTTGTAGCTGCAAGCACCATCACCATTCTTGAAGGCTCATCATTCTCCAGAGCTCCACCTACACCTAAAGGAGCAATAATAAAGATAGAGTACATGGTGCTTTTTTATTGTTGTTCCCTTTAATTTGAGGTTTTGCATGCACTATATTGTAATCTGAATTTTGGAAGCAAAAAAAAGTCACATCTTAGTTTCAGCAATACCACATATTGTACGGGGGGAAATAGACAATGAGAGACCCTGCATGTTTAGACAGGGCAAAGAAATCTCAGAGGCCAATCCTTAATACAGTAGGAAAAAAGACACTTCATGTAATATCTATTTCTGCCAAAGCTTTATTATCTCCTACACTCCCTTTTCAAACTGCTTTTTAATGCTTTCTGGTTCTAGACATAGCTGGCTGGATGACTTTGAGCTAGGTTCTCTCTCTCTCTCAGTCCAACCTACTGTACAGGATTGTTGTTGTGGGGAAAATTGAGGAAGTAGTATAATCAGTGGAATGGCTTGCCTTCAGAAGTTGTGGGTGATCCATCACCGGAGTTTTTTTTTCAAGAAGAGATTGGACACCCATTTCTCTGAAATGGTAGAGGGTCTCCTGTTTGAGCAGGGAATTGGATTAAAAGACTTCCAATGTCCCTTCCAACTCTGTTATTCTGTATTTTCAATGACCCAAGTTACTTATAAATAATAAAGATGGGATAAAAATCTAAATAAAGAAAATAACAGGGAAAACACAGACAATACCCTGAAGGTGATGTACTTGAAATTCCCTGGATCTGAGAAAGATGGAGCAAAAAAACCCCTCATCTGAAAACAGCCCAACCAGCTGCAAGCAGAAGAATTGGTCACAAATTTTCCATTGAAGAATTTTCTGTTGTCCTTACTCTCTAATTGCCAGGAGGGTGTTGTTTTGTACGATTAACCCATCGGTATCCTTTTGCAGTCTAACTTATGTTCAAAAAGCCACTGTAACTGTTCCATTATCTATTGGATTCAGATGTTGAGTTTTGGAACAAAAAAGTCATCATGAGAATTATTATACGGTGTTAAAATATAAATCAAAAAATAGCATGTGGCAAATATCAGTATTTGTCTCAAAAACACATTAGGAACTGTAATATTAACTTTCAACAAAACACAAGTAATTATGATTGAAAATGTGTGATTGAATCATTTGTGATTTCTAAAAAAAGTATATAAGCATCAGATCTCACTGAGCAATTCTAGCAGCTTTCGGAAACATCACAAGAGAAAACAAAGGTGAACAGGACCATTATCCTTCCCCTTCTCCCCATCTCCAATCTGATCTTCAGAGCAACCTCTTGAGTATCTTGATTACAGAACAGGCATAGGAAAACTTAACCATATACTATATTCACTGAAGTCTTTATGATGATTTTCATGCATACTTTAGATATCATTTTTCTAATTTTTCTAAAACTATATGGGTCTTCATTTTTCTAACTTCTGTCTGCATTGATTTATTTACATTATTCTTACACTATTCAAGACTGGAACTCCAGGTGTCAAGTACTAACCAAATCTCAGCCACCATGCCACTCTGCCACTGTCCAGTATACTTAAAAGAACAATGGGCAGCCTGTGAGAGACATGTAAGTTTTTTGAGTTCCTGAGCGTCCTTCAGATTATGTCCTCAAATTTGTATTTGTTGGGATGGACATAAACTCCCAATACCTGCTTGTGTTCCTAGTATCAGAAAATTGACATATAATTCAAAACTGAAATAACAATATTGTGAGAGCTAAATTAAATATAGATAGTTCACAGGTTACAAACATTCATTTAGTGAATATTCAGTTAGAACGGTGCTGAGAAGGGGACTTATGACAGGGCCCTGAAGTTCTGGCCATTGCAGTAATCCTGTGGTCACATGACTGTTATTTGGATGCTTGGCAACCAGCTTGCAATTACGATTGCAGCATCCCAGTCACATGATTGGTTTTTTCAGCCTTTCCCACAACAAATCGGGGAAGCCAGCAGGAACTGGTATGTCACCCCCATTCCTGCTGATTTTATGCCTGCCTGCCCACCCACTCACATTTTGTAGCACTTGCCCGCAGTAACCACTCACCTGCCCACAGTTCTCACCCATAGCTCTCATCTACTTATCTGCTTACCTGAGACTCCCTCCTCTTCCCACTTTAGTCAGCATGGTCCTAGAATTACAATGGCTTTATGATGGCACACCTTAGCAAGAAATTCCAGTCTCAATTGCCAACATAGCCCAATAACTATCTATCTGTATGTTGAACGTTTTTAAAACTATGCCACAAAAAAAGGATAATGTTTTCAGCCTCATTCCTTCAGGGAAATCCACAATTCCTACGGTTCTCAGAATCCCCAAAGGTCAGTTTTTTAAAAGTGGTCTCTGGATGCACCAATTGCCTGAACCAAATTTTAAAAATGAGCATATGGAACTTTTTCTTTAAAGTCCTTCCCTCCTTTACACAGTCTATTCTACAACAATGTATAAAACAGGAAAAAGACTCCCCAATGCAGGCAGAACAAACCCTATTTACCATCCATCTGAACCAGCAGCTCTGACTTGACTCGGCGACTTGCCTCGTGTTCATCCACAGTGCCTCTGCGACTACAGATAGAGTCTATTTCATCAATGAAAATGGTCGTAGGTGCATAAAACTTGGCCTTAAAACAAAGACAAACATTTCTTATGTGACTTAGGGATTCATAAGGGTTTTATGAATTACCAATACATTTTATTAATGCTAAATCAAAACAGTTGTGAATTTAAGGAATGTCCTATGGATGCACAAAAACAAATAGTATAATTAAGCTAAGACATAGATACGCAGGAAACTGGTGATGTTGTCCATTTAAACCATCAGCTCCAAACCAATTCAGTATGGACATTTATAATATGATACACTCATTACAATGTATATTGATTGCCCTGAAATCATTTTACAAAGAAAAGGAGCCAGGAAGAAATTATGCAAATAAAGAGTTTAATATCTGAGGGAATCAACAATACCTACCATTTCAAACAGCAAACGAACTAGTTTTTCAGACTCGCCTCGATATTTTGATGTGAGAGTGGAGGAAGACACATTGAAAAATGTAGTTCCACATTCTGTAGCGACGGCTTTTGCTAGCATGGTTTTACCAGTCCCCGGAGGGCCAACCATAAGTACTCCCTGAAATTAAAATCCAAACAACTGAAGAAACCACAAGCCTGATGCAAGCATATAACAACATAGTGCAATTAAATTCATCTAAACATAATTTAGATTGTGGCTCTTCAGACTTCGGTTTTCTCAAACAAGGATGTGATGAGACTTGACTAGCTACAAATTCTGTATATCCTGGATCTCTTGGCGACTTTCAATACCATCAGCCATGGCATCTTTCTGGGCTGGCTACAATGATTGGAAGAGGCATTTTTGCAGTGGTTCTTCTCCTTCCTATGTAGCCAGTTGGTTTTGGTGGGAAGGGAGAGGTCCAGCCTTAAGCCCCTATAACTGTGATGGTGGCACGCAGAGCCCTCTCTGCGTCACCCCAGCTCAGCTCCATGTGCGCGTGCCTCCCACTGGCCAGCTGATTTTCGGGTCTCTGCCGCACATGCACGGGGGGTGGGGCATATGCGGGAAACGCGTGCCTATGCATGGGGGGCGGGGGTTGAATGTGCATGCACGGGGGTCGCAAGGGGTTCTTGCATGGGGGGTGGGGCGCACGGGGAGGTTCTTGCATGCATTGTATTATAGGTGCAGGTGCGCGCACACACTGTCGCGGGCGCGAGCTTTCAGCATACGATGGCAAAAAGGTTAGCCATCACTGCCCTATAATGTTGAGCACCTCTACCCAAAAGTTGTGGGTGGAGCCATCCAATGGAATGGAGTTCAACATTCAACAGCAAGTTATATCCAGTAATGATACGCAAGTGATGCCATCACAATGCTGACCCAAGTACCCAGAGGTTGTGAGCGTCTGGAGGCTGAGCTTCTTTTTGGGTGCAATACAAGGTGCTGAAAATATTTTAAAGCCCTTTATGACACAGGGCTTCTTTTTGAGGGTATCTGCCTGCCTCACTAGATTGGATAAAGTAGGCGTACTACAGGTCCCTTCCCTTAAATGTTGCCCTTTAGTGCAGCATTCCCCAACCTTTCCAGCATGGCAGACCGTCAGGGCGAGGTGAGGGGATGGTTCAATGCAAGGGGCAGGCGCATGCCATTTGAGTAAGCGCCAGGTATGCGTGCCTGTTCACACAAATGGAGCTTTGCACACAAGCGTGAACGCCCGCCACTCACACAAGTAGAGCTGTGCACACACACTCACCTGCTTGTATGGCCCAGTTCTAAATAGGTCGCAGCCCAGTAGTGGGCCATGGCCTGGGGGTTGGGGACCTCTACTTTAGTGAACCTAGGTAGCATGACTTTGTCATAGCGCCCCTGCCTTCTCTTTAAGATCTGGTAGGATTCCCACCCTCTTAACCTTCCAGAAAGCTACTAAGAGGTGAGTTTAATCCCAGGTATTGAGACTGCAAGGGTAGAGCCCGGACGACTACATTGAGGGAGGGATGTAATTATTGGACCAGGTGTATGATTTTTTTCTTTATGTTGTATTGTTTTTATTGTATTTTTATTATTTTGTTAGCAATTCAGAGTTGTGTCTTACAAAATGGGCAATTGTATAAATTTTTTTTTTTTTTTGCTTTAATTTATATGCCGCCCTTCTCCTGAGACTCAGGGCGGCTTACAATGCATTAAGCCATAGCCTTCATACTTTTGTATATTTATACAAAGTCAGCTTATTGCCCCCACAATCTGGGTCCTCATTTTACCTACCTTTCAAAGGATGGAAGGCTGAGTCAACCTTGAGTCTGGTGGGATTTGAACTTGCAGTAATTGCAGGCAGCTGATGTTAATAACAGTGCATTAGTCCACTGTGCTACCAAGGCTCTTTTTAAAATCACTCATTCACTCCTGGATTCTGATGTTTGCATTTGCCTTGTAAATAATTAAACATTGGGCCAAATTGAATTTCTCTGATTATTACTGCTCACAGAAAGAACTGTCAGCACATTTTCAATAATTTATTTCATTTGTAACACATCTTTCTATAAAAATTCAGAAGCTTAGTTTCAGCTAAGCTTCTCCAGCACTGAAAGCATTTTATATTTAATTTATATTTATTTATTTTTATCCCATCTTTTTTTTTTATAAATAACTCAAGGCGGCAAACATACCTAACATTCTTTCCTCCTCCTATTTTTTCCCACAACAACCCTGTGAGGTGGGTTGAGCTGAGAGAGAGTGACTGGTCCAAAATCATCCAGCTGGCTTTCATGTCTAAGGTGAGGCTAGAATTCACAGTTTCCTGGTTTCTAGCCTGGCGTCTTAACCACCAGACCAATTGGACTAAACACTAGACAAAACATAATACTTTTTATCTATTTAGGAATATAAGAACTGGATGTGCTAAACAACAATGAGAAGCTGAAGCCTTGAAATGGGAGAGAAAGCTACATCATTTGACCTGGTAGTTTCTAAATTTTACAGGGGTCTTTCTTCAGACGTCGAACTATATGCACCTTATACCCGTATTTTTCGGTGTACAAGTTGCACTCTCCCCCCACCCCCCAAAAGTGAGTGGAAATGTCTGTACATCTTATAGAGCAAATGTTGCCGAAGCCCCGTCCACCAGCTGGCCCCCACTCTTCGGCCTCTGCCTCCCAGCAATTTGCCTCCTGGCAGCAAACAGCCTGGTCAGCTTCAGCACAGCCTGATTTAGCATGAGCAGCTGATTGGCGGTTGGATCAGCCTCCCAGAATACCGCCTATCAGCTGTTCCAGGCTGCGGGGATTGTAACCGCCCATCATCGCCGTCGCCACCCATCGCTGTTGCTGCCTATCACCACTTCCACACGCTCCATTTTCGGCCTCCGCATGCCCCATTTTCGGCCTCCGCCCGTCCCATTTTTGGCCTGTTCCAGGCGGTGAGGATAGGCAGTGGCGGCAATCCCCGCTGCCTGGAACGGGCCAACAATGGGCCCGCGGAGGCGCAATAAGTGGTGGCGGCGATGGGCGGCAATGGGCACTGGCAATCCCCGCAGCCTGGAACAACTGATAGGCGGTATTCCAAAAGGCCGATACAATCACCAATCAGCTGCTTGTGCTAAATCAGGCTGTGCTAAAGCTGACCAGGCTGTTTGCTGCAAGGAAGCAAATTGCTGGGAGGCAGAGGCAGATTTTTTTTCTTGTTTTCCTCCCCAAAAGCTAGGTGCAATTTATAATCCAGAGCATCTTATAGTCCGAAAAGTAATTTAAAGTATAGTAATTTTAATTACTTCACTAATATAATAAAGAATAGTAATTTTAAAAGAAATGTCAACTAAAATCCTATTTCTGCAGTGGCTGTCCTCCAGTCAGGCAGGATTTCTACCCAAGCCTAGTGTTGAAGTTCCTTCATCTTTGAGGGTTGGGTGACTTTAATCTCCATGCACTGGCTAGAACCAGGACAGCTGGGATTTCATGGCCTCCATCTAAGAAGATCAAGTAACCATGAGTAATCTTTGGCCCATCATACTCAGACTGTTATATTTTTGACCTCATTTTGCCTCAAAGCACTTGTTACATGATCTTGATATGACTAGCATTTCTTTTACCCCACTGGTCTGCTTAGATAATCTAAATAAAATTGTCATCCAGACAATCAGGCAGATTAAGATAAACCACACCATGTGTATTATGAAAAAGAATGTATTCAAGCAAATGCTCAGGAGAGTTCCCAGGAACTGTAGCCTATTCTGCTCAATGCCTGGTGAATTGAAAGCAACAGGAGGTGACGTAGGCCCTTGAAGTTGATCATTCCCAACCAGGCTTGACTCTTGGCTTGTCTTTTCATGGGCATGGTCTGTTGTAGAGGCAGGGGAACACTTCGCAACATTAACTAGATTCTTTTGAGGTTATGGACTCTGATGAAATGTAGAGGATGTAGTCTTCCAGGCCCTCTGTCATCCACAGACTAGATCTTTGCCTTAACTGAGTCCTCCAGGGGAAGAATAAATGCGACTAGCTGATGTAATAGTTTCCACTCCTGGTTTACAATAAATGGGCAGCTCCTAACTGTGTTTAGATTTCTGGGACAATCCTATCTGGTCTGTGCCTGTCTTGGAAAGCTTCACAATTATATATCTTAAATGGTAAGTCCACAGCACAGCACCAGTGTGCCTAGCAACACTTAGTTCTCTCCAGACCCCACAGATCATCTGATTTTATTCTTTTGTTCTTGACTTCTTTTAAATAGCTGGTGGTTGCCAAAAAAAAGGAGTACAGAATATCTTGAGAAGAAGATTTATCTTTTGCTAAATGTCTGTATTATGAGCAAACCCACTACACTAATAATTTTGTGAGGTGCCCACAAAAGGTTTTGAAAAATTCCAAATATACCCAATGGTTCCAAAAGTTAAAACTCACGATTTAAACTTCACTTGTTCTTTTGCACCCAACTTGTAAAGAATTTATAATTTACTCTGGAGAAAGTATGAAAGAACCATTGATGGGGGAAGAAAGGACAAAGCCATTAAGGAAGGACTTGAAAAAGAGACTGCACACTCTAGAGACTGAAATAAGTATGAGAAAGAAACTCAAAGTAATCCCATCTTGATTTTGTTTATATAAAATGAGATAAAGAAAACTTGGATATATTCCTTAAATCTCTGAGGTATCTGGTCAATCTCAAAGAGCTAATTCCATCTGTCCTTCTGTCTAGTTCTCTAACCATAATCCTTAAAGTTTTGCTGTTCTGACTGTGCAAGGTAAATTTTCCATCTTGATCTGTTGTGAAATGTGACTCATGGATGCTTAGAATTAGTATTTCATGATCTTTTATCTTTTTTCATCAATGCATATTCAGAGCTGTTGAAAAGTCACATATAATTCATGAAGCAAAGGTTAACTGCTTCTGTGTAAAACCAGGTTCTTAATTACAGACATTTATTTCATAAAAGGAAAGCAATGAATAAAGACAATACACACATCAGTTTTGCTACTGTTACTGAATATCTTTTATCCACCTGAAAATTACTATCAAAAGATTTCTAAGGAAAAATTGTACTTTTAGGATAATCACATTAACACCAGACATCAAAATGAACTTTACACCATTAACATCTTACATATTTTTACAATAAAAGAGCTAATGAAAACTAAAACAAACAAATTTTGCAAAATGTGTACTTTTTTAGGGGGGGAAATAATTCAAAATTAATTTTTAATTATAAAAATAAATATAACAAAATCAATTATTCAAAAATAATGTCCCTTCATAAAACGTTGTAAGGTAAAGGTTCCCCTCGTACATATGTGCTAGTCGTTCCCAACTCTAGGGGGCGGTGCTCATCTCCGTTTCAAACCCAAAGAGCCAGCGCTGTCCGAAGACGTCTCCATTGTCATTTGGCCGGCATGACTAAAAGCCAAAGGCGCACGGAATGCTGTTACCTTCCCACCAAAGGTGGTCCCTATTTTTCTACTTGCATTTTTACATGCTTTCAAACTGCTAGGTTGGCAGAAGCTGGGACAAGTAACGGGAGCTCACCCTGTTACGCGGCACTAGGGATTCGAATCGCTGAACTGCCGACCTTTTGATTGACAAGCTCAGCGTCTTAGCCACTGAGCCACCGCATCCCTTAAAATGTTGTACTCTCCTAAAAAATTCCTAAACCAGTATCCTTCATAACAAATAAAAGTTAACTACCAACGCTATCTCTACCCTGGACCCCTATCTATATCAGGACTTTGCCAAATCAAGGCAGTAAACCTATACACCACAGATCTTGCCTTCTGGAAGAAAAATAAGGGGAAAACATTTCCAAACATCTATAAACAACTATTCACTGTAATGGGAAGGTTTCACAGACCTACCAGAACATCTATCCAGTCATATGCTCAGCCAAGCTGAAGAATTTATGCTGGATTCTTGCATGAAGCTTAAGAACCCATACAAAATATACTATTCTGTGCAAACACTGAAGATTTTTTTTCTCCACTTCAGATATAAGCAAGAAACAATTCAAGATATTTTATATTTTCCATATCCTGGGAAAGCATACAACTGAAGTTCACTTTTTTAAAAACCCACATAGATGTGTGTTTATATGATAATTCACATCAACACAACAAAAAACACAACATGCTTTTTACTGGACTGTGTGCGCCCTTGTACTCACTCATAACTTCACCTTTGCCATAACATGTAACTGCAGATTAGTGGCAAAACTGTAGACATATGCATGGCTCCCAGATCTTCAAACATATTCATAGCTACCTAGAAAAACATTTTCTCAATTCTTATCCCTCAAAATTATCCTTTGTTTGAGATTCCTTGATGACATTTAATCTTCTGTATCTATGAAAATGAATATCTTTTTAAATTCCTTCATTATTTCAACAGCTTCTACCCCACAATAGTCTTCAGCCTCAATCTATCTACGAAACAAGCCCACTTCCATATAATGGCAAAACTAGAAACTGGGCACATAAAACACCATGTTATACAAGTAACTACAGATCTAGATGCATACTGTGTGCTTCAGTTTCCATTCAGAATACATCAAATATATCATCTATACCTGTGGTGTCAAACTCAATTTCATTGAGTGCCGCATCAGGGTTGTGTTTGACCTTGGAGGGATGGGGATGGGGTGAGGTGTGGCCAGGGATAGGCGTGGCCAGGGGACATGGCCACGGTGGGCGTTTGACACAGGCTCAAGATGCATTTTTCCCCCTTTGCATTCAAAACAGCTATTCCAGACAAAGAGAGATTTACTTTCTGGCACAAATAATCTTAATTCCATAATGTATAGATTAAAGACATGTAGAGTCCCTAGCTGCTATGGGGCTTGACTCTTTTATAGAGGAGCAGAGCATAAATGAATTGACAATTTTTCCAGATGTCTCTAAAAAGTGTCTGTCCAACAGTCTATCAATCTTTGTTATTACCTGACACACCCTAGAGGAGGACTTAATATTAGTAATAATTTACATAATTGTTATACCATACAATTCTCAATGACCCTGAGAATGACCCTCAAAAAATTTACAATTAAATCAACTGCAGGTAAAAGATTGAGATAAAAGATGGCAAACTCAGTGATACGAGGGGGCTCACTCTCTCTCATCAAAGACCTGGGTAAAGACCCAGATTTTTTTTGCTCTTCTGAACAACAGCCATCCAGATCTTGGAGGATACCTACTTCTAGTTGGCAGATGTTGCTAAAGAGAAGGTGAAGAAGGTGCTGCCTCCTGCAGCACTCTGCCAGCCAAAATGGGGCGTGGCACGCCTCTACCTCTTGTAGCACTTTGCCTCCTGCCTGCAGGGCTGGTCTGGAAATATCAAAGGACCAGCCTGCAGTGCCTCTGCCGGCCAAAATGGGGCTCCCCCCGTGGCCAATTTTCGGCCTCCAGAGCCTCCTGCAGCATTCTGCTGGCCAAAAATGGGTCATGGAGGGGCCTAGCGTGCCCCCCCCGGGGGCCCGCTTTGGCCATTAGGGGCACCGCAGGCCATTATTTTGATATTTCCAGGCCGGCCTCACGGGCCAGATCTAAGCACTCCGTGGGCCGGCCTTGAGTTTGACACCCCTGATCTATAACTATATCCGTACAACCATATTTTAAGTCAAAACATGAAAAAGCCTTAGCAAATGCCTACATGCCGTATTTTCCGGCATATAAGACGACTGGGCGTATAAAACGACCCCCGAATTTTCCTGTTAAAATATAGGGTTTGGGCTATACTCGCCGTATAAGACTACCCCTTTTCCAACGCACACCAAATAAAAATTAAAAAAACATCAACTGGCTCACCCACAATGTAAAAGCAGCTGTGCTAGACCCAAAATGGCCCCTGAAATAAGCAGGAACCTTACACAGCCACAAAAAGCCCAAAAAAAACAACTTTCACACTTTACACACACACAACACAACTAGCTCATCCACAATGTAAAAGCAGCTGTGCTAGACCCAAAATGGCCCCTGCAACAAGCAGGAACCTTACACAGCCACAAAAAGCCCAAAAAAAACAACTTTCACACTTTACACACACACAACACAACTAGCTCATCCACAATGTAAAAGCAGCTGTGCTAGACCCAAAATGGCCCCTGCAACAAGCAGGAACCTCACACAGCCACAAAAAGCCCAAAAACCCAACTTTCACACTTTACACACACAAAATTCCACATACAGCTTTGTGAGATTTTGTGTGTTTGTGTAGTTAGAGTAAAACACTACAGAAACACATTAAATCTCAGAAAGCTGCACAAATATTATTTTATTGTAATTTAATTTTTATATGAAAACTAAATTTAAAACTTCCTAAACTTTAAATGGCTAGGTCTAAAAAAGAACAACTAAAAAAAACTCTAACTTTTTTTTTTTAAAGATCCCAAAGGGGAAAAAAACTTACCCAATAGAACAGGGGTCTCCAACCTTGGCAACTTTAAGACTTGTAGACTTCAACTCTCAGAATTCCTCAGCCAGCTTTGTTTTGCTGGCTGAGGAATTCTGGGAGTTGAAGTCCACAACTCCCTGCCTGCTTGATTGCAGGCAGGAAGTTGCTTGCTGATGGAATGGATTCAGGCAAGCGAAGGAAGGCAAGCAGGTAAGGCAGTGGTTCTCAACCTTCCTAATGCCGCGACCCTTTAATACCCTTTAATACAGTTCCTCATGTTGTGGTGACCCCCAACGATAAAGTTATTCCTAAAACCATCAAAAATATGTGTTTTTCGATGGTCTTAGGCCAGGGGTCCCCAACCTTTTGGACCTCAGGGACTACCAACTTCATAATTTTAAATTTCGCGGACCACTAATACGAATCCAGTGCGCCGCTTGCTGAAGCACCTGGACTCCCAGTACGGGATGGGGTCCTTCAGGCACTCTCCCTCCTCTCTGTCTCCCTCTCTCTCTCTCTCTCTCTCTCATTTTCGCTTTCTCTCTCTCTCTCCCTCTCTTTCTTTCTCTCCCACTCTTTCTCATTCTCTCTCCCCCCCCTCTCCCATTCTCTTTCTCTCTCCCCCTCTCTTTCTCATTCTTTCTTTCCCCCACTCTTTCTCTTTCTCTCCCCCTCTCTCATTCTCTTTCTCCCCCTTTCTTTCTTTCTCTCTCTCTCCCACTCTTTCTCTCTCATTCTCTTTCTCCCCCCTCTTTCTCTCTTTCTCCCACTCTCTCCCATTCTTTCTCTGTCCCCCTTTCTCTCTCCCCCCACTCTTTCTCTCCCCCTTTCTCTTTCTCTCTCTCCCACTCTTTCTCTCTCATTCTCTTTCTCTCTCCCTCTTTCTCTCTCTCCCCACTCTCTCTCTCTCTCATTCTTATTCTCTCATTCTGATTCTTTCATTTTGTCTCTCTCTTTCATTCTCTCTCTGATTCTTTGATTCTCTTTGATTCTCTGTCTCTTTCTCTGTCTCTCATTCTCTCTCTCTCACTCTTTCTCTCTGATTCTCTCTGTCTCTTTCTCTCATTCTCTTTCATTCTGTCTTTCTCTCTCTTTCATTCTTTGTCTCTTTCTCTCTCTGTCTCATTCTGATTCTCTCTCTTTCTCTCTCATTCTCTCTCTCTCTCTCATCTCATGGGCCAGCCAGTGTCATGGGGCTGAGAGGAAGTCAAACATCTCCCTGAGAGACTGAGGGCCGGAAGAAGTGTGGGAGCGAAGCACTACTTGAACTTCTGCGGCATGAGCATTCGCCTTGGTATATTTGCGCCAGCCGATGGCCAAGGTAGCCCTCATCTCTCTGCTGAAAGTGTAGCGTCAGGATTCTGCCTTGGTATATTTGCGGCGCAAGGCAGCCTTCGTTTCCTGCTGCTTGGGACTCAGAGCGGTAAATGGTGACTGGTCCGGGGAGCAGCTGAATTTTGCTCTCCATTGCAGACGCCAGATCACCCCCTGCAAGTTGCCAGATCTCATCTTTCAAGGAGTGCTCCCTGAAGTGGCAATGGAAACTTTGGTCGGGCTCCTCGAGAAACGAGAGCTTGCAGGGGGCCGATCTGGCATCCGCAATGGAGAGCAAAATCCGACTGCTCCCCGGACCAGTCACCATTTACCGCTCCGAGTCCCAAGCATCAAGAGATGATGGCTGCCTTGTGCCGCAAATATACCAAGGCGGAATCCTGATGCCGCTCTTACAGTGGAGAGAAGAAGCCGGATTTTGCTCTCCATTGCAGACACCAGATCGCCCCCCTGCAAGTTCTCCTCTCTCAAGCAGCCCAACCAAAGTTTCCAGCCCCGCTTCAGGGAGCGCTCCTCGAGAGACGAGAGTTTGCAGGGGGCCGATCTGGCATCTGGATTAGAGAGCAAAATCCAGCTGCTCTCCGGATCAGACGCCATTTACCACTCTGAGTCCCAGGCAGCAGGAGAGGAGGGCTGCCTTGCGCCACTGGCTGGCACAAATATACCAAGGCGAAATGCTGTTGCCGTACAAATGAAAGTAGTGCTTCACTCCCACAGCTTCCAGCCATCGCAAACACCACTTCTTCCCGCTTCTGCCGCCCCCTCCCACACCGCCACAACAGCACCATTCATTCCGGATAGCAAGGGCTGCGCTCGTTTTTCTGTATTGCACCACCTGCAAAAATACAAAAATTTCTCTGCGGAGCATCAAAGGACCACCGGTTGGTGACCACTGTCTTAGGCGATCCCTGTGAAAGGGATGTTTGACCCCCAACCATTGAGCTAAGGTAAGCAAGCTGGAGGGGGGAAAGTTTTTCCCTTCTCCATGGCTCTGGCGATCTCAGCTGAGTTGCCTGATTAGCAGATCGTCAGAGCTTGGATCGCCAGAGCCATTTAAGGCTCGTAAGAGCCTTTTGGGCTGGTCTGCCTGGTTACAGAAGAACGACATCCGGCGTATAAGATGACCCCCGACTTTTGAGAAGATTTTCATGTGTTAAAAAGACGTTTTATACGCCGGAAAATACGGTAACTATTTAAGCTTAAGTGGAGATAAATTGCATTTGCTTAGATGTATCAAAATGATCCTCATAGGCTTATCTAACTAGAGGTAGAATGGATTACTGTACAGGTCAGCTGTGTGTTCAATCTGATACATTAGGGCTCTCTAGAAGCTTGGCCTGCTGGAGATGCCCATTACAGAATCAGATAATAAAGCAGTATGGTAATTTAAAAAGCCTGAAAATTAGACTGGCAGGTGTCTGGGAAATGAATGATAGCTACATCTAAAACAGGGTCGGTTGGCTAACACTGTCTAAAATGAAAGATATTCAGTGAAGCAATAATTCAATCTAAAATCAAAACGTAAGGGTGAGGGGAGGAATATGCAGCCACAGAACTAAAGCTTTAAAAAAAAACTTTTTCCTAAAAAAAATACTATTTGATAATAGCCATATTCCCATTTCATAATAATGGGAATAATAATAACCATATTCTTCATTTCAACACAAGACAGATAGTGAACTTGTTCCAAATAAAAACATTGAGCCATAGCATGTCCCATAATTTCAACCACCTCTACAAACTTGTACTCCCCAAATAAAATCAAACATGAGCAATTTTATCAGCAAAAGCTTGCAAATTCATCTGCAATAAAGATACCTCATATTTTAGAAATGGTTTGATGGAAGGGCATAGGACATTTTACTTGGAATAAATCCACTGAATGAGATTTGCTAGATAAATGGCAATGGAGAAACTGTTAATACTATTACAGCAACAAGATAATCTGATGCTATCTTAGAAATAGCCAATCTGGTGACCTTATCGTATAACTTCTGCCCGGGCCATCACACAGCTCCATTATGTGTAGTAATCAAGACTTCTTCACTCATGGTTAGTTATCTCTTGCTTGGACCTGTACAAGCACTTTACATGGGTTATTCTTAAAGAACATTTGGAAGCGACAGATGATTCAGAATGCAGCAACTTGAGTAGTCATGGGGATACCTTAATTCAGTCATATAAGACCACTACTTTAGGATTCAATTTTATATGCAATTTCAGGTTCTGGATGGCACCTTTAAAGCCTTCATAGCTCAGAACCAGGTATCTTTGGGACTACCTGTGTATCTACCCATCCAATAATATCTCTATGTCTGCATTCTGGGAATGTCACCCAAAAAAGTGAGAAGTGAGCTTTGTCAATTGCTGCCCCCCTTCTATATCATTCCCCCTGAAATCCAAAAAAAAGGAAGAAAACAAAACAAAAATAGTTTTAGTGTTTTTGGAAGGGCATTAAAACATGGCTTTTCCAGCAGACCTTTGGAGTTGGGAAATCCTAATGTTATTCCCTCTGGTTTTGAAGTATTTGTTTAGTGTAACTGACATTTCCAGAGTTTATATCTATAGACATATTCTGATTTTTGTATTGGAATTTTATTAGTTTTAGCCTGATTTACAGAGGACATGCATGATGCTCAGAGTCAGAAGTAACTAGAATGAAATAAGCACAGCAAATAAATAAATGAACAAAATTCTAGCCTTATGTCCTGTACAGGAAGACCAAGAGCCTCAAACAGATCTTCTACGATGGTTTAGCATCATCTGATCATACTAAGTAGATTCAATTATTTGTATCAAAAGAGGTACTCCTCGACTTATAACCATAATCAAGCTCGGGACTATGGGTGTAAGTGTTGTGGGTCATTAATTGACCAACTCAATTTTACAAACAATTTTTCCAGTGGTCCTTAAGTGAATCAGCATGGTAATTAAGAGAATATGTGGCCATTAAGCAAACTCATTTTATCTGCAATAGGTGTTTTTTTTTTGTTTTGTTTTTTGTTTTTTTGGAAACCAGAAGCAAACACCATTTTCCAGCAAAAAAAAAAAAATCATAAATGAAGGTCATTTGATGACAGGACACTGCAAACAGCCATGAGCCAGTTGCCGAATGCTCGAAAGAGGAATACATGGCTGTGGGGAGGGAAGAATCAGAATTTCAGATCCAGATCGTAACACCCTTTTTTTTTTTTGGATCTGTGGAGTCAAGGACTCTCTATTCAGAATATTTCATTTCCTTTTTTTTAAAGTAATACCAAAGATTACATTTAAATATGTACCCCCAAGTTGGTAGATTTATTGCAAGAGAAAATGTTTGAATATATACAATGTTATACATGAGTATATCTTCATAAGGACACACATATAATCGCTAGCTTACTTTCCAAGGTCTTCTGATTCCTTTGAAAAAATCTGGCATCCACAGTGGAAGAACAACTGCCTCTCTTAATAATTTTTTGGCTTCTTCTAAATCTGCGATATCATCCCTATGGGAAATAAAACTCAGTTTTAGGAAGATAATATACCTTTTTTCCCCCAACAACAAATATATAAATAAATGTTAAATGCTTGCACTTCATTGATAAAATATATAATGACAAGTTCTTGCACAGGATGCTAGCACAATTCAGTGTTCTGAAAAATGACCTTCCATTTAAAAGACATGCGGAAAATGACTTGCAGCTAATCGTGGAACAGAATGTTCAGTTTAAAAATAGGTTTCTTGAAAACATGATTATCAAGGCAACACCTAAAAAGCTTTTCAGCATTGTTGCACATTTTAATGAGTGTCTGTAATGAGCCTTTTGTTCGTGGTACTATTTAGACATGAAGTGTGCTTCGTAAGCAAAATAGCACTCACAATTAGCTCAAGAAGCTTTTCTGTTATAACAGAACTGGAATGAACAATTCTAGTCTGATATGGATCTGCCATATGGACTTGCTTCATGTCTGCTTTCTAGATTTGGCTACCAAACTCTAGGGCTGTGATGGTGAAACTATGGCACGTGTGCCACCGGTGGCACGCAGCGCCCTCTCTGTAGGCATGCAAGCTGTCGCCCCAATTCAGCTCTGCTGCATATGTACACACGCCTCCCACTGGCCAGCTAGTCGTCGGGTCTCTGCTGCGTTTGCGTGGCGGGTGGGGCACGTGCAGGGGCCACGCATGCATGTGGGGGGGTGCATGCGGGGGGTACGGTATGCACGGGGGCAGGGGGAGTGGGGCGTGGGGAGAGTGTGCACATGCAGTGGGCGCGTGCACATTGCATTTTGGAGGTTCAGGGCTTGCGAACCACAATTCAATGCACGCACAGCCCTGTGCATGCGCACCACCCCGACACATGGGCGCCCCGCATGCGTGAAACCATGTGCGTATGCACAGGGGGTGGGGGAGCATGCACCATGCACGCATTGAATTTTGGGGGTTCAGGTGTCCGAACCCCCAAAATTCAATGCACGTGCAGCCCTGGGCATGCACCCCACCCTCACGCATGTGACCATGCGCACATGTGGAGGGGGTGGGGGCACATGCGTGGGCACCGCGCATATCTTGCATTTTGGGGGTTGGGCTCACACATGCGCATTTGCGCCCTTGCAATTTGGGCATTCGGTCTGGAAAAGGTTAGCCATCACTGCCTTAGTCTTTCAATAATTCTGTTTTAGTCATATTAATTATTTTAGTCAAGGACAGGAAATCTGCATACCTCTGCAGCCCAGGGCCCAATATATGAGTAAAGAAAACCAGCAATGGTTTTGCAGATTAAAGACAATTAAGATGATATTGTTATTTTAGGGACAGGCAGAATGAATAGGAGGAAACCCTGGATCACGTTCAGAATTTCAAATGAAAGAATTGCAACTTTTCAGGCAGCTCCTTAAAACACTACAAAGTTCAGTTCCCTATGATGCACAGAGAAAATGAATAATATGGGAAATGTTAATGAAAGATAAAGTTTTTAGGTGCTCACATAGCTCACCTGCTAACTGAGATAGAAACACAACGGCTGCTAAAATAACTTGAGAATTAAAGGTATTTCTGGAAATCTTATTTTCAACCCTTTTTCAGTTTCACATGTTTATGATCCCATCTAGACTTAACAGTAATTATTCTACTGTTATGGATGCCTTGTGAAGAACTATAATGCTTTAAGGCTAAAGTATCTCCATATGGTGTCTGTAACTTGCAGATTTCTCCAAGTAGATATTTATAGCTCTATAAACAGCTTCTTACAGCACAATCTTTCATAAAACAATATACAATAATACATTTAAAATTTAACATCATCACACTTTTATGTAATGATATGGAAAATTATTGGTAATTATCAGTTTTTCAAATCTCAAAATTCTATTATACACGCTTCCTTTATTCAGAAGGCAAGATTTTCAGAATACTCAATATACAAACTGCCCAGAGGATTTTAGCTGATGAAAGACTATTCCTTTTTGATCTTCTCTTGACAATAATTTGCTATTTTAAATGTTATGCATCTATGAAAGATTATTCTATTCTTTTAAAAAAGGAAAAGTATTGCAAAGATATCTGAAGTGTTATCCAAAATAACCCCAGATATGTAAGAAATAGTTGTTCTTATGTATTATACTCTCTTTTTATATTATTGTTATGTTGTTCTGCATTTGGATTAATCCATCAAGCCTTACAAAACCATTAATCTTTAATGTGCAACAAATCTCTTGAGTTTTTCTTAATATCAGCAGTTACCACAGAATAAATACAATCATTGCCCAAATGTCAACATCTTCTGGATATGTATCCCCAATAAATATTAATATATCTCATTTTACAGAAGAATTATTATACCAATGAATACTTAGATTTCTTGACACAATATCTCTCTCAAGAGCTTCAACCAGATCTTTATCATATCCTGTTCCATCAAATTTCTGAATTTCACTGTCACCACCACCATCCTGGGGGATTTTCTTTCCCTGGATAAAGGAGTTAGAAGCGCGTAAGTATTCATCTATATTTCTTTTTCTTCTCTTAAACAATTACCTGGGTTCTACTCAGATAAATTTGATGAATTGTAGTTATGGGATGAACCAAAACCAGTCATCATAAATACCAGGGATTTCCAATATTATCTCTCATGAAAAATGGAAATTTGAAAGATCTGAAGGCCAGATGACCATTGTGGGAGGGACAGAATAAGTAGCACTCAGGAGTTGTTTAGATATGCGCAGCTTAATCAAAATAGAATAGAATTATTTTCTGGGTAATACTTTTGAGGACTGTATTTCCTTTGAGTTACTTTCAAAACATAAATGCCTACTACATGCAAGACCGAATCCAGCCAACGTTGGGAAATACGTTATTTGGGGGGGGGGGGGGGGGAGGGAAGGAAGGAAGGAAGGAAGGAAGGAAGGAAGGAAGGAAGGAAGGAAGGAAGGACTCTATCTCACTCGTTTCTGGACTATTTATAAATTAAATATAGCATATTGGAACGATGATAGTATAGTAGCTATAAAGAGCTGGCTCTACCCCTTGCCTTGTCTGGGACACCACCTAAATGCAGGACTAAGAGTGCAGATACTTCTTGGCTTACCCATTCTGAGAGCACAGTCCCAATTTCTTCTCAGTCTAGAACCAACGATCTCAGTATCTGTGATGAACCAGTGAACATCACAGCCTATGCCTGGCTGAACCTGGCAAACTGCTGCCCTAATTCCAACAGTTGCTCTCTTGGTGGATGTGGGTGTAGTGAATGTGGCGTTTTCTACTGTTCTGGACTACAGTCAAGATGGCACTCTTCCTTTCCTTCCTTTCTTATCTGCTGCCCATCTGCTTGGTCTGCTTTCATTTATCATTATCACAAAAAATGGGGAGAGCAATGCCTCCTTCTGTTGACTTTGATCTCACCAGTCAATAAACATAAGCCTGTATGGTTTATTCGTTCCCTTATAAAGCATTCTTTGAGTTACAGAAAATGCCTTCAGGGTGCCACAGGATATAAGTTGGAAACCTCTGCTCTAGACCCTTACCTTTTCATCTTTCCCTTTTCCTTTAGATTCCCTCTCTCGACTACTAGCAGGTTTTTCACTTTTTGATATTGGTTGAGCTCTGCCCACAGGTCCCCGTTGTAATCCTGGCAATTCTCTCCGCAGAGGTTTCACTTCTCGATTGGGTCGTTTTATCTGAGGTGGGACTCTGTGTCACGTGGAGGAAGCACACAAGAAACTGCTAAGATGAGTAAAACTATTTCCATCTTGTACTGCTAATCAATTTCAGTCTTCCCAACATAGTGTCCTCCAGATACATATATACTATATCCAGAATTTCAAAACAGCATAGCCACTACTGAAAACTCTTATGAACTCAGTTTTGAAAGCTGCCACAACTGAGGAAAGCTGCTCAACATTGGGGAAAGCTAATGTTCAAATTGCGTATCTTGATTTCTAAGGAGCCATGGAATGGCTACGCTTTGGGGCCTCACAGCTACGCAGTTCTTTGTATCCACATAATCCCTTCATCCATTTTCATTGCTGTGCAGATGATGATGATAGAAATTAAGTGAAGACATTGAAAAACTACATACACATCTCAAAAAATGGAGCAGGAACTAGGAAATCGGGGCAATTATAGAGAGACAGATGCTAGGAAAAAAAAGTAGAAAGATGAAAAAAAATAAGGCTGAAGAGTTAGCAATATAGTCTGATAACAGGTACAAGAAAGAATTGGACCAGAAGCTCAATTCAGGCATCGCATCAAACTGTAATTAATGAAACTTAGCTACAATTCTATGTGAACTGCAAACTAAATTAAAGTTTTCAACAGTCCAGCATACTGGAATCTAGGAATTGTAGTTAGAAGTGGTTTTGAAAATAATCATATTTTGGTAAAGTTTTCCATAAAAATCTGTAATTAAAACTGAAGTTCCGTTTTTAACAACCATCATACTAACAGAAATAGTCACAGAAAAAAACAGACCTTAACGTTAACTAGCATACTAGGTTATGAATAAAAATTCAAATGTTTGATGTGATTCTATAGTCAATGCTCACATTTTAAAAAGGGGAAAGGAGTAATAAGGTAAAATAGCTCTTTTCTCAATCATTATACTATTTTCTCTCATAAATTTAGTTGCTACTGCCTGCAAGTAAGCATGCCATCCTATTTAAACCCAATTACCTGTGCTCAACTGGAACGGGAGGTGGCCACACAATTGGATCTCTAAAATGTTCATCTTGATAAGATACAGGAATATCTGTAGGCTTGTCTATTTTAAAACTCTCTAAGGTGTTGACAATGCTCTTTACTTGTTCAAATTCTTCTAATAATTCTTGCCGAACCTGAAAAACAAATAAATGTGAAGCCATTCAAAAAATTAAACTGCAAGATATTACAGCATGCAGTTTAAAGTAGAGAAGATAAAACTGCTGTTGGTATAAACAAAAGACAATTTGGAGGGGAATTCTTGTTGATTTCTGGTATTCTTTGCACAAGGCAAACTAAACTGGATAAAACTCAAGTCACTCTAATACAAGGGCTATGCCAATCTAAGATCTGCATCATACCTGTTTTATACACCTCATATGAGCAACCGGGGAGGCCTGCCCGTTTGCTTATTGTTTGTTTTCACCAGCAGAGCTGGAAGGTTTAGAACATAAAGTAAATTTTACAATTCTGCTAGATAAAACATTTCCCTTAATTTTCAATCAGAAACACAACTCACCAGGCCGCTGCTATGTACCCCAGAAACTGAACCTCCCTCAGTTTTGCTTCCTTTTGCCAGCAGTTCAAAACTACCACAGCACTGCTGCCAATCACAGTAGAATAGTGAGTTTCTCCCTCTTCCCAAGAAGGGGGAAAAAATGAGCCCATAATTTTATTCTTATTTTTCAGCAGAGGTTCTAGAAATGTCTTGCTTTACGGCCAATGGTACAAAGTGCAGCAGAACAGAAGATTCTTATGAAGTTATCACATAAATTTCCTCACAATTTTTTTGCAAGGAAAAAGAGATTTGGTTACAAAGATCTCAAGATTCCTTTCATGTAGTCCCTATTGCTAAGTGCTGCAGAGCTTAGTCCTTTTTCCTTCTAACTATTTGAGAGGTGGAGAGGTAGCTGAGCATTTTCCTGAATATTCAGATGTTTTAAGTGAATATCGAGAAGCATTACTTGCTTTCTCAGGCTTCAAGAAATCTGTAAGACAGGGGCTGTGTGTGTAAAAACCTGGGTGTATAAATACATGTCTGTATATTTGTGGCATGTACATTTTTGTATTTCCATGTAGGGAGGTTACACATTTTAGGTTATACATTTTAAATGTGTACACATTTTAAATGTACAAGTATATGCATTCATTTGTTGAGCTCAGTGGCAGGTGTGCCTATTCTCCGTACCCCCCCAGGTTCATAAGCATGATTTGATGTCAATTCCTTGAAAAGACTGCCTTAAACCTTTAATTCTCACTCCTAACCAAAGCAATTTTAATCAAAGCAATCAATTGCATTTTCTCCTAATTTATGTTCATCTCTTTATCACTATTTCTTTCTGGCATTTAACTCTTGACTTTATTGAATTTACATTTAGAAGTATGCACAAAAAGGATAATATATTTTCTTTCAAATCCATTACATTCTTGTTTTGCCAGGCTATTTTGGGGCAACCATTACAGTTTAGTTCACTGGAGTTGGGAGGCTAATAAATTGAAATAAATATATAAATATAAATATGGGTCAAAGACATAAATCCCCAAGTATATTTGTTGTTCCAGGTTTGGGGTGACCAATACCCAGAGAAATCCTTGTTTGATTTCATGAGGCAGATGCCAGGCCTTAGGCAGCAATCTGGGCTGAAACTGATTAGTATAATTCCAACAAGTTTTGACTTCAAATTCATACAATTATTAAGGAGGCTGAAATAAAAAGAATTCTGGTGATTATGTATAAAAAAGATGGGAAGCTTGTCTCCTTTATGAAGGAGAGGCAGCCTGCACTTACTGGCTTTTTGGAAACCACTTATAACCTGAGAACCATTTTTACAAGTAGGCTGATATGCATCTCCACCTCTCTCCTCTTTTAAGCAGCTCCCAGAGCAGCAAATCCTGTCTGTCAATCACCTTAGACTTCCCAATGCTTACCCTTCCTTCCCATCAGCCACTGCCAATGTCTCAGATAACATTGCTCCCAATATCCCAAGTGCCTTTTTTTTCTCCCATCCTTCAGCCTGTTACCCACTGCAACCACTGATGTCAGAGAACAGTTGTCAGATCTTTACTAGCTGCCTGAACTGAGGGATTTCTTCCCCAAACACAAATTATTGTGTTTTTTTCCAAGCTTTATTCAGATGAAAGCAGTAGTGATACGTGAATTCCAGCAAGTGAATTAATTATCTTCAGTTTAGAACCAATATCTCTGTGTATATTAGGACAAAGGCTTCCTGTGTCGTTTTTTTTTCTTTACTCTCTGTATACAGAGAGGAGACAAGTCTCTCCTGCAGCCATTCTTGCCAGTCAAGAGGAGAAATAATTTTAATTTATTCTGCTTTGATCAGACTCCACTTCAAATACTGCATCCTTCTGACACTTCAGTTTAAGAAGGATTCAGAGAAGGACAATGGGGATGAAAAGAAGATGAGACATAAATCCTATGAGGAGAAATTGAATGAATTGTGATTGTTTAGCTTTGAGAAAAGTGAGGGGAGGTATTACAATAACTGAAGAACCTGAAAGCAATACACACAAAATACTATAATGTTAACTGATAAGTAAGAGGACTGTAGTGGATTTGTTAGAAAAACTTTGTAACAATAGGAGGTGTTAATTACCCAGAGAGATGCTGGATCCCCTTCCCATGATTTTTTAAAGCAGAAGTTAGATAGTTTTCTATTTTACTGTATATGGCTTTTGGATTTTAGCAAGAAACAAGGGCTTGGACTCCATGGCTTTGAAGCTCTTTACTTTAAGTATATTATTCTGGGCTATATATTTGTTTTCATAATAGCCCATTTCACCTCAAGGAGTGATCCACCTCTACCTCTTGGTCCTTCAGGAAGTCTTAGAACCTGGCCTGGAGTCTTGATGGGGGTGTTCCATGTTGAGATGGCTAGTGGATTAAGAGACAATTCTACTTCCACCATTTTGTATATCACTTGCTTCCTTAGCCATCTTTATTCATTTTAATTTCAACATTTATAATTTTAATATTTTGATGTTTTATGCTGTCATTTTTATGTTGCTGTAAGCTGCCTTGAAGAGATGGGCAGCATATAAATATAACCAATAAATTAATAAAGTTATCACCATTCTAGAACCAATATTAAGAAGCATGACTGGTCTGCTGTTTAGGGCACCAGATTAGAAACCAGGAGACTGTGAGTTCTAGTCCTGCGTCAGGCATGAAACACAGCAGGGTGAGTTTGGGCAAGCCACTCTCTTAGACCAACTCACCTCACAGGGCTGATAGAAATAGAAGGAAGGTGTATTAGGTATGCTTGCCACCTTCAGTTATTTTCAATTAGTAGCTATGATACCAAGTAAGTAGCCATTTTTAAAACATCTGTACACATCTCTCATTTGTACAGGAATCTAGATGTAGTATAGATTCCTGAACAGAATATGAAATTGGTCTCAGTGTCATAAAGGTCAGGTGGGAATTCAGTCACCAAATGCCTTAGAATGTCCTGAATAGCTTTCAATTGTGGTTCAGGTATGGCAAGGAACAGGAATAGAACTGATAATATTGGGAGATGATCTCTAGGAGGACTTGTACTGTAAAGCTTTTGGCCCTATTGGATTTTTCAGTAGCCATCAATTCCATCAATCATTGTGGTATGTTCTGAACCGTAATGGAGTGAGAGCCAGAGGTCCTATTCTGCAGTATCACTTCTTCCTTACTATGCAGTTTCAGTTGGCTTAGTAAACCCTAGGGAGGTACTGCAGGGTTAACTTCTTTCACCACTGCCCCAGTTCTTTTTTAATATCTGCATGAAGCCACTGGAAGAAGTCATCTGTCAGTTCAGGATGAAATATCATCAGTGTGCTGATGATAGTCATGCTGCTATCCCAGGCTGCAATGATGTTGCTATGGAAATCTTGTCCTAGTATCAAGAGGGTATAAGGGTCCAATTGAGGCAAAACAGGCTGAACCTAACCCAAATAAGATGGAGTTACATTTCATTCAAGACTCTTGGTCAGTTCCAGTACTGCCTTTTGAAGAGAAGCACTACACCAAAGGTTCTGGGCTGCCACTGGGGGGGTTCTCCTGGACTTATGGTCTACAACTGAAGGAAAGGTAAAAAAATGTTCTCAGAATGACTATTTTTCAGCTTTGGCTGATACACCATTTGCAAACCCATGAACCACAAGGAACTCACAACTATGACTCACGCCCTCATTACAAACCAGTTAGACTACCATAATGCACTCTACTTGGGGCTGTCTTTGCAAACCACTTGGAAATTGGTTCAAAATGTGGCAGTCCATTTATTGGCAGATATTGATCACCAACTGCCAACAGATACTTCAAAGTACTGGCACTGACCTATATGGCTTGGTGCCCACCTGCAGGATGCCTTCTCCAACCAGAATCGATCTGTATTATATGTTCAGCTCAGGAGAAGCATGTGGTTGGTTGCTCCCCATAGGTACTGTTCTCCTGTTG
This sequence comes from Arizona elegans, assembly GCA_022577455.1. Lineage (NCBI taxonomy): Eukaryota > Metazoa > Chordata > Lepidosauria > Squamata > Colubridae > Arizona > Arizona elegans. Next base: position 92,363,542 of record JAKOOJ010000006.1, on the reverse strand, counting down.
CAATTGTCTTACAGAAGAGAGTCTCCTTGAAAGTTAAGTATGGCCCTGCTGTTACAGGTTCCAGAAATTACTTCAGATGGATGGCATTCAGTAATTAATATCTTGTTGCCATATTTGGTATCTTTATTATGTGTTTTTTTTTAATCATGATTATACAAAATAATAAGCAGGATTATTATTTTATTATGTTGCTGATTTTTAGTGGTTAATGATTATTGTGTTAACTGCTTTTATTGACATTATTTACCATGATATATTAATTACTTATTTATTTATGATTATTAAGTTCTGAATGTCTATGGTAGATTTGGCAACACATAAATGGAATAAATAAATGAGAACTTCCAATCCCAATTTCCATAATTTGCATAATTCTTGAAGAGATCAGCAACAATACTATTAAATAATGTTATAAAATAAAACAATTCATAAAAGGAGCAATATTATTTATAAGAAAAAGAAGCTGGAGAACCACCAACATAAACAGATAAAAGTACCTAGAACAAACTGGTGTTGGATTCTGGCATATCATAGAGATGTCATTCTGCACAGAGCAGGCATCACTATGGAAAAAGTCCAACTCTACATCATTGCTAAATGAAATCCTGCTTTCTAATTTTGGATGCAGAACAGCTGAAAGGGCACCTTCTACAAATGTCCTCCTCAGTTTATGTAATATATAAGGAACTCTATATTCCAAGTAGTACTTCCTGCTCAGAGAGGTTCCTTATTAGGCAAGGCAAATCTAGCAAGTTCAGATAAGGAAATATAATTTATTTTTTTCCGTTAAGAAAAATTTTAATTTGACTGATGGTGAAGGACATTTAATAAGAGAAGTTACATGTTCTGCTCTTAGTTTGTTAACATTATAGAGTCATATTGTCTTTCAGTGAGTTCCATTTTCATATTGTTATTCTACTACATAAGAAACATTAGCAGCAATTAAACATTTGCATTTAAACCTTTTGTTATTATACCTGCTGCCATTTGCCCTTTAATGTTGGGTCTCTGATCGATTGACAATGCCGTTGAATTTGCTGGATGACACCCTGGTAATAAACCATGGAAGAATCATAATTTCCAAGTAGTGCATATTCTCTTCCTTTTTTAGCATTATCACAAATCTCAGCCAAATTCATCTTCTTTGAAAAACCTACAATACAATGTGAAACAACACAATAAAAATTAAATTACCCTTTCGCACAAAAAAACTTTCTTTCACTTAGAACCATAACTGCAATTTTTATTAAAGTGTGTGTTATTGTTTTGTTATACTACTTATGAAACCTATCAATCATTCTAGAGAAGCTATGCAATCATTTTTTTTTTACTTTTGAAATTTCAGCAAGAACTGCCCACATATTCTGCCAGTACTGTATATTCAGAACTAGAAATCTGATATTCTGAAATAAAAATGTCCGCTAAGTTCTTAACATTATGTTATACTCTGTCTTCATTTTCCCTCTTCCAAATTGCAATGCACACAATATATCCTTAAGAAATGCGTTTTTCAGCTTAATACAGAAAAATCATGGGTTTATAACCAAGAAATTTGACAAATAGCCATAGTCATAGTGAGTTCTAGCTCTCTGATTCCCCTATCTCTTTTCATTCACTATTAGCTTTGCTTTTTTATATTTTTGTGCTAATTGTATAAGGTTAACATTTCTAGGGAATCACTTTGAAAATTTTTCATGAAAATGTTAAATGCTGACACAGTTTCTGATGGGGGGATAGGTGATCTTCATAAATAAAATATGTGAATGACCTACATGTATAAACAATATATTACATCACCAGGAAATGCAGCTGTAGCATTCATACATAAATGGAGCTGAATGATAAAGACTATTAGCTTCCTTCCGAAACTTAACTGCTCTATAAAAATAATCTTCAATCTCCTCTAATCCCAGAAGTTATTTTAAAAAAACCTCACAATCTCAAAAGCCAACAAGTTTGCCCTATTTTGTTTGTATATGCTTGTCTTCCAAAAAAAGTTTCAAAACATGAGCTACATGATATTGCAAACAAAGCTGTTTCATTTTGAATATACTGAACTATTAATTGCTGGTAGCTGGCGTCTGTTCAGAACATAATCCAAACAAATTAATTCACTTGAGATACAGCAAATCCATATAGATGGTTTCTCAGTGCATAGTTGAAGAAAAGCTGACGTCACCCAATTATATTTGGTATACGGTGACGCAATTCAACATTACAACTTATGTGATACAACAAGAAACATGTCCTTAAAGATTTGTATAGTTCAAGAACCATCAACCAATACATTCCAGCAAAATAAAAAGATTGTCTGTCTCAGAAAGAATATTATCCATATCAAGAAATGTTCTAAGCCAGGCTGAGGATTCCATTTAACCTTTGTGAGATGTGTCAGGGCTGCCCTTCAACAAACAGTGCTAAGACAAAATTAAATTGGGTTATTTTATTTATTTACTGGATTGTTTTATTTACTACCAAGGGGGTTTACAGCAATAAATACAAAAAATAAAGCAACTATAGCAAATAAATAAATACATTTACAAAATTGTAACATCATAAAACCATAATTACATCCTAGAAATCAGACCCAACACAGTGCAGACAGTTATAGTACAGGTAGTTCTCAACTTATAACAGTTCATTTAGTGATCAAAGTTACAACAGTATTGAAAAAAAAATGACTTGGGACTTTTCACTCTTACGACCATTGTACCATCTCCATGGTCACATGATCAAAATCAACATGCTTCGCAACTGACTCATATTTATGACAATTGCAGTTTCCTGAGGTCATGTGATCACCCCCTTTTTTTACCTTCTGACAAGCAATGGGGAAAACCAGATTCACTTAACAACCGTATCATTAATTTAATAACTGCAGTGATTCACTCAACAACTGTGGCAAGAAATTTTGAGCTCAATTGTGGTTGTAAGTCAAGGACTACCTGGAATATGATTCTTCTCTATTTTCTAGGCTTCTTTCCTGTAACAATAAATATTGCAATTTGGTTGATATGAGGTTTATTCCCTAGAACCCTCAGAGCTAGTGGGGAACAAATGAATTCTTGGAACCTCAAAATGTATTTCCCTGAAATCTCAAACCACAGAAAGCAAACTATTCATTTTCTATCTCCTTGCACAATGGCTACTTTGATCCGTGTTTGCCAATACTTCCAATCTGATGTTAGGTTTATTTCTAGTAGTCATTACATCTTTTCAAACTGGTGTAACAGAATTTAAAAGTAGACAATTCTCAGTTTGATAGTGGATAAATTACATGCATATTCCATGTTGGCATTAAATCAACCAATTTAGACCAAAGACTTGACAAATCACACATTCAAATAAGATCCATGTCAAAAGTCTCTCTATCAGCAGAGTTGCATTAAGAGAATTGTACCAGTTAATTGCATTCCCTGTCACTGGTTCCCATCTGTTTCTATTTCTTACCTTACATACAATTAAGCCCCCATTAGCACCTTTTTCAATGATTGAATAATGCAAATCAAAACATCAAAATCCTTTTTCGGAAATGAAACTTTAACTTTTCCAGATTATGGTTCCTATATACCACTGATGGCTAACCTTTTTGCTGTCGCTTGCCAAAAGCAGAGGGAGTGTGGGAGGGTCATGCGTGTGCATACCCACACCCATAATTCAATGCGCCCTGTCCCCCCATGCATGCGCATGTGACCCCCCCGGTGCTCCCCCCGCTTTTGGCATGCGATGGCACAGTGGACCCGGTAGGTCCATTTTTCGCCCTCTCCAGGCTCGAGGCTTTCTAGGAGCCTGGGGAGGGCAAAAATGGCCTTCCCAACCCTCCCGGAGGCCCTCCGGAGGCCGGAAACGGTCAGCTAGTGGCGGGCACATGTGCACTGGAGCTCAGCTAGGGCAACAGTCGTGTGCCCACCAAAATGGCTCCACGTGCCACCTGTGGCACACGTACCCTAGGTTCACCATCACGGCTATATACTATACTTCATGGATCTAAACTACAGAAAATTATGCCACCCATGTTTAGCACACACAACGGAATTTTGACTGTGATTTGAAAAAAAGATCTGTGATGGCTTCCTCAATTGCCAGTTCAGATGATGAGGAAGAGCCGGCTCTGGGGACATCTGGCAGGGCTTATAGGGAGCACTAGGGGGATTTCAGGACCCAGGGAGGTTCATGATAACCTCAAACGTGGTGACCTCAAAGTGACTGGTTGCAAATCGAGGATTACCTGAATCAGACAGGACACATGACCAGACTTTATTATACGGCTATATTAACAAAATCTAGCAAGTCTGGTAATACAAATCTACCATCATCTCTTTTTCAGCCTGAGAAGTCAGGGAGGTTTCTGAGTTTCTTTCTCTGCCCATTATGATAGGCAGCGATTGGCGGTGGCAATCAATGGCAGCAATCCCCTCCGCCTAGAACAGCTGATCAGCGGTATTCCAGGAGGCTGATCCAACCGCCAATCAGCTGCTCGGCAGTGAAGGCTCCAGCATTCCCCGGCAGTGGCGAACAGCACCAGTGGTAATAGGCGGCGGTGAAGACTGCCACCGCACTAACCTGCCTCCCCTGCTGCAATATTCACTCTATAAGACGCACAGACATTTCCACCCACTTTGGGGGAGGGGGGAGTGTGTCTTATAGTGTGAAAAATACAGTACTTTATGGATGATTGTGTGAGAATCTCTGATTTTTCAAGCAAAAAATTAAAATTTGTGTATTTTAGGATAATCCTGTCATATAGTATTTCTCAGATGTCTTCTGATAGGATACCTTGAAATATAGGAAATATGAATTTATTACTTGGATGTGAAGGACCAACACTATAGATTCATCTTTATTACTATTCATGGGCCTAATATCTATTAAGGTCAATTCTACAATACTATTATCAAACATAATCTCACACTAACAACTGTGTACATTAAAATACAAGCCTACATATCTTATCAAATAATGCACACATAAATTCCTACTAAGCTATCATCAAGGAAAAACCCTCTCCAGATATTGCACAGAATAATTAAATTAATGGAGTTAAATTAATAGTAGCTGATTCACATATATCAATCATAATTTAACTGTATATATATGGTATATACATGGGGTCCCTGAAACATACAAAAGTACTCTAAAAAAATACATTGAGGGACTGCTATGACTTTCATTCTTTTTATTACAAAATCCTAAACCCGACATGAATCTTGAGATCTTTTAAATATTTACATTAGATGTTAGAGAAAAAGCAACACAAAAGTGAATTACCGCATCTACAATTATATTATTAACTGTCAAGTTCTTTAAGATGATATCTGAGAAATAATAGTTTCAAAATACAATTTTGAGAAATTGAGTCATAAACAATGATCTCGTACAACATACCTAAATTGTATGTTTGATTGTAATGTTTTCTGTCCCATGACATTTAGCAAGTTTTATCTGAGGAAGAAATTATATGGTACTGTACACATATACATACCCATCAAGCTTTCCTTTTTGGGATAAACCATAATATAAGTATAGAAATGAATAAAACAATAAGCCAAATAAATTAAAGACATAAGATAAGAAAAATGACAGGATTCCACTATACCTCTCCTTATCTTTCTACAAACCATCTTTGCAATCATTCCACCACATCTGTTTTATACATTGCCTTTCTTGACTCTCTTTATGAGCTCACTAATTTCATCTAACCACAACTTTCTTCTCTTTCCTAGAACACATGAGCTACTTGGGGTAAAACTAGGATGGGCTACACTTGTGGCATACTAGCCAGAATGCACCAAAACTGACCAATACAGTTTTAGCAGGGATTGCTGCTGAGTGGGCAGGTATACAAGTGAAACTGATAGGCTACACCTTCTCTATCTTCCTAAAGTGCATTATGTGAAAATTATTACATGTTTGTTGACTTAGATATTGAAGGGAAACAATAATAAGGATATAATAAATAAAACTAGGATATGATATACTGGTATACTAGATTCTGTAACCATTAGGTTCCTGTAATACATATATGCCTTTGTATTTGTATCACATATATTATGCCTTTATATTTGTATCTCCTGTAACAAACATATTCTGTTATTAGGCCTGTAATGTATCTGGTATTTGTCAAACATATGTCCCTGCCATTTGACCTGAACCCATATCAATCTTCTCCCTGTTTTTTTCTTGTGCCATCTAAGAGCATGGTATGTATCTCCAAGGGATAATTTACACCTCAGTCCTAATTTATGTTGATCTGGATAGACTCCTACTTTCCAGGGCCAGGGCGCCAAGGTGGCCAATTGACTAAACAAAGAAATGCTCAAGATGACTAATTGGGAAGTTTATATTCCCCCTTGCAGGGCAACAAGGAATGCACGGGCCTGGATTGGGAGGCCAGAGCTGGGTACTAAGCTGACGTCTCTGAGGGTATAAAAGGACACCATACCTTCCCCAAGGTGTGGCTATCTCCTCACATGCATTGTATCTGTATGTTCTGGATATAGTTCCACCCAGTATTTTGTTTTTGGCCATAACTAAAATCTGTTTTTTTGCAAGCCTCGTCTTGAGTCTCTCTCTTTGGCATTCTGGTGACTGAAGTCATTTTGGGACCTTATAATATTAAGAAAGTAAATAGGTTGGAATTATGAAAAGTTTTACCAAATAGGGAACTGAAATTTGAATGCCGAATACACAATAAATAGTATGTGATAGACATCAAACACATCTGTTAATAAATAGAATGCATAGCAAATAGTTCAATATAAAATTGGGAGCAAAAATTCAAAAGTGTGATGATGTCCTTGGTTATTGAGTGTATTTATATATAAATATAATATAATATTATCTATGTATGTATTTCCTTCAAATACAGAAGGAATGTTTATGGTGATGTTTAAAGGTGTTTCGGTTGGGAAGATAAATGTACATGTATTTGTGTGTGCAAACATTATCATGTTATCAGCTGAAACAAATGGTAAAGTATGGATCTGAAAATTAATGTACTAAAGACCAACATATAGTAATTGTGACTGATGGAAAAAGGAGTCAATGATTGCATGTTATGGAAATGAGGCAAAAAACTAGAACAAGTATAATGCTGTTGATCTGTTGTGTGTTGTTGAAAGAGACAAATTCTTCTGTGCAAGAAAGTGCTTCTGTCCGCTGTGCTACATAGAATTTCTGCCCACTCTGTTCCATGGAAGTGAGAGTTGGGTATATCAAGAGAAACATAAAAGAAAAGTGAGTGCAGTGAGAATAGAGTATTTAAGATGTAGTAAAACAATAAAACATAGGCTCAATAATGAACGGGTGATGAATGGACACAATAGTGAGCAAGCAAGGATGAAATAAATGTTCTGAAGAAAAGTCCAAATTGTAAACTGGTCTTAAGGAGTGAACACGTCAAGGGAAAGAAGGCAGAAAATCATAGATGGAGTTCATAATATCCTCAAAGAGATGAGACTTCTACAGAACAAAAGGCAATGTTTGAAGTTGTATAAATATGGTGAAATCAATTGATTGTTGGATTACCTGCCGCTGAATTATTTCAGACACCTTGCAATCCATGGGCTGAAATAAAGGATGGTTTGCAAAGACCGAAAAACATGGAGCCTATGTTTTTGTGAGATGAGTCGTCATATGAATATGATACATAAATTAATAAAAGGGGAAACCAGAATTTCCTTTCTTATCTCAGGCCTGTAATTTCTTTTACTCGTTATTTTTACTCCTTTATTTATTCCTTCATGTAACCTTGTTTTATCATGAAAGTGAGCATCGTGATTGGTATGTAACTCCTCTTGTCCCCACTATTCCTTTTGATTTGCAATTGCAATACTGCTCATTAACTTTCCGTCTCCTCACTATCACTGTATCACATTTATGCTGATACCTCTGATCCTGCAGCACAGGAGCCACCCTGAAAGGTGCTGCATGGGCAGCCCCCATCACCCTGTGTTATACTCTGTGCCACTAGCTGAGAATGGAGGGAACTGAGTTCCATAAATCTATAGGACCTCAGACTGGAGGAGGAAATCCCAAACGATCAGGCCTTAAAACTGACCCTCCCGCCTCCCACCCCCTACCCCATCATTAAAGAGGGAGGTCTCTGCGCCGTTATAATTGGGACCCAATCCTAGTTGCAATTGCTCCGCACCGAACTCCACCCATTGCACAGGTAAAAACATGTCTTTGCTCACCCTCCCTTTAGAATAAGCAACTGAGCATCCCAAACCTGATTCCCCACCCCCACTCCCACCTTTCCAAAAGGCACATGGGAATCGCCGGCCTCTGTAAACCTTTTGAAGTCCGCTGTCTCCGAGCAGCCAGACCAATCGACCGCCAGCGAGACTACAACTCCCATCATGCTTCTCGAAAAGAAAATCTTTTTTTTTTCTTCCAAGGGGGGCCCCTCTGACTTGCTCACCTGGGGAGGAGGAAAACGTCTTGTTACGAATTCCAGGGGTTCCCGATTCCGAGCGGGGAGGGCGGGTATCGCATCCTCCGTCTTTCTTCGAAGCTTAATCCTTGGGTCTAAAAAGCAAAAAAAAAAAAAAAAGGATGGAGCTACTGGGCCTACGGAAGGGAGGGGCAGCCGCCTTCGCGTGCTCGTGCGCGCGGGGCGCGAAAAGAGAGAGGGGGCGGCACCGCCTTCTGGGTCCCTCGGCCCGTTGGCGCGCGTGCGGGACAGTAGCGGTGGCGATTGGTTACCATGGAGGCAGAGGGAAGGCGGGTTGAAACTTCCTGACGCTCCTCCCCCATTGGCGGGAGGGAGACCCGAATCTTTGCTGTGGAGTCGCTTCTTCGCACAGTCCAAGATTGGTCGTTCCTGGATGTTGTTTTTTTTCCCCCTCGTCAGTGCTTTCTTCCTTCAGCCTGAAGGAAACTCCACCAACAAAAATTTCCCGTGTGTATAGAGAAAATTGCTGCTTTTTTATTGGTGTGTGAATACACACTGCCTTAAAACCATTTATGGGGTTTTGTGGACCTGGTCAGTTGGAAGTCCTTCATATTAAAATAAACTATAATTTAGCGCAATATGGGGATGACACCAGTGAAGCCAAGTTTTGCCTCGTGGTTTCTTGAATAATTCAGAGTTGGCTGAGTTCATAGGGTACCTTAAACTAGGAATGTAAAAGAAATATGAATCTGGAGCCCCATTTAGACCAATGGCTTGGATAGCATAAAAACCTCTCAGTCCATCCATGGGGTGGCATCTGCAGCAAACCAGAATGGGCAAATGCATAAACCTTGCAACAGTCTTGACACCTAACACAAGTCTTGGAGTCTTAGTGGACAACCAATTAAATATGAGCTAAAAGGCAATGCAATCCTAAATTGCATTAACAGGGATACAATCAAGATCAAGTAAGGTACTAATACCACTCTAAAATCCTTAATAAGACCACATTGGAATACTACATCCAGTTTTGGTCACCACACTATAAAAAAGATGTTGAGACTAGAAAGAGTGCAGAGTAGAGCAATCAAGATGATTAGGGGACTGGAGGCTAAAAGATATGAAGACTGGTTGTTACAGGAACTGGGCATGGCTAGTCTAGTGAAGAGAAGGACCAGGGGAGACATGATAGCAGTCTTCCACAGAGAGGAAGGGGTCAAACTATTTTCCAAGGCACCTGAAGGCTATACAAGGAATAATGGATGGAATAATGGAAACTGATCAAGGAGAGATTCAACCTAGAAATAAGGAGAAATTTTCTGACAGTGAGAACAATCAACCAATGGAACAGAAGTTGCCTTCAGAAGTTGTGGGAGCTTCATCACTGAAAGCTTTCAAGAAGAGACTGGACTGGCATCTGTAAGAAATGTTGTAGGGTCTCCTGCTTGGGCAGGAGGGTTGGACTAGATGACCTACAAGGTCCCTTCCAACTCTTAATTTGTTAAATCTTGTTGGAAGAAATGTCCATCTGGGTTCAGTTCCAAGTGGGAAGAAAGACACTGGAAACATGGAGACTGCTTGGAAAGATGGTTTAATGGTGGACGTGACCACATGGTTTGAGGTCCTGGGCAAAAAGAGCACATGGGTGAGAGAGGGATTTATACCCTCTCTTGGGTCCCGCCTTGGAGCTTCCTGTTTCTGTGTAAGAAATGATTGGTTGTCAGTCTTCCATGGGGCCATGCAGGGGTAACTTTGTAGGTTGTCTCAGGCCTGGTTGAATCTTGCTGGGTGATGTAATGAAGGGGCTTTGGGCAATTCCTACTATGGCTTAATGGCTTTGTCCTGGTTTGGATCTTGAGTGAGGGCTTATCCTATCATGTCCTGTGGGCCATGTCTTTTGTGTTGTAGATAAGCTGGTCCAGCCTTTGACTTGTACATAGGTTGGCACCAAAATATATGATGAGGGGGGAGGGGCAGGGAGCTGAGGCTCTGAGTTTGTCTTTAGAAACGTGTTTCTCCTTTAGGGAAAATACAATATTCTGCCTTTTTAATACTTCCTAAAATATTTTGTTCTTCTAGGAGAGGGGTGGGTGCTAACTTCCTACAATCTGTTACAGTACGCCCACTCTTTCAGCATTTGAAGATGACCATACACATAAATCCTCTTAATACACTGAGTCAGCCATTCACTGCTGGTTCTGTTCAGCAGTATTGGGCTTCAGGGTTTAGTGAACAGATTTCCTGATGTTTTGCTGACAACCGTGACTTGCGTCTTCAGAGGATGATGCTAGCCACAGTTGGCAAAACATCAAGAAATATATTTTTTAAATTAAGGTCACTAAACCCTGAAATACAACAAGGCCCAATCTCTTTAATTTTCTTTACCTGTTCACTGTTTCTACTATCTGTTTACTGGAACAGTGGTGATACTAATAAAATAAATACAAGTAAATACGTTAAACCAAAAGTGGGATTTCCTCTTTTTGGCTAGTAGCCACACCAACCTTTCAACAGATGGTCACAAAATGTCCAGTATGTAATGGAGGTTTCACACTTTGCATCAGATATTAATAAACCCACGAGGCTGGGATCACACAGGACACAAAGCAAAACCCAAACAAATTCAAACAAACCACATGATGATTAGTATATATATAGCCATTTAACTTCAACATCCAATCTGCCTCCTAATAGGATCCTCTGCATTGTGTTAAACTTTCCATGTGATTAAATAAATAAATAAATTTGTCATTGTACATGTATAAACAGTATACCCATACAACGAAATTCACTGCATAATAACAAGATTACTGCATAAACATAGTAAAAACATTGTTTCTTTATAGAACTATGTCAATTCTGTACTTGAATAATTAATTTGTTAACCATTATTACTTAAATTTTCCCTGAAATAGAGAATGGATTCCTGCATTTAATAATTTTAAATGTCTTTACAAATTATAATCATGCACTTTTTAATATAATTTTAATTGCTTTTTAAATAATAAAAGTATAATCATGCACTTAATAATTACAAATATACCACTAATTGAAAATAAAACAATAAAATTCTAGACACGTTTACCCAGAAATAAGTTTCACTGATTTTAGAAAAGTGTACACAGCCCACATTCACATATCATGTAAGCCATGGTTTGTATTTACCCTAAGGTTTTCAATAAAATACAATTCCCTTGATTGAAATACAATGCCAAGCCACAGATCAGATGCATGCATTTTTTTTCAGCTTGCGGCTCTGCTTCCTCTTTCTTCTTTGTCTGGGAACCTCAGGGAATATGACTGGTAATGTTATCATATTATCAAACTGGACAGAAATATTAAATGTTTTCCAGACTAGGAGAAATGAAAAGAGTGAAATTGCTTCTCCATTTGCTCTTTAAAATTCCTCCAAAGTAGAAAATCATTCCAATTTAGGGCAAAGTAATTCATAAAACATCTGTTATCTGGGACTTAATCCTAGACACTTGTGTTGTAATGCATATCGTAGATCTGGCTGGCAGAAGAGGAAGAATTTAACTTTTCGCAGATCTGTTCTACCTGGTTTAGCAAGTTGGGACTGGAGGAGAGAGAGGTGTGCTATTTGAGAGTCAGCCAGTTTTGAGTAAATAGAGCTATGTTTAGGTTGCCAAGACAATTTAAGCTGTTACAGTGCTATCTGCTCTGTTGCCTAATGGCCCATCGCTGTTCCTGAACTGCCTGAGCTTTGGCATTACCAGGCAATTCTTGTCTGAGGGATTTCAATGTCTGTGCTGAGCTTGTCCAGAGAGGAAGGGCCAAGGACTTTTTGTACTCTGTGAAGACCACAAACTTATCCTAATTAGTTGCTGATCTCCTCCCCACCCCCTGTAGCAGGGCCCAGGCAATGGACATGTTAGTCCCTAGTCATTTTTACCCCTACAACTGTAAAAAGGAAAAGGAGATGTCCCATTAAAGTGATCTCAACCCATTAATTGCTTCCTGACACATGCCCCTCTGCCTCCACTCAAATCTCAGTGACATCCCACATCTGAGACAGTTTAAAATACCATACTCTGAAGTGGTATTTTCCCTAATAACTCACCTTTAAACACTATATGTTAGCAATTGATGAATGTGTATCAGGGAAGCAATCAGGCCATACCAAAGTGGTATGGTTTGTGCCTGAAATGTTGAGATTCTAGGTCAGAGGTCCTCATGCTATGCTGGCTGGAGAATTCTGGGAGTTGAAGTCCACAAGTCTTAAAGCTGCCAGGTTTGAGGACCTCTGTTCTAGGTGGTTCTGCTAATTTACTTCAGTCTTGTCCCCCACAAATTCACTTACTGCTGTCGAACCAGCTTCTACAGCCACTTTTATAACAACCAGGGTGGTGATGATGATGATGATTTGTGAAGATTTGAAACTGAGCAATTCCTGCCTGACTTAATGCACGTAATTGAAAGTGTGATTGAAAAAAATCAGTTTTTATATTTCTGAGGCTTGTCTGCCTATAGGCAATTCTATTTCCATTGACTACTGCTCCTAGAGAAGCCCTGGATCCTCATTTTGTCTCTTCACATTGGGTTTCTAGGGGAACCTATAGCTGTCACACCAATCCCCATAGATATTTTTCATTGAAGCAGTTATGCACTGAATTGTAACTTGGATATATAAATCCTGACAATCTCTAGATAACAATAGCACTTAGACTTATATAACGCTTCATAGTGTTTTAAAGCCTTCTCTAAGTGGTTTACGATTGCAGCCAAAAAGTCATAATTCTTTGCAGTATTATAGAGATAAATAGAGTGAATAATGGACCAGATGATGTGAACAGATAGTCCTTGGCTTATACTGTAATTAAGCCCAAAATTATAGTCATAAATTGTTACATTTCTTAAGTGGGTCATCATGTGTCTGGACCCAATTTTATAACATTTTTTGCAGTGATCCTTGATCACTATGGTTGGTAAGTGAATGCATTGGTCTTTAAATAAATCCGTTATACCAATGGGCATTTTTTGCCCAAAATCAGAAGTAAATGAGAGAAACTGGCAACAAACATCAAAAATCATGGTTATGTAATGCGGGTCACTGCAATCACCTGTAAAAGTGCCAAAATGCAATCATATGACTGCAAGGGTGTTTGTGCAGCTGTTGTAACTTCAAAATCAGGTTGTAAGTAACTTAATGATTGCTAAGAATCAGTCATAAAGTTGAGTACCTATAATTTCAAGAAATATTTTTTTTAAAATTCCATCAGCTGATGATACATTGGGAAAGAAGAAAAGAGGAAAAGTTACAGTAATCAGAGCATTGATCATTCCATTGGAAGAAGGCTTTTATATGCTGAATAATGTTGCCTGGAGTTGGAATTTCAGCAAAGAGCACTCCAGTGCACAGATGTTGCATGTTAAAGCTGTAGAGACATATGTTCTCGCTATGTGACTGTAAAGGCACACTGAGGGGGCAGCAAAATCTAAGGTGTCATTTTCTTTTGCGGTCTAGGATGGAAAAAAAAAAAAAACTAGGGCAAAGCAGCTGTGTGTATGTGGCCTAAATCCTTAGTGTGTGTTTACTGTATGTGCCTTTAAATCAGTGCTCACTCCTGGAGATTGGATAAATCCCTGCAGTTTTATTGGCAAGGTTTCAGAAGTGGCTTGCCATTACTTATTTCCTAGGGCTGTGAGAAATTGTCTGACCCAAGGTCATCTAGCTGGTTTTGTAGTTAAGGCAGGGTTAGAACTCATGGCTTCCTGGTGTCTAGGCTGGTGCCTTAACCACTACATCATACTGGTTTTCTGAGTTTCCTTACTGCACTTGAGGAATTTCTCACACTGCCTGTCAACAATGCTGTCAGCACCCTGACTGAACTGTAAAATACAGAGACATCTGAGCAGTTTCCATAATGTATTGGGCTCTTACTAAAACAAGGAAGATCACAGCTAAAGACAATTTCTTTATTACAGTATATTCTAGAAAACAAGAAAGAAGGTCAGCAATTTCTGTATGAACAGAATGGTAGTTCAGAAGTTGGTCAGGTTTCAAATCCTCCTCGTCCTCCTGTAGCAGCATCCCACAGATGAGAGACTTGGATTTCCTATTTCTAATCCTCATGGTGTTCATTCATCAACCCCCCCAAAAATGGGGAATCTGATGCAAGGATTTCTTCTTCCTTTCCACATCTTTCCCTCCATGCAGTCTCTGGACCATAATAGTTCTCTGCCTGCTGTCACTACTACCCTGAATCAGTGGTGAAATCCAAATTTTTTTACTACTGGTTCTGTGGGTGTGGCTTGGTGGGTGTGGTGTGGCTTGGTGGGTGTGGCTTGGTGGGCGTGGCAGGGGAAGGATACTGCAAAATCTCCATTCCCTCCCCACTCCAGAGGAAGGATACTGCAAAATCCCCATTTCCTCCCCACTCTAGGGCCAGCCAGTGGTGGCATTTGCTGGTTCTCCGAATTTTTTTACTACTGGTTCTGTGGGTGTGGCTTGGTGGGCGTGGTGTGGCTTGGTGGGCGTGGCAGGGGAAGGATACTGCAAAATCTCCATTCCCTCCCCACTCCAGAGGAAGGATGCTGCAAAATCCCCATTTCCTCCCCACTCTAGGGCCAACCAGAGGTGGCATTTGCAGGTTCTCCGAACTACTCAAAATTTCCACTACCGGTTCTCCAGAACTTGTCAGAACCTGCTGGATTTCACTCCTGCCCTGGATCCAAATTTGCTTGCCTTTCCTGGATAAGCTGACAATTGTCTCCATTCCTGCCTCCTTCCCTGCATAGTCTGGATGCACAAGGTCAGGCTAGCAGGACACTGTGAGCTACGATGGCAGCTGTTACTATAAAGATAGGGCAATAGAGAAAAGCACTCCACTCTGGAAGCAATTTCTGTGAATCTGTGGAAGTGTATTGTCCTGCCAAAGTGTCTGACCAGAGCTGACCCTCCTTCTCAAGGACCATTGCAACTCAGAACTGTGTAGCTGCCCCAGCCAACCAGTACCCAGGAGTATTCCACTCCTGCCATTCATTCTACTACCATCATACATTGTTCCAGACCGAACCTTTCCTTACCACCTGTTATCACTGAAGAAAGAATGCAAGAAGGAAGGGTAGAACATGCTATCGTGCCATCCTACGCTGCCAACAAATACCATCACAGGCCAAGCAGGACCCTTGTCCTTTCCCATTTGCCACCTGATACCTGAAGAGAGAGGGGAGAATTAGAGAATGTAAGTACCTGGTAGTCTTCACTTGTCAATCACAGTTAGGACCAGTTACTCAAGTCACCAAACTCCAGCAATTCCTGGCAGATCAATCACTTTTCTTGACTCATTGTAGATTTCAGACAACTTTTTATTAGTTGCTGAGTGGAAAATCACATGACTGCAATGGGCTTATGGCTTTATTTTCCCCCTGGTTGTTAAGCAAAGGGCCACATTCACTAAGCAAAACCTCATTTGACTGCAATTTATGATTTTACTTCCGCCTGTTTCATTAACTTCACTTGTTACAAGCTAGTTGCAAAGCAAGCAAATGGTGATCAGGTGACTGCGGGATACTGCAGGAGTTGTAAATACAAGGATTGGTCACAAAGTTATTTTTCAGCACTGTGGTAACTTGAAATGGTTGCTGCACCATGCAGTCGGTAAATGAGGACTACCTGTAGATGTTCAGATAGAAGTGATCTAGTTGTTGGTTATATATAAATGAACCCAAATATAGCACGAACAAAACATATAGACAAGGAGAAGTTAAAGAGTGACTGCAAAAGGCTGAAGACAAAAATATCAGAGGGAGAGGTAAATTAATTAGAGGAAGAAATTATAGAATTGTCATGTATGATGCCCAAAGAAGTAAATAACTGTCTTTTTATACTCTGAATAAAATTGCTCATTTATATTTCAAACACCGTAACCACTACAGTCTGAATTTTCTTGCGCATGTCTGTTTCAATTTCTGTGACAAATCAAGGTTTTCAAAACTGAAACTAATAAAAAGCCTGAAATCTACAATGAGTCAAGAAAAGTGATTGATCTGCCAGGAATTGCTGTTGAAAATGACATCACTTATACTGAAAAACTGATAGACTAATAGCAGTCTTTCTGAGACAGACAGCAAGGAAACTATGTTTTAAAAAATAACAGCAATGTATTTCTCATTGTCAGAGTCAATATTTCTCTAAAAGGAATTCAAATTTAAATTTTAAATTAAATGCATGTTTGAAGTTTTGTTTAAGTTCTACTATTTAGGACTATTTTCAACCTGTAGATCGAAGGATGTGGGCAGAATGTGTGGAAGGAACCCTATGCTGTCAACCAACATGGGGATCCAACAGTAGGATGCAACCCTGGGGTTGGCTGGTGGCTTGAGGATTCTCTCTCCATCTTTTTAAACATTGTCTATTTTTGTACAGATTTTTGTGTGGATTTTAATGGTTTTTTTAGGCGTAAACTACCCACTTAACTAGTAGATGGGTATTGTATAAATTTGAATGAATGAGTAAATTAATTAATTAATTAATTAATTAATTAATTAATTAATTATGTACATTCTTGCTTATTGCCTTGTCCTTCCTGCTTATTTAAATTAGCTGGGATAGGGTTAGCTCCATGTGAAGAGAAATGGCATGTTAAGTGTTCCCCAATGACCTAAGGAGATAGTTACAAGATTTTTTTTTATTTTAAAAAGATTTCTCTAGCTTACAAGAACTATACAGTTATAGACATGTCTCAAATACTGCATTTTGGGAAAATATAATTGGAAAGATACTGGCCTTACAGTTTCTGGGATATCTGAATTACACTAATTATCTGGACCTTCATCAATTAGGCCTTCAGAAAGAATACGGTACCAAAACTGATTTGATTGCCTTAGTAGATAACCTATTCCAGAAAGTGGATGAGAAGAGTTCAGCCCTGCTAGATCTCCTGCTCTCTTGGCAGTTTTCAGTACCATCCACATCTGCACTTATGTCAGAATTGTGCCTTAAGGGTACAATTCTACAGTGACTACAGTCCTTCCCGTTTAGATTTGTTCAGAAAGTGATGCCGTTTCAGTTTTGCTGGAAGCTGAAGCTTTTTATATACGTATGTGAATGTTCTTTAGAGCATGAATCTAACCTGAAGAAGAATCAGTGAAGCAGGTTTTAAGAGAAAGGAGATGTATTGACAGACAATATATTGTAGACATAGGGAAAGTCTAGCTAACAACATCCTACAAGAGAAATATGCTTTGTGTATGCATGCTTAAATAAAAAGGCAGAAGGAAGTGACCTCAAATAATTACCCATCTTTTAGACAAAGAGCAAGTAGAGAGTAGACAAAGAGGGGACCCAGAGTAAATCCTTAATATCTAACCACATCTTTGGTACGTACCTTGATGGTCAGTAGATCATGAAATGCTGAAAAGTCAGTGCTGTTGGCTTTGTAACTTCTAATGTGTTTGACAGGGCTCCATCAACATCGAGATAAAATTGCTGGGTTTTGGAATTGAATATCTTCAATATCAGCTCTATTGCTTCTTATCTCCAAGGATGTAGTTGGTATCTTCAAAGATTAGTGATGTTTGATAATGACCTAATTGAATGGGAATAAGTTGATATTAAATCCAGATAAGATGGAGATTCTGTTAATAAACAAGAAACTGGGTCCAGAGACTGAGGTTCATGTTTTGGATAAAGCTCCATTTCTCCTAAGGAACAGAGCACTGTGGAAATCTCCTTGATACACGGCAGATGTGACAAGGCATCTTTTCCCATAATTACATATGTTGTGCCAGCTAATCATTTGGCAATAATTATTCACGCATTACTTACATCCTGTCTTAAGTACTGTAACACAGGGGTCCCCAACCACCAGGCCGCAGCCCAATACCAGGCTGTGGCCTACTTTGACCTCAATAGCCTCAAACTATACCATCTACGTTCTGACCTAAGCTTAGTTCATAAGATTATTTACAAAAACGTCCTACCTATAAATGAGTACTTTAATTTCAACCGCAATAACACAAGGGTTATCAATAGATTCAAACATAAATAGCTCTAATCTTGATTGTAGGAAATATGACTTCTGCAATAGAGTAGTAAATGTCTGGAACACTCTACCTGATTCTGTTGTTAGTCTCTCTCTAATCCCCATACCTTTTACCTTAAACTGTCTACCATGGACCTTTCATGTTTTTTAAGAGGTCCCTAAGGGGACGTGCATAAGCGCACCAGCGTGCCTACTGTCCCTGTGCTACTGTTCCCATTTATATGTACTCATTTTATATGTTTATGGCTATGTTTTGCTTATTTATTTCCTTTTATTTGTGCCAAATTTTTTACATGTGTCCATGTCTATGTCTATACTGTTACTCGTTTCCTTGTACTTGTTGATACATACATACATACATACATACATACATACATACATACATACATGGAACTGGGCCACACGAGATGTGGGCCAGAGCGCATGCCCACTCACACAAGCACCAAGCCAGCATGCACACATATGCACACACCCCTCCACTCGCATGAACAGGAGGTTGGCGTGCACGCAGGCACAGCTCCACTCACACAAGTGGCAGGCGGTGCTCGTGCATGTATGTCAGTCTGCTGCTCACGCAAGTGGAGCTTGTGCATGCACATAAGTGCCATCTGCTACTCTCGCAGCCCAGTTCCCCTCTTCCCCCCCCCAACCGGGCCTCCAAGCTCAAAGGTTGGGGACTGTTGCTGTAACATGTTCTGCATGAAAAGTATCTGAAAGCGGCACCTCGTATAAAATGCAAGGTTAAGGGATACCCATGTAAGTAGCAGTAGTTACAGGATGCCTCTATTTAAAGGTCTGTATTGGTTGCCAGTTCCTACCAAGCACAACTTAATGTGCTAAATTTTTCAGCCCTTAGCAGTTTAGATCCTGACTATCTAAAAGTGAGTCTCTCCTGTTACCAACCCATCCATCTGGCTATCCTGATCTGCAGGAGGAACCATTCTAAAGATGCTCAGCGTCTTGTTCTTCTGGCACAGGGGAAGGAATCTAAATTAGCAATTGACTCCCATTTTCATTCAGATATCTGCAAAGACAGCTTAGTTAGAACATGTCAAAGACATATATCCTTGGCTAAAACTTTATTAATTAGTGTTATTATCCATATTATGTTTTTATCTTTGCATATTCTGTTTGTAATCTTTATTGGACAACACAATAAGACAAATACTATCGGGACTAACTCTCTGCAAAGGCAGTTATTCATCAACATTTTATCAGGCTGCAGAAATTACATGGAAAACACTATCAGACTAAATTCAAGAGTTTAGACACAAAACTGGTTTCCTAGAGGGACAAAACAAAAAATCTAGCAACCAGCAAATATTTAAGAGCTAAAGCTTCCCTGAAGGAAAAGACAAATGACCCAAAAAGAATGCTGAGAGTAGAGTTCTCCCAGCAGAGTCAGACAAGGTATGAAGGTCATTCCATATGGCCAGCTAAAGCAAGCTGGAATTTATATAAGGCAGCAGCAATAGAGGAAGATGCTAGAGGCAGATTATCACATTAATGTCAACTGCAAAGTATCATTTCATATTGTGCAAGAAAATACACTGGGAAACCATGCCTGTATTTTACCAAGAAAACCGCATGACTAGAGACAAGATAAAGTGGTTGCTGATATAATGCCAAATTATGGGCCTCTCAGGTGGGTTGTTCCTTAACATCCTTAAAAGCCATAGTGGCACAGTGGTTAGAATGTAGTATTTCAGGCTAATTCTGCTGACTGCCAAAGGTTCAATCCTCACTGACTCAAGGTTGACTCAGCCTTCCATCCTTCTGAGGTTGGTTAAATGAGGTCCCAGATTGTTGGGGACAATATGCTGATTCTGTAAAACTCTTAGAGTGGGCTGTAAAGCACTGTAAAACGGTATATAAGTCTAAGTGCTATTGCTATTGCTATCCTGTTAAGGAATAACTGAGGAACAGTCTTCCACAATACTCGTGGTGCTTATGGCACAGCTATATTAAAGCGGATGGATGGATGGATGGATGGATGGATGGACGGACTGGGAGAGAGGGAGGGAGGAAGTCTAGGACCATAGCTTTTCTGTGACAAATGGCTCTAGTCTTTGTGTTTTTTTCAGGACTCAATGTTTGTTTGTTGCTCAGTTCTAGTGTGGATGATTATGCTTTTCTGGATTTTTTTAGAGTAGAAAAAGTGTTATTTTTGTTACTAACAGATCTCCTCAGAACTGAAAATAGTATTATGTCTTTTTAATATTCCAAGTCAGTAAACTGCAGACTATACCAATTTGCAGAAAGAAACCAAAGTTAAACCTTAATAAGCTCAAGTGGCATATTTTTTTTCATTAAGAAAATTAAAGTGTGATTTAAGAGAAAATACAGGAAAAGCCTGAGATTTATGTAGTTTCCGAAAGCAGTAGGAGAAAGTGATCTGATCAGTAAATGCCCAAGGGATACAAGCGTGCTGTAACTTAATAAAAGATAAGCAGACCATCTTCCTACATCGGGGATTGGCAACTTAAAAGTACGTTTTCTACTTTTGACTCTGTTGACTGGGATTGAAGGAAGCTAAGGTCCCCAAAATAAGAAGGGCAGGCTGTCTATCCAAGACCTATATTTGTACATTTTTCACAGAAAAAGTGAGCAGCCTCAAAAACAGATAAAAGAGTTGGGAAGAGGTAATGTTAACTCTTTGACAAATTATCTTCCAGCCTGTCAGCAGCTCCTATGCATTTTTGCAGGAAGTTCCCACTGGTTTCCAACACTTCCTCCCTCCCTCCCCCCCCCCCCCCCCGGTGCTGAGAGAACTGCTATGTGCACTTTCGATAATACACTTGAATGGCTTTCAATCAAAATCACGACTTGTTTGTCTCTGATTTCCATACAAAAGAATATAGGATTGGTTATCCCTTTTTTTCAACTACATCTCATAGTTATGTACCACCTAGTGGTGTGAACAAGAAATGCAGTCTGAGAAGAATGCTTATCCTACAATATATTTTTTAAAAAGTGCCTTTCAGACAGTCTTGACTTCTGGCAATTGCTTGGAAAAGACTTTTGCAGTTTTATTTGCAACGTTTTAGAAAATGGCTTCCTATTGCCATCTTCCTAGGCTGGGGGGGGGGGGGGGGGATACTGGCCTAAAGATTCCCAGCTAGCCTTGTGCCTAAGGCAGAATTAAAATTCATTGCCTGATCCCTTAACCACTACACCAAACTGACTTGTTCATTTATTTACTTATTTATCAAGTTATTAAATGTATAGATCCCAATCTATTTAATCACACAGGACAACCACTCTGAATGATTCTTTTTTTTTTCTATTCTAATTTTATTCATTAAAAAAATCCTTTTGTATTAAGCTTGATTTAACAAACAAAACTAGACAAGAACATTACAAATATAAATTAAAAAGAACAAGAAAAAACACACATTATCACCTCCCACCAATTGAACACTGACAAATTTATTGTAACAATAATAACTCTCCTCCTTGCAAATCAAGTCCAAAATTATTAGCTTCTACATTTATTTGTAACCTAATTGATCTATTATTAAGAGCCAAAGGAGGGTATTTGATTCTGGACAGATCAGAGATAGCGATTGGGACGATTTGTGGTAAATAAGAAACCATGTAGACTTTCAATAACAGTAAATTACTGTAGGAAATTAGCACCCATCCTTTCCTAGAAGAATGAAATATTTTGGGAAATATTAAAAAGGCAGAATATTATGTTTCCCTGGATGAGAAATGGAGAAGCATGTTTTAAAGACAAAGCAGCTCCCATCTTCCTGCCCCTCACCCTTTGTTAACGGACCAGAGGCAGAAACACAATCCTTTATCAAAGGACCATCATCTGCAACACAATAGAATCCATCTAGCAACAAACTAACACAATGGGACCCATCTAGCAACAGAAACTCACCACATGGCACCTGGGAAGATTACATCAGCCAGCAAGGCGAGCTAAAACCCCCACCCCCTGGAAATCTGACAACCAATCAGGATACTCTTTTTGGGCCCCAGGAAGTTCAAAGCCAGAGAGAGCATAAAACCCGGGGACTCACTGTATCTCGCCCCTTTTCTGTTCAGGAACTCAAGCCATGTGATCCTGTCCATCATTAAACCATCTTTCCAAGCAGTCTCCGTGTTTCCATTGTCTTTTTCCCCACTTGGAGCTGAACCCAGAAGGATGTTTCTTCCAACATTACAATAACAGACCATTTAACAGAATGCCTTGAACTTTACTTTGCTGTTGTTTAACCTGTTAACTATATTTCTTTCATATATGCAATGTATGGATGATTTTTCATTGCCATGTATTTCACTTAAATGTTTCATTAAATTCTAGGCTTTTGCAATGTCCAACATTTCTGTTCTATGAAAAAGCAATTAGATATATTTATCTGACTTTAACACAGGATTCGATATTTTCAGATATCCCTATTATTTTACATGAAAACTGACGCCGAACAACATCTGCCCCATTCAGATTGCCAAGAAACTGGCCTTTCAATATCGGAAACATAAATTTATGACCCAGGTACTTAGTGGATTAAAGATCTGATATAGCATGCAACATATGCATGAATTGTTGATAAGATTTAGATTATGTATGGATAACTATGATGAAAATTGCTCATCCTTTGTTAGAACTGCTATGTAAATATTGAGACTCCTTTATATTTTTATAAACTTGTTGCTGCACCTTTTTATTTTTCAACATTTTCTTTTGATTATTTTCTTCAATAAAAGTCAACAATATCTAAGATTTGTTTCATGTTGACTGTTCTCTCTCCTTCTCCCCTCCCCCCATCTTCACATCACTGCAGTAGACAAATACACATAAAGGAATGATAAAAAAGCAAGAAAGGGCCTGCACTGCAGTGGATGACATCAGACAGCATCTTCTCACATGTAACAGAGGTACGATGTGCATATTTGAGTGAGGGAATAATTACCTCATATGCAGCTTTGCCAACTTGCTGCAGCCAGGACAGCAGAAACATGGGACTTTTTATATTTTCTATTTTTTCAACTGAATCTCCACCCAAACCAATGATCACAATGGAGAGAATTGGTCAAACTAACTGTGTTTAGGGACTTACTTGGGCAAGAAAACCTGAGAGCAGTGGTGAAATCCAATTTTTTTTACTACCGGTTCTGTGGGTGTGGCTTGGTGGGCGTGGCTTGGTGGGCATGGCAGAGGAAGGATACTGCAAAATCTCCATTCCCACCCTGCTCCAGGGGAAGGATCCTGCAATATCCGTATTCCCTCCCCACTCCTGGGGGAAGGATATTGCAAAATCTCCATTCCCACCCCACTCTGGGGCCAGCCAGAAGTGGTATTTGCTGGTTCTCCGAACTGCTCAAAATTTCCGCTACCGATTCTCCAGAACCTGCTGGATTTCACCTCTGCCTGAGAGTCCTGTAAACACGTGGCACCCCTTGCTGGGCAGAACACCAAGTTTTGGCCACAGACAGCTACCACTACTGGAGAAACACCAGCCACGGTATAACCAGACCTCTGATACACTTAAGCTGCACCCTTGGTCCCTCCACTTTAGGTTCCAGTGAACACAGAACTGCACCCCACATTCACATAATATTTATTTCATTTCATTCATTTAAATCTACACAATCAGTTTCATCCAAGAGAGCTTGGAACTGATCATCCTCCATCTGCTCAAGCTTCTTGCCAAGAAAGGGAATATCCGTCACCAGCCTAGAGCTGTATTTATCCAGGTTAACTTTCTCCAGAAGCAGCCTGATCGCTGACTTTTAAAAAGACTGGAACAGCCACTCTCTCAATGAGGCATTTATGAGTTGTTGGACCCCTGGACAGTCTCTCCCAACTGAATTTAATAAGCCAAGACTAGTAATGGTTGAGTACACAAGTGGTAAATCAAGCACGTTCAAGTCCCTTGTCTACCTCTTCAGGCCTCAACTATTGAAATTCATCCAACATAATAGGATGAAGACAGTGCTCTGGACAGTTCCATTTCTACAGTTTTATTAACTGCAGAGAAAGGTATGGAAAATGTGAGCAACTTTATCTCCAAAGTGTTGCACACATCTTTCATAATGGGCTGCCAAAGGGACAACAGCATCTCAGGGTTCCAAGAAACACCCCCAACGAAATAAAACTCCAAGGCAAGATCTTCCTCAAAGTTCCACTTTATTAGAGATGTCATGTTGGCACATCTGTGAAAACCCGAATCGGAAAGCTTCCAGGTTTTCCCCACCCAGTTAAAAGTTCACAACCCTGCTCCACACCTACAAGTTCATCACATGGTCCAATCCATCCTTCAGGCTCAACTAGCGACAATCCCCAGTCACTCCCATCCAGGTGCAGGCAAATGTCCTTGACTCCCAGCGCAAGGAATGTTGTTATGGCTATTTTTCCACCGCTCCAACAAAAAAGCCCCTCCCAATTTCCCAGGCTAAAATATGTGGGAGTCAGGAAGCTAAAAGAAAAAAAAGTGGCTTCCAAAACTGACACAGCCTCTTTCTTTGGGCTAGGTTGCAACAGGCCCTTTACCACTTGACCAAGCTCAACTAGACAACCCTGAGAAGATTCAATGGAGGTGGAGAAGAAGAAAAAAATTCACAGTTGTTGCCATCACCATCACATACAATTGATAATGGGCTCTAAGCTATGCTTGATTGTATTCAGCACAAATATACCCCCCACTTCAGAGGTGGGTTTCAGCAGGTTCTGACCAGTTCTGGAGAACCGGTAATGGAAATTTTGAGTAGTTCAGAGAACCGGTAAACACCACCTCGGACTGGCCCCGCCCTCATCTGTTCTCTGCCTCCCAAGTCCCAGATGATCGGGAGGAAATGGGGATTTTGCAGTAACCTTCCCCTGGAATGGGGAGAGAATGGAGATTTTACAATATCCTTCCCCTGGAGTGGGGTGGGAATGGAGATTTTACAGCATCCTTCCCCTGCCACACCCACCAAGCCATGTCATGCCACGCCCACCAAGCCACACCCACAGAACCGGTGGTAAAAAAAATTTGAAACCCACCACTGCCCCACTTGTGTTCTCACTGGCATTCTACTTCCTTCACAGCCTTCAACTCAGACATATGCCTGTAATGGTCAGGTTTTGCAGGCAGGGACAAAGTGTTTATGAATGATCCTGACAAGGAAATATTTGTATATGTATTTCACAGAGCAACCAGGGCTTTGAAAGAAGCATCCAGCTATACCAGTAGGAAAGTCCCCCAGATCCCTATGGAATTTAGAAAAATAAGTGAGACTCCAGGGTCAGATCATCTTAATAGATTCCCTCCCCCAACTTGTAGAGAGGATTAGTTGCTAACAGTCTAAATTTCACAGGAAAAGATCTGACCAGGACATCCAGGTAATTATTAGGTCGCCCACATTCAGATCACCTTCTTTCTGACTGGTCAAAAACCCTCATATGCAAACGAGGGGTGAAATCCAGCAGGTTCTGACAGGTTCTGGAGAACCGGTAGCAGAAATTTTGAGTAGTTTGGAGAACCGGCAAATACCATCTCTGGCTGGCCCTAGAGTGGGGTGGGAATTGACATTTTGCAATATCCTTCCCCCAGGAGTGGGGAGGGCATGGGAATTTTGCAGTATCATTCCTCTGGAGTTGGATTGGAATGGAGATTTTGCAGTATCCTTCCCCTGCCATGCCCACCAAGCCACGCCCACAGAACCGGTAGTAAAAAAAATTGGATTTCACCACTGATGCAAATTATAACCTTAAACTATGTTGGGCTAATACCAGTATCATGTCATTGGACTGAATTTGATTCAGCTTCAACACCAGCACACCCAAGGACAAGCTGCTATGGCAACTAGTTGGATTAGGGGAAGAAGGAACCAGAAGAAAAAGAATAAGCAAAAAAGCCCAATCCTACTTCTCCTCACCTCTTCTCCTCACCTGACTAGTTGACCCTTCAAGCTATAACTCCCTCTACCACTGCTATAGAGGAATCCATGTTTTCCCCAGGTTCTCCTACATATTTCTGATAGATGGTAGGTAGGTAGGTAGATGATAGACAGATAGATAGATAAATAGATAGATAGGTATTTTTAGAAAAAATATGTCTCCAAATCCTTAGATATCAAATTAATCTTAATGTTATACAGTATCAGCAAACCAAATTGTCTAAAACGGACAGTTGATACTGTAAATTATCATTCGTAATACCAGTATAAAGTTACATTTGAAAAGATCTGGAAAAAGAATAAAACAGCTAGATAAGTAGGATAAGTTGAAAATGTTATCAGATTGCTTAAAAGTCTCCTCCCTTTGCTTTCTGTCAGAAAAAAAAAGTATGTAGACAACTGACATATACCACTTGTCCACATACACTTCAGAGGGAAATTTCTCCTTTCAGAGCTATATAATAATATTTAATCAAATAGTGTATCATGAAAAATCCATTAATTCTTAATTCCTTATATAATTTCAAATTATTGAGGATATAGCAAGAAGAATATTGCCTTTGATATGTAGCAATTGCCTAAAGACACATTGGCCATTCTATGAAAAAAAATGTGATAATAGTAGGGACGCCTGCTCATATTTTTAATATTCCATATTTTCCTAAATTTATATATGATAAAGTGTGATTCCTTCTGCTAAGAATAATTGCCTGGTGTATACTTGAATATTTCTTTCTTTATTAAATTTATTTGCTACCTATCTCAGCAAGAAGAGACTCTGTATGACTTACAACTATTAAGCAGATATAGGCTATGACAATTAGATCATCATCTTCTTCTTTTAATCCCTTGCGGGATGGAGTCTGGGCAATTGAATGAAGCTAACAGAGTGTTTACTGGCCAGATGCCCTTCCCGTCGCCAGTGCGGAGTTTTGTTCAGCAGATATATTCTCATTGTGCCCAGACAAAGAAATAACTGCCTCTACCTAGGATTGAACTCACAGCCTCCTGATTGTGAAGCGAGAGTTCCACTTCTAGGCCACCGCACCACTCCTAGACTATGATAATTAGATAGTCTTCAAAAATCATACATCTTTTCAGGGGCTATACAAAAGGCTGCTAAGATTAATAGATAATTAATATTTTTTCTATTATTAATAGATTAAAAATTAATCATTTAAAGTTTATTTAGTTATATTGTTATTGTAATAATTAATTTAAATATTAATAATTAATTTCCATGTCAATCTTTGTGACTTTTTTTTCCATTTGCATGAAATAGAGGCATACTAGCTCTTTGAAAATGTGAAGTTATTTCAAAGGATAGCAGAAATTTTTGACAAATTTCACATTCACATCAGTGGTAGGTTGCCCCCGGTTTGCACTGGTTCTATAGAACTGGTAGTAAAACCGGCGGGAGGTTCCACCCACCGACCCTGATGTCATCAGAACGCTTCTGTGCATGCGCAGAAGAGCATGCACGTGCGCACAAGTGAAGCAAGCGCGTGGGCGCGGCCCTGTTGCAAACCGGTAGTAAAGGTAAGTAGAACCCACCCCTGATTCACGTGATTTTGTTTTTACCGAATAAAGGTCAAGTTTGCTCTTCCACACAGGCTACATAAGCATAGAGATTATTTTTTGTAATCAGCAATCTGTAAACCTAAAGAAAACAAAACAGGATTTCAACAGTAAGTTTACTACACTACACACCCCTTTGAATGTAGAGCTTTACAAATAAATTTTACAAACAAGTTTCACAAACCTTCTTCAGATTGTTGTTTTTTTTTAAACAATTTCCTGACTGTACAAACAGTAGCCGAAGTGTATTGTGCAGTGTGGAAAAGCTGCATGAAACAGTTACCAGCCCAACAGGAAAGAATCTTCACCCTTGGTAACCTCACTGTACAAATATAACAGTGCAAAGTCTGAGCAGGCGAGCTTCAATGAACAGGAGCCTGGGTGCTTCCCTACCACAAAGGGCCCGATGTCGTAAAATAACATTTTTTTAAAAAACATAGCAGAGGGGGGAAAGACTGGCTTTCTGATTTCACGCCTGGCTTCAGAACTACCACCAAACCAGATGTTTGTTTGAAAAAACTTTGCACCTGCCAAACCACCAGCCTGGGAGCTTCCTCCTTTGTCTTTTCTTTCCCTCTCTTTTAAAGTCTCAAATGAGAAGCGGAAGTTTTGAGCAACGGCAAAGTGCTTTGTGGTGGTTGTTTTATTTCCCTTAAGACACACAATCCAATCTCTTCGGAGCAAAAAAAATAAAAATAAAAATAAAAATCAGACAATTAAGTTTTCCGAGGCAGGAGAGAACTGCAAAAGCAGCAGGATTTTGCTGGGAGGCTTTCATTTCATAACAGGAAAGAATTTAGGAAAAGAGAAAAGTGGGTGTCAATGAGTATATAAGTAGTTCTACTTATATACTCCAAAGATCACTTTGTGATGAACAGGAAGGAGGAACATTGCTTGTTATTCCTTCCAGAGGGGTGATGTGGATGATCCCGGTTACTGGATCAGAACATTTATTGGTTCAAGATTTTGAATTCAGTAATGAAGACTTTGGTCCTGATAATAAATAGTTAATCCTATTACACCAGGTTATTAGGTAAATCTAATTCAATTTCAGACAAGGAACGCCTCAACTTTGAATATGTGTTAATTAGCAGCTAGATAATAATTACACTAGTACAAGGGCTCTATTTAACTGAGAGGCTTTTACAAATTCTTCAGGGGTCCTGAAGCGTTCATTTTCACCTCCAATAGACAATGTATTTCACAATTCTCTGAACCCAGCAAAGGATCTTTTGGAAGAGTAGGGCTCCCAGATCTGGACTGCAGAGATATGTATGGCTTCATTATTATTAATAATCTAATAACAATACATTTTGCTGAGATCATCCGGGCATTTTCAGCCCAGAAATAGTAGCCCTACAAGGGGGGAGGGGGGGATTACAAGAAATATCAATTGGAATGTAAAGTGCTGTTACAATGGGCTCTTCCAGCCAGCCACATCAGTGTTATCACTCCTTGAAATAGAAGAAAAGAAGGATAACACAAATGGTGCTGCTGCCACTATTTTCTCGTAGTAATGAGACCAATCGCTATAGATTTAATGCAGCCCAGTTTCAGGAAAGTCCTTGATTTACAACAGTTCAGGTAGTGATTGTTCAAAGTTACAACATCACTGAAAAAAGTGACTTATGACCATTTTTCATACTTACAACCATTGCAGCATCTCCATGGTCACATGAGCAAAATTGGGATGCTGAGCAACTGGTTCCTATTTATGTCACGTGATCCCCTTTTGCGACTTTATGACAAGCAAAGTCAATGGGGAAGCCAGATTCACAACAACCAGGTTACTAATTTATCAACTGCAGTGATTCATTTAACAACTGTGGCAAGAAAGGTCATAGAAGGGGGCAAAACTCACTTAACAAATGTCTCACTTAGCAACAGAAATGTTGGGCTCAACTGCAGTTGTAAGTTGAGGGCTACCTGTAATGGATTGCCTTGGATTTGTTTTCCTACCCATCAAACACCATCTGCCAGTGAGAGATAGGAATACATCACTACTGTACAGGGGTGAAATCCAGCAGGTTCTGACAGGTTCTGGGGAACCGGTAGCGGAAATTTTGAGTAGTTCAGAGAACTGGCAAATGCCACCTCTGTCTGGCTCCAGAGTGGGGTGGGAATGGAGATTTTGCAATATCCTTCCCCCAGGAGTGGGAAGGGAATGGGGATTTTGCAGTATCTTTCCCCTGGAGTGGAGAGGGAATGGAGATTTTGCAGTATCCTTCCCCTGCCACGCCCACCAAACCACACCATGCCCACCAAGCTACGCCCACAGAACCGGTAGTAAAAAAATTTGGATTTCACCACTGCTACTGTACCACTTGCTCAGTAGTGGGTAGGGCTGGAAAACTGTGGACGACAGGTTCAATTACCTGTCAAATGTCTGGTTAACAACTAGGCTGGTACAAGGAGTATAGGGGTAAAGTGGGAGATAGCTCTCCCAATGTTTTTGCTCAGCACAATTCTTCTCTGTTCCTGTTATCTGTCTATTGAGCTATTTTTTGTTTAGCACTCTTTCTGAAAGAGCACCAAATCCTTGTTATAAAGAAACCTGTTTAACAGGTTGCAGGCACAGAAGAATAGCATGGCTAAGATGAGAAAAAGTTCAACTGATTATCCTGCTTGGTGCAACCCTTGCCCTGCACAGGAGAAAGCAAGAGTATGATTGATGAGTAAACTCCAGCAAGAAAAAAAATGCACCAGAATGCCAATTCAGTTAGTGGGTTATCAAGATGTCTAGTTCTGGCCACATAAGCAGCCATTGTGACTGTGTTTTGTGTCACAACAATAGTCATCAAGTCATCACCATGGAACCTCGTGCAGTTGAAACCAGAGCGGAGTATACAAACGGTGCCGTTTTGCCATGGTGCATTGCACAGCTAGGAACTATGACTGCACGCTGCTAGTCCAAGCAGCATTGATCGATCTGTGAAGCAGTTACAGCACCTGGTTGAGAGACCTCAGAAATAATAGAAGTAATTAAAACACTTTTTTAAAAAAACCACCCTTCTTGGCAGAAGCAGTGGAAAATCTGTAATGCATTCAACGAT
Organism: Arizona elegans; assembly: GCA_022577455.1. Classification (NCBI taxonomy): domain Eukaryota; kingdom Metazoa; phylum Chordata; class Lepidosauria; order Squamata; family Colubridae; genus Arizona; species Arizona elegans. The sequence goes on along the minus strand of JAKOOJ010000006.1, from coordinate 92,332,616 downwards.
GACAGAGCTATAACAAATACAAAGCAAGCAGAATCTGACTCACTTTCCTGGTTTAAGTCAACCCTCCGTATAGCACAGAGGACTAGGGCTCATTCAAAGATCACCGAATCTGTATTTGAAAAGCACACTTAGTACTCTTTCCTGCCAAACTCTTGATAATAGAAAACAGTTTTTACAAAGGCTTCTATAATTAGATTTAGTAAAAGAGAAAAGGGATTAAATTACAGAAATCCTGATGAGTAGTTACTTTCATTTTTAGAACTTAATTTATCTCTGAGTTTCTGGGTGAAGCTTTCTTCATTCTCTTGCTAATCTCCTCTGAACTGTATTGGTTCAGCTGCCACAGCCTCCTGCATAAGCATCAGGCCATCTTTTAAATCAACTTTTGCACACACTCCCTTCATAGCAACCAGATTTTTTTTTTCAAAACCACCTGATACTGTATATCATGTGAACAAAAGATAACAGAATTGTGGAGTTACTGTATATAGTGTAACTGGAAGGAGCCTTTTAGACTGATTTCAACTCATGTTGGCTGGAGAATTCTGGAAGTTGAAGCCAACTTAAAGTTCCTGAGTTTGAAATACATTGAATTAAATAAATGATTAATTACTTATTCAATATATAGCTTTACAATCATATTTTTTTTAGGTTTCAATCAATTGAGAGTGATGTGAATTCATGGCAGAGTTAATATGAAAAATGATAACAAATTAAGTTTAGGGTTAGGCAGTGGTGAAATCCAATATTTTTACTACCAGTTCTGTAGGCGTGGCTTGGTGGGCTTGGTGTGGCTGGGTGGGCGTGGCTTGGTGGGCATGGCAGGGGAAGGATATTGCAAAATCTCCATTCCCACCTCACTCTGGGGCCAGCCAGAGGTGGCCGAACTGCTCAAAATTTCCACTACTGATCTCCAGAACCTGTCAGAACCTGCTGGATTTCACCCCTGGGGTTAAGATTACATTCCTGAAGTGAGCAAAGGAAGTCAAGGATTTCACATTGTAGAGAGTATATTTTTCTTCCAATATGGAAAAAAAAGCCTTTCTGCAGTAGTAAAATCATCCGCAAAAAAAAAAAAAAACATAAACAAACCCATAGGCAAATTACAAGTGAGTGGCATACTGCAGACAAGTTATAAAATAAGGAAGCACCTTTTGCTTGAATTGCGCTGTTACCGTTTTTCATTGCTGCTTGTGCCATTGTGGTTTGATCAAGCTGTTTCTACTTGCTTTCAGACAGAATGATGAAATCTATAGCTTCTGGAACATGTCTATGTAACATGTAGGCACAATTCACTGCCCCAGCATGTTAGCCTGCTTGATGTTGCCTGCAGGAAGCTTTACATGTCTGTGTTTCATTTTACAAAATCATTCTAAGAAAGGATTGCTTTAGAAAACATCCCAGCTCCAACGATCTTTGCAGCTGTTAAGAAATTAACTTCTCTCTTTTCATTATTTTTTTTTCTATTTTAAAACTTTGACAATTTGCCACAGCCAATTTACCATGGCTAACACGCCACATCCAGCTCGCCACAGCCAACTTGCTGCAGAACAACTTGCCATGGCCATCTCACCACAGGAAAAACTTGCTCAGTGGTGAAATCCAAATCTTTTTACTACCGGTTCTGTAGGCATGGCTTGGTGGGCGTGGTGTGGCTTGGGGGCGTGGCTTGGGAGGCATGGCAGGGGAAGGTTATTGCAAAATCTCCATTCCCACCCCACTCTGGGGCCAGCCAGAGGTGGTATTTGCCGGTTCTCCGAACTACTGAACATTTCTGCTACCGGTTCTCCAGAACCTGTCAGAACCTGCTGGATTTCCACCCTTGGATTTCACCTGCTGCAGGACAAGAGTTACACTAGTATCAAAGAAATGGTAGACTAGAATCATTAAAGAAAGGTTGCAAAAGGATGGACAGAATAAAATGTGAATGGCAAAAATTAAAATATTTTTTATTTATTTTACATAATTAAATAGAATTGTTACATTGTCCCACGTGAGTTGTCCCCTGGAAAGTTGGCCATGGTGAGTTGTCACGCAGCGAGTTGGCTGTGGCGGCCATGATGAGTTGGCCACAGTAAGTTGGCTGTGGCAAGTTGTCCCTTTCCCTCTGGAGGGAGTGGGATGGGGATAGCGTCAGTATTGATCAGGAATGGGTCTGACCCTCATCTCCTGCTTTGGAGGGTTCCACAGTGGTTGGAGTTGTCTTTGCTTCTATTTAACATCTACATGAAGCCACTAGCTTCCCCATGATTATCACCATGGCATGAGGTATCATCAGTATGTTGATATCACTCAGGTGTACATCTCTGCCTGTCTTGAGTTAAGCAATGTTGCGGCTGCTCTTTTATAGTGCCTGGAGGTTGTGGAAATCTGGATAAGGAGCAACAGGCTAAAACTGAACTCTGGCAACGTAGAGTGATTTTGGGTTCAGGGCTCCTTGGTTCTTGGAGAATTACCATTGTTGGTTGTGGATGGGTTTGCACTGCCCCAGACCAACCCAATATGTAATCTGGGAGTTCTTCTGGACCCTCAACTCCTATTCAAGTCAAGTTAATTATACCCTAGCCATCTGCCATTTGGACTACTGTAATGTGCTCTACATGGGACTGCCTTTGAAAAGTATCCCTAGCTTCTGTTGGTTCAAACTACAGTGGTTCTGTTGGTTCAAACTGCATAGTTCTGCCCAAGTAGAGATTTGTGCATATGACACCACTTTTGCTGGAGCTGCATTGGTTACCAATCTGCGTCAGAGTACAATTCAATGTGCTAGTTATCACCTTTAAAGGCCTACATGACTTGGGGTTAGATTATTTAAGGTACTGTCTACTTGGTCCATCGGAACAGAAAGACGAGATACATGATAGATCCTGTCTATTAAGAAGATACGTCTTCTAGGATTAAGGAAAAGGGCTTTTCTTGTGGTGACTCCCTCCCTTTGGAATATCATTCCCCAAGAGATAAGATTGGATCCCACCTTGTTACTTTTCCAGGAGGCCCTGAAGACATGATTATGTCAGGAGACCTGGTAACCCCTTATTGACATGGAGCCAAATGGCTGGAGTGAGTGTGTGGTCAGTGGGAGAAGTAACAAGTTTGTGGGTTTTATACTGTGATATTTTAATGTTGTAAGCCACCCAGAGTCACTGTATATGAATAGGGTCATCACGCATGAATTGAGCAGTCACAAAAATATGTTTAATAGAAAAAAAAAGAAGATTCCACTAGGACAAAAGTTTGTTGACTAATTGCTGCTTATCCCTGGGATGGCTTTGATGAGACAGAGCTGCAGATATAAGACCAGATAAAATTCAAAGGAGGATGGGTGGCAACCTAAATTTTTTAATGGCTTCAGTTTTTGGCTTATTCGGTTTAATTAATCACAGGTTTCTTTTCTTTTCTTTCTTTCTTTTCTTTTCTTTTCTTTTTTTTGATGAATTGCTTTCTTTAGAAAACATTTAAAGAGTCCAAAGTCACTTTGGTTGAATCAATCTCAAAGTGCTTTTTGCTTTCCCGTTTGAAATGGAAAATCAAAATCCTTATCTTTTAGGAGAAATATACTCAATTCCTGAGGTGGCTTTGAGGGTGATTTGTACAATTAAGTCCCCAACATTTATATTTAAATATGGTAAATATACCTTTAGAACTAATTCTGTGCTAGCGTTTTGTGCTGGATAGAAACACTTATATAAGAAGAGAAAACAGTGTACTTTGGATTACAATAGCTTCAAAGACTCGTGCATTATGACTCAGCTACATTCCAACTGAAAGGTCTTAAATGTGTTTTTTTTTCTCCTACGGTAATATTTGCCAATGGTTGATTTTATCTTATATATATTCTGCAATCTGGCACAAAATCTAGCAATGCGTTTAGCTATATTAGTAATTAAACTAAACCGTTGGCAAGCTATAAACACGACTTTCTAGATCAAGTCCAACTTCAAAAGTCCTCAAACAATCGTTACAAAGAAAGATAAAATGCAAATTAACAAAAAGGAAAAAGATTACAAGAAAGGGCAAGAGAATCAATGGGGGAAATTAAAAAGTGACAAGAAAAGAAAAGCAAAAACAAAAAGAATGACTTCTGACTTTCTTCAGTACTGGTAGAAATATGTAATCAAGTAACCTCTTACTTTAAATTAAAACAAAAGCTTTTCTTTCCTTCATGAAGCGCAGTTTCAAAGTATAATCCAAAGTCAGAGTAGAAAACACAAATATGTCACAGAAGACAGAAAAAAGAGCATTTATTTCTACAAGCAAATAATTAGCAACAACTTCCCAAGAATTTTCCTAAGAAAACTTTCAAGAAACTAGACATTTGGATTTTATTCCTGCTATGGGAAATTAGTAATTATGCTTGCAAAGCTCTAGCAAAAACTGAAGAAAGTTCCAGTTCTTCATGGATTGCACAAGGGGAAAACTGGTATATGAATGTAATGATATACAGTGTCATAATCTCAAAATAGATTTTAACATGGATTTCATAATAATCCAATGCCAGTTGGAGTTGGGGTTGTTGTTTTTTTTTGCCATCTTAACTTTTTAGAAATTTTAGTTCATGCAAAGAATCTTTTAGAACCCTTCCAATCAAGAGTTAAAATAAAATTCTTATAATCTAGAGCCGTGATGGCGAATTTATGGCACGCGTGCCAGAAGTGGCACACAGAGCCATCTCTCTGGGCACACGAGCCGTTGCCCATTGCCCGTTGCTCTTCCATGTTCCGGCGCACCAGCCAGCTGATCTTCACGCGTGCGGGAGTGCCGGAAACCAGAAAAAGCCGCCCCCTGGTGTGCATACGGGTGCTGGGGTGGCTGCTCTTCCAGTTTCCGGCATGCACATGCACAGCAGCCCCCTGGTCTTCCAGTTTCTGGTATGCATGCGTGCGCGAAGACCAGCTGGCATGAGCACTTGGTGATTGCTCTTCCAGTTTCTGGCACGCGCATGCACACCAGCCAGCTGGTCTTTGAAACCGGAAAACCAGGTGGCTGGTGTGCTTGCACAAGCCCATGCCAGAAACCGGAAAAGCAGCCACCTGGCACATGCATGAACACTGGGCAGCTGTTCTTCCGGTTTCCGGCACACATGTGCACATGCACACTCCCTTTTTGGTGCCAAAAAGGTTCGCCAACACTGATCTAGAGGTTAACTAAGTTATCAGGAGAAGACCCTGAAAGTCAATGGGCTTGTTCCGGGTCATGCCACTCAAGAAGTCTCATATTCAATTTATCAATGTGTGCCACCTCACTAGTTCTGTGAGGTGCTTGACATTTTATACAGTGAAAAAGAATTCTAGAAGTATTGGATCTATTGGCTTTGCCATAAGAAACTCAAGGAACCCTGTGGTAATGTGGTATTACTGAAGCTCCAGACTGAGATACTTTCCCATTTCTACTTCAGCAAGTTCTTTCCTAGAAGGGCAAAGGAATAAAGCCCTCTCAGCCAGAACAAGGGCTGAGTGTGGCTTCAGGCCTGAACAGGCCAGAACCTTCCATGATATTTTGATGCAGAGCTAGAAGGGCAGATACTCTCAGCTGCGCTGCCCAGTGGAAAATCATTCTTTCTTCTCCATCTAAAGCCATGGCATGGAGCAGCCATGATTTTGGCAGGGAGAACTGGCCTGGCTTGACTCTAATGGTATCTCTGCGTAGGCCTAGGAGTGCAACTATCCCTTTGTCAGTCGCACTCTGGGCACTGTTTGTTATCAGTCTAAGAGATGTACTATAGTGTCTAGCCAAAGACAAGAATTTGCATATTTGCTCTCCTGCTATGGTGTGAGTAAAGTGCTTTCTGTTTTCTGGTCCCTCTTGCTTTCTTCTTCCGCCTATGTCTAATATGCTTTGCCTCACTTGTTACATCAATTAAAATGGGCAGGCAGCAATCCTGTCTTTTTTTTTTTTTTTTTTGAGGTAACCTCAGCAGCTGAGAGACTGGCACCCAGTAGGCCTTACTTCCTCTTAATATTATTGTAGCCTGAAGAAAATGAGTCAGAAAGCCATACGGGGCCTGCATTGAGGCCCTGCATTAAACCATGGTGCAGCTTGGTTTTGATTTGGCATATGCATTTTAGCATTAAGTGTGAACCAGACACCAGCAGATTCTTCAAGGACTATAGTTTGAAAGTCCTGTATTGGCATTGACACCTCCTAATGTCTAAATCATCTAGAAAGGCTTTGACCTGCAGAAGAATAGATTTGGAAAATTTACCAGTAAACTCTACCTTCTATCCTTTTCACTCCACTTCGCAGCTATGCTACAGTCTTTCAATATAAATAACTTGCATCCATCTATGTTTGATAAATAAATAAAATATAAATATAATTATTTATATGTACAACCACTTAGCAGAATTGTTTCAGGAATGTCATAGTCCAACCAAGAAATATATATATAAGAAATAAACAGGCATTGTACAGAGAACATTAATGAGGACTGAAGTTATAGATAGCTTTGTATGATGCTTTAGAAGGCATTGAATCTATTGCTAGAGAATTCTGGATGCTGAATTCCTGGTATTCATCCAAAGGGGTGAAAGATTGAAGAAGACAAGAAATAATGGGCTGCTTTGTTGTTGTTATTAGTTGCGAAGTCTTGTCCAACCCATCGCGACCCCATGGACAACGTTCCTCCAGGCCTTCCTGTCCTCTACCATCCTCCATTTAACTTCATACCTACTGCTTCAGTGACTCCATCCAGCCACCTCGTTCTCTGTCGTCCCCTTCTTCTTTTGCTCTCAATCTTTCCCAGCATTAGGCTCTTCTCCAGTGAGTCCTTCCTTCTCATTAAGTGGCCAAAGTATTTGAGTTTCATCTTCAGGATCTGGCCTTCTAAAGAGCAGTCAGGGTTGATCTGGTCTAGGACTGACCGGTTTGATTGCCTTCCAGTCCAAGGGACTCGCAGGAGCACCATATTTCAAAGGCCTCAATTCTTTGGCACTCACAATCTTTCATATGGTCCAACTTTCACAGCCATACAGGCTGTTTTACAGTATGTCTAATGCCTGCAGCACCAAATGGAAAGGTCATTCTCTTGCTGCTCAAATAGCAATTTCCCTTTTTCTCACACTAAAAGGTATCTGCATTTTCCAAGAGAAATGATGATTTTCACTTGGAGTTGCAGATATTAACACAGGAAGCAATCGTTACTACAGGCCCTTGGTGTGTGCCAGGCAGTTAATACTTTCTTCTATTACCTGAATGTACCTTTAATAGATAGAGGTATCTGTATTTCCCCAGAAGTAGTATATACAACTGCTGATGCAAATATTAGAAACTTGCTTTACAAAATAAACCTCAACTTCTTCCCAACACTTGCACATAAACACATTCAGAAATAGAAGCCTTTATGATCATATCTGTGCCAAGTTATTTATGCTCCAGGAAACATGTTTGGTCAATAAACAAAGTCACACAAGAAATGTTTTTATAATCTTTATAGGCTTTGAAGAGAGGCAGAAGAGGGCTGAAGCATAGGGGGTTAAAAATCTAGTTTAAAAATTTCAATTGAGTTCAGGTGTACTACTGAAAGAAGTCCATATAATTGATGGTTAAGAAACATAGCTGGTCTGAAAAGTTTGGAATGCTTTCTCCTAGGTTACTTACCACACTGAAATCACTAAATCAAATAGCAGCGTTTACTCATGTTTTTAGCAATAGTCGTTAGCTGTATGGACAGGCAGAAGATCCAATGTCTGTTGTATGTATTTGATTTTCCTATTCAGTTCCTATGTCACTGATAATTAAGTGGGCACTGGTTGTGACATCCAAAGCAATACTTTTGGGTCAAAAGGGGAGGGAAACAATAAAGGAGAAAATGGTACAGGGACGAATCCAAATCAGCAGCTTGAGGATTAGGATCCTGAAGTTTCTTTCCTTCGTGTCAAAAAATGCAACACTTTAATCACATATACATTTAAAGTAATAAATATATAAGGAAGCAGACTATGAAATATCCATCACAGATGCAAATGTCCATAATAGATGAAGAACTGACTTTGGCAACTTTAAAATGTGTGGACTTTAATTCCCAGAATTCCCCAGCATGCTAGCTGAGGAATTCTGGGAGTTGAAATCCACACATCTTAAAGTTGCCAAATTTGAAAAACACTCCTGTAAAAGCTTTGAAGTCAGTTCTTCATCTCTTAGGGACATTTGCATCAGTGTTGAAAACATTTTTCAATCAGTAGTCCAAATATTTTGCCAGATTCCCAGAATATTCAGCAACAACTCAAACATCCAACCTGGGATTTCTGCAACTTTATTCCAAATATAAGGTTGGGAAGAATTGGGAGAGGGGGACAAGAGAGACCATGGTTAAAACAAAACATTAAACAAGGGGGGTATTACATAAACAGAGGTGACACTTTATAACTTTGAAGCTTGAAGTCAAAGTCTTCTTGACTTCAAGTCTTCTTATACTGATGGAATTCCTTTGCCCACATTAGTTCTGAATTCTGGGAGATTTAATATATCTGATGAGGGCCAGTTAGAGAAGACAGCTCAAAATCATGTTTTAAAAAATTAAGGAATATTTTACAGAGAAGCAGTTGCATTCTGATGTCCAACAGAGAGTCAGTTATCTGTCTTTCTATATTTCTCACTCATAGACCTAATTCAACCACAAAAATAAACATTGGAATAACCATTGCTTACATTCAACTCAAATTTCTGGAAACGGAACAAACTTCTCTGAAATCCCAATTGCTTGCCAAATGATCGAGCATCTGGGAATATTTTCTGATACTGCCTCAAATAGATCATTTCTCTCCCAAGAGAAAGTGAAGTTTCTCATTGCACTTCAGGATAGGAAAGCTATTTAAACCAGCCTAGTCCCTGGAGACAGTCATTCCCTCCCCCTCCACTTCCTATTTCTGCAGTATCATAAACACATTTGTGGTATAAAGATAGACTGCTAAAACATACAATTTTCTACTTTGCTAATAACTCTTTTATCCCCAAGTCAAGGCAATTTTTGCTTGTGCAATGTAATCAATAATTTATTTGCCCTCCCAGGGAAAATTGCCCCCAAAATTAGAGAAAAAGTCTTCCGTTTTTTTTCCAATGGAATGCTTTTCTTAAACTTAATTGCTGTAGGGGAGAGCTGTAGCAGAGAGCGGTATGCAATTATATAACATGTAGTGAGAGAATTAATGCTCACTTCACTAACTTAATAAACCCACCCCCTTATATAGCAATTCCACTTCCGAGGAAAAGTAAATTTGCAAGTGAGATCAGATGACACTTACAGCACTTACTGGTTATAGATGTGGTGGGACCTTTAAAAATAAATTCCTGGGTTCATGCCTGGAGTGCAGGACAAGCAATTACCTCTGCTTGTGATCTTCTGTTCCCAATCTGTATAAAAAGCAGCAATGCAGGGGGGGGGGATGAATGGAAACTATGAACCTTGCCATACGATAAGCCATTCCCAATGCTCTGTAAATGCATCCTGCTTTTTGTTTGCTTTGTCATCACCAACATCAGATCACAGATGTTTTCAGGAATTCACTCTACTGGATGAATGGATGTGAAATCTGAGCCGGAATTGGGGGCAGGCAGGGGGACTGTGGCAGGCAGGCAGTCTTCCAATGAAAAAAACAAAGCACGGTTGCTGCTGGCAAGGGGCCAACACCGCCGATTGACTGCCAGTTCCATGCAGTTTGCCCAGCAGCAAACAACAAGGAAAATCCTTGGTGGCAAGCCTCATTTATACTGCATTACGAGTTGGATTAGCCATGCATTCAAACCCATATTGTGGGTCACATTATATATAGCTTAATGATCTTCAATCGTGAGTTGTTTTTTTATATCATTGCATGTCCTCGTGTCACTCTTGACTCCTGGACAAGTCCCTGCAGTTTTCTTGGCGTAAATTTTCAGAAGTGGTTTGTTATTGTCTGCTAACTAGAGCTGAGAGAGAGTGACTGGTCCAAAGTCATCCAGTTGGATTTGTACTGTAGGTAGTTAGCACCCACCCCTTTCCTGGAAGAATGAAATATTTTAGGAAATATTAAAAAGGCAGAATATTATGTTTCCCTGGTTGAGAAATGGAGAAACATGTTTTAAAGACAAAGCAACTCCCACCTTCCTGCCCCCACCCTTTGTTAATGGGCCAGAGGCAGAAACTCAATCTTTTTACAATAGGATCCCTCTGCAACACAACAGCAACAGAAACTAACACAATGGGACCCATCTAGGACGGAAACTCACCACATGGCACCTGGGAAGATTACATCAGCCAGCAAGGCTAGCTAAGACTCCCATCCCCCTGGGAGTCTGACAACCAATCAGGATACTCTTTTGGGGCCCCAGGAAGTTCAAAGCCAGAAAAAGCATAAAACCCGGCGACTCGCTGTATCTCGTCCCTTTTCTGTTCAGGAACTCAAGCCATGTGATCCTGTCCACCATTAAACCATCTTTCCAAGCAGTCTCCATGTTTCCAGTGTCTTTTTCCCCACTTGAAGCAGAACCCAGAAATATCCAGAAGGATATTTCTTTCAACAGTACCTAAGGCAGGACTAGAACTCTTTTTTTTTCTCAGTTTCTGACCTGGTGCCTTAACTGCTACACAAAACTAACTCTCTTTGATGTCATAAATCCAGACTAAAGGCCAATTTATGGTTAATTTTTAATGCAGGGGGAAAAAAAACCTGAGATGATTCTCCAGATTTTTTCACCCATGGGGATATGTACATCAGGCACACAAAGGACATGAAGGGGAAAATGTTCTTCCTCTCTTGTATATGGTGTCACTGATTCTGATCAAGGCCATTGCAAGGCCTTTGTGTTTAAAAAAGAAATAAAATGTCAATTGATAAGTCACCATAATGCTGCTAGAAAATGGATATGGAGAATGGCAAACCACCACAAGCTCTGGTTTGCCATCTGGTATAGCATGCGTGTGTTGTAGCTCCTTGATCCATGAGTAACATTAAACCATGGTCCAGTAGGAAAGTGAAAGAATTGCATGCACCTGTTCTGTTATTCTGTGTTTCAAATGTCAGGCTCTGGAAAGAAAAGCAGAGAGGAAATAGCTAGTACATCACATCATTCTTTCTCCAACAGCGCTAATTACTAGTTTACTTCTGATTAAAATTCAAGATGCTGGTTATGACCATTAAAGGCGTAAGGATCTTGGAATTAAAGTATTTAAGGAGGACTGCCGGTAAGGAAATGGTGAACTGACCTCCCGGGAGACATTACAGGTTTTTTTTTCTCTCTTTTTTGGAAAAAGTTTTTTATTTTATACACAAACATTTCATACATCAGTCATTTTTTCCATGCGACATCTCACTGTTTCCTCCATGATGTCATCTTTTTGCAGATTCTTCTGTCTTCATTATCACCCAATCTATTACAACATATCTCCAAAAGTACAATATTCTAATCATACCATTTTTGTATAACTATTACTTATCTATATCTCTTTTCTAACCAATCATAAAATTGGTCTCATATCTTAAAATATTCTGAATCCTCCCTTTCTTTAATCATCAAAGTCAATCTACTCATTTCTGCACAATCTAGACTTTTTTTAATTACTTCTCCTTCTAAAGGTATTTTCTCTGCTTTCCAGTTTTGTGCAAAAACAATCCTTGCAGCTGTTATTACATGTATAATTAAATAAATATTTTCTTTACAAATTTTCTCTGGAAGGATATCCAGTAGGAACAGCTCTGGTTTTAAATCAATACATTGTTGTGTCATTTCTTCCAACCATGTCTTGATTTTATTCCAATAGTTTTTAGCTTCTGGACATGTCCACCACATATGGTAATAAGATCCTGGTACCTGGTGATTTCCTACACTTAGCTGATTTATCTTTAAACATTTTTGCCAGTTTCTCAGGGGGCATATGCTTATTACAGGTAGTTCTTGACTTATTAATACAGTTGAGCCCAAAATTTCCATTACTATGCAAGACAATTGTTAAATGACTTTTGCCCCATTGTACAACTTTTCTTGTCACAATTAAGTGAATCACAGCAGTTAAGTTAGTAACCTGGTTGTTAAATGAATCGGGCTTCCCCATTGACTTGGCTTGTCAGAAGGTCACAAAAATTGATCACATGATCCCAGAACTCTGAACTGTCATAAATACATCCCAGTTGTCAAGCACCTGAGTTTTGATCACGTGACCATGGGGACGCTGCAATGGTTGTAAGTCATAAGTCACTTTTTTCAGTGTTGTTTAGTGACCGGTCACTAAATGAATTGTTGCAAGTTGAGGAATACCTGTACAATTGGAATTGGCAAAAGGATGTCGGATCCAGACTTTCCAGCTTTTAGAAATCTCTCTGGAAAAAGAAGACATCTTGAGATCATCCACATATACTCTGGACAGCTGTTTTTTGTGAACTGTTGGCAGGAACTGAAGCAGGGGTGAAATCCAGCAGGTTCTGACAGGTTCTGGAGAACCGGTAGCAGAAATTTTGAGCAGTTCGGAGAACCAGCAGCGGAAATATTGAGTAGTTCAGAGAACTGGCAAATACCACCTCTGGCTGGTCCCAGAGTAGGGTGGGAATGGAGATTTTGCAGTATCCTTCCCCTGCCACACTCGCCAAGCCACGCCCACAGAACCGGTAGTAAAAAAATTTGGATTTCACCAGAGGGATCACTATTTTTTTTTTTATTTGATTTATATGCCGCCCTTCTCCGAAGACTCAGGGCGGCTTACAATGCGCTAAGCAATAGCCTTCATTCTTTTGTATATTTATACAAAGTCAGCTTATTGCCCCCACAAACTGGGTCCTCAATTTACCTACCTTAGAAAGGATGGAAGGCTGAGTCAACCTTGAGCCTTGGCGAGATTCGAACCTGCAATAATTGCAGGCAACTGGTCTTAATAACAGGGTGCCTTAGACCACTGTACTATTAATGAAATAATAGAACATGAAGAAACTAAAGTGTTCTGGGACTTTAGAATTCAAGCAGACAATCATCTGCCACCAGGCTTAACAATTGTTGATAAGAAAGATTTAAAAAGTCTGGATAGTAGACATTGCAGTATCTGGAGACAACAGAATTTGAAGAGAAAAGAGAAAATTACAAAATACAAATATATGTAAATAGAAGTAGAATAATTGTGGCAAAAAGCAAAGATAATACCAGTAATAATAGACACCTTGGATGCAATCTCAAAACTACTGGAGCACTACTTGAACATTATCAGCACAGACAAAATCACTATCAGTCAATTGCAAAGGGAAGCTTTACTTGGAACAGCTTACATTTTACGATGATATTTTAACACCATCAAACAACAATTTCTACCTAATCCAGGTTCTTGGGAAGCACTCAATAGGAGGATAAAAATGCCAAATCCAGTCTTAAACATATGGCTTATTATACAACCACCACCACCAATAATAATAATAATAATATCTACACATAATAATAAATCAAGGCAGCTTGATAGCTCAGCTCTTACTCTCTCATTGCAACCATTCAATTTTTTAAGGTATGTTTGACCAGACAAATAAAAAATACATGAATAAGCAACATTGTGATCAGAGGTGGTTTCAGTAGGTTCTGACCAGGTCTGGAGAACCGGTAGCGGAAATTTAGAGTAATTCGGAGAACTGGTAGTAAAATTTGACTGGCCCCGCCCCCATCTATTCTCTGCCTCCTGAGTCCCAGCTGATAGGGATTTTGCAGTAACCTTCCCCTGGATTGGGGAGGGAGTGGAGATTTTACAGTATTCTTCCCATGCCACGCCCACCAAACTACATCCACCAAGCCATGCCACACCCACCAAGCCACACCCACAGAACCAGTAGTAAAATTTTTTGAAACCGACCACTGATTGTGATGCATGTTTTTCCTTTCTTGAAGAGTAAAATCAAAGGGATTTTATTACTCTAGCAATGGCTGAGGGAAGATGGTTGATTCTTTGCAGTGTGATCAGCTGATTGACTCCTTTGTGGTAGACGTGAAGTCATTTAAAACTGTTTTTGAGAGAGTGGAAAGCAGAAATTGTGGTAGTATGATAACAGCCTAAATTGAAGTCCCTATCTTAGCTGCAACTACACAAAGCAAGTTTTGCTTTCAATATAATTCCCTGTTTTGTTTTGTTTTATAAACTCACTATACTGCTAAATGGCTTTTTAAAACATCAGCTTCATTTTTGCTTTGAAGCTGCAGGCAAGAATACGTTGCTCTATGCTAAATACTTGTGCAATAAGTACAAGCAGATGTATGAGATATGCTTTAAGGCAACATTTTGCCCTGTAGATTCTAGGTAAAAACCGCCCAGAGAGAATATAGAGAGGTTGACTGTTTACGCAGGGATCCAAAGTACAGATATTCAGCAGAGCTGTGTACGGACATGCAATTCATATACTTTACTACTATACTGCTGATTAAATGATTCTCCTCTCAGCCACGGGCCAATTGCCATTTTTACAGCTAAGCAAGAAAAGAAGAAAAGATTAGTCTTCTCCTTATGGGGCAGAAATGACACCCTGTCCTTAACAACGCAAGTGCCTGAACTCACAAACATCATGTAGTATTAAAGGATAAATGCAGTGGTGAAATTCAATTTTTTTTTACTACCGGTTATGTGGGCGTGGCTTGGTGAGTGTGGTGTGGCTTGGTGGCATGGCAGGAGAAGGATACTGCAAAATCTCCATTCCCACTCCACTCCAGGGGAAGGATACTGCAAAATCCCCATTCCCTCCCCACTCCTGGGGGAAGGATATTGCAAAATCTCCATTCCCATCTACTCTGGGGCCAGCCAGAGGTGGTATTTGATGATTCTCCGAATTACTCAAAATTTCCACTACCGGTTCTCCGAACTACTCAAAATTTCCGCTACCGGTTCTCCAGAACCGGTCAGAACCTGCTGGATTTCACCCCTGGATAAATGTCTTCAGCTAAGATATATGACTGCCATACTCCACTGGAAGGGCAGGGTAGCATAGATCTATCAAATGCAGAAATTGATCAAAGATGCTGTTACCTTCTGCTTTCAATAACTGCTACTTCAGGTCGCCATTCACTTTGAATAATGGTAAGCCAGCTCTAGAAGACAATATGGATCCCTGTCTATGTTTTGAATTAAAAATAAAATTGGAGAAGGAGAAATAAATTTAGATTTTAGGCTACATGGAGCAAAACATCTCAAGATGGCCATGGTGGATGGATGGGTGGATGATTGGTTTTTTATTATTGTTATGAGCCAAACAGAATTGTGTTTCATGAGGTGGTGGCCCTATAAATTTTGTAATTAAATGATGTGGCCTACAGGAATTTTTCATTTTATGATTTTCTTCCCCAGTAGTGTAGATGCCACACTCGGGGAGGGGGACACGTTGTTTTTAGGGGTAAAAAGTATATCTAAAGTCTCTGAAAGGCTTGAAGCATATAATTTGCCACTTAAATCTGCCCTAAAGCCCTCAAAACAAAAGTGAATATGTACCCCTGGCTAATCATAAAGTCTCTAAGGTCCAGTGAAGTATATGTAGCCCAAAAGTACTATTTATTTTTTGATCCCTGCACTGATTTGTATTGTGGTATATTTGTTTTTAGGTGATAGAAAACTTGCAAGCCACATGTGTCTTTTAAGCTAATTTCATGAGGAATTTCAAGATATCAGTAAGATGTCTGGTAAAAGGGATCTATTCCTGTCTACAGCTTGGATTAGAGTGAAGAGACTATCAAAAAGAGGTGTCAGAAAAAGTATGATGTCCCCCACACTTTTGATTGTAATTCAGCCACTGTTTGCTTCAGATCTGCCCATCTAGTGCTCTCAATCAAACATTCCAATGGCAGAGTTTATTTCCCCCCCCCCCCCCAATCATGAAGTAATTGTGGCCATTGTAAACTCAATGCAATAATGGTGGTAGTAAGAAAATCCTTCCATAGAAATTACTATCTTAAACTATATTTTGGCCAAGGTGGCTTTTAATAGTTAGAATATTTTGGGGCTGGGCTTGCACATCAAAGTAAGACAAAATGTAATCAGGCATTGGTTTAGCCTATAGGGTGAACTTAGCCAATTGTGGCTTATTACATAATTCCTCGCTAAAGAAACCAAGCTATAGTATTATATGTGAAGACAGCATTTGTGTTAAAATATTGGCTCCTTTTCCGTAAGACAAGAATAAAGCCAGGACATACTGTGAAAACAGATGGTTTTGAAGGCTGCATAGATTTTGTTTTCTAAAATAAAACAACCACAAATATTTTTAAAGTGATTTCTTTTTTAAATGATGAATAGAAGCTGTAAGGTAAATGCTGACTTCCTGCTTTGTCTTTTAATCTTCAAATGGGGATAGTTCATTTAATTAGAATTAGAATTGCATTATTTAATATACAATTGGTGTGATTATTATATTTTCAAATATTGCTTCTGGCCAAGACATACTTTCCACAAATTATCTTGTGATTAAAATTTGAAGCCTGAAAGACTGCTACATCTATTCAAATAAAAGAAATGAATGCAGCTAGTATTTCGAAGTATCTGGACATAGAATTGTGAAATGTAAGAATTTGGAAAAGCTAGATGGAGATCAACTAATTCAATCTTCTGTCTGATGTTGGAGTCCATTATTGCATTGTTTATTGTCTTGTGGGGGAAAAAAATTAACACCAGTACTCTAATTTCTACATAGCCGTTCATCAGGTATTTGATATACTTGCAGTATTGGCTCATAGCTTAGGATCCACCAGTACATCTAAATGGTGTTTTTTTCTTGTAATGTTGTCCTGCATAGCTGTCTTCCCAACCTATACCTATGCCTTATCCAATTGTAAGATAATAGCTGGTATCACTACCATAAATGGGAATCTGCCAATCACTGCCCTGAAGTTCTCGCATAATAAAGATGTAAGCATAAGGCCTCTTGCAAGCATCCTTACTGGGACAGTTTGGAATTTGGCCTTAATAGTACCATAGCAGAAAGTATGCTATCATAATTTTATCTGTTGACTCAAAGACTACATACTAGCACAGTTATAAGGAGGAACTAAAAATTATGTTCATCTTTCTATATTAAGAGCATATTAAGAACAGCTGACTCACCAATAAACACAGGTGTGGTCTGGTCCCCCACTGCAGATTCTTTCCTCCTTCAAAAAATTGGTAGAAAGGAATATGCTTTACCCCCATCAATGTTCTCCTGGCATTGTTAAAACTTTTGAATACTTGCTTAGCTGTTCTGCTAGGGAGGCTGGTCTTCAGATTAGGGATTTCCTGAAAGTATTTTTCTGGCTTCTCTGCTTGTGCTGATCTAGCAGGAGTCTTCTAATATTTAGTTTTTATCAACACCTCACCAATTCCTGGAGCTACACCATACAATCTGTTTGTCCTTTACTTTCCCTTGGAATGCCATACACCTACCTTTCCCCAATCTAGAATCCTCTAAAAGTACCCAGTCATCACACAATGCCTGCTAGAAATTCTAAGAGTTGTAATCTTGACCTCTGAAAGTTGGAGAAAGTGGTCAAAGACAATATTATAGTATAATTATTATGCATTGTTTCACTGGAGTCATTAAAATTCCATTAGCTTAAGTAACAAATGAGATTCTTTTTTTCTTCCATTCAATTGTGTCTGACTCTCAGAGGTTGCTTAGATAAGTCCCTGCAGTTTTCTTGGCAAGGTTTTTCAGAAGTGGTTTGCCATTGCCTACTTCCTAGGACTGAGAGGGGTTACGGTCACTGAGCTGGCTTTGTGCCAACAGTCTCCTTGATTCAAGCTTGTGCCTTAACCACTACATTAAATTGAGTCTTGAAGATGTAATTCAAGTCAAATAAAAATGATACGGTGTTAGAATAAGAACCAGTACTAAGTAAACATATGCTTAGATTTCTCCCATTGACATGAACAAGACTTCTCCTGGTTGATTTATGCTCAAAGATAAATGCTCATAGACAATATTTTTAAGGTCATTATTTGAGAATGTAATGTATGTTATGCTTTTTTCAATCAATGTTAGTGTTCATGAATTAATACATATTATTTTTGAAGTGACATTAATCTAATTATGTCATTTGGATCCCATCTTTATGGCATTTTGAGTCAAAGATGGGTTATAAAGGGTACATTAAATTCCAAACAAAATGCAAATTAATATTGTATAGCCTTTTAAAAGCACATTTTACAAAACCATTGTTATTATGTTATTTGTCTTTATAGGTATAATTAAGCATAAACGTTATAATTTAATAGGAGACTTGAAAAAGTACTTGCTTGAAAATAAGATGTTCATATTATTTGAGAAGCTTAAGGTAATCAAACATCATGCAAAAGTTAAAAGAAGGAAGAAAGGCACTAATAAAAGATATTTATTTGGGGTGAAGGAGAGAGACAGAATTTGCAAAAAGTTCTGTTTCTTAAACCATTTTCAAAAAGGGTGAAGGAAATTTTTGACTTGAACAAACTTATAGCTTGTTAACTCAAAGAGTCATTCTTACTTCTCCACAGCCTTGTTTCTCCACAGCCTGACGTAAGGCAAAATGAACTCCCTGCATTCAAAACAAATTAAATTACTTGGAAATGTCTTTTAAAAGCCACAAAAGCAAAACAAAACTTAGTAACTCAAAGCAACAGGATCTTGTGTATAAACTGCTTGTCCATGCCCTGCTTACAGCTGGATAACTTTCACAACAAAATAAAAGCAAAAAACCCAACACCGTCACTGACACAGGAGCATGATTTTTTAAATATTCTCTTCCTCCCCAATCTACCACCACCCTGCAATGCTTGTTATTAACCTATTAACCTTCCTTATTCAAGCTGTTGAATCAGGGTGGCACAAATTTGCCCTACCTGACATTGGCAGATCAATTTTGAATCTGTGAAACATCAGAAAAACTTGGTTCAGGCCTGCCCTGAGGATAAACATTTTTTTTCTTTGAAACAGCTTCATTGTATGCCTGCTGCGGAAGAAACATCCCCTCTAATGACATATTTTGCAATATCCTTATTGGCATACAAGTGGGTGTTACCAGTACTCTTGTTTTTCTAGCACTGCTTTTGTTTTGCTCTTTGGCTGGGGCTCCAACTTTACAGGGAAAAATCAAGCCTCTAAAGTGAACATGAGCCTTTCCAAACTTGCATTTAACCGTGACACAAATATGACCCACCAACCTATTTTTTCCTGTCCTCCCGTGGCCTCATGACATTGCCTTCATGTGCGTTAAATTTATATTTCCCGACAAAGAAATAAAGGGAGTCTAATATAGATCTATTTCAAGCTATTTAGCTCTCATCAGCTAGTCATACCCTTCTGGGATTCGAACCCTGGCTACTTACATATTAGGTAGATGTATTAACTCTAAGCCCAGAAGGGTATGGCTAGCTGACGAGAGCTAAATAGCTTGAAATGGATCTATATTAGTCTCCCTTTATTTCTTTGTCAGTAAATATAAATTTAACACAAAAAATAGTTTGTCGCGAAAGCTACTGCCTGCGAAGTGTCCTAGATTGGGGCCGAAAGGCGAAAGCGGAAGCAGTATACTCCGTCCCATATTTGGGTAGACCAGGTTGCCCTGATAAAAAACACTTTGCCTTCATGTGATTCCCCAGCCCATTTCTGTCACATCCTTAAGTCAGTCAAAGTTGTTCTTATGTGGAAGAACTGTTCTTATTCTACTTACTGCTGTGGATATAATCAAACATGCTTCACCTCATGTTACCTCTGGGACATAATACAGTGGCCCCTTCAGTTGAGATTATCCCAGCTTCTATGGGTTTCTTCTGGTCATTGGATAATGTGCTTGAGACCACTGTAGCTTTGGTGGCAAGCAGGGGTGGGATTCTACCGGTTCGGACCAGTTTGGGTGAATCGGTAGCTCCAACAATCAGCTGGGAGCGAACCGGTTCACCCCAATATTCAGGTGGGCCCACCCACTTGCCCAATCTATTTTCTGACCTTTATCTTCTCAGATGATTCATGCCGTAGAGCAGATTGCCATGCGAATCAGTTGTGGTACTCCTCCGAAGAAACCAGGAAGTAAAGATTTATTCAAACTGTGTATGTGCACACAACGCACATGCACGCACAAATCGCACACAAATCGCGCAATCACCTTGTTATGTATTGATACTTTTAAGCGGGAGTTTCAAACCTGCCTACGTTTCTGATTGGCTGACAGTCTCTCCAGGATTGTATATAAGGAGGACTGCAGCCTCTGAGTTTTTGCTGAAGTCTCACCATATATTAAAGAGCTGTTGTCACTTGCTTGCTTGTGCCTCTCGTCATTCCCGAACCACTTCATTGGCGACGAAGGTGGGATTGAGGCTACAAGAAGCCAACCAGTGAGACCACGAGCTTCAGCTAGGCGACGAGGCGAACCACAGGAGACATACCGGACATGTCTGCCTACGTTCCGCCCAAGCCTTTTGATCCGACCCGCGAAAAATGGGTCTCGTACCTAACAAGGTTTGAATGCTCGCTAGAAGCCAGCGACATGCAGGGCCTCTCGGCTAATCGAAAGAGAGCCCTATTCCTAAGCCACTGCGGACCGGACGTGTTCGAGATGGCCGAGTCACTGTGTGAGCCAACGCCGGTTCAAACAGTCTCATGGGACACCTTGATGGCAACTCTCCGGGCTCACTACGCTCCCGTCCCCTCCAAGTTCGTGCAGCGATACCAACTAAGGCAGCGCGTCCAACGAGAGGGAGAGCCGGTCAGCGCGTACATGGCCAGCCTGAGAAAAGCCGCAACTCATTGCGACTACAGAGACTTGGATGATGCGTTGCTTGAGCAACTGATCTGTGGTGTTCGGGACATTAGGCTGCAACGGCGTCTGCTCGCCAAGCCTGATCTGACGCTTGCCGGAGCCCTTGATGAGGCCAGGGCTCACGAAGCCTCCACAAAGGCCGCTGAAACGCTACAGCGTCCGCCGACCAGCAAAGACAGCCCCAAGTCTGCCCCGGTGCACAGAGAAGACGCCGGATCCAGCTCGGAGTCCGAGTCGGATGAGGACGTCTTCCGAACAGAGCACCGGAGAAAAGACACTGGCAGCCCCCGGCGAAGCTGTCCCAGCTGTGGCGGGCACCATGATAGACTGTCCTGCAAATACAGAGAGGCTATTTGCAGGCGTTGCGAGAAGAAAGGGCACTTGGCGCGAGTCTGCAGAGCCACTCTGCCCAGAAGACTCAAACCACGTGAGCGCCGCAGCCAACCGGAATCAGCGCGCCAGAAGCAGCCAACGAGAGAAGGCGGCGCGAAAAAACGGCGCGAATTTGAACCGCGAGATGGCCGCAGCATACACATCGACCAGGCCAGCACAACGGTCGAGGACAAGGTCAGCACGGTGGTCGAGATCAACGGAAGACCGTGTTCGATGGAGATCGACACCGGATCAGCTCTCTCCATCATGTCGTGGACAACCCTAAAGACCCTCCTGCCGTCGTTCCGGAAGGATCAACTCTCCAGACAGAGACTGCGCATCCTAGACTACCAGGGGAACCGAGTCCCCCTCGAAGGCGTGGGCACGTTCCGGGTCACCTACGGAGACTACGAAAGAGACCTGCCGCTGACCATCGTCACGAAGCAGCTGCCGAGCCTCCTGGGCATGGGGTGGTTCCGAGCCCTTGGCATGGGCTTCACCGGCGTCCACCTGATGTCCAAGTCAACCCTGAAAGACAGCCTCCTGTCCGAGTTCCAGGACGTTTTCGGGGACACATTGGGCAAGTATGTGGGGACCCCTATTTCACTAAACTTAGACCCCAACGTAGCCCAAGTAAGACTAAAGGCCAGAAGAGTGCCGTTCGCATTGAAACCAAAGATCGATGCAGAACTGGACAAACTGATTAAGCAAGGGGTGTTGGTTCCCGTTGACCATGCCAAGTGGGAGACCCCCATAGTCACCCCAGTTAAGTCCGACGGCTCAATCAGAATTTGCGCCGACTACAAGTGCACGATCAACAAGGCCTTGCAGCCGAGCGCCTATCCGGTGCCGATCGTGCACCATCTACTACACTCCCTGGGCCCCGGAAAAATTTTTGCCAAATTAGACCTGGCCCAAGCCTATCAACAGTTACCGGTCGACGACGCCACGGCAGAGGCGCAAACGATCGTGACTCATAGGGGTGCATTTAAATGCACCAGGCTCCAATTTGGGGTGAGCGTCGCACCCGGCTTATTTCAAAGCACCATGGAGCGCCTGTTGCAAGGACTTCCGGGAGTAGTCCCCTATTTCGATGACGTCTTAGTCAGCGCCCAAGACGAACACCAGCTAGGGGACAGGGTACGGAACGTCCTGTCCAGATTCAGAGAAGCGGGACTAAGACTTAAAAAGAACAAGTGCAGGATAGCGGTCCCCTCGGTAGAATTTCTGGGGTACAGGGTGGACGGCACAGGCATCCACCCTACCGAAAGCAAGGTGAGGGCCATCAAAAGCGCACCAGCCCCCAAATCCAAAGCTGAGCTTCAAGCCTTCCTTGGACTACTAAATTTCTACTCAATGTTCCTAAGAGATAAGGCCACGGTCGCTGATCCCCTTCACAAACTCTTAGGGAAGAATGTACCATGGGTCTGGGGGAAACCGCAAGCGGCCGCGTTTGAGGCAGTAAAAAAACTCCTATCTGAGGACAGTTTCCTGATCCAATACAATGCAGAGCTGCCGCTCGTCTTGGTTTGCGACGCCTCCCCCGTAGGAGTTGGTGCCGTCCTAGGCCATAGACTGCCGAACGGCCTAGAGGCACCCATTGCCTTCTACTCCCGAACTCTGTCCAGCACAGAACGAAACTATAGCCAATTGGACAGAGAGGCTCTGGCTGCGATTGCGGGGGTTAAAAAGTTCCACGAATACCTCTATGGCCGAAAATTCGAACTTGTGACTGACCATAGACCGTTGCTAGGACTGCTAGCAGGCGACAGGCCAACCCCCGCTGCCCTCTCCCCCCGTTTAACTAGATGGGCGATTTTCTTATCGGCCTACTCGTACCAGCTCGTCCATCGGCCTGGGCGGACCCTGGGTCATGCGGATGCCCTTAGCCGTTGCCCCCTTCCCGACCTGCTGGACAACCCAACACCGGAAACCTCCGTCCTGTTGTTGGACACGTTAACCTTGGGGCCCATCTCCTCCGGCGAGGTGGCGAAGGCATCAAATAGAGACCCTGTTATCCGGACTGTTATGGGTTGGGTTTTGAAAGGGTGGCCGGACAAGGTGGTCGGGGAGGAGTACCAAGGTTTTGCCAACAAACGAAATGAACTGTTTACGCAAGGGGGGTGCTTACTGTGGGGTGACAGAGTGGTAATTCCAGCAAAACTACGAGATAGAGTTTTAGAATTATTGCACGAAGGGCATCCTGGCATCGTTAGGATGAAGTGCTTAGCCCGCAGCTATGTCTGGTGGCCCAACATGGACCAGGTCATTTCCGAGTGGGTGGGGAAGTGCAGACCCTGCCAGGAGTCTCGCCCCGATCCCCCAGTAGCGCCCATCCGAGAGTGGGAGAAACCAAAAGGCCCATGGGGGAGGATCCACATTGATTTTGCCGGCCCGTTCCATGGCCAAACGTTTTTAATAGTAGTGGATGCCTTTTCAAAATGGCTCGAAATTGTATTAATGCCATCCACAACGGCCGAAGCGGTTATCAAGGCCCTAAGAAAGTTGTTTGCCACCCACGGCCTGCCGGATACCTTGGTATCGGACAATGGTCCCCAATTTACAGCAACCCTTTTCGAAGGCTACTTGGCCGGCCTGGGGATCCGCCATGCCCTATCAGCCCCATTTCACCCGGCTTCCAACGGATTGGCTGAACGATTTGTCAGGACAGCCAAGGAAGCACTGTCCAGATTAGACAATGGGGACTGGCAGGCCAGGATAGATCAATTCCTTGCGGTTCAGCATGCATCACCATGCACAGCAACTGGGAGAAGCCCAGCAGAGCTCCTCATGGGGAGAAAGCTCCGGTGCGTGTTGGACAGGCTTCACCCTAACTATTCGCACGAAAACTTTAAGGGAGAGACCTGTGGCTTAAGGCAGTTTCAGGTCGGGTCCCCGGTGTTCGCTCGCAATTATGCCAGCGGTCCTCTGTGGGTTGCAGGAACCATAGTGGGGATAACAGGCCCAAAATCATACACGGTGGATGTGGGGGTAGATAGACTCTGGAAGCGCCACATAGACCAACTGAGGAAACGGGTGGTTGGCGAGGCAAACATCAACGCAGACATGTCCGAGCCTAACTATGACCACTTCTCCAAAACAGCTAACTCAAGCCCGGGGCCGCGAGAATACTTAGCTGACAAGCCCTGGTTCCAGCGCCGCCCCAGCGAGTCGCCACTCCCAGCCGGGAATAACCACGCCCCGGACAAAATCCAGGAGGTTCCATTGGCGGAGCCGGGAGAGACAAAGAGTCCCTCCGACCAGCTCGACGCCTCACCAAACACTGAACTGCGCAGGTCAACTAGGGCGAGAACTCAGCCTAAGCACCTGCGAGACTTTGTTTGTACATATGTTAATTTTTGAGTGTTAGTGCCTTCTGGGAAGGGAGGGGTGTTATGTATTGATACTTTTAAGCGGGAGTTTCAAACCTGCCTACGTTTCTGATTGGCTGACAGTCTCTCCAGGATTGTATATAAGGAGGACTGCAGCCTCTGAGTTTTTGCTGAAGTCTCACCATATATTAAAGAGCTGTTGTCACTTGCTTGCTTGTGCCTCTCGTCATTCCCGAACCACTTCAACCTAACCAGTTGTTAAACCGGGGGGGATCCCACCACTGGTGGCAAGACAGTATGAATCTTCCAACCAGCCTCTCTTTCTGCTCCCCCTAGATCAGCGTTTCTCAACCTCATCAACTTTAAGATATGTGGACTTCAGCTCCCACAATTTCCCAGCCAGCACTGGCTGGGGAATTCAAGGAGTTGATTGAAATTCACACATGTTATGGTTGCCAAAGTTGAGAAGCACTGCTGTAGAAGACAATGGCAAGATATATCTGAGTACTTCCCTAGAAAATCACAGGAATACTTTTGCATGGTCAGCAGGAGATTGGTTTGGGAATATTTGCATATTTTTTTCCTTGGATAAGACAAACGAATGAATAAGTACACTTAAAAAAGAAGCAGCAGGATGAAATAACTTCTGAGTTAGGAGAAAACTCTTGGTAGAATATGACCCTCTGCAGATAACCAGAAATATTAAATACTGAATTATATTAGTTGCCATGGTAACTTTAATATGGGTGGACTTCAACTCCCCAAATTCTGGGAGTTGAAGTCTTCTTTTTTTAAAGTTGTCAAGGCTGAGAAACACTGCGCTAGACTAAATCCTGCTCCTTAAGGGCATGGTATCCTGGTTTTCAATGAAAATGTCCAAAATAATATACATTGGCTCAGTGGTGAAATCCACATTTTTTTACTACTGGTTCTGTGAGCGTGGCTTGGTGGGCATGGTGTGGCTTGGTGGGCATGGCTTGGTGGGCATGGCAGGGGAAGGATACTGCAAAATCCCCATTCCCATCCCACTCTGGGGCCAGCCAGAGGTGGTATTTGCCAGTTCTCCGAACTACTCAAAATTTCCGCTACTGGTTCTCCAGAACCTTTCAGAACCTGCCAGATTTCACCCCTGCATTGGCTAAAGTGAGGATGAGCTGAGGTCAGGAAACACTGCTTTAGACCATTGAACTGCAGGTAGTCCTTAACTTAAATCCACAACTGAGCCCTAAATTTCTGCTGCTAAGTGAGTTTTGCCCATTTTATGACCTTTCTTGCCACTGAAATTGTTAAGTTAGTAAGATGGCTGTTAAGTGAATCTGGCTTCCCCATTGACTTTGCTTGTTAGAAAGTCACAACTTGTCCCAGTGACTCTGGGACACTGCAACCGTCATAAGTGTGAAAAATGGTCGTAGGTCAGAGTCATAACTTCAAACAGTCACTAAACAATAAATTGTTAAATGTTTATGCTTGCTAGGAAGGAAGGGCAAGTACTTGGGTTTTTTTTTTTCCTTTTTTTCCTTTTCCTTTTTTCTCTTTTGTAGTTTCTATTTGTTTTACCTGCATAATCTAATTTTTAATAAAAACTGCACATTTTCTGCTGGACTATATAAGAGCACCAAATATGTTTGATGAGCTCATCCTACAATGGTGGACACTAAATATTGCACCTGACCAGTGCCCAGGAGTGATTATCAGCCAGTGAGACATATTCCTACAGGGTTTGTAAGAATTTATCAGGGTTTGTGAGGCACCTCACAACAATTGCGGGACCTATTAGGATTTTTGAGGGGACCTTTGAGGCTTGATAAAATCCTTTCTCCCAATTTTAAAATAGGAACAGCAAAGAAAATGGAAGAGGAAGCAGGACAAAAATGAAGTCATCTTTGAAAAGCTTTGCCGTTTCTTACAGGCTGCTCCTGCTTACAGCTCTCTAGGAAATACTTTTGAAGAACAGCTGCTTCTTTCAATCAGATGTGAGACTATTAGAATCATACAGATATTTCCCTAGCTTTACAGATGCTTTAATTTGATTTTAATTGCAGTATTTCATTAATTTTGCAACACAGAACAAAATAAGTTGAGGCAAAACATGCTGGAAGCTGTTCAGACTTTCAAATCAGGCTTGAAATTCACCATCAACAGTTAGCATCTGGTTAGGTAAACTCCTGACATTGTAACTTTTTTTCTTCTCATTACAGACAGATGTATTTTATTTCTATTTCAATGAAAATGATTTCTACATTGTAATTTTTATACACACACATTGTATGCAGTGTTGAAATGCATTTTTTTTTACTATCGGTTCTGTGGGTGTGGCTTGGTGGGTGGTGTGACTTGGTGGGTGTGGCAGGGGAAGGATATTGCAAAATTTCCATTCCCACCCCACTCTGGAGGCAGCCAGAGGTGGTATTTGACGGTTCTCTGCACTGCTCAAAATTTCCACTACCAGTTCTCCAGAACCTGTCAGAACCTGCTGGATTTCACCCCTGGTTATATGGCATAACCATAATCTTTTTTTCTCTTCTTTTCCAGGACATTAGTGGCTACTTTGCTGCTAATCAACACTCATTTAAAAGGAAAAGACGTAGATTTATTTACTTATCTAAGGAAATCTTCTTCGCTTAGCTAAAGAAATATTTAGATATTGCATACATTTATCTTCATTATTACTGTTAGTTCATATACATGGTAAAAATGATTAACTAAATTTTCAGTTGTCACATAAATACTATAGTCCACTTAAACCCACTTTGGCTTTGATGTATTGTAACGGAGATCAAAACTGAACATATTTTTAAAGTGACCATTGCTTTCCAAAGCAATTATTGATCATTCAGTTATTTTTGATCAGTTTTATAATATTGATATTTTGGTTGTGTGCAATGTACAAATGTACATACCGTACATTCTCTTAACAAGAATCTCAAATCATGAGTGACAAAGGATATGGTGCCAATATATAACCACTAAACATTATACTTGAAGGATGATAGTTTTTATTTGCAGAAGTGTCATAAATAAAGCAGAAACTTGTGGAAAGTCAGCACCCACCCACCCCCAAAGAATGAAATATTTTGAGGAATATTAAAAAGGCAGAATATTATATTTCCCTAAATGAGAAATGGAGAAACATGTTTTTTTAGAGGCAGGAAGCAGACTCACTCTTCATAGCACACACACACATACACACACACACACACACACACACACACAGGCAGATATTTTCTGCCCTTTAAGAAACACTGGGCCAACCTGTCTACAAAACAAAAGACCTTCAGCTTCAGGGGATGGGGTTAAGAACAGGACATGACCCTTCAGGACATAATAGGATTAACCCCACAACCATTTAGCAGAAGACACAGAGCTCATTACATTGCACAAACTCCTAAGGGTATTTCAGACATTGCATCATCTCAGAGTCCAGACTTCAGCCAAACCTTGGAGCTCAGACAAACATCTAGGCTTTGCATTTCCTCTTTTGCCTATAGAGCCAGCCATGACCCCTACATAATCCCAGGAATCTGACAACAGCCAATAGAATATTAAAGGACATGTTATTGCACAGGAACAGGAAGTTCAAGTGCAAAGCCCAAAGAAGGTATAAAAACCCTTCACTCTCAACTCCATGTGGTCAGCTGCCCAGAACCCATGTGGTTTTGCTTCATCATTAAACCATCTTTCCAACCCATCTCCATGTTTCCAATGTCTTTCTCCTGCCTTGGAACTGAACCAGATGGATATTTCTTCCCACAAACTTAAAAAGCAATCTAATGATGGTGAGGAATGTAAAAAAACAATATAATATAAACAAATAGAGAAGAGTTTAATGAAGTAGTTATTTTAAATGGTTAGGGCCAGCACACTATCTAAAGAATTTTATAATCTCAGGGAAGGCTTGACTGGACCATAAGACTGAACAGAAGTTCTCCTATTAAAATAAATAAAATAAAATGTAAAACTACAAAGCAACATTTGGTTGCAATTGCTTCATTATTAATTAAATCTATTATTGTAGTTAGAAATGAACTGATGTAAGTATTAATATGTTTATATTCCCAATTCTAATTCAGAGCAACATGAGTAATAAACATGCCACCTTACTTTTATATTATAAGAATAATGTGGTAAAAATAAATACAATCTGATTTTCAGCCTTCCTAACAGCCTGGTTAAGATTGCAGCTGTTTTTTTCACAAGTAATTAAAGTAAACAACTGAAGCATATGCTAAAAGTATTAACAATTTCCTTTTACAGAGCATGCAGGAAAGTCAGTTTAATAATATCCCTCTCTCACATTGACTTTAAGCCTATTCACTGGAAGGTAAAAACAATCTTTTTTAATGACTAATTTTTCAATCCGAAAAATTAAAAAGTACATTTATGGAATACTATGCATGTCTTCTATTTTTCATTATTATACAAAAGAAGAAGAAAAAAGAAAAAAAATGACACATCAAAATATATGTTCAGATAGATTGATAAATAGCTGCTAGTCACAATTTTAAAAAATCATTAATGATTTTTACATATAATAAATGAAGTAATTTTCATCAATGTTTGCAATGATGGGGTGTCAGTTTGTAACTGGAAAGTGAACATGTATCTATAATCCAAGATTTTAAAGTTCGGAGAGTTCTGACTTTGCAATGTTGTATCATTATTTTTATTCTTTCACATAATTAAAAATTCATTCCTCATATAGCCCACAAACATTTACGTGTTTCTTTGATGTATGGAATTCTTTACTGAGATGTTCTTAAATACAGCTTTTACTAATTTCAAATCATTTGCAGCAACCAATGTCAGCTAATGTACATACAAGCAGGAAACATTTTGGCTTTTCTTTCAGAAAGTTCACACACTGTGCATCATTTAAAAACTAGATAGCAACCAATACTGATTTGTTACTGATGTTTCCTCAGTAAGGAGAATTGAGCCAAAACCAATTCCCTGATTACAGTAGTATATTTGCAGGACACATCAGTGGTGGGTTGTCCTCGGTTCGCACCGGTTCTATAGAACCGGTAGTAAAACTGGCGGGAGGCTCCGCCCACTGATCCCGACATCATCAGAATGTCATCTTCTGCATGCGCAGAAGAGTGCGCGCGGCCACATTGCAAACCGGTATAAAGGTAAGTAGAACCACCCCTGGGACACATGTTGTCAAATATTTGCTAGGACTCACACTTTAGAGTGTTGGGCATACATTTTACATCATGCATACATTTTATATTTGAAGCAATCTATATTCAGCCCTTTGGAATGAACTGCCCCCAGAAATTCGTAAAATCTCTGATCTCTGTGTATTTCGCTGTGCCCTCAAAACCATGTTGTTCCGCCAGGCTGGGCTATCAATATAAAGATTTTAATTGGTTTTAAATGGGATTTTAAATTCGGGGTTTTATAAATTGGGCCTATTATTTAATAATTTTATTTATTTTTAAATTTTGTCTGTCTTTGTGTTTTTAATTAGGCTGTACACTGCCCTGAGTCCTTCGGGAGAAGGGCGGTATAGAAATTAAATAAATAAATAAATAAATAAATAAATAAATAAATAAATAAATAAATAAATAAATAAATGTAGGTTGATGCTGTAATGTACATTGCTTTTGGGGGGGCTTTTTTTAACACAAATCTGACACATCATTAATCTCATCATGAATTTTTTTGACTTGTGCCTTTTGACCTTCATCAGCCCATCCCCTTTTGTTCTTTGTTTATATTCCTCTGTCTCCCATGTACTGTTTCTCTCCTGCATGAGCAGGGGGTTGGACTAGATGATCTCCAAGGTCCCTTCCAACTCTGTTACTGTTACTATTACTGTTAC
The DNA here is from genome assembly GCA_022577455.1 of Arizona elegans. Lineage (NCBI taxonomy): Eukaryota > Metazoa > Chordata > Lepidosauria > Squamata > Colubridae > Arizona > Arizona elegans. The sequence continues at coordinate 92,302,403 of JAKOOJ010000006.1, read as the reverse complement.
CTTCTACTGTGTGCATCTTACAGTTTGGGTGTCCTGGGAGGATTTTGTTGTGCATCTCCTGTGATCTACTACCCCTCAAAAATCTCTTTTCCTATCCTGGGAATGCTCTTATATACTCTTCCCCCCCACCCTCTCCTGCTACAACTTCCTGCTCCTCTCAGAAACTGAATAGCAAAAGTGAAAGTAGAAACTTCCTTATAGTTTATACCAGGGATGAAATCCAGCAGGTTCTAACAGGTTCTGGAGAACCGGTAGCGGAAATTTTGAGCAGTTTGGAGAACCGGCAAAGACCACCTCTGGCTGGCCCAGAGTGGGGTGGGAATGGAGATTTTGCAATATCCTTCCCCCAGGAGTGGGGAGGGAATGGCGATTTTGCAGTATCCTTCCCCTGGAGTGGGGTGGGAATGGAGATTTTGCAGTATCCTTCTCCTGCCATGCCCACCAAGCCACACCCACCAAGCCACACCGCGCCCACCAAGCCACACCCACAGAACCAATAGTAAAAAATTTGGATTTCACCACTGGTTTATACGCTCTCCTTTTGTCTACACAAACCCCCAAAGACCTCCCGAAAGAAGAGAGCCCAAAATTAGAGGAGCTTTTAAAAAAAAAGTCAAACATCCATTTCACTTTTAGCATCCCTGAATCTGTCTACTGCAAGGGCCTTTAGCAATGGTGAATCCAATTTTTTTTACTACCGGTTCCGTGGGCATGGCTTGGTGGGCATGATGTGGCTTGGTGGGAGTGGCAGGGGAAGGATACTTCAAAATCTCCATTCCCTCCCCACTCCAGGAAAGGATACTGCAAAATATCCATTCCTATCCCACTCTGGGGCCAGCCAGAGGTAGTATTTACCGGTTCTCCGAACTTCTCAAAATTTCCACTACTGGTTCTCCAGAACCTGTCAGAACCTGCTGGATTTCACCCCTGGCCTGTGGCTGCACCTACTTTTGAAGTGGAGCCTTCAATATGTGCAATTTTTGAGGTAAAGGAAATTTCATACTCCTGCCTCTAATGGTTGCATGGCTAGAGTCCAAAGGAGAAAACGAGTGATAGGAAAGCCAGAGAGGCAAGTCTGCTTAACAAGGTTCCACTATCAGCATCTCTTAGCCACAATTTTTTCACCATCAGCCAGTACTTCCTCTGTCTCTCTAGTCTTCCAGGATCCTCATTATTAAATCTTTCAATCTACCTGCTTTTCCACTAGTATTGATTTTCAAGTAGGCGAGCCAATTGCTCCTTTATTTTAAAGTGTCCTCTCTATTTGAAGGAATGTTCAAAATCTGCCTTAAGAAGGGATTCTGAATTTATCAATCAGCAATCTGAATCTTGGCAGTGAAATGAATAAACCACCTGGCCACAGTGAGATACATTATATTTTTATTTCCATTATAATCATCTTATCCATATCTGCAAACCCTATGTAAAACAGTGAAGCAATTTTTCATGCTCCTTTTTATTTTTTGAGATAAGGTTCATTTGTTTAGTTTTGGAGGGGGGTTGTTCTTGCTCTCCTAATTTTGCCAATTCTTTTGGTATTCTCTGATTACTGTTCCAAATTTGTTCATATAAACAGTGAGGTAAATCTTCAAGAGAAGGATAAATTCAGGTTAGTTTGATTTATTTATACTTCATCTATAATTATATATATGACTATTCACTGAATAGTAGGGTAAAGCACCTCAAATAAATTTGTTGAATTCAAAAACATATGTGTTTGAGTTCTCTCTCACTTATTATTTAGATATTCTATTTCTTGAATTGAATTTGAAGAAGATTGCTCCCACAAGTAATGTTTCAATTACCATTGGTTGTCTCCTTATTTGGATTTTTTTGAGGGGGGGGGGTTAGGATTAGGACAGAGTGATAGACAATTTAAAAAAAAATATTTAAAAGAGTTATAGGAATGCCCATCTTAAGCAACTCTGTGGGGCTCACAATAACCATGTTATGATTATAATTGTTACATTATTACAATTATACAAATTATTGTATGTTTATTTGTTGTTATTTAATAGGGAAACTGTGGAACTCCGAATATATTGCTCCAAATAACAAAAGGACCAATATAGGTCATCTCGTCCAATCTTCTGCTCATCACAACAATTGACTAAATCATTAGAAATGATGGAAAAAAACATTCCTAACATATGGCCATTCAGCTCACATTCAAAAACCTTCACTAAACAGGACTCCATAACAGTCTCGTGCAGCTTATTCCATCATTCAACAGCTCTTATCATCAGGAAACTACTCCTAATATCTAACCTTTTTCTTTAATTCAATGCCTTTGACTTGCCCTTAATTTTTACAAAGTGAGAATTCATAATCTATGTGAATTCCTTTAGATCAGGGGTGTCAAACTCAATTTTATTGAGGGCCGCATCAGGGCTGTGGTTGACCTCGGGGGGGGGGGAATGTGGCATGGCCAACTGGGTGGGCATGGCCAGCTTGACCCCACTCCCCAGATTGCTGGCATGTTTCCTCTTTGCATTGGGTAGACTGGGCCGAAGCCAGGACAGCCCAATCTTTTCTCTTCACATTGGGTAGACCGGGCCGAAGCCACGCTGGCCTGATCTTTCATCTTCGCACTGGGTACACCAGAATGCCCCGCGGACCGGATCCAACCAATTGCGGGCTGAATCCGGCCTGCAGGTCTTGTGTTTGACAACACTGCTTTAGATATTGAAAACCACATTCATCTCTTTCCTTTGGATATCTTTCCTGCAGGCTCATCACATCCAGTTTCTTTAACCAGTTTCCAAACACTTTGTCACTCTCCTCTGAACCTTTTCATGTTTCACCATATCTGTTAATGTACAGCATAATGCCCAGAAATAGAGATGTTATTCCAGGTTAAGAACAAGATCCATTCCTAAATGTCTTTAAATTGAATTTGTACATAAGTCAGAACTCGTACTTTCAAATGGACTGCCTACTACTAAGAATGGCAGACACCATCCTCCTTCCTTTCATAAATTGCTGAAAACTGCTGAAAACAGGCCGTATATTTAAAATGTGTAACTTCAGAAATGCATGAAAACATTGGGTAGCTTCAGCAGTTTGTCTTCTCAAGGAAGGAGTATGCTATCCATCATTTTTAGTAATAGCAATAGGTAGTCTATTAGTAAGTACAAGTTGTTCTTAATTTCTTAATCCAGGGACTGCCTATAGCAGTCTAATTATTTAAGAATACAGTATATGACTGTTCTTTCCTGCAATCTGGGCACAGTTCTTCTGTTAATTTATCCCAAATTTGCATTGCACTTTTAAGAAACTACATCATATCACTCTATAGTTCCCTAGAATGCCCACTTCCATCTCACATGCACTTTTGTAAACCAGATCAATATTTACTTATGCATTTGATTTTCCTTTCCGATGAAAGTCTGGTGATTATTATACTTGTCACCCATTCATTCTGTTGAATCTGGCCCTTTACTCAAACCTATGCTGGAAAGAAGCACTTTGAGTAAGTTAAATCCAGGTTTTAATTATACAAAAGATTTATGAATAGTTAGACTTGTTCTGTATAGATGTTTAGGAATAAATTGACCAAAACTATAATTATGACTTCTTAAAGATTAGGCAGCATGAGAAATCTAGAAAAAAACATTGTATATTTCATTTTCTGTTCTTTTTTTTCAGTGTGGATTTTCTCTGTTCAATTAGCAGCTTTCCTTTTTTGTAAAAGATGTGGCAGGAAATTCAATCATGACTAAGAGATTTTTTTAAAGTACTTTAGTTGCATTAAAACAGTGCAAGGTCATTCTGCTCTCTTGCTATTTCCTTCTGCATTTCCTGCAAGCTTCCTGCAGTTCTTCTATGTATTTGAAAACATCTGTTTCATATGTGGATATAGTAAACTATACAACAAACAGTAACCTCCCGTCTATAATCTCCATAAAATAAATGTGTTTTATCCATTAATTATGGATTTACAGCTGTTAAAAGTTCTGGAACTTACTATTAAAGAATTGTTTATTATAATAAACAATTTTAAATGCAAAATACATTTACAAAAACATGCCCTGTAGCCAGGAGGCTGGTAAGTATGCAAGTGAATAGAAAGACATAGATATAGATAAATAACAAACTATAATATAGATAAAATATATTGTGATACCCTGGAAAATCCATCCTGTTTTTCCCCTGATATTCTTTCATAAAAACTTGCTATAGAACTCCAAATTCAGCACTTTATGTAAGCAAATTCAGTACAAATTTATATTTGCTCCAAGTTGGACCAAGCTATTCTATCTTCTGTGAATCAATCCTTTTAATAGGCAGCTTCTAATAGTCAGAAAAAACTGTTTCAAGAGACTTAAGGCAATATTTTCATATATTAAGGATTAGTAACATGTTTTCCAAAGTCATTTAGCACTCACCACACCCTTAACTGAGCTCACTTACCTTCAAAATTAAATAACAACAACAACAACAATCCAAGAGAGGTCAAGAGAGCTAAATCTTGAAACCACTCGTGAAATGTTATAAGATGAAGGTCCTTTCAATTAAAACAAATATATTGTATTTGTTTGTTTATTTGTTTATTAAATACATTTAATTGTAAAATGTAATTTATATAATATATGGTTGCCTGCAGCAGTGCATGAAATTGCATATGATGCTTCCCAAGTTCCCACATAAAAAGACTGCTGTCCCTGTCATAAATTTGAATAATAATAATAATAATAATAATAATAATAATAATAATAATAATAATAATAATTTTATTTCTATACCGCCCTTCTCCCGAAGGACTCAGGGCGGTGTACAGCCTATTAAAAGCACAAAGACAGACATCGATTAAATCTGTAATAATATAATTTGAAAACTCTGAATGAACATTTCCACTTAGATGTTAGTTCAATGCGTGACTTACTGGCCCTTTTTTCTGAAAGTGTTTAACATTTATCAGAGCAGTAAACACAGCAGAGAAGACTTTGACACCTAGAAAAAACAGAGATTATCGTTATATTCCAGTGACTCTGGTTCTAATTATCAAACTATGGGTTGCAATATATACTACTGATTCCTTATGGCATAAGCTCTTACTTTTTATACAAGGTACATTACTCACGCTAATTTGTCACTGCAATCATAAATGGATTTGTAAGCTTTTGATGACTGAAGTCTACAGAGAAGGTTCGTTAGGGTGCTGTATTTCGCCCCTCCCAAAGTTTTTTTTTCAGAAAGATTAAACAGCTACCTTTCTGAAAATTGCTTGGCCCTTTGCCTGCTTTATACACAAAGCAGAAAGAAATGGCTTGAGGTGAGCTAGACAAGACCAGACCATTTCAGACAGCCATTTCCAAATTCTTCCATACATGAAAAACTTTATACAAATAGAAAAGTAAAACAGCCAAGGTTAGAATCTTCCTCTTTGCTTCTCAATGTTTAATTGTGGGGAAATACCTACTTCAGGTTTCTCTCGATGCCTAGACATAAATACTTCTGATCAGGGGTGGATACTACTTACCTTTACTACTGGTTCGCTTGCGCTTGCGTACGCTCTTCTGCGCATGCGCAGAAGTGTTCTGATGACGTCGGGGTCGGGGGGCAGAGCCTCCTGCCAGTTTTACTACCAGTTCTATAGAACTGGTCTGAACCAGGGGCAACCCACCACTGCTTCTAATCAACAGAAAGTGACCCCTGAGTATATGTGAGCAAGATGAGGTGGTACAAATTGACAGTGTAAATTCAGATATAGAAATGGGGTCTCATTTTTGAATGCTGCACGTGACCAACCAGCGCAGCCAACAAAAAAGCAGATAGAATTTTTACTGAGATTTTGTTGCATTCTATATGTTTGGTGTTTCTATAGAAAACTGGCGTCTACCACTTACAGTGTATATTATGCAGCAATCTTATTCACTTAGCAAGCTATTTTTCAGCCATTCTTCTGTATATGCAGCCAAATGTTTCTATTAAACTTTTTAACTTTTGTAAATCAACTAGTTCCTATAAGTCAGGAGTGTCAAACTTGATTTCATTGAGGGCCGCATCAGGGTTGTATTTGACCTGGGGTAGGCGTGGCCATCTCAATGTCACTCGTGTTGGTGCCTATGGTGGCACGAGCAGTATGCCAGCGAAAATGGGCTCCCGAGCTCTGTTTTTGGCTGCAACGGCCTCCTCCAACCCTCTGCCAGTGAAAGCAAAGCTCAGGAGCAGCACTGCTGAGCTTCGTTTTCACTGGCAGAGGGTTACAGGAAGATGTTGCAGCCAAAAATGGAGCTCGGGAGCCCATTTTTGCTGGCAGAGGCACTGCAGGCCGGTCATTCACTGTTTCCAGGGCGGCCCTGCCGGCCAAATCTAAGCACCCCGTGGGCCAGATCCGGCCAGCAGGTCTTGAGTTTGACACCCCTGCTATAGGTAAAGGTTAAGGTTTCCCTGTCCAGTCCAAAATGTCCGAAGACATTTTACATGGTGCTCATCTCCATTTCTTGGCTGAGGGAGCCAGCGTTGTCCAAATACATTTTCTATGGTCATGTGGCCAGAATGCCTACATGCATAGTTCCTGTGCATGTTTCTTATAATGGACATTTTCAAAGAATCATTCAGTCATTTGAAGTTGGGCAAAATCAAATCACAAGGAATGAATGAGTGAGTGAGTGAATGAATGGATGGATGAATGAATTAATGAATGATTCTAGATTTAGCATTTAACTAGGGGACAAATCTATATATTGTGAATATAAATATATGACAACTTCCTCTTTCGTAAGTAACTTATCATATACACATGGACATGTTAAGTTTACAAAGAAATCACCTACTTTTAACCACCAGCTCTTCCTGCAAGCAGGCCCAGTTAAAAAGCAGGGCATATTTTATGGAGATTACTTAGAGTGCCTTAATAATGTTTTAATGCGATTTTTCCAGACAGAAAAACCACGAGAAGCAAACAAAAGCAAATCATAGCTTTGTTTCATTGCTTTATTAAATATGGCACCTGAATACAAGGTGGAAATCTTTAGTTGCATGAATGTGCTATCTTTCTCTTGCTTTGTGTTTCCTAAGTATTCTCTGAACTAAGTCTCAACTTGAATTGGCACCTGCACTCAGAATGTGTTACAGATCACATGAGTGCATTAAAAAACAAAAAGAACACCGTTGCCTCAGTATTAAGTGTAAGGGCTAGGAGAGGAGCTTTTAACTTACCATCTTTGGGAGGTATGCAGCCCTCCAAATAGGTTGCTACTACTCACAATACTTAGGAAAGAATATTTAGGAAACTTTGTAAAATTGAATCTCTTTAATGGTAAGGAGTCCATGAAAGGAGAGCAGCAGTGTTCCTGCCCATTGTCATGAGTGTAACCAATAAGATGAGATCAAGCCAGATTGGCAGAGTCAAGAAGGAGCAGCTTGAAAGTTATAGCAACACCATGGAGTTTTCCAAACTTGGCCAGGCACTACAGATCCTTCTTTAGACTGAGAAGAAGCAACTCCATCTGCACAGGTCAGACCAAGGAATATCTGCAGTCATGTTTAAGGCTGGGGCCTAATCTTCCCCACTTGACTACTACTCCTTCCACCATCATGGGTTTTCCTTGCTCTAACTTTAGGCTGCGGAGAAATCGGAAGCCTGCACCCAAATGGGTCAGGCCAAAAGGTGTTTGCCCTTAGCCCTGTATCAAGGACCAAGTTAAGACTGTAGGAGTTCTTGATCTGGCTTGGTCTGGACACAGAGCTACATTTTCTTCAGTCTAAATCCCTAACAGTTATGGGGGAGCCTGCAAAGTAGGGAGCCTGCAAGTAAGGAAAAGACGGCTTAGGTCTTGCCCATTCTGGGATGGTCTTTCATGCCCTAGCACCTCAGGTAAAGGGCAGGGGTGAAATTCAGCAGGTTCTGACAGATTCTGGAGAACTGGTAGCAGAAATTTTGAGTAGTTCAGAGAACCGGCAAATACCACCTCTGGCTGGCCCCAGAGTGGGGTGGGAATGGGGATTTTGCAGTATCCTTCTCCTGCCACACCCACCAAGCCACACCACGCCCACCAAGTCACGCCCACAGAACGCATAGTAAAAAAATTTGAATTCCACTGGTAAAGGGCAATACTGCATGTTGGAATCTATATGTCCAGGGTGAGTCCAGTGCAAAGTGGTTGTCCAGGGCCAGTAAGGGTTGGGTGGGCAAACATGTTTGCCTGGAGGTTCAGCAATATTGCATTGCTAACAAATTTCCCCTATGTCTTCTGAAGAGCCAACAATTAAGTTGCTCCTAGAGACTTTTCCTATTAATGTATCAAAGGTGGTATTATCTCTTGGGCTAATAAACTGATTCTCCTGTACTGTTTGTAACCAATTGAGAGACATCTGGTGTAACTGGGAGATTAAACAGAAATGCTGTAACACAACAAGAAGCTATTTCTTGTTAAACTAGCAAATGGATTCAAAATATTGAAAAATCCACTGGATTCCCTCATCTCCATTTGTAAAATTCTCTCATGGAACAGCTGAAACCCATCCCTGGTTTCCTCAGTTTAAAGCTTTTATCCCTAAAAAGTATATATTAATTTTACCAGCACTAAATTATTCAGGTTTATAAAATCACAACTATAATGCAAAGAGCTCTAGAAGCATCATTGTGAAAACAAGTATGAAAAAGACAAGTGCAGTTCTGCATCAGCACAAAGGGAGACACCCTGGAATACAAACTCAAGCCCAGATGAGGTGTCCAATATATGGTTGGGGAAAAAAAGTCAAGATGGTGGAGATAAAAGCTCCACCTGGTTATTTTGTGTCTGCATGTGTGCGTTTTAAGACATGGAAATGTTGAAGTTATCAGGTCACTTTGTAGAACTGAGAAAAATGGCAGAAAATGGCAACCCAAGAGATAAGACACTAAATATTTGGAAGTGTTCAGACAGAAAAGGAACTTTTTCAGACAAAAGAGAAAACGTTGTTTCCCAATGAATGCTACAATTTATGATCATGTAATCAGATTTGGGACAGAAAAATAATTGTGTACTTACTAGAAGTCCGAATTATGGCCTCACAAGTGAATAAACAATTATATATGATAATGATATTCAGCTAATATCATAATGGCAAAACTTTTCATGTTGGGAGACAAGATGTCTCTCAAAACTTCTTTCCAAGGATATAGACAGAAGGTGCTATTGTCATAGATATTCAGCTGCTGTCTCAGAAAGGCTCTTATAGTTTTTACCTTACATGATTTTTAAGAATGGCTAAAATATTGTAAATTTGAAATCTTTACAAAAAATATTTTAAAACTTTTAATTTGAAAATCAGTTTTAGATTTTGAAATTGCCCGACTACATATTGAAGACCTAAAATTTGTTCAAGACACAAATGTAAAAGAAGATACATTTCCAAAAACCTAATCTGACCAAAGGTCTTTTAAAAATGCCTAGTTTAGTGTCAGAAAATAGCACTTTGAAAAGACTGGATTCTCATCCTAGAGGTACTATATTTGCAATACTTAGCTTAATCGTAGTTTATTCAGCACCATTTTGGGAAACACTAAAATCCAGATTGGATTCTCTGTTTAGACTGTTATTATGCAACTACATCTGGTCTTACAAAGGTGCCTTACCTCTAACATTTTATAACAAGAAGTTGTTATAGGCCTCTTAATCCTTTTAACAATTTATCCTTTCACTTCAGTATTAAATAATTTTCTATACTTTACTGCCTGCATAATTGGGATAATTACCTTACAAAACCTTGGAAATCAAAACGTTGCTTTATTTCTCAATATTCTTAAGTGGGTTACTTATTTACATTACCTGATTAACAAGTACCACTATTACTTGTCAGTATAAGAGCTGGTGGCTTTCCTAAATGTGCAAGAAACAAGCTGCTAGGGCAAAGGGAAATTGCGTAGAATCAAACTTGTTTTAAAACTTAACATGGAATGAATTTTTTAGCTATCTGGAGAAATGTTGACTTGAGTCTTATTTCTTACTTGATATTCATAGGTTTATATTGTCTAGAAATTACATAAAAATATTTTTTGTCCTTCCACAAGGGACACCTTAGTATAAACTACAGACCCACTGAAGCAATTTATGGGGTCATGAAACACCTTCCTTGAACATTTTTTTGTATTTTTGAAGGTAATTTGTAATAATGCTATTGCATGTTAATGATAAATATTGCTGCTTATGGAATTTCAATAGTGTAGGTATATATTGGAGTGGTTTAAATCAGTGAAAATTATTTTAAGTAAAATAACTTAACTAAATATATAAAACCTCTGTAATTATTATTTTATTAGTATCAACCAGGAAATCAGATGTTCAATATTCTCCTGAGGTTATACATAAACAAATGCAAAATTGAAGTAAGAATCTTAAAAGTCAAAATTGTATAACAAAACAATACTCCATCAAAAAAGTGTGTAAAATTACAAGGATGCTATTTTTTAAACACTGGCACCATTATTTCATAACTACAGAGTTCTCAATCAATCCCCAGATTATTCCGCCGAGTTCATAACTGCCAGCATTTTTATTGAAAATGCAAAAAATTTAACTTTGGTTTTCAAAGCAATCTATATTTTATCAAATCAGAGGTTGTTGGAATACCATGTTATATTTCACAGCTAAATGGAAAAAATGTACTTCCCCCCCACTGCTATTTTAACTTACAAAATGGGCAGACATCAAAAATGTTATAAAAGAGAACAGAAAAAGATACATCTCATTTTAATTTGAGACAATACAAAATTTTGAAAATGGGCTAAAACTAGTACTGGATTGAAAACATGAATTTATACAAATCAATCAATGGTATCACTTATAAAAAACATTAGCAAAGTAAAGTATTTTATTGTGGGAGGTTTACTACCAGGAGTATCCATGGCATAAAGCCCACAATCATCACTTGACATGGTATCCTAAAAGGATTACAGTAATTTAGTATTTAACTTTACCTGCTTAGAGTACTCTCCTCTGTATTAAAGTATTTGCAAATTCAACTTACTACTAGCCAATGAAGTCATACATGTAAATTCCTTGCAGATCAAAGTGAGAATATATTTAGTGGTCGCAGAAGCATCCTAAATTATTTTTCTCCTGGAAGTACTTCATGCCACAGAAATGGTATTTTAATTCTCATCCTTCCAAAACTGGCAAATTTATACAACTCAGTAGAATATTGTACATAGCAAAAGCTGAGCAAATACAAATTGGTTAAGAACATTTTTTATTGTGACCAGTTACATGGGGAAAAACATGTTTTGCATATTCCGGTATATATTTATTTTCTACCCTATCATGATTATATAGGGCATGTTGCTCAAAGCTCTTGTTATCATTCTATCAACTTATTACATGAAGAGACAAAATTCTGACGTGATCCCAAACGGGCAAAAACATAAAAAGTTAAAGTTTCCAGAGGAAAAAAAGGGAAATGTTGACTTTACAAGGGCACCTATTAAAAGGACAACAATACTAAATTTTTTAAAAATGTATTTACTTAGAAGCAATCAGAATGTCAACAGCTACAACTTTTTTTTTCTTTTTTCTTTGCAATTACAGAGTGGTATTTAGTTAACAGAACAACTATTATTTTATGAGGCAGACAACTCAAGATGAATAATAAACTACATCTGCATGTATAACTAATTTGTGCTGTGCACCAACAAGAACCTGCTTTAAACTTCCATGCCAATTTACAACCCCCATTCTGTACTAGGCAACATTAGTGGCCACTGAGATACCACTAAAGGACAAGTCTACCAAAAGACATATTTGGTAGTTTTGAACTATACAAAAAAAGAAAAAGGAAAAAAGACACTGTACAGTTTAAAAACAAATCTTACACAGCCTTATGCTTAATTTTTTTTCCTTTCTTTAAAAGGAGTGAGTTGTGTACAGGGGGGTTAAATGCTTTTATAGACAAGAAAATCTGATCTAAAAGACTTATTCATCATCTTCTTCCTCCTCATCCTCCTCTTCTTCTTCCTCTTCTTCCTCGTCGTCCTCTTCATCGTCCTCATCATCATCTTCCTCTTCTTTCTTTTTCTTGCTTTTCTCAGGCTTAGGAGCTACCTTTTTGGCTGCATCAGGCTTTCCCTTAGCTCGGTATGCAGCAATATCCTTGGTTTGAAAAGCAAAAATAATTTTGTTTACACAACATAAACTCATTTATAATGTGATCAATAGTTATTCAGTTTAAATGCACATAAGTCAAAATTGTAACTAAACGTAAAACATGTTTGGATGTCACAGAAAGCTGGTTGCAGTTAATAAAGTTTAATGAAAGAATTCAACTTTTCACACACTTCACTTAAAGAGTAGATGGTGCCACCTTCAGCATGTATAAACTATATTCCTTTGAACTGCATAGTAAAACCCAATAAGCCAATTCTCAAGTAATTCATTTTTGCTTCATCTGTTTTTTAAAACTTTTTTCCATTGCCCCAAGTCGGTTTTCATATTCTAAATTGCATTTTATATTGACAAATATTCTGAGTACTCTAAAGTGTTGATGCTCAACTCATAAATTCATCATGCTAATACCGTCATCATTCATGTTATTCAGTCCTTCCCTAGTCCCTATCCACAGTTGAAACAAGGGGACAAACCACGTGCTATAATCCCACAACTAAAAGTGGTCTTATATAGTATATTTTGGCAGTACCATAAATTTACGTTCCAAATTCATAAAATTCCTATTATGATTGTGACAATTCAATAAATACTTATTTTACAGAAGATAGGATTTCTAAGATAGGATCCTAATATTTTACATTAATCAACATGCAGTAAAGCCATAATATTATGAATCTATTAAAGTTGCTTACAAGATGTATTTATTATTAATCCAAATTACTTTAAAAAATTACCAAGAGTCTTCCTAATACTCGTTTCATTTAAAAATATATTTTATTTAAATTCTGCCTTCATTATTTTTACAAATAACTCAAAGTGGCAAACATACCCAATATTCCTTTCTCCTATTTTCCCCACAACAACCCTATGAAGTGAGTTAGGTTGAGAGAGAAGAACCAGTCACCCATCTGGCTTTCATGACTAAAGTGGGATTTGAACTCCCATTTCACTAAAAAGCAAACAAGACTAAATGCACTGATTTGTTTTTTCAACCAAATTGGAATTTTAATATGAAGAGAGAAAGTATTCAATACTCCAGAAAAAAATGCACAAACATGGCTATACTCCTGATAATAAATGCCTGGAATTTATTAGGTTAAAATGGATTTGTAATTTACCTTTTCATATTTCTCCTTCAGTTTAGCAGCCTTCTTTTCAAAGGGCTGTTTATCCTCTGAGGATGTATTATTCCACATCTCTCCAAGTTTTTTTGCAACATCCCCAATGGAAAGACCAGGATGTTCTCCTTTGATTTTTGGACGATACTCAGAACAAAATAAGAAAAATGCCGAACTGAAAATAAATTTACAGAACAATTAAGGTTTAACAAATGAGTTTTACATAGCAGCTTCAAAACAATTCAGTGTAATACTACTACATATATACAAACTATAAAAATCTACTTACGGAGGCCTCTTTGGTGCATTTGGATCCTTGAATTTCTTTTTTGACTCTCCTTTTGGGGGTACATAGCTTTTCATTTCTCTTTCATAACGAACCTTGTCAGCTCGTGCCATATCTTCAAATTTCCCCTTTTCCTTAGCGGACATAGTCTATACATATAAAACATGACCAAAAAGCATCCTTAATGAAAGTTTATCGTCCCTTCTAGTTTGGAATGGAAACTCTTATGAATAAAAATATTTTAAAATGACATTCAAATAATCAAAAATGATAATTTTAAAATTATATTAATATAATTGTGCTTTGTATTATCATCTTAGCAAACAGTACCTTCCACCTTTCTGAACATTTCTTTGAGAACTCTGAGAAATTCACTGAAGCATCTGGGTGTTTCTTCTTGTGCTCTTCCCGGCAGGTTTGCACAAAATAGGCATACGAGGACATTTTACCTCTTGGCTTTTTAGGATCACCTTTGCCCATTTTTGAAGATTTCTAAAAGACAAATTGAAATTCTTGACAAACTATTTTGAATTTCATAGTAAGTAATTTGATTAAGAATGGTCAAATTTACACTGAGATAAAGCAGCACTCTTTTCTGACTTTGGGGACAACTATTTATTTTAAGTTATAATCAAACCTTCTCTGAATATTATCTAGTCTAGAAATGCATTAGTTCCTTAAGTATGTGCAAAGCCCCAAAACCCTTCCCTTCTGACAGAAGGGAAAAATACTAGAATGCATGACCAGAGAATATATATCTAATTTATGTCTTTGCTGCCCACTATCTTTTGAAATGTGGCCCTGGAAAACAAAGGTCAACTATAGCCCTTAGCCTAGGAAATATTTCCTGATCAAGAAATTAAATATTGTTATAGCAATATATGCAAATTTGTAGCAAATATTGGGAAATCCTCTGGAGACGTAAGGAAAGGAGAATCTCAGATGTCTGCATATACTGTACATTAGATTCCTGGTGCTGTAGTTGCCAGCACCAGTTTGGAGATGAATAATGAAGATATTATCAGTGACAAATGCTCCATTTACAAAAATTATGTTACAGGATGCATATTAATTTTTACTGATAAGAATTCAAACAGCCTGGGCTTATACAAATTATCACAAAATGTTACACTAGAGTTTCAAAATGTTTTCCTTAACTGCAAGGAATGTGTATACATAACACATATCTATACATTTTATGACATAACATAAATTGATACTAAATCCTGGAGAAAAAAATATTTTCTACTAATTTGGTTAGAAGTCAAAAAATCTACAACTTCTGAATCTCTTTCTTTTAAACTAAATTGCCAAGCATACCTTGTTATATAATAACCCAAAACTATCCTCCATGCACAGGTATGTATGTACATTTACCTGAAAAAATCTGCCCAGCTATTTCCTATATTTCATATCAAGTACTCTATTTTTTATTTTCTTCTTCCATGTATAAAATTAAATCAAATACTTTTTTACCATGTTCCTTTACAACCTTTCATATGAGATCTGTCCACACGAAATTCATGCAGAAACATTGTCCTTTACTCAACCTTCTTATGGTGTGGTATTTAATCACAAATACTAAATTGGTACTAAATTATCCAATTTCATGTGCAACAACCAATTTCACCAACAGATGGAAACAGGTCACTGTCTGTGAAGGGGCATGCCACATTTTAGAATGCCAGAACATTTTTGGCAGATTAAGACCAGCCACAACATTTCTGGAGATGTTTTCAAACCAGACTGACATGCTAATACTTCACCTATTCTCTGGATTATGTGAATATAATTTTTCTGAGTTCTACAACATTGTGTCAGAGGGGAATGCATGTATTATAGACTTTTCCAGGCACATAAGCACACAGTGAGCATATTCATAAGACAGGAATTTCTATGTGCCACTTCAAAACAAGTTGATGAATATTAAAACTGGTTAGGAAAATTGTGGATTAAAAAAAAGGGTTGTGAAGCGTTCTATCATTATTTTTACATAATAGGCAATGACAAATGTAATTCTGCAGGCTTTTATAACTGAGCCAAAGAGAAGTTCTACTTCTTAAAAACAATTGAGTTCTGAGCTGCCACCAACACTTAGAAAAAGATGTTGGTAAAGCAATAAAAAACTGCTCCAGTGTGAATTAGACTAGTAAGGGCTTAAAAATATATAACTACAGTAGTTTCCTACTAGATAGACCTTAAATTTGATTCAGCAATATTTAAATTAATGTGTATAATTTAAATTAAGTATTTTGTTTTTTTCAAGTGTTTAAATGGTTTTTCTTATTTGCATTAAACTTTTCTATTAAGGAGCAAAAATACTGTTCTGAGTGTTCTTAGGTATTCAAGAAGCACTTCTGCCTTAATTTGCACAATTTAAATATGGAAATGTAGTTCTGGCCAGTATTGCCATAAAAGCAATTTCCTATCAGTTGGCCTGTGGACACAAAAATATTTTTTTTTCTTAACTAAACATGTCCAGTCTAAAGTTTCTCTCAGGTAAACAAACAAGTACTCATGCCTATATGGAAATAGAGGTCAGAAAAACTCTCAGGAATAAATAAGGATATCTGAATAATTGGACTCAATAATAAAAAAAAATAGGTGAAAAAAGAGAAATATATAAAGGGGTTACTATATTTAATTTGCCTTACTCTAAGAAAATGTTATTTTAAATATATTTCCAAACATACACTACGAAAAGTGTAATACATCTTAAACTTTTACTTGTTAGTTTACATCCTATAATACAAGGCATTTTTAAAAGTACAATAGAAAAATAATCACACCATAATAAGCATTTTAAACATACTTTATTAGGTAATGCAGTCAGGTATGTCATTTTTAAAAAGCTGGGCAATAAAGTAACGAGAAGTCCACATTATGGGTAAGTGAAGTATCACGTGCGGGTATTTTTCTTTTTAAAGGTTGAGGGAAAAAAATTGCCTAATAACTAATAGGCATTCTTTTACAAGGACGCAGACACCACAGCTAAAACCGTAAAACCGAGGGGCTCCTTCTAATTCCATGTGCTTCAGTATTACACGAAGAAGCGAGGCGGATTTTTTTTTTTTTTTATAATGGCGCAGGCTTCTGCTTAAGAAGGTCACCACCGGCAGCAGCGATTCTCCTTCCATTTTGTGCAAACGCCTTGTTGATGAGAGAAAGTCCCCTTGAAATGCGCTTCGCGGAAGCTTCGCTACGGCGGAAAGGCTCGGCTGGCAGCGGGTGCGCGGGACCCCGAGCCCTGCCCGCTGCTTGGCGGCGCCTCTATAGCGAGAAGCGTTGCCCGCGCATTGCCTTTGCAGCAGGAAGAGAGGCCGCTTCTCGGAATGGCCGCTGCTTCATAAGAGAATATGGCTCCTTCCTTCCCTTTGTGTGTGTGTGCGTGTGTGTGTGTCGGTGCGCTCTGTACTCTGGCGCACACACAGCCATTGCAAGCAATGCGAACGGGGGGGGGGAGAGAGAGAGAGAAGTGTCTCGTTTCTCCTGAAGCCCGCCAGAACCTCTCCGTTCAGTTTTATTTTTATTTTATTTTTTAAAAAGCCCCGTTAAGTCCGAGGAGGGGAAAGAGGGGGGGGGGGGGTTGCGGTGGGGGGTGAAAAAAAAGGCAAAAAAAAAAATAAAATTCACCTGCGGCCGATCTGGACTTTTAAACGGTCGCCGGCGCTCTTTCTCGCCCAGGGAGAAAAGGCGCCTTGAAAAAGTTCCCCTGAACTGCGCCCCCGCCCGTCCGCGCCTCCCCCTTCCCTGCCTTGCGCGCAAGCCAGCCCTCCTCTCGCCTTGTTTTCTCTTGCTCTACACACGGCTCTCGTCAGCCATGTTACAGCAAGCGCAGTTCCCGAGGTGATTTATCGCCCCGAGGCCAGCAACGCCCAGAAACGCTCCTGCAATTCAGCATCGCGGGGCTTCCTTGCGGGCGAGGCGACCCCCACCACCACACACACACCGCGCCCACTCCCCATTTTTTCCTCCGTTTTCTTTTTTTTTCTTCCCCCCCTCCTCGTTCGACCGACCACGGCGTCCGTGTGGAGAGTCCGCCGCTTTCTCTCCCTCCCTCTCCCCTTCACCAACCAACCAACCCTTCACAGACGCTGCAGCAATGGCTAGATGGCTCTATATCGCCGTGCTATGTAAGCAGCTTATTCACACTTGGACCGCTTTTCCGCCGCCTCGCTTGCCGGGCTAAAACGGATCCGAGTCCTCTTCCTCCATTTACACGGATTTACGGCGTCGATCCCGATCGTGACTGTGGGGATTTTGGGGCACGACGGGGAAGGGAGGGGGGAGTCCCAGGATTTATGGTCCCTTTTCCCCCACTTCTCGAAACTCCCCAGGCGGTTTTATTTTTAATGACTTAACCGCCTTCCCGCCACCCTCCGAGGTGACGAGGGAAAGTGTGTGCTCGGTCCCAGCCCGATTTCCCCCCTTTGTGTGTGTGGCTGTGAGGAACGAATCCTGCCCCTCGCACCCCAAAGCCTCACCGTTGCCAGGCTGGGAGCGTCGGCCTCCTCAACTCCGGCTGGCTTTTTAGCCGAGAACCCGCAATATACTTACCCTGTGCCACACTCTCGTACACTCAAGAACCGCAGTTCAAACAAGTCGCAAACACGCTCACACTGGCCACCACGGCTGCCTGGATCTAATATGTAGTCCAATGCACTGCAATGGCTGTGAGCTGGATCGATACGCAGCCTCCTCACTCTTCTCGGCACTGGTAACATTACTCTCAACACAGGCTTCTTGTCATTGGCTGCCGCCGAGGCAGGAGCTAAGCGGGTTGGAGGAACACCTTCCATTGTCCTGACCAGAAGAGACTGCTGATTGGACGCGGCGGGAGATACGTCACTTGGGATTGAAAGGGCGCGCAAATGTAAAAATGAGTGGAAGAGAGATGGCTGAGGCGGGATGTACAGCTCTGAGGCTGAAACTGCTGCTCTAGTACAGTGTATGAAGAGAGCGGTTCATAGGCAATGGCATAACTTTCAGTGCAGGCAAAAGGAGCCTTACTGCTTTAGCCGCACCGTCATCCGCACCGTCAAATACACCCTTTTGAAGCCTGAGTAAAGGGTTCTAAAAACACTCCTAACACCAAACCAGTCCTTGTTTATTAAATACAGAAAACAAAAATAAGGGAATATTTAGTGTGATGCCCTTGTGCTAACTTTAACCAAGCGGCTCATGGATCTTAAGTATACATAACTTGCCAGCTAAATACATTTGGTAGTTTACCTCATTAGATCCAAAATAATTGATCCAATCTTACAAAATAATCCCATTTTCTATATGAATAAACTGAGGTCTATTATAAACTCTGGGGGAGCACATCTACACACTAAATGCATATTGTTACTATAAAACTCTGGTCTTAATACTTTTTGAAAACTACATTTTATACAAACATCCTAAGACAAGCTTTTATATAAGCTTTATTTAGGTAGACAGCATATAACATGACCTAAATAGGAAATCTCTGAAATCCTTATATGTTATAGTCATTCAAATTCTCACTGTGGACCTGCAGCTCAGCTGTGGATTTAAAGACTCTTATTCACAGAAGGTACACTGAGATTCCACTTCAAGTCTTATTTTAAAGATTAAAACTTGCTATATGGGTACTTGCTTTTTTTTCATAAGCACAATGAAAATTAAGTTATATTCTAATTTTATAATATAAAGACTTCTAGTTTTCAAAATTTGTGCTCAAAATGCAAAATGCAGTAGTTCTAGAATGACTTATCATTGACGATTTGGCTTTCCACACTTCCCACTTGCTTCCAATAGCTAATATGTTTCCATATGCAAAATCCAAGACCTCTGCAGTAGTTTGGATAGGTAATCCAAAGCACTACATATGATTTTAACAATTTATTTTACTCTCACTTCGTCCATATCCACGGAATTATGATTGAACATATCCAATATTTTAAATATGGGAGACGGGGGAGTTTTCAATGCCCCAAGCAAGAAAACAGTCCAGTTCAAATTGAGATAAACAAAAATTTGCTTCAAATATCTTGAATTTCTTCCAGGTAAAAAGGGAAAGCTTTGTACTTGTGACCATCTAGTTATTTGAAGCTAAATCCTACAGTATATAAAAATTGTTAGATCTATAGTATATCCTTAATATTATCCTTGGAAAGATTAAATGTAAATTCCTGAAGGCAGTGCTCTAAATCTCCAAGTATGTCCCAAATGCCATCCTCTGGATAGAGGCTGGTTTACTTCAAGAACCTTGTGATTGCTAGCAATTTTAATTTTTTTAAATAAAGTTTAACTTTATCCAATGTCCCTGGTTCCCTTACTAAATTCTGGCTAATTCCTATTAATCTGGAACCAGACCCTATTGGATAAACTCCCAACATCCTATTACTAAATATTTTCCTGTCCATGAGTTCTGATCAAACTACAATACCTCTTAAACTAGAAATCCTGGATATGGAAAGGCAAAATAAGCTTAATTTAGCTCCTAACCGTAGTAGGCCTTGGAGTTAGAATCTGAAGCTAAGTCTGCAGCCTTCCATACCCTGTTTCCCCCAAAATAAGACATCCCCTGATAATAAGCCCAATCGGGCTTTTGAGCGCATGGCAATAAGGCCAAGTGCTTATTTCAGGGTTCAAAAAAATATAAGATAGGGTCTTATTGTCAGGGAAACACAGTATATTTTACCATTTTGGAATTACCTAATCTGGGAAGAATAGTCTCAGAGGCCTAAATTAACATCTTTCCATCTGCATCCTTGCCCTGAAAGCTCAGGGATAGTCAAAATGGTCGACCAAAATCAATAAATACAGTATAGTACATTATATAGAGACCTATGTAGTAAACTGTTATACTCCTGTTGGTAAACTTCCCTGGCTAACAAGATGAATTCTTCCTTATTTGTGGACAGGCAATCTACTAAGAACTACTAAATTCAAGCCCAACAGTCACAGCTAAGAGAAAGGAAGACTGGAGAGACAGACATATGTGAGGCTGCTACAGGGAAGAAAGATGGGGAGAAGGACAAATGGACTGGGCAGGCATATGACAACTAAAGGAAAGGAACAGTAGTGGTATTCTGCACTTGAATTCAGGTACAATAGCAACAAATGGGAGGCAAGGGAAATCAGGCTGACACACTGAGAATGTGAAAGAGGAAGAAACTAGGAGCAGTAAGATTTGCATCAGCCTTGTCCTCATCATCTTGCACTACTCTTCCAGATTCTTTCTCAGACAAAACCTGGAATCAAAATAACCCAGGTTTTGTTTTGGCTGGACCAAAACTAATCCAGAATTGTTTTCAGAATTCCAAGATAAAACATACTTTTTAGTGCACCAAGGTTTTTTTCTATTTCATAGACACCTATATCTAAATGATAACAATATTGGGGTCAGAGTCTGTAATATGCAGCGATTAGAAGTTGTCACCAGCAAAACTGCTGTGCTCTCTTCACTTGTGGAGTTTTTATGTTACTACTGGGTATAGTTCATTAATATGTTTTATTGACTATAACTTCCATTACACATCAATCAAACCAAATTACAAGATGGAGGAAATTCCAGCAAAACAATAATGTTGTATATAATCATAATCAAAATTTTCCACAAATTGTCAACTGTGAACCTGACCTACTGAAGCCATTTTGACCGCTTCAGTGTTGCCCCACTGGAGCTGAGGGATAGGGATGGGAGAATTGAAGGGAACATATAGCCAAAACAACATATTTTCTCTTGGGAACCAAGGACTTTCTCACACCTGGTCAGAAGAAGGCGGAGTGATGTCACCTGGTTGCCAGCCCGTTCTGTGATTGGACCATGTGACTGATTGTTTTGAGAAAGTATTTATTTATTGAATTTATATCCCCACCTATTCATACATGGCAAATCAAGGCGGCTTACAAAATATAAAACCTCATTTAAAACAATAAAACTAATAAAAAAGAATCAAATAAATTAATATAATAAAATCATCCCCATCCCCTGCCACGGCGACAGCACATCACATAAGCGATTTAATGGGCTCCATTCTGCTCTGGTTTCCCTAGGCCCGCTGGCAGAACCAGGTCTTCAGCGCCTTCCGGAAGAGTATTAGATTAGGGCCCATTCTAAACTTTGGGGGAAAGTAGGGAAACTTTTAATTAGGTGAAAACCACAGGAGACCTCAGAGTCGGTTTTCATCAAATACGTGCCAATATGATAATTCCAAATAAAAGTATTTTTTGAGGAATCTACATGCCTCGGAGTCTTGCTTGCTATGGATTTATTACTTGGAACCCGACACAAATCTTGCATAATTTCATATTTTTACTAGATATTTTCTATTATTATATCATCATTCCCAGAAGGCTCTCTAAAATAGCCAACTGTTTACAAGTGTCTTATAAGGGGAAGGTCCAAATTACTATCAGACAAATTATTCCACAGGAGGAAGTGGGGTTCATAAGAGAATGCTTATTTTTGAGCTCCCTTCCCACTAGAATTCCTAGTGATTGGGATTACCAAACATATCTGATTGGTGCAGATTATTCAGATAGTCTTTGACATACGGCTGGTCACTTAGTGATCCTTTGAAGTTATGACAGACCCCAAAAGGAATTTATGACATAAATCTGAAGTTCTGACATCTACCCTCCAGTGAGGTGACTACATTTGTGGCATTTGACAACCAGCCTGCATTTACAGCCATTTGCAATGTTCCATCACCACAATTTACAATGTTTTGCTGGAAATCAGTGTTTCCAGCAAAACCGACCACATAGAGAATGTGTTCACTTAACGACTGCAGCGTTTGCTTAATGACCACTGTAAAAAGATAATAAAATCAGTTGCGGTGATGTCTGACCCACTATATGACCATAACTAATGGCCATAATTGTGGGCTCAAGTATAGTCATAATTCGAGGGCTACCTTTATTTGGAGTGTACAGCATCAAAGATATCCACGTTCCAAGCCATATAGACATTAACCAGCACCTTGAATTGCATCCAGAAATAAACTAGTAGACAAGTACAGCTTACATTAAATAGGGATTAAAAGGTTGTACATGGTTTAATCCATTAGTAACAGGCAATCATATTCTGTACCATCTGAAATTTCTAGGTAGGTTTCGTATACAATGTGCTGCAGTAGGCCAATTAAGAAATGTCAAAAACATGAGTGACTGTAATCAGAATCCCCATTCCAGGGAAGACTCCTTTGCACAATCATTGACTGACATTGCCCAGGTAGGAAGGAATGGAACCATAACTGAACAGAATCACAGCAATTTGGAAGGTTGATAATATTGAAAACTGAAGGATTCAATAGTATGAGAATCATGCTCCCACCACCCCATTCTATTAGAGGGCACTGATGAGACCAAACAATATGATTTTTATCACGTGCCTAAGCATCCTGGCTTAAAAGTCTTTATATAACCCATTTCTTTCAGAATTATTTGTAGCTACCATACCACCTTTTAAACAACTTTCTCTAGAAAATAAAATTTGGAGACTGGACAACAATCATTAAATAAAGCCAGGTGCAAAAATGGCCTCTTAAAGATGGGCAAATAAGTTCTTCTTTTAAAATTAATACTTAGTTTATTGTTTCCTTCCCACCTCCATGAAGAAAAGTGGAGAGCTGTACAAGCAGTGATAGAAAGAGGGTAAAGCTAATGTGATAGTAATCTAATTAACTGTATATTGAGTTGAGATTAGGGAGCTAGAATTGGGGAATGATCATACATGCCAATCTCTTTTCTTCTATAACAGCTCATCCTCAGTTCCTCCCATATCTCCCTCAGCTACTCAGTAATAACCCATTACTGCTTTTCACACTTTCCTACATTCATCTAACAAAGCACCCTCAATTTTACTTCTTTTATAGCACACACCTCTAACCCAACCTTTCCAGTGAATTTTCATCTCATTCCAAAATTGGGAGCCCTCCCTGTTCTCTCACTTTGAGCGGGAGCCTTTCTTCTCCATTCCTCATCTCCCACCAAAGAAATTAAACTATCCTTTTCATCACTTTCTTTGCCATACCTCCAATGTTCCCTTTACTAAGTCCCTTTACTTATTCACACCAAGCTATAATCCTTGAATAAAATCAGGCGGAATGGAGTCCATTCATCTACCTATACATCCGGTACTCAGTTAATTCCCAGTCACGATTTTTCATTTCTTGTTCCTTTTATCGTTCTTTGTCTTCCTGCAGCACTTTATTTATTAAATTTATATGCCGCCCATCTCATTGTCAAGTTGTGCTGTTTGTTATTTCCACTACTGCTCATGCTGACTTCCAGTTTTCCTCATGATGGATGCCAACTAATCTCCACCCAGAAATACACTTATCTTTGGACACAGCAGTCACTGCCACTGAAAGCTTAATTTGTGGCCTCTCAAATTAGTGCTTCCAGCCCAGTTTGCAAAAAATGATAAAATTTCCAGGGCATGTACCTGCCTTCTTCCTGTCATCTTGACAGAACAGGTATACATGTTATTGATTATTCATTCTCCGGACTTGTTGCTGGCCCTACTCTTATGTCTGCAGAAATTCCTAATGCTAATAGAAACTCTTTAAATGCAAACATTAAAGATCTGTAAATATTTAACATAAAATATATTATATTGGACAGGAAAAGAAATGAAATACAATGAATATCCATTCCTGGCATTCACAAAAGAAAGGCTTGAATGAAACAATAGGTTTTCATGAACACATCTAGAATGTCAGAGGAAAAACAGAAGAGAACACAAAACTTAAATCGTGAAATATTTGATAACCCATCAAAATCTCAAATTCAGTAATGTTTTAGAAAAATATCTAAAACCTATCCTGTGTATACATTGTTTTTCAAAACAGGATGTCCACATTGAGGCCATCTGTTGCCTGAGGATGTAAAGCTGTTTTCATCTTAAATTACTTCTCTAAACATGCATATTCAAAAACATGTCCCATTGTAACCAGTGATACCGGTACACATATCACTACGTCACCGTATCAGTACAGATACTGTAAAAATTTACAAGAATTTTGTGTTGCATTGATCCTGAGAGGCTTGGGCAATTTGTTTATAACTTTTAACCTATTACCAAAGACAAAGTAATTTGTTTTGTAACTTTTGACCTATAAAGCAAGCTCTTTTAAATTATACTTAAAAGAAGGACTTTCTGGGAATCACAGGTAAGTTTTCAAAAATAGTCTGTCAAACTGAACATATTTATTATGGTAGATTAATAAATTATGAAACATTGTCATACAGTTTCCATATATTGTGTTTCTTTTTCAAGTTGTGTTTGGTCATTAAATGAAAAAACCCAGGCTATCATAATTTTGTTAATTTTAAAATATTTAGTTTTATTAGATTTTTATCTCATCTTTATTACTTTATAAAGAAGTCAAGATGGTGTACCTACATAAAACTCCTTCGACTTCTTTTTTCCAGCAAGAACCACCCTGTGAGGACTGGTTTGAGAGAGAGTGACTGGCCCAGTCATCCAGCTGCTTTTTCATGCCTAAGGTGGAACTACAACTTAAGAGTCTTGTAGTTTCTAGGCCAGCACCTTAGTTACCACCACAAACTGGCATGTATGCATTCAGTTACCGGTAATTTGATTTTGTTAAAATCCACATGCAAAAGCAAACATCAATGTCAGAATAATAACAGGGAAATGTATTTTGTCAACATGTTTGCTGAAAAATCTTTATATTGGCCAATTGTTTTGTGGGCTTGATGTTAGTTGTAATCATTAAATTCTTCAATGGCTATCTGAGGGACAAAAATTAGGAAGGGCTTATCACAGATCTGTTATAGATTCTTATTTTTTTGGACACACAGGATGAGATCTGTAGCAGAATTTCTCCCGGACTGAATTCCTTTTAGAGTTGCTGTAACTCTCCATTTAGTCTACACTCAAGAAATATATCGATGCATCTTTTTTTATTTACTTTTTTTAACAATTTAATGTTACTATATGGTATTATTTTATGTTTGTGTTGTTACTTTGATTAAATGCAATTACATATAGTTATCGTTTTTGTAATGTTTCTTGAGCTTTTGATGAGTTACTTATATGGTATCAATTTGTGTTATTACTTTAATTAAATGCAGTTAAACACAGTTATGTTTCTTGAGTTTTGGTTCTAAGGTAAAAAGATAGAATACAAAGATAGACGCACATGTATGTCTGAAGGAACCTATTCTCTGCTTTCTAACAAACATAGCTCTTGGTTAATAGCAATAGTGCTCAGACTTATACACTGCTTCACAGTGCCTTTCAGCTCTCACTAAGCGGTTTACAGAGTCAACATATTGCCCCCAACAATCTGGGTCCTCAGGTTACCAACCTCGAAAGGATGGAATGATGGGAATTAGGGCTGGAATTTCCATTGCTAATAGATGGTGTCATTTGTGACCTCTTGCCAGCTTTCTCACTGACTTTGCTTGTAGGGAATCAACAAAGGAGGTTGCAAATGGTGATCACATATCACTCATTCAGGGCTGTTGAAAGTTTGAATACACAGTGAAAAAGTGGTCATTAAGCAAAGACCACCTGTACTGACATTTGTTAAAATTTTCAAAGGCAGCCTTCTAAATAACACAGGAATTAGTCTAATGGGTCCACATTGTGCATTAATTTATGTTTCTTTTACATGGATTATTGAAAAGGCTGTAGGCACTAGATTCATAAATTACATTAAGTCTACAGACCAGATTTTATAAATGATAGTATCTAGATTCATACAATGCACTTGGACAAATCCAAACAAGCTACATTATTATTTAACACAATTTGTGAGTCTAATCAGTATTACAACATATGGATAACTGTTGAAATTGTGGCAAGTAGTATTACAACAAAGGAGACAAAAACATTTCACATTACATGTATATCAATAAGCAAAAGTGGATTTAGAAGTACAACCAACTTTCAAATAGATTTATTTACTTTTATATGTATTTATTTTTTGGGCTCTTAGGCTGTAGTAGACTCTGACTGCATATATACCTGATAGAGCAATCAAATTAAAACAATGTATATAGTAAAAAAACAAAATATCTCTGTACTGTTAACTAGTATTTCACAGATAGATGTCCCTTTGGAGAGAAGAATAAGTTAACATATCAAGTCCCAAATGCTAGGCATTTACAACTTCTCCAAAACTCTGGACCATGGGGACACATCAAATTTCATATCCAGTACAAATCAAGTATTACATCCATGATCCCATAAGTTTATTCCTAGATATTCTGTTTTATTTATGTTATTGTTTAGCTTATTAGCTTTATCCAGTTCATTATTACTTATCTAAAGACTGTTTTTACTATTTTTAGCATCAACTACATAATATTATGAAACAATGTATTAGATATTCATGAATTTTAAGTAATTCATGTGGCTATTTCATAATTTATTTTATGCAATACCTGTACTGGAAATCTCACAAAATTCAAAAAGACTAATAGCAGCAATTGAAGAAAAGTTTCTCTAATTAGGAAGAGAAAACGGTCTAAATTATATGAGAAGTCTGAACTGCTTTTGGTGACATAAACTTCTGTTAAGAGTTTTATTCTGTTCAATTTTCAAGTTTTCCATCAAATGTATGTTTAAAGTTTCCCAGTTTTCTGTTGACATAAAATCCATAAATATAACAGACCATTATACTTATTTATCCAATTTATTCCCCACCCTTGTTACCACAGGGTAACTCTGGGCGGCTTATATTATTGTAATATTGTATTATTGTACAGTAATGTTAACAGTAAGAAAAGTTGGTATTTCAAGTAGTTCTTTTTGCACAATTTCTTAAAAGCATCTTTCCATGTAGGAATAATTGTATATTGTATCACCATGAAAACGTCAAAGTGAGCAGTTTTAGATTTTTTTTGTCCCTAATCAAATCTTAATTTAATTAGATATTATTTTTAGTGAGTAATGCTATACTCTTACAGCCTGTGACTTTAATTGTTCCTGTTCCTAAGTTATTTTGGTCATTCTTTTTGGCATTTTCTCCAGTTTTATATTATTATTTTTGGGATTAGTGAACTGATCTGTATATGCTATTCCAAGAACAGCTGCACAATAAATTTGTATACAGGCACTACAATACAAGCAGCTACATTTTTACCCTTTTTTCAAGAAGCCAAACATGAAATGTATAGTTGAACAGCAGTTATAGTTTTTAATAAAATTATGTACCAGAACCTCGTTACTCCTTTCCTGGTCAGTCATTGAAAAGTCAGATCCTATCCGTATTTATTTAAATTGGGAAAAGGTGTGTGTTTAAAATACGCAGTCCCTAAATTTTGAAAGATCTTTTTGAGACTGCTTGAATTATCTTTCACTTTTAGCTATTTTAAATAATGTGTCATATTGCCAGAAAATCCAGAAAAACCATTCATTCATGAATTTGAAAAGACCTACTCCCAAAACAGTTCCTTGGGAGAGATACACAGGAGGGAGTTAATTTTTTGTCAACTAGTGAGAACCTTCCATTATTACTACTCTTTGCTTTCTATTATTAAAAGGTAAAGGTTCCCCTTGCACATATGTGCTAGTCGTTCCCGACTCTAGGGGGCGGTGCTCATCTCCGTTTCAAAGCTGAAGAGCCAGCGCTGTCCAAAGACGTCTCCGTGGTCATGTGGCCAGCATGACTAAATGCCAAAGTCCCTTATTATTCTACTTGCATTTTTTACGTGCTTTCAAACTGCTAGGTTGACAGAAACTGGGACAAGTAATGGGAGCTCACCCCGTTACGCGGCACTAGGGATTCGAACCGCTAAACTGCCGACCTTTTGATCGCCAAGCTCAGCGTCAGGTATTAATCTGCATATATTTTATTTATTTATTATACTCAATTCTATCACCACTATGTATTTGTACTGTGATATCTTCTTTTTGATGTGAAAATAATTAAAATTGCATAATCTTTTACTTCATACTTAAATCTTCCTATCTGTTTTTGAGAAGAAAGTAAAAAAAATTATAATACAAATTGAAAACAATAAAAAAAAATGTAAGGGAGATAAACCTGAATCAATGATATTGTACTGTATAGCTTAAATTATATTAATTATATTTTCTAGACACTGAAATAACACACACCTGTTAACCTCTCACGAAGAAATAGATTCCAGAATGTGAAAATTCTAATTAGATATGTTCACTACTGCTTTTTCGTTTAGCTGGCCATTGTGTGATTTTAGTTAGAAAAACATCTCTGACTAGCTTCTGTTATTCCTTATCCAAGAGTCAATACTAGCCATCCAAAGATGGAAAACAGAAATTGGCAACCTACAATCTATATTTGGTCCTTGGCATAAAAATAATCCAACTATTTAATTTTTGTAGCCATGCATCTCAACAAATGACACTAAGCATCCTACATCACATATATATCCCACCTGCTTTGGTTTCTGTTTTACTTTAAAAAGAACATTGAAGACAACAGTATAATCAGTTTGCAAAGCAGGATTATTGAAGAAAAAAGCAAGAAGTAACTGAGGAGAATTTAGAAGATATTACCACCCAAGCTCTACCTATGGCTCCTAAACCTCCCCTAGAGATTCATTTAATGCATTAGATGCAATACTGATTTCAAAATAATTGTTAAGGATTACAAAAGAAAGGAGAAAAAGTATGCACAATTTTGTTTGCAAGATCAAGTTTTTTAAAGCAACATTTGTAGATTGGAAAGTTATAAATAATCGATCATCATCAAATAATCATCAAATAAGTAAATAAATAGAGGATTACTTTTAAAGTTTTCTTCCTAGATCCATTTAGATTCCCTATTAATAAATCTGCAAAACTATAAAATTATTTTTCTTAGCAATCCTTTTTGTCTTCTTAGTAAGAACGGCATAAAAAACATTTAACTGTGAATTTGGAGGGGAAGGAATATCATCTTAAATTTACTAAGAATAACAGAGGGCAATGTTGAAAACAAGGGATTGGTTTGAGGTATAAATGGCTACCTGCTAAAAAGCATGGATACCTTTGAAAGTGAACTGGAAGATCAGCTGTTCCTTGAAACAGGCATTTGCCTGGTGAATGTAATCTTTTTGTTATACTTTTGTTTTTATTATTGTCTCTATTTTATTTTATTTCCTTTACCTTTAAAAAATTCCTCTTTACCTTAAAATAATTACCTTTTTTCTTACCTCCCATTCATCTGGCTTTACTCTTAATTTTCTTTTTCCATTCGTGTTCTATATAGAAATCTATAGAGGAAAGAATGAGCAATTTATTTGTACATATCCCAATGGAAACAAAGACATTTCAAGATATTACTTTCAAGTAAAAAGTCTTCTGACATCTTATTGACTGATACTTGTATTACAGCACACACCTTCATGGATTACAGTCCACCTCACCAGACACTTGTTATGATAAAGTTATAAACTTATTAAAGGAATATGAATCTTTAAAATAAAACAACTGATTTACATATTAACCATTTATGAAACATGTGTTTACTGCACTTTGTTGCATCAAAATTTGTATTCGTATAAATTGTTTATATTCAGTGGTCGCATTAATTCCAATTTTCTCTCCAAGAAGCAAGTAGACCATTTTGGAGAAATGTTTACATTCATCTAGTAGGGGAAAAGTCCCACTGAAGTTATTAGAAGCTGTCAGTAATCCCATATGGGATTGTATTGATATTTTACAAGAATTAGCCTATTGTAATTTAATCCTGTTTTAAAATCTTACGGTCTCCTGGTTTCTAACCTGATATCTTAATCACTATACCAAACTGGGCCTTACATACAGGTACTCCTTAACTTACAACTATTCATTTAGTAACCATTCAAAGTTACAAAAACACTGAAAAAAATGGCTGGTCCTTACACTTACAACATTCACAGCATCCCCATGGCTATGTGATCAAAATTTGGACATTTGACAACTGACATGTATTTACAATGGGTGCAGCATCCTGGGGTCATGTGACCACTCATTTGAAACCTTCCCAGAAGCTTCTAGCAAGCAAAGATCAATTGGGGAACTGGATACACTTAACAACTGCATGATTTACTTAATAACCACAGTGATTTGATGACGACAAAAAATTTGTAAAATTGCTTAAGACTCACTTAACAACCCAAACATTGTTGTAAACCAACTATAATAATAAAACAATTCCAGATAAATAACAAAAATACTACTCTGTCGTATTTTAGTTGGATAGGTCCAAACTAAGACTATAATTGTATATTTATGATGAACTCAGTGGCACTTCTAAATAAAAAGATGTCATGTCAACAAATCTAGGAACATCAGAATCCACTAAATTACAGACTGATTACTTAATGTCTTTTCTAGATGACCTAGTGAATTACTCCTGAAATAGATGAATAAAGATAGAAATTATCAAGCACAAACAGGAAATTTTCCTAACAAAGAATCAATATGATTTTTGTATACATACAGGTAGCTCTAGACTTACAGCCAAAATTGGGATCAGAATGTCTATTGCTAAGTGCAGTTGTTAAATGAGTCACATTCAATTTTACAACTTTTTGCTGCAGTTGTTAAGTAAATCATTGTAGTTAAGTGAATTATGTCATTATTAAATTAATCAGGTTTCCCCCATTGACTTTGCTCTTCAGAAGCACCCGGGAAAGTTAGAATGGTGATCACATGACTCCTGGAGGATGCAATTGTAAATACACGTTGAATTTCCAAGTGTCCAAATTTTGATCACATGACCATGGGGACACTGTGACCATTGTAAATGCAAGGACTAGTTGTAAAAAGTCATTTTTTTCATTGTAATTTTGAACAGTTGTTAAATAAATGGATGTGAGTTGAGGGCAAATATAAGTCCTTTCACAATTCACAACTTTAAAAATTCCTTTATTATATATTTATTTACTGAAAAAAGTACAAATTGGCTGGTTTCATACATCCTAATGGATCAATGTTTCCAAATCACTAGGGCCAGATACAAATATACACAAAGCCATGGCTCATATAATTCCATATGAACACTGGAGTTGGGTAGCCAATACATTTAAATAAATGATTTATTGAATAAAGCACAAGTAATGGGATTCAAATGATACTCTTAAGACACTGACTATGGTTTATAAACCAATATCTGTAGCTACTCAATATATAAAGCTAAAAAACAAATAAATTACATTTTGGCTTAGCACAACACATGAATTGGGATACAGAAATAAGCAATGAGATGACTAAGTTTGCAAACAGCATCAGCTTATTAAGAATTACTAAACAAAAATAATTTGTGAAAGAATAAATATTAAAATGCCAAACATGGTTTAGAATAAATAAATATAAAGTGAGCATATTAGAGCAAAATTCTGACTTCACATACATACTGAAGTAAGAATAACTGACCATGAAAGGGATCTTGAGTTTATGGCAGATAGATCAACAAAAAATGTTGCTTCGCTTGGGCTCCTGCTGTGAAAAAGACACAATACAAGTGCTTGGAGGTAATTGTGAATTAAAACTTAATCTGTCAATATTATAATGCTTTTGTACAAATCTATAATACATCCACACTTGGAATATATCTACAAGTTTGCTAGAAGTAGCACAAAAAGGATACCATATAACTGAAACTGGAACAACTACCCTGTGACAATTTGACAGTTAGTCATCCTCACAATCCTGTAAATATTTTCTCCTCACAATTCAAACTCTAAATTTTAAAGTTGAGCGCCTAATAGCTTAGATGCTGTAAGCTTGATAGTCTATCTTGATATGAAGCTGTCTGCACATTAACAGTAGCAGGAGAGGCCCTCTTGAAAATACCTTCACTTTCTAAGGTCCATTTCTTGTACACATAAAGGAAAGCCTTCTCTATGCAGGTCCCAAATTGTAGAACATACCGGTAACTCTTTTTCAGTCTGTTTTTCTAATTTCAGAAAAAGCATCAGGATCATTTTCTTCAGTCAGAGCTTTACAGTTGCAATTCAGTTTGATAATGAGAGTTTTGTAGTGTATATTTTAAGTGCCAGTGCCTTCCTTTTGAGTTTCTAAAAAAAAAAAAGAGGATACATACATACTGCTCAGGGGGAGCCAAAAAGCCCCACTAAGCAGGTATATATAAAAGTATGAGGGCTATTGCTTAATGCATTGTAAGCCGCCCTGAGTATCCGGAGAAGGACGACATATATAAATCGAACTAACACATACATACATACATACATACATAATGTTTCATGGAGATTACAATTCTTAATTACAATGTGAAATATTGTGTTTGCATGAGGGATGGGCAAAAAACTTTAAACAAAGTACAGAGAAATTCGTGGAGGATAAAGACTCCCAGAACAGGCGAGTATACATTCTGTTAGCCTTGTTTGCTACAGGCCCCTTTGCCCAAACAATTAATTTTAACAGTTTACTGTTATTAAGAATAACTGACTAGACCTAATACATTTAAGGTTCCCAAACTCTGTGTCTGCCAAAGAGCCCTTTAACCGAACATCCAACTTTTTAATGAAGAATTCATGCACAAGTCTTAAAACACAAGAAACGCATAAAGCCTAGCCCCAAAGAGAGTAAAGGGATCAGTTTTAAATCACGTTATTTCAAAATTCATATGTTGTTTAAAACTAGTTTGCTTGTCCAGTTCTTAACAAAATGACATAAAACGCCGAGCAGATCAAACTATATGTTTCCTCTCGGCAAACATATGGAACCAACCCGTTTTGATACCATAACATGGCAATGAAAGAAACCTCAAAGCAAAAGTTTAGAGGAAAATACCTCGGGAGTTACTTTGCAGTAGATCATCCCCTCCGGAGGCTCAACAGGATTTATTAAATAATTGCATCTCTAGTAGGAGTATAGCTTCAAAGAAGCATACAGTATTTAGTAAGGGAACTCCTCCTCTGAAGGAATGGATCTGGAACCATGGCTTAAATCGGGAGTCTTAAATTTCCCACGCCCCAAAACTAAGAGGGGGGGGGATCTTTTTTAAAAAAAAAAAATCCCACAGAATAACTTTAGCATTATCGGCCTCTTAATTTCCCGGGGCCCTCGGTGGGCGTTTCCCAAGGAAAAAGAAAATTCAAACCGCCGTATTTTCCAGAGGGCCTTTTTCCTCCCCCCACCCCCACCCGCCTGGCTCATAGGCTTAGAAGAGGAGGCGGGGCAGTTCGGAGCGAGGACTCTTTTTTCGCGGGTGACGGTTTCAAGAGGACTCGCCGGAAGTTGCACCAGGCCTGAGCCGGCCTTGAACGCGCTGCGAACGTCGCTTGGAAAGCGCAGCGGGCGGTTTTTCGAGGGAAGATTGACCCGGCGTGGCTTTCGCGGGCTAAATGCGTGGAGACCCAAGAAGGTGAGCTGAACCCTTAAATCGTGCCCGGGTTACAGGTTTCCTTGGAGAGGAGGGGGGGAAGGGAGTCCGTGCTCCCGTTTTGCTACTCGCAGTTTTCACCAGGTTGCTGCGTGGTCTGGCGTCACCACGAGTAGCAGCGTGTTCTATATATACGGTGTAAGTGATTCCTTTGCCTGCGGTCCTCCACGGGTAGAGAAACCGGGCTTGGTGCACGCTGGAACACGGGTTTCATTGTGTTCCTGCATTGTCGTGTGTGCAGGTAGCTTTGGGCATAAGCAGGTAGGACGGGGAAGGAGTTTTCACCAGCATCAGTGTTCAAGATGTTCAATGTTCAAGTGTTCAGCTCTGTCCGACTGCAACTTCCAGAAGTTTCTGAGATGAGCTGGGGTCTCAGAGTTGCAATTCCGTGCACCTGGAGTTCATCGGGTGGGTGAAAACTCACCTGTCTTTTTTTTTTCCCCTTATGGAAGCCAGGTGTTGGCGTGAATCTTTTAAGGGAGAGCCAGGAATTCCCCGAAAGTAAACTCAATTGAACTCCATAGGATTGACTTCTGCACAAATGGTTTATACATGAGACAGGATTCCACTGTCTTGCCAATTCCATCCTTGATATGCAGTGTATTTTTAAACAGCAACATTATTTTGGTTATGGTAAATGGCTATGGAGATTTTCAATCATCCAGGTCATGGTTGTCTCAAAAAACAACTAGACTGCCTTTGTTTTTCCTTGAAGATGTTTCGCTTTTCATCCAAGAAGCTTCATCAGTTCTAACTGGATGGTGGTGGGATTGGAAGGATTAGCATCTATCAGAACGAATCCTTCTATCTTCCTAGCACGTCCAGTCAGAGCTGATGAAACTTCTTGGATGAGAAGCAAAACATCTTAAAATGAAAAATAAAGTCCAGTTACCTTTGAACACCTTTGAAACTATTCTGGTTAAAATATTTTTAAATTATATATATACTGCTCAAAAAAATAATGGGAACACAAGCAGAAGACATCAGAGATCTGAGTGAATGAAATAGCCTATTAAATACTTTGTTGAGCAGTATATAAACTACTGTATGTAAAGAACAAAGTATTTAATAAGGCTATTTCATTCACTCAGATCTCGGATGTCTTCTGCTTGTGTTCCCTTTATTTTTTTGAGCAGTGTAGTAATTATGTATACTGACCTTGCATCAGATATTTCCAGAGAAATATCTAATTATAAGTGAAACTTGGAGGACTTCAATTAAAAAATGATTATTGTGGACCTATTACATGGCGCATAAACATGTTGAGTACCCCTTTGTTTTTAGCATATGACTGGTATGCACTGTTTTTACGATACTTTATCATGATATTAGTACTTATTTTTGTTCAATTCTATATCCTTTAGTTTGGAGCACTTTACTAAGGGTATAACATATTTTCTAAAGGCAATTTCACCACTGCATATTTACCACCTGTTTCTTGGTTATCATTGTGCTAATATAACAGTAATGAGCCTTGGTAGTACAGTGGTCTAAAGCACTCTGTTATTAAGACCAGCTGCCTGCAATTACTGCAGGTTTGAATCTCGCCAGGCTCAAGGTTGACTCAGCCTTCCATCCTTTCTAAGGTAGGTAAATTGAGGACCCAGTTGTGGGGGCAATAAGCTGACTTTATATACAAAGGATGAAGGCTATTGCTTAGCACATTGTAAGCCGCCCTGAGTCTCCGGAGAAGGGCGGCATATAAATCAAATTTTAAAAAAAAAATGAGGACAGACATCGTATTGCTTCAGTGATGGTTAGACAATGCTTTTAAGTGATTAAGTGGTAAATGTGTAGCACAAAGGAAGCTGGAAACAGGTACAAATAGTATTTTGTGCTATATGATTTTAATGGTATGAAATTGAATTCTTTGAATGCTGATTTATTCAATATGCAGGTAGTCCTCAATTTACAGCCACAATTGCAATTGTCATAAATATGAACCAGTTTGCCAAGTGTCCAAATTTTGATCGTGCAACGGTCGTAAGTGTAAAATACGGTCATAAGTTATTTTTTCAATACCATTGTAACACTGAATGGTCACTAAACTAATGGTTATAAATCGGGAATACCTGTAATAGCTATTTATGTGTTTATGAAGTATATTCCTTTTCAGTTGCACAGAACTACTACTTAATCTGAACTGCAGAAAACTTTCAAGGAAATTAATACCCTTCAGTATTTTTTATATCAACGTACATACAGAATAATTGTACTTAATCTATGAAAATTTATAGCACCGTGTAGCCATATTCATTAATCCATAATATTTTCATATTGTTTAGCACAGAATAGGATTAATAGTACAGTTGTGATTCTTTGTCATCAGGGACATAGGCAAACATATTTGCTGTTTTCTGTCATGTGTATGTTCTCATGATATTTATTTGTATAAATGCTTTCCTTTATGTGGTAAAGTACATTATTATATAAAACTGAGTGGAACCAAATCAGATAGCAACCATAATACTGAAATTGATTAAACATATCTGAAAATGGCATTTCTTAACATGCATCCCAAACATTATTACATTGGAGCAGTGACATTCTAATTCATCCTTCCCATGCCAGAAAGTGCATTAAAGGTGATTGGACTTTTAATATTTCATAGCATTCTTCATGAAACTATTGTGCTTGCTTTTCATATCCAACATCACTGTTTTTCACTTCCTTTAATTGTTCATTGTGTTCCACTGTGATAGGCTGCCAATTTATGTTAAGAAGCTCCAGTATAGCCATGTTATCTAACTTATTGTCGCGCGCGCACACACACACACAATATACTAGGATATAGTAGAAATCGCTGTGGTTCAATATGTACAAGATAAATATTTGTCAGTGTGTTTCAGGTAGATACTTTGTTTAATCTACAGTGATGATGATATTTGTAGTATTTTCTGTCAGAAGTTCGCAAAGAAAGAATTGTAGCCTATGAGTTGGAGATAAATAATGCTAATTTTAATCAAAATGTTTTTCTCCAAACTGTAGTTTTGTATCTCAACCTTTAGGCTTCCAGAACTAGCACTGATGATGTTACCTAGTAAGGGTAATGAAACCCTGCAAGAAAACAAGCAAGCTCAGAGAGCACCAAGGACTCCTCATTTCAACCCTGAGCTACACATATTCTCCTTTACCTTCCAGCTTTGCCCAGTTTCTATAACAACAAAGTGTAGAGACAATACTCTTTTTAACATAGTAGTAGAGTTGTAACATCGGAATATTTATTTTTATTTTATTTTATTTATTAAATTTATATACTACCCTACTCCCGAAGGACTCAGGGCGGTGAAGAGCCAAGAGATAAAATACACATAATACAAATGTTAAAAAACCATTTAAAAATACATTAAACACTTTGGCCCATGAACAAATTTAAAACACCCCAGTTTATAAAACAAATTTAAAACAATTTAAAAGGGAGGTTAGGCCAGACCAGCCTGCTGGAATAAGAATGTTTTGAGGGCACAGCAGAAAGTGCGCAAATCCAGGATCCTCCATATCTCTGGGGGGAGCTCATTCCAGATGGTAGGTGCCGCCACAGAGAAGGCTCTCCCCCTGGGGGCCGCCAGTTGACATTGTTTGACCGACGGCACCCTGAGAAGACCCTCTCTATGGGAGTGTACTGGTCGGTGAGAGGATACTGGTGGCAGAAGGCGGTTTCGTAGGTACCCCGGTCCTAAGCCATGGAGCGCACTAAAGGTGGTAACCAAAACCTTGAAGCGCACTCGGAAGACCACCAGGAGCCAGTGCAGCTCACGTAGGAGGGGAGTCACATGGGAGCGCCACGTCGCTCCCGTAGCCACCCACGCATCCGCATTCCAGCTGGAGCCTCCGGGTGCTCCTCAAGGGGAGCCCCATGTAGAGAGCATTGCAGTAGTCCAGGCGGGAAGTGATGAGGGCATGAGTGACCGTATGTAACGAGTCCCAATCCAGAAAGGGACGCAACTAGCGGATCAGGCGAACCTGATAGAAAGTGCTCCTGGCCACAGCCGTCAAATGCTCTTCTAAAGACAGCCATGAATCCAGGAGGACACCCAAGTTGCGAGCCCTCTCCGTGGGGGCCAACGACTCACCCCCAATAGTCAGTGATGGCACCAACTGACTATATCGGGACGTCGGAAACCACAGCCACTTGGTCTTGGATGGGTTGAGCCTGTTTCTCCCCATCCAGATCTGTACGGCCTCCAGGCACTGGGACATCACTTCAAGGGCATCATTGGGGTGATCCAGGGTGGAGATGTACAGCTGAGTGTCATCAGCATACTGATGATACTTCACCCCAAAACGGATGATCTCACCCAGCAGCTTCACATAAATGCTGAACAGAAGGGGCAAGAGGACCGACCCCTGTGGCACCCCACATACCCCTATGGCACCCCTGTGGCACCCCTGTGGCACCCCTGTGGCCTTGGGGTCGACCTCTGCCCCCCTGTCAACACAGACTGCGACCGGTTGGAGAGAAAGGAGAAATATAAATATAAATATAAAGAAATATAAAAAGCATAGCTCCTCTAATTGAATTCTTAAGTCAATATGGCACAGGACAATCTTCATATGAAGAATCAAAATCTTCTCAGTAGACTTATAGTTTAAAGAGTCTTACCTTGTCCATTAGTTTGGATTTCTTGGAGCTGCAACCATTCCTCAGGAGAAATGAAGAAACACTGCTCTCCCACACAGAAATGATTGCAAGGTCATGCTTGCCATTACATTGTGCTATGAATTATCTGTGCGTAGAGCATCTTAGTGTTACAGTTTTCATTTGCTGTACATTGTACTTTTTGCACTAAACATCTTTCAACAAGGATATTGCATATGCACCAATAGACGAAAGAACTATACATCTTGAGTATTAATTTACTTATAATAGTCATATAAGAAAGATTGATAGTTTTATATATTTATTCAATTTACAGTTTTTTTTCCTATTTCATTGAACAGCAATCCCCAGTTTCTCAAATAACTTTCATTTTTATCAGTTGACATCTATATCAAGTGATGTCATTTATTTTGATCATCATGATTTTATATTTATACATTGATGCCACTTCCTGTGTTTTTCTTTTGCAAAATATATACATGTATTTTTTAGAACAATTGTTCCTGTTCATATTCCTGATTTATGATGAAAATCAAAATGAATATGGAACCAATCACATTCCAGATGTCAGCTCTTAAAGGAAATAAGAAATAATGCACATAGATTCGGTATCCTGCTGCAGAATAGGGCAATATTGCATCTGTGTATAAGACAAATAAGAGTTTCACATTTTTCACATACAAAAATAATAAGGCAGCAGCAGGCAGAATTTCTATTTATGGTCAGCCAATCTATATTAGAGAGGTTGTTGGAGTAATCTATCTCAGAGAGATATATATTTCCATATCTAATGCCTGGCATTGTGTATACATATACTGCATTTGTGAGTGCTATAGCATCAAGAACTTCAAAACCTCAGCCAGATATTTCAAGTACATCTAGATCTGATGCTTAGTTGAATGTATGTATTAATACATATCTTCTGTCTTTATCTTTTCAAATGTGTACAGAATTTGGAAGCTAATTTGGATAAGCCCAATGTACCTTCATAGGCATACGAATGTTCCTATTTTCATTTTTCTCCTATATAATTATTTTTAAGTTTAATGTTTTCTTTTTAAATAATATATTGAAATCTATAAGATTTCCTTGGAAATAAAAACAAGGAAAAAAGTATGTGTGTGTATGCTTGTATATCACCATATTAAGACAGACATTAGTTTACCCTTAACAGTGGAAGCTCATTTGATAAAGCCAAGCTGTTTTGAGGAAACATTAGAGGAGGGAATGCTGTGCATGTCATTTTGAACTCCTGAAAGAATGCATGCTATTTCAGGGATAGCCTATTAGATATTTTGTTTTAGAACTTCAGTGGTTTGTCATTGACCATGTTTATTGGAATAGAGTCCAAAATAGGTGGAGGAAGCCTGTAAATCTCTAGACTATCTGAACTAAATAGTTCTTAGTAAGTTCCAGTTCATATTTCATTCTTAAGCACATAGTTTATATGTTAAACAGGCAATAGATAAACCTGGTT
Source organism: Arizona elegans (assembly GCA_022577455.1). Classification (NCBI taxonomy): domain Eukaryota; kingdom Metazoa; phylum Chordata; class Lepidosauria; order Squamata; family Colubridae; genus Arizona; species Arizona elegans. Next base: position 92,262,524 of record JAKOOJ010000006.1, on the reverse strand, counting down.
AAGGATTCTATGTACATTCTTTCATGTTTATATGCACAACCTAAGTATAAATTTTATTCAAAATTGTTGAATAAAACAAATGTGGCAGTGGCATTTAGGCATTCTTAATGCATATATTGCATTTACTCACTCATATACTGCAATTAATATGGCATTAATTGCAGTATATGATAGTTCTGCAGGCAATGAATGCATTTTACCAAAGACAGATTGATTTATATAAGTAAACACTTCATAAGAAGAACACTTAATAGAGTTTTGGTAGTAATAATAAAATAATGAGCTCTAAAGCTTCTAAATTAATTTAGATATTTTAAATAGTTTTACTTAAAATATCAGTTTTACAAGACTGAGGGAAATATTACCTCAATGTAAATGTACTTCTTAGGTTCCTAGTTCCTCTTATGTTTAATTTTCGAGATACATTTGCTGTTCTCTTGATTATTTTATAGTCCTGCGTTATTCTACAGCCTCCCTATGATTATTTGTGTCCCTCCCTTTTTCACATTTCTTGTAGCTGTACTGCATTATATAATCCTTTTTAAAGTTACCTTGAAATCCTGATCATTATATTGGAGCTCTTGTAATGCTACACCATAATTAACGTTCATTAAAGCTAACAAGAAAATGATATGAAGCTAAAGATGTGGCCACAAGCCTTCCTAAGCATAGTCCTAAAAAGCGGGTAGTATTGTGTGCCATCATGCATATTTATATCACATATTCCTGGGATAAGCAGAACTGGATCAGGATCAGCTGTCACTTGATTGTTAGGAGTCTTAAGGAATGAAGATGTCAACTGTCATCAGCCTCCTGATGTAATTAACATTCTTATGGAGAGAAAAACATCACTCTCCTAGATGAGACAAGAGCTCTGCACTGAACAAACTGAGGCCAGTTCTTCCTGTGATACCCTGCCTGATGTTCTCTGCTTTATACAGAAAGATGTATGCCATCTCCACCTTCTCTAATTGGTGGAAGTGCAGACAGCAGGTTCTCCCCAGACCCTTCTTGATCATCAGGAATCTTTTTCTGAAATAGAGTGCTCTTCCCACTTGTATTTAGCTGGGGTTTGCCCTCTAGTATCTTGCTGGGGTTCTTGCAAAAAGGTTTGATTATAGGAGGAGTGGGTCTCAAAAAAAGGAGCTGAGGGTATTACTCGAGCGCCTGTGAGTTAGAGGAACAGGGCTATTGGGCCACACGAAATCTAGCATACAATGTAGGTGATTCTTTCTGCCTAAACCAACAGCATTGCATTAATAGGACAAAATGTGAAGTCCTCATGCATTTGGATCTGATAAAGAGAAACATTCTCTCTTGTTTGTAAACACAGATCAAATGCAGTAGTATTTTAAAGAGCGTTGAGATAATTCACCTGTTTTGTAAGAGATGTACATTTCTAAGTTTAGTTAGGTGGTATTATATCTCCATTGTAGTGTATATCACATTTTCCTACTCTATTCTTTGTTATTTATTTTGATATATACAGTAATTAAGCACCGTCCTCTTATCCCATTCCCACACATTTCTTCTAGACTAGACTATGCTTTCTAAGAATTGCTATGAGAAAAATGCTTATGTAACTTTTTTTCTGTCCACTTTTTATTTTTCAGGATATATGGAAAGAAATCCTTAGGACTTGAAAATGTTACAAGTGACATGGTAATTTAGCCAGTGCCTGAGAAATGATGGATTCCCAGAAGATTGGAAATGGTTTGCAAGTGACTGATATAGGGACATCTGCACTCCACATGGTGGGGTATTTGGGAAAAGTCAGTTCAGTTCTTTTTCACATTGTGCAAAGTTCCTTCTCAATTTTGAGATTTTTTTTTAAAAAAAAATGATTTTACAGGTCTAATTTTAATATATGACCTCTTAATTTCTTATAAAAATATTTTTTCCACGGAAATCTTACTGAAATGGCGAAAGATTTACTATTTTCAGATCTTAGTACAAATATATGTGAAAATATTTGTTCTACTTGATGAAATTTACAAGAGTTCAGAATTATAGTAATGTGTTATGCTCTATATAAATACAAGTGAACATTCTATAAAAGTCAAATGATCAATGATATGAATTGTTCTAACATTTATTTGTTTTACTGTTATTGATGTCAAATTCAGTGTTGCATTTTATAAAAATTATTTTGCAGCGTTTTGATCTTTCAGCTCAATACATGTGTTATCTGGTATTAATCTTTTCAGAATTGTAATTCTGCTGAAGAAACTCCAGATGGATGCTGCCCAGCCTGTAAAAGGATTGGTTTGATGCGACACATAAGAAAATACAACATCAATTTTGAAGAATCTATTTTTCTGTGTGAAAATCCACAGGTATTTCAGTAGTTTGGGAAATTATTGACTTAAAGTTTGTCTAACATTTCTATATTCTGTCCTCCTTAATCTGGATGCCTTTTGTGATAAACCAGATAATTATTGTTGTACTTGATCACTGAGTAGTTCACAGACAAGAATATCAACTATCTAGGTTCTATTAAGGTCAAGCATGATACCTTTCAGCAAAATGGTTTTCAAGAAAATCTACATATAGTGAGTGATATGATGTACAATATGAAAGGAAACTCATTTGAAAGCAAAGAACCCATTCCACTCCTATTATCTGTAGCATTCTTAGACTTCATAGATAATTTATAGATCAGTCTGCTTAGTATACCTAAAGTTATAACGTCTCTTGATTTTTAAATGTAAAATAGTGTAGCTAATTTTTAGACACGTTTTTATATTAATTAGCATTGATAAATCTGTGGATTTGTGTAGTTCCCCAACCCATTTTGTAAGTCCCAGAATTACTTTCCCCAATTTACGTAGATGGTATATAAAATAAAAACTAAAACTGATATTTAAAGTCTAAGATAAATTTAATGTGCTTATGTTGAGTTTAATTTTCCTAGACTACTCACAATACAAAAAAGTTGGCCCTTTTCCGTAAGCGAAGGAATCCTTAGCTTCCTTCCCTCCTCTTATGCCCCTCATGTGGTTAAGCATCTCTTAACTTACGGATATTAAATGTCTGCTTCAGTCCCTGCTTACCTCAGGTATATCTGTGAACATGAATCCTGCCTTTTACTACTCACACCCTAAAGTTTTATAGATAAAAAAAAGTTTATCAGAGAAAGAAGAATCCTTTATGGAGCCTTCACAGTGTTCGGAATTGTAGAGGCATGTTAGCACAAAAAATAAATTGCAGGAAGAAGAAGGAAGAACCCGAAAATAAGGACGTATTGGCTCTTCTGATATTAAACCCATTCCCATCATTTACTTGTCAGAGTAGACTGGAACACTCAGTAAGAAAGAGGCAATGGTACCACTCTGGTTGTGGATAAAGACATGAAAAAAGATTGCAGCAATGAAAGGGAAGGCAGGTTAATCAGTAGAAAGAAAGAAAAAAACTAAAAAAGAGGGTGGCTAGAGCCTGCAGTCTGTAAAATTTAACCTTGATTCAAGGAAACTAGAAATATCCTCCATTTATGTGGCGTTCAGGAAGGAACCAGTAGCAGAATTGTATTTCTAAGCACACAGATGTCTAGAAAAGTAACACTTAAAAATAGCCTTCAAAAACACGCTACCTTCCTCACCTCATAAATAATTTTAAACAGACACTCCATGCAAAGGAAATACTTTTATAGATTTGTTGCTGTGCAGTATCAGGGATGCTTTTTTGAGGAAAAAAAATTGTATCAGAGAACAGTACTGTTTAGAATAGACTAGGATTTTAATAGTTTTTAATTGGATGCCTAATTTCTGTACAGGAAGTCCTCTACTTTTAGTTACACTTCCAAGTTACAACGACACTGGAAAAAGTAACTTATGATCGGTCCTCACACTTACAACTATTGTAGCTTCCCCACGATCACGTGATCAAAGTTTGGGCACTTGGCAACCATATCTTCATGACAGTTGCCCCAGGGTCATGTGATCACCATTTGTAACCTTCCCAGGTGGATTCATTTAATGACCATGTGATTCACTTAACAACTTCAGCAATTTGCTTAAAAAGAGCTCTGGTGGCTCAGCAGACTAATTAACATCCACTTACATCTGCTGCCTGCAGTTACTGCAAGTTCAAATCTCACCAGGCTCAAGGTTGACTCAGCCTTCCATCCTTTCTAAGGTAGATAAAATGAGGACCCAGATTATGGGGGCAATAAACTGACTTTGTATAAATATACAAAAGTATGAAGGCTATTGCTTAACTCATTGTAAGCCGCCCTGAATCTCCAGAGAAGGGCGGCATATAAATCAAATATTTTTTTTAAAAAAAAAGTGTGGCAGAAAAGGTCATAAAATCAGATGTGACTCACTTAACAACTGCCTTGCTTAGCAAAGAAAATTCTAGTCCAAATTGTGGCTGTAAGTTGAGGACTATGACTGTAGTTAATATTTCTGTGACTGTTTCTCCATTTCATTCCTGAAATATGCATCATATGCTGTTAATCTACTGAGACTAAATGTAACTGTAATGTCTATGTTTTGCTTTTATTTCAGTGCATTTACCCTCTAGGGTCTGCACCACTAAGCTCTATTATAATTCCCAGTGATTCAAAAGGTTTTTCATCTCATGGCACTTGTGGGAAAAGAAAGTTATTTGGCACAAACCTATTGACCTCTTCTATTGAACCATGCTTAAAATTGATTAGGACTGATGACTTGATGGACACTGAGGAGACATTAAGATCTGATCTTATTCCCAACTGCAATGGAAATAATCTAATTAGAACTCGGTCAGGGCAGTCTGATTTTTCAGAAGCCAAGCAGCCAACTTTTTCTGATGAAGCTGAATCCATCAACCAGAAAATGGGCTTGGGAGCTCAAGAACACTCACCAGAAGTCCTCAGTGTGCAAACACAGCTATTGTCAGCCCCTGAGATGGCTCCGTCAGTGTCTCAGGATCTACAACAAAGCAAATCATCTCTGCAAGAGCCTTTGTCGCTTCAGTGGAGAAATGCACATGCTCTCTGCTGGTTAGATTGCATTCTGTCAATACTGGTACATTTGGAAACATTAAGAATTCTGACCGGACTCTCCCAAAACATGTCAGTAATCCAGAGCCTGCTCACAAAATATAACGAAGTTGCTGCACTTGTGAACACTTGCCAAAGGGGTAAGGCCAATCTGGGAGCAGGGGGTTGTTTATTTTGGAGACATGTTACTTATATATTGTGGTATATATAAAAAGTAAAGATTGTTGTAGTAGGGTTTATGGTATCCTTGTTTCCCTCTGGAATCAGATTTGTTTCTAGAATGTCCAGCTACCTTTAATACTGGGAAATGAAAACTTAGGATTCTTAAAAACCTTAGAATAATCAAATCAGCTCTAATGAAAGCTGGTCAGTTAAAAAGCTGTTAAGCTTTATTATTTTTTTTGTGGGTCTCATTTCCACTTTCACATGCCATTCTTACCATCTCTATCCTACTCCCTAAATAAACATATATTCCTAAAGCTCCATGTTTGCTGATCACTTTGCCATCCAGTATTAGCATCATATGACCAGATAAAATACAAATATAATGGTACTTTGATATTGAACATAATTTTCATTTAATCCTGTCATGACCTTGAATTTGTCCCAATGTAGCAAATATGCCTGGCATATAATTAATTTTCAGATTGATCTTTTGGAAATCCTTCCTACATCTATTTATCTGCTAAAGAGCCCCTAAATGTTTGATAAGGAAATCCAGGCACATTAGAATGGATTCTGGGATATCTTTCAGGTATCTTTGAACAGGAGTGAGGACAAAACATAGCACGTCTCTGGCCTCCTCATCTTATAGAGAGTGATTATTAGTATTTGCAAACATTTTTCAATAATGCTAATATATCAGTAATCCTGTTTTTCTAATGGGTGACTAGGGAAATATCGGATCAATTTTTGTAGGATCCTAAGTTTCCTCAGAGTGCTGTTTAAAAAGCATTTCATAAGAGCAGAATACAAATTTGTCTTTGGCAAGCATATTAAGTTCTTATGCAGCTTCCAGTCAGCATATTTTCTGATGACTGCGGGAACCAAATTATGTAGCAAGCTATTTTCCTTATAAATATCTCCAATGCTGAACTGTACCTAGTTCATTACTGAAATGAGGTGTTTTGGGGAAAAAAGGATATTGATTAGCAAACTGTTTTGTACAGATGAACTTGCTTCAGAAGTTCCTTTGGATGTTTTGTCAAGAGCTGAATCCCATTTAAATGAAATTAGGAATACCATATTTCTCCAACTTCAGCCATTGCTTGGGTGTAAATTTGGTAAGTAATTGCTAAACGTGTATTTCTGTGAGGGGTTTTAGTTTGTTTTGCAAACGGGAGAAGAATGATTAAACAGTGAACTGCATTTTTAACCACTGCAGTTTCTTACATGTTCTCCCCTTCCCCAATTCTTTTGATAGAACAGCAGAAGAAACATTCTGAGTTATATATTAATATATATATACTATAACACACTAAACTTGATCTGTTCATTAGCTGGAAACTTGATTATATTTGTCATTAATTTCTATGGTCAGTGTTTATATTCTTGCTACTTTCTGAGCTGTGTATTACTTACCTACTCTAAATCAGTCCACACAGCCAGCTTTCTTCAGCTCATGAGGGTCGACCATTTGGTCCTGGAAAACACTCAAACTCAGCATGAAGACATGAGCTAATATTTTAGTTGCTAGTATCTAATATCTGAATATTGAGTGGTATACTTCCTTTGAATATAAAGAATTTTGAGTTTCAGTTTAGTACATAAGAAGCAGCCATTTATTGAGACAAAAAGTAGATTTTTCTTGCTTATCCATACACCCATTAGCAGTAGCACTCTGGGATTTTCAGATAAGTCTTTCCTGGTTCTGTATAAAGATGGTAGGCATTAATTCTGAAACATTTTTGAAAGCAAACCTTGTGTTTGTACAAGGCTGAATGTGGGGAAATCCTGGATAATGAAAACAAAGTAATGAACTATGGCATTTGCCACCAATCATCACATTGCTCTCTTAGACTAGATGACTATGGACAAGTTGATGAAAAATAAAGGTGCTAGTTATGATAGCTGTATATTACCTCCACTTTCAGAAGCACTGTTCCTCTGGATATCAGTTGCTAGGGAACCTGAACAGAAAGGTGCAGAAGTACTAACGTTTCTGGGCTTCTTGAAGGGAATAGAACTGTTTTTTGACTCAATGCAGTATTGTTGTTTTAAGCATTGGTGAAAAGGCAGAGAAATCATTTGAATATTGAAATAGTAAACAGGAATTGATAGTGCTATCCTGCCTTGCTAGATAGGTTTGCACTTTAGGAGCTCAAGACACTTCATTCTTTCCAGACCCTAGATGTAAGACACACTGTAAGCAGCGTTGTTTGAGACAAGTATGGTTTCTACTGCTTCTACAAAACAGTGTCAAACTCCACAGAGACTAGTTTGTAACTGTTCAAATTGACAAAGAAGGAAAGGAAGAAGGAACTGTTTAGTGCAAGGAAAGAAAGAAAAATGATCAAATGTGAGCCCCAAGAGTCCTTTATATTTAATTCTTGTAGCACCATATCCTAACTTTGGCATTAGCTGTACCAGCACTGTAATAATATTAATATTAATAAGTGGAACAACTTGCCTGCAGAAGTTGTGAATGCTCCAACACTGGAAATTCTTAAGATGTTGGATAACCTTTCATTATATGAACTATCGGCAATATATACTATGCATGTTACAGTAATATAAACTGGTTCAGAAATACTTGTTAGGAAAAGAATTGGCTCTTACAATTTCTTAACACTTAAAACACATTTTTAGAGAATAGAGTATAAGTATATTTAGAATTATATTCTTCACATCTCATTTGAAATGATCAACATTACATGTATTACAACTACATTTTTGTCTTGTGTTTTTCTTCAAAGGGGAGGAAGAAAGTCCAGTTTTTGCTTTTCCATTACTTCTGCGGAAAGATCCTCATATAGAGAATCTCTTTCTCCATTCTTTCTCCTGGAAGTTTGAATGTTTGCAGTGCGGCTACCATATCAACAATAGGTTAGTTTCTTTTAAGTTCTGCACTTCCTTCCTCCTTGGTATAACCATGCATTTCAATCAGTATTTCGCAAATAATACATTATACAGGCAGGAGAGGGCAGTTGTGAGCATGTGATTTGCCTACTGGGCATCTTGAGTCACAGCTCTGAAACAGCATAACCCTTTGCTGTTATATTTGAGAGAGGTTGAGTTTTTATTTTTGCCATTCAGGATTTATCCTAACTGATGTTATTATATGCAATGAGACATAAACGTAATTTTAAAAAATGTCTTAGTATATGTTTTCTCTCAGCATAAAATAGGAAGCCAATTACAGGTGGTAACTTCATCCTGAACTTCCCTTCAGTGTTAGCCTAAATTTACATCTTAGTTCAATCATTTTATTTATGATGGTCAAATCAATTCTTACTATCCCAGATTAGCATTCATATTTAGCTTTGCTGGATTCTGCTCTTTAAACTAAAGCAAAACATAAAGGATGAAGAAAAAATAAGGTATAAAATAGCAGGCGGGAAAACAAATACATTGAGACTACATATACATAAAAGTACAGTAATTTTCAGAAAAAATCAAACACCATATTCAATATTTTGATGCAGAAAACCCCATAATTTAATAGATGAAGGCATCTATTAAAAACTTAAATTTTCAAAGAGATAATTTGTACCAATTTGATTATTACCCATCTAAAATCTAAAGTAGTCGTAATTGATATGAGATTTATACAGTTCTGTATCTTGATGGTTAAATTTTTATGTGTTTCTGAAATAGAAGTAAAATAGCTTTATTTTACAAAAAAATTCAGGTGGATTTATTGAGTTCAATCTCAAATTATCCCTCCAGAGCTTAAAATTCCAGAAGATACAACTTTTATAATATTGAATAGTGCCTGAAGTAAATGTGCACCATTCTTTAAATATTAATTGTCCCAACTGATGACATCCTGTAAATATAGGAATAAATTATTAAACATGTTTTATTTGAATATATATTCATTTTATTTTTAGCTGTCAGCAGGCAATGACAACGTTTACAAATATAATCCCAGAGTGGCACCCACTGAATGCTGTTCATGTTGCTCCCTGTAATAAGTGTAATCACACATCTCAAAGAAGAAAAATGGTTTTAGAAAAGTAAGTGAGAATTTTATTATAATCCCATAATGAGATAAAACTACATCAGTAGTTGGTAAGCAATAATAAGTGACAGCTAATGTAAATTTTTAAGATCTGTATTTATGTCTTCTTGATTTCATAGTTGGGAGCATTATTGTTTGTATTCATCCATTAAGCCAAGCCATACCATATTTTTCACAGTGCATTCTATATTACTCTTAACTGTAATTTATTCAGTAAATCATGGTTAACTAACGTGGCTTAACATAATGTGTTAATTCAGTTCTTGAATGACATTATATAAAGAAGTCAGTTAGGAAACATATCTTCTTAAGAGTCTGCTCTTTAACAATTCTAAGTTACAATAACGTCCCAAATAAAATTGTATAAATTGTATTCATTTATATAATCTCACTTGAGGTGTGATTGCCAAATGTTTTGCATTCTTTAAGGTCTTTGTGAAAACTCATAGAAAGGTTACTGATATTTAGCTTTTAATCCCACTGCATGTTTTCAGTTTTGGTGAAGTAATTAACACCAGGGATATTTTTTACTTCTAAAATCACAAATTGTTATGTTTATTTGGTAGGATCTCCTCACTTCTGATGGTGCACTTTGTTGAAGGCTTGCCACATAACAATTTGATGGCCTACTCATTTCAGTTTCAAGAATATTCATATCAAGTAACAGCTGTGATTCAATATCAGAAGGCAAAGCACTTCATAACCTGGATCTTGACTTCAGATGGTAAGGATACTATTCCCCGTATCAGCATTATCCTTCTTAAATATCCATCTATCTGAATTGGCTAGTAATACCAACAGTCAGGATAGGATAGGATAGGATAGGATAGGATAGGATAGGATAGGATAGGATAGGATAGGATAGGATAGGATAGGGATTATAGGAATAGAATAGAATAGAATAGAATAGAATAGAATAGAATAGAATAGAATAGAATAGAATAGAATAGAATAGAATAGAAAAATAGGAATAGAATAGAATAGAATAGAACAGAACAGAACAGAACAGCTCTGAGGGAGAAGAACTTGTGGCTCAGAGGCTGCCTAATATGCAGGCAGCCCACGTTCGAATCCGAGTAAGGGTATGGCTAGCTGATGAGAGCTAAATAGCTTGAAATAGATCTATACCAGTCTCCCTTTATTTCTTTATCAGCAAATATAAATTTGGCATAAAATGGTTTGTCGTGAATGCGATTGCTTGAGGGCTCCTGGATTGGAGCTGTTGGGTAGCCCAGGTGCTTCAATAGAAAAACACTTTATATATATATAAAATAAATATAAAATAATATAAAATATAAATAATAATACAATGGTATCTGAGGCACATTTGGAGGAGACCAAGGGTTACAGAAATATAAAAGACATTTTAGGAGCATAAAGATCGGGGTGGGGGGATCAAAAGTGATAAAGGAGGGGGGTGAATTAGCCTGAGAACATTGCCCCAAAATAGTGAGTTTGATGGTGAAAAAAGGTCAAGAGCTGGCTTCAAAGAGGCTGGCTTGAAATGAAAATATTCTATAAATCCCTCCTGCTAGCTCCCCACCCCCCACTACACAGACACACACACACAAACAGAGTCCTTGGCTTACAACAGTTCATTTAGTGACCATTCGAAGTTACAGTGACACTGAAATAAGTGATTTATGACCACTTTTCACATTTACAACTGTTGCAGCATCCCGGAGTCATGTGATCACTTTTTGTGACCTCTTCACAAGCAGTCAATGGGGAAGCCAGATTCACTTAACATCCCTTGTTACTAACTTAATGATTGCAGTGATTTACTTAACAACTGTGGCAAGAAAGGTCATAAAATAGGGCAAAGCTAACTTAACAAATGTCTTGCTTAGCAATGGAAATTCTGAGCTCAGTTGTGATCATAAGTCGAGAGCTACTTGTCATGTCTCTTAGGATGTCAGTTCATAATTTCCTTACTGGCATTTTGGGCACGATTGTGGTCATAAGTCGACGACTACTTATATGTAACTGTTTATACCTTTCATGTAATAATACAACCTGTATCGGGTGAAATCCAGCAGGTTCTGACAGGTTCCGGAGAACCCGTAGCAGAAATTTTGACCAGTTCGGAGAACCGGTAGCAGAAATTATGACCAGTTCGGAAAACCGGCAAATACCACCTCTGGCTGGCCCCAGAGTTAGGGTGGGAATGGAGATTTTGCAGCATCCTTCCCCCAGGAGTGGGGTGGGAATGGAGATTTTGCAGCATCCTTCCCCTGGGATGGGGTGGGAATGGAGATTTTGCAGTATCCTTCCCCTGCCAAGCCCACCAAGTCATGCCCACCAAGCCACACCACGCCCACAGAACCGATAGTAAAAAAAAAAATTGGATTTCACCACTGACCTGTATGTAGTACAGGACTACCTGTATGTATCCATTTATCCCTTTCATATGATAATACGATGCTTCAAAGTACATGGGAAACAACCTTCCAAATAATTCCTGCATCAACACGTCTTTACATAGTTTATAGTCAGAGCCAACCTCGTGGAACTTAAAGTCCAAAGAAGAGTTTGTAGGTGTCTAGGGACTAGTTTAGTATTTCTTTCTTGGTTTAAGTGTATACAATATATAAAGACCTTTAGGGTAAATCTTCAGAGCAAGCCAAATCTAATTAGATTTTAGCTTGTTTTTTCTGATTTTTTGCATTCACAGAAATAGCTACCTATCTCAAAGAAGCAGAAAGTTCGCCCTACTTGAAGAAAATTAAAAGTAATAAAGTTAAAGGCACATCTTTTTGTGTGAATTACCTGATAACCACCTGTGCTTAATGGAGACTTACAGGAGACTTTAAATAAATTATAAGCAACAATTTTCTTGATCTCCCTTGGTGAGGACACAAGCCTCCAAGCAGACAAGCAGAGATGGCTTTGCAAAATATCAAATAATGATGTTTTTCTATTGAGACTTTCGATGGAATATTTGCGATTTACGTAGATGTTTGGGGAGAGAGAAAACATTTGAAAGTGACTCAAAACTTTTGTAGACCTATTAATAATTGTGATTTATATGAGACGCATATATTGCATAAGGTATAATCCAATGTCAATAAATAAGCCACAAGCTTTTATTGTGAGAATTCAATAAAAAATATTTTGAAATCTTGGGGGTGTTAAGGTTGGCTAACTGGTTTTCAGTTAAATCATGGAAATATGGTTAGTGGTTGACTGGCTATTCCTAGTTCTCTATCAAATTCCTAGAGCTGCAAATCAATAGGTATAGAGGAAGAATGAAAAAACAAACCAGATATATTTCAGTACACATAGTTCAAAATTATCCATTTTCAACAAACCATGCATAAATTATAGTTGAACATAGACATATTCAGTGAGTATTAAATATTAGTTTATCTGAAATGAATGATAAGAAATGTACCCTAATATTCTGAATTGTTTATATTTTATTTTTAGGAATATGGCTTGAGTGTGATGACTTAAAAGGTTCATTCTCCAGAAGACACCATAACTTTGGGGTTCCTTCTGCAGAAATACATATTGTCATTTGGGAAAGAAAGCCGCCACAAATGACCAACTATCTGGATTTACAAGTTGATGAAACAATGGCAGCACAATCAAAAACTCCAGTTAAACACTCCAATGATGAAACTGCAGAGAGTTTACCTTTAACTTGTCACGAGGCAGTTGACATGCTGAACACACATATAGAGGAAATAGAAAATTTAGCAAGCAGTCAGAAAAATAATTTGCTTCATGGCTTGGACAACCTATCTGATGATGTTGTAACGCTGAATCTTGATTCAGGTGAACAGCTGTTAGAAAATAGACATATAGAAAATAAGCAGATAATCGCAACAAGTCCATTGCAGTTGCAAGAGTTGGATCAGAAAGATATGTGCCCACTTACCCCTGAAGGAGATACTCAAAAGAGAAGTGTAGTGTTAGGAAATACCAGTGCTCCCATGCATGAAGGACAGTCATCTAATGCAAGTAACCTAGTTACTTTAAGTAATGGCAAAATAAATTTCTCATCCGAAATACTATTACCACAAGGGGCAGAAACTGCAGTTACCTTAGTTCCAGTAGAAGAGAGCAGCAATTACCATCCAAAGAATCCTCAGAAAAATACCAGCAAAACAAAATTGGGAAACACTGCCTTGGGAATGTCTAATATAGAGTTCGGTCAAGAAATAAAAATAAATTCCCACATTTCTGTTCCATCTCCCCAATGTCCTATCTTTCATGCATCCAGTACAAATGGAATTAAGCCATCTGTAGCCAGTTGGGTAAATGGCTTACTTGGAAAATATTCTTCCTTTATGCCTAAAAGTGTGGTGGTTCCGAACAAATCAAAAAACTGTAAAAAATCAACGCAAAAAGAAACAAATTCCGGTTCACTTGTTAGGCAAGCAGGCCACTTCGATGGTTTCCAAACTAAATCTTCACAGAAAAGTAAAGTGGCAACATTGCATTCTTCAGGTAGAACTCTTCCAACATCACCTCTGACTGCTTTTTCTCTTGCAAACATCCGTGTCAAAAATCTTGTCCCAGATAGAAAAGGTGAAGCTGTAAGTAAAAAATCAACTTCAATGGATGCATTTACTAAGCAAGATTTGCTGAAAAATGCCCACCATGAAAATCAGAATTTTATACCTGTTGAAAATACTGGGTCATTTATTGATAAAACTCATCAACTACGCTTAACACTTTTACATCAGCTTAAGGCTAAAAAAGAGAAATTAGCTTCACTCGATAAACTGGTAAAAGCTAAGACAAGACACAAAAGCTATTGCAAGAAAACTATGAAGGACCAGGCACGAAAACAGATGGGACCCTTGCAGACAGGCTTGTTATATACCCAAGAAATGCAGGCTGATGTTTGGGATACTAAATCTGTTAATTCTCAAAGCACTGACATGTCCCAATGCAGCAGTTCAAATTACGATGACATTTTATCTGAGCTGCTTTTGTCTCCAGCTACAACTGTTGGTTCTTTAGAATTTCCACAGGAAGAGGAATGTAGATACCTGGAAATGGGAGGTGACAATTCAGACCTGCCGATATCTACTGACCAAAATACCAGCTTACAGGCCATAGATAATGACCTTAATTACTTCAGTCCTCAAAAGGCAAATGGACTTGAAGACCACAGAGACCCATCAGCAATCAAATCACCTCTGAAGAAATTCGATTTTGAAAGTTCTGCAAAACAGGATCTTCTGGATGATCTGTTTTCATGTTCATTGAATTCAATAGTGACTAACACTGAAGACTTGCATCACTTTGATGAATCGTTGTTAGTTTGGTGAATTGTGTTTTAACAATTTCAGTATTTTTCATTGGTTGTCTTTAAAGAAGCGTATAATTTAAAATTCAACCTAATTTGCACTTGACTTTATTTAAAATGATTGTTTTTTATATTTTTATTCTTAATAAATTGGGTTTGTTTTTCTGCCTCAAAACCACTATTCGCTGGAAGAGTTAAGACTGATTCTTGTACAAAGTCACAGTGATAAACGTTTGACACTTTAAAAGCCATTGTAATAAAGTAGTATTCACCTAAAATCTCTCATCTATGGCTGAGCTAAAAAATACTCTGCAAGCATCTCTAAAAATGTAGAATACCATGATAATCATGGTATGGTAATTTCATTTCTGACAAACCTCCCTTTTCAAAAGTAGGCCTGCAGGCTAAACTAAAAAATTTAAAGAAGCTGTTTTTTAAAAAATCATTTCCTGTTCCAGTGAAATGCCTATCTAAAATTTCGGTCTATTTAACAGTGTGAATGAACGTTAACATATAAGCTGTCCTGCCTGTTGTTTTGCTAAACATTAGGCCATAATGCAGATGAATTAGATTAAGATTTAACTCTGAGAGATTTCTGCTAAAACCCAGGGATCTGTGAACCCTGTAAATCCCCAATCCTTTGAAATGTGGTTTTGAAGTATTAAAGCAACTTCTGAAGTTACAGCCGTATTTCTTTTTCTTCTATAGCTCTTTGGGTCTAGTGTATTAAATATTCTACCCCATCACCTGCAATACAAGATGGCAATTCAGTTCACACAGACCTGATATAGATAAATACAGATTAATTTTCTTTCTTTTTTAGTTTAATTACATATCATTACAAATCTTATTGCTTAGTAGATTGTGTGCAATAGGATAGTCATTGTTACTCCTGGTCAGAAAAGTCCACTTTTAAAAGTGCCACACTACTATTTGCAGATTACTAACATCAGGCTTTTTGCAACACTTAGTTAACACAATTTTTACTTCATCATCTCATCCTAAAATTTTGTTTCTTGGATGATAAATACCAAAAATTATAAGAAATATAAATTATGCTTTAGTTTTAATTATTTAGATTACTCCAAGAAATGGCAGCATCTAGCAGTTTGGTTAATTCTGAAAAGAAGTAAATACACATACAAGCATACCTCTAAAAGTAAGTGAGTTAGCCAATCCATTTTCTCCAAAAGTTGGGAATTTTGTTGCTAAATAAATACACTTAGTTATGAGCAATCGAGCTTGACCCAATGAAGACTTTGCCTTACTTTCATTGTAGTCTAACTTGATGTTTTAAAAGTACTGTTACCTGATTTTAATATTTTCTTGTGAAAATATTTTACTGGATTTTTTTTTTACTGGCCTCTTGGGCAATTGTGTTTTAATTTGGTTTAATGATTATGGCAGCAGGCTATAAACCAGGAATATTAATCCCACAATTTCTGAAAGCAAGCTGTTCCACTGGTTAATTGTTCGCACTGTCAGGATAATTTCTCTTTAGTTCTCAGTTGGTTCTCACCTTGATTAGTTTCCATCCATTGCTTTTTGTCCTGTTTTCTTATGCTTTGGAAAATAGGTTGATCCTCTCTCCTTTCTGGCAGCCCCTCAAATATTGGAACACTGCTATCATGTCATCCCAGTCCTTTTTTTCACTAGACTAGACATAACCAATTTGTGCCACTCATAAAGTTTTAGCTTCCCCCTCTAATGTTTCTCTTCACTGCACTCTTTCCAGAGTCTTTATATTGTTGCAACCAAAACTGGATGCAGTATTCCAAGTGTGGTCATATCAAGGCCTTATAAAACGGTGTCAACACTTCATGTGATCTATCCCTCTGTTAATGCAGCCTAGGATTGCATTGGCTTCTTTAGCAGCTGCAGCACACTAGTGGCTCATTTAAGTGGTTGTCTACTACGGTAGAACTCCTAGATCCCTCTCACAGTTGCTGCTGTTGAGCCAGGGTCCACCTATTCTCTATCTGCACATTTAGTTTTTCTTGCCTAAGTGTAAAACCATTTCTCATCATTGAATTTCATTTTGTTAGATAGGGCCCAGTGTTCAAGTCTGTTGAGATCCTTCTGGGTCTTGAGCCTGCCTTCTGGGGTGTTGGCTATTTCTGCCAGTTTGGTGTCGCCTGCAAATTTGATGAGTACCCCTTCTATTTCCTCATCTATATCGTTTATGAAGATATTGAAAAGTACTGGGCTAAGACAGAATCTTGGGGTACCCAAGACAAGACAGAATCTTGGAGTATTTAAGACAACAACTTATAATGGAAATCGTATGTGTGGTATAAATTCATATGTGGTACTATAAATTCCAACATAAATCGTAGTCATGAGTTGAGTTACCATGCTCAGAATTGTGAGTTTAGATTAACCAATAGCATTTAATGGTAAAAAAAAAAAGTAAATCACAATTGCACAAACGTGGGATGCTGCAAGATGATTACAAAGTGCCTGAATTGCAATTCCACAAACATGTTTTTTTTTTCCACAGACCATTATGCATTTTCATTGTCAACAAGCAAACAGTTGTAAATTGAAAACTGCTAGTATTAAACTGGCTGTTCTGAAATTGGGTTGAAGAAGAAGTGCACTTATAGAGTTCAAATTACTACAATGAAGATTACAAATTGAGGTGGGTGGGTGTCATAGTTCAAAAGTAAAGACCCAGCACTAAAATCGCAAGTCGCTGCTGCACCATAAAAGAGTGGTATCCCTAGAATAATGATTTTCAGTGAAGCACCGTTATTGGAGAAGATGGATTAAGAAGAATTTGGATTCTAAGGCACAAAGAAATCACAATTCCAGCAGCTAATGGGGCTGTTTCAAACACTATATTGTGTAATGGGAGTTCAGATCTTATTGTGGAATTTAAGAAAAGAACAAGAAAATCAGTACAGGATATAATTTTTAGCAAATAAAATGTGAAGCGTCGGTACTGTTGCTTCGGCAACTACTAAATGTGAAGTGCTGGTGGTGTTAATCTACCTAAGATTAAAATCAATATACTTGATTATAAAGACATGATTAGCTGCTCTTTAGTTCAGTATCACCTAGTTTGGAGTACTTGGCTGGTGTGATTTGCTTCCACCCTGTAAAGTTGGAGAAGCCCCATTTTCAACATTGACTTAAGTATGTGTTTCATTTAAAGTCTCTCACTGAGCAAGGCAGGGAAACACAGACAGACAGACATAAATCTCTGTCGGTCTCTTTATTAAGCAATGAAGGATTTCATTTGCAAGGAGTTTACTTGGCTTCTGATATACGCGCTTCCTGTAATGTAAGATTTCAAAATGAGAGAAGATTAAGAAAATGTTTCCGCCCGGTTTCGAACCGGGGACCTTTCGCGTGTTAGGCGAACGTGATAACCACTACACTACGGAAACCTGGCTGTTGTAAACCCGTCTTGAAACAGTATTTAGAAAACATACTGAAAATTTTTCAGTAATTTTTCCTTTCACGTTTTAAAAATATCCTATTCGTTTTCGCAATTACAATATTAGAGGAGCCCCAGCTATCTAGCCATCCAGCTTACAATTCTTCAATTGTATTTTGTTCTGCTGGGCGTTTTTATTGGAGCAAAACAAAGGCATTTTCATCCAGCCTTCAACAACAAGAGTGTCAAGCACACATAAAAGTAGTAGAAACCGAAGACCAGGCTATGATCCTCAGAGGTTTCTCTCCAAACTGCATGCGTTTTTATAGACTCAAGGCAGATAAAAGAGACCCGTCCCTGGGTGGGCTCGAACCACCAACCTTTCGGTTAACAGCCGAACGCGCTAACCGATTGCGCCACAGAGACCCGCTGGTCTCTGACGTTTGCCGCAGATGTACTAATACTTTCAATCCTTTAGCATTACCTTGCATTTCTTCAGAACGATTGAGCGATCAATTTCCAAAATCAGTGCTCCATTAGGATTGCAATGTATGTATATTTTTTCCCCGAACAATTAAAGGAAGATTGATAAATTCCCTGCATGAAAGCCTTTAAAGTTGCGAACAAAGAGAATTGACTGAGAACACAAAACGGTGCAAGATTTCTAAGGCCTCCTTTGTGATTACAAATTCAAATTAGTTACGGCCGCTCAAATCCGGGCTGCGTAGATTTTCTGCTATCCAGTGATAATCCGGATTTTTGCAGTTTTAGAATTAACTGTCCCTCCACCCCACCCATGAGAGGAAGAAATAAAATTAAGCCAGGATTATAGGTCTTTCTGCAGAGGCAACAGTACCAGGGGCGTCCTGGACACAGCAAAACAAGGAGAGGGCTTGAACTGCAGAATCACAGATGCGGGGTTCCATTTTTTTACCCCCCTCCTCCCAAATTTTTTTTTTACTACCGGTTCTGTGGGCGTGGTTTGGTGGGCGTGGCAGGGGAAAGATACTGCAAAATCTCCATTCCCACCCCCACTCCAGAGAAAAAATCCCCATTCCCTCCCCACTCCTGGGGGAAGGATATTGCAAAACCTCCATTCCCACCCCACTCAGGGCCCAGCCAGAGGTGGTATTTGCTGGTTCTCTTTTAACTACTCAAAATTTCCGCTACCGGTTCTCCGAACTGCTCAAAATTTCCGCTACCGGTTTTCCAGAACCTGTCAGAACCTGCTAGATTTCACCCCTGGTGCAGAGGGTTTGGGAGGCCTGCAGAGTGCTCCTGGGGGCTGGGAAGGGCAAAAACGTGATGTGTGGGGGGTTTGGGAGGCCAAAAACTGACCCATTTTTCACAAAAACGAGGGCGTTTTTGCCCTCCACAGCCCCCAGGAGCACTCTGCAGGCCTCTCCAAGCATCTGCGTGCCCCGTTTTTTGCAAAAATGGGATACTCTGGGTGGGGCTTCGGGAGGCCAAAAATGTCTGTATTCAGTGTGTAAGATGCACCAACATTTCCACCCTCTTTTAGGGGGGAAAAGTTTACAACCTTGGCTGAGCAGAGTCCAAGGAAATGATGATATGGGTACCTTTCGGTGCCTGAGATTCATTTCAGTCTGTGGGTTCTAATCAGGGGTGAAATCCAGCAGGTTCTGACAGGTTCTACAGAACCGGTAGCGGAAATTTTGAGCAGTTCGGAGAACTGGCAAATGCCACCTCTGGCTAGCCACAGAGTGGGGTGGGAATGGGGATTTTGCAGTATCCTTCCCCTGCTATGCCCATCAAGCCACACCCACCGAACCGGTAGTAAAAAAATTTGGATTTCACCCCTGGTTCTAATGAACTCAATGAGATACTCTGTGAGATGAGAACTTGAATCCTTGCTTCTCCTAGCATATTTGTTTGACCAGAGAGAGGGAAGAAGGACCAGATTCATGAAACTGCGAATGACTCTTTGAAAAAAGGACGTAGTAGCAATTGCCCTGGAAGGGTCAATGGTGCATTCCCTTCACAAGAGACTGCCCTTGATTTGCAATTATGGACCAATTCCATGTAAAGAAAATAGCAACATTTAGAGAGCGAGTACACTTACTATACTTTCAGTAGATCCTGTGCCTTTCTTTGGGCTCATGTGGTCAATGCCTCTTTAACAACTCCTTAACTCAAGCATGTATTTTCCTGAGATAGAATAGAACAGAATAACAGAGTTGGAAGGGACCTTGAAGGTCTTCTAGTCCAATCCCCTGCTCAGGCAGGAAACCGGATGCCATTTCAGACAAAACATCAGGCAAAGATCATACATAGGGCCAAGACTGCAGAACCCATCCATGCACAATATTTTAAAAGGAGAGCAAATGAAGAGGAATTTTTATACTGAATTTAAAGTCAGAATGAAGTAAGGATTCTCACGAGTTTCAGTTTTTCATCTCCAACTGGATGACTTCTTGGATCATCCCAGGCTTCAGCCCAGTTGAACAGTAGATATAGATTCAACCTGCTCTCACTAGGAGGGTAATTAGAGGAGTCCCAATCAGAGTATGGGCAGCAAATACACTGATATAAGGACTGGTGCTTTCCCATTTGTCCTGGCTCCTTGATGCCCTCAGTCTCAAAGGTGGTTTCCTGCCTTCCTCTTTGGGTCCTCTTTAGAGACCCTAGGAATAAGGCTGCTGTAAACTTAACAACTGCCAGCCACTCTCCCTGGGAATTAGACTTCACTTCCCCAAATTGGCATCTCCACCTTTGGGAAATGTGCATTTAAGCTGGCACTGGTGAGGACAAAAGGGGGGAAACACAAGTCACAGCAACTTTGAGATTGAGTCACTTGTTAGATACATAGGTAGGTAGGTAAACAGAGTAAATTATTAGGTGAAAGATGATAGATAGATGATGATAGATTAGATGATAGATACATAGACAGACAGACAGACAGACACCCAGACAAGATATGCACGGTTTTATGATGGAAAACTGAAAAGTGTTAAACCCTCTTTCTCCAACAAAGCCTCCTAAATTTAGTTTCCGAAAAACAATGTGGGATGTCTTTATGCCAATGGACTAACCATAGTTTCTAAAGAACTACAGCATTTCAAGTGAAGTCTTGAAACTGAAGGTTGCGACTGAACCAGAAATAATAAGTCTAACTTTCAAATGCATTTGAAAGCAAAGAATTTCAGAAATTCAGATATATTTTCAAAATTGTACAGAGTTTTCAAATAGAATTACCCTGATATTTAAAAATGTTAAGTAAATACAGTATACATGCATTCTGAATTGGGAACATGGCATTACTGTTCAATAATTTTTTGCTAATTACACCCTCATAAATCATCTTAAATAATTATTTAAGATCCCAGATGCCTATTTGTGATTTGCTGCTTTGAAAAATTAACATAGCCAATGTTCCAGCTTACATTAACATGTTTTCAGAGATGACATAAAAAGGTAACTCCCCACTAGACCATGTTAATTGCAATCTTCTATTTCTGAAACTCCATTGAAGTTAGAGATGGGATTCTGCTACAATTCAAAGCTTTGCCTTTTTGAACCATCACTCAATGAAAACTTAGTTATCTTTTTTGCACCTCTGAATCTTTCTAAGCACTTTATCATTCAAGCAGTAATAATGCATACTGTTACACAGGGTGGGATTCAAATTTTTTTTACTACCGGTTCTGTGGGTGTGGCTTGGTGAGCATGGCAGGGGAAGGATACTGTAAAATCTCCATTCCCTCCCCACTCCAGGGGAAGGTTACTACAAAATCCCCATTTTCTCCCAATCAGCTGGGACTCTGGAAGCAGAGAATAAATTGGGGCAGGGCCAGTCAAAGGTGGTATTTACCAGTTCTCCAAATTACTCAAAATTTCTGCTACCAGTTCTCCAGAACTGGTCAGAACATGCTGAATACCACCTCTGATACTGTATTAGTAAAAACCTGCACAAAATTCATACATTCAAGAAAACAATATATAATATCATTCCTGTTTAACCAAAATATTAAACCAGTGTACATAAACCATATTACAGACAATTGCACATATTTTGAAAAGATATAAGTTAGTATATACCAACCAGAGATAAACTGAAATGGACAAATAGAAAAAAAGCTACAAAGAATGACAGGTTTTGAACACAGGAAGATTGATTCAAATTTATTTCAATTGTACATACAGTATCAGGCTACACTATGATTAGTATATCCTTAAGAATGGTAACAATGGACTGTCAGATGAAAAATGCAAAAATAGAATGAAAGTTCTTTAACTGATCAATTTATTGTATTCATAAATGAAAACAGTTGAACTGAATATATTACACACTATCAAATTGCAGACTGTGAAGCCATAAAAAAATTTCCATTATGCAAGATAAGGGAGACAATAACTTCCTCTTTGTGTGGTTTGTGTAGCTGAGTTGTCAAAGAGAACTATTCAGAAAACCTTCACAAGTCAAGCTGTCAGCATGGACCAAGACATGATCGGATACATTGTTCTTCTGGTGATTGTCACCCTCCTAAGTGTCATCCAAAATGGTAAGGCTGAAGATTGTATACGAAACCAAGAATTGTATACAAACCCAAGAAAGAAAAATATATTTTGCTTTGGGTGGGTGGATTGATGTGTTTTCATGGACTTATTTTTGAATGCCTTCATGCCTGTTGATATCATTTGAAAATTTCCAGCTATTTGCTTTCCTTTTTCTTCAGTGTTGGGTGTTTCCTGGGTCAAACTCAGCAGTTTTAATATTATGCTTTTAAGTATTTAATATGGATTAATAGTATGCACCTTCAACTAAAATTAACTTGACAAAAATTGTAAGAGAAAAAGTTGGATGTGACAAATTACAAATGGGACTAGAAGTTTATTATCCAGCACTATATTTGCATGACTTAAAGCATTGATTTGGCCTTAATATCCCTCAGCTCTCAAATATATGATTAACATCAGAGGGGTTTCTTGATGGCAACAGTTCTGGCCCTTCCTTCCTTCCTTCCTTCCTTCCTTCCTTCCTTCCTTCCTTCCTTCCAGAGGTTAAATTACCTTCCTTTTTATTGATCCATCATTTTCTTTCAATAAGCCCATTCCTTTGTTGTTGTTAAAACTATAATAACAACCCCAAGGTGTGTTTTCTCTTTACAGCTATTTTAGTTTATTGTGAGTTAGAATAGTTTTCATACATTTCTTGAAGGTTGCTGCTTATTTTGAGCAACATTTTTTTCAGAAGGAAAAAGGATATGCATTTCTTTCTAACAACAGCTATAACTGTAACAACCACCTGCCTTGTACTGATTCAGGCTTGTTGATTCATAGTTAAGTATTGGCTAAACTCTACAGTGATGGGAAGGTTCTATAAGTGTATAGAGTGGAAATGCCAGGAATTAAGTCTAGAATTTTTGCATGTAAAACATGGAATCTACCACTCAGTTGCAAGTCTTCCAATCCATTTCCTTGTTCTCTGCTGATCTGGATGATATGATAAAAATGTCTGGGGAAGGTAAGGGGAATGAGAAGAGGAAGAAGGATTAGGCCATTTCCTCACTAGTTCATTTGCAGCATTTTTTTGAATCATCCAACCATCCTTATGCTGAAATATGAGACATTTATACTGCCTTGCTAGGATAATGGCCTTAATAATGTTCTCTTTTTAAGTCTTTAATTTCAGTATACAGTTGTTCATGCAAGCTTCATATTCAACTGAAATGGTGGTGGTGGGGAATAGAAAGAAGCCTACTGCAGATGTATTGAAACAATGTATGTGTATTTATATGTACAGGAATAAAACCATTCCGTAAAACCATTCCATTTTGTTTAAAATGGATTAAAAGTAACTTTACTGGCAGTCTTCTATCTTCTCTCTTTAGATTCAACTCCTTGAAATAGTAGCATGAGATCAGTGCAAAAGTTACTGGATACAATAATTGGCACCTAACCATGATACAAATATGTCCTGGCAACATTTCTTTTCTGTTAAATTCCATGGCATTACTTTCATCAAGTAGTCAGCCCATGAGTGGGCACTTAGCTATAGTAATAGTATAGTATAGTAATAGTATAGTAAATAGTTTTGAAATAATGCTTTCTTTCCCCCTTATTCCAAATACATCCAAAGCCAACCTTGGTTGTATAAAATCTCATAGGCTCTATCAACCAATGCCAGGAAACAAAGGCAATAGAAGCAGAATAAGATCAGCGCATTACATACTAGAAGAATTTCCAACTGATTCGAGAACCAGTGGAGGAGACATCAGTTCAGCCATGGGGAAAGACAGCTAAGGAAGGTCTTCCTAGGGCAATGTTTTCTAGTGCTAGATTGGAACCATTTACTTTACCTGACATTTTTTTCTTAAGACTTATTGAAGAATCACACTTCCACTCTTTTACAGGCCAGTATAATATTTTGAAGTTTCCAAATAATTTAATAAGAACAGAAAGAAAATGAAAGTGAGGGGCCCTTGGTGCTCTCTGAGCTTGGTTGTTTTCTTGCAGATGTTTCATTATCCAGACTGGGTAACAGTTAAGGTAACATCATCAGTGCTACTAGTAGCACTGATGATGTTACCTAGTTTGGGTGATGAAACATCTGGAAGAAAACAACCAAGCTCAGAGAGCACCAAGGGCCTCTCATTTCAATCCTGAGGTACAAATATTCTTCTTTTTTAAAAAAAAAGTATATAGAAATGAAATTTAAAGCAGAGAAGAGAGATACCAGTCTTCCTCTGCTTATTGATTCAATTCAATCTTTTATTCTGGTCACAGACCAGAATAAAAATTAAAACATTACAATAAAATAAAATAAAACATAATA
Organism: Arizona elegans; assembly: GCA_022577455.1. NCBI lineage: Eukaryota > Metazoa > Chordata > Lepidosauria > Squamata > Colubridae > Arizona > Arizona elegans. The sequence goes on along the minus strand of JAKOOJ010000006.1, from coordinate 92,237,916 downwards.
GAAGAAGACATAATAGTGTATTGCAATTAATGGTGGAATCATCAAAGGGTGACCAATGTGCTAGAGTTAGGGTCCTCCTAAAGTTTAGAGATGGTTATATGATATAAATATCTTGCTGGTTTGTGAAGGGAGAGTCTGGCTGTTAAAGAAAACATTCTTGGGTAGAGCAGATGGATCCTGTTGGATTACCTGATTTTTAATACATTGTCTAAGTGCACTAAAGTCACGCTCATAGCCCATCAATAGGAACTCCTCCTTGCAGAAGTGATATGTTGGATTTTCAGTAAAATAGTCCTAATCCATGTTGACATATAATTATCCTCCATAAGACGAGGGCTGAGACCTGTGGGAAAGAACAGTAATTTCAGCCAGCATGCTATAATACAAATCCATGCATCTGTTTCAACTTTGTACAATCTGCCTCTCTTCTTACTACTGGGTTAGAAACATGGGGTGCTATAGCCCTTAGAAATTTGGATTGCACTCTTCTTTTTTCTAATGTTTTCTCTCATTATCCTCCCACTTTTTCATATACCTCCTTCCTGCAATGTTCAAAAATAACCCATATTTTAAACTAAATGGATGAAATATGGAAAATTATTTCTATCATTGAAAGAGAGTTCATGTGTTGAAAGAATTCAGTTCCATCGTGATAGTGCTTCTCCCCTGAAATGTTCCCCAAAACTGCCTTTAATTTCTTTAAAAATGGAATCCAGGCGTCATAGATATGTGCAAATAAAGTCCAGATGACCTCAGAGGTACAACCTGCAGGCAGGAGTAGTTTAATTTTCTGTTACCTTAAAGGCATGTCAATGCACAGGGAGAGTGACACATAATTCCACCAGTACTCTGGTTTTGTGAATCAATCTGAACTGGATGCAGAGATGAGTGCAAAGCATAGACAAAGGAAGTGCAGCATTTGGAAATGAAGTTGAGGTTTCTTTTCAGGAAGTTGTGATGCAACTGTGTAGATGGGCCTTGGTTGTTTAGAGGGTATTTAAAAAATAAAAAATAAAAAAGAAGATTGGCCTTTCAGATAATTGCATTAAAGTGCTTCCACCAGGCCTTAAAAGCATGTCCAACATCAACTATGCTGCCCCCATAGTTACTCTTCTTGCATGACAGAAATCAGGCCAGCTTTCCTTTTCTTGGGGCCAAGTCATAGAAAGCAATTGGGGATTCCTCTGGTTTCATTTTCCCACCCATCCCATTTAAAAGATGATGATCCTGGTTTGGATGCGTTAAACCACTTGCTTAAGGAGGGGATGAAGTAGAAGGGAGCTTTTTCCGAATTCATGCAGGAGGACTCTTCCTCCATACCTAGGATCAGGCAATTGGGGTGTTTCTGAATATGGATTTATCATTTTAGCACAATAGAAGCCTATATTCAAAAATAGCCTGGATTACAGGTCACACACATGCAGACTAGAATGTGGGGTGAAGCAAAATAAGATGTTAAAAACAAACACAAACTACTGTTAAGTAAAGACAAAAAAAAGCAAGAGATCAAAGAAAAAGCAAAAAGTGCAAGAAAAGAGCAATCTTCTTTTGACCTCATGACCAGCAATGTTCTGGAAGTATCTGAAAAACATCCTTTTAGATAGTAATAGTCATTGTGATTCATCAAAATGTAGTAACAACAGTAATGACAAATGGCATCTTAGGATGTCAAAATCAGAACAGTGTTGAACATACAACTCCCCCCCCCCCACACACACACACATTAGTGCTTTGATATTGATCACAGTGATCATTTTAGAATTCAGCCTTGATGGAGGCCTTGAAGATCCAGATCTCTGGAAAAGACTGTAATGCTGAGAAAGATGGAAAAAAAGAGAAGATGACCAGCAGCAAGATGGATGGACACAGTGGTGATGGGGGTATCACTGCAAACCTGAAAAGCTAGGTCAGCAATAGATTGTCAGGGAGAAAATGTGGTCACTAGGAATAAAAAAATGATTTAATGGCACATAATCATTGGCACACAAGTAAGGAAGCAAAAAATTAAAGAACAGCCATGCCAAACTCAATGTTGGCAGAAGCAGTAGAAAAGCACTTAATGATGGCAGAAATAAGAAATACCTCTGGCAAACCTGGCTCTCTTTCCTAGTTTAAATTCACTTTCTGGGTGGCACAGGATTAGTGCCCTCTCTTTAAATACAGGACTAGTGTTTTCTAAGCCCATCTTTATATGAAGCCCCAATTAGACTGACCAATACCAGTGAGGCATTACAAGGGCAGATGCTTCTGAAGATGCCAAGGGTGCAACCCAGGGGTGGGTTCTACTTACCTTTACTATCGCTTCTCATGACGTCAGGGTCAGTGGGTGGAGCCTCCCGCTGGTTTTACTACCGGTTCTATAGAACCGGTCTGAACCGGGGTCAACCCACCACTGGTGCAACCTATCCCTATAGTCACAGCTAAAATGGCCCTGAAAGGCAGATTCTAGCCATTGTAAGGGAACAGGTAAGCCATTCTGAGCTGGATAGATCCCATCCCATGGCTGCACCAACAACTATATCATCAGTAAAACAGCCAAAACATGGCAAGTGAAGAGGGAAAATGTTACTTTAACAGGAGCACAACTAAGGGTGATTTTAAGCTGCCTCAGCTCTTTGTGCTGGGGATGACACAAAGACTATTTGATGTGGACATGAAGAAAGTGTCCCCTGGGGCATTGCCATGCATCAGTTAAGGGGAAGTGACAAAATTCCTTAGTAATCATTGCTTTTTCTCAATAGAGCAAGTTAGTATCTCTCTTCCTTCCTTCTTCTGTTCAGTATTGTTCTTTGCATGCAGATGGCTATATAATTGTGAGCGAGCAGCTTGACAGTAGTGGTTTTCAAACTTCCCTATCTGCAGAAATGTCAGCCTGGAAACTTCTCGATATAGGTAGTCCTTGACTTACGACCACAGTTGAGCCCAAAATTTCAGTTGCTAAGCAAGACAGTTGTTAAGCGAATTTTGTCCCATTTTAGGTATTGAATTCAGCAAGTCAGTTCATTTCATCTTTCATTGTTTCATTGAACTTTCTCATATTCAAGCTTCTTATATTCCACATTCACATTGTAATTCTGTCTTTCAACCTTTGGATTTTATTTTTCTGCATGGTAACCTGGAAAACTAGATATTTCAAGGGCTTTACTCTAGCTACCCCATAACCATTTGTTTCTAAATGATCTTCAGTTCTTCCTTGTTCCATGTTAAGTGCTATCCAAGTCAATAGGTCTATTATCCAGCAGTATATGAGAGTATACAAAGTACAAAGTACAAAGAGCCTTGGTGGCGCAGCAGACTAAAGCACTGTTAAGTAACACCAGCTGCCTGCAATTACTGCAAGTTCAAATCTCACCAGGCTCAAGGTTGACTCAGCCTTCCATCCTTTCGAGGTAGGTAAAATGAGGACCCGGATTGTGGGGGTAATAAGCTGACTTTGTATAAAAAAGAAGACCACTTAGGGGCGGGCGAAAGCCCTACTAAGCAGGTATATACAAAAGTATGAAGGCTATTGCTTAATGCATTGTAAGCCGCCCTGAGTCTCCAGAGAAGGGCAGCATATAAATTGAACCAATAAATAAACAATAAATAAATATATTATCAATCATTTTATATTTTTATCCATGTGATTTTCTTGATAAAGTACAGGAATGATTTATCTTCTCCCACACAGTATGAAATTATACCTTTGCCATTGTCCTTATAATCTGCTTCCAGCACCTTCCTATCTTGCTGTTGCCCATTATAATGCTTGCTTGCTTTTGCTGGGCAGCTGGGATGACCTTCACACCTTGCATGACCTTGCTGAGATTATATACTCTTGCAATATACTCCTCCAATAAACACCTCACCACTACCACAATGAGGTGGCACAGCAGGACTTTGAGGGGATGGGAAGAAGGCTTTTAATAGGTTGGGTAGATTTATTACATCTAACCATACTATTCTGAATTTTAAAAAACTTATCTGTTGAAATGCAATATTTCTGTTTCATACCGACATTTTGCTAGCTAGCTATTATATTGTCATAGAAATATTTTCACGTATTTTAACAGATTGCAGTTTTAATAGAAAAACTAGTAATTTTAACTGTGTGCTTAATACAAATGTTTCACGTTGCTGTTTTTGATATTATAATTATATTCATGTATCTTAGTAACTTTGGTATTCTACATCAAGAAAAAGCAAAACCTACAATAAAAATTCATTGTGCATTTTTTCCCCCCAAAAAACCCTCAGCCTTTTTTGCAAGCAAGGTCGAACAAGAAAGCAAAAGCATCAAAGGCAAAACAAACCTGTGCTGTCCATCTGCCTTTGACCGTGTCTTTACTGCCAAGTAAGTATTCCTTTTCATATTAATGTTCAAAGAGAGAAACATTTCCATATTCCTGGCTGAATTAGCCAACTATCATCCAGTCTCCAACCTTCGTTTTATGGCGAAGGTTGTTGAGAGCATGGTGGCACGACAACATCCCCAGCACCTGGATGAAGCTGTCTATCTAGACCCGTACCAGTCGGGCTTCAGGCAGGGGTACAGCACAGAAACGGCATTGGTCGCATTGGTGGATGATCTCTGGAGGGCTCGGGACAGGCGTTGCTCCTCTGTCCTAGTCCTATTAGATCTCTCAGCAGCTTTTGATACCATCAACCATGGTATCATGCTGCAGTGATTGAGGGGGTTAGGAATGGGGGGCACCGTTCTGCGGTGGTTCTCCTCCTTCCTCTCCGACCGCTCGCAGTTTGTGTTGGCAGGGGGACAGAGGTCGACCTCGAGGCGTCTTATATGGGGAGTGCCGCAAGGGTTGGTCCTCTCGCCCCTCCTGTTCAACATTTATGTGAAGCCGCTGGGTGAGATCATCCGTGGTTTTGGGGTGAAGTGTCATCTGTACGCTGATGATACTCAGCTGTACATCTCCACCCCAGACCACCCCAACGATGCCCTTGATGTGATGTCTCGCTGCCTGGAGGCTGTGCGGGTCTGGATGGGGAGGAACAGCCTCAGACTCAACCCCTCCAAGACCGAGTGGCTGTGGCTTCCAGCGCCCCGATATAGTCAGCAGGTGCCATCGCTGACTATTGGGGGTGAATCTTTGCCCCCCACGGAGAGGGCTCGCAATCTGGGTGTCCTCCTGGATGCACAGCTGTCTTTAGAAGAGCATATGACGGCCGTGGCCAGGGGGGCCTTTTATCAGGTTCGCCTGATTCGCCAGTTGCAGCCCTTTCTGGACTGGGATGCCCTGCGCATGGTCACTCATGCCCTTGTTACTTCCCGGTTGGACTATTGTAATGCTCTCTACATGGGGCTCCCCTTGAAGAGCACTCGGAGGCTCCCGCTGGTCCAGAATGCGGCCGCGCGGGTGGTTATGGGCGCAACTCGTTGCGCCCACGTGACAATCCTCTTGCGCGAGCTGCACAGGTTCCCAGTGGTCTTCCGGGTGCGATTCAAGGTGCTGGTCACCACCTTTAAAGCGCTCCATGGCATAGGATCCGGGTACCTTCGAGACCCTCTTCTGCCACCAATAGCCTCCCACCGACCAGTTCGCTCCCACAAAGAGGGTCTCCTGCGGGTGCCATCGGCCAAGTTATGTTGGATGGTGACACCTAGGGGGAGTGCCTTCTCTGTGGGAGCCCCAGCCCTGTGGAACGAACTCCCCCCGGAAATACGTAAGATCTCTGACCTCCAGGTGTTTCGCTGCGCACTCAAGACCCTGTTGTTCCGCCAGGCCGGGCTATCAACACAATAGTTTTAATTGGGGTATTTCAAATTCTGGGGTTTTAAATTTGAGCCAATATCTATTTAATTATTTTAAATTTTAATCGCTGTTTTGTCTTGTGTTTTTAAGTAGGCTGTACACCGCCCTGAGTCCTTTGGGAGAAGGGCGGTATAGAAATAAAATTATTATTATTATTATTATTATTATTATTATTATTATTATTATTATTATTATTATTATTATATACCTTATTTACTCTAAGTGTTGCAGATGTGGCTGCAAGAATGGAAAAATCTAAAGAGGTATTCTGGAACTCAAATCTGCTAAGGCTGCTAAATTTACCTGTTACAGAAGTGGCTTCCTTAAAGATTACTTGCAGCCAAGCTATACAGAATTTTGATTTTTAAACAAAATTGCTATCAACCTCATCAGCCCTAGAAGGCTGGCCTTCAATTATGAAGCTATTTCTTGGTTGAGTCAATGGAGATAAAAAGGATATTTCGCTTATAAATATTTTGGCTGCAAGACAAATCAGACAATCTGTAGTGGATAGTAAAGGGTTAATGTTTTCTATTTCTCTTTGCTGTCCTTTAGTGGTCATGCAGACTTTTGCAACCCAAATCTGGTAGCCACAGCACCCAGTGGTCTGTACTGTGTGCGTACTAATTTTACTTTCAAATATTTCAGTTGAAATTTCACTTTGAAATATGTAGTTATGTACACACATACACCATGCGTACACATTTCTTCAAAAGCATAGTTTTAGTAAGTTTCCCTAACATATTGCATTTTATACATTATTTTCTTAATATATCCACATTTGATATTTCCAATTTTTAAATTCATGTAACTACTGGCTGTGTCATTGCAAAATACACAGACAAATGTAAATCATGAAAACAAGAAACTGGATAAATGCAAAATAAACAAATGTCTTATGCATGCTTAGCAATGGTCACAGAGTCTGGTATATGAAGCAAAGCACTGAGTAAGACCTACGTTAAACTAAATTTTGTGTAAATATTATTTATGGTGAACAATTTTATTTAAGATACTTAACAGATTAATAGGTAAGACAGGATTTATTTTTGTTTATACACTAGTTGTTAACTACTTTTTAAAATTTCATGGCTATGGCTCAATAGTGGGTTGCCCCTGGTTCGGACCGGTTTGCAAGAACTGGTAGTAAAACTGGTGGGAGGCCCCGCCCACTGCCCTGGATGTTGTCATCAGCGATCTGCGCATGTGCAGAAGCAAGGCGCATGCGCAGAAGCAAGGCACGTGCGCGAGCAAAGCAAGTGTGTGCGCACGATCCCATTGCGAACCAGTAGTAAAGGTAAGTAGAACCCACCCCTGCTAGGGATACAGTCTCTTAATCTCAGTAGAATGTGCCCTCACTCTTCCTCTTCCTAATTTTTCTCTAGCCAAAATTGCAGAGATGCATATCCTACCTTTCTTGCTGTCCTTTGGTGTGCTGGCCTGCTGTGCAACCAAGGTAGGTAATCAACCCACTCTTCAGATCCTGCTCTTCAGTCTGAAAAGCTCCTAGAGACGGACCCCAACTGTTTGTTTATGTAATAAAACATAACAAAAGGAAAAATGGGTGGAGAAGGGAAAGGGAAATAATAGATGCTAATTCTTATCATCACATGGACCTTATATTAAAATTTATTTCCCCGATCCCTTTTATTGTTGTTGAGAATAACAGAGTTGGAAGAGAGTTTGGAGGTCTTCTAGTCTAATCCACTGCTCAAGCAGGAAACTCTATACCAGGGGTGTCAAACTGAATTTCATTGAGGGCCGCATCAGGGCTGTGTTTGACCTTGGAGGGCTGGGGTGGACGTGGTCATGGTGGGCATTTTACACTTTTTATTTCTAAATTTATATCCCATTGTTTAATAGTAAATTGCTTTTCCAGGAAGAAAAGCTATTTATACTATTGTATTTTTATTATTCAACTAATAATAAAAATACAATAGCATAAATAACAAGACCTAATACATAGGTAAATTTCCAGGATAGTAAATAGAAATGGCTGTCAATTATAGATGGTTGATTGTAGATTAAATGGACCTACAGTATGTAAAATCTAGTTTTAAAACTGCAGTATTAACATAGAATGTTGCTTGTTTTCTATCCAGATCAGGCACTTACTTGAGGCCACATAATTGTAATCCAGTCCAATCCAGTCCAATCCAGTCCTCCTGAAGCACTCTGCCTGCCATGAGGAGGCCCCGGGAGGCCTCCGCATAGCTGTTTTTGCCCCCCCCCCCCACCTCCAGTAGCACTCTGCTGGCCAAAAATGGGTTGCAGCCCTCCCAAGCTCCATTTTCAGCTGCAATGACCTGCTCCAGCATGCTGCCAGTGAAAATGGAGCTTGGGAGGGCCAAGCCGAGGCACTGTGGGCCGGTCCTTCACTGTTTCCAGGGCAGCCTGCGGGCCAGATCTAAGCACCCTGTGGGCCAGATTCAGCCCTCGGGCCTTGAGTTGAGTCTAGAGCACCCCTGCTCCAGTGGTGGGTTGCTCCCGGTTCTGTCCAGTTCTTTAGAACCGGTAGTAAAAGCGGCGGGAGGCTTTGCCCACCCACCCGGACGTCATAATTGATGATCTGTACATGCGCAGAAGCTTCTGCACATGCACAGAAGCATGAGCAAAGTGAGCGCACACGCCCATTGCAAACTGGTAGTAAAGGTAAGTAGAACCCACCCTTGCCCTGCTCTATACCATTTCAGACAAATGGTTGTCCAATCTCTTCTTAAAAACGTCCAGTGTTGAAGCACCCACAGCTTCTGAAGGCAAGTCGTTCCATTGATTAAGAATAAAACAATACTGCTAAATTTTCCTTTTGAAAGATTCCTGCTAGAGAGATCAAGAAAAGTAAGTGAGGTAGCTTCATTTAAAAGCTATAGGAAGAGATCTAATAATATACCTATCATCCTAATGCATACACATAGAGATATATTTTATAGCATGATGTAGGGCAACAACCTTTTTCTTGGCAGATCTTTTATGCCTTTAATTATTCTATAGCAAGGAAATTTTGGCAGATAACACCTGGAAAGTTTGATTCAAATGATAGTTAATTCTGACTAAAATTATGACTAGGTTCAAATATATGATGCAAATATATAATGCTTTGAAGAATAAGTCAACTCCCTCTTCTCTATGACAGCCTCTCAATTACCAGAAAACAGCTATCATGTCACCCCTACACCTTATTTTTGTTAAGCTAGACATACCTAGTTTCTTTAGCCATTTATCATATTCTTTAACCTCCAGAGCCCTTATCATCTTTGTTATATTCTCTGTACTATTCCTCAGCATCTTTTTTGTATCATGGTGACTAGAATTGGATGCAATATTGCAAGTGAGCAGGGAAGTGAAGCGTGGCCTCACTAGTGCAGTATAAAGTGGTACTATAACTTCCCATGATCTTGATACTATCCCTCTGTTGATGCAGCCTAGGACTGCATTGGCTTTTTTTTTTTGGCAATTGGAAGCACACTTAAGTATAAGTGGTGGTCAGTTAGAATACCTAGATCAGGGGTGTCAAACTGGTGGCTCGCGGGCCAGATGCATCACATGCAGGCCACGCCCACCCAAGCTCCACGAATGGGGAAAACATCGCAAAATGTCATGTGACAGCAACATGACGCAGCGAGTGTGACACCCATGACCTAGATCGTTCGGATTATTGAGCCAGGTTCTGCCTATTCGGTACCTATGCATTTGATTTTTCCTGCCTAAGTGCAGGATCTTATTTCTTTAACCACTGAACTGCATCTTGTTGCCTAGGGTCCAATGTTCAAGTCTGTCAAGATCCTTCTGACTCTTGAGACTATATTCCAAAGTGCTAGCAGTTTCCCCCAGCTTGGTATGATTTGCCTTTGAAACTGCAGTTTGATACTTCAAACATTTACTAAAATGTTTTCAGTAAACAGCAATCCTCTGTTAACCATGGTTCATGGTTTAGCAGAGTACATGAAACCAACCAGATGTCCTAAGCAATAAACCATCATCGGCATCTGCAGAAGGACGTGTGATATCATGTGCATTATGACATCATTGTGGCTTTTACCAGATGCTTATGTAAAGCATACGTGACTTATAACAATGTGTGAAGCCAGCTAAAAACAGGTTTCTCCTTTCTTTATTTCAGTTCCAGCTGCCTTTGCTGGGTTGATGTATTTGTTTGTGAGACACAAATACTTTGTTGGATACATGGGAGAAAGATACCAGAGGTAAATCCATATTTATCTTTTTTCCAGAACTGTCAGATGAGCATTTATGAGTTATTTCTCCCTTCTGCCAGTGCTACAATTACTAATCCCATATTCTGTAATTCTAACTTGTCTCTCTCCAGATGTTTTAAACTACATCTTTCATAATCATCTGGAATTGCAAGAGTTGTAGTGCAAAACATTTGGAAAAAAAACTAAGCCAGGAAAGACTGTTTCAGATTTGCCCTCTCAAACTAATTCTGCCTGACAAATAAAAGGTGAAAACACTGCAATTCTAAATAGGATTGGGGGATTGCCAGGCAGAGGAGGAAATGAACAGAATAAAGGAAATAGATCTATCTTCTTTTGTTCTGTGCAGTTCCTTGTGCTTTAAATCCATATGCAAACATTTATATAGATAGATGATAGATAGATAGATAGATAGATAGATAGATAGATAGATAGATAGATAGATAGATATACAATATATGCATGAGTTACTGCATATATAAACTGACAATTTATAGCACATCCAGGTGAACAGCTTTCTCCTTCACAAACTCTCCAACATTGTTCCTCACTATTCAGACAATTCCACACCCTTTCTGAGATCAGGATGCTAAAAATAAATTGGAACTATGCTGAGATCAGTCACTTATTTCTAATGGTGTTAGAAACGTGCATAGTGGTTATTGGGTTTCTTACAAAGGCAGAATGGTGGAACAGAAGGGATGATTATATCCTGAAACCAAGTCTAAAATCAAAATCACTTAACTCAGAACAGTGGTGTCTTACGTATTTAAAATCATGAGTGTGCACTTTTGCAGTCAAATACCACAGGTGTCATAGCCACTGCAGTGTTTTGTACACAGGCCACATCAATTTATAATAGTAAGCACTGGGATTGTGGGATAGTCAGCTAAAGCAGAGGCAAGCAATATTTTTGCAACAAAAGTTTTTTTTAAAAAAAAATCTTTAACAAGTACAATCTTTAATGAGAGGCTATGAGATTAGCAGGAGGGGTGGTGTTGGAATTTTCATCCTCCTATTGGGTGGGTACTGTTATTTAGATTCCTAAAGCAGGCATTTTAATAAAACTGTTTTCACAGGTTTACTGTATTCTAGTGATGATTTTTTTAAAAATGGGGGGGGGGAGGGAATCACACTGCCAAAATTATCAATATCATCTTAAGTAGACATAAATTAAAAGGCATGTTAAACTGATCCCTATATACTTTAAAATGTATTGCATGAAATTTATGTGCTACTTTTACAACTCTTTTGTAGAGGTGTGGGTTCATGCAAATTTTTACTCCCAAAATGTCTAAGCTATAGTGTATTCAAATGAATCTTGCTTTGATAACAGATGGAGAGATTTTGGCATTTCCTAATGAACTAATAACATTCTTCCATTCTCATTTAAGCACTCCAGGTTACATCTTTGGAAAACGCATCATATTTTTTCTGTTCCTGATGTCTGTTGCTGGAATCCTCAATTATTACCTGGGTATCCTTTTTGGAAGTGACTTTCAAATGTATATAAAAACTATAACCAATACTATCTCTCCACTATTGCTCATCCCTTAAATCCTTGTAGAATTGAAGGTGAGATAGCACAGAAGAGATGTCTGTACTTAGCCAATCAATATTTGGAGAAAAAAGGTTGAAATGGATGCATAAATCTCCTCTTAGATTGCCATAAATCTAATGCTCCTAGACTCTTGTGGTTTTGATTTAACACAGCTTTTTTTCATCCTACAAGAAAGTGATTTATTGTGCCCAACCAGCAAATTTGTGGTAGGAAAAGAATAATTTCCTGCAAGTTATAGAACTCACCATGAGTTTAGTCCCTGTAGTTTTCTATTATTTTTGGTTTATTTACTTTGCTTTTAATATAAGGTAAAAAATAATAAGTGTCTGATTTTACATCAAAATGTCCACTGATTTTATATATCTATCACTGTCAATCAAATTCAGGTTGTTTTTCAGAGTATAGATTCAATCGTGTGGTAGTTATCCTCAGCCCAGAGAGTTTAATTTAATAATAAAACAGAAAATATCTCTTTAGTTGGATTGTTTTGTATCATATTGGCATTTAAAATAAAGTTGTTCAGAGTGATGAAATCAGTTCTATAGTATGTATAGTATGTTCCTCTGTATTTTTCAAAGCATAGTACCAGATGTAATATTGTACACATACACACAAAACAGGGAAATCACTGACATTGACATTGGTTTTTCAAATGCCCTACTGTATACTTTGAGATAAACTGATGCCATTATGTTTTCCACTATACAAGCTGTGCTCACATTTGCATGCCTTGCAGAATATGTCTTTGTATTTGCCTTTTCGAATGTGGTCCATGTGTGAAACAATGAGAGTTGCCAAAGGAATCCAGAAAATGCCAGCTGCAAAATAAATTACATTTTCCTCAAGATTCTGTGATTTTGGTTTGTTTGTTTGTTTGTTTTAAATTTGAAGCAAGCAAGATCTGCATCCGTTTGCAGTGCAGAATACTTTTTCCCAGGGATGAAGTTAAACGAGCAATCATGCTTCTTTTGAGAAGTTGAGATTTTAAAAAAAAATTGTTTACCATAATAGAACTGGCAAGAAAGTAGGAGGTTGTAATGAGCAACAGTGATGCCATTTTGCAGGAGAGTGAATGCAGTCTTCTGTTGAGCAGTTACTCTTCATGACCTTTGATTTAAGTGAAAGATAGTTGCTACCTTCTCTAGTAAGAGTCACAGCTGCAGGCAGATTTCATTTCATCCTAAGAGCCAGGCAAGAAAGAATACATTGGAATTGCAGATAAAAAAAAATCTAATTGTTGTGCTAATGAGACACTGGCATGAATGAGCAAAGCAAGTTATGACATCCCCTGTGCTGAAAGATGCACAAACATCAGCACAATACATCAGTGGCTATAACACAATTAATTCTGCCTCATGTCAGATGGCCTTTAAAGGTCATTGTGGCAATCTGAAAGCCTCTATTAATGTGAAGATTATGCAGCACCACAATAAGGCCAAAATCTCAAATACATTTCAGGACCGGTGCAATTCTGAGTTATTCAAAATTGTTACAATCTGGATTAATCCAATGAAAACTGTACTTTTTTCTTTCAGCACATATATTTATTTAGTTGCTGTTTTAAGAAATGTTTTAAGTACAGTATCTTTATCAATTCAAACTTTAACCCAGCTGTACTCTACAGTCATATCAATTTCTCCCAACAAGATTTATTTTGTGTAACAAGCAGACACAATCTGGAATAGGGAGGTATTATATTAACCAATAGTTTGAGTCCATTTTAATTAGATATAAATTAAATTGAATTTGGCTTTTAATTTTGCTTTACCCACTTCTTTTTCCAGATCTTCCTATTTTGGAGCACAATCCCTGATGTGCTACTTGGAGATCAAATGTGACCCCCCCTCCCATCTCCTGTTCCTCTAAGTCACGGGTATCAAACTCACTACGTCAAGTTGCCATCACATGATGTTTCACGATGTTTTTCCCATTCAAGGAACTGGGGTGGGTGAGACGCATCCGGGCCGCGGGCCGCCAGTGTGACACCCTGGCCAAGTCAATGTTTTGCAACTACATCAACTTTAAGCTGTGTGGACTTCAACTCCCAGAATTCCCTAGTGAACATGCCAGCTGGGAAATTCTGGGACCAGACAGCTTAAAGTTGGGGGTAACTATGGTAACAATCTTCAACTAACTCTGAAGTTGTCTGATAGAAGATGGAGTGATCGTCGTTCTCTGTTGTCCCAAGGATGGGGCCAAAAGCAAACCAAAGGAGAGGAACTACCTGACTAGATGAGTTATCAGCCAGAGGAAGAGGCTACAATATGAAGTGGTTAGTTCTCTTTCATTGGAGGTCTTCAAAACAGATTGATAGTGATACTGTTGATGCTCTCATTCAGTGTTTCTCAACCTCAGCAACTTCAACTTCCAGAAGAGCTGGCTGGGGAATTCTGGGAATTGAAGTCCACATATTTAAAGTTGCCAAAATTAAGAAATACTGCTCTAGTCAATCCTTCACTGAGGGAAGAGTGAGCAAAATTAAGCTCCCTCCCAACCCTAGAGTTTTCTGATTGGCCATTTTTCTGTCCTCAAGCATTTATGTTTTTGTTGGAAAGCCAGCAGCTTTATATTTGAATATTTTAAATATTTATCATCCTTTAACATTCTTCTCATTGGAGTTGTCAACTCTTCAGATTCCCTTCTTGTAAATGTCAGTTCAGATATAGGATTTGCCTGCCATTTTCTCAGTAAATCTGCAATCATGTTATATTCCTTAGCCACCTCTATCAGTTCTAATAATCCAAGCACTTTACAGTGATAATATGAAGATACATTATGCGTAGGTGTGTACATAGTGGTGGTGAATTCCAGCAGAGCTCCTCAGATTCTTACCTTTCTTCATTGTCTGCCCTGATTGCTCTTGATAAAGTGTGTGTCTTCTCATTCTTTCTTTCAGCAAGCTTTCTATTCTGTGATAGAAAATTCTTTGCACCTAAAAATTTTTCTGAGTGGGTCCATAAATCACATTGGGTTCCTTTCAGTGTGAAAATGGTTATGCTATCTTTCTCTAGCTACAGCAAGGGTGTCCAACCTAGGCAACTTTCAGACTTGTGGACTTCAATTCTCAAAATTCGCCAGCCACATGGCCAGTGGTGGATATTTTGTAGTTGAAGTCCATAGGCCTTAAAAGTTAACCAAGGTTGGATACACCTGATTTACAAGATACATTCTAGTTAAACTTCTTTTATTTTTGGTTTTAAAAGCCCATGATGTCCTGGACACATGTCTGCTCAGGTCTGAATTTTAGTTCGCTTCTTCTACTATCTAAAGAAACCTTTGCAGATACTGCCTTTTAAAAGACTGTTAATAACTCAGACCCCAAAATATTTTACCAGAGTTAGAAAGTGCCATCTAGGGGACATCTTTGACATAGTAATTTCCGGACAGGAATTTAATCTGAATGTTCAACTGAAATTATGCCACATTCAGATTCGTTAATTTACCAAATGGATCTCACCTATGTCTAGTTCACAGAAGAAAACCCCCAAATATTTCAATAGCAAGAGTCACATTTTACCACTAGAGGAAATATAAGCAGCAGCAAATCTAGTAGTAGGTTTTTTTTAAACAGTCTGATTGTTTCCAACTTCAGAAAGGAACTTGGTTACTATATTCACACAGAATCGGGTGAAATCCAGCAGGTTCTGACAGGTTCTGGAGAACTGGTAGCGGAAATTTTGAGCAGTTTGGAGAACTGGCAAATACCACCTCTTGCTGGCCCCCAAGTGGGACGGGAATGGAGATTTTGCAGTATCCTTCCCCTGCCACGCCCACCAAGCCACACCATGCCCACCAAGCCACACCCACAGAACTGGTAGTAAAAAAATTTGGATTTCACCACTGCACAGAATCAATACTCAGTGATCAGCACTCTTTTACATGGTCATCAATTATAAAAATATTTGTCTGTCCTCCCCCATTTTTCTATTAAATCTATACATCCTGCTCACCTGTAGTTCGATTCATTGTATGTACTAAATAAGACCAAAAAAATGAGTATGTAAGAGAGGCACAACAAAACTCATCCCAATCACATTATATCCTAGATTATTACATAAACTAGGCCTTCTGGGTTTCTTGTTCATCTGCCAAAAAATCTGAGATTTTTTAAAAGTTAGGATAATGTTTGATTTCATCAGTTTGCATCTGATAAAAACTCGTTTGCAATTTAGTTCCACATTCCAGTTGAGTGTATCATTGATGTGAAAGGGCAGATTTGACTTCTTTGATCAAAGAAAAGACAAGATGTTTATTGCTGACTAGAAAACCCTTATGGACTTTTTGCATAAAATACAAAATAATGAACTTAGGACGTGCAGTTTTAATGGTTATACAGACAGGATAAATTACAGAAAGAATAGAGTTATCTTCTCCATCTTGTAAATACAGAAAAAGAGGTAAATTTATTCTTGTATTTGTAATGGTTGTAAAGAAGATCAAAAGTTACCTCTTAGCATATTTTTTTCTTTTTTTTTCTATTTTTTTTTTACTTTTTCCCCTTTCTTTCACCTTAGCTTCCCTTTTTATTTTATTTTTTTACTTATTTTATATTAATTTGTATTAGTTTTATGTTCCTTTTAAAAAATTTTTTAATAAAAATGTCTATGAAGGTTCTCATTCATCCAGGTCATGGTTGTTCCAAAAGTGCTTTTCAAGAGATAACTGGACTTTCTGGTTCTCTTTCGAAGACATTTCACTTCTCATCCAAGAAGCTTCTTCAGCTCTGACTGGATTGTGGGGAATGGCTTATACTCCTTATTTATTAAAAATTATGTAAAAAGAGTTATCACTTATGAACTCATGAACCAAGTCTTCTGGGATTTCTTCTTTTAGCCATCTTATCCAATGAAATATTATTTAACAGCGTGTACTCAGTTTTGTAATCTTGAACTGGCCTAATAATGATATTGTACAACATGGATATATGGAAACCAGGTTGTACTAGCTTCTGAGTTCCAGTGAAAATAAGGCATTCCTTAACTTTAGCCTCTTGAGGAGGTGTTTAATGATTGCTCTACACAGATAAGCAATATGTTGATTTGATGGAGATGGTATATTTGTTGCTTATATGCGGCCCATATTCTTGCAAATTCCCCTTTTTAATCAGCCAATAGAGTGGCCAGGAGAAAATACAGTATATGTCTATCGTGCATTTTCCTAAGGTATTCTGCATTTTGATTAATGCAAACATATATCACAGGAGAAACAGTCATGTGTCTACCAGAACATCATAAAATATTATCTATTAGTAGGCAACCTGAAGAGTATATGTAGGAGTCATAGATGTTCCATCTATTTTTTTCCACCTATCAATCAATCAGGCTGGCTAGCTCTGAGAAGTCAGGGGTCTACACTGATTGGCCAAATCAAAAGACAGATGGAAAATGAAGGTACTGAGAAGAGATTAGGTTTCTGTCAGTCCTCTCAACAAAGCTGGATCAAATGGACATACAAAAATAATGTTCTTTCAAGTTGAGCTCAACTCTAGGTAAGTCTGTTGGAATGTCTGTGCATG
This sequence comes from Arizona elegans, assembly GCA_022577455.1. NCBI lineage: Eukaryota > Metazoa > Chordata > Lepidosauria > Squamata > Colubridae > Arizona > Arizona elegans. The sequence goes on along the minus strand of JAKOOJ010000006.1, from coordinate 92,220,879 downwards.
GTTTTGTAGAAATACCAAAGATGTAGTTCCACTAGTGTCCCATGGATATTTTTAAAATTTCCCAGTCCAGTTTCAAGCCTTGGAATAAGTTAGTGTGGTCTTGATTTGGACTTGATTTGAGCCAAGTATTAACTAAACTCAACTCCATTTTGCTTCTGAGCTTAGAAACGGTCAGCCAATGATGAGATAGAATTTAGTTTGATCCAGTTAAGCATCCTTCATATTTTGTCCCTCCAATTCTATTTCCAGTTTGTTCATTTTGTCACAAATAATTAATTTTAATTGATTTTAACTGGATTTTAATTTACATTTAAATTTAAATTGTTGAATTTTATTCTTTGTAAGCCTCCCTGAGTCCTTCGGGAGAAGAGCGGCATATAAATTGCATAAAATAAAATAAATACAGACAGACAGACAGCAAAATACACTTTCATAAAATCTCTAAAATAACTTTCCTTTTTCCGCGTTTTTGTTTAATTGCCAGCAGTAGCTTTAACCAGCAGATGGTAGTACTAACAAAATTTCTCTCCATTTAAAATGTGAAACATCCAGGCTGGGTGATTTATTTTCAAAAGATACACAAGGGTAACAAGAAGCAAATCACAGTAAACAGTACAAGAGGCGGGAAATGTTTACACAGAATACTATGCAGCTACAAAATGCAGAAAGATTTCAGGTTCTATTAGTTCTAGACTGATATTGTGCAATTACTAAGCCTAAAGGATTTCTTCCCCAAACCCCCAAAATCTTAACCTTAAACTGTCTACTGTTGACCTCACCCCATTCCTAAGAGGTCTGTAAGGGGCATGCATAAGTGCACCAGCAACTAGTATGTATTTATGATGGTTGATGTATTTATGATGGTTGCAGTGTCCCAGAGTCATGTGATCACCTTTTGTGGCCTTTTGACAAGCGAAGTCAATAGGAAGCTATATTCATTTAACATCTCCTGGCCATTGTAAAAGGTTGTGCTGTCTCATCTGTGGTCACATGACTGTATATCGGACAGCTGGCAATTGAACACTTTTACAAACAATTGTGGCATTTCCCAGTCATGTGACCATGATTTGTGATTTTTTTTTCTGGTTTCTAGCAAATCATATCCATCCAATGAAGGGATTTGCATCTCCTGCTGAGATTAAGGACAGATCCAAACTGAAATAGTTTTCCAGATCTCTTGCTTCTACCCTAGATCTGCCAGTTGGATCTGTTTGGTTTGAAAAGTCAAAGAACCAGACCAAAAGAGGGAAAGTAAAATGTATTTTCCTAGCACAAAGAAAATAGTATTCCAAAAGAGAAGAAAAAAGATGTGCAGATCAGTGGTGGGTTGCCCCTGGTTCGGACCGGTTCTATAGAACTGGTAGTAAAACCAGTGGGAGGCTCCGCCCACTGACTGACATCATTAGAAGCAATCCGCGCATGTGCAAAAGCAAGGCGCGTCTGCGAGTGAAGTGAGCCCACGCTACCCCATTGCGAACCGGTAGTAAAGTTAAGTAGAATCCACCCCTGGTGCAGATGTAGTACGGTGAAGAAAAGTAACCATTCAAAAGTTAGCATATTGCTAATGCTGACTTCATACTTTTAACATCCTAAGAAACCCTGATTGCATAAGCTATAGCACATTCATCAAGCCTTTCTTAACCTATTCCTTGGGTTTCTCCTTATCGCTTTTATTCAGAACATCCATTTCCATTCACATTCTTCCCTATTATGACATCTCTGACCCTTTCTCAATTGACTTTTCTCATGAACAACTCACATCTGCTCCCTACCAGGGCCACACTGCTAAATATCAGGTATGGAGAGCTACTAAGAATTGGGAAGACAGACTGTTGACTTCATGCTCTCCCATTAGATATTGGTAAAAATAGCATAGGATAGAAAGATGGTTGGTTTGAGCTAACAAAATAGAGACATTGCTTATTTCTAAATAACTTCGTATGTATCCATAAGACTATTTCATCTAGCACTGTTTTTTGAATTCAGCAGGGATCCCCAATTTTATAGATTGGGGGATTAACACTGACCTGGTCACTTATAATCAATTTTGGTTTTTACCCAAATAAAAACATACATGCTTTTCCATGTCTCCAGTTTTTCTTTTCAGAAATGCATGATCTTTAGGTTTGTAATTTCTTAAAGAAATTTAAAGAGCCAAGAATATTCCACAAAAGAGAAATAAACTTGTAGCCTATTAAACCTTATGCAAACTATAATAGCTGTTTTCAGAACCGCCCGCAATCTTCTCACTTATTTCTCAAATATTTAATTCACATTCTGATAAAGAAACTGAGGATATTTGGCAAATAGTCTAAGAGATCTAGATTATTAGAACTATTTCTAGGCTACAATAGTGTAAAAAAATTAGCAATTTTATATCATGACATTACCATTCATATAAAAGAAGATTCAAGCAAAGAATCTTTTAGTAAGATTTGTTCCTAAGATCAACTAAGATTTGTGTGCTAAACAGGTTACACTAACTCTTACTCTTTTGTAGTACTCTTTTGTACTCCATTATATTTAATGTTATCTTAAAAGTGGCTAAATCGGAGTCAAAAACTGGTCAAGGAAGGCCTATTAAGCATTCCTAGTCATATGAACTTCCTCATTGCCATTCCCAACTAGTCTTATATAGAAAACACTCACAGAACACCAGACAGAAAGAAAACTTTGAATTAAAAAAGAGCCCCTTCAAACTTTTACCAGCCTATTTTTAAATCACATAAACAGGCATCATCCAGCATTTTGTGTCACAGCTTTTCCATGTGCAGATTCTTTTTCCCCCATAAAGAGGCATCATTCTTGCTGAGACCCTTTTCTTGATTTGTCTTTTATGTTCACATTTTAGCAATCTCAATTTTGTTGTCTTCCATGCTTTCAAACTTCAATAATCTCTGTCAGGTAAAAGTTTTGTTTTTTTTCAAAGCTCCTGATTTCTGTCAAACCATTTAATCTTTTCTAAATGCTCAAAAACTCATAGCTTTGTTTTTCCAGTACTGACATCAAGCTGATTGATCTCTGTAGATATTTGGATCTTCTTTGTTTATTTTTTTAAGGACACAAAACATTTTCCCTTTCCCAATCCTCTGGTCCTATACTATATCTCAAAGATCTTAGAAAGGGATTTGAGATGTCCTTCACAGTCTCCTTCAAAACTCATAAATGTAATCCATCTGATTCTGAAGACTTATATTTGTTATAAGTCTGGTAATCAACTACTCCTTAAATATCTCTACTTGTGTGCCTTGTGGTAACTGTTCTGCTTAGAAATACTGGAACAGAGGTCCCCGTTTGGGAAAAGCAATGCAGTGAGAGAGTGTTGAGTTGCCTGCCCTCTTCTTGTCCTCTCGTTATTCTATCATTTCCTATTAGCAGGTCCACCCAACCCTTCTTTTCTTCTGTTTCTTCTCCAGAGTTGAAATAGGAACCACATGCCAATTTGGCTGTCTGCCATTCTCCTCTGCAGCAAAAGATTTTGGCTGGACTTAGCAAAGCAAAGCTATTTCTTGGCCTGCTCTAGAAACAACTTGTTTGAAAACGAAGCATAACTTACATAATGCTAACATGGCAGTATTCCTTGAGTCACACGGCTTAAATTAAAGACAACTGAAGTCATCCACCTATTATTCTTGTGGATTTTCTATATGCATTGATTCCTATTGTAATTGACGGAGCATAACTGCTTTATTATTTTAATGCAGATTCTATAGCTCGTGTACAGATAAGAACACCACCTTGACATCATGGTTGGTCTCTCTGGATGTCACAAAGAGAATTTTCTGAATGGTTGGCCCCTATTTAGCCCTAAATTGGTATCCAGCCAGAACCTTGCCTCTCATGCCCATCTGTACTTTATGATCCACTTATTTCCTCTCTGACTTTGTAAAAATGTGATTATTGTTGCAAGGGGAGTTTCTAAACCATCCCTGCTCATTAGAAAAAGTGGTGACCTAACCATTTGGAGAAGCTCAGGGCTGAGAGAGAAATTTCTCATATTGCTAAAAGGGTTACCAAAACAAGAGCCATGCAAGTCCATGTCTTTGCAAAAGAGGCAAATATTCCCTCCTCTGTGCTGAACAAATGGAACAAAACAAAGTTTTGCAGTCCTGGATTGCCTACATAAAGCTGCCTCATCTGAAAATAGGGAGCTGTAATCTTAACTTTTTTTTAATAACTACCAGTAAGCAGAGCTCCTTGACACTTCTTTGGATTAATTGTTTCCAGCCTAAATTGATCTAACACTAAGAGACCAGATGATAGAGTTCTTGACCACAGAGAACCATCCTCCCCCAAACTTGTCTCCCTGTTGCAAATCTGCATTTACAGGTATTCTGTTTGCACAGCAGTCCAAATATTTGTTAATTAGATCAGTTGCCAAAGTAGGTTTTGCTATGCTCTGGCATCAACCCCGGGGATATCACGAAGTGGCAACTTGAAAAAGCCCAATTGTTTTGCTGCCTCTTCCTGCAGGGAAGAAACCTAATGGCTTCCTTCTATACAGATCCACCCTGCAATCCCGCTCATAAAGGGTCAACCCTAGGACCAGATTCAGCGCCTTACTGTTGCTTGGAGAGAATGTATCCCTCCTCCCGTACAAGTGGAAAGTCATGCCTGAACACAGCCTTTACCTGTCCAGTAAGGTAAAGAGGAGGGTGAGCAGTCAAAGTGGCCCTGCTCTGCTCTGACTAAATGTGGAATTTGTTTTTCATATACAGCAGCATACCTTAAGATGGTTGACTTAATTATGGGTTTCCTCATTGTGCGTTGTATTGTCTTGAAAGAAGGAAGTAGTAGCAGTAGCGGTGATCTGGCTCTAAGTTAAGCACTCAGGTATCTATGGGTGTTTCTTGAGTATGAGGTGCAAATGGCAGTTTAGTCTTTGCTGCCTTGGTGGACATTTTTTTGTAGAAATTTTTAAGCAAGAATTGGATTGCCAACTTTTAAAAATGCTGCAGCAGAGCATTTCCTTTTAGTAGCAGCAAGAATCTGTTTCTCAATCTTAGCTGCCTTAAGATGTACGGACTTCAACTCCCAGATTTCCCCAGCCAACCAATTTTTAAAGTTGCTGAGATTGAGAACACTAAACTAGATCTTATCTTTTCTACTTCAGGTTCTAAGATTCTAGGCTGGATTCACACATTCTGCCAAGCAATGGAGTTTGTTTTAAAGGTGAAATTGATTTTACAACTTAGTTTCACCTGCAGCCCTGTCCTCGATGATTATTCAACAAACATGTCAAAAAATGAAGTGAGATCATTGTCCACCTTCATAATTGCAATTTTTCTAATGTGGTTTGTTTGGTTTATTTTGCCTGTTTTGTGGTTAGTAAACTAGAGTTTATGGCCCAACTTAGTGTGACAAACCTAACATCAATTTTTTAAATGTCGGCTTCCTATCTGAAAGAATTTCATGAAAGATGGCTGCAGAATATTCAGGCCTGTAGAAAAAGAAAATAACAGAAATAAGAGGCAGCAGAATAATAAACAAGATGTTCTAAAACATAAAAGAGCTTTTTTCTATTTTCTTTGTGATGTTGCAAGTCTGTTGAGTCATTCTTGAAGGAAAAAAAATATTACCCTGATGACTAATTCCTGTGCAGTGGAGAAGGGATTGAGAAAAATCAAGCTATTCTTCTTTCCAACTAGCCTCACCTCCTGGTTTGACAAAGCTGATTTAGGGAACTTGTGAGCAATTTCTCAATCCCTATGGTTAACTATTCAGTTGCAGATAAAACTAACTTCCTACGCCAATATATCCTCAGACTCCACTTTGGTCAAAAGCCACAAGCAAGGATTTGCTTGCTATGTCTCTCTTTAATAAAAGATTCTCAAATAGGTTAAACCAACATGCACTCCAACAGACTCACCCTTCTGAAGAATTTCTGTGGTGGAAACTGTCTTTATTGTTCTCCTCTCCATAAAAATAAAAGTTCTGAAACTCTTTCATGAAACTGACAAACTAAAGCAGATGGAATCAAATAGGTTGAAGTATGCCAGACTTTATGCTGAATTATAAAAAAACTGTATAGATTAAGCATAATAGTGTTCGGTTTGAGGCTGAATTTGCTTAGCATATCACCTTAGCTGGTTTAGACTCTCAGTAAAATGTCAAACTGATCATTCACACTTCCAATTTAGAATACCATTAGGAATAGGCAAGCAAAACGGTGAGCTACCCCTCATACATTGCCAAAAAAAAAAGAGAGAAAGTGCATGGGATGTTTTGGATATGCTCAAATATAATATATTGTATACTAGATGCGCTCTAAAGAAATGACATGGCTGGTTTCAAACACACTGCACACTAGACCATAAAGTGATTTGTTTGACCATATTGCGTTAGGAAAACTGTTCTGGTTTTTAAAACAAGGTTTATGGCTTAGAATGTAATGTGTAATGCCAGTTGTTGCTTTAAAAGCATGCTTATACTAAATATGATTTGGTGAACAAGTAATCCAGTCTCTATTTAAAATGCAATTCAATATATCTGACTACAATTGGGAAACCCAGAATTAGATCCTGCTTTTGGGGTTTCTTTTAATGAACTACAAGTCAATGAATATAAATATTTAGAAGTACATAGACTTTCAAACAGAAACTTCAAAGAACAGCTAGTCTTTTGAAAATCCTCCAAATAGAGTATTGTCTTTTCTGTGTAATTCATTGGTACAATCCCAAAGGTGTTTTTTTCAGGAGGCAATTGGACTTTCTTGTTTCTTTTGAAGATATTTTGCTTCTCATCCAAGCTGAAGCTTCTTCAGCATTGACTAGATGGTGGGAAATGAAAGGATTTATATTCCTTGCAGACAGCTGGTCATTTGCATTCTTTAAAGAGTCGTTGAGGCCACGTGGAGGTTTATCTGTGTCCTCAGGGTCACCTAAGTAGTACAAATGGGTACGGAGGCTTCTTGGCTGCAGGATGTCTTCTGCCCTGTGTCCCTGGACTGCTGAGCACAGGCACAGGCTGTTGGTGATGAGTGCTGTCTGCCTCTCAAACTGAAATGCAAATGGTTCCTGTAGTCTGCAAATTTTCTGGAGATCCATTCATACTCCCATATCATTTGAAGGGTGTTCAATCATCCCAAAGTGCATAGCTAAATGTCTATAGAGATTCTCAGTCATTCCGGTCATGGTTGTCCCAAGATTCCCCACCATCTAGTCAGAGCTGAAGAAGCTTCTTGGATGAGAAACAAAACGTCTTTAAAAGAAAAAACAACGAAGTCCAGTTGCCTTCTGAAAGAGCACCTTTGGGCCAACCATGACCTGGATGGTTGAGAATCTCCATAGAGTCATGAGTACAATGTTTCTCAAAGGCAGCCATTTTAATATGGCTTCTGAGAGTTGAAGATCACACCATTAACGACCAATGTGGTTGAGGCTGAAAAGCATTAAAGACCAATGTGGTTGAGGCTGAAAAGCATTGTATTAACATCTTGCTATTTTCATTCAGCATCTGGCATATGGGTTTTCCCCTTTTATTTTGAACATATCTGATGCCCCTTTGATTATTCTTAGCATCCTCTGCTAAACTTTTTTTCTTTTTCTTTTCCTGAGATCAGCTTTACAGTTTCTGACTTTCTTTACTCTACTTATATGACTGAATCGTCTTTTCATTCAAGTTTTGCAGCCCAAACAGAACAACTATATTTGGATAGACAACTTAGCCATTGTGGCTTATTCAACACACCAGAGTTTAAAAGCATCATGGCTTTTAAAAGTGTGGATGTATCTTATTAAAAAACACCACTGATCTAGGATTTCATGGTAATTACAAATTGTAGCTCTGAAATACTTTATTTCAAATGAAAATTTGAATGTTTATTTGTCTGCATGTCATATTCTATCCCATCACACACTTGATTTGCAGAATTTATTCATATTTGAGCATGTTTTATCTGTCAATAGAACACTTTCAAAAGGGGAACTGTTCAACTATAAAATCCTAAGCTAAAAACTGAGGCATGTGTTTCTTTTAAAAAAGGCACCAAATGCTTTATTACCATTTAAATAAACATTCATTTCATTTTCCAGTCTATTATGACTGAAATTTAGCTGAGATCATCCAAAATCATTTCCTGTTTTTCCTGCGTATAATTTTGCAATAGAATTTATAAGAATTGTTTAAAGCAAAGCTGCCAGCTCTGTAATAAGCATATTGACAAATCAAATTTCTCATAAAAGTTTATTTATGTTTATTCTAGTTTTATTCCTCCCTTAGCCTGAGAAGTTTCAAGACAGAACACATGGTTCTCCCTCTTATTCTCAAAAGAAATCTTTAATAATCTTTAAATCAGACTACAGCATTGCAGCTAATAAAGGAACAGAATCCGAGTCTCCTTCCAACACTCCACTTGCAGTGGTGGGATTCAAATAATTCCACCACTGGTTCACTGAATGGCTTCTGCACATGCCACGCAGCGAGGCTCGACCGAGCAGCCTTTCAGGGCCTGCTCCCATCAATCTCTGCTCTCGCGGCTGCTTCTCTCCACACTGCTGGGAGAGCGTCTTGTGCAATTTAGCAGCTATGAGCCGCCACTTTCCTCTACGTCCCATCTCCCAGAAAGAGCAGCAGCGGAAAGAAGCAGCAGCCGACCCGGAGACCACATGGAGTGTCTCCGCGAGTGACCAAGGCTTGGCAAGGGAAGGAGGAAGCGGCTGCAAGATCTCTGCTGCAGCACTTTCCGGATGGGACTTCTTACAGGTAAGAAGAACCATCCAGACTTTGTTCCATTCCCAAACTCTTTCCCAAATTCTTTGGCCCTCCTGCGCCCATGCCCCCCCATGGCCCTTTGGCCTAATGTGGCAGGCCGCAGGCCGAATAAAGTGCTTTGGCCCAGGGGGCCATAGTCTGAGTCCAGAGGAGGGTGGCGTCATGTGGGTGGAGGCTGGAGGCAAGGCCAGAGCGGGGGAATAGCGTGTTCCCCCACCCAGCCCAGGCGAATGGCAAGCAGGCTGAGGCTCCGGGACAAGGCCGGAGCCGGGGAATGGCGTGTCCCTGGGCCCCGATCCGAAGTGAAGGGTAAGCAGGTGGCATGTTTACTTTTGGTGAGCAGATGGGCGAGGCGCAGAGGCGAGGCATGGAGATTAGCTGGGTTGCGTGGTGAAGGCAAGATATATAGGGAGGGGTGGGGCAGGGTGGAGGGTGGGGGTGAGCAAGCAGGCAGGGCAAGCAGTGAGCTGACGAGCAGGTGGGTGGGGACAGGGCCAACCAGAGGTAGTATTTGCCAATTCTCTGAACTACTCAAAATTTCCACTACAGGTTCGCCCGATCCGGCTGAATATCACCTCTGTCCACTGGGCTGAAAAGTGCTTTGGGGTCCAAAAGTGAAAAATTAGCACCTCTCTGCAATTTAAATTAAACCCATCTTTTCCCAGGATTGCACAAAAGTTACAAAAGGCAGCTATGGCATTCTAGGGAAGAAAACCCCGCTTTAAAGCAATACAGACAAATGCTATGTCTGGACCGTTTGTGTCCCTGAAGTATTTTTTTCACATGTTTTCAATCAACTCAGATATAGACTGTATGTCTCGTTATAATGAAATTGTTTTCTCATTAAAAAAATAGATTAAGAAAAGAAAGCCCAAACATTTTCTCATAAGGTGAACAGGACTAACTGTTAATGAACAGTTCTTTAGAAATTCACCATTTTCAGTACACACTAGGAAGTTGAAATATAAAGTGATATATGGGAAGGCAAAGGTATAAATATTAATGATAGTGGCCAATGCTGACCAGAAAGCAATGAATGGATTTTTTAAATAAATGAGACACATTGGTATCAGTAATGCTTAGTTAATTTTTCAACTCAAAAACTATGCCAAAGGTTGAAGAGGCATAGATAACAGAGGCAACATCAGACTACTGTATTGTGGCACTGTTCTTATGTACGTACCTTGATTATACTTACTATGAATCTAATAAAGTGGCAGAGGTGTGCATATTTTTGAATGGGATAGGAATGAATTTCTAAAGAAATGTAGATTTTTTTTAAATAAATAAATTACCAAATGATTATCCTTAGGTATGAGAACTGCAGATTAATGATTCTGATGAAATCTTATCAATCTAGATAAATACAAAGTTCATTTATACTAGAGACTGCATGATTCTTATGAATTAATAAAATAAAATAAGTTTTTTTCCCGAATGCCATCACTCTGCTTAACAACTAATTCCCACAACACTATCAAATAATTTATTAAGATTGTATTACTATTATTCTTCTCTTCCTGACTAGTATCTATCTCTTCCCACTTATTACTATAACTATGTTGCTTGTATCTTTCAATTATATTGTTTTTTATTTGTTTTCTAGTAAAATTTGATAGCTTATTAGTAATCTTGACTATCACTAAGTGTTATAATTCATAATTATAACAGTCATAATTCTAATAACCTTGTTTTTCTTAATACAATACCTTTCTCTGGAATAGTGACCCCATCTACAGAAACTACTGTAGTTGCAGTTATTTCTAGAACTTGTAGAAAGTCTTCATTTCGATAAACATTAACACCACATCCCATTATTTCCTGTTACTCCTGCCTCAAGGTTTGCACCAGCCCTTATGTAACACGGCCAATGGCAAGATACTATGGCAGTTGTAAATTAATGCATATGGAGGTTCCCTACAGTTACTCTATTGGCCATTGCTGTGTGCAAGTTAATATGAAAAGCCAAGGGTGACTCTGCTGTGCATTTCAGACCCAGGACAGTGAGCTGTTTGGTAATGCAAACCACATGCCACTGGAATCCCTTAGTCGTGCAATGAGAGTGATCCATGCATTCCATTCAGATCCCCTAATCCTAAAGAAAACAACAAATAGCTCATGGCTTTACTCATGGCATCCATCCCTTTCTTGACTTCCATACATCAAATGGAAGCCATGCATTCTGAAGAAAATGACCCTAAATATGCATAGTTGGCTTACATGTTTCTTGATCTCCTTGTTTATATACACATATCCAAGGACTCCTACTCTAAATTCTCCTCTCCAGCAACCTATAAATCTAAAGAATTCTTGATGCATCAGGAATGGATGAAAAGGGTTATAGTGGTGTTCTTCACTATATCCTCTGGGTACCCTGGGATTTTATTCTCACAGCTGAATGAAGTCATCAGTTTCCATTTAGCATTCCCTGGATACCATGACAGGACTTACTCTTTCCAGAGAACTCGTGTAAGCTGCTGCTGCTGCTTTATAACTTCCCATTTCACAGTCAAATCTCAGCATCAAAAGCACTTGTGCAGGTCGTCCTCTACTTATGACCACAACTGAATCCAAACTTTCCATTGCTAAGCATGACAGTTGTTGAGTTTGGGGTCATTTCACATTTCTTGCCACAGTTAAGTGAATCAGTGCAGTTGTTAAATTCGTAACCCAGTTGTTAAGTGAATCTAGCTTCCTCATTGACTTCGCTTGTCAGAAGATGATCACATGACCCCAGGACACTGCAACAGTCATAAATACCTGCCAGTTGCCAAGTATCTGAATTCTGACATGGCTATAGGGATGCTGTAACGGTTATAAGTGTAAAAACTAGTCATAAGCCACTTTTTTCAGTGCTGTTGTAACTTCAAATAGCCACTAAATGAATGGTTGTAAATCGAGGACTTCCTATAGTCTTCAGCATACTATGTATGTAGCCTCTGAATGAGAATGTATGAAAAATCAGCAGTTAATTTCCAAGCTAACTAATACCATTGCACAGGCAGTCACAAACATTCTATTGAAATGTTTTTTTTAAAATTAATAAAGCAAGAATCATACCTTATATATTTAAGTTGTATTAGTAATCCTCAATGAAGAATAATTTCAGCATAGATTAAAACACTTCACTTTAAATACCAAGTTTTTCCTTGATGCCAACTAAGAAGGCACAAGACTGAAGCTTGTAACACAGTTGATCTTACTCGGGGTAGATCTGTAAAACATATCAACAATATGTTTTGTTCGGGGGGGGGGCAAGGAACATTTATTTCTCTTAAAGATCACCTACTATCAGGAATAGATTCCCAAGAAGTCTGGTACTGGCAGAGAATGGAAGTGAAGGATCCAATCTGGGTCAGTCACTGGGACCAGAGGTTTTGTCTTCCGAGCTTTCGGACTCGTGCTGGAGCCCATCCTCTGGGAATTTCTGTCCAGCAGAGACAACAGCACACAGTCTGCTCCAGCACGAGTCCAAAAACTCAGATACAAAACAAAAGGTCCTGGTGACCGACCCAGATTGGATTCTGCAACATTATTCTGGGGACACATATATTCGCCTTCATTCGATGGAAGTGAAGTTGCTAGTAAATGCAATGATCAAGATTTATCTCAAAGGTGCATTTTTTTTTCTTCAAAAGGCAACTGGACTATTTTTTTCCTTGAGGAAAAAGAAGAAAACATTTTGCTTCTCATTCAAGGAGTTTCAGCAATTCTGATGAAGGTTGGGGGGGGGGATGGAAGGACTCCACAGGCATCAAGATTTATCCTTTTCCACTAATAAATCTTTTCTTTCTGCTACTCCATTCTCTCACTTTCCCTCTGCATTGAAGAGGTTGTCAGAAAGGGCCAGAAGGAAGGAAATTAGGTTATCCATTGCATGATGTTGCCCAGTCGATGAGGTCTGCAGGCTACTTCTTAAAAGTTCATCATGCACATCCATCATTTCACGGGTGGAGTTTGTGCCTGACTTTTTTGGAACAGCATCAACCAGCCTGAGCAAAATCATTCCTCATGGGTCAAATAAATGCCCAGTTATAGAACCCAGCTGCTAATGGGTAAAAAAATTCCACTGAGCTTAAAAGAAGCACAAAACCCAAAAGGAAATAATTCCATCAGACAATACAGTAACCAATATTGTACAAAGAAAGGATTATTTTCTTATTAAACTGGGTGTATATCGCAAATAAAAAAAAAGCCCTTGGTGCTCTCTGAGCTTGTTTTCTTGCAGACTTTACATTACTCAAATGAAGCAACATCATTTGGAAAATAGGTCTATATTTAGTAAATATAAACCAAGTTTTAAAATAAGGTTAATTTATACAGCATGCCTGCAACACCATGTAATGATTGACAACCAGTACAGAAAATACTGTGCAACCAAGAGCAACATGGTAGACTTGGCTCTATCAGAAATCAAACTGAGAACCATCAATTTATTTTTTATTTCTTTTTCACATTTCTGAATACCCATCTCCCTCAAAGAGGATAGCTTTTCCCCAACAAATCGCCATCAATAAATAATTTTTCATGTTCTCTCCAAACATTCTATGTTTACCTTCCTGCAATAATTACGTTTGCCAGCACAAGGTTTGATTTTCCTTGCTCAATACTGCCAGCAGGCACAGGAGGATAATGATGGGGTACCGTTAACAGTGCCATCCCCCTTCAATTGAAAGACTTTTTTAAAAATATCTCTGCCCTCAGCTACATATTCCGCAACCACGTGATAGGATCCTTGGTGCATAACAATACAGGTATGCAGGGCTTCTCTACCTGACGGGGAATTCCAGGCTGAAACTAGATTCTCTTAAATGCAAAAACAACAACAACACACACACAACCTTTCAGGTGGTTTCCCAACGCAATTTTAGAGAAGGGGAGAGCCGGGTCTACAAAACGGGTTTATTATTCTTTAGCGCAACTTCACAGCGCCGGAAAGCTTCCCTTGTAACCGTTTAACACGTGATTAGAGTTGAGCATGAGCCGGTTTCCCCGTTTTGCCTAAAAATACCCTGTTCTCAACTTCTTGTAACTTCCTAGGGCTGTCGTCCTTAAACATCCTCCTCCGGTTAGCGAAAGGAAAGATTGTGTAATATGTGTGATTGCACGTATGGACGAGCCCGTCTCCTTCGCGAATACACTTAAAACGCGTAGTAAGGCTACAAAGCCTCCCCACCAAGGGTGCGAGAGGCAGGGGCAAGTCTTGAGGTGGGGGAGAAGAAGCCTTTGAAGGCTACGCCGCCATCCCGCCCTCGCCAGTCCGGCGGACTTTCCTGCCCCGCAGCTGCGTTTTTCCGCGAGGCTGCGCAGGGTGACAAATTGAGGGCGAGCAGTCAAAGCGGTTTGTTCCTCCGCCCTTACTCCCCGGCGGTTCAGAGGCGGAGCTATAATAGTGTTTTGTTTTTTTATTTCTTCCCCGAGAACCGGCAGCCAATTTCTAGCAGCGCCTTCGGTCTTGGCGCGCAAGCTGTTGGTTCTCCCACCCACGCACTCCCCTTCATCTTTCTCTCTCTCTCTCTGCTGCTCCCTGAGCGGAATTGCCATGGCTGTCTGGAGCGGGTCCGGTTCCGTCCCGGCAACCTTGGTCAGGCCCAGTTTGACCTCCGTGTCTTCGGGAGAGCTGCAGAGCCTTCGGACGTGCAACTGCGAGATGGCGGTCTTACCGCTGCGGCAGCTGCTCTCCCTACAGCCAGACTCTTTTCTACTGCAAGGGGACACTCTGACGGTGCTGAGTCCGCTCGACCGGCGGCCCGGAGGCGGCTTCACGGTGATAAGCGACGGGTTTTTCCAGCTGGATGGCCGGCAGCAGTGCAGGCTCACCGGCTACTTCAAGAGGTAAGCAGACGCTTTTCTAATTTTCCTTCCCCGCGCTCGTCTTGATGCCGGGGTTGCCTTCTTAAAAAAAAACAGGAGTGAGGGGACAGGAATCAAGCATCCTACAGGTCGCGGGAAAAAAAGGATCTGCCACTTAACAATTTTTTATTTATTTATTTTGGAAACAAAATCTACCTGTTGCATGGCTACCTGACGGGTGTTTAGCAAATGGTATAAGAACTAAAAGCCATAAAACGGCTCCTTATTTGTGGGCCTGTGCCACAACGACTAATCACCATCTAAAAACTGAACTGGTATTTTGGTATCTCTGGTTTGCAGGCTATTAAATGCTAGGGTGGGTGAGTAGGTTACTGTTGCTTGATTTGGAAAGATGGAGAGGGATTTTATTAGGGAAAGTAAGCTTGGAGGAGAGAAGCTGGTGCCTTTCCTTCTCAGAAATAATTGCCCTGCATTAAGCTTAATGGCAGAAGAGCACCCCCTCTAACCAGAATCTTAAACTAGGAGCCAGACTGAATAGATGTACAAAATCAATAGCTATTTCCTGGTTAATAAACAACATGAATACAATTGGGTAAGCTTGCCAGTTGATGCTCATTAAATGTAGGACACTCCACATTCTGCAGTTTATTTTAAAAACTAAAAGCAATCCAGTAGTAAGTTGGAGCCTTCTGAGGGACCTTCAGCCAGCCTTCTCTGAGGGGAGTACTTATTTACCATGCCTTGTATCAGGCTTGCATTTCACCATGTGATTGCTGTTGAAAAGACCTGATAGCAAAAGAACAAGGACCCAGTAGATAGAGGAAATATTAAATATCAGCTGTGAATATAGTAATAATCTCCTATTACAATACAGTAATTATCCACTTTTTGTATTTCTTTTGGATCAATCAAGACTGCCACTGAGATAGATTGATTTTTCCAAAGAAGGACATTTGTGAGTGTGTGCTTAAAGACTATTAGTCCCACCTGAACTAGTTCTTAGTCTTATCTGTGTTATGCATACCACTCATTCACAACTTAATAGAATGATTGCTCCAGGCCCTGCTTTGAAGGGAGGAATCGAAGAGTAGACCTAACTGAACAGGAGGAGGCCTTGATAAACTCTTGTCTCATCTAGATAGCACAGCTAAGACATGGCTACCAACAGAACACACAAAATGTGGTGGGTTGAATGGGACAGACTGGATGAGTGAGTAGATGGGAATTCCAGTTGCTGAGAGAAAAAAATGCAATACCAGAGGTTACCAGAGATGGTGCTATATACCACCAGGTTGTTGGTTAATATTTGTTCAATGTGGTTCTCCAAGGTTGGTTAGATTTCAATGGAACGGTTGTGGATTCTATTTGTTAGTATGAAATTAACTGTACTAATTAAACTGCTTTTATTAATAAACTTAACTCCTCTCCCACCAGTAACAAGTGTGTAGTCACCAAAGCAATGAGGCTTTATTATTATTATATAGGTTCTTCTAGGACATTCTAAAAATTTCTGCCTAGGGGTTGGTATGTAAAACAAGTAGTCTATAGCTTCTTTGTTAATTAATCCTGATGTGTTTGACAGAATTGTGTAACAGGTTATTCTTGCATACTTGTTTTCTTTGTTGTCTGATAAGGCTCATATTATAAAAACTTGGCCTTTCAAAGATAAGTAAACAGGTGTGACTTTTCCTCTACTTTATGAAGGTATCTCTGTAAAGTACATTATTATGGCATGTATCTTATCTAGCCTTTGGAAACTTGCTGTAGGAGAGGAAGCATTTGAAAAGTAGCTTTTTATTAAAGCAAATGAGTCATTGGTTCTTGTCCAACAGTACCAACCGGTGACACCCTTCAGCTTATTCTTGGCATAACACCTACCAGTTAACTGGAAGAGTTCTTATTCACAAGGCAATGTAATTTAATACTGTTATTAACAATCCAAAACCAACAGACATTAAACATAATGTTTAAAATTTAAAATGCATTTTAAAATTATGTGAAAACCAAACAGTCAAAATTGTGAAGGAGACACTTATTTTCTATAAGTTAAATCAGAAATTTCACCACTGCTAGAGTGCCACTGAATACAAGTAGACACTTGAATAGGACATAAGATAAGGATTCAACCTCTATCTGAACAAAATCATCGAAATGTAATTTTTTAATAGGAAGTTGAATAAGATAGTTTGGCTCTATACAGGAAGAAAAAGCACTGGATGTGTCTGAAATATTGCCTAGAGAGAGTTTGTATTGCAAAATGGTTGAAGGGTTTCATCTTTTGGAAGTGAGAAAGACAGAACAGCTATAACATATACCCTAAAGTTAATTTGATATTTGTTTTTTGACTGAAGACAACTTACTTTTTGGTGAGCTTATGCAAGTACACTATGTAAGTTGCAATCTTGTGTGATATCACACACATGTTGTCATTTGCTTCCATGCAGAGACCCATGAGATTATGAATAAGGGCCTGTTACGGGAGCACTTTGTTGGAATCTAACATTGTAGGCTGTTATACAGGCTTAGGTATTCCAGAAGTTAAAAAAGGTACAATAAGTTTTTGGCTTGATGGTCTGACCATAATAATAAACCGAATCGAGGTGCAGTTTATGTAGAAGAAGTAAACTAGGTAACAGGCTATAAGCATATGCTTACATAAAAGCAAACAGGGAAGGAAGGGCACTCATAAACATAAAACAATGATAAAAACATCTCTCAGCTTTTGTCACTAATTGTTTTTCTTAGTTCTGAGAAATTGGAGCTTGCAAATGGTGATCTCAATTTTCCATTACTTTTTCCTTTTAGAAAGCTGTACCTTCTTAACTTGTTCCTCACATTTTATGCACTGCAAATGAATCATTTTCAATGGATAACCAGCATGTCTGGGTTAGCTGACTCATGGATGCCTGTTATTGCTTCCAGCTCATTTCCAACTTTTCTTAGATCTAGCTGGCAGTATTTTATTCCATCAAACCCATTAGCCCTAGTAGGAAAATGAAACACCCAGTTTTGCTGCAATATGCTTATAAAATAACTAGTTCTATTTCTAAACAATAGAATCTTCCATAACTAAACTGTTTCTGGAGAGGAGAAAATATATACCTTAACGTTGTCAGCCATTACAGGGGAAATGTTAGTCAAGCTAGATGAACACATACTGTTGTATGCAATTAATAAATACAGTCCATTTGTTTCAGCAAACAAAACTACTTGGCTAGTCCACAGAACTATCCACAATTGGTACCTAAGTAAGATCAGAATCTCTTGGTTAAAATATACCTAGTTAATTAGGAAGTTTTTGAAGTTATGTATTGTGAGGTATTCACATTTAATTTTTCTGCTTCTTGGGCCTACATGGCATGCTGTACTGATTATTTGAATCTGTTTTAACTGAAAACTAAGCAGAGTTAAGGAATGCTGATTTTTCTGCATTATTTTTACTACAGCTTTTTAGAGTATCCATGGATCTGAGCCATAGTTTATATGAAAAGGAACTGCATCAGTCTATTAAAGTTGAACTAGAGGTTTTTAATTTTACACTAGTCTGGATGTCTTACACAGGAATAAAGTTTTTCTTTTAAGATGAAGTATTTTTATTTCATTCAGATACTTCTATCCAGTTCACAGACAAATACTATTCAACCAAACAGGTTAGCTTAATAACTGTACTGCTTAATTACAGTATATAAAATGCTCAGAAAATTAAGCAACTGCAGGGGTCATTAAGTGGACAGAGCAAAACAGCTGCCTGCCAAAAGGAGGTCAGATAGCTCCCCTCCACGCATGGAAGGGAACACCTACACTGGGATGGAGAAATGAACCTCATATCTTTAGACTGCAAGCTTCATTTCTCCAGCCCAGTGCAGGAGTTACTGTTCCCTGTGTGCATGGAAGGGAACTCCTATGGCGGGCTGCAGACATTCAGCTTGGATTCTAAAGATCTGAGCTTGATTTCTCTCCGCCCTCCTATGGAGGGGAGGGGAAATCATTCTGAGGAAGCCAGCAGAGAAGATTGCAAATGATAATCACATGAGCCAAACACCCAGCTCATAATCACGTGACTGCAGGGGATGGATGCAAATGACATTTTACAAGAGCCAGAAGTGTATGACAGACCACAAAGCATCCTTCTAAGCTGTCGTAACTTCAAACAGTCATTAAACAAGCATTTATAAGTCAAGGATTACCTGTATACAGAATTAGGCTAACAGCTCTGCTGTTTTTCTGCTAACATGCCCTTATCTCTGCCTCCCAATTGGAGAACCTTGGAAATAGTTGTTGCAAATAAGTTTAGTATAAGGATGGAAAACCTATGGCTCTTCAGATATTGTTGAATTTTGGCTCCCAGCATCCTTGCGGACAATCCAGGACTGATAAAATTGTAAGTTAACCATATTCTCTCCCTTGTTTTGAGGCTAGTGTATGCATCCTGTCTTTGACTAATCAATTGATAAATGATCTTCAGCTGTTAAACCTTTATGCCTACATTCTCCAGATAGGTGCGAACAGAATCAGTGTACATCCTGTTTTGATATATTAAGGTATACATTATCCAAACTGGCATTTCAAAGCCACCCTGGTTGGAGTGCAGCAGAGACTGTGATTTCCTATGGGCATGTTTTACCTTAAGTCATTAGGTTGATTTACAATATTCACTAGAAGTATTCAGTGTTTAAGAGTTTTATTCCAAAAAAAATGCTTTGGAGCACATCAAAATGCAGACAAGTCCTTAAAGCTGCTGTATCTTTTTCTGGGATCATGCAATTGTCATTAATATCCTACGAAAAGGATAGTTGCTTTAAGTAATTGCAGGTAGGTGCTAAATTTGCATCCCAATGTGTTTCAAAGCACTTCTTGGAGTGAAGCTTTGCATAGATCTTCTATTTATATAATAGTAAATCTGCATTGCTACCATTTCCTCTTTTTCCAATTATTTTTCTGGAGAAAGAGGAAGACTTGTGGTCAGGACTAATGTCATCTCAGTTATGACCAAAATACTGCTTTTCCTAGTTGTCCTGCCATCCTCCAAAAATTATCTTTTCCATTTTTTTTGCTCCTCCTGTAATTTTAACACATTTATTAATTCCTTTTCCTACATAGGGTGGGCCATACAATCTATGGTGGGACAGACTGTGAGATTTGAAAGAAACTAAATGAATGCTCTAACTGCTTTTAGAGTTCCTTCAAGAACTTATCTTGAGTTCACACAACATTGCATTTTTATATTCTACATTTCACCAATGGCTGAATATTTACACTTTATTTTCTTGAACAGGCACGTAGAGTTGAATAGCCATCATGATTACAAAAACTACAGAGAGACTATATTGGGTCGGCCATTGGTGTTTATCATTAATGTCAGAACAAAATATAATTCTTCAAAAGGTATGTAGCATAAGGCTATTGTAAAATGTTCAGACTGACCGCCTTGCTTATAAAAAGATAATTGGATCCTTACTTTAAAATGGCATGATTGAATTTGGATAAAAGAGAAAGTTGTGATGTCTCTGTGAAACTGGTAAGATTAGATTGCAAAGGTATGAAATATTTAATTTTATAACAACATGGCTCTTCCTGTAATAGAATTACGTTTAAAAAGGCTAACTTCCCAAGGAGCATGTTGCTCATGAAAGTGCTTTAACATACTTTGGGTTCTTACATATGATTAAGTAGGTTGCTTTTCTTAAGAGATTCTAAGTAGAACAATAGCACTTTCAACTGAATCCAAGCCTTTCTCCAGCCAGCTGCAAGAAAATGGAGTAGTCTGTATAACTTTCAGCAATTGAGCTTGTTATATCAACAAAGGTGCTATTCATAAGATTTACTAAAGTGAAAAAGGATGATAGTCATTGCATCTTAGAAAGTCAGAGGACAAGAATTCTGTTCGGTATTTAACTCTAGATCTGACAATATGTAGCATCAAAGCAGTAAAATATAAAATAGACTTTAAATAAAAATTCTTTGATATGGCTTATTTGTTTTGAAATTTTATTATTTTGACTCTCCTAAGATTAAAACCATTTATAGTAGAAGGCAATAAAACAATTTAGGTGACTTTGAAACATCGCTAATAGACCTGTTAATAATTAAAACAGGAAAAAAAAAACCTAGTGGATTTATTTTTACTTATTTTTCCACATTCTTGTTTTAATAACTATACTAATATTAATTGTAAATATATTTACAATTAATAACCCTTTAGAATAATTATAATTAAACATTAATAATTGGAGTGTTATAGAAAGCTTTATTTAATGTATTTCCAATGCAACAGTCCCGATTTTCATCAGGATGCACCCCAAACAACAGGCAGATTGATTAATCCTAAACAGTCCAGAGGCAATGTCATAAATTGAGATATATGATGTGATTTGCCTCATTTACCTTATGGCATAATTACACAAATCACAATGACTTTCATATGTATTATGTAGTTAAGAGTAATGGACCTCCTCTCCCCCTAGGAATCTGTAAAAAATGGTTTCACTGTAATTCAGTATAAACTTAACATGAAACAGATAAAACCACAAATTTCTTGAAAAGTTGTAAAACGAAGGCTATCCTGCTCAAATGCACAGTTGTCCAATTAAAAGCTTTGGAGAACTGGAATGTCTTAAACTGACTTGGGGCCAGCATAATTGTATAGGAGGGAATTCAATCATACTTCCCTGTACTGTATGAAATTGTTTCTAAACAACACCAAGATAAGAAAATACTTTAGAAAGCGATAAGGAAGTCTGAAGAAAACTTGGTTCTTCTCCATAAGAAGGCCTTCTTAGGAATGTACAGGTTCAGAAAAGATATAAAACAAAAGACTTGTTTTGTAATAAATAGAACCACCCAGGGGCAAAATTGTATGATGTATAAGTAATAAAATATTTGAGATCTGCAAATGTTTATTATTATTGTCTACATTACCGATGTCAAATCCCATTAGAAAAAACGTATGCTTTGCTTGTGAATACTCGACACCCAAAGATGAGAAGGCAAATCGAGAACAGCATGAACAATATAATATCATCTGTGTTTGGGGAAAGCTATAAGCTTCAGGTAAGTTAAGCAGATTTTTTGTTTTAACATAAGTTTGCTATCTTCAAGTTGGCATTTTGTAGGAGTTTTAAGGAACAAAGGACATTGCTTTTTGAATAAATTAGAAAGGCAAAGCCTTTCTTCTGGAGGGACAGCCATAAATCCACCCAAAGACAGTGAAAAGTGAATGTGAAGTTTTCTAATGTTTTGCTATGTGGCAGCTCAAGCCTGCTATCCAAGTTACTAAAACCATCTTGTTCCTGGAGCTGGGGCTCAAACTTGCTCCAAAAACAGCTTTTAATTAAGCTGTAGGATTCTTTGGGATAGAATATGTCCACATGTATTTTGCTATATGCATAAAATTCCTAGTGGATGGCAACATTTCTGATGATCTGTGTAGATACACCGTGCTTTAATTCCCTTCTCCCCCATTTTGTAAAATATAGTATTCCCAAACAGATGTAATTCTATGGTACTTTCTGGTGACCATTTTAAATAATGATAACAGACAAATTGCATGTCTACAATGTTTCCAGCAACTGAGGTCTTGCCCTTAATTCTACTGTCACCTCTATACTGCTAAGCCCTCCTAAAATTCTGGAAGACTATATAATATTTGACAATACCATGTATAGAAAAGAAGGAGAAAAAACAAAACAGTCCAAGAATGAGTCCAGGCATTATAATAGCCATGAGGCCTGTTGTTTAAAATCAGATTTCAAGCTGAAAAATGCATTAGTCACCTATTAATATTACTGGTATCAGATTTTATCTACCATTCTGGAACAAAAATGTAAAAGCCAATCTTCAGTTCTAAAGATGGAAAGGCTAGTTGAATCTCAAATATTTAAGATACTGGGATTTAATACTACTATAGTCATCCATGCTAAATACCTGTTTGTTTATATACCTGAACAATGGGGGAGGGGGGTCATTTAAGTTTTTGGAGAATGAGAGATATTATGTCATGGATAGATATGACTGGAATTTTGCAAGCTCTTTTCTAACTTTCAGAAACATAGTTGTTTTCAAGAAGTTACGTTAAATGTAGAGTTGCAATTTTAAGGCATTTCCTATTTCAAGATGGGAGGAAACCATGAAGTTAATTTTTAGAAATGGTAGCTGTAAGGGGCTCCAATGGGGAGCAGAGGAACAGGATTTAAGGGCTGCATCCATTCACGGAGCATTAGATCAATCAATCAGTAATAATTTTCCTTTTCTCTGTACAGTTTAACTTCCAAGATGTTGTAAAGAAGTTTTTTCCTTCAGAAGCCTATCTGGTTCATGAAGAAAATTTAAGTTTCTCCTATGAGTTCAAAACTGATGCCTTATTCGATTTTTTTTATTGGTTTGGGATCAGCAAGAGAACTGTTTCAATGAATGGGAAAGTTCTTAATTTATCAAGTACCAATCCAGAGAAGAAAGAAATTATAACTAAGTTTCTGGATAAAATGAGTGAACCAAATTTGCGTTCAAACAGCTTTTCAGACAGGAAGTTCAGCATTATCTCTAGAGGTGAGTTGGTAATATATTATGACATTTTAAATATTACATTCTTCATAGATAGAACAGCTTTATTCTGTGATTAAGTTCAGTACACATTTCTGTAAGGCATTGTCGTTTGTTGACACAACGGTCTGTGTTTCTGTAACATGGTAAGACATAAACTGGAGATGACAAACCACTAGGTTTACACACTTTTTCAGTTTTTTAAAATTAAATGTGTTCAGTTCAGCCAACGAATTGGAATGTCTGGAAATTATGAGAGTTTTGGATCAATTATGAGTGTTTTTGTCAGGATGAAGAAGTTTACTATTTCTTTAGACATTACATATGTATTTGTATTATCTTGCAGTTTCAGTAGATGATGTGTTTAATGGCAACTTCACATCACAATCAACTTGGATGGAATCTCCTTTAGCTCTCTGGACAGTTACAGGGTCTCGGAAGTCTGGAGACAGGTCAAGTATCGAAGTCTGATTTTCTTAACATCGAGAAAGATATATTGAAAAAAGAAGGAAGATAACCACATTGGGATTATCTTATCAAAAGGAATTTCTGCCTTTTGTTGCAAGTAATAGGATGTATCTGCATTCTATGTTGCTTTCATTGATTTCAGGGCAAGACTCGTGGTTACTAAAGTGTTATTTACAGATCTGGTTCTACATTCACCATTAAAGGCTGTTGAAGCCTAGAGTTTTTGGTATTGCAGTTATCCGTATAGCTAGAATGATTTTAAATTCTGGATTATTTCAGCAGTTTCTAAATAACTGCCAGGTTTTCAGAATCATGGAAAAATACATTATTTTTGTGATTGCTCGAACATTTATCATACCCTGGCAAGTTGATAATTCCAAACAGCTTTGAATTGTTAGTAGCTATGACAGTTTCGGTTTTGGTTTTGGTTAAAATGGATGGTGGTAAAGAACTGGCAGAAGGAATACTCAAATGCATGTCTTTTGATCCAGAAGCCAGCTGCTATCAGAGTTTGGCTGTATTCTGGTTTGGAAAATTTTGCTGCGTGGCCTAACTGTCATTCATTGGGCATTATTTTCACAAAGGTTGTGCAGTGTTTCAGATTTAATCCAAAAAGAAAATTCAGGATACTCAACAGAGCATCTGTCCAGTTATTTAAAGCAGCTACATCTTTTCCAGGATTATGTGGCTGCAAGCTGTCCTGCTCTCCTAGGAAAAGACAGACTGCTTTAAATAGCAGCAGACAGGTGCTACATTATGCACTCCATATTTCGTTGTAATTGAATCCAAAGAGGTGAATCCAAAGAGGTGTGCCTGCATTTATTTGTACATCTCAAATACAGAATAAACATTCTTTTCAGATAGTACTGGGATATGTAAACATAACACATAGAGGTGCTTTGAATCAGAGCTTACTATCTTGGAAGGTTATAGAAAATGTCAGTGTTATGTAGTCCACAATAAATGGGAGGCGCAAGGGCTGAATAGTTGTAATTTGAGGAGTCACCATGGGGCTACCTGATTAATATTTTACTTTTTCTTTATGACATAACATTAAAACATTGTTTTGATAGAGTATAATTTTTATAAAGTATAATTTTTGCATCATAAAAAACTGACCTTGTTAAATTTGAATTGCATGGTATATTTTGGGCTTATAGCAGCCTTTCTCACTGATGTCTTCTAGAGCTGCAGTTTCTAAACTTCCCACTGAATGGCCTTCTGGCTGTAGGCCCACTCAATGTGGAGAGTGCCAGCAGGTTTAAAGAATGACTGGAATGAATATGTCATAAAAGTATCTTTTTTCTTAGTAGGCTTTTTTTATTAAGTTAAATGTCTACATCTTAAGGAATGCAATATTCAGTCTCTTTATATTGAAGAGACCTCATGTATAAACAATTGCCTAAACAGTGCCTTCTGTATATCATTGTTTTACAATAAAAGGAGGTTATATGGATCTCTCTCTCTTTTCTCAAGTTAGCTTTCCATGTTGCACAATGTCAAAACTGCTATAAATATTAAGACAGATTACACAGCAGGAATTTGAATAAGGGTTGAAAGTAAGTAGGGGAAAAACACAGCACTAAAAAGCACTGAATATGTAAAATCCTGAGGTATTAAATAGCTGAAATTAGCCCTAAAACTAGAGGAGACGTAACTAATAAATGCTAAGAGCTATCTTAATTTGAAAATGGAGAATAACATTGAGAGTTTAAAAATTAGAATTAAAAGGTTAAAGGAGAGGAAGGTTTATAAACATGATTGGAATTGCAACCCTCTATTCATGTGAAATCCAGGGAAACTTAATGGCATTGAATCTGGCTGTAAGAAAGGCCACTAAGAGAAAGCTGAGAGCTCCTGTAATTTATAAATACAGGTAGTCCTCATTTAAAGACTGGTCACTGTTCAAAGTTACAAGTCCCCCCCCCCCCGCCCCCAATATAGGTGATTGCAGGATTCTGTGGTCACATGACTGATTGATTATGTTTTTTTCCTGTTTCCAACCTTTCCAGCCCATGGTATACATTGGTTTGTTTAACAACCACCGTGAGCCAAAATAGTTAAATTGGGTCTGATCATCTGGTTGGAGCTCCATTATGGTCCTAAGTCAAGAATTATATATATTACAATACATTTATTTAAAAGGAAATTAATAGCTGTAAACTACCATTGTTACAGGGCTGTGCACAATTCACTTGATTGGGCATGGAGCGTTCCATACATCTTTGGAACTTCCCACTCTTCCAGCAGATGACATCAAACCTCTCTCCAGTCACACAGTTCTGGAGGCAGTTTGGGAGTTCCCAGAAGTAAATCCTGCAAACCGGAAGAAGTTCAATGACATACGGTATAATTCTGAACAAAACAAATGCTGTATCTAGGATATTTCAAACGGATTCCAGCTTGGAGGGTTTATTTTTGGAAATGATACACCACCCCAGAAGACCATGATCTGGTGAGGGAATGGAATCTTCCAGATTCTCCAGAATGTTCTCATCCCAGATTGGGGCATTTTTGATAACCCTACTTGATTGTTTTTACAAACAAAAATGGGGCAAATTCAGTAATAAATTAAAAAAGCAAATTTAAGAGAATCCTTCCAGAAATGGAAATAAGCAAGAAAGAATTATAAACACACAAATATTTTCCCTAACTATAGTGAAAACCAATTCTGGATATTTCCCTCCCATAATACACTTGTTGATAGAGGAGGAGGAGAGTCTGATAGAGGTCAGATTAGAAAAAAAAAACAGGGCTAGAACCATAGTAGTGATAACAATAGTAGTACTAATTCCAGTAATAATGTTGTTTACATAACAAGGTTACATAACAATTCCATTTAGAAATTGTTTTGTCTCTCATGCAAATACCAACTATTCAGAAACCATTCTCACACCCTACATAGATACGTATATATTCTCCCACCCCTCCTTCCAGCAGAAATGACAAAAAAGAAGGAAAAACTAGGATGAAGATGACAGCAAAGAGTAACCGCACTGGAAAGCAAAGAAAATAGAAAACTGGACAGAAATGAGAATAACTGAAAAGGAAAGGAAAGCAAATTAAAAGATGCTTTCAAAAGGACAAAATTCATCAAACACAAAAGTCCCTCACAAAAAGCAAGAACACTTAATATTCAAACCAACCTTCAAAATTCAAGCTTTGTAACACAAGTCTATTGCCACTTGCACCTCAGTTCTTCCTTTGTTTTGAATATCTACTGTCCCCAACAATTTGCCAAATTCACAGGAGGAATTAACATTCCTATTGGCGAAGCTAGCAATGGAATCCCTTGATATTTT